>CM077667.1:113571926-114878355 GCA_039707655.1 Elymus sibiricus
AGGGACTGTCCATTTTGTACACGAAGTGCATCCAGTTTTTGCTGTAAACCTCTCAACTTTTTAGCACATGCTATGTGGGTGAAATTATGATACCATGCCAAGTTTCAACCTTTTCAGAGTTCATTTGTGGTGCTTTTTAATTTCAGGGTCATTTAGCTCAAAACAATTCATTAAATGCATGAAAAATAGCAAATGAAGTTAGATAGGGTTTAAATTTTAGGATGTGGCTTCTAATGGTTCATATTGAATGCACAAAAAGTCTGGAGTTGAAATAAGTAAAAAAATTGAAATCCTTTTGTAACATACGAGTTTTCGTCCGAAACCCTGATACTTCGAAAGAGACTGTCCATTTTGTACACGAAGTGCATCCAGTTTTTGCCGTAACCCTCTCAACTTTTTAGCACATGCTATGTGGGTGAAATTATGATACCATGCCAAGTTTCAACCTTTTCAGAGTTCATTGGTGGTGCTTTTTAATTTCAGTGTCATTTAGCTCAAAACAATTCATTAAATGCATGAAAAATAGCAAATGAAGTTAGATAGGGTTGAAATTTTAGGATGTGTCTTCTAATGGTTCATATTGAATGCACAAAAAGTCTGGAGTTGAAATAAGTTAAAAAATTTGAAATCCTTTTGTAACAGACGAGTTTTCGTGCGAAACCCTGATACTTCGAAAGAGACTGTCCATTTTGTACACGAAGTGCATCCAGTTTTTGCCGTGACCCTCTCAAATTTTTAGCACATGCTATGTGGGTGAAATTATGGTACCATGCCAAGTTTCAACCATTTCAGAGTTCATTCGTGGTGCTTTTTAATTTCAGGGTCATTTAGCTCAAAACAATTAATTAAATGCATGAAAAATAGCAAATGAAGTTAGATAGGGTTGAAATTTTAGGATGTGGCTTCTAATGGGTCATATTGAATGCACAAAAAGTCTGGAGTTGAAATAAGTTAAAAAATTGAAATCCTTTTGTAACAGACGAGTTTTCGTCCGAAACCCTGATACTTCGAAAGAGACTGTCCATTTTGTACACGAAGTGCATCCAGTTTTTGCCGTAAACCTCTCAACTTTTTAGCACATGCTATGTGGGTGAAATTATGATACCATGCCAAGTTTCAAACTTTTCAGAGTTCATTTGGGGTGCTTTTTAATTTCAGGGTCATTTAGCTCAAAACAATTCATTAAATGCATGCAAAATAGCAAATGAAGTTAGATAGGGTTGAAACTTTAGGATGTGTCTTCTAATGGTTCATATTGAATGCACAAAAAGTCTGGAGTTGAAATAAGTTAAAAAATTTGAAATCCTTTTGTAAGAGACGAGTTTTCATGCGAAACCCTGATACTTCGAAAGAGACTGTCCATTTTGTACACGAAGTGCATCCAGTTTTTGCCGTGACCCTCTCAACTTTTTAGCACATGCTATGTGGGTGAAATTATGATACCATGCCAAGTTTCAACCATTTCAGAGTTCATTTGTGGTGCTTTTTAATTTCAGGGTCATTTTGCTCAAAACAATACATAAATGCATGAAAAATAGCAAATGAAGTTAGATAGGGTTGAAATTTTAGGATGTGGCTTCTAATGGTTCATATTGAATGCACAAAAAGTCTGGAGTTGAAATAAGTTAAAAAATTGAAATCCTTTTGTAACAGACGAGTTTTCGTCCGAAACCCTGATACTTCGAAAGAGACTGTCCATTTTGTACACGAAGTGCATACAGTTTTTCCCGTAAACCTCTCAACTTTTTAGCACATGCTATGTCGGTGAAATTATGATACCATGCCAAGTTTCAACCTTTTCAGAGTTCATTTGTGGTGCTTTTTAATTTCAGGGTCATTTAGCTCAAAACAATTCATTAAATGCATGAAAAATAGCAAATGAAGTTAGATAGGGTTTAAATTTTAGTATGTGGCTTCTAATGGTTCATATTGAATGCACAAAAAGTCTGGAGTTGAAATAAGTTAAAAAAATTGAAATCATTTTGTAACATACGAGTTTTCGTCCGAAACCCTGATACTTCGAAAGAGACTGTCCATTTTGTACACGAAGTGCATCCAGTTTTTGCCGTGACCCTCTCAACTTTTTAGCACATGCTATGTGGGTGAAATTATGATACCATGCCAAGTTTCAACCATTTCAGAGTTCATTTGTGGTGCTTTTTAATTTCAGGGTCATTTAGCTCAAAACAATTAATTAAATGCATGAAAAATAGCAAATGAAGTTAGATAGGGTTGAAATTTTAGTATGTGGCTTCTAATGGTTCATATTGAGTGCACAAAAAGTCTGGAGTTGAAATAAGTTAAAAAATTGAAATCCTTTTGTAACAGACGAGTTTTCGTCCGAAACCCTGATACTTCGAAAGAGACTGTCCATTTTGTACACGAAGTGTATCCAGTTTTTGCCGTAAACCTCTCAACTTTTTAGCACATGCTATGTGGGTGAAATTATGATACCATGCCAAGTTTCAACCTTTTCAGAGTTCATTTGTGGTGCTTTTTAATTTCAGGGTCATTTAGCTCAAAACAATTCATTAAATGCATGAAAAATAGCAAATGAAGTTAGATAGGGTTGAAATTTTTGGATGTGGCTTCTAATGGTTCATATTGAATGCACAAAAAGTCTGGAGTTGAAATAAGTTAAAAAATTCGAAATCCTTTTGTAACAGACGAGTTTTCGTGCGAAACCCTGATACTTCGAAAGAGACTGTCCATTTTGTACACGAAGTGCATCCAGTTTTTGCCGTGACCCTCTCAACTTTTTAGCACATGCTATGTGGGTGAAATTATGATACCATGCCAAGTTTCAACCATTTCAGAGTTCATTTGTGGTGCTTTTTAATTTCAGGGTCATTTAGCTCAAAACAATTAATTAAATGCATGAAAAATAGCAAATGAAGTTAGATAGGGTTGGAATTTTAGGATGTGGCTTCTAATGGTTCATATTGAATGCACAAAAAGTCTGGAGTTGAAATAAGTTAAAAAATTGAAATCCTTTTGTAACAGACGAGTTTTCGTCCGAAACCCTGATACTTCGAAAGGGACTGTCCATTTTGTACACGAAGTGCATCCAGTTTTTGCCGTAAACCTCTCAACTTTTTAGCACATGCTATGTGGGTGAAATTATGATACCATGCCAAGTTTCAACCTTTTCAGAGTTCATTTGTGGTGCTTTTTAATTTCAGGGTCATTTAGCTCAAAACAATTCATTAAATGCATGAAAAATAGCAAATGAAGTTAGATAGGGTTTAAATTTTAGGATGTGGCTTCTAATGGTTCATATTGAATGCACAAAAAGTCTGGAGTTGAAATAAGTAAAAAAATTGAAATCCTTTTGTAACATACGAGTTTTCGTCCGAAACCCTGATACTTCGAAAGAGACTGTCCATTTTGTACACGAAGTGCATCCAGTTTTTGCCGTAACCCTCTCAACTTTTTAGCACATGCTATGTGGGTGAAATTATGATACCATGCCAAGTTTCAACCTTTTCAGAGTTCATTGGTGGTGCTTTTTAATTTCAGTGTCATTTAGCTCAAAACAATTCATTAAATGCATGAAAAATAGCAAATGAAGTTAGATAGGGTTGAAATTTTAGGATGTGTCTTCTAATGGTTCATATTGAATGCACAAAAAGTCTGGAGTTGAAATAAGTTAAAAAATTTGAAATCCTTTTGTAACAGACGAGTTTTCGTGCGAAACCCTGATACTTCGAAAGAGACTGTCCATTTTGTACACGAAGTGCATCCAGTTTTTGCCGTGACCCTCTCAAATTTTTAGCACATGCTATGTGGGTGAAATTATGGTACCATGCCAAGTTTCAACCATTTCAGAGTTCATTCGTGGTGCTTTTTAATTTCAGGGTCATTTAGCTCAAAACAATTAATTAAATGCATGAAAAATAGCAAATGAAGTTAGATAGGGTTGAAATTTTAGGATGTGGCTTCTAATGGGTCATATTGAATGCACAAAAAGTCTGGAGTTGAAATAAGTTAAAAAATTGAAATCCTTTTGTAACAGACGAGTTTTCGTCCGAAACCCTGATACTTCGAAAGAGACTGTCCATTTTGTACACGAAGTGCATCCAGTTTTTGCCGTAAACCTCTCAACTTTTTAGCACATGCTATGTGGGTGAAATTATGATACCATGCCAAGTTTCAAACTTTTCAGAGTTCATTTGGGGTGCTTTTTAATTTCAGGGTCATTTAGCTCAAAACAATTCATTAAATGCATGCAAAATAGCAAATGAAGTTAGATAGGGTTGAAACTTTAGGATGTGTCTTCTAATGGTTCATATTGAATGCACAAAAAGTCTGGAGTTGAAATAAGTTAAAAAATTTGAAATCCTTTTGTAAGAGACGAGTTTTCATGCGAAACCCTGATACTTCGAAAGAGACTGTCCATTTTGTACACGAAGTGCATCCAGTTTTTGCCGTGACCCTCTCAACTTTTTAGCACATGCTATGTGGGTGAAATTATGATACCATGCCAAGTTTCAACCATTTCAGAGTTCATTTGTGGTGCTTTTTAATTTCAGGGTCATTTTGCTCAAAACAATACATAAATGCATGAAAAATAGCAAATGAAGTTAGATAGGGTTGAAATTTTAGGATGTGGCTTCTAATGGTTCATATTGAATGCACAAAAAGTCTGGAGTTGAAATAAGTTAAAAAATTGAAATCCTTTTGTAACAGACGAGTTTTCGTCCGAAACCCTGATACTTCGAAAGAGACTGTCCATTTTGTACACGAAGTGCATACAGTTTTTGCCGTAAACCTCTCAACTTTTTAGCACATGCTATGTCGGTGAAATTATGATACCATGCCAAGTTTCAACCTTTTCAGAGTTCATTTGTGGTGCTTTTTAATTTCAGGGTCATTTAGCTCAAAACAATTCATTAAATGCATGAAAAATAGCAAATGAAGTTAGATAGGGTTTAAATTTTAGTATGTGGCTTCTAATGGTTCATATTGAATGCACAAAAAGTCTGGAGTTGAAATAAGTTAAAAAAATTGAAATCATTTTGTAACATACGAGTTTTCGTCCGAAACCCTGATACTTCGAAAGAGACTGTCCATTTTGTACACGAAGTGCATCCAGTTTTTGCCGTGACCCTCTCAACTTTTTAGCACATGCTATGTGGGTGAAATTATGATACCATGCCAAGTTTCAACCATTTCAGAGTTCATTTGTGGTGCTTTTTAATTTCAGGGTCATTTAGCTCAAAACAATTAATTAAATGCATGAAAAATAGCAAATGAAGTTAGATAGGGTTGAAATTTTAGTATGTGGCTTCTAATGGTTCATATTGAGTGCACAAAAAGTCTGGAGTTGAAATAAGTTAAAAAATTGAAATCCTTTTGTAACAGACGAGTTTTCGTCCGAAACCCTGATACTTCGAAAGAGACTGTCCATTTTGTACACGAAGTGTATCCAGTTTTTGCCGTAAACCTCTCAACTTTTTAGCACATGCTATGTGGGTGAAATTATGATACCATGCCAAGTTTCAACCTTTTCAGAGTTCATTTGTGGTGCTTTTTAATTTCAGGGTCATTTAGCTCAAAACAATTCATTAAATGCATGAAAAATAGCAAATGAAGTTAGATAGGGTTGAAATTTTTGGATGTGGCTTCTAATGGTTCATATTGAATGCACAAAAAGTCTGGAGTTGAAATAAGTTAAAAAATTCGAAATCCTTTTGTAACAGA
Organism: Elymus sibiricus; assembly: GCA_039707655.1. Classification (NCBI taxonomy): domain Eukaryota; kingdom Viridiplantae; phylum Streptophyta; class Magnoliopsida; order Poales; family Poaceae; genus Elymus; species Elymus sibiricus. The sequence goes on from CM077667.1 coordinate 113,577,630, forward strand.
CGAGTTTTCGTGCGAAACCCTGATACTTCGAAAGAGACTGTCCATTTTGTACACGAAGTGCATCCAGTTTTGCCGTGACCCTCTCAACTTTTTAGCACATGCTATGTGGGTGAAATTATGATACCATGCCAAGTTTCAACCATTTCAGAGTTCATTTGTGGTGCTTTTTAATTTCAGGGTCATTTAGCTCAAAACAATTAATTAAATGCATGAAAAATAGCAAATGAAGTTAGATAGGGTTGGAATTTTAGGATGTGGCTTCTAATGGTTCATATTGAATGCACAAAAAGTCTGGAGTTGAAATAAGTTAAAAAATTGAAATCCTTTTGTAACAGACGAGTTTTCGTCCGAAACCCTGATACTTCGAAAGGGACTGTCCATTTTGTACACGAAGTGCATCCAGTTTTTGCCGTAAACCTCTCAACTTTTTAGCACATGCTATGTGGGTGAAATTATGATACCATGCCAAGTTTCAACCTTTTCAGAGTTCATTTGTGGTGCTTTTTAATTTCAGGGTCATTTAGCTCAAAACAATTCATTAAATGCATGAAAAATAGCAAATGAAGTTAGATAGGGTTTAAATTTTAGGATGTGGCTTCTAATGGTTCATATTGAATGCACAAAAAGTCTGGAGTTGAAATAAGTAAAAAAATTGAAATCCTTTTGTAACATACGAGTTTTCGTCCGAAACCCTGATACTTCGAAAGAGACTGTCCATTTTGTACACGAAGTGCATCCAGTTTTTGCCGTAACCCTCTCAACTTTTTAGCACATGCTATGTGGGTGAAATTATGATACCATGCCAAGTTTCAACCTTTTCAGAGTTCATTGGTGGTGCTTTTTAATTTCAGTGTCATTTAGCTCAAAACAATTCATTAAATGCATGAAAAATAGCAAATGAAGTTAGATAGGGTTGAAATTTTAGGATGTGTCTTCTAATGGTTCATATTGAATGCACAAAAAGTCTGGAGTTGAAATAAGTTAAAAAATTTGAAATCCTTTTGTAACAGACGAGTTTTCGTGCGAAACCCTGATACTTCGAAAGAGACTGTCCATTTTGTACACGAAGTGCATCCAGTTTTTGCCGTGACCCTCTCAAATTTTTAGCACATGCTATGTGGGTGAAATTATGGTACCATGCCAAGTTTCAACCATTTCAGAGTTCATTCGTGGTGCTTTTTAATTTCTGGGTCATTTAGCTCAAAACAATTAATTAAATGCATGAAAAATAGCAAATGAAGTTAGATAGGGTTGAAATTTTAGGATGTGGCTTCTAATGGGTCATATTGAATGCACAAAAAGTCTGGAGTTGAAATAAGTTAAAAAATTGAAATCCTTTTGTAACAGACGAGTTTTCGTCCGAAACCCTGATACTTCGAAAGAGACTGTCCATTTTGTACACGAAGTGCATCCAGTTTTTGCCGTAAACCTCTCAACTTTTTAGCACATGCTATGTGGGTGAAATTATGATACCATGCCAAGTTTCAAACTTTTCAGAGTTCATTTGGGGTGCTTTTTAATTTCAGGGTCATTTAGCTCAAAACAATTCATTAAATGCATGCAAAATAGCAAATGAAGTTAGATAGGGTTGAAACTTTAGGATGTGTCTTCTAATGGTTCATATTGAATGCACAAAAAGTCTGGAGTTGAAATAAGTTAAAAAATTTGAAATCCTTTTGTAAGAGACGAGTTTTCATGCGAAACCCTGATACTTCGAAAGAGACTGTCCATTTTGTACACGAAGTGCATCCAGTTTTTGCCGTGACCCTCTCAACTTTTTAGCACATGCTATGTGGGTGAAATTATGATACCATGCCAAGTTTCAACCATTTCAGAGTTCATTTGTGGTGCTTTTTAATTTCAGGGTCATTTAGCTCAAAACAATTAATTAAATGCATGAAAAATAGCAAATGAAGTTAGATAGGGTTGAAATTTTAGTATGTGGCTTCTAATGGTTCATATTGAGTGCACAAAAAGTCTGGAGTTGAAATAAGTTAAAAAATTGAAATCCTTTTGTAACAGACGAGTTTTCGTCCGAAACCCTGATACTTCGAAAGAGACTGTCCATTTTGTACACGAAGTGCATCCAGTTTTTGCCGTAAACCTCTCAACTTTTTAGCACATGCTATGTGGGTGAAATTATGATACCATGCCAAGTTTCAAACTTTTCAGAGTTCATTTGGGGTGCTTTTTAATTTCAGGGTCATTTAGCTCAAAACAATTCATTAAATGCATGCAAAATAGCAAATGAAGTTAGATAGGGTTGACACTTTAGGATGTGTCTTCTAATGGTTCATATTGAATGCACAAAAAGTCTGGAGTTGAAATAAGTTAAAAAATTTGAAATCCTTTTGTAAGAGACGAGTTTTCATGCGAAACCCTGATACTTCGAAAGAGACTGTCCATTTTGTACACGAAGTGCATCCAGTTTTTGCCGTGACCCTCTCAACTTTTTAGCACATGCTATGTGGGTGAAATTATGATACCATGCCAAGTTTCAACCATTTCAGAGTTCATTTGTGGTGCTTTTTAATTTCAGGGTCATTTTGCTCAAAACGATACATAAATGCATGAAAAATAGCAAATGAAGTTAGATAGGGTTGAAATTTTAGGATGTGGCTTCTAATGGTTCATATTGAATGCACAAAAAGTCTGGAGTTGAAATAAGTTAAAAAATTGAAATCCTTTTGTAACAGACGAGTTTTCGTCCGAAACCCTGATACTTCGAAAGAGACTGTCCATTTTGTACACGAAGTGCATACAGTTTTTGCCGTAAACCTCTCAACTTTTTAGCACATGCTATGTCGGTGAAATTATGATACCATGCCAAGTTTCAACCTTTTCAGAGTTCATTTGTGGTGCTTTTTAATTTCAGGGTCATTTAGCTCAAAACAATTCATTAAATGCATGAAAAATAGCAAATGAAGTTAGATAGGGTTTAAATTTTAGTATGTGGCTTCTAATGGTTCATATTGAATGCACAAAAAGTCTGGAGTTGAAATAAGTTAAAAAAATTGAAATCATTTTGTAACATACGAGTTTTCGTCCGAAACCCTGATACTTCGAAAGAGACTGTCCATTTTGTACACGAAGTGCATCCAGTTTTTGCCGTGACCCTCTCAACTTTTTAGCACATGCTATGTGGGTGAAATTATGATACCATGCCAAGTTTCAACCATTTCAGAGTTCATTTGTGGTGCTTTTTAATTTCAGGGTCATTTAGCTCAAAACAATTAATTAAATGCATGAAAAATAGCAAATGAAGTTAGATAGGGTTGAAATTTTAGTATGTGGCTTCTAATGGTTCATATTGAGTGCACAAAAAGTCTGGAGTTGAAATAAGTTAAAAAATTGAAATCCTTTTGTAACAGACGAGTTTTCGTCCGAAACCCTGATACTTCGAAAGAGACTGTCCATTTTGTACACGAAGTGTATCCAGTTTTTGCCGTAAACCTCTCAACTTTTTAGCACATGCTATGTGGGTGAAATTATGATACCATGCCAAGTTTCAAACTTTTCAGAGTTCATTTGTGGTGCTTTTTAATTTCAGGGTCATTTAGCTCAAAACAATTCATTAAATGCATGAAAAATAGCAAATGAAGTTAGATAGGGTTGAAATTTTTGGATGTGGCTTCTAATGGTTCATATTGAATGCACAAAAAGTCTGGAGTTGAAATAAGTTAAAAAATTCGAAATCCTTTTGTAACAGACGAGTTTTCGTGCGAAACCCTGATACTTCGAAAGAGACTGTCCATTTTGTACACGAAGTGCATCCAGTTTTTGCCGTGACCCTCTCAACTTTTTAGCACATGCTATGTGGGTGAAATTATGATACCATGCCAAGTTTCAACCATTTCAGAGTTCATTTGTGGTGCTTTTTAATTTCAGGGTCATTTAGCTCAAAACAATTAATTAAATGCATGAAAAATAGCAAATGAAGTTAGATAGGGTTGGAATTTTAGGATGTGGCTTCTAATGGTTCATATTGAATGCACAAAAAGTCTGGAGTTGAAATAAGTTAAAAAATTGAAATCCTTTTGTAACAGACGAGTTTTCGTCCGAAACCCTGATACTTCGAAAGGGACTGTCCATTTTGTACACGAAGTGCATCCAGTTTTTGCCGTAAACCTCTCAAATTTTTAGCACATGCTATGTGGGTGAAATTATGATACCATGCCAAGTTTCAACCTTTTCAGAGTTCATTTGTGGTGCTTTTTAATTTCAGGGTCATTTAGCTCAAAACAATTCATTAAATGCATGAAAAATAGCAAATGAAGTTAGATAGGGTTTAAATTTTAGGATGTGGCTTCTAATGGTTCATATTGAATGCACAAAAAGTCTGGAGTTGAAATAAGTAAAAAAATTGAAATCCTTTTGTAACATACGAGTTTTCGTCCGAAACCCTGATACTTCGAAAGAGACTGTCCATTTTGTACACGAAGTGCATCCAGTTTTTGCCGTAACCCTCTCAACTTTTTAGCACATGCTATGTGGGTGAAATTATGATACCATGCCAAGTTTCAACCTTTTCAGAGTTCATTGGTGGTGCTTTTTAATTTCAGTGTCATTTAGCTCAAAACAATTCATTAAATGCATGAAAAATAGCAAATGAAGTTAGATAGGGTTGAAATTTTAGGATGTGTCTTCTAATGGTTCATATTGAATGCACAAAAAGTCTGGAGTTGAAATAAGTTAAAAAATTTGAAATCCTTTTGTAACAGACGAGTTTTCGTGCGAAACCCTGATACTTCGAAAGAGACTGTCCATTTTGTACACGAAGTGCATCCAGTTTTTGCCGTGACCCTCTCAAATTTTTAGCACATGCTATGTGGGTGAAATTATGGTACCATGCCAAGTTTCAACCATTTCAGAGTTCATTCGTGGTGCTTTTTAATTTCAGGGTCATTTAGCTCAAAACAATTAATTAAATGCATGAAAAATAGCAAATGAAGTTAGATAGGGTTGAAATTTTAGGATGTGGCTTCTAATGGGTCATATTGAATGCACAAAAAGTCTGGAGTTGAAATAAGTTAAAAAATTGAAATCCTTTTGTAACAGACGAGTTTTCGTCCGAAACCCTGATACTTCGAAAGAGACTGTCCATTTTGTACACGAAGTGCATCCAGTTTTTGCCGTAAACCTCTCAACTTTTTAGCACATGCTATGTGGGTGAAATTATGATACCATGCCAAGTTTCAAACTTTTCAGAGTTCATTTGGGGTGCTTTCTAATTTCAGGGTCATTTAGCTCAAAACAATTCATTAAATGCATGCAAAATAGCAAATGAAGTTAGATAGGGTTGAAACTTTAGGATGTGTCTTCTAATGGTTCATATTGAATGCACAAAAAGTCTGGAGTTGAAATAAGTTAAAAAATTTGAAATCCTTTTGTAAGAGACGAGTTTTCATGCGAAACCCTGATACTTCGAAAGAGACTGTCCATTTTGTACACGAAGTGCATCCAGTTTTTGCCGTGACCCTCTCAACTTTTTAGCACATGCTATGTGGGTGAAATTATGATACCATGCCAAGTTTCAACCATTTCAGAGTTCATTTGTGGTGCTTTTTAATTTCAGGGTCATTTTGCTCAAAACAATAAATAAATGCATGAAAAATAGCAAATGAAGTTAGATAGGGTTGAAACTTTAGGATGTGGCTTCTAATGGTTCATATTGAATGCACAAAAAGTCTGGAGTTGAAATAAGATAAAAAATTGAAATCCTTTTGTAACAGACGAGTTTTCGTCCGAAACCCTGATACTTCGAAAGAGACTGTCCATTTTGTACACGAAGTGCATACAGTTTTTGCCGTAAACCTCTCAACTTTTTAGCACATGCTATGTCGGTGAAATTATGATACCATGCCAAGTTTCAACCTTTTCAGAGTTCATTTGTGGTGCTTTTTAATTTCAGGGTCATTTAGCTCAAAACAATTCATTAAATGCATGAAAAATAGCAAATGAAGTTAGATAGGGTTGAAATTTTAGTATGTGGCTTCTAATGGTTCATATTGAATGCACAAAAAGTCTGGAGTTGAAATAAGTTAAAAAAATTGAAATCATTTTGTAACATACGAGTTTTCGTCCGAAACCCTGATACTTCGAAAGAGACTGTCCATTTTGTACACGAAGTGCATCCAGTTTTTGCCGTGACCCTCTCAACTTTTTAGCACATGCTATGTGGGTGAAATTATGATACCATGCCAAGTTTCAACCATTTCAGAGTTCATTTGTGGTGCTTTTTAATTTCAGGGTCATTTAGCTCAAAACAATTAATTAAATGCATGAAAAATAGCAAATGAAGTTAGATAGGGTTGAAATTTTAGTATGTGGCTTCTAATGGTTCATATTGAGTGCACAAAAAGTCTGGAGTTGAAATAAGTTAAAAAATTGAAATCCTTTTGTAACAGACGAGTTTTCGTCCGAAACCCTGATACTTCGAAAGAGACTGTCCATTTTGTACACGAAGTGTATCCAGTTTTTGCCGTAAACCTCTCAACTTTTTAGCACATGCTATGTGGGTGAAATTATGATACCATGCCAAGTTTCAACCTTTTCAGAGTTCATTTGTGGTGCTTTTTAATTTCAGGGTCATTTAGCTCAAAACAATTCATTAAATGCATGAAAAATAGCAAATGAAGTTAGATAGGGTTGAAATTTTTGGATGTGGCTTCTAATGGTTCATATTGAATGCACAAAAATTCTGGAGTTGAAATAAGTTAAAAAATTCGAAATCCTTTTGTAACAGACGAGTTTTCGTGCGAAACCCTGATACTTCGAAAGAGACTGTCCATTTTGTACACGAAGTGCATCCAGTTTTTGCCGTGACCCTCTCAACTTTTTAGCACATGCTATGTGGGTGAAATTATGATACCATGCCAAGTTTCAACCATTTCAGAGTTCATTTGTGGTGCTTTTTAATTTCAGGGTCATTTAGCTCAAAACAATTAATTAAATGCATGAAAAATAGCAAATGAAGTTAGATAGGGTTGGAATTTTAGGATGTGGCTTCTAATGGTTCATATTGAATGCACAAAAAGTCTAGAGTTGAAATAAGTTAAAAAATTGAAATCCTTTTGTAACAGACGAGTTTTCGTCCGAAACCCTGATACTTCGAAAGGGACTGTCCATTTTGTACACGAAGTGCATCCAGTTTTTGCCGTAAACCTCTCAACTTTTTAGCACATGCTATGTGGGTGAAATTATGATACCATGCCAAGTTTCAACCATTTCAGAGTTCATTCGTGGTGCTTTTTAATTTCAGGGTCATTTAGCTCAAAACAATTAATTAAATGCATGAAAAATAGCAAATGAAGTTAGATAGGGTTGAAATTTTAGGATGTGGCTTCTAATGGGTCATATTGAATGCACAAAAAGTCTGGAGTTGAAATAAGTTAAAAAATTGAAATCCTTTTGTAACAGACGAGTTTTCGTCCGAAACCCTGATACTTCGAAAGAGACTGTCCATTTTGTACACGAAGTGCATCCAGTTTTTGCCGTAAACCTCTCAACTTTTTAGCACATGCTATGTGGGTGAAATTATGATACCATGCCAAGTTTCAAACTTTTCAGAGTTCATTTGGGGTGCTTTTTAATTTCAGGGTCATTTAGCTCAAAACAATTCATTAAATGCATGCAAAATAGCAAATGAAGTTAGATAGGGTTGAAACTTTAGGATGTGTCTTCTAATGGTTCATATTGAATGCACAAAAAGTCTGGAGTTGAAATAAGTTAAAAAATTTGAAATCCTTTTGTAAGAGACTAGTTTTCATGCGAAACCCTGATACTTCGAAAGAGACTGTCCATTTTGTACACGAAGTGCATCCAGTTTTTGCCGTGACCCTCTCAACTTTTTAGCACATGCTATGTGGGTGAAATTATGATACCATGCCAAGTTTCAACCATTTCAGAGTTCATTTGTGGTGCTTTTTAATTTCAGGGTCATTTTGCTCAAAACAATACATAAATGCATGAAAAATAGCAAATGAAGTTAGATAGGGTTGAAATTTTAGGATGTGGCTTCTAATGGTTCATATTGAATGCACAAAAAGTCTGGAGTTGAAATAAGTTAAAAAATTGAAATCCTTTTGTAACAGACGAGTTTTCGTCCGAAACCCTGATACTTCGAAAGAGACTGTCCATTTTGTACACGAAGTGCATACAGTTTTTGCCGTAAACCTCTCAACTTTTTAGCACATGCTATGTCGGTGAAATTATGATACCATGCCAAGTTTCAACCTTTTCAGAGTTCATTTGTGGTGCTTTTTAATTTCAGGGTCATTTAGCTCAAAACAATTCATTAAATGCATGAAAAATAGCAAATGAAGTTAGATAGGGTTTAAATTTTAGTATGTGGCTTCTAATGGTTCATATTGAATGCACAAAAAGTCTGGAGTTGAAATAAGTTAAAAAAATTGAAATCATTTTGTAACACACGAGTTTTCGTCCGAAACCCTGATACTTCGAAAGAGACTGTCCATTTTGTACACGAAGTGCATCCAGTTTTTGCCGTGACCCTCTCAACTTTTTAGCACATGCTATGTGGGTGAAATTATGATACCATGCCAAGTTTCAACCATTTCAGAGTTCATTTGTGGTGCTTTTTAATTTTAGGGTCATTTAGCTCAAAACAATTAATTAAATGCATGAAAAATAGCAAATGAAGTTAGATAGGGTTGAAATTTTAGTATGTGGCTTCTAATGGTTCATATTGAGTGCACAAAAAGTCTGGAGTTGAAATAAGTTAAAAAATTGAAATCCTTTTGTAACAGACGAGTTTTCGTCCGAAACCCTGATACTTCGAAAGAGACTGTCCATTTTGTACACGAAGTGTATCCAGTTTTTGCCGTAAACCTCTCAACTTTTTAGCACATGCTATGTGGGTGAAATTATGATACCATGCCAAGTTTCAACCTTTTCAGAGTTCATTTGTGGTGCTTTTTAATTTCAGGGTCATTTAGCTCAAAACAATTCATTAAATGCATGAAAAATAGCAAATGAAGTTAGATAGGGTTGAAATTTTAGGATGTGGCTTCTAATGGTTCATATTGAATGCACAAAAAGTCTGGAGTTGAAATAAGTTAAAAAATTCGAAATCCTTTTGTAACAGACGAGTTTTCGTGCGAAACCCTGATACTTCGAAAGAGACTGTCCATTTTGTACACGAAGTGCATCCAGTTTTTGCCGTGACCCTCTCAACTTTTTAGCACATGCTATGTGGGTGAAATTATGATACCATGCCAAGTTTCAACCATTTCAGAGTTCATTTGTGGTGCTTTTTAATTTCAGGGTCATTTAGCTCAAAACAATTAATTAAATGCATGAAAAATAGCAAATGAAGTTAGATAGGGTTGGAATTTTAGGATGTGGCTTCTAATGGTTCATATTGAATGCACAAAAAGTCTGGAGTTGAAATAAGTTAAAAAATTGAAATCCTTTTGTAACAGACGAGTTTTCGTCCGAAACCCTGATACTTCGAAAGGGACTGTCCATTTTGTACACGAAGTGCATCCAGTTTTTGCCGTAAACCTCTCAACTTTTTAGCACATACTATGTGGTTAAATTATGATACCATGCCAAGTTTCAACCTTTTCAGAGTTCATTTGTGGTGCTTTTTAATTTCAGGGTCATTTAGCTCAAAACAATTCATTAAATGCATGAAAAATAGCAAATGAAGTTAGATAGGGTTTAAATTTTAGGATGTGGCTTCTAATGGTTCATATTGAATGCACAAAAAGTCTGGAGTTGAAATAAGTAAAAAAATTGAAATCCTTTTGTAACATACGAGTTTTCGTCCGAAACCCTGATACTTCGAAAGAGACTGTCCATTTTGTACACGAAGTGCATCCAGTTTTTGCCGTAACCCTCTCAACTTTTTAGCACATGCTATGTGGGTGAAATTATGATACCATGCCAAGTTTCAACCTTTTCAGAGTTCATTGGTGGTGCTTTTTAATTTCAGTGTCATTTAGCTCAAAACAATTCATGAAATGCATGAAAAATAGCAAATGAAGTTAGATAGGGTTGAAATTTTAGGATGTGTCTTCTAATGGTTCATATTGAATGCACAAAAAGTCTGGAGTTGAAATAAGTTAAAAAATTTGAAATCCTTTTGTAAGAGACGAGTTTTCGTGCGAAACCCTGATACTTCGAAAGAGACTGTCCATTTATCCAGTTTTTGCCGTGACCCTCTCAACTTTTTAGCACATGCTATGTGGGTGAAATTATGATACCATGCCAAGTTTCAACCATTTCAGAGTTCATTTGTGGTGCTTTTTAATTTCAGGGTCATTTTGCTCAAAACAATTAATTAAATGCATGAAAAATAGCAAATGAAGTTAGATAGGGTTGAAATTTTAGGATGTGTCTTCTAATGGTTCATATTGAATGCACAAAAAGTCTGGAGTTGAAATAAGTTAAAAAATTTGAAATCCTTTTGTAACATACGAGTTTTCGTGCGAAACCCTGATACTTCGAAAGAGACTGTCCATTTTGTACACGAAGTGCATCCAGTTTTTGCCGTAAACCTCTCAACTTTTTAGCACATGCTATGTGGGTGAAATTATGATACCATGCCAAGTTTCAAACTTTTCAGAGTTCATTTGGGGTGCTTTTTAATTTCAGGGTCATTTAGCTCAAAACAATTCATTAAATGCATGCAAAATAGCAAATGAAGTTAGATAGGGTTGAAACTTTAGGATGTGTCTTCTAATGGTTCATATTGAATGCACAAAAAGTCTGGAGTTGAAATAAGTTAAAAAATTTGAAATCCTTTTGTAAGAGACGAGTTTTCATGCGAAACCCTGATACTTCGAAAGAGACAGTCCATTTTGTACACGAAGTGCATCCAGTTTTTGCCGTGACCCTCTCAACTTTTTAGCACATGCTATGTGGGTGAAATTATGATACCATGCCAAGTTTCAACCATTTCAGAGTTCATTTGTGGTGCTTTTTAATTTCAGGGTCATTTTGCTCAAAACAATACATAAATGCATGAAAAATAGCAAATGAAGTTAGATAGGGTTGAAATTTTAGGATGTGGCTTCTAATGGTTCATATTGAATGCACAAAAAGTCTGGAGTTGATATAAGTTAAAAAATTGAAATCCTTTTGTAACAGACGAGTTTTCGTCCGAAACCCTGATACTTCGAAAGAGACTGTCCATTTTGTACACGAAGTGCATACAGTTTTTGCCGTAAACCTCTCAACTTTTTAGCACATGCTATGTCGGTGAAATTATGATACCATGCCAAGTTTCAACCTTTTCAGAGTTCATTTGTGGTGCTTTTTAATTTCAGGGTCATTTAGCTCAAAACAATTCATTAAATGCATGAAAAATAGCAAATGAAGTTAGATAGGGTTTAAATTTTAGTATGTGGCTTCTAATGGTTCATATTGAATGCACAAAAAGTCTGGAGTTGAAATAAGTTAAAAAATTGAAATCCTTTTGTAACAGACGAGTTTTCGTCCGAAACCCTGATACTTCGAAAGAGACTGTCCATTTTGTACACGAAGTGCATCCAGTTTTTGCCGTAAACCTCTCAACTTTTTAGCACATGCTATGTGGGTGAAATTATGATACCATGCCAAGTTTCAACCTTTTCAGAGTTCATTTGGGGTGCTTTTTAATTTCAGGGTCATTTAGCTCAAAACAATTCATTAAATGCATGAAAAATAGCAAATGAAGTTAGATAGGGTTGAAACTTTAGGATGTGTCTTCTAATGGTTCATATTGAATGCACAAAAAGTCTGGAGTTGAAATAAGTTAAAAAATTTGAAATCCTTTTGTAAGAGACGAGTTTTCATGCGAAACCCTGATACTTCGAAAGAGACTGTCCATTTTGTACACGAAGTGCATCCAGTTTTTTCCGTGACCCTCTCAACTTTTTAGCACATGCTATGTGGGTGAAATTATGATACCATGCCAAGTTTCAACCATTTCAGAGTTCATTTGTGGTGCTTTTTAATTTCAGGGTCATTTTGCTCAAAACAATTAATTAAATGCATGAAAAATAGCAAATGAAGTTAGATAGGGTTGAAATTTTAGGATGTGGCTTCTAATGGTTCATATTGAATGCACAAAAAGTCTGGAGTTGAAATAAGTTAAAAAATTGAAATCCTTTTGTAACAGACGAGTTTTCGTCCGAAACCCTGATACTTCGAAAGAGACTGTCCATTTTGTACACGAAGTGCATCCAGTTTTTGCCGTAAACCTCTCAACTTTTTAGCACATGCTATGTGGGTGAAATTATGATACCATGCCAAGTTTCAACCATTTCAGAGTTCATTTGTGGTGCTTTTTAATTTCAGGGTCATTTAGCTCAAAACAATTAATTAAATGCATGAAAAATAGCAAATGAAGTTAGATAGGGTTGAAATTTTAGGATGTGGCTTCTAATGGTTCATATTGAATGCACAAAAAGTCTGGAGTTGAAATAAGTAAAAAAATTGAAATCCTTTTGTAACATACGAGTTTTCGTCCGAAACCCTGATACTTCGAAAGAGACTGTCGATTTTGTACACGAAGTGCATCCAGTTTTTGCCGTAACCCTCTCAACTTTTTAGCACATGCTATGTGGGTGAAATTATGATACCATGCCAAGTTTCAACCTTTTCAGAGTTCATTGGTGGTGCTTTTTAATTTCAGTGTCATTTAGCTCAAAACAATTCATTAAATGCATGAAAAATAGCAAATGAAGTTAGATAGGGTTGAAATTTTAGGATGTGTCTTCTAATGGTTCATATTGAATGCACAAAAAGTCTGGAGTTGAAATAAGTTAAAAAATTTGAAATCCTTTTGTAACAGACGAGTTTTCGTGCGAAACCCTGATACTTCGAAAGAGACTGTCCATTTTGTACACGAAGTGCATCCAGTTTTTGCCGTGACCCTCTCAAATTTTTAGCACATGCTATTTGGGTGAAATTATGGTACCATGCCAAGTTTCAACCATTTCAGAGTTCATTTGTGGTGCTTTTTAATTTCAGGGTCATTTAGCTCAAAACAATTAATTAAATGCATGAAAAATAGCAAATGAAGTTAGATAGGGTTGAAATTTTAGGATGTGGCTTCTAATGGGTCATATTGAATGCACAAAAAGTCTGGAGTTGAAATAAGTTAAAAAATTGAAATCCTTTTGTAACAGACGAGTTTTCGTCCGAAACCCTGATACTTCGAAAGAGACTGTCCATTTTGTACACGAAGTGCATACAGTTTTTGCCGTAAACCTCTCAACTTTTTAGCACATGCTATGTCGGTGAAATTATGATACCATGCCAAGTTTCAACCTTTTCAGAGTTCATTTGTGGTGCTTTTTAATTTCAGGGTCATTTAGCTCAAAACAATTCATTAAATGCATGAAAAATAGCAAATGAAGTTAGATAGGGTTTAAATTTTAGTATGTGGCTTCTAATGGTTCATATTGAATGCACAAAAAGTCTGGAGTTGAAATAAGTTAAAAAAATTGAAATCATTTTGTAACATACGAGTTTTCGTCCGAAACCCTGATACTTCGAAAGAGACTGTCCATTTTGTACACGAAGTGCATCCAGTTTTTGCCGTGACCCTCTCAACTTTTTAGCACATGCTATGTGGGTGAAATTATGATACCATGCCAAGTTTCAACCTTTTCAGAGTTCATTTGGGGTGCTTTTTAATTTCAGGGTCATTTAGCTCAAAACAATTCATTAAATGCATGCAAAATAGCAAATGAAGTTAGATAGGGTTGAAACTTTAGGATGTGTCTTCTAATGGTTCATATTGAATGCACAAAAAGTCTGGAGTTGAAATAAGTTAAAAATTTTGAAATCCTTTTGTAAGAGACGAGTTTTCATACGAAACCCTGATACTTCGAAAGAGACTGTCCATTTTGTACACGAAGTGCATCCAGTTTTTGCCGTGACCCTCTCAACTTTTTAGCACATGCTATGTGGGTGAAATTATGATACCATGCCAAGTTTCAACCATTTCAGAGTTCATTTGTGGTGCTTTTTAATTTCAGGGTCATTTTGCTCAAAACAATTAATTAAATGCATGAAAAATAGCAAATGAAGTTAGATAGGGTTGAAATTTTAGGATGTGGCTTCTAATGGTTCATATTGAATGCACAAAAAGTCTGGAGTTGAAATAAGTTAAAAAATTGAAATCCTTTTGTAACAGACGAGTTTTCGTCCGAAACCCTGATACTTCGAAAGAGACTGTCCATTTTGTACACGAAGTGCATACAGTTTTTGCCGTAAACCTCTCAACTTTTTAGCACATGCTATGTCTGTGAAATTTTGATACCATGCCAAGTTTCAACCTTTTCAGAGTTCATTTGTGGTGCTTTTTAATTTCAGGGTCATTTAGCTCAAAACAATTCATTAAATGCATGAAAAATAGCAAATGAAGTTAGATAGGGTTTAAATTTTAGTATGAGGCGTCTAATGGTTCATATTGAATGCACAAAAAGTCTGGAGTTGAAATAAGTTAAAAAAATTGAAATCATTTTGTAACATACGAGTTTTCGTCCGAAACCCTGATACTTCGAAAGAGACTGTCCATTTTGTACACGAAGTGCATCCAGTTTTTGCCGTGACCCTCTCAACTTTTTAGCACATGCTATGTGGGTGAAATTATGATACCATGCCAAGTTTCAACCATTTCAGAGTTCATTTGTGGTGCTTTTTAATTTCAGGGTCATTTAGCTCAAAACAATTAATTAAATGCATGAAAAATAGCAAATGAAGTTAGATAGGGTTGAAATTTTAGTATGTGGCTTCTAATGGTTCATATTGAGTGCACAAAAAGTTTGGAGTTGAAATAAGTTAAAAAATTGAAATCCTTTTGTAACAGACGAGTTTTCGTCCGAAACCCTGATACTTCGAAAGAGACTGTCCATTTTGTACACGAAGTGTATCCAGTTTTTGCCGTAAACCTCTCAACTTTTTAGCACATGCTATGTGGGTGAAATTATGATACCATGCCAAGTTTCAACCTTTTCAGAGTTCATTTGTGGTGCTTTTTAATTTCAGGGTCATTTAGCTCAAAACAATTCATTAAATGCATGAAAAATAGCAAATGAAGTTAGATAGGGTTGAAATTTTAGGATGTGTCTTCTAATGGTTCATATTGAATGCACAAAAAGTCTGGAGTTGAAATAAGTTAAAAAATTCGAAATCCTTTTGTAACAGACGAGTTTTCGTGCGAAACCCTGATACTTTGAAAGAGACTGTCCATTTTGTACACGAAGTGCATCCAGTTTTTGCCTTGACCCTCTCAAATTTTTAGCACATGCTATGTGGGTGAAATTATGATACCATGCCAAGTTTCAACCATTTCAGAGTTCATTTGTGGTGCTTTTTAATTTCAGGGTCATTTAGCTCAAAACAATTAATTAAATGCATGAAAAATAGCAAATGAAGTTAGATAGGGTTGAAATTATAGGATGTGGCTTCTAATGGTTCATATTGAATGCACAAAAAGTCTGGAGTTGAAATAAGTAAAAAAATTGAAATCCTTTTGTAACATACGAGTTTTCGTCCGAAACCCTGATACTTCGAAAGAGACTGTCCATTTTGTACACGAAGTGCATCCAGTTTTTCCCGTAACCCTCTCAACTTTTTAGCACATGCTATGTGGGTGAAATTATGATACCATGCCAAGTTTCAACCTTTTCAGAGTTCATTGGTGGTGCTTTTTAATTTCAGTGTCATTTAGCTCAAAACAATTCATTAAATGCATGAAAAATAGCAAATGAAGTTAGATAGGGTTGAAATTTTAGGATGTGTCTTCTAATGGTTCATATTGAATGCACAAAAAGTCTGGAGTTGAAATAAGTTAAAAAATTTGAAATCCTTTTCTAACAGACGAGTTTTCGTGCGAAACCCTGATACTTCGAAAGAGACTGTCCATTTTGTACACGAAGTGCATCCAGTTTTTGCCGTGACCCTCTCAAATTTTTAGCACATGCTATGTGGGTGAAATTATGGTACCATGCCAAGTTTCAACCATTTCAGAGTTCATTTGTGGTGCTTTTTAATTTCAGGGTCATTTAGCTCAAAACAATTAATTAAATGCATGAAAAATAGCAAATGAAGTTAGATAGGGTTGAAATTTTAGGATGTGGCTTCTAATGGGTCATATTGAATGCACAAAAAGTCTGGAGTTGAAATAAGTTAAAAAATTGAAATCCTTTTGTAACAGACGAGTTTTCGTCCGAAACCCTGATACTTCGAAAGAGACTGTCCATTTTGTACACGAAGTGCATCCAGTTTTTGCCGTAAACCTCTCAACTTTTTAGCACATGCTATGTGGGTGAAATTATGATACCATGCCAAGTTTCAACCTTTTCAGAGTTCATTTGTGGTGCTTTTTAATTTCAGGGTCATTTAGCTCAAAACAATTCATTAAATGCATGAAAAATAGCAAATGAAGTTAGATAGGGTTGAAACTTTAGGATGTGTCTTCTAATGGTTCATATTGAATGCACAAAAAGTCTGGAGTTGAAATAAGTTAAAAAATTTGAAATCCTTTTGTAAGAGACGAGTTTTCATGCGAAACCCTGATACTTCGAAAGAGACTGTCCATTTTGTACACGAAGTGCATCCAGTTTTTGCCGTGACCCTCTCAACTTTTTAGCACATGCTATGTGGGTGAAATTATGATACCATGCCAAGTTTCAACCATTTCAGAGTTCATTTGTGGTGCTTTTTAATTTCAGGGTCATTTTGCTCAAAACAATTAATTAAATGCATGAAAAATAGCAAATGAAGTTAGATAGGGTTGAAATTTTAGGATGTGGCTTCTAATGGTTCATATTGAATGCACAAAAAGTCTGGAGTTGAAATAAGTTAAAAAATTGAAATCCTTTTGTAACAGACGAGTTTTCGTCCGAAACCCTGATACTTCGAAAGAGACTGTCCATTTTGTACACGAAGTGCATACAGTTTTTGCCGTAAACCTCTCAACTTTTTAGCACATGCTATGTCGGTGAAATTATGATACCATGCCAAGTTTCAACCTTTTCAGAGTTCATTTGTGGTGCTTTTTAATTTCAGGGTCATTTAGCTCAAAACAATTCATTAAATGCATGAAAAATAGCAAATGAAGTTAGATAGGGTTTAAATTTTAGTATGTGGCTTCTAATGGTTCATATTGAATGCACAAAAAGTCTGGAGTTGAAATAAGTTAAAAAAATTGAAATCCTTTTGTAACATACGAGTTTTCGTCCGAAACCCTGATACTTCGAAAGAGACTGTCCATTTTGTACACGAAGTGCATCCAGTTTTTGCCGTGACCCTCTCAACTTTTTAGCACATGCTATGTGGGTGAAATTATGATACCATGCCAAGTTTCAACCATTTCAGAGTTCATTTGTGTTGCTTTTTAATTTCAGGGTCATTTAGCTCAAAACAATTCATTAAATGCATGAAAAATAGCAAATGAAGTTAGATAGGGTTGAAATTTTAGTATGTGGCTTCTAATGGTTCATATTGAGTGCACAAATAGTCTGGAGTTGAAATAAGTTAAAAAATTGAAATCCTTTTGTAACAGACGAGTTTTCGTCCGAAACCCTGATACTTCGAAAGAGACTGTCCATTTTGTACACGAAGTGTATCCAGTTTTTGCCGTAAACCTCTCAACTTTTTAGCACATGCTATGTGGGTGAAATTATGATACCATGCCAAATTTCAACCTTTTCAGAGTTCATTTGTGGTGCTTTTTAATTTCAGGGTCATTTAGCTCAAAACAATTCATTAAATGCATGAAAAATAGCAAATGAAGTTAGATAGGGTTGAAATTTTAGTATGTGGCTTCTAATGGTTCATATTGAGTGCACAAAAAGTTTGGAGTTGAAATAAGTTAAAAAATTGAAATCCTTTTGTAACAGACGAGTTTTCGTCCGAAACCCTGATACTTCGAAAGAGACTGTCCATTTTGTACACGAAGTGTATCCAGTTTTTGCCGTAAACCTCTCAACTTTTTAGCACATGCTATGTGGGTGAAATTATGATACCATGCCAAGTTTCAACCTTTTCAGAGTTCATTTGTGGTGCTTTTTAATTTCAGGGTCATTTAGCTCAAAACAATTCATTAAATGCATGAAAAATAGCAAATGAAGTTAGATAGGGTTGAAATTTTAGGATGTGTCTTCTAATGGTTCATATTGAATGCACAAAAAGTCTGGAGTTGAAATAAGTTAAAAAATTCGAAATCCTTTTGTAACAGACGAGTTTTCGTGCGAAACCCTGATACTTTGAAACAGACTGTCCATTTTGTACACGAAGTGCATCCAGTTTTTGCCTTGACCCTCTCAAATTTTTAGCACATGCTATGTGGGTGAAATTATGATACCATGCCAAGTTTCAACCATTTCAGAGTTCATTTGTGGTGCTTTTTAATTTCAGGGTCATTTAGCTCAAAACAATTAATTAAATGCATGAAAAATAGCAAATGAAGTTAGATAGGGTTGAAATTATAGGATGTGGCTTCTAATGGTTCATATTGAATGCACAAAAAGTCTGGAGTTGAAATAAGTAAAAAAATTGAAATCCTTTTGTAACATACGAGTTTTCGTCCGAAACCCTGATACTTCGAAAGAGACTGTCCATTTTGTACACGAAGTGCATCCAGTTTTTCCCGTAACCCTCTCAACTTTTTAGCACATGCTATGTGGGTGAAATTATGATACCATGCCAAGTTTCAACCTTTTCAGAGTTCATTGGTGGTGCTTTTTAATTTCAGTGTCATTTAGCTCAAAACAATTCATTAAATGCATGAAAAATAGCAAATGAAGTTAGATAGGGTTGAAATTTTAGGATGTGTCTTCTAATGGTTCATATTGAATGCACAAAAAGTCTGGAGTTGAAATAAGTTAAAAAATTTGAAATCCTTTTCTAACAGACGAGTTTTCGTGCGAAACCCTGATACTTCGAAAGAGACTGTCCATTTTGTACACGAAGTGCATCCAGTTTTTGCCGTGACCCTCTCAAATTTTTAGCACATGCTATGTGGGTGAAATTATGGTACCATGCCAAGTTTCAACCATTTCAGAGTTCATTTGTGGTGCTTTTTAATTTCAGGGTCATTTAGCTCAAAACAATTAATTAAATGCATGAAAAATAGCAAATGAAGTTAGATAGGGTTGAAATTTTAGGATGTGGCTTCTAATGGGTCATATTGAATGCACAAAAAGTCTGGAGTTGAAATAAGTTAAAAAATTGAAATCCTTTTGTAACAGACGAGTTTTCGTCCGAAACCCTGATACTTCGAAAGAGACTGTCCATTTTGTACACGAAGTGCATCCAGTTTTTGCCGTAAACCTCTCAACTTTTTAGCACATGCTATGTGGGTGAAATTATGATACCATGCCAAGTTTCAACCTTTTCAGAGTTCATTTGTGGTGCTTTTTAATTTCAGGGTCATTTAGCTCAAAACAATTCATTAAATGCATGAAAAATAGCAAATGAAGTTAGATAGGGTTGAAACTTTAGGATGTGTCTTCTAATGGTTCATATTGAATGCACAAAAAGTCTGGAGTTGAAATAAGTTAAAAAATTTGAAATCCTTTTGTAAGAGACGAGTTTTCATGCGAAACCCTGATACTTCGAAAGAGACTGTCCATTTTGTACACGAAGTGCATCCAGTTTTTGCCGTGACCCTCTCAACTTTTTAGCACATGCTATGTGGGTGAAATTATGATACCATGCCAAGTTTCAACCATTTCAGAGTTCATTTGTGGTGCTTTTTAATTTCAGGGTCATTTTGCTCAAAACAATTAATTAAATGCATGAAAAATAGCAAATGAAGTTAGATAGGGTTGAAATTTTAGGATGTGGCTTCTAATGGTTCATATTGAATGCACAAAAAGTCTGGAGTTGAAATAAGTTAAAAAATTGAAATCCTTTTGTAACAGACGAGTTTTCGTCCGAAACCCTGATACTTCGAAAGAGACTGTCCATTTTGTACACGAAGTGCATACAGTTTTTGCCGTAAACCTCTCAACTTTTTAGCACATGCTATGTCGGTGAAATTATGATACCATGCCAAGTTTCAACCTTTTCAGAGTTCATTTGTGGTGCTTTTTAATTTCAGGGTCATTTAGCTCAAAACAATTCATTAAATGCATGAAAAATAGCAAATGAAGTTAGATAGGGTTTAAATTTTAGTATGTGGCTTCTAATGGTTCATATTGAATGCACAAAAAGTCTGGAGTTGAAATAAGTTAAAAAAATTGAAATCCTTTTGTAACATACGAGTTTTCGTCCGAAACCCTGATACTTCGAAAGAGACTGTCCATTTTGTACACGAAGTGCATCCAGTTTTTGCCGTGACCCTCTCAACTTTTTAGCACATGCTATGTGGGTGAAATTATGATACCATGCCAAGTTTCAACCATTTCAGAGTTCATTTGTGTTGCTTTTTAATTTCAGGGTCATTTAGCTCAAAACAATTCATTAAATGCATGAAAAATAGCAAATGAAGTTAGATAGGGTTGAAATTTTAGTATGTGGCTTCTAATGGTTCATATTGAGTGCACAAATAGTCTGGAGTTGAAATAAGTTAAAAAATTGAAATCCTTTTGTAACAGACGAGTTTTCGTCCGAAACCCTGATACTTCGAAAGAGACTGTCCATTTTGTACACGAAGTGTATCCAGTTTTTGCCGTAAACCTCTCAACTTTTTAGCACATGCTATGTGGGTGAAATTATGATACCATGCCAAATTTCAACCTTTTCAGAGTTCATTTGTGGTGCTTTTTAATTTCAGGGTCATTTAGCTCAAAACAATTCATTAAATGCATGAAAAATAGCAAATGAAGTTAGATAGGGTTGAAATTTTAGGATGTGTCTTCTAATGGTTCATATTGAATGCACAAAAAGTCTGGAGTTGAAATAAGTTAAAAAATTCGAAATCCTTTTGTAACAGACGAGTTTTCGTGCGAAACCCTGATACTTCGAAAGAGACTGTCCATTTTGTACACGAAGTGCATCCAGTTTTTGCCGTGACCCTCTCAACTTTTTAGCACATGCTATGTGGGTGAAATTATGATACCATGCCAAGTTTCAACCATTTCAGAGTTCATTTGTGGTGCTTTTTAATTTCAGGGTCATTTAGCTCAAAACAATTAATTAAATGCATGAAAAATAGCAAATGAAGTTAGATAGGGTTGAAATTTTAGGATGTGGCTTCTAATGGTTCATATTGAATGCACAAAAAGTCTGGAGTTGAAATAAGTTAAAAAATTGAAATCCTTTTGTAACAGACGAGTTTTCGTCCGAAACCCTGATACTTCGAAAGAGACTGTCCATTTTGTACAGGAAGTGCATCCAGTTTTTGCCGTAAACCTCTCAACTTTTTAGCACATGCTATGTGGGTGAAATTATGATACCATGCCAAGTTTCAACCTTTTCAGAGTTCATTTGTGGTGCTTTTTAATTTCAGGGTCATTTAGCTCAAAACAATTCATTAAATGCATGAAAAATAGCAAATGAAGTTAGATAGGGTTTAAATTTTAGTATGTGGCTTCTAATGGTTCATATTGAATGCACAAAAAGTCTGGAGTTGAAATAAGTTAAAAAAATTGAAATCCTTTTGTAACATACGAGTTTTCGTCCGAAACCCTGATACTTCGAAAGAGACTGTCCATTTTGTACACGAAGTGCATCCAGTTTTTGCCGTGACCCTCTCAACTTTTTAGCACATGCTATGTGGGTGAAATTATGATACCATGCCAAGTTTCAACCATTTCAGAGTTCATTTGTGGTGCTTTCTAATTTCAGGGTCATTTAGCTCAAAACAATTCATTAAATGCATGAAAAATAGCAAATGAAGTTAGATAGGGTTGAAATTTTAGGATGTGTCTTCTAATGGTTCATATTGAATGCACAAAAAGTCTAGAGTTGAAATAAGTTAAAAAATTCGAAATCCTTTTGAAACAGACGAGTTTTCGTGCGAAACCCTGATACTTCGAAAGAGACTGTCCATTTTGTACACGAAGTGCATCCAGTTTTTGCCATGACTCTCTCAACTTTTTAGCACATGCTATGTGGGTGAAATTATGATACCATGCCAAGTTTCAACCATTTCAGAGTTCATTTGTGGTGCTTTTTAATTTCAGGGTCATTTAGCTCAAAACAATTAATTAAATGCATGAAAAATAGCAAATGAAGTTAGCTAGGGTTGAAATTTTAGGATGTGTCTTCTAATGGTTCATATTGAATGCACAAAAAGTCTGGAGTTGTAATAAGTTAAAAAATTGAAATCCTTTTGTAACATACGAGTTTTCGTCCGAAACCCTGATACTTCGAAAGAGACTGTCCATTTTGTACACGAAGTGCATCCAGTTTTTGGCGTAAACCTCTCAACTTTTTAGCACATGCTATGTGGGTGAAATTATGATACCGTGCCAAGTTTCAACCTTTTCAGAGTTCATTTGTGGTGCTTTTTAATTTCAGGGTCATTTAGCTCAAAACAATTCATTAAATGCATGAAAAATAGCAAATGAAGTTAGATAGGGTTTAAATTTTAGTATGTGGCTTCTAATGGTTCATATTGAATGCACAAAAAGTCTGGAGTTGAAATAAGTTAAAAAAATTGAAATCCTTTTGTAACATACGAGTTTTCGTCCGAAACCCTGACACTTCGAAAGAGACTGTCCATTTTGTACACGAAGTGCATCCAGTTTTTGCCGTGACCCTCTCAACTTTTTAGCACATGCTATGTGGGTGAAATTATGATACCATGCCAAGTTTCAACCATTTCAGAGTTCATTTGTGGTGCTCTTTAATTTCAGGGTCATTTAGCTCAAAACAATTAATTAAATGCATGAAAAATAGCAAATGAAGTTAGATAGGGTTGAAATTTTAGGATGTGTCTTCTAATGGTTCATATTGAATGCACAAAAAGTCTGGAGTTGAAATAAGTTAAAAAATTCGAAATCCTTTTGTAACAGACGAGTTTTCGTGCGAAACCCTGATACTTCGAAAGAGACTGTCCATTTTGTACACGAAGTGCATCCAGTTTTTGCCGTGACCCTCTCAACTTTTTAGCACATGCTATGTGGGTGAAATTATGATACCATGCCAAGTTTCAACCATTTCAGAGTTCATTTGTGGTGCTTTTTAATTTCAGGGTCATTTAGCTCAAAACAATTAATTAAATGCATGAAAAATAGCAAATGAAGTTAGATAGGGTTGAAATTTTAGGATGTGTCTTCTAATGGTTCATATTGAATGCACAAAAAGTCTGGAGTTGAAATAAGTTAAAAAATTTGAAATCCTTTTGTAACATACGAGTTTTCGTGCGAAACCCTGATACTTCGAAAGAGACTGTCCATTTTGTACACGAAGTGCATCCAGTTTTTGCCGTGACCCTCTCAACTTTTTAGCACATGCTATGTGGGTGAAATTATGATACCATGCCAAGTTTCAACCATTTCAGAGTTCATTTGTGGTGCTTTTTAATTTCTGGGTCATTTAGCTCAAAACAATTAATTAAATGCATGAAAAATAGCAAATGAAGTTAGATAGGGTTGAAATTTTAGGATGTGTCTTCTAATGGTTCATATTGAATGCACAAAAAGTCTGGAGTTGAAATAAGTTAAAAAATTTGAAATCCTTTTGTAACATACGAGTTTTCGTGCGAAACCCTGATACTTCGAAAGAGACTGTCCATTTTGTACACGAAGTGCATCCAGTTTTTGCCGTGACCCTCTCAACTTTTTAGCACATGCTATGTGGGTGAAATTATGATACCATGCCAAGTTTCAACCTTTTCAGAGTTCATTTGTGGTGCTTTTTAATTTCAGGGTCATTTAGCTCAAAACAATTCATTAAATGCATGAAAAACAGCAAATGAAGTTAGATAGGGTTGAAATTTTAGGATGTGTCTTCTAATGGTTCATATTGAATGCACAAAAAGTCTGGAGTTGAAATAAGTTAAAAAAATTGAAATCCTTTTGTAACAGACGAGTTTTCGTCCGAAACCGTGATACTTCGAAAGAGACTGTCCATTTTGTACACGAAGTGCATCCAGTTTTTGCCGTAACCCTGTCAACTTTTTAGCACATGCTATGTGGGTGAAATTATGATACCATGCCAAGTTTCAACCATTTCAGAGTTCATTTGTGGTGCTTTTTAATTTCTGGGTCATTTAGCTCAAAACAATTAATTAAATGCATGAAAAATAGCAAATGAAGTTAGATAGGGTTGAAATTTTAGGATGTGGCTTCTAATGGTTCATATTGAATGCACAAAAAGTCTGGAGTTGTAAAAAGTTAAAAAATTGAAATCCTTTTGTAACAGACGAGTTTTCGTCCGAAACCATGATACTTCGAAAGAGACTGTCCATTTTGTACACGAAGTGCATCCAGTTTTTGGCGTAAACCTCTCAACTTTTTAGCACATGCTATGTGGGTGAAATTATGATACCGTGCCAAGTTTCAACCTTTTCAGAGTTCATTTGTGGTGCTTTTTAATTTCAGGGTCATTTAGCTCAAAACAATTCATTAAATGCATGAAAAATAGCAAATGAAGTTAGATAGGGTTTAAATTTTAGTATGTGGCTTCTAATGGTTCATATTGAATGCACAAAAAGTCTGGAGTTGAAATAAGTTAAAAAAATTGAAATCCTTTTGTAACATACGAGTTTTCGTCCGAAACCCTGATACTTCGAAAGAGACTGTCCATTTTGTACACGAAGTGCATCCAGTTTTTGCCGTGACCCTCTCAACTTTTTAGCACATGCTATGTGGGTGAAATTATGATACCATGCCAAGTTTCAACCATTTCAGAGTTCATTTGTGGTGCTCTTTAATTTCAGGGTCATTTAGCTCAAAACAATTAATTAAATGCATGAAAAATAGCAAATGAAGTTAGATAGGGTTGAAATTTTAGGATGTGTCTTCTAATGGTTCATATTGAATGCACAAAAAGTCTGGAGTTGAAATAAGTTAAAAAATTTGAAATCCTTTTGTAACATACGAGTTTTCGTGCGAAACCCTGATACTTCGAAAGAGACTGTCCATTTTGTACACGAAGTGCATCCAGTTTTTGCCGTGACCCTCTCAACTTTTTAGCACATGCTATGTGGGTGAAATTATGATACCATGCCAAGTTTCAACCATTTCAGAGTTCATTTGTGGTGCTTTTTAATTTCTGGGTCATTTAGCTCAAAACAATTAATTAAATGCATGAAAAATAGCAAATGAAGTTAGATAGGGTTGAAATTTTAGGATGTGTCTTCTAATGGTTCATATTGAATGCACAAAAAGTCTGGAGTTGAAATAAGTTAAAAAAATTGAAATCCTTTTGTAACATACGAGTTTTCGTGCGAAACCCTGATACTTCGAAAGAGACTGTCCATTTTGTACACGAAGTGCATCCAGTTTTTGCCGTGACCCTCTCAACTTTTTAGCACATGCTATGTGGGTGAAATTATGATACCATGCCTAGTTTCAACCATTTCAGAGTTCATTTGTGGTGCTTTTTAATTTCTGGGTCATTTAGCTCAAAACAATTAATTAAATGCATGAAAAATAGCAAATGAAGTTAGATAGGGTTGAAATTTTAGGATGTGTCTTCTAATGGTTCATATTGAATGCACAAAAAGTCTGGAGTTGAAATAAGTTAAAAAATTTGAAATCCTTTTGTAACATACGAGTTTTCGTGCGAAACCCTGATACTTCGAAAGAGACTGTCCATTTTGTACACGAAGTGCATCCAGTTTTTGCCGTGACCCTCTCAACTTTTTAGCACATGCTATGTGGGTGAAATTATGATACCATGCCAAGTTTCAACCTTTTCAGAGTTCATTTGTGGTGCTTTTTAATTTCAGGGTCATTTAGCTCAAAACAATTCATTAAATGCATGAAAAACAGCAAATGAAGTTAGATAGGGTTGAAATTTTAGGATGTGGCTTCTAATGGTTCATATTGAATGCACAAAAAGTCTGGAGTTGAAATAAGTTAAAAAAATTGAAATCCTTTTGTAACAGACGAGTTTTCGTCCGAAACCGTGATACTTCGAAAGAGACTGTCCATTTTGTACACGAAGTGCATCCAGTTTTTGCCGTAACCCTGTCAACTTTTTAGAACATGCTATGTGGGTGAAATTATGATACCATGCCAAGTTTCAACCATTTCAGAGTTCATTTGTGGTGCTTTTTAATTTCAGGGTCATTTAGCTCAAAACAATTCATTAAATGCATGAAAAATAGCAAATGAAGTTAGATAGGGTTGAAATTTTAGGATGTGGCTTCTAATGGTTCATATTGAATGCACAAAAAGTCTGGAGTTGAAATAAGTTAAAAAATTTGAAATCCTTTTGTAACACACGAGTTTTCGTGCGAAACCCTGCTACTTCGAAAGAGACTGTCCATTTTGTACACGAAGTGCATCCAGTTTTTGCCGTGACCCTCTCAACTTTTTAGCACATGCTATGTGGGTGAAATTATGATACCATGCCAAGTTTCAACCATTTCACAGTTCATTTGTGGTGCTTTTTAATTTCAGGGTCATTTAGCTCAAAACAATTCATTAAATGCATGAAAAATAGCAAATGAAGTTAGATAGGGTTGAAATTTTAGGATGTGGCTTCTAATGGTTCATATTGAATGCACAAAAAGTCTGGAGTTGAAATAAGTTAAAAAATTGAAATCCTTTCGTAACAGACGAGTTTTCGTCCGAAACACTGATACTTCGAAAGAGACTGTCCATTTTGTACACGAAGTGCATCCAGTTTTTGCCGTAAACCTCTCAACTTTTTAGCACATGCTATGTGGGTGAAATTATGATACCATGCCATGTTTCAACCTTTTCAGAGTTCATTTGTGGTGCTTTTTAATTTCAGGGTCATTTAGCTCAAAATAATTCATTAAATGGATGAAAAATAGCAAATGAAGTTAGATAGGGTTGAAATTTTAGGATGTGGCTTCTAATGGTTCATATTGAATGCACAAAAAGTCTGGAGTTGAAATAAGTTAAAAAAATTGAAATCCTTTTGTAACATACGAGTTTTCATCCGAAACCCTGATACTTCGAAAGAGACTGTCCATTTTGTACACGAAGTGCATACAGTTTTTGCTGTAACCCTCTCAACTTTTTAGCACATGCTATGTGGGTGAAATTATGATACCATGCCAAGTTTCAACCATTTCAGAGTTCATTTGTGGTGCTTTTGAATTTCAGGGTCATTTAGCTCAAAACAAATCATTAAATGCATGACAAATAGCAAATGAAGTTAGATAGGGCTGAAATTTTAGGATGTGTCTTCTAATGGTTCATATTGAATGCACAAAAAGTCTAGATTTGAAATAAGTTAAAAAATTTGAAATCCTTTTGTAACAGACGAGTTTTCGTGCGAAACCCTGATACTTCGAAAGAGACTGTCCATTTTGTACACGAAGTGCATCCAGTTTTTGCCGTGACCCTCTCAAATTTTTAGCACATGCTATGTGGGTGAAATTATGATACCATGCCATGTTTCAACCTTTTCAGAGTTCATTTGTGGTGCTTTTTAATTTCAGGGTCATTTAGCTCAAAACAATTCATTAAATGCATGAAAAATAGCAAATGAAGTTAGATAGGGTTGAAATTTTAGGATGTGGCTTCTAATGGTTCATATTGAATGCACAAAAAGTCTGGAGTTGAAATAAGTTAAAAAATTGAAATCCTTTTGTAACAGACGAGTTTTCGTCCGAAACCCTGATACTTCGAAAGAGACTGTCCATTTTGTACACGAAGTGCATCCAGTTTTTGCCGTAAACCTCTCAACTTTTTAGCACATGCTATGTGGGTGAAATTATGATACCATGCCAAGTTTCAACCATTTCAGAGTTCATTTGTGGTGCTTTTTAATTTCAGGGTCATTTAGCTCAAAACAATTAATTAAATGCATGAAAAATAGCAAATGAAGTTAGATAGGGTTGAAATTTTAGGATGTGGCTTCTAATGGTCCATATTGAATGCACAAAAAGTCTGGAGTTGTAATAAGTTAAAAAATTGAAATCCTTTTGTAACAGACGAGTTTTCGTCCGAAACCATGATACTTCGAAAGAGACTGTCCATTTTGTACACGAAGTGCATCCAGTTTTTGGCGTAAACCTCTCAACTTTTTAGCACATGCTATGTGGGTGAAATTATGATACCGTGCCAAGTTTCAACCTTTTCAGAGTTCATTTGTGGTGCTTTTTAATTTCAGGGTCATTTAGCTCAAAACAATTCATTAAATGCATGAAAAATAGCAAATGAAGTTAGATAGGGTTTAAATTTTAGTATGTGGCTTCTAATGGTTCATATTGAATGCACAAAAAGTCTGGAGTTGAAATAAGTTAAAAAAATTGAAATCCTTTTGTAACATACGAGTTTTCGTCCGAAACCCTGATACTTCGAAAGAGACTGTCCATTTTGTACACGAAGTGCATCCAGTTTTTGCTGTAACCCTCTCAACTTTTTAGCACATGCTATGTGGGTGAAATTATGATACCATGCCAAGTTTCAACCATTTCAGAGTTCATTTGTGGTGCTTTTGAATTTCAGGGTCATTTAGCTCAAAACAAATCATTAAATGCATGACAAATAGCAAATGAAGTTAGATAGGGCTGAAATTTTAGGATGTGTCTTCTAATGGTTCATATTGAATGCACAAAAAGTCTGGAGTTGAAATAAGTTAAAAAATTTGAAATCCTTTTGTAACAGACGAGTTTTCGTGCGAAACCCTGATACTTCGAAAGAGACTGTCCATTTTGTACACGAAGTGCATCCAGTTTTTGCCGTGACCCTCTCAAATTTTTAGCACATGCTATGTGGGTGAAATTATGATACCATGCCAAGTTTCAACCATTTCAGAGTTCATTTGTGGTGCTTTTTAATTTCAGGGTCATTTAGCTCAAAACAATTCATTAAATGCATGAAAAATAGCAAATGAAGTTAGATAGGGTTGAAATTTTAGGATGTGGCTTCTAATGGTTCATATTGAATGCACAAAAAGTCTGGAGTTGAAATAAGTTAAAAAATTGAAATCCTTTTGTAACAGACGAGTTTTCGTCCGAAACCCTGATACTTCGAAAGAGACTGTCCATTTTGTACACGAAGTGCATCCAGTTTTTGCCGTAAACCTCTCAACTTTTTAGCACATGCTATGTGGGTGAAATTATGATACCATGCCAAGTTTCAACCATTTCAGAGTTCATTTGTGGTGCTTTTTAATTTCAGGGTCATTTAGCTCAAAACAATTAATTAAATGCATGAAAAATAGCAAATGAAGTTAGATAGGGTTGAAATTTTAGGATGTGGCTTCTAATGGTTCATATTGAATGCACAAAAAGTCTGGAGTTGTAATAAGTTAAAAAATTGAAATCCTTTTGTAACAGACGAGTTTTCGTCCGAAACCATGATACTTCGAAAGAGACTGTCCATTTTGTACACGAAGTGCATCCAGTTTTTGGCGTAAACCTCTCAACTTTTTAGCACATGCTATGTGGGTGAAATTATGATACCGTGCCAAGTTTCAACCTTTTCAGAGTTCATTTGTGGTGCTTTTTAATTTCAGGGTCATTTAGCTCAAAACAATTCATTAAATGCATGAAAAATAGCAAATGAAGTTAGATAGGGTTTAAATTTTAGTATGTGGCTTCTAATGGTTCATATTGAATGCACAAAAAGTCTGGAGTTGAAATAAGTTAAAAAAATTGAAATCCTTTTGTAACATACGAGTTTTCGTCCGAAACCCTGATACTTCGAAAGAGACTGTCCATTTTGTACACGAAGTGCATCCAGTTTTTGCCGTGACCCTCTCAACTTTTTAGCACATGCTATGTGGGTGAAATTATGATACCATGCCAAGTTTCAACCATTTCAGAGTTCATTTGTGGTGCTCTTTAATTTCAGGGTCATTTAGCTCAAAACAATTAATTAAATGCATGAAAAATAGCAAATGAAGTTAGATAGGGTTGAAATTTTAGGATGTGTCTTCTAATGGTTCATATTGAATGCACAAAAAGTCTGGAGTTGAAATAAGTTAAAAAATTTGAAATCCTTTTGTAACATACGAGTTTTCGTGCGAAACCCTGATATTTCGAAAGAGACTGTCCATTTTGTACACGAAGTGCATCCAGTTTTTGCCGTGACCCTCTCAACTTTTTAGCACATGCTATGTGGGTGAAATTATGATACCATGCCAAGTTTCAACCATTTCAGAGTTCATTTGTGGTGCTTTTTAATTTCAGGGTCATTTAGCTCAAAACAATTCATTAAATGCATGAAAAATAGCAAATGAAGTTAGATAGGGTTGAAATTTTAGGATGTGGCTTCTAATGGTTCATATTGAATGCACAAAAAGTCTGGAGTTGAAATAAGTTAAAAAATTGAAATCCTTTTGTAACAGACGAGTTTTCGTCCGAAACCCTGATACTTCGAAAGAGACTGTCCATTTTGTACACGAAGTGCATCCAGTTTTTGCCGTAAACCTCTCAACTTTTTAGCACATGCTATGTGGGTGAAATTATGATACCATGCCAAGTTTCAACCATTTCAGAGTTCATTTGTGGTGCTTTTTAATTTCAGGGTCATTTAGCTCAAAACAATTAATTAAATGCATGAAAAATAGCAAATGAAGTTAGATAGGGTTGAAATTTTAGGATGTGGCTTCTAATGGTTCATATTGAATGCACAAAAAGTCTGGAGTTGTAATAAGTTAAAAAATTGAAATCCTTTTGTAACAGACGAGTTTTCGTCCGAAACCATGATACTTCGAAAGAGACTGTCCATTTTGTACACGAAGTGCATCCAGTTTTTGGCGTAAACCTCTCAACTTTTTAGCACATGCTATGTGGGTGAAATTATGATACCGTGCCAAGTTTCAACCTTTTCAGAGTTCATTTGTGGTGCTTTTTAATTTCAGGGTCATTTAGCTCAAAACAATTCATTAAATGCATGAAAAATAGCAAATGAAGTTAGATAGGGTTGAAATTTTAGGATGTGGCTTCTAATGGTTCATATTGAATGCACAAAAAGTCTGGAGTTGAAATAAGTTAAAAAATTGAAATCCTTTTGTAACAGACGAGTTTTCGTCCGAAACCCTGATACTTCGAAAGAGACTGTCCATTTTGTACACGAAGTGCATCCAGTTTTTGCCGTAAACCTCTCAACTTTTTAGCACATGCTATGTGGGTGAAATTATGATACCATGCCAAGTTTCAACCATTTCAGAGTTCATTTGTGGTGCTTTTTAATTTCAGGGTCATTTAGCTCAAAACAATTAATTAAATGCATGAAAAATAGCAAATGAAGTTAGATAGGGTTGAAATTTTAGGATGTGGCTTCTAATGGTTCATATTGAATGCACAAAAAGTCTGGAGTTGTAATAAGTTAAAAAATTGAAATCCTTTTGTAACAGACGAGTTTTCGTCCGAAACCATGATACTTCGAAAGAGACTGTCCATTTTGTACACGAAGTGCATCCAGTTTTTGGCGTAAACCTCTCAACTTTTTAGCACATGCTATGTGGGTGAAATTATGATACCGTGCCAAGTTTCAACCTTTTCAGAGTTCATTTGTGGTGCTTTTTAATTTCAGGGTCATTTAGCTCAAAACAATTCATTAAATGCATGAAAAATAGCAAATGAAGTTAGATAGGGTTTAAATTTTAGTATGTGGCTTCTAATGGTTCATATTGAATGCACAAAAAGTCTGGAGTTGAAATAAGTTAAAAAAATTGAAATCCTTTTGTAACATACGAGTTTTCGTCCGAAACCCTGATACTTCGAAAGAGACTGTCCATTTTGTACACGAAGTGCATCCAGTTTTTGCCGTGACCCTCTCAACTTTTTAGCACATGCTATGTGGGTGAAATTATGATACCATGCCAAGTTTCAACCATTTCAGAGTTCATTTGTGGTGCTCTTTAATTTCAGGGTCATTTAGCTCAAAACAATTAATTAAATGCATGAAAAATAGCAAATGAAGTTAGATAGGGTTGATATTTTCGGATGTGTCTTCTAATGGTTCATATTGAATGCACAAAAAGTCTGGAGTTGAAATAAGTTAAAAAATTTGAAATCCTTTTGTAACATACGAGTTTTCGTGCGAAACCCTGATACTTCGAAAGAGACTGTCCATTTTGTACACGAAGTGCATCCAGTTTTTGCCGTGACCCTCTCAACTTTTTAGCACATGCTATGTGGGTGAAATTATGATACCATGCCAAGTTTCAACCATTTCAGAGTTCATTTGTGGTGCTTTTTAATTTCTGGGTCATTTAGCTCAAAACAATTAATTAAATGCATGAAAAATAGCAAATGAAGTTAGATAGGGTTGAAATTTTAGGATGTGTCTTCTAATGGTTCATATTGAATGCACAAAAAGTCTGGAGTTGAAATAAGTTAAAAATTTTGAAATCCTTTTGTAACATACGAGTTTTCGTGCGAAACCCTGATACTTCGAAAGAGACTGTCCATTTTGTACACGAAGTGCATCCAGTTTTTGCCGTGACCCTCTCAACTTTTTAGCACATGCTATGTGGGTGAAATTATGATACCATGCCAAGTTTCAACCTTTTCAGAGTTCATTTGTGGTGCTTTTTAATTTCAGGGTCATTTAGCTCAAAACAATTCATTAAATGCATGAAAAACAGCAAATGAAGTTAGATAGGGTTGAAATTTTAGGATGTGGCTTCTAATGGTTCATATTGAATGCACAAAAAGTCTGGAGTTGAAATAAGTTAAAAAAATTGAAATCCTTTTGTAACAGACGAGTTTTCGTCCGAAACCGTGATACTTCGAAAGAGACTGTCCATTTTGTACACGAAGTGCATCCAGTTTTTGCCGTAACCCTGTCAACTTTTTAGAACATGCTATGTGGGTGAAATTATGATACCATGCCAAGTTTCAACCATTTCAGAGTTCATTTGTGGTGCTTTTTAATTTCAGGGTCATTTAGCTCAAAACAATTCATTAAATGCATGAAAAATAGCAAATGAAGTTAGATAGGGTTGAAATTTTAGGATGTGGCTTCTAATGGTTCATATTGAATGCACAAAAAGTCTGGAGTTGAAATAAGTTAAAAAATTTGAAATCCTTTTGTAACAGACGAGTTTTCGTGCGAAACCCTGCTACTTCGAAAGAGACTGTCCATTTTGTACACGAAGTGCATCCAGTTTTTGCCGTGACCCTCTCAACTTTTTAGCACATGCTATGTGGGTGAAATTATGATACCATGCCAAGTTTCAACCATTTCAGAGTTCATTTGTGGTGCTTTTTAATTTCAGGGTCATTTAGCTCAAAACAATTCATTAAATGCATGAAAAATAGCAAATGAAGTTAGATAGGGTTGAAATTTTAGGATGTGGCTTCTAATGGTTCATATTGAATGCACAAAAAGTCTGGAGTTGAAATAAGTTAAAAAATTGAAATCCTTTTGTAACAGACGAGTTTTCGTCCGAAACCCTGATACTTCGAAAGAGACTGTCCATTTTGTACACGAAGTGCATCCAGTTTTTGCCGTAAACCTCTCAACTTTTTAGCACATGCTATGTGGGTGAAATTATGATACCATGCCAAGTTTCAACCATTTCAGAGTTCATTTGTGGTGCTTTTTAATTTCAGGGTCATTTAGCTCAAAACAATTAATTAAATGCATGAAAAATAGCAAATGAAGTTAGATAGGGTTGAAATTTTAGGATGTGGCTTCTAATGGTTCATATTGAATGCACAAAAAGTCTGGAGTTGTAATAAGTTAAAAAATTGAAATCCTTTTGTAACAGACGAGTTTTCGTCCGAAACCATGATACTTCGAAAGAGACTGTCCATTTTGTACACGAAGTGCATCCAGTTTTTGGCGTAAACCTCTCAACTTTTTAGCACATGCTATGTGGGTGAAATTATGATACCGTGCCAAGTTTCAACCTTTTCAGAGTTCATTTGTGGTGCTTTTTAATTTCAGGGTCATTTAGCTCAAAACAATTCATTAAATGCATGAAAAATAGCAAATGAAGTTAGATAGGGTTGAAATTTTAGGATGTGGCTTCTAATGGTTCATATTGAATGCACAAAAAGTCTGGAGTTGAAATAAGTTAAAAAATTGAAATCCTTTTGTAACAGACGAGTTTTCGTCCGAAACCCTGATACTTCGAAAGAGACTGTCCATTTTGTACACGAAGTGCATCCAGTTTTTGCCGTAAACCTCTCAACTTTTTAGCACATGCTATGTGGGTGAAATTATGATACCATGCCAAGTTTCAACCATTTCAGAGTTCATTTGTGGTGCTTTTTAATTTCAGGGTCATTTAGCTCAAAACAATTAATTAAATGCATGAAAAATAGCAAATGAAGTTAGATAGGGTTGAAATTTTAGGATGTGGCTTCTAATGGTTCATATTGAATGCACAAAAAGTCTGGAGTTGTAATAAGTTAAAAAATTGAAATCCTTTTGTAACAGACGAGTTTTCGTCCGAAACCATGATACTTCGAAAGAGACTGTCCATTTTGTACACGAAGTGCATCCAGTTTTTGGCGTAAACCTCTCAACTTTTTAGCACATGCTATGTGGGTGAAATTATGATACCGTGCCAAGTTTCAACCTTTTCAGAGTTCATTTGTGGTGCTTTTTAATTTCAGGGTCATTTAGCTCAAAACAATTCATTAAATGCATGAAAAATAGCAAATGAAGTTAGATAGGGTTTAAATTTTAGTATGTGGCTTCTAATGGTTCATATTGAATGCACAAAAAGTCTGGAGTTGAAATAAGTTAAAAAAATTGAAATCCTTTTGTAACATACGAGTTTTCGTCCGAAACCCTGATACTTCGAAAGAGACTGTCCATTTTGTACACGAAGTGCATCCAGTTTTTGCCGTGACCCTCTCAACTTTTTAGCACATGCTATGTGGGTGAAATTATAATACCATGCCAAGTTTCAACCATTTCAGAGTTCATTTGTGGTGCTCTTTAATTTCAGGGTCATTTAGCTCAAAACAATTAATTAAATGCATGAAAAATAGCAAATGAAGTTAGATAGGGTTGATATTTTCGGATGTGTCTTCTAATGGTTCATATTGAATGCACAAAAAGTCTGGAGTTGAAATAAGTTAAAAAATTTGAAATCCTTTTGTAACATACGAGTTTTCGTGCGAAACCCTGATACTTCGAAAGAGACTGTCCATTTTGTACACGAAGTGCATCCAGTTTTTGCCGTGACCCTCTCAACTTTTTAGCACATGCTATGTGGGTGAAATTATGATACCATGCCAAGTTTCAACCATTTCAGAGTTCATTTGTGGTGCTTTTTAATTTCTGGGTCATTTAGCTCAAAACAATTAATTAAATGCATGAAAAATAGCAAATGAAGTTAGATAGGGTTGAAATTTTAGGATGTGTCTTCTAATGGTTCATATTGAATGCACAAAAAGTCTGGAGTTGAAATAAGTTAAAAATTTTGAAATCCTTTTGTAACATACGAGTTTTCGTGCGAAACCCTGATACTTCGAAAGAGACTGTCCATTTTGTACACGAAGTGCATCCAGTTTTTGCCGTGACCCTCTCAACTTTTTAGCACATGCTATGTGGGTGAAATTATGATACCATGCCAAGTTTCAACCATTTCAGAGTTCATTTGTGGTGCTTTTTAATTTCAGGGTCATTTAGCTCAAAACAATTAATTAAATGCATGAAAAATAGCAAATGAAGTTAGATAGGGTTGAAATTTTAGGATGTGGCTTCTAATGGTTCATATTGAATGCACAAAAAGTCTGGAGTTGTAATAAGTTAAAAAATTGAAATCCTTTTGTAACAGACGAGTTTTCGTCCGAAACCATGATACTTCGAAAGAGACTGTCCATTTTGTACACGAAGTGCATCCAGTTTTTGGCGTAAACCTCTCAACTTTTTAGCACATGCTATGTGGGTGAAATTATGATACCGTGCCAAGTTTCAACCTTTTCAGAGTTCATTTGTGGTGCTTTTTAATTTCAGGGTCATTTAGCTCAAAACAATTCATTAAATGCATGAAAAATAGCAAATGAAGTTAGATAGGGTTTAAATTTTAGTATGTGGCTTCTAATGGTTCATATTGAATGCACAAAAAGTCTGGAGTTGAAATAAGTTAAAAAAATTGAAATCCTTTTGTAACATACGAGTTTTCGTCCGAAACCCTGATACTTCGAAAGAGACTGTCCATTTTGTACACGAAGTGCATCCAGTTTTTGCCGTGACCCTCTCAACTTTTTAGCACATGCTATGTGGGTGAAATTATGATACCATGCCAAGTTTCAACCATTTCAGAGTTCATTTGTGGTGCTCTTTAATTTCAGGGTCATTTAGCTCAAAACAATTAATTAAATGCATGAAAAATAGCAAATGAAGTTAGATAGGGTTGAAATTTTAGGATGTGTCTTCTAATGGTTCATATTGAATGCACAAAAAGTCTGGAGTTGAAATAAGTTAAAAAATTTGAAATCCTTTTGTAACATACGAGTTTTCGTGCGAAACCCTGATATTTCGAAAGAGACTGTCCATTTTGTACACGAAGTGCATCCAGTTTTTGCCGTGACCCTCTCAACTTTTTAGCACATGCTATGTGGGTGAAATTATGATACCATGCCAAGTTTCAACCATTTCAGAGTTCATTTGTGGTGCTTTTTAATTTCAGGGTCATTTAGCTCAAAACAATTCATTAAATGCATGAAAAATAGCAAATGAAGTTAGATAGGGTTGAAATTTTAGGATGTGGCTTCTAATGGTTCATATTGAATGCACAAAAAGTCTGGAGTTGAAATAAGTTAAAAAATTGAAATCCTTTTGTAACAGACGAGTTTTCGTCCGAAACCCTGATACTTCGAAAGAGACTGTCCATTTTGTACACGAAGTGCATCCAGTTTTTGCCGTAAACCTCTCAACTTTTTAGCACATGCTATGTGGGTGAAATTATGATACCATGCCAAGTTTCAACCATTTCAGAGTTCATTTGTGGTGCTTTTTAATTTCAGGGTCATTTAGCTCAAAACAATTAATTAAATGCATGAAAAATAGCAAATGAAGTTAGATAGGGTTGAAATTTTAGGATGTGGCTTCTAATGGTTCATATTGAATGCACAAAAAGTCTGGAGTTGTAATAAGTTAAAAAATTGAAATCCTTTTGTAACAGACGAGTTTTCGTCCGAAACCATGATACTTCGAAAGAGACTGTCCATTTTGTACACGAAGTGCATCCAGTTTTTGGCGTAAACCTCTCAACTTTTTAGCACATGCTATGTGGGTGAAATTATGATACCGTGCCAAGTTTCAACCTTTTCAGAGTTCATTTGTGGTGCTTTTTAATTTCAGGGTCATTTAGCTCAAAACAATTCATTAAATGCATGAAAAATAGCAAATGAAGTTAGATAGGGTTGAAATTTTAGGATGTGGCTTCTAATGGTTCATATTGAATGCACAAAAAGTCTGGAGTTGAAATAAGTTAAAAAATTGAAATCCTTTTGTAACAGACGAGTTTTCGTCCGAAACCCTGATACTTCGAAAGAGACTGTCCATTTTGTACACGAAGTGCATCCAGTTTTTGCCGTAAACCTCTCAACTTTTTAGCACATGCTATGTGGGTGAAATTATGATACCATGCCAAGTTTCAACCATTTCAGAGTTCATTTGTGGTGCTTTTTAATTTCAGGGTCATTTAGCTCAAAACAATTAATTAAATGCATGAAAAATAGCAAATGAAGTTAGATAGGGTTGAAATTTTAGGATGTGGCTTCTAATGGTTCATATTGAATGCACAAAAAGTCTGGAGTTGTAATAAGTTAAAAAATTGAAATCCTTTTGTAACAGACGAGTTTTCGTCCGAAACCATGATACTTCGAAAGAGACTGTCCATTTTGTACACGAAGTGCATCCAGTTTTTGGCGTAAACCTCTCAACTTTTTAGCACATGCTATGTGGGTGAAATTATGATACCGTGCCAAGTTTCAACCTTTTCAGAGTTCATTTGTGGTGCTTTTTAATTTCAGGGTCATTTAGCTCAAAACAATTCATTAAATGCATGAAAAATAGCAAATGAAGTTAGATAGGGTTTAAATTTTAGTATGTGGCTTCTAATGGTTCATATTGAATGCACAAAAAGTCTGGAGTTGAAATAAGTTAAAAAAATTGAAATCCTTTTGTAACATACGAGTTTTCGTCCGAAACCCTGATACTTCGAAAGAGACTGTCCATTTTGTACACGAAGTGCATCCAGTTTTTGCCGTGACCCTCTCAACTTTTTAGCACATGCTATGTGGGTGAAATTATGATACCATGCCAAGTTTCAACCATTTCAGAGTTCATTTGTGGTGCTCTTTAATTTCAGGGTCATTTAGCTCAAAACAATTAATTAAATGCATGAAAAATAGCAAATGAAGTTAGATAGGGTTGATATTTTCGGATGTGTCTTCTAATGGTTCATATTGAATGCACAAAAAGTCTGGAGTTGAAATAAGTTAAAAAATTTGAAATCCTTTTGTAACATACGAGTTTTCGTGCGAAACCCTGATACTTCGAAAGAGACTGTCCATTTTGTACACGAAGTGCATCCAGTTTTTGCCGTGACCCTCTCAACTTTTTAGCACATGCTATGTGGGTGAAATTATGATACCATGCCAAGTTTCAACCATTTCAGAGTTCATTTGTGGTGCTTTTTAATTTCTGGGTCATTTAGCTCAAAACAATTAATTAAATGCATGAAAAATAGCAAATGAAGTTAGATAGGGTTGAAATTTTAGGATGTGTCTTCTAATGGTTCAT
The DNA here is from genome assembly GCA_039707655.1 of Elymus sibiricus. Taxonomy (NCBI): domain Eukaryota; kingdom Viridiplantae; phylum Streptophyta; class Magnoliopsida; order Poales; family Poaceae; genus Elymus; species Elymus sibiricus. The sequence goes on from CM077667.1 coordinate 113,616,362, forward strand.
ATTGAATGCACAAAAAGTCTGGAGTTGAAATAAGTTAAAAATTTTGAAATCCTTTTGTAACATACGAGTTTTCGTGCGAAACCCTGATACTTCGAAAGAGACTGTCCATTTTGTACACGAAGTGCATCCAGTTTTTGCCGTGACCCTCTCAACTTTTTAGCACATGCTATGTGGGTGAAATTATGATACCATGCCAAGTTTCAACCTTTTCAGAGTTCATTTGTGGTGCTTTTTAATTTCAGGGTCATTTAGCTCAAAACAATTCATTAAATGCATGAAAAACAGCAAATGAAGTTAGATAGGGTTGAAATTTTAGGATGTGGCTTCTAATGGTTCATATTGAATGCACAAAAAGTCTGGAGTTGAAATAAGTTAAAAAAATTGAAATCCTTTTGTAACAGACGAGTTTTCGTCCGAAACCGTGATACTTCGAAAGAGACTGTCCATTTTGTACACGAAGTGCATCCAGTTTTTGCCGTAACCCTGTCAACTTTTTAGAACATGCTATGTGGGTGAAATTATGATACCATGCCAAGTTTCAACCATTTCAGAGTTCATTTGTGGTGCTTTTTAATTTCAGGGTCATTTAGCTCAAAACAATTCATTAAATGCATGAAAAATAGCAAATGAAGTTAGATAGGGTTGAAATTTTAGGATGTGGCTTCTAATGGTTCATATTGAATGCACAAAAAGTCTGGAGTTGAAATAAGTTAAAAAATTTGAAATCCTTTTGTAACAGACGAGTTTTCGTGCGAAACCCTGCTACTTCGAAAGAGACTGTCCATTTTGTACACGAAGTGCATCCAGTTTTTGCCGTGACCCTCTCAACTTTTTAGCACATGCTATGTGGGTGAAATTATGATACCATGCCAAGTTTCAACCATTTCAGAGTTCATTTGTGGTGCTTTTTAATTTCAGGGTCATTTAGCTCAAAACAATTCATTAAATGCATGAAAAATAGCAAATGAAGTTAGATAGGGTTGAAATTTTAGGATGTGGCTTCTAATGGTTCATATTGAATGCACAAAAAGTCTGGAGTTGAAATAAGTTAAAAAATTGAAATCCTTTTGTAACAGACGAGTTTTCGTCCGAAACCCTGATACTTCGAAAGAGACTGTCCATTTTGTACACGAAGTGCATCCAGTTTTTGCCGTAAACCTCTCAACTTTTTAGCACATGCTATGTGGGTGAAATTATGATACCATGCCAAGTTTCAACCATTTCAGAGTTCATTTGTGGTGCTTTTTAATTTCAGGGTCATTTAGCTCAAAACAATTAATTAAATGCATGAAAAATAGCAAATGAAGTTAGATAGGGTTGAAATTTTAGGATGTGGCTTCTAATGGTTCATATTGAATGCACAAAAAGTCTGGAGTTGTAATAAGTTAAAAAATTGAAATCCTTTTGTAACAGACGAGTTTTCGTCCGAAACCATGATACTTCGAAAGAGACTGTCCATTTTGTACACGAAGTGCATCCAGTTTTTGGCGTAAACCTCTCAACTTTTTAGCACATGCTATGTGGGTGAAATTATGATACCGTGCCAAGTTTCAACCTTTTCAGAGTTCATTTGTGGTGCTTTTTAATTTCAGGGTCATTTAGCTCAAAACAATTCATTAAATGCATGAAAAATAGCAAATGAAGTTAGATAGGGTTGAAATTTTAGGATGTGGCTTCTAATGGTTCATATTGAATGCACAAAAAGTCTGGAGTTGAAATAAGTTAAAAAATTGAAATCCTTTTGTAACAGACGAGTTTTCGTCCGAAACCCTGATACTTCGAAAGAGACTGTCCATTTTGTACACGAAGTGCATCCAGTTTTTGCCGTAAACCTCTCAACTTTTTAGCACATGCTATGTGGGTGAAATTATGATACCATGCCAAGTTTCAACCATTTCAGAGTTCATTTGTGGTGCTTTTTAATTTCAGGGTCATTTAGCTCAAAACAATTAATTAAATGCATGAAAAATAGCAAATGAAGTTAGATAGGGTTGAAATTTTAGGATGTGGCTTCTAATGGTTCATATTGAATGCACAAAAAGTCTGGAGTTGTAATAAGTTAAAAAATTGAAATCCTTTTGTAACAGACGAGTTTTCGTCCGAAACCATGATACTTCGAAAGAGACTGTCCATTTTGTACACGAAGTGCATCCAGTTTTTGGCGTAAACCTCTCAACTTTTTAGCACATGCTATGTGGGTGAAATTATGATACCGTGCCAAGTTTCAACCTTTTCAGAGTTCATTTGTGGTGCTTTTTAATTTCAGGGTCATTTAGCTCAAAACAATTCATTAAATGCATGAAAAATAGCAAATGAAGTTAGATAGGGTTTAAATTTTAGTATGTGGCTTCTAATGGTTCATATTGAATGCACAAAAAGTCTGGAGTTGAAATAAGTTAAAAAAATTGAAATCCTTTTGTAACATACGAGTTTTCGTCCGAAACCCTGATACTTCGAAAGAGACTGTCCATTTTGTACACGAAGTGCATCCAGTTTTTGCCGTGACCCTCTCAACTTTTTAGCACATGCTATGTGGGTGAAATTATAATACCATGCCAAGTTTCAACCATTTCAGAGTTCATTTGTGGTGCTCTTTAATTTCAGGGTCATTTAGCTCAAAACAATTAATTAAATGCATGAAAAATAGCAAATGAAGTTAGATAGGGTTGATATTTTCGGATGTGTCTTCTAATGGTTCATATTGAATGCACAAAAAGTCTGGAGTTGAAATAAGTTAAAAAATTTGAAATCCTTTTGTAACATACGAGTTTTCGTGCGAAACCCTGATACTTCGAAAGAGACTGTCCATTTTGTACACGAAGTGCATCCAGTTTTTGCCGTGACCCTCTCAACTTTTTAGCACATGCTATGTGGGTGAAATTATGATACCATGCCAAGTTTCAACCATTTCAGAGTTCATTTGTGGTGCTTTTTAATTTCTGGGTCATTTAGCTCAAAACAATTAATTAAATGCATGAAAAATAGCAAATGAAGTTAGATAGGGTTGAAATTTTAGGATGTGTCTTCTAATGGTTCATATTGAATGCACAAAAAGTCTGGAGTTGAAATAAGTTAAAAATTTTGAAATCCTTTTGTAACATACGAGTTTTCGTGCGAAACCCTGATACTTCGAAAGAGACTGTCCATTTTGTACACGAAGTGCATCCAGTTTTTGCCGTGACCCTCTCAACTTTTTAGCACATGCTATGTGGGTGAAATTATGATACCATGCCAAGTTTCAACCATTTCAGAGTTCATTTGTGGTGCTTTTTAATTTCAGGGTCATTTAGCTCAAAACAATTAATTAAATGCATGAAAAATAGCAAATGAAGTTAGATAGGGTTGAAATTTTAGGATGTGGCTTCTAATGGTTCATATTGAATGCACAAAAAGTCTGGAGTTGTAATAAGTTAAAAAATTGAAATCCTTTTGTAACAGACGAGTTTTCGTCCGAAACCATGATACTTCGAAAGAGACTGTCCATTTTGTACACGAAGTGCATCCAGTTTTTGGCGTAAACCTCTCAACTTTTTAGCACATGCTATGTGGGTGAAATTATGATACCGTGCCAAGTTTCAACCTTTTCAGAGTTCATTTGTGGTGCTTTTTAATTTCAGGGTCATTTAGCTCAAAACAATTCATTAAATGCATGAAAAATAGCAAATGAAGTTAGATAGGGTTGAAATTTTAGGATGTGGCTTCTAATGGTTCATATTGAATGCACAAAAAGTCTGGAGTTGAAATAAGTTAAAAAATTGAAATCCTTTTGTAACAGACGAGTTTTCGTCCGAAACCCTGATACTTCGAAAGAGACTGTCCATTTTGTACACGAAGTGCATCCAGTTTTTGCCGTAAACCTCTCAACTTTTTAGCACATGCTATGTGGGTGAAATTATGATACCATGCCAAGTTTCAACCATTTCAGAGTTCATTTGTGGTGCTTTTTAATTTCAGGGTCATTTAGCTCAAAACAATTAATTAAATGCATGAAAAATAGCAAATGAAGTTAGATAGGGTTGAAATTTTAGGATGTGGCTTCTAATGGTTCATATTGAATGCACAAAAAGTCTGGAGTTGTAATAAGTTAAAAAATTGAAATCCTTTTGTAACAGACGAGTTTTCGTCCGAAACCATGATACTTCGAAAGAGACTGTCCATTTTGTACACGAAGTGCATCCAGTTTTTGGCGTAAACCTCTCAACTTTTTAGCACATGCTATGTGGGTGAAATTATGATACCGTGCCAAGTTTCAACCTTTTCAGAGTTCATTTGTGGTGCTTTTTAATTTCAGGGTCATTTAGCTCAAAACAATTCATTAAATGCATGAAAAATAGCAAATGAAGTTAGATAGGGTTTAAATTTTAGTATGTGGCTTCTAATGGTTCATATTGAATGCACAAAAAGTCTGGAGTTGAAATAAGTTAAAAAAATTGAAATCCTTTTGTAACATACGAGTTTTCGTCCGAAACCCTGATACTTCGAAAGAGACTGTCCATTTTGTACACGAAGTGCATCCAGTTTTTGCCGTGACCCTCTCAACTTTTTAGCACATGCTATGTGGGTGAAATTATGATACCATGCCAAGTTTCAACCATTTCAGAGTTCATTTGTGGTGCTCTTTAATTTCAGGGTCATTTAGCTCAAAACAATTAATTAAATGCATGAAAAATAGCAAATGAAGTTAGATAGGGTTGAAATTTTAGGATGTGTCTTCTAATGGTTCATATTGAATGCACAAAAAGTCTGGAGTTGAAATAAGTTAAAAAATTTGAAATCCTTTTGTAACATACGAGTTTTCGTGCGAAACCCTGATACTTCGAAAGAGACTGTCCATTTTGTACACGAAGTGCATCCAGTTTTTGCCGTGACCCTCTCAACTTTTTAGCACATGCTATGTGGGTGAAATTATGATACCATGCCAAGTTTCAACCATTTCAGAGTTCATTTGTGGTGCTTTTTAATTTCTGGGTCATTTAGCTCAAAACAATTAATTAAATGCATGAAAAATAGCAAATGAAGTTAGATAGGGTTGAAATTTTAGGATGTGTCTTCTAATGGTTCATATTGAATGCACAAAAAGTCTGGAGTTGAAATAAGTTAAAAATTTTGAAATCCTTTTGTAACATACGAGTTTTCGTGCGAAACCCTGATACTTCGAAAGAGACTGTCCATTTTGTACACGAAGTGCATCCAGTTTTTGCCGTGACCCTCTCAACTTTTTAGCACATGCTATGTGGGTGAAATTATGATACCATGCCAAGTTTCAACCTTTCCAGAGTTCATTTGTGGTGCTTTTTAATTTCAGGGTCATTTAGCTCAAAACAATTCATTAAATGCATGAAAAACAGCAAATGAAGTTAGATAGGGTTGAAATTTTAGGATGTGGCTTCTAATGGTTCATATTGAATGCACAAAAAGTCTGGAGTTGAAATAAGTTAAAAAAATTGAAATCCTTTTGTAACAGACGAGTTTTCGTCGGAAACCGTGATACTTCGAAAGAGACTGTCCATTTTGTACACGAAGTGCATCCAGTTTTTGCCGTAACCCTGTCAACTTTTTAGAACATGCTATGTGGGTGAAATTATGATACCATGCCAAGTTTCAACCATTTCAGAGTTCATTTGTGGTGCTTTTTAATTTCAGGGTCATTTAGCTCAAAACAATTAATTAAATGCATGAAAAATAGCAAATGAAGTTAGATAGGGTTGAAATTTTAGGATGTGGCTTCTAATGGTTCATATTGAATGCACAAAAAGTCTGGAGTTGAAATAAGTTAAAAAATTTGAAATCCTTTTGTAACAGACGAGTTTTCGTGCGAAACCCTGCTACTTCGAAAGAGACTGTCCATTTTGTACACGAAGTGCATCCAGTTTTTGCCGTAACCCTCTCAACTTTTTAGCACATGCTATGTGGGTGAAATTATGATACCATGCCAAGTTTCAACCATTTCACAGTTCATTTGTGGTGCTTTTTAATTTCAGGGTCATTTAGCTCAAAACAATTCATTAAATGCATGAAAAATAGCAAATGAAGTTAGATAGGGTTGAAATTTTAGGATGTGGCTTCTAATGGTTCATATTGAATGCACAAAAAGTCTGGAGTTGAAATAAGTTAAAAAATTGAAATCCTTTCGTAACAGACGAGTTTTCGTCCGAAACACTGATACTTCGAAAGAGACTGTCCATTTTGTACACGAAGTGCATCCAGTTTTTGCCGTGACCCTCTCAACTTTTTAGCACATGCTATGTGGGTGAAATTATGATACCATGCCAAGTTTCAACCATTTCAGAGTTCATTTGTGGTGCTCTTTAATTTCAGGGTCATTTAGCTCAAAACAATTAATTAAATGCATGAAAAATAGCAAATGAAGTTAGATAGGGTTGAAATTTTAGGATGTGTCTTCTAATGGTTCATATTGAATGCACAAAAAGTCTGGAGTTGAAATAAGTTAAAAAATTTGAAATCCTTTTGTAACATACGAGTTTTCGTGCGAAACCCTGATACTTCGAAAGAGACTGTCCATTTTGTACACGAAGTGCATCCAGTTTTTGCCGTGACCCTCTCAACTTTTTAGCACATGCTATGTGGGTGAAATTATGATACCATGCCAAGTTTCAACCATTTCAGAGTTCATTTGTGGTGCTTTTTAATTTCTGGGTCATTTAGCTCAAAACAATTAATTAAATGCATGAAAAATAGCAAATGAAGTTAGATAGGGTTGAAATTTTAGGATGTGTCTTCTAATGGTTCATATTGAATGCACAAAAAGTCTGGAGTTGAAATAAGTTAAAAAATTTGAAATCCTTTTGTAACATACGAGTTTTCGTGCGAAACCCTGATACTTCGAAAGAGACTGTCCATTTTGTACACGAAGTGCATCCAGTTTTTGCCGTGACCCTCTCAACTTTTTAGCACATGCTATGTGGGTGAAATTATGATACCATGCCAAGTTTCAACCTTTTCAGAGTTCATTTGTGGTGCTTTTTAATTTCAGGGTCATTTAGCTCAAAACAATTCATTAAATGCATGACAAATAGCAAATGAAGTTAGATAGGGCTGAAATTTTAGGATGTGTCTTCTAATGGTTCATATTGAATGCACAAAAAGTCTGGATTTGAAATAAGTTAAAAAAATTGAAATCCTTTTGTAACAGACGAGTTTTCGTGCGAAACCCTGATACTTCGAAAGAGACTGTCCATTTTGTACACGAAGTGCATCCAGTTTTTGCCGTGACCCTCTCAACTTTTTAGCACATGCTATGTGGGTGAAATTATGATACCATGCCATGTTTCAACCTTTTCAGAGTTCATTTGTGGTGCTTTTTAATTTCAGGGTCATTTAGCTCAAAACAATTCATTAAATGGATGAAAAATAGCAAATGAAGTTAGATAGGGTTGAAATTTTAGGATGTGGCTTCTAATGGTTCATATTGAATGCACAAAAAGTCTGGAGTTGAAATAAGTTAAAAAATTTGAAATCCTTTTGTAACAGACGAGTTTTCGTGCGAAACCCTGCTACTTCGAAAGAGACTGTCCATTTTGTACACGAAGTGCATCCAGTTTTTGCCGTAACCCTCTCAACTTTTTAGCACATGCTATGTGGGTGAAATTATGATACCATGCCAAGTTTCAACCATTTCACAGTTCATTTGTGGTGCTTTTTAATTTCAGGGTCATTTAGCTCAAAACAATTCATTAAATGCATGAAAAATAGCAAATGAAGTTAGATAGGGTTGAAATTTTAGGATGTGGCTTCTAATGGTTCATATTGAATGCACAAAAAGTCTGGAGTTGAAATAAGTTAAAAAATTGAAATCCTTTCGTAACAGACGAGTTTTCGTCCGAAACACTGATACTTCGAAAGAGACTGTCCATTTTGTACACGAAGTGCATCCAGTTTTTGCCGTAAACCTCTCAACTTTTTAGCACATGCTATGTGGGTGAAATTATGATACCATGCCATGTTTCAACCTTTTCAGAGTTCATTTGTGGTGCTTTTTAATTTCAGGGTCATTTAGCTCAAAACAATTCATTAAATGGATGAAAAATAGCAAATGAAGTTAGATAGGGTTGAAATTTTAGGATGGGGCTTCTAATGGTTCATATTGAATGCACAAAAAGTCTGGAGTTGAAATAAGTTAAAAAAATTGAAATCCTTTTGTAACATACGAGTTTTCGTCCGAAACCCTGATACTTCGAAAGAGACTGTCCATTTTGTACACGAAGTGCATACAGTTTTTGCTGTAACCCTCTCAACTTTTTAGCACATGCTATGTGGGTGAAATTATGATACCATGCCAAGTTTCAACCATTTCAGAGTTCATTTGTGGTGCTTTTGAATTTCAGGGTCATTTAGCTCAAAACAAATCATTAAATGCATGACAAATAGCAAATGAAGTTAGATAGGGCTGAAATTTTAGGATGTGTCTTCTAATGGTTCATATTGAATGCACAAAAAGTCTGGATTTGAAATAAGTTAAAAAATTTGAAATCCTTTTGTAACAGACGAGTTTTCGTGCGAAACCCTGATACTTCGAAAGAGACTGTCCATTTTGTACACGAAGTGCATCCAGTTTTTGCCGTGACCCTCTCAAATTTTTAGCACATGCTATGTGGGTGAAATTATGATACCATGCCAAGTTTCAACCATTTCAGAGTTCATTTGTGGTGCTTTTGAATTTCAGGGTCATTTAGCTCAAAACAAATCATTAAATGCATGACAAATAGCAAATGAAGTTAGATAGGGCTGAAATTTTAGGATGTGTCTTCTAATGGTTCATATTGAATGCACAAAAAGTCTGGATTTGAAATAAGTTAAAAAATTTGAAATCCTTTTGTAACAGACGAGTTTTCGTGCGAAACCCTGATACTTCGAAAGAGACTGTCCATTTTGTACACGAAGTGCATCCAGCTTTTGCCGTGACCCTCTCAACTTTTTAGCACATGCTATGTGGGTGAAATTATGATACCATGCCATGTTTCAACCTTTTCAGAGTTCATTTGTGGTGCTTTTTAATTTCAGGGTCATTTAGCTCAAAACAATTCATTAAATGGATGAAAAATAGCAAATGAAGTTAGATAGGGTTGAAATTTTAGGATGTGGCTTCTAATGGTTCATATTGAATGCACAAAAAGTCTGGAGTTGAAATAAGTTAAAAAATTGAAATCCTTTTGTAACAGACGAGTTTTCGTCCGAAACCCTGATACTTCGAAAGAGACTGTCCATTTTGTACACGAAGTGCATCCAGTTTTTGCCGTAAACCTCTCAACTTTTTAGCACATGCTATGTGGGTGAAATTATGATACCATGCCAAGTTTCAACCATTTCAGAGTTCATTTGTGGTGCTTTTTAATTTCAGGGTCATTTAGCTCAAAACAATTAATTAAATGCATGAAAAATAGCAAATGAAGTTAGATAGGGTTGAAATTTTAGGATGTGGCTTCTAATGGTTCATATTGAATGCACAAAAATTCTGGAGTTGTAATAAGTTAAAAAATTGAAATCCTTTTGTAACAGACGAGTTTTCGTCCGAAACCATGATACTTCGAAAGAGACTGTCCATTTTGTACACGAAGTGCATCCAGTTTTTGGCGTAAACCTCTCAACTTTTTAGCACATGCTATGTGGGTGAAATTATGATACCGTGCCAAGTTTCAACCTTTTCAGAGTTCATTTGTGGTGCTTTTTAATTTCAGGGTCATTTAGCTCAAAACAATTCATTAAATGCATGAAAAATAGCAAATGAAGTTAGATAGGGTTTAAATTTTAGTATGTGGCCTCTAATGGTTCATATTGAATGCACAAAAAGTCTGGAGTTGAAATAAGTTAAAAAAATTGAAATCCTTTTGTAACATACGAGTTTTCGTCCGAAACCCTGATACTTCGAAAGAGACTGTCCATTTTGTACACGAAGTGCATCCAGTTTTTGCCGTGACCCTCTCAACTTTTTAGCACATGCTATGTGGGTGAAATTATGATACCATGCCAAGTTTCAACCATTTCAGAGTTCATTTGTGGTGCTCTTTAATTTCAGGGTCATTTAGCTCAAAACAATTAATTAAATGCATGAAAAATAGCAAATGAAGTTAGATAGGGTTGAAATTTTAGGATGTGTCTTCTAATGGTTCATATTGAATGCACAAAAAGTCTGGAGTTGAAATAAGTTAAAGAATTTGAAATCCTTTTGTAACATACGAGTTTTCGTGCGAAACCCTGATACTTCGAAAGAGACTGTCCATTTTGTACACGAAGTGCATCCAGTTTTTGCCGTGACCCTCTCAACTTTTTAGCACATGCTATGTGGGTGAAATTATGATACCATGCCAAGTTTCAACCATTTCAGAGTTCATTTGTGGTGCTTTTTAATTTCTGGGTCATTTAGCTCAAAACAATTAATTAAATGCATGAAAAATAGCAAATGAAGTTAGATAGGGTTGAAATTTTAGGATGTGTCTTCTAATGGTTCATATTGAATGCACAAAAAGTCTAGAGTTGAAATAAGTTAAAAAATTTGAAATCCTTTTGTAACATACGAGTTTTCGTGCGAAACCCTGATACTTCGAAAGAGACTGTCCATTTTGTACACGAAGTGCATCCAGTTTTTGCCGTGACCCTCTCAACTTTTTAGCACATGCTATGTGGGTGAAATTATGATACCATGCCAAGTTTCAACCTTTTCAGAGTTCATTTGTGGTGCTTTTTAATTTCAGGGTCATTTAGCTCAAAACAATTCATTAAATGCATGAAAAACAGCAAATGAAGTTAGATAGGGTTGAAATTTTAGGATGTGGCTTCTAATGGTTCATATTGAATGCACAAAAAGTCTGGAGTTGAAATAAGTTAAAAAAATTGAAATCCTTTTGTAACAGACGAGTTTTCGTCCGAAACCGTGATACTTCGAAAGAGACTGTCCATTTTGTACACGAAGTGCATCCAGTTTTTGCCGTAACCCTGTCAACTTTTTAGAACATGCTATGTGGGTGAAATTATGATACCATGCCAAGTTTCAACCATTTCAGAGTTCATTTGTGGTGCTTTTTAATTTCAGGGTCATTTAGCTCAAAACAATTCATTAAATGCATGAAAAATAGCAAATGAAGTTAGATAGGGTTGAAATTTTAGGATGTGGCTTCTAATGGTTCATATTGAATGCACAAAAAGTCTGGAGTTGAAATAAGTTAAAAAATTTGAAATCCTTTTGTAACAGACGACTTTTCGTGCGAAACCCTGCTACTTCGAAAGAGACTGTCCATTTTGTACACGAAGTGCATCCAGTTTTTGCCGTAACCCTCTCAACTTTTTAGCACATGCTATGTGGGTGAAATTATGATACCATGCCAAGTTTCAACCATTTCACAGTTCATTTGTGGTGCTTTTTAATTTCAGGGTCATTTAGCTCAAAACAATTCATTAAATGCATGAAAAATAGCAAATGAAGTTAGATAGGGTTGAAATTTTAGGATGTGGCTTCTAATGGTTCATATTGAATGCACAAAAAGTCTGGAGTTGAAATAAGTTAAAAAATTGAAATCCTTTCGTAACAGACGAGTTTTCGTCCGAAACACTGATACTTCGAAAGAGACTGTCCATTTTGTACACGAAGTGCATCCAGTTTTTGCCGTAAACCTCTCAACTTTTTAGCACATGCTATGTGGGTGAAATTATGATACCATGCCATGTTTCAACCTTTTCAGAGTTCATTTGTGGTGCTTTTTAATTTCAGGGTCATTTAGCTCAAAACAATTCATTAAATGGATGAAAAATAGCAAATGAAGTTAGATAGGGTTGAAATTTTAGGATGTGGCTTCTAATGGTTCATATTGAATGCACAAAAAGTCTGGAGTTGAAATAAGTTAAAAAAATTGAAATCCTTTTGTAACATACGAGTTTTCGTCCGAAACCCTGATACTTCGAAAGAGACTGTCCATTTTGTACACGAAGTGCATACAGTTTTTGCTGTAACCCTCTCAACTTTTTAGCACATGCTATGTGGGTGAAATTATGATACCATGCCAAGTTTCAACCATTTCAGAGTTCATTTGTGGTGCTTTTGAATTTCAGGGTCATTTAGCTCAAAACAAATCATTAAATGCATGAAAAATAGCAAATGAAGTTAGATAGGGCTGAAATTTTAGGATGTGTCTTCTAATGGTTCATATTGAATGCACAAAAAGTCTGGATTTGAAATAAGTTAAAAAATTTGAAATCCTTTTGTAACAGACGAGTTTTCGTGCGAAACCCTGATACTTCGAAAGAGACTGTCCATTTTGTACACGAAGTGCATCCAGTTTTTGCCGTGACCCTCTCAAATTTTTAGCACATGCTATGTGGGTGAAATTATGATACCATGCCAAGTTTCAACCATTTCAGAGTTCATTTGTGGTGCTTTTGAATTTCAGTGTCATTTAGCTCAAAACAAATCATTAAATGCATGACAAATAGCAAATGAAGTTAGATAGGGCTGAAATTTTAGGATGTGTCTTCTAATGGTTCATATTGAATGCACAAAAAGTCTGGATTTGAAATAAGTTAAAAAATTTGAAATCCTTTTGTAACAGACGAGTTTTCGTGCGAAACCCTGATACTTCGAAAGAGACTGTCCATTTTGTACACGAAGTGCTTCCAGTTTTTGCCGTGACCCTCTCAAATTTTTAGCACATGCTATGTGGGTGAAATTATGATACCATGCCAAGTCTCAACCATTTCAGAGTTCATTTGTGGTGCTTTTTAATTTCAGGGTCATTTAGCTCAAAACAATTCATTAAATGCATGAAAAATAGCAAATGAAGTTAGATAGGGTTGAAATTTTAGGATGTGGCTTCTAATGGTTCATATTGAATGCACAAAAAGTCTGGAGTTGAAATAAGTTAAAAAATTGAAATCCTTTCGTAACAGACGAGTTTTCGTCCGAAACCCTGATACTTCGAAAGAGACTGTCCATTTTGTACACGAAGTGCATCCAGTTTTTGCCGTAAACCTCTCAACTTTTTAGCACATGCTATGTGGGTGAAATTATGATACCATGCCAAGTTTCAACCATTTCAGAGTTCATTTGTGGTGCTTTTTAATTTCAGGGTCATTTAGCTCAAAACAATTAATTAAATGCATGAAAAATAGCAAATGAAGTTAGATAGGGTTGAAATTTTAGGATGTGGCTTCTAATGGTTCATATTGAATGCACAAAAAGTCTGGAGTTGTAATAAGTTAAAAAATTGAAATCCTTTTGTAACAGACGAGTTTTCGTCCGAAACCCTGATACTTCGAAAGAGACTGTCCATTTTGTACACGAAGTGCATACAGTTTTTGGCGTAAACCTCTCAACTTTTTAGCACATGCTATGTGGGTGAAATTATGATACCGTGCCAAGTTTCAACCTTTTCAGAGTTCATTTGTGGTGCTTTTTAATTTCAGGGTCATTTAGCTCAAAACAATTCATTAAATGCATGAAAAATAGCAAATGAAGTTAGATAGGGTTTAAATTTTAGTATGTGGCTTCTAATGGTTCATATTGAATGCACAAAAAGTCTGGAGTTGAAATAAGTTAAAAAAATTGAAATCCTTTTGTAACATACGAGTTTTCGTCCGAAACCCTGATACTTCGAAAGAGACTGTCCATTTTGTACACGAAGTGCATCCAGTTTTTGCCGTGACCCTCTAAAATTTTTAGCACATGCTATGTGGGTGAAATTATGATACCATGCCAAGTTTCAACCATTTCAGAGTTCATTTGTGGTGCTTTTGAATTTCAGGGTCATTTAGCTCAAAACAAATCATTAAATGCATGACAAATAGCAAATGAAGTTAGATAGGGCTGAAATTTTAGGATGTGTCTTCTAATGGTTCATATTGAATGCACAAAAAGTCTGGATTTGAAATAAGTTAAAAAATTTGAAATCCTTTTGTAACAGACGAGTTTTCGTGCGAAACCCTGATACTTCGAAAGAGACTGTCCATTTTGTACACGAAGTGCATCCAGTTTTTGCCGTGACCCTCTCAAATTTTTAGCACATGCTATGTGGGTGAAATTATGATACCATGCCAAGTCTCAACCATTTCAGAGTTCATTTGTGGTGCTTTTTAATTTCAGGGTCATTTAGCTCAAAACAATTCATTAAATGCATGAAAAATAGCAAATGAAGTTAGATAGGGTTGAAATTTTAGGATGTGGCTTCTAATGGTTCATATTGAATGCACAAAAAGTCTGGAGTTGAAATAAGTTAAAAAATTGAAATCCTTTTGTAACAGACGAGTTTTCGTCCGAAACCCTGATACTTCGAAAGAGACTGTCCATTTTGTACACGAAGTGCATCCAGTTTTTGCCGTAAACCTCTCAACTTTTTAGCACATGCTATGTGGGTGAAATTATGATACCATGCCAAGTTTCAACCATTTCAGATTTCATTTGTGGTGCTTTTTAATTTCAGGGTCATTTAGCTCAAAACAATTCATTAAATGCATGATAAATAGCAAATGAAGTTAGATAGGGTTGAAATTTTAGGATGTGGCTTCTAATGGTTCATATTGAATGCACAAAAAGTCTGGAGTTGTAATAAGTTAAAAAATTGAAATCCTTTTGTAACAGACGAGTTTTCGTCCGAAACCATGATACTTCGAAAGAGACTGTCCATTTTGTACACGAAGTGCATCCAGTTTTTGGCGTAAACCTCTCAACTTTTTAGCACATGCTATGTGGGTGAAATTATGATACCGTGCCAAGTTTCAACCTTTTCAGAGTTCATTTGTGGTGCTTTTTAATTTCAGGGTCATTTAGCTCAAAACAATTCATTAAATGCATGAAAAATAGCAAATGAAGTTAGATAGGGTTTAAATTTTAGTATGTGGCTTCTAATGGTTCATATTGAATGCACAAAAAGTCTGGAGTTGAAATAAGTTAAAAAAATTGAAATCCTTTTGTAACATACGAGTTTTCGTCCGAAACCCTGATACTTTGAAAGAGACTGTCCATTTTGTACACGAAGTGCATCCAGTTTTTGCCGTGACCCTCTCAACTTTTTAGCACATGCTATGTGGGTGAAATTATGATACCATGCCAAGTTTCAACCATTTCAGAGTTCATTTGTGGTGCTCTTTAATTTCAGGGTCATTTAGCTCAAAACAATTAATTAAATGCATGAAAAATAGCAAATGAAGTTAGATAGGGTTGAAATTTTAGGATGTGTCTTCTAATGGTTCATATTGAATGCACAAAAAGTCTGGAGTTGAAATAAGTTAAAAAATTTGAAATCCTTTTGTAACATACGAGTTTTCGTGCGAAACCCTGATACTTCGAAAGAGACTGTCCATTTTGTACACGAAGTGCATTCAGTTTTTGCCGTGACCCTCTCAACTTTTTAGCACATGCTATGTGGGTGAAATTATGATACCATGCCAAGTTTCAACCATTTCAGAGTTCATTTGTGGTGCTTTTTAATTTCTGGGTCATTTAGCTCAAAACAATTAATTAAATGCATGAAAAATAGCAAATGAAGTTAGATAGGGTTGAAATTTTAGGATGTGTCTTCTAATGGTTCATATTGAATGCACAAAAAGTCTGGAGTTGAAATAAGTTAAAAAATTTGAAATCCTTTTGTAACATACGAGTTTTCGTGCGAAACCCTGATACTTCGAAAGAGACTGTCCATTTTGTACACGAAGTGCATCCAGTTTTTGCCGTGACCCTCTCAACTTTTTAGCACATGCTATGTGGGTGAAATTATGATACCATGCCAAGTTTCAACCTTTTCAGAGTTCATTTGTGGTGCTTTTTAATTTCAGGGTCATTTAGCTCAAAACAATTCATTAAATGCATGAAAAACAGCAAATGAAGTTAGATAGGGTTGAAATTTTAGGATGTGGCTTCTAATGGTTCATATTGAATGCACAAAAAGTCTGGAGTTGAAATAAGTTAAAAAAATTGAAATCCTTTTGTAACAGACGAGTTTTCGTCCGAAACCGTGATACTTCGAAAGAGACTGTCCATTTTGTACACGAAGTGCATCCAGTTTTTGCCGTAACCCTGTCAACTTTTTAGAACATGCTATGTGGGTGAAATTATGATACCATGCCAAGTTTCAACCATTTCAGAGTTCATTTGTGGTGCTTTTTAATTTCAGGGTCATTTAGCTCAAAACAATTCATTAAATGCATGATAAATAGCAAATGAAGTTAGATAGGGTTGAAATTTTAGGATGTGGCTTCTAATGGTTCATATTGAATGCACAAAAAGTCTGGAGTTGAAATAAGTTAAAAAATTTGAAATCCTTTTGTAACAGACGAGTTTTCGTGCGAAACCCTGCTACTTCGAAAGAGACTGTCCATTTTGTACACGAAGTGCATCCAGTTTTTGCCGTGACCCTCTCAACTTTTTAGCACATGCTATGTGGGTGAAATTATGATACCATGCCAAGTTTCAACCATTTCACAGTTCATTTGTGGTGCTTTTTAATTTCAGGGTCATTTAGCTCAAAACAATTCATTAAATGCATGAAAAATAGCAAATGAAGTTAGATAGGGTTGAAATTTTAGGATGTGGCTTCTAATGGTTCATATTGAATGCACAAAAAGTCTGGAGTTGAAATAAGTTAAAAAATTGAAATCCTTTTGTAACAGACGAGTTTTCGTCCGAAACCCTGATACTTCGAAAGAGACTGTCCATTTTGTACACGAAGTGCATCCAGTTTTTGCCGTAAACCTCTCAACTTTTTAGCACATGCTATGTGGGTGAAATTATGATACCATGCCAAGTTTCAACCATTTCAGAGTTCATTTGTGGTGCTTTTTAATTTCAGGGTCATTTAGCTCAAAACAATTAATTAAATGCATGAAAAATAGCAAATGAAGTTAGATAGGGTTGAAATTTTAGGATGTGGCTTCTAATGGTTCATATTGAATGCACAAAAAGTCTGGAGTTGTAATAAGTTAAAAAATTGAAATCCTTTTGTAACAGACGAGTTTTCGTCCGAAACCATGATACTTCGAAAGAGACTGTCCATTTTGTACACGAAGTGCATCCAGTTTTTGGCGTAAACCTCTCAACTTTTTAGCACATGCTATGTGGGTGAAATTATGATACCGTGCCAAGTTTCAACCTTTTCAGAGTTCATTTGTGGTGCTTTTTAATTTCAGGGTCATTTAGCTCAAAACAATTCATTAAATGCATGAAAAATAGCAAATGAAGTTAGATAGGGTTTAAATTTTAGTATGTGGCTTCTAATGGTTCATATTGAATGCACAAAAAGTCTGGAGTTGAAATAAGTTAAAAAAATTGAAATCCTTTTGTAACATACGAGTTTTCGTCCGAAACCCTGATACTTTGAAAGAGACTGTCCATTTTGTACACGAAGTGCATCCAGTTTTTGCCGTGACCCTCTCAACTTTTTAGCACATGCTATGTGGGTGAAATTATGATACCATGCCAAGTTTCAACCATTTCAGAGTTCATTTGTGGTGCTCTTTAATTTCAGGGTCATTTAGCTCAAAACAATTAATTAAATGCATGAAAAATAGCAAATGAAGTTAGATAGGGTTGAAATTTTAGGATGTGTTTTCTAATGGTTCATATTGAATGCACAAAAAGTCTGGAGTTGAAATAAGTTAAAAAATTTGAAATCCTTTTGTAACATACGAGTTTTCGTGCGAAACCCTGATACTTCGAAAGAGACTGTCCATTTTGTACACGAAGTGCATCCAGTTTTTGCCGTGACCCTCTCAACTTTTTAGCACATGCTATGTGGGTGAAATTATGATACCATGCCAAGTTTCAACCATTTCAGAGTTCATTTGTGGTGCTTTTTAATTTCTGGGTCATTTAGCTCAAAACAATTAATTAAATGCATGAAAAATAGCAAATGAAGTTAGATAGGGTTGAAATTTTAGGATGTGTCTTCTAATGGTTCATATTGAATGCACAAAAAGTCTGGAGTTGAAATAAGTTAAAAAATTTGAAATCCTTTTGTAACATACGAGTTTTCGTGCGAAACCCTGATACTTCGAAAGAGACTGTCCATTTTGTACACGAAGTGCATCCAGTTTTTGCCGTGACCCTCTCAACTTTTTAGCACATGCTATGTGGGTGAAATTATGATACCATGCCAAGTTTCAACCTTTTCAGAGTTCATTTGTGGTGCTTTTTAATTTCAGGGTCATTTAGCTCAAAACAATTCATTAAATGCATGAAAAACAGCAAATGAAGTTAGATAGGGTTGAAATTTTAGGATGTGGCTTCTAATGGTTCATATTGAATGCACAAAAAGTCTGGAGTTGAAATAAGTTAAAAAAATTGAAATCCTTTTGTACCAGACGAGTTTTCGTCCGAAACCGTGATACTTCGAAAGAGACTGTCCATTTTGTACACGAAGTGCATCCAGTTTTTGCCGTAACCCTGTCAACTTTTTAGAACATGCTATGTGGGTGAAATTATGATACCATGCCAAGTTTCAACCATTTCAGAGTTCATTTGTGGTGCTTTTTAATTTCAGGGTCATTT
Source organism: Elymus sibiricus (assembly GCA_039707655.1). Classification (NCBI taxonomy): domain Eukaryota; kingdom Viridiplantae; phylum Streptophyta; class Magnoliopsida; order Poales; family Poaceae; genus Elymus; species Elymus sibiricus. Next base: position 113,634,846 of record CM077667.1, read on the forward strand.
AGCTCAAAACAATTCATTAAATGCATGATAAATAGCAAATGAAGTTAGATAGGGTTGAAATTTTAGGATGTGGCTTCTAATGGTTCATATTGAATGCACAAAAAGTCTGGAGTTGAAATAAGTTAAAAAATTTGAAATCCTTTTGTAACAGACGAGTTTTCGTGCGAAACCCTGCTACTTCGAAAGAGACTGTCCATTTTGTACACGAAGTGCATCCAGTTTTTGCCGTAAACCTCTCAACTTTTTAGCACATGCTATGTGGGTGAAATTATGATACCATGCCAAGTTTCAACCATTTCACAGTTCATTTGTGGTGCTTTTTAATTTCAGGGTCATTTAGCTCAAAACAATTCATTAAATGCATGAAAAATAGCAAATGAAGTTAGATAGGGTTGAAATTTTAGGATGTGGCTTCTAATGGTTCATATTGAATGCACAAAAAGTCTGGAGTTGAAATAAGTTAAAAAAATTGAAATCCTTTCGTAACAGACGAGTTTTCGTCCGAAACACTGATACTTCGAAAGAGACTGTCCATTTTGTACACGAAGTGCATCCAGTTTTTGCCGTAAACCTCTCAACTTTTTAGCACATGCTATGTGGGTGAAATTATGATACCATGCCATGTTTCAACCTTTTCAGAGTTCATTTGTGGTGCTTTTTAATTTCAGGGTCATTTAGCTCAAAACAATTCATTAAATGGATGAAAAATAGCAAATGAAGTTAGATAGGGTTGAAATTTTAGGATGTGGCTTCTAATGGTTCATATTGAATGCACAAAAAGTCTGGAGTTGAAATAAGTTAAAAAAATTGAAATCCTTTTGTAACATACGACTTTTCGTCCGAAACCCTGATACTTCGAAAGAGACTGTCCATTTTGTACACGAAGTGCATACAGTTTTTGCTGTAACCCTCTCAACTTTTTAGCACATGCTATGTGGGTGAAATTATGATACCATGCCAAGTTTCAACCATTTCAGAGTTCATTTGTGGTGCTTTTGAATTTCAGGGTCATTTAGCTCAAAACAAATCATTAAATGGATGACAAATAGCAAATGAAGTTAGATAGGGCTGAAATTTTAGGATGTGTCTTCTAATGGTTCATATTGAATGCACAAAAAGTCTGGAGTTGAAATAAGTTAAAAAATTCGAAATCCTTTTGTAACAGACGAGTTTTCGTGCGAAACCCTGCTACTTCGAGAGAGACTGTCCATTTTGTACACGAAGTGCATCCAGTTTTTGCCGTGACCCTCTCAACTTTTTAGCACATGCTATGTGGGTGAAATTATGATACCATGCCAAGTTTCAACCATTTCAGAGTTCATTTGTGGTGCTTTTTAATTTCTGGGTCATTTAGCTCAAAACAATTAATTAAATGCATGAAAAATAGCAAATGAAGTTAGATAGGGTTGAAATTTTAGGATGTGTCTTCTAATGGTTCATATTGAATGCACAAAAAGTCTGGAGTTGAAATAAGTTAAAAAATTTGAAATCCTTTTGTAACATACGAGTTTTCGTGCGAAACCCTGATACTTCGAAAGAGACTGTCCATTTTGTACACGAAGTGCATCCAGTTTTTGCCGTGACCCTCTCAACTTTTTAGCACATGCTATGTGGGTGAAATTATGATACCATGCCAAGTTTCAACCTTTTCAGAGTTCATTTTTGGTGCTTTTTAATTTCAGGGTCATTTAGCTCAAAACAATTCATTAAATGCATGAAAAACAGCAAATGAAGTTAGATAGGGTTGAAATTTTAGGATGTGGCTTCTAATGGTTCATATTGAATGCACAAAAAGTCTGGAGTTGAAATAAGTTAAAAAAATTGAAATCCTTTTGTAACAGACGAGTTTTCGTCCGAAACCGTGATACTTCGAAAGAGACTGTCCATTTTGTACACGAAGTGCATCCAGTTTTTGCCGTAACCCTGTCAACTTTTTAGAACATGCTATGTGGGTGAAATTATGATACCATGCCAAGTTTCAACCATTTCAGAGTTCATTTGTGGTGCTTTTTAATTTCAGGGTCATTTAGCTCAAAACAATTCATTAAATGCATGATAAATAGCAAATGAAGTTAGATAGGGTTGAAATTTTAGGATGTGGCTTCTAATGGTTCATATTGAATGCACAAAAAGTCTGCAGTTGAAATAAGTTAAAAAATTTGAAATCCTTTTGTAACAGACGAGTTTTCGTGCGAAACCCTGCTACTTCGAAAGAGACTGTCCATTTTGTACACGAAGTGCATCCAGTTTTTGCCGTGACCCTCTCAACTTTTTAGCACATGCTATGTGGGTGAAATTATGATACCATGCCAAGTTTCAACCATTTCACAGTTCATTTGTGGTGCTTTTTAATTTCAGGGTCATTTAGCTCAAAACAATTCATTAAATGCATGAAAAATAGCAAATGAAGTTAGATAGGGTTGAAATTTTAGGATGTGGCTTCTAATGGTTCATATTGAATGCACAAAAAGTCTGGAGTTGAAATAAGTTAAAAAAATTGAAATCCTTTCGTAACAGACGAGTTTTCGTCCGAAACACTGATACTTCGAAAGAGACTGTCCATTTTGTACACGAAGTGCATCCAGTTTTTGCCGTAAACCTCTCAACTTTTTAGCACATGCTATGTGGGTGAAATTATGATACCATGCCATGTTTCAACCTTTTCAGAGTTCATTTGTGGTGCTTTTTAATTTCAGGGTCATTTAGCTCAAAACAATTCATTAAATGGATGAAAAATAGCAAATGAAGTTAGATAGGGTTGAAATTTTAGGATGTGGCTTCTAATGGTTCATATTGAATGCACAAAAAGTCTGGAGTTGAAATAAGTTAAAAAAATTGAAATCCTTTTGTAACATACGACTTTTCGTCCGAAACCCTGATACTTCGAAAGAGACTGTCCATTTTGTACACGAAGTGCATACAGTTTTTGCTGTAACCCTCTCAACTTTTTAGCACATGCTATGTGGGTGAAATTATGATACCATGCCAAGTTTCAACCATTTCAGAGTTCATTTGTGGTGCTTTTGAATTTCAGGGTCATTTAGCTCAAAACAAATCATTAAATGCATGACAAATAGCAAATGAAGTTAGATAGGGCTGAAATTTTAGGATGTGTCTTCTAATGGTTCATATTGAATGCACAAAAAGTCTGGAGTTGAAATAAGTTAAAAAATTCGAAATCCTTTTGTAACAGACGAGTTTTCGTGCGAAACCCTGATACTTCGAGAGAGACTGTCCATTTTGTACACGAAGTGCATCCAGTTTTTGCCGTGACCCTCTCAACTTTTTAGCACATGCTATGTGGGTGAAATTATGATACCATGCCAAGTTTCAACCATTTCAGAGTTCATTTGTGGTGCTTTTTAATTTCAGGGTCATTTAGCTCAAAACAATTAATTAAATGCATGAAAAATAGCAAATGAAGTTAGATAGGGTTGAAATTTTAGGATGTGGCTTCTAATGGTTCATATTTAATGCACAAAAAGTCTGGAGTTGAAATAAGTTAAAAAATTGAAATCCTTTTGTAACAGACGAGTTTTCGTCCGAAACCATGATACTTCGAAAGAGACTGTCCATTTTGTACACGAAGTGCATCCAGTTTTTGGCGTAAACCTATCAACTTTTTAGCACATGCTATGTGGGTGAAATTAAGATACCGTGCCAAGTTTCAACCTTTTCAGTGTTCATTTGTGGTGCTTTTTAATTTCAGGGTCATTTAGCTCAAAACAATTCATTAAATGCATGAAAAATAGCAAATGAAGTTAGATAGGGTTTAAATTTTAGTATGAGGCTTCTAATGGTTCATATTGAATGCACAAAAAGTCTGGAGTTGAAATAAGTTAAAAAAATTGAAATCCTTTTGTAACATACGAGTTTTCGTCCGTAACCCTGATACTTCGAAAGAGACTGTCCATTTTGTACACGAAGTGCATCCAGTTTTTGCCGTGACCCTCTCAACTTTTTAGCACACGCTATGTGGGTGAAATTATGATACCATGCCAAGTTTCAACCATTTCAGAGTTCATTTGTGGTGCTTTTTAATTTCAGGGTCATTTTGCTCAAAACAATTAATTAAATGCATGAAAAATAGCAAATGAAGTTAGATAGGGTTGAAATTTTAGGATGTGTCTTCTAATGGTTCATATTGAATGCACAAAAAGTCTGGAGTTGAAATAAGTTAAAAAATTTGAAATCCTTTTGTAACATACGAGTTTTCGTGCGAAACCCTGATACTTCGAAAGAGACTGTCCATTTTGTACACGAAGTGCATCCAGTTTTTGCCGTGACCCTCTCAACTTTTTAGCACATGCTATGTGGGTGAAATTATGATACCATGCCAAGTTTCAACCATTTCAGAGTTCATTTGTGGTGCTTTTGAATTTCTGGGTCATTTAGCTCAAAACAATTAATTAAATGCATGAAAAATAGCAAATGAAGTTAGATAGGGTTGAAATTTTAGAATGTGTCTTCTAATGGTTCATATTGAATGCACAAAAGTCTGGAGTTGAAATAAGTTAAAAAATTTGAAATCCTTTTGTAACATACGAGTTTTCGTGCGAAACCCTGATACTTCGAAAGAGACTGTCCATTTTGTACACGAAGTGCATCCAGTTTTTGCCGTGACCCTCTCAACTTTTTAGCACATGCTATGTGGGTGAAATTATGATACCATGCCAAGTTTCAACCATTTCAGACTTCATTTGTGGTGCTTTTTAATTTCAGGGTCATTTAGCTCAAAACAATTAATTAAATGCATGAAAAATAGCAAATGAAGTTAGATAGGGTTGAAATTTTAGGATGTGTCTTCTAATGGTTCATATTGAATGCACAAAAAGTCTGGAGTTGAAATAAGTTAAAAAATTTGAAATCCTTTTGTAACATACGAGTTTTCGTGCGAAACCCTGATACTTCGAAAGAGACTGTCCATTTTGTACACGAAGTGCATCCAGTTTTTGCCGTGACCCTCTCAACTTTTTAGCACATGCTATGTGGGTGAAATTATGATACCATGCCAAGTTTCAACCTTTTCAGAGTTCATTTGTGGTGCTTTTTAATTTCATGGTCATTTAGCTCAAAACAATTCATTAAATGCATGAAAAATAGCAAATGAAGTTAGATAGGGTTGAAATTTTAGGATGTGGCTTCTAATGGTTCATATTGAATGCACAAAAAGTCTGGAGTTGAAATAAGTTAAAAAATTGAAATCCTTTTGTAACAGACGAGTTTTCGTCCGAAACCGTGATACTTCGAAAGAGACTGTCCATTTTGTACACGAAGTGCATCCAGTTTTTGCCGTAACCCTGACAACTTTTTAGAACATGCTATGTGGGTGAAATTATGATACCATGCCAAGTTTCAACCATTTCAGAGTTCATTTGTGGTGCTTTTTAATTTCAGGGTCATTTAGCTCAAAACAATTAATTAAATGCATGAAAAATAGCAAATGAAGTTAGATAAGGTTGAAATTTTAGGATGTGGCTTCTAATGGTTCAGATTTAATGCACAAAAAGTCTGGAGTTGAAATAAGTTAAAAAATTGAAATCCTTTTGTAACAGACGAGTTTTCGTCCGAAACCGTGATACTTCGAAAGAGACTGTCCATTTTGTACACGAAGTGCATCCAGTTTTTGCCGTAACCCTGTCAACTTTTTAGAACATGCTATGTGGGTGAAATTATGATACCATGCCAAGTTTCAACCATTTCAGAGTTCATTTGTGGTGCTTTTTAATTTCAGGGTCATTTAGCTCAAAACAATTCATTAAATGCATGAAAAATAGCAAATGAAGTTAGATAGGGTTGAAATTTTAGGATGTGTCTTCTAATGGTTCATATTGAATGCACAAAAAGTCTGGAGTTGAAATAAGTTAAAAAATTTGAAATCCTTTTGTAACAGACGAGTTTTCGTGCGAAACACTGATACTTCGAAAGAGACTGTCCATTTTGTACACGAAGTGCATCCAGTTTTTGCCGTGACCCTCTCAACTTTTTAGCACATGCTATGTGGGTGAAATTATGATACCATGCCAAGTTTCAACCATTTCAGAGTTAATTTGTGGTGCTTTTTAATTTCAGGGTCATTTAGCTCAAAACAATTAATTAAATGCATGAAAAATAGCAAATGAAGTTAGATAGGGTTGAAATTTTAGGATGTGGCTTCTAATGGTTCAGATTTAATGCACAAAAAGTCTGGAGTTGAAATAAGTTAAAAAATTGAAATCCTTTTGTAACAGACGAGTTTTCGTCCGAAACCATGATACTTCGAAAGAGACTGTCCATTTTGTACACGAAGTGCATCCAGTTTTTGGCGTAAACCTCTCAACTTTTTAGCACATGCTATGTGGGTGAAATTATGATACCGTGCCAAGTTTCAACCTTTTCAGAGTTCATTTGTGGTGCTTTTTAATTTCAGGGTCATTTAGCTCAAAACAATTCATTAAATGCATGAAAAATAGCAAATGAAGTTAGATAGGGTTTAAATTTTAGTATGTGGCTTCTAATGGTTCATATTGAATGCACAAAAAGTCTGGAGTTGAAATAAGTTAAAAAAATTGAAATCCTTTTGTAACATACGAGTTTTCGTCCGTAACCCTGATACTTCGAAAGAGACTGTCCATTTTGTACACGAAGTGCATCCAGTTTTTGCCGTGACCCTCTCAACTTTTTAGCACATGCTATGTGGGTGAAATTATGATACCATGCCAAGTTTCAACCATTTCAGAGTTCATTTGTGGTGCTTTTTAATTTCAGGGTCATTTAGCTCAAAATAATTAATTAAATGCATGAAAAATAGCAAATGAAGTTAGATAGGGTTGAAATTTTAGGATGTGTCTTCTAATGGTTCATATTGAATGCACAAAAAGTCTGGAGTTGAAATAAGTTAAAAAATTTGAAATCCTTTTGTAACATACGAGTTTTCGTGCGAAACCCTGATACTTCGAAAGAGACTGTCCATTTTGTACACGAAGTGCATCCAGTTTTTGCCGTGACCCTCTCAACTTTTTAGCACATGCTATGTGGGTGAAATTATGATACCATGCCAAGTTTCAACCATTTCAGAGTTCATTTGTGGTGCTTTTGAATTTCTGGGTCATTTAGCTCAAAACAATTAATTAAATGCATGAAAAATAGCAAATGAAGTTAGATAGGGTTGAAATTTTAGGATGTGTCTTCTAATGGTTCATATTGAATGCACAAAAAGTCTGGAGTTGAAATAAGTTAAAAATTTTGAAATCCTTTTGTAACATACGAGTTTTCGTGCGAAACCCTGATACTTCGAAAGAGACTGTCCATTTTGTACACGAAGTGCATCCAGTTTTTGCCGTGACCCTCTCAACTTTTTAGCACATGCTATGTGGGTGAAATTATGATACCATGCCAAGTTTCAACCTTTTCAGAGTTCATTTGTGGTGCTTTTTAATTTCAGGGTCATTTAGCTCAAAACAATTCATTAAATGCATGAAAAATAGCAAATGAAGTTAGATAGGGTTGAAATTTTAGGATGTGGCTTCTAATGGTTCATATTGAATGCACAAAAAGTCTGGAGTTGAAATAAGTTAAAAAATTGAAATCCTTTTGTAACAGACGAGTTTTCGTCCGAAACCGTGATACTTCGAAAGAGACTGTCCATTTTGTACACGAAGTGCATCCAGTTTTTGCCGTAACCCTGTCAACTTTTTAGAACATGCTATGTGGGTGAAATTATGATACCATGCCAAGTTTCAACCATTTCAGAGTTCATTTGTGGTGCTTTTTAATTTCAGGGTCATTTAGCTCAAAACAATTAATTAAATGCATGAAAAATAGCAAATGAAGTTAGATAGGGTTGAAATTTTAGGATGTGGCTTCTAATGGTTCAGATTTAATGCACAAAAAGTCTGGAGTTGAAATAAGTTAAAAAATTGAAATCCTTTTGTAACAGACGAGTTTTCGTCCGAAACCGTGATACTTCGAAAGAGACTGTCCATTTTGTACACGAAGTGCATCCAGTTTTTGCCGTAACCCTGTCAACTTTTTAGAACATGCTATGTGGGTGAAATTATGATACCATGCCAAGTTTCAACCATTTCAGAGTTCATTTGTGGTGCTTTTTAATTTCAGGGTCATTTAGCTCAAAACAATTCATTAAATGCATGAAAAATAGCAAATGAAGTTAGATAGGGTTGAAATTTTAGGATGTGTCTTCTAATGGTTCATATTGAATGCACAAAAAGTCTGGAGTTGAAATAAGTTAAAAAATTTGAAATCCTTTTGTAACAGACGAGTTTTCGTGCGAAACACTGATACTTCGAAAGAGACTGTCCATTTTGTACACGAAGTGCATCCAGTTTTTGCCGTGACCCTCTCAACTTTTTAGCACATGCTATGTGGGTGAAATTATGATACCATGCCAAGTTTCAACCATTTCAGAGTTCATTTGTGGTGCTTTTTAATTTCAGGGTCATTTAGCTCAAAACAATTAATTAAATGCATGAAAAATAGCAAATGAAGTTAGATAGGGTTGAAATTTTAGGATGTGGCTTCTAATGGTTCAGATTTAATGCACAAAAAGTCTGGAGTTGAAATAAGTTAAAAAATTGAAATCCTTTTGTAACAGACGAGTTTTCGTCCGAAACCATGATACTTCGAAAGAGACTGTCCATTTTGTACACGAAGTGCATCCAGTTTTTGGCGTAAACCTCTCAACTTTTTAGCACATGCTATGTGGGTGAAATTATGATACCGTGCCAAGTTTCAACCTTTTCAGAGTTCATTTGTGGTGCTTTTTAATTTCAGGGTCATTTAGCTCAAAACAATTCATTAAATGCATGAAAAATAGCAAATGAAGTTAGATAGGGTTTAAATTTTAGTATGTGGCTTCTAATGGTTCATATTGAATGCACAAAAAGTCTGGAGTTGAAATAAGTTAAAAAAATTGAAATCCTTTTGTAACATACGAGTTTTCGTCCGTAACCCTGATACTTCGAAAGAGACTGTCCATTTTGTACACGAAGTGCATCCAGTTTTTGCCGTGACCCTCTCAACTTTTTAGCACATGCTATGTGGGTGAAATTATGATACCATGCCAAGTTTCAACCATTTCAGAGTTCATTTGTGGTGCTTTTTAATTTCAGGGTCATTTAGCTCAAAATAATTAATTAAATGCATGAAAAATAGCAAATGAAGTTAGATAGGGTTGAAATTTTAGGATGTGTCTTCTAATGGTTCATATTGAATGCACAAAAAGTCTGGAGTTGAAATAAGTTAAAAAATTTGAAATCCTTTTGTAACATACGAGTTTTCGTGCGAAACCCTGATACTTCGAAAGAGACTGTCCATTTTGTACACGAAGTGCATCCAGTTTTTGCCGTGACCCTCTCAACTTTTTAGCACATGCTATGTGGGTGAAATTATGATACCATGCCAAGTTTCAACCATTTCAGAGTTCATTTGTGGTGCTTTTGAATTTCTGGGTCATTTAGCTCAAAACAATTAATTAAATGCATGAAAAATAGCAAATGAAGTTAGATAGGGTTGAAATTTTAGGATGTGTCTTCTAATGGTTCATATTGAATGCACAAAAAGTCTGGAGTTGAAATAAGTTAAAAATTTTGAAATCCTTTTGTAACATACGAGTTTTCGTGCGAAACCCTGATACTTCGAAAGAGACTGTCCATTTTGTACACGAAGTGCATCCAGTTTTTGCCGTGACCCTCTCAACTTTTTAGCACATGCTATGTGGGTGAAATTATGATACCATGCCAAGTTTCAACCATTTCAGAGTTCATTTGTGGTGCTTTTTAATTTCAGGGTCATTTAGCTCAAAACAATTAATTAAATGCATGAAAAATAGCAAATGAAGTTAGATAGGGTTGAAATTTTAGGATGTGTCTTCTAATGGTTCATATTGAATGCACAAAAAGTCTGGAGTTGAAATAAGTTAAAAAATTTGAAATCCTTTTGTAACATACGAGTTTTCGTGCGAAACCCTGATACTTCGAAAGAGACTGTCCATTTTGTACACGAAGTGCATCCAGTTTTTGCCGTGACCCTCTCATCTTTTTAGCACATGCTATGTGGGTGAAATTATGATACCATGCCAAGTTTCAACCTTTTCAGAGTTCATTTGTGGTGCTTTTTAATTTCAGGGTCATTTAGCTCAAAACAATTCATTAAATGCATGAAAAATAGCAAATGAAGTTAGATAGGGTTGAAATTTTAGGATGTGGCTTCTAATGGTTCATATTGAATGCACAAAAAGTCTGGAGTTGAAATAAGTTAAAAAATTCGAAATCCTTTTGTAACAGACGAGTTTTCGTGCGAAACCCTGATTGTTCGAAAGAGACTGTCCATTTTGTACACGAAGTGCATCCAGTTTTTGCCGTGACCCTCTCAACTTTTTAGCACATGATATGTGGGTGAAATTATGATACCATGCCAAGTTTCAACCATTTCAGAGTTCATTTGTGGTGCTTTTTAATTTCAGGGTCATTTAGCTCAAAACAATTAATTAAATGCATGAAAAATAGCAAATGAAGTTAGATAGGGTTGAAATTTTAGGATGTGGCTTCTAATGGTTCATATTTAATGCACAAAAAGTCTGGAGTTGAAATAAGTTAAAAAATTGAAATCCTTTTGTAACAGACGAGTTTTCGTCCGAAACCATGATAGTTCGAAAGAGACTGTCCATTTTGTACACGAAGTGCATCCAGTTTTTGGCGTAAACCTCTCTACTTTTTAGCACATACTATGTGGGTGAAATTATGATACCGTGCCAAGTTTCAACCTTTTCAGAGTTCATTTGTGGTGCTTTTTAATTTCAGGGTCATTTAGCTCAAAACAATTCATTAAATGCATGAAAAATAGCAAATGAAGTTAGATAGGGTTTAAATTTTAGTATGTGGCTTCTAATGGTTCATATTGAATGCACAAAAAGTCTGGAGTTGAAATAAGTTAAAAAAATTGAAATCCTTTTGTAACATACGAGTTTTCGTCCGAAACCCTGATACTTCGAAAGAGACTGTCAATTTTGTACACGAAGTGCATCCAGTTTTTGCCGTGACCCTCTCAACTTTTTAGCACATGCTATGTGGGTGAAATTATGATACCATGCCAAGTTTCAACCATTTCAGAGTTCATTTGTGGTGCTTTTTAATTTCAGGGTCATTTAGCTCAAAACAATTAATTAAATGCATGAAAAATAGCAAATGAAGTTAGATTGGGTTGAAATTTTAGGATGTGTCTTCTAATGGTTCATATTGAATGCACAAAAAGTCTGGAGTTGAAATAAGTTAAAAAATTTGAAATCCTTTTGTAACATACGAGTTTTCGTGCGAAACCCTGATACTTCGAAAGAGACTGTCCATTTTGTACACGAAGTGCATCCAGTTTTTGCCGTGACCCTCTCAACTTTTTAGCACATGCTATGTGGGTGAAATTATGATACCATGCCAAGTTTCAACCATTTCAGAGTTCATTTGTGGTGCTTTTGAATTTCTGGGTCATTTAGCTCAAAACAATTAATTAAATGCATGAAAAATAGCAAATGAAGTTAGATAGGGTTGAAATTTTAGGATGTGTCTTCTAATGGTTCATATTGAATGCACAAAAAGTCTGGAGTTGAAATCAGTTAAAAATTTTGAAATCCTTTTGTAACATACGAGTTTTCGTGCGAAACCCTGATACTTCGAAAGAGACTGTCCATTTTGTACACGAAGTGCATCCAGTTTTTGCCGTGACCCTCTCAACTTTTTAGCACATGCTATGTGGGTGAAATTATGATACCATGCCAAGTTTCAACCATTTCAGAGTTCATTTGTGGTGCTTTTTAATTTCAGGGTCATTTAGCTCAAAACAATTAATTAAATGCATGAAAAATAGCAAATGAAGTTAGATAGGGTTGAAATTTTAGGATGTGTCTTCTAATGGTTCATATTGAATGCACAAAAAGTCTGGAGTTGAAATAGGTTAAAAAATTTGAAATCCTTTTGTAACATACGAGTTTTCGTGCGAAACCCTGATACTTCGAAAGAGACTGTCCATTTTGTACACGAAGTGCATCCAGTTTTTGCCGTGACCCTCTCAACTTTTTAGCACATGCTATGTGGGTGAAATTATGATACCATGCCAAGTTTCAACCTTTTCAGAGTTCATTTGTGGTGCTTTTTAATTTCAGGGTCATTTAGCTCAAAACAATTCATTAAATGCATGAAAAATAGCAAATGAAGTTAGATAGGGTTGAAATTTTAGGATGTGGCTTCTAATGGTTCATATTGAATGCACAAAAAGTCTGGAGTTGAAATAAGTTAAAAAATTCGAAATCCTTTTGTAACAGACGAGTTTTCGTGCGAAACCCTGATAGTTCGAAAGAGACTGTCCATTTTGTACACGAAGTGCATCCAGTTTTTGCCGTGACCCTCTCAACTTTTTAGCACATGATATGTGGGTGAAATTATGATACCATGCCAAGTTTCAACCATTTCAGAGTTCATTTGTGGTGCTTTTTAATTTCAGGGTCATTTAGCTCAAAACAATTAATTAAATGCATGAAAAATAGCAAATGAAGTTAGATAGGGTTGAAATTTTAGGATGTGTCTTCTAATGGTTCATATTGAATGCACAAAAAGTCTGGAGTTGAAATAAGTTAAAAAATTTGAAATCCTTTTGTAACATACGAGTTTTCGTGCGAAACCCTGATACTTCGAAAGAGACTGTCCATTTTGTACACGAAGTGCATCCAGTTTTTGCCGTGACCCTCTCAACTTTTTAGCACATGCTATGTGGGTGAAATTATGATACCATGCCAAGTTTCAACCATTTCAGAGTTCATTTGTGGTGCTTTTGAATTTCTGGGTCATTTAGCTCAAAACAATTAATTAAATGCATGAAAAATAGCAAATGAAGTTAGATAGGGTTGAAATTTTAGGATGTGTCTTCTAATGGTTCATATTGAATGCACAAAAAGTCTGGAGTTGAAATAAGTTAAAAATTTTGAAATCCTTTTGTAACATACGAGTTTTCGTGCGAAACCCTGATACTTCGAAAGAGACTGTCCATTTTGTACACGAAGTGCATCCAGTTTTTGCCGTGACCCTCTCAACTTTTTAGCACATGCTATGTGGGTGAAATTATGATACCATGCCAAGTTTCAACCATTTCAGAGTTCATTTGTGGTGCTTTTTAATTTCAGGGTCATTTAGCTCAAAACAATTAATTAAATGCATGAAAAATAGCAAATGAAGTTAGATAGGGTTGAAATTTTAGGATGTGTCTTCTAATGGTTCATATTGAATGCACAAAAAGTCTGGAGTTGAAATAAGTTAAAAAATTAGAAATCCTTTTGTAACATACGAGTTTTCGTGCGAAACCCTGATACTTCGAAAGAGACTGTCCATTTTGTACACGAAGTGCATCCAGTTTTTGCCGTGACCCTCTCAACTTTTTAGCACATGCTATGTGGGTGAAATTATGATACCATGCCAAGTTTCAACCTTTTCAGAGTTCATTTGTGGTGCTTTTTAATTTCAGGGTCATTTAGCTCAAAACAATTCATTAAATGCATGAAAAATAGCAAATGAAGTTAGATAGGGTTGAAATTTTAGGATGTGGCTTCTAATGGTTCATATTGAATGCACAAAAAGTCTGGAGTTGAAATAAGTTAAAAAATTCGAAATCCTTTTGTAACAGACGAGTTTTCGTGCGAAACCCTGATAGTTCGAAAGAGACTGTCCATTTTGTACACGAAGTGCATCCAGTTTTTGCCGTGACCCTCTCAACTTTTTAGCACATGATATGTGGGTGAAATTATGATACCATGCCAAGTTTCAACCATTTCAGAGTTCATTTGTGGTGCTTTTTAATTTCAGGGTCATTTAGCTCAAAACAATTCATTAAATGCATGAAAAATAGCAAATGAAGTTAGATAGGGTTGAAATTTTAGGATGTGGCTTCTAATGGTTCATATTTAATGCACAAAAAGTCTGGAGTTGAAATAAGTTAAAAAATTGAAATCCTTTTGTAACAGACGAGTTTTCGTCCGAAACCATGATACTTCGAAAGAGACTGTCCATTTTGTACACGAAGTGCATCCAGTTTTTGGCGTAAACCTCTCAACTTTTTAGCACATGCTATGTGGGTGAAATTATGATACCGTGCCAAGTTTCAACCTTTTCAGAGTTCATTTGTGGTGCTTTTTAATTTCAGGGTCATTTAGCTCAAAACAATTCATTAAATGCATGAAAAATAGCAAATGAAGTTAGATAGGGTTTAAATTTTAGTATGTGGCTTCTAATGGTTCATATTGAATGCACAAAAAGTCTGGAGTTGAAATAAGTTAAAAAAATTGAAATCCTTTTGTAACATACGAGTTTTCGTGCGAAACCCTGATACTTCGAAAGAGACTGTCAATTTTGTACACGAAGTGCATCCAGTTTTCGCCGTGACCCTCTCAACTTTTTAGCACATGCTATGTGGGTGAAATTATGATACCATGCCAAGTTTCAACCATTTTAGAGTTCATTTGTGGTGCTTTTGAATTTCAGGGTCATTTAGCTCAAAACAATTAATTAAATGCATGAAAAATAGCAAATGAAGTTAGATTGGGTTGAAATTTTAGGATGTGTCTTCTAATGGTTCATATTGAATGCACAAAAAGTCTGGAGTTGAAATAAGTTAAAAAATTTGAAATCCTTTTGTAACATACGAGTTTTCGTGCGAAACCCTGATACTTCGAAAGAGACTGTCCATTTTGTACACGAAGTGCATCCAGTTTTTGCCGTGACCCTCTCAACTTTTTAGCACATGCTATGTGGGTGAAATTATGATACCATGCCAAGTTTCAACCATTTCAGAGTTCATTTGTGGTGCTTTTTAATTTCAGGGTCATTTAGCTCAAAACAATTAATTAAATGCATGAAAAATAGCAAATGAAGTTAGATAGGGTTGAAATTTTAGGATGTGTCTTCTAATGGTTCATATTGAATGCACAAAAAGTCTGGAGTTGAAATAAGTTAAAAATTTTGAAATCCTTTTGTAACATACGAGTTTTCGTGCGAAACCCTGATACTTCGAAAGAGACTGTCCATTTTGTACACGAAGTGCATCCAGTTTTTGCCGTGACCCTCTCAACTTTTTAGCACATGCTATGTGGGTGAAATTATGATACCATGCCAAGTTTCAACCATTTCAGAGTTCATTTGTGGTGCTTTTTAATTTCAGGGTCATTTAGCTCAAAACAATTAATTAAATGCATGAAAAATAGCAAATGAAGTTAGATAGGGTTGAAATTTTAGGATGTGTCTTCTAATGGTTCATATTGAATGCACAAAAAGTCTGGAGTTGAAATAAGTTAAAAAATTTGAAATCCTTTTGTAACATACGAGTTTTCGTGCGAAACCCTGATACTTCGAAAGAGACTGTCCATTTTGTACACGAAGTGCATCCAGTTTTTGCCGTGACCCTCTCAACTTTTTAGCACATGCTATGTGGGTGAAATTATGATACCATGCCAAGTTTCAACCATTTCAGAGTTCATTTGTGGTGCTTTTTAATTTCTGGGTCATTTAGCTCAAAACAATTAATTAAATGCATGAAAAATAGCAAATGAAGTTAGATAGGGTTGAAATTTTAGGATGTGTCTTCTAATGGTTCATATTGAATGCACAAAAAGTCTGGAGTTGAAATAAGTTAAAAAATTTGAAATCCTTTTGTAACATACGAGTTTTCGTGCGAAACCCTGATACTTCGAAAGAGACTGTCCATTTTGTACACGAAGTGCATCCAGTTTTTGCCGTGACCCTCTCAACTTTTTAGCACATGCTATGTGGGTGAAATTATGATACCATGCCAAGTTTCAACCATTTCAGAGTTCATTTGTGGTGCTTTTTAATTTCAGGGTCATTTAGCTCAAAACAATTAATTAAATGCATGAAAAATAGCAAATGAAGTTAGATAGGGTTGAAATTTTAGGATGTGTCTTCTAATGGTTCATATTGAATGCACAAAAAGTCTGGAGTTGAAATAAGTTAAAAAATTTGAAATCCTTTTGTAACATACGAGTTTTCGTGCGAAACCCTGATACTTCGAAAGAGACTGTCCATTTTGTACACGAAGTGCATCCAGTTTTTGCCGTGACCCTCTCAACTTTTTAGCACATGCTATGTGGGTGAAATTATGATACCATGCCAAGTTTCAACCTTTTCAGAGTTCATTTGTGGTGCTTTTTAATTTCAGGGTCATTTAGCTCAAAACAATTCATTAAATGCATGAAAAATAGCAAATGAAGTTAGATAGGGTTGAAATTTTAGGATGTGGCTTCTAATGGTTCATATTGAATGCACAAAAAGTCTGGAGTTGAAATAAGTTAAAAAATTCGAAATCCTTTTGTAACAGACGAGTTTTCGTGCGAAACCCTGATAGTTCGAAAGAGACTGTCCATTTTGTACACGAAGTGCATCCAGTTTTTGCCGTGACCCTCTCAACTTTTTAGCACATGCTATGTGGGTGAAATTATGATACCATGCCAAGTTTCAACCATTTCAGAGTTCATTTGTGGTGCTTTTTAATTTCAGGGTCATTTAGCTCAAAACAATTAATTAAATGCATGAAAAATAGCAAATGAAGTTAGATTGGGTTGAAATTTTAGGATGTGTCTTCTAATGGTTCATATTGAATGCACAAAAAGTCTGGAGTTGAAATAAGTTAAAAAATTTGAAATCCTTTTGTAACATACGAGTTTTCGTGCGAAACCCTGATACTTCGAAAGAGACTGTCCATTTTGTACACGAAGTGCATCCAGTTTTTGCCGTGACCCTCTCAACTTTTTAGCACATGCTATGTGGGTGAAATTATGATACCATGCCAAGTTTCAACCATTTCAGAGTTCATTTGTGGTGCTTTTTAATTTCAGGGTCATTTAGCTCAAAACAATTAATTAAATGCATGAAAAATAGCAAATGAAGTTAGATAGGGTTGAAATTTTAGGATGTGTCTTCTAATGGTTCATATTGAATGCACAAAAAGTCTGGAGTTGAAATAAGTTAAAAAATTTGAAATCCTTTTGTAACATACGAGTTTTCGTGCGAAACCCTGATACTTCGAAAGAGACTGTCCATTTTGTACACGAAGTGCATCCAGTTTTTGCCGTGACCCTCTCAACTTTTTAGCACATGCTATGTGGGTGAAATTATGATACCATGCCAAGTTTCAACCATTTCAGAGTTCATTTGTGGTGCTTTTTAATTTCAGGGTCATTTAGCTCAAAACAATTAATTAAATGCATGAAAAATAGCAAATGAAGTTAGATAGGGTTGAAATTTTAGGATGTGGCTTCTAATGGTTCATATTGAATGCACAAAAAGTCTGGAGTTGAAATAAGTTAAAAAATTTGAAATCCTTTTGTAACATACGAGTTTTCGTGCGAAACCCTGATACTTCGAAAGAGACTGTCCATTTTGTACACGAAGTGCATCCAGTTTTTGCCGTGACCCTCTCAACTTTTTAGCACATGCTATGTGGGTGAAATTATGATACCATGCCAAGTTTCAACCTTTTCAGAGTTCATTTGTGGTGCTTTTTAATTTCAGGGTCATTTAGCTCAAAACAATTAATTAAATGCATGAAAAATAGCAAATGAAGTTAGATAGGGTTGAAATTTTAGGATGTGGCTTCTAATGGTTCATATTGAATGCACAAAAAGTCTGGAGTTGAAATAAGTTAAAAAATTCGAAATCCTTTTGTAACAGACGAGTTTTCGTGCGAAACCCTGATACTTCGAAAGAGACTGTCCATTTTGTACACGAAGTGCATCCAGTTTTTGCCGTGACCCTCTCAACTTTTTAGCACATGCTATGTGGGTGAAATTATGATACCATGCCAAGTTTCAACCTTTTCAGAGTTCATTTGTGGTGCTTTTTAATTTCAGGGTCATTTAGCTCAAAACAATTCATTAAATGCATGAAAAATAGCAAATGAAGTTAGATAGGGTTGAAATTTTAGGATGTGGCTTCTAATGGTTCATATTGAATGCACAAAAAGTCTGGAGTTGAAATAAGTTAAAAAATTCGAAATCCTTTTGTAACAGACGAGTTTTCGTGCGAAACCCTGATAGTTCGAAAGAGACTGTCCATTTTGTACACGAAGTGCATCCAGTTTTTGCCGTGACCCTCTCAACTTTTTAGCACATGATATGTGGGTGAAATTATGATACCATGCCAAGTTTCAACCATTTCAGAGTTCATTTGTGGTGCTTTTTAATTTCAGGGTCATTTAGCTCAAAACAATTAATTAAATGCATGAAAAATAGCAAATGAAGTTAGATAGGGTTGAAATTTTAGGATGTGGCTTCTAATGGTTCATATTTAATGCACAAAAAGTCTGGAGTTGAAATAAGTTAAAAAATTGAAATCCTTTTGTAACAGACGAGTTTTCGTCCGAAACCATGATACTTCGAAAGAGACTGTCCATTTTGTACACGAAGTGCATCCAGTTTTTGGCGTAAACCTCTCAACTTTTTAGCACATGCTATGTGGGTGAAATTATGATACCGTGCCAAGTTTCAACCTTTTCAGAGTTCATTTGTGGTGCTTTTTAATTTCAGGGTCATTTAGCTCAAAACAATTCATTAAATGCATGAAAAATAGCAAATGAAGTTAGATAGGGTTTAAATTTTAGTATGTGGCTTCTAATGGTTCATATTGAATGCACAAAAAGTCTGGAGTTGAAATAAGTTAAAAAAATTGAAATCCTTTTGTAACATACGAGTTTTCGTCCGAAACCCTGATACTTCGAAAGAGACTGTCAATTTTGTACACGAAGTGCATCCAGTTTTTGCCGTGACCCTCTCAACTTTTTAGCACATGCTATGTGGGTGAAATTATGATACCATGCCAAGTTTCAACCATTTCAGAGTTCATTTGTGGTGCTTTTTAATTTCAGGGTCATTTAGCTCAAAACAATTAATTAAATGCATGAAAAATAGCAAATGAAGTTAGATTGGGTTGAAATTTTAGGATGTGTCTTCTAATGGTTCATATTGAATGCACAAAAAGTCTGGAGTTGAAATAAGTTAAAAAATTTGAAATCCTTTTGTAACATACGAGTTTTCGTGCGAAACCCTGATACTTCGAAAGAGACTGTCCATTTTGTACACGAAGTGCATCCAGTTTTTGCCGTGACCCTCTCAACTTTTTAGCACATGCTATGTGGGTGAAATTATGATACCATGCCAAGTTTCAACCATTTCAGAGTTCATTTGTGGTGCTTTTTAATTTCAGGGTCATTTAGCTCAAAACAATTAATTAAATGCATGAAAAATAGCAAATGAAGTTAGATAGGGTTGAAATTTTAGGATGTGTCTTCTAATGGTTCATATTGAATGCACAAAAAGTCTGGAGTTGAAATAAGTTAAAAAATTTGAAATCCTTTTGTAACATACGAGTTTTCGTGCGAAACCCTGATACTTCGAAAGAGACTGTCCATTTTGTACACGAAGTGCATCCAGTTTTTGCCGTGACCCTCTCAACTTTTTAGCACATGCTATGTGGGTGAAATTATGATACCATGCCAAGTTTCAACCATTTCAGAGTTCATTTGTGGTGCTTTTTAATTTCAGGGTCATTTAGCTCAAAACAATTAATTAAATGCATGAAAAATAGCAAATGAAGTTAGATAGGGTTGAAATTTTAGGATGTGGCTTCTAATGGTTCATATTGAATGCACAAAAAGTCTGGAGTTGAAATAAGTTAAAAAATTTGAAATCCTTTTGTAACATACGAGTTTTCGTGCGAAACCCTGATACTTCGAAAGAGACTGTCCATTTTGTACACGAAGTGCATCCAGTTTTTGCCGTGACCCTCTCAACTTTTTAGCACATGCTATGTGGGTGAAATTATGATACCATGCCAAGTTTCAACCTTTTCAGAGTTCATTTGTGGTGCTTTTTTAATTTCAGGGTCATTTAGCTCAAAACAATTAATTAAATGCATGAAAAATAGCAAATGAAGTTAGATAGGGTTGAAATTTTAGGATGTGGCTTCTAATGGTTCATATTGAATGCACAAAAAGTCTGGAGTTGAAATAAGTTAAAAAATTCGAAATCCTTTTGTAACAGACGAGTTTTCGTGCGAAACCCTGATACTTCGAAAGAGACTGTCCATTTTGTACACGAAGTGCATCCAGTTTTTGCCGTGACCCTCTCAACTTTTTAGCACATGCTATGTGGGTGAAATTATGATACCATGCCAAGTTTCAACCTTTTCAGAGTTCATTTGTGGTGCTTTTTAATTTCAGGGTCATTTAGCTCAAAACAATTCATTAAATGCATGAAAAATAGCAAATGAAGTTAGATAGGGTTGAAATTTTAGGATGTGGCTTCTAATGGTTCATATTGAATGCACAAAAAGTCTGGAGTTGAAATAAGTTAAAAAAATCGAAATCCTTTTGTAACAGACGAGTTTTCGTGCGAAACCCTGATAGTTCGAAAGAGACTGTCCATTTTGTACACGAAGTGCATCCAGTTTTTGCCGTGACCCTCTCAACTTTTTAGCACATGATATGTGGGTGAAATTATGATACCATGCCAAGTTTCAACCATTTCAGAGTTCATTTGTGGTGCTTTTTAATTTCAGGGTCATTTAGCTCAAAACAATTAATTAAATGCATGAAAAATAGCAAATGAAGTTAGATAGGGTTGAAATTTTAGGATGTGGCTTCTAATGGTTCATATTTAATGCACAAAAAGTCTGGAGTTGAAATAAGTTAAAAAATTGAAATCCTTTTGTAACAGACGAGTTTTCGTCCGAAACCATGATACTTCGAAAGAGACTGTCCATTTTGTACACGAAGTGCATCCAGTTTTTGGCGTAAACCTCTCAACTTTTTAGCACATGCTATGTGGGTGAAATTATGATACTGTGCCAAGTTTCAACCTTTTCAGAGTTCATTTGTGGTGCTTTTTAATTTCAGGGTCATTTAGCTCAAAACAATTCATTAAATGCATGAAAAATAGCAAATGAAGTTAGATAGGGTTTAAATTTTAGTATGTGGCTTCTAATGGTTCATATTGAATGCACAAAAAGTCTGGAGTTGAAATAAGTTAAAAAAATTGAAATCCTTTTGTAACATACGAGTTTTCGTCCGAAACCCTGATACTTCGAAAGAGACTGTCAATTTTGTACACGAAGTGCATCCAGTTTTTGCCGTGACCCTCTCAACTTTTTAGCACATGCTATGTGGGTGAAATTATGATACCATGCCAAGTTTCAACCATTTCAGAGTTCATTTGTGGTGCTTTTTAATTTCAGGGTCATTTAGCTCAAAACAATTAATTAAATGCATGAAAAATAGCAAATGAAGTTAGATTGGGTTGAAATTTTAGGATGTGTCTTCTAATGGTTCATATTGAATGCACAAAAAGTCTGGAGTTGAAATAAGTTAAAAAATTTGAAATCCTTTTGTAACATACGAGTTTTCGTGCGAAACCCTGATACTTCGAAAGAGACTGTCCATTTTGTACACGAAGTGCATCCAGTTTTTGCCGTGACCCTCTCAACTTTTTAGCACATGCTATGTGGGTGAAATTATGATACCATGCCAAGTTTCAACCATTTCAGAGTTCATTTGTGGTGCTTTTTAATTTCAGGGTCATTTAGCTCAAAACAATTAATTAAATGCATGAAAAATAGCAAATGAAGTTAGATAGGGTTGAAATTTTAGGATGTGTCTTCTAATGGTTCATATTGAATGCACAAAAAGTCTGGAGTTGAAATAAGTTAAAAATTTTGAAATCCTTTTGTAACATACGAGTTTTCGTGCGAAACCCTGATACTTCGAAAGAGACTGTCCATTTTGTACACGAAGTGCATCCAGTTTTTGCCGTGACCCTCTCAACTTTTTAGCACATGCTATGTGGGTGAAATTATGATACCATGCCAAGTTTCAACCATTTCAGAGTTCATTTGTGGTGCTTTTTAATTTCAGGGTCATTTAGCTCAAAACAATTAATTAAATGCATGAAAAATAGCAAATGAAGTTAGATAGGGTTGAAATTTTAGGATGTGTCTTCTAATGGTTCATATTGAATGCACAAAAAGTCTGGAGTTGAAATAAGTTAAAAAATTTGAAATCCTTTTGTAACATACGAGTTTTCGTGCGAAACCCTGATACTTCGAAAGAGACTGTCCATTTTGTACACGAAGTGCATCCAGTTTTTGCCGTGACCCTCTCAACTTTTTAGCACATGCTATGTGGGTGAAATTATGATACCATGCCAAGTTTCAACCTTTTCAGAGTTCATTTGTGGTGCTTTTTAATTTCAGGGTCATTTAGCTCAAAACAATTCATTAAATGCATGAAAAATAGCAAATGAAGTTAGATAGGGTTGAAATTTTAGGATGTGGCTTCTAATGGTTCATATTGAATGCACAAAAAGTCTGGAGTTGAAATAAGTTAAAAAATTCGAAATCCTTTTGTAACAGACGAGTTTTCGTGCGAAACCCTGATAGTTCGAAAGAGACTGTCCATTTTGTACACGAAGTGCATCCAGTTTTTGCCGTGACCCTCTCAACTTTTTAGCACATGATATGTGGGTGAAATTATGATACCATGCCAAGTTTCAACCATTTCAGAGTTCATTTGTGGTGCTTTTTAATTTCAGGGTCATTTAGCTCAAAACAATTAATTAAATGCATGAAAAATAGCAAATGAAGTTAGATAGGGTTGAAATTTTAGGATGTGGCTTCTAATGGTTCATATTTAATGCACAAAAAGTCTGGAGTTGAAATAAGTTAAAAAATTGAAATCCTTTTGTAACAGACGAGTTTTCGTCCGAAACCATGATACTTCGAAAGAGACTGTCCATTTTGTACACGAAGTGCATCCAGTTTTTGGCGTAAACCTCTCAACTTTTTAGCACATGCTATGTGGGTGAAATTATGATACCGTGCCAAGTTTCAACCTTTTCAGAGTTCATTTGTGGTGCTTTTTAATTTCAGGGTCATTTAGCTCAAAACAATTCATTAAATGCATGAAAAATAGCAAATGAAGTTAGATAGGGTTTAAATTTTAGTATGTGGCTTCTAATGGTTCATATTGAATGCACAAAAAGTCTGGAGTTGAAATAAGTTAAAAAAATTGAAATCCTTTTGTAACATACGAGTTTTCGTCCGAAACCCTGATACTTCGAAAGAGACTGTCAATTTTGTACACGAAGTGCATCCAGTTTTTGCCGTGACCCTCTCAACTTTTTAGCACATGCTATGTGGGTGAAATTATGATACCATGCCAAGTTTCAACCATTTCAGAGTTCATTTGTGGTGCTTTTTAATTTCAGGGTCATTTAGCTCAAAACAATTAATTAAATGCATGAAAAATAGCAAATGAAGTTAGATTGGGTTGAAATTTTAGGATGTGCCTTCTAATGGTTCATATTGAATGCACAAAAAGTCTGGAGTTGAAATAAGTTAAAAAATTTGAAATCCTTTTGTAACATACGAGTTTTCGTGCGAAACCCTGATACTTCGAAAGAGACTGTCCATTTTGTACACGAAGTGCATCCAGTTTTTGCCGTGAC
Organism: Elymus sibiricus; assembly: GCA_039707655.1. Classification (NCBI taxonomy): domain Eukaryota; kingdom Viridiplantae; phylum Streptophyta; class Magnoliopsida; order Poales; family Poaceae; genus Elymus; species Elymus sibiricus. The sequence continues at coordinate 113,658,388 of CM077667.1, forward strand.
CCTCTCAACTTTTTAGCACATGCTATGTGGGTGAAATTATGATACCATGCCAAGTTTCAACCTTTTCAGAGTTCATTTGTGGTGCTTTTTAATTTCAGGGTCATTTAGCTCAAAACAATTCATTAAATGCATGAAAAATAGCAAATGAAGTTAGATAGGGTTGAAATTTTAGGATGTGGCTTCTAATGGTTCATATTGAATGCACAAAAAGTCTGGAGTTGAAATAAGTTAAAAAATTCGAAATCCTTTTGTAACAGACGAGTTTTCGTGCGAAACCCTGATAGTTCGAAAGAGACTGTCCATTTTGTACACGAAGTGCATCCAGTTTTTGCCGTGACCCTCTCAACTTTTTAGCACATGATATGTGGGTGAAATTATGATACCATGCCAAGTTTCAACCATTTCAGAGTTCATTTGTGGTGCTTTTTAATTTCAGGGTCATTTAGCTCAAAACAATTAATTAAATGCATGAAAAATAGCAAATGAAGTTAGATAGGGTTGAAATTTTAGGATGTGGCTTCTAATGGTTCATATTTAATGCACAAAAAGTCTGGAGTTGAAATAAGTTAAAAAATTGAAATCCTTTTGTAACAGACGAGTTTTCGTCCGAAACCATGATACTTCGAAAGAGACTGTCCATTTTGTACACGAAGTGCATCCAGTTTTTGGCGTAAACCTCTCAACTTTTTAGCACATGCTATGTGGGTGAAATTATGATACCGTGCCAAGTTTCAACCTTTTCAGAGTTCATTTGTGGTGCTTTTTAATTTCAGGGTCATTTAGCTCAAAACAATTCATTAAATGCATGAAAAATAGCAAATGAAGTTAGATAGGGTTTAAATTTTAGTATGTGGCTTCTAATGGTTCATATTGAATGCACAAAAAGTCTGGAGTTGAAATAAGTTAAAAAAATTGAAATCCTTTTGTAACATACGAGTTTTCGTCCGAAACCCTGATACTTCGAAAGAGACTGTCAATTTTGTACACGAAGTGCATCCAGTTTTTGCCGTGACCCTCTCAACTTTTTAGCACATGCTATGTGGGTGAAATTATGATACCATGCCAAGTTTCAACCATTTCAGAGTTCATTTGTGGTGCTTTTTAATTTCAGGGTCATTTAGCTCAAAACAATTAATTAAATGCATGAAAAATAGCAAATGAAGTTAGATTGGGTTGAAATTTTAGGATGTGCCTTCTAATGGTTCATATTGAATGCACAAAAAGTCTGGAGTTGAAATAAGTTAAAAAATTTGAAATCCTTTTGTAACATACGAGTTTTCGTGCGAAACCCTGATACTTCGAAAGAGACTGTCCATTTTGTACACGAAGTGCATCCAGTTTTTGCCGTGACCCTCTCAACTTTTTAGCACATGCTATGTGGGTGAAATTATGATACCATGCCAAGTTTCAACCATTTCAGAGTTCATTTGTGGTGCTTTTTAATTTCAGGGTCATTTAGCTCAAAACAATTCATTAAATGCATGAAAAATAGCAAATGAAGTTAGATAGGGTTGAAATTTTAGGATGTGTCTTCTAATGGTTCATATTGAATGCACAAAAAGTCTGGAGTTGAAATAAGTTAAAAAATTCGAAATCCTTTTGTAACAGACGAGTTTTCGTGCGAAACCCTGATAGTTCGAAAGAGACTGTCCATTTTGTACACGAAGTGCATCCAGTTTTTGCCGTGACCCTCTCAACTTTTTAGCACATGCTATGTGGGTGAAATTATGATACCATGCCAAGTTTCAACCATTTCAGAGTTCATTTGTGGTGCTTTTTAATTTCAGGGTCATTTAGCTCAAAACAATTAATTAAATGCATGAAAAATAGCAAATGAAGTTAGATAGGGTTGAAATTTTAGGATGTGGCTTCTAATGGTTCATATTTAATGCACAAAAAGTCTGGAGTTGAAATAAGTTAAAAAATTGAAATCCTTTTGTAACAGACGAGTTTTCGTCCGAAACCATGATACTTCGAAAGAGACTGTCCATTTTGTACACGAAGTGCATCCAGTTTTTGGCGTAAACCTCTCAACTTTTTAGCACATGCTATGTGGGTGAAATTATGATACCGTGCCAAGTTTCAACCTTTTCAGAGTTCATTTGTGGTGCTTTTTAATTTCAGGGTCATTTAGCTCAAAACAATTCATTAAATGCATGAAAAATAGCAAATGAAGTTAGATAGGGTTTAAATTTTAGTATGTGGCTTCTAATGGTTCATATTGAATGCACAAAAACTCTGGAGTTGAAATAAGTTAAAAAAATTGAAATCCTTTTGTAACATACGAGTTTTCGTCCGAAACCCTGATACTTCGAAAGAGACTGTCAATTTTGTACACGAAGTGCATCCAGTTTTTGCCGTGACCCTCTCAACTTTTTAGCACATGCTATGTGGGTGAAATTATGATACCATGCCAAGTTTCAACCATTTCAGAGTTCATTTGTGGTGCTTTTTAATTTCAGGGTCATTTAGCTCAAAACAATTAATTAAATGCATGAAAAATAGCAAATGAAGTTAGATTGGGTTGAAATTTTAGGATGTGTCTTCTAATGGTTCATATTGAATGCACAAAATGTCTGGAGTTGAAATAAGTTAAAAAATTTGAAATCCTTTTGTAACATACGAGTTTTCGTGCGAAACCCTGATACTTCGAAAGAGACTGTCCATTTTGTACACGAAGTGCATCCAGTTTTTGCCGTGACCCTCTCAACTTTTTAGCACATGCTATGTGGGTGAAATTATGATACCATGCCAAGTTTCAACCATTTCAGAGTTCATTTGTGGTGCTTTTGAATTTCTGGGTCATTTAGCTCAAAACAATTAATTAAATGCATGAAAAATAGCAAATGAAGTTAGATAGGGTTGAAATTTTAGGATGTGTCTTCTAATGGTTCATATTGAATGCACAAAAAGTCTGGAGTTGAAATAAGTTAAAAATTTTGAAATCCTTTTGTAACATACGAGTTTTCGTGCGAAACCCTGATACTTCGAAAGAGACTGTCCATTTTGTACACGAAGTGCATCCAGTTTTTGCCGTGACCCTCTCAACTTTTTAGCACATGCTATGTGGGTGAAATTATGATACCATGCCAAGTTTCAACCATTTCAGAGTTCATTTGTGGTGCTTTTTAATTTCAGGGTCATTTAGCTCAAAACAATTAATTAAATGCATGAAAAATAGCAAATGAAGTTAGATAGGGTTGAAATTTTAGGATGTGTCTTCTAATGGTTCATATTGAATGCACAAAAAGTCTGGAGTTGAAATAAGTTAAAAAATTTGAAATCCTTTTGTAACATACGAGTTTTCGTGCGAAACCCTGATACTTCGAAAGAGACTGTCTATTTTGTACACGAAGTGCATCCAGTTTTTGCCGTGACCCTCTCAACTTTTTAGCACATGCTATGTGGGTGAAATTATGATACCATGCCAAGTTTCAACCTTTTCAGAGTTCATTTGTGGTGCTTTTTAATTTCAGGGTCATTTAGCTCAAAACAATTCATTAAATGCTTGAAAAATAGCAAATGAAGTTAGATAGGGTTGAAATTTTAGGATGTGGCTTCTAATGGTTCATATTGAATGCACAAAAAGTCTGGAGTTGAAATAAGTTAAAAAATTCGAAATCCTTTTGTAACAGACGAGTTTTCGTGCGAAACCCTGATAGTTCGAAAGAGACTGTCCATTTTGTACACGAAGTGCATCCAGTTTTTGCCGTGACCCTCTCAACTTTTTAGCACATGATATGTGGGTGAAATTATGATACCATGCCAAGTTTCAACCATTTCAGAGTTCATTTGTGGTGCTTTTTAATTTCAGGGTCATTTAGCTCAAAACAATTAATTAAATGCATGAAAAATAGCAAATGAAGTTAGATAGGGTTGAAATTTTAGGATGTGGCTTCTAATGGTTCATATTTAATGCACAAAAAGTCTGGAGTTGAAATAAGTTAAAAAATTGAAATCCTTTTGTAACAGACGAGTTTTCGTCCGAAACCATGATACTTCGAAAGAGACTGTCCATTTTGTACACGAAGTGCATCCAGTTTTTGGCGTAAACCTCTCAACTTTTTAGCACATGCTATGTGGGTGAAATTATGATACCGTGCCAAGTTTCAACCTTTTCAGAGTTCATTTGTGGTGCTTTTTAATTTCAGGGTCATTTAGCTCAAAACAATTCATTAACTGCATGAAAAATAGCAAATGAAGTTAGATAGGGTTTAAATTTTAGTATGTGGCTTCTAATGGTTCATATTGAATGCACAAAAAGTCTGGAGTTGAAATAAGTTAAAAAAATTGAAATCCTTTTGTAACATACGAGTTTTCGTCCGAAACCCTGATACTTCGAAAGAGACTGTCAATTTTGTACACGAAGTGCATCCAGTTTTTGCCGTGACCCTCTCAACTTTTTAGCACATGCTATGTGGGTGAAATTATGATACCATGCCAAGTTTCAACCATTTCAGAGTTCATTTGTGGTGCTTTTTAATTTCAGGGTCATTTAGCTCAAAACAATTAATTAAATGAATGAAAAATAGCAAATGAAGTTAGATTGGGTTGAAATTTTAGGATGTGCCTTCTAATGGTTCATATTGAATGCACAAAAAGTCTGGAGTTGAAATAAGTTAAAAAATTTGAAATCCTTTTGTAACATACGAGTTTTCGTGCGAAACCCTGATACTTCGAAAGAGACTGTCCATTTTGTACACGAAGTGCATCCAGTTTTTGCCGTGACCCTCTCAACTTTTTAGCACATGCTATGTGGGTGAAATTATGATACCATGCCAAGTTTCAACCATTTCAGAGTTCATTTGTGGTGCTTTTTAATTTCAGGGTCATTTAGCTCAAAACAATTCATTAAATGCATGAAAAATAGCAAATGAAGTTAGATAGGGTTGAAATTTTAGGATGTGTCTTCTAATGGTTCATATTGAATGCACAAAAAGTCTGGAGTTGAAATAAGTTAAAAAATTCGAAATCCTTTTGTAACAGACGAGTTTTCGTGCGAAACCCTGATAGTTCGAAAGAGACTGTCCATTTTGTACACGAAGTGCATCCAGTTTTTGCCGTGACCCTCTCAACTTTTTAGCACATGCTATGTGGGTGAAATTATGATACCATGCCAAGTTTCAACCATTTCAGAGTTCATTTGTGGTGCTTTTTAATTTCAGGGTCATTTAGCTCAAAACAATTAATTAAATGCATGAAAAATAGCAAATGAAGTTAGATAGGGTTGAAATTTTAGGATGTGGCTTCTAATGGTTCATATTTAATGCACAAAAAGTCTGGAGTTGAAATAAGTTAAAAAATTGAAATCCTTTTGTAACAGACGAGTTTTCGTCCGAAACCATGATACTTCGAAAGAGACTGTCCATTTTGTACACGAAGTGCATCCAGTTTTTGGCATAAACCTCTCAACTTTTTAGCACATGCTATGTGGGTGAAATTATGATACCGTGCCAAGTTTCAACCTTTTCAGAGTTCATTTGTGGTGCTTTTTAATTTCAGGGTCATTTAGCTCAAAACAATTCATTAACTGCATGAAAAATAGCAAATGAAGTTAGATAGGGTTTAAATTTTAGTATGTGGCTTCTAATGGTTCATATTGAATGCACAAAAAGTCTGGAGTTGAAATAAGTTAAAAAAATTGAAATCCTTTTGTAACATACGAGTTTTCGTCCGAAACCCTGATACTTCGAAAGAGACTGTCAATTTTGTACACGAAGTGCATCCAGTTTTTGCCGTGACCCTCTCAACTTTTTAGCACATGCTATGTGGGTGAAATTATGATACCATGCCAAGTTTCAACCATTTCAGAGTTCATTTGTGGTGCTTTTTAATTTCAGGGTCATTTAGCTCAAAACAATTAATTAAATGCATGAAAAATAGCAAATGAAGTTAGATTGGGTTGAAATTTTAGGATGTGCCTTCTAATGGTTCATATTGAATGCACAAAAAGTCTGGAGTTGAAATAAGTTAAAAAATTTGAAATCCTTTTGTAACATACGAGTTTTCGTGCGAAACCCTGATACTTCGAAAGAGACTGTCCATTTTGTACACGAAGTGCATCCAGTTTTTGCCGTGACCCTCTCAACTTTTTAGCACATGCTATGTGGGTGAAATTATGATACCATGCCAAGTTTCAACCATTTCAGAGTTCATTTGTGGTGCTTTTTAATTTCAGGGTCATTTAGCTCAAAACAATTCATTAAATGCATGAAAAATAGCAAATGAAGTTAGATAGGGTTGAAATTTTAGGATGTGTCTTCTAATGGTTCATATTGAATGCACAAAAAGTCTGGAGTTGAAATAAGTTAAAAAATTCGAAATCCTTTTGTAACAGACGAGTTTTCGTGCGAAACCCTGATAGTTCGAAAGAGACTGTCCATTTTGTACACGAAGTGCATCCAGTTTTTGCCGTGACCCTCTCAACTTTTTAGCACATGCTATGTGGGTGAAATTATGATACCATGCCAAGTTTCAACCATTTCAGAGTTCATTTGTGGTGCTTTTTAATTTCAGGGTCATTTAGCTCAAAACAATTAATTAAATGCATGAAAAATAGCAAATGAAGTTAGATAGGGTTGAAATTTTAGGATGTGGCTTCTAATGGTTCATATTTAATGCACAAAAAGTCTGGAGTTGAAATAAGTTAAAAAATTGAAATCCTTTTGTAACAGACGAGTTTTCGTCCGAAACCATGATACTTCGAAAGAGACTGTCCATTTTGTACACGAAGTGCATCCAGTTTTTGGCATAAACCTCTCAACTTTTTAGCACATGCTATGTGGGTGAAATTATGATACCGTGCCAAGTTTCAACCTTTTCAGAGTTCATTTGTGGTGCTTTTTAATTTCAGGGTCATTTAGCTCAAAACAATTCATTAAATGCATGAAAAATAGCAAATGAAGTTAGATAGGGTTTAAATTTTAGTATGTGGCTTCTAATGGTTCATATTGAATGCACAAAAAGTCTGGAGTTGAAATAAGTTAAAAAAATTGAAATCCTTTTGTAACATACGAGTTTTCGTCCGAAACCCTGATACTTCGAAAGAGACTGTCAATTTTGTACACGAAGTGCATCCAGTTTTTGCCGTGACCCTCTCAACTTTTTAGCACATGCTATGTGGGTGAAATTATGATACCATGCCAAGTTTCAACCATTTCAGAGTTCATTTGTGGTGCTTTTTAATTTCAGGGTCATTTAGCTCAAAACAATTAATTAAATGCATGAAAAATAGCAAATGAAGTTAGATTGGGTTGAAATTTTAGGATGTGCCTTCTAATGGTTCATATTGAATGCACAAAAAGTCTGGAGTTGAAATAAGTTAAAAAATTTGAAATCCTTTTGTAACATACGAGTTTTCGTGCGAAACCCTGATACTTCGAAAGAGACTGTCCATTTTGTACACGAAGTGCATCCAGTTTTTGCCGTGACCCTCTCAACTTTTTAGCACATGCTATGTGGGTGAAATTATGATACCATGCCAAGTTTCAACCATTTCAGAGTTCATTTGTGGTGCTTTTTAATTTCAGGGTCATTTAGCTCAAAACAATTCATTAAATGCATGAAAAATAGCAAATGAAGTTAGATAGGGTTGAAATTTTAGGATGTGTCTTCTAATGGTTCATATTGAATGCACAAAAAGTCTGGAGTTGAAATAAGTTAAAAAATTCGAAATCCTTTTGTAACAGACGAGTTTTCGTGCGAAACCCTGATAGTTCGAAAGAGACTGTCCATTTTGTACACGAAGTGCATCCAGTTTTTGCCGTGACCCTCTCAACTTTTTAGCACATGCTATGTGGGTGAAATTATGATACCATGCCAAGTTTCAACCATTTCAGAGTTCATTTGTGGTGCTTTTTAATTTCAGGGTCATTTAGCTCAAAACAATTAATTAAATGCATGAAAAATAGCAAATGAAGTTAGATAGGGTTGAAATTTTAGGATGTGGCTTCTAATGGTTCATATTTAATGCACAAAAAGTCTGGAGTTGAAATAAGTTAAAAAATTGAAATCCTTTTGTAACAGACGAGTTTTCGTCCGAAACCATGATACTTCGAAAGAGACTGTCCATTTTGTACACGAAGTGCATCCAGTTTTTGGCATCAACCTCTCAACTTTTTAGCACATGCTATGTGGGTGAAATTATGATACCGTGCCAAGTTTCAACCTTTTCAGAGTTCATTTGTGGTGCTTTTTAATTTCAGGGTCATTTAGCTCAAAACAATTCATTAAATGCATGAAAAATAGCAAATGAAGTTAGATAGGGTTGAAATTTTAGGATGTGGCTTCTAATGGTTCATATTGAATGCACAAAAAGTCTGGAGTTGAAATAAGTTAAAAAATTCGAAATCCTTTTGTAACAGACGAGTTTTCGTGCGAAACCCTGATACTTCGAAAGAGACTGTCTATTTTGTACACGAAGTGCATCCAGTTTTTGCCGTGACCCTCTCAACTTTTTAGCACATGCTATGTGGGTGAAATTATGATACCATGCCAAGTTTCAACCTTTTCAGAGTTCATTTGTGGTGCTTTTTAATTTCAGGGTCATTTAGCTCAAAACAATTCATTAAATGCATGAAAAATAGCAAATGAAGTTAGATAGGGTTGAAATTTTAGGATGTGGCTTCTAATGGTTCATATTGAATGCACAAAAAGTCTGGAGTTGAAATAAGTTAAAAAATTCGAAATCCTTTTGTAACATACGAGTTTTCGTGCGAAACCCTGATAGTTCGAAAGAGACTGTCCATTTTGTACACGAAGTGCATCCAGTTTTTGCCGTGACCCTCTCAACTTTTTAGCACATGCTATGTGGGTGAAATTATGATACCATGCCAAGTTTCAACCATTTCAGAGTTCATTTGTGGTGCTTTTTAATTTCAGGGTCATTTAGCTCAAAACAATTAATTAAATGCATGAAAAATAGCAAATGAAGTTAGATAGGGTTGAAATTTTAGGATGTGGCTTCTAATGGTTCATATTTAATGCACAAAAAGTCTGGAGTTGAAATAAGTTAAAAAATTGAAATCCTTTTGTAACAGACGAGTTTTCGTCCGAAACCATGATACTTCGAAAGAGACTGTCCATTTTGTACACGAAGTGCATCCAGTTTTTGGCGTAAACCTCTCAACTTTTTAGCACATGCTATGTGGGTGAAATTATGATACCGTGCCAAGTTTCAACCTTTTCAGAGTTCATTTGTGGTGCTTTTTAATTTCAGGGTCATTTAGCTCAAAACAATTCATTAACTGCATGAAAAATAGCAAATGAAGTTAGATAGGGTTTAAATTTTAGTATGTGGCTTCTAATGGTTCATATTGAATGCACAAAAAGTCTGGAGTTGAAATAAGTTAAAAAAATTGAAATCCTTTTGTAACATACGAGTTTTCGTCCGAAACCCTGATACTTCGAAAGAGACTGTCAATTTTGTACACGAAGTGCATCCAGTTTTTGCCGTGACCCTCTCAACTTTTTAGCACATGCTATGTGGGTGAAATTATGATACCATGCCAAGTTTCAACCATTTCAGAGTTCATTTGTGGTGCTTTTTAATTTCAGGGTCATTTAGCTCAAAACAATTAATTAAATGCATGAAAAATAGCAAATGAAGTTAGATTGGGTTGAAATTTTAGGATGTGCCTTCTAATGGTTCATATTGAATGCACAAAAAGTCTGGAGTTGAAATAAGTTAAAAAATTTGAAATCCTTTTGTAACATACGAGTTTTCGTGCGAAACCCTGATAGTTCGAAAGAGACTGTCCATTTTGTACACGAAGTGCATCCAGTTTTTGCCGTGACCCTCTCAACTTTTTAGCACATGCTATGTGGGTGAAATTATGATACCATGCCAAGTTTCAACCATTTCAGAGTTCATTTGTGGTGCTTTTTAATTTCAGGGTCATTTAGCTCAAAACAATTCATTAAATGCATGAAAAATAGCAAATGAAGTTAGATAGGGTTGAAATTTTAGGATGTGTCTTCTAATGGTTCATATTGAATGCACAAAAAGTCTGGAGTTGAAATAAGTTAAAAAATTCGAAATCCTTTTGTAACAGACGAGTTTTCGTGCGAAACCCTGATAGTTCGAAAGAGACTGTCCATTTTGTACACGAAGTGCATCCAGTTTTTGCCGTGACCCTCTCAACTTTTTAGCACATGCTATGTGGGTGAAATTATGATACCATGCCAAGTTTCAACCATTTCAGAGTTCATTTGTGGTGCTTTTTAATTTCAGGGTCATTTAGCTCAAAACAATTAATTAAATGCATGAAAAATAGCAAATGAAGTTAGATAGGGTTGAAATTTTAGGATGTGTCTTCTAATGGTTCATATTGAATGCACAAAAAGTCTGGAGTTGAAATAAGTTAAAAAATTTGAAATCCTTTTGTAACAGACGAGTTTTCGTCCGAAACCATGATACTTCGAAAGAGACTGTCTATTTTGTACACGAAGTGCATCCAGTTTTTGCCGTGACCCTCTCAACTTTTTAGCACATGCTATGTGGGTGAAATTATGATACCATGCCAAGTTTCAACCTTTTCAGAGTTCATTTGTGGTGCTTTTTAATTTCAGGGTCATTTAGCTCAAAACAATTCATTAAATGCATGAAAAATAGCAAATGAAGTTAGATAGGGTTGAAATTTTAGTATGTGGCTTCTAATGGTTCATATTGAATGCACAAAAAGTCTGGAGTTGAAATAAGTTAAAAAATTCGAAATCCTTTTGTAACAGACGAGTTTTCGTGCGAAACCCTGATAGTTCGAAAGAGACTGTCCATTTTGTACACGAAGTGCATCCAGTTTTTGCCGTGACCCTCTCAACTTTTTAGCACATGATATGTGGGTGAAATTATGATACCATGCCAAGTTTCAACCATTTCAGAGTTCATTTGTGGTGCTTTTTAATTTCAGGGTCATTTAGCTCAAAACAATTAATTAAATGCATGAAAAATAGCAAATGAAGTTAGATAGGGTTGAAATTTTAGGATGTGGCTTCTAATGGTTCATATTTAATGCACAAAAAGTCTGGAGTTGAAATAAGTTAAAAAATTGAAATCCTTTTGTAACATACGAGTTTTCGTCCGAAACCATGATACTTCGAAAGAGACTGTCCATTTTGTACACGAAGTGCATCCAGTTTTTGGCGTAAACCTCTCAACTTTTTAGCACATGCTATGTGGGTGAAATTATGATACCGTGCCAAGTTTCAACCATTTCAGAGTTCATTTGTGGTGCTTTTTAATTTCAGGGTCATTTAGCTCAAAACAATTCATTAAATGCATGAAAAATAGCAAATGAAGTTAGATAGGGTTGAAATTTTAGGATGTGTCTTCTAATGGTTCATATTGAATGCACAAAAAGTCTGGAGTTGAAATAAGTTAAAAAAATTGAAATCCTTTTGTAACAGACGAGTTTTCGTGCGAAACCCTGATAGTTCGAAAGAGACTGTCCATTTTGTACACGAAGTGCATCCAGTTTTTGCCGTGACCCTCTCAACTTTTTAGCACATGCTATGTGGGTGAAATTATGATACCATGCCAAGTTTCAACCATTTCAGAGTTCATTTGTGGTGCTTTTTAATTTCAGGGTCATTTAGCTCAAAACAATTAATTAAATGCATGAAAAATAGCAAATGAAGTTAGATAGGGTTGAAATTTTAGGATGTGTCTTCTAATGGTTCATATTGAATGCACAAAAAGTCTGGAGTTGAAATAAGTTAAAAAATTTGAAATCCTTTTGTAACATACGAGTTTTCGTGCGAAACCCTGATACTTCGAAAGAGACTGTCTATTTTGTACACGAAGTGCATCCAGTTTTTGCCGTGACCCTCTCAACTTTTTAGCACATGCTATGTGGGTGAAATTATGATACCATGCCAAGTTTCAACCTTTTCAGAGTTCATTTGTGGTGCTTTTTAATTTCAGGGTCATTTAGCTCAAAACAATTCATTAAATGCATGAAAAATAGCAAATGAAGTTAGATAGGGTTGAAATTTTAGGATGTGGCTTCTAATGGTTCATATTGAATGCACAAAAAGTCTGGAGTTGAAATAAGTTAAAAAATTCGAAATCCTTTTGTAACAGACGAGTTTTCGTGCGAAACCCTGATAGTTCGAAAGAGACTGTCCATTTTGTACACGAAGTGCATCCAGTTTTTGCCGTGACCCTCTCAACTTTTTAGCACATGATATGTGGGTGAAATTATGATACCATGCCAAGTTTCAACCATTTCAGAGTTCATTTGTGGTGCTTTTTAATTTCAGGGTCATTTAGCTCAAAACAATTAATTAAATGCATGAAAAATAGCAAATGAAGTTAGATAGGGTTGAAATTTTAGGATGTGGCTTCTAATGGTTCATATTTAATGCACAAAAAGTCTGGAGTTGAAATAAGTTAAAAAATTGAAATCCTTTTGTAACAGACGAGTTTTCGTCCGAAACCATGATACTTCGAAAGAGACTGTCCATTTTGTACACGAAGTGCATCCAGTTTTTGGCGTAAACCTCTCAACTTTTTAGCACATGCTATGTGGGTGAAATTATGATACCGTGCCAAGTTTCAACCTTTTCAGAGTTCATTTGTGGTGCTTTTTAATTTCAGGGTCATTTAGCTCAAAACAATTCATTAACTGCATGAAAAATAGCAAATGAAGTTAGATAGGGTTTAAATTTTAGTATGTGGCTTCTAATGGTTCATATTGAATGCACAAAAAGTCTGGAGTTGAAATAAGTTAAAAAAATTGAAATCCTTTTGTAACATACGAGTTTTCGTCCGAAACCCTGATACTTCGAAAGAGACTGTCAATTTTGTACACGAAGTGCATCCAGTTTTTGCCGTGACCCTCTCAACTTTTTAGCACATGCTATGTGGGTGAAATTATGATACCATGCCAAGTTTCAACCATTTCAGAGTTCATTTGTGGTGCTTTTTAATTTCAGGGTCATTTAGCTCAAAACAATTAATTAAATGCATGAAAAATAGCAAATGAAGTTAGATTGGGTTGAAATTTTAGGATGTGCCTTCTAATGGTTCATATTGAATGCACAAAAAGTCTGGAGTTGAAATAAGTTAAAAAATTTGAAATCCTTTTGTAACATACGAGTTTTCGTGCGAAACCCTGATACTTCGAAAGAGACTGTCCATTTTGTACACGAAGTGCATCCAGTTTTTGCCGTGACCCTCTCAACTTTTTAGCACATGCTATGTGGGTGAAATTATGATACCATGCCAAGTTTCAACCATTTCAGAGTTCATTTGTGGTGCTTTTTAATTTCAGGGTCATTTAGCTCAAAACAATTCATTAAATGCATGAAAAATAGCAAATGAAGTTAGATAGGGTTGAAATTTTAGGATGTGTCTTCTAATGGTTCATATTGAATGCACAAAAAGTCTGGAGTTGAAATAAGTTAAAAAATTCGAAATCCTTTTGTAACAGACGAGTTTTCGTGCGAAACCCTGATAGTTCGAAAGAGACTGTCCATTTTGTACACGAAGTGCATCCAGTTTTTGCCGTGACCCTCTCAACTTTTTAGCACATGCTATGTGGGTGAAATTATGATACCATGCCAAGTTTCAACCATTTCAGAGTTCATTTGTGGTGCTTTTTAATTTCAGGGTCATTTAGCTCAAAACAATTAATTAAATGCATGAAAAATAGCAAATGAAGTTAGATAGGGTTGAAATTTTAGGATGTGGCTTCTAATGGTTCATATTTAATGCACAAAAAGTCTGGAGTTGAAATAAGTTAAAAAATTGAAATCCTTTTGTAACAGACGAGTTTTCGTCCGAAACCATGATACTTCGAAAGAGACTGTCCATTTTGTACACGAAGTGCATCCAGTTTTTGGCATAAACCTCTCAACTTTTTAGCACATGCTATGTGGGTGAAATTATGATACCGTGCCAAGTTTCAACCTTTTCAGAGTTCATTTGTGGTGCTTTTTAATTTCAGGGTCATTTAGCTCAAAACAATTCATTAAATGCATGAAAAATAGCAAATGAAGTTAGATAGGGTTTAAATTTTAGTATGTGGCTTCTAATGGTTCATATTGAATGCACAAAAAGTCTGGAGTTGAAATAAGTTAAAAAAATTGAAATCCTTTTGTAACATACGAGTTTTCGTCCGAAACCCTGATACTTCGAAAGAGACTGTCAATTTTGTACATGAAGTGCATCCAGTTTTTGCCGTGACCCTCTCAACTTTTTAGCACATGCTATGTGGGTGAAATTATGATACCATGCCAAGTTTCAACCATTTCAGAGTTCATTTGTGGTGCTTTTTAATTTCAGGGTCATTTAGCTCAAAACAATTAATTAAATGCATGAAAAATAGCAAATGAAGTTAGATTGGGTTGAAATTTTAGGATGTGTCTTCTAATGGTTCATATTGAATGCACAAAAAGTCTGGAGTTGAAATAAGTTAAAAAATTTGAAATCCTTTTGTAACATACGAGTTTTCGTGCGAAACCCTGATACTTCGAAAGAGACTGTCCATTTTGTACACGAAGTGCATCCAGTTTTTGCCGTGACCCTCTCAACTTTTTAGCACATGCTATGTGGGTGAAATTATGATACCATGCCAAGATTCAACCATTTCAGAGTTCATTTGTGGTGCTTTTTAATTTCAGGGTCATTTAGCTCAAAACAATTCATTAAATGCATGAAAAATAGCAAATGAAGTTAGATAGGGTTGAAATTTTAGGATGTGTCTTCTAATGGTTCATATTGAATGCACAAAAAGTCTGGAGTTGAAATAAGTTAAAAAATTTGAAATCCTTTTGTAACATACGAGTTTTCGTGCGAAACCCTGATACTTCGAAAGAGACTGTCCATTTTGTACACGAAGTGCATCCAGTTTTTCCCGTGACCCTCTCAACTTTTTAGCACATGCTATGTGGGTGAAATTATGATACCATGCCAAGTTTCAACCTTTTCAGAGTTCATTTGTGGTGCTTTTTAATTTCAGGGTCATTTAGCTCAAAACAATTCATTAAATGCATGAAAAATAGCAAATGAAGTTAGATAGGGTTGAAATTTTAGGATGTGGCTTCTAATGGTTCATATTGAATGCACAAAAAGTCTGGAGTTGAAATAAGTTAAAAAATTTGAAATCCTTTTGTAACAGACGAGTTTTCGTGCGAAACCCTGATACTTCGAAAGAGACTGTCCATTTTGTACACGAAGTGCATCCAGTTTTTCCCGTGACCCTCTCAACTTTTTAGCACATGCTATGTGGGTGAAATTATGATACCATGCCAAGTTTCAACCATTTCAGAGTTCATTTGTGGTGCTTTTTAATTTCAGGGTCATTTAGCTCAAAACAATTAATTAAATGCATGAAAAATAGCAAATGAAGTTAGATTGGGTTGAAATTTTAGGATGTGTCTTCTAATGGTTCATATTGAATGCACAAAAAGTCTGGAGTTGAAATAAGTTAAAAAATTTGAAATCCTTTTGTAACATACGAGTTTTCGTGCGAAACCCTGATACTTCGAAAGAGACTGTCCATTTTGTACACGAAGTGCATCCAGTTTTTGCCGTGACCCTCTCAACTTTTTAGCACATGCTATGTGGGTGAAATTATGATACCATGCCAAGTTTCAACCATTTCAGAGTTCATTTGTGGTGCTTTTTAATTTCAGGGTCATTTAGCTCAAAACAATTCATTAAATGCATGAAAAATAGCAAATGAAGTTAGATTGGGTTGAAATTTTAGGATGTGTCTTCTAATGGTTCATATTGAATGCACAAAAAGTCTGGAGTTGAAATAAGTTAAAAAATTTGAAATCCTTTTGTAAGATACGAGTTTTCGTGCGAAACCCTGATACTTCGAAAGAGACTGTCCATTTTGTACACGAAGTGCATCCAGTTTTTGCCGTGACCCTCTCAACTTTTTAGCACATGCTATGTGGGTGAAATTATGATACCATGCCAAGTTTCAACCATTTCAGAGTTCATTTGTGGTGCTTTTGAATTTCTGGGTCATTTAGCTCAAAACAATTAATTAAATGCATGAAAAATAGCAAATGAAGTTAGATAGGGTTGAAATTTTAGGATGTGTCTTCTAATGGTTCATATTGAATGCACAAAAAGTCTGGAGTTGAAATAAGTTAAAAAATTTGAAATCCTTTTGTAACATACGAGTTTTCGTGCGAAACCCTGATACTTCGAAAGAGACTGTCCATTTTGTACACGAAGTGCATCCAGTTTTTCCCGTGACCCTCTCAACTTTTTAGCACATGCTATGTGGGTGAAATTATGATACCATGCCAAGTTTCAACCTTTTCAGAGTTCATTTGTGGTGCTTTTTAATTTCAGGGTCATTTAGCTCAAAACAATTCATTAAATGCATGAAAAATAGCAAATGAAGTTAGATAGGGTTGAAATTTTAGGATGTGGCTTCTAATGGTTCATATTGAATGCACAAAAAGTCTGGAGTTGAAATAAGTTAAAAAATTTGAAATCCTTTTGTAACATACGAGTTTTCGTGCGAAACCCTGATACTTCGAAAGAGACTGTCCATTTTGTACACGAAGTGCATCCAGTTTTTCCCGTGACCCTCTCAACTTTTTAGCACATGCTATGTGGGTGAAATTATGATACCATGCCAAGTTTCAACCATTTCAGAGTTCATTTGTGGTGCTTTTTAATTTCAGGGTCATTTAGCTCAAAACAATTAATTAAATGCATGAAAAATAGCAAATGAAGTTAGATTGGGTTGAAATTTTAGGATGTGTCTTCTAATGGTTCATATTGAATGCACAAAAAGTCTGGAGTTGAAATAAGTTAAAAAATTTGAAATCCTTTTGTAACATACGAGTTTTCGTGCGAAACCCTGATACTTCGAAAGAGACTGTCCATTTTGTACACGAAGTGCATCCAGTTTTTGCCGTGACCCTCTCAACTTTTTAGCACATGCTATGTGGGTGAAATTATGATACCATGCCAAGTTTCAACCATTTCAGAGTTCATTTGTGGTGCTTTTTAATTTCAGGGTCATTTAGCTCAAAACAATTCATTAAATGCATGAAAAATAGCAAATGAAGTTAGATAGGGTTGAAATTTTAGGATGTGTCTTCTAATGGTTCATATTGAATGCACAAAAAGTCTGGAGTTGAAATAAGTTAAAAAATTCGAAATCCTTTTGTAACAGACGAGTTTTCGTGCGAAACCCTGATACTTCGAAAGAGACTGTCCATTTTGTACACGAAGTGCATCCAGTTTTTGCCGTGACCCTCTCAACTTTTTAGCACATGCTATGTGGGTGAAATTATGATACCATGCCAAGTTTCAACCATTTCAGAGTTCATTTGTGGTGCTTTTTAATTTCAGGGTCATTTAGCTCAAAACAATTAATTAAATGCATGAAAAATAGCAAATGAAGTTAGATAGGGTTGAAATTTTAGGATGTGGCTTCTAATGGTTCATATTTAATGCACAAAAAGTCTGGAGTTGAAATAAGTTAAAAAATTGAAATCCTTTTGTAACAGACGAGTTTTCGTCCGAAACCATGATACTTCGAAAGAGACTGTCCATTTTGTACACGAAGTGCATCCAGTTTTTGGCGTAAACCTCTCAACTTTTTAGCACATGCTATGTGGGTGAAATTATGATACCGTGCCAAGTTTCAACCTTTTCAGAGTTCATTTGTGGTGCTTTTTAATTTCAGGGTCATTTAGCTCAAAACAATTCATTAAATGCATGAAAAATAGCAAATGAAGTTAGATAGGGTTTAAATTTTAGTATGTGGCTTCTAATGGTTCATATTGAATGCACAAAAAGTCTGGAGTTGAAATAAGTTAAAAAAATTGAAATCCTTTTGTAACATACGAGTTTTCGTCCGAAACCCTGATACTTCGAAAGAGACTGTCAATTTTGTACACGAAGTGCATCCAGTTTTTGCCGTGACCCTCTCAACTTTTTAGCACATGCTATGTGGGTGAAATTATGATACCATGCCAAGTTTCAACCATTTCAGAGTTCATTTGTGGTGCTTTTTAATTTCAGGGTCATTTAGCTCAAAACAATTAATTAAATGCATGAAAAATAGCAAATGAAGTTAGATTGGGTTGAAATTTTAGGATGTGTCTTCTAATGGTTCATATTGAATGCACAAAAAGTCTGGAGTTGAAATAAGTTAAAAAATTTGAAATCCTTTTGTAACATACGAGTTTTCGTGCGAAACCCTGATACTTCGAAAGAGACTGTCCATTTTGTACACGAAGTGCATCCAGTTTTTGCCGTGACCCTCTCAACTTTTTAGCACATGCTATGTGGGTGAAATTATGATACCATGCCAAGTTTCAACCATTTCAGAGTTCATTTGTGGTGCTTTTGAATTTCTGGGTCATTTAGCTCAAAACAATTAATTAAATGCATGAAAAATAGCAAATGAAGTTAGATAGGGTTGAAATTTTAGGATGTGTCTTCTAATGGTTCATATTGAATGCACAAAAAGTCTGGAGTTGAAATAAGTTAAAAAATTTGAAATCCTTTTGTAACATACGAGTTTTCGTGCGAAACCCTGATACTTCGAAAGAGACTGTCCATTTTGTACACGAAGTGCATCCAGTTTTTCCCGTGACCCTCTCAACTTTTTAGCACATGCTATGTGGGTGAAATTATGATACCATGCCAAGTTTCAACCTTTTCAGAGTTCATTTGTGGTGCTTTTTAATTTCAGGGTCATTTAGCTCAAAACAATTCATTAAATGCATGAAAAATAGCAAATGAAGTTAGATAGGGTTGAAATTTTAGGATGTGGCTTCTAATGGTTCATATTGAATGCACAAAAAGTCTGGAGTTGAAATAAGTTAAAAAATTTGAAATCCTTTTGTAACATACGAGTTTTCGTGCGAAACCCTGATACTTCGAAAGAGACTGTCCATTTTGTACACGAAGTGCATCCAGTTTTTCCCGTGACCCTCTCAACTTTTTAGCACATGCTATGTGGGTGAAATTATGATACCATGCCAAGTTTCAACCTTTTCAGAGTTCATTTGTGGTGCTTTTTAATTTCAGGGTCATTTAGCTCAAAACAATTCATTAAATGCATGAAAAATAGCAAATGAAGTTAGATAGGGTTGAAATTTTAGGATGTGGCTTCTAATGGTTCATATTGAATGCACAAAAAGTCTGGAGTTGAAATAAGTTAAAAAATTTGAAATCCTTTTGTAACATACGAGTTTTCGTGCGAAACCCTGATACTTCGAAAGAGACTGTCCATTTTGTACACGAAGTGCATCCAGTTTTTGCCGTGACCCTCTCAACTTTTTAGCACATGCTATGTGGGTGAAATTATGATACCATGCAAAGTTTCAACCATTTCAGAGTTCATTTGTGGCGCTTTTGAATTTCTGGGTCATTTAGCTCAAAACAATTAATTAAATGCATGAAAAATAGCAAATGAAGTTAGATAGGGTTGAAATTTTAGGATGTGGCTTCTAATGGTTCATATTGAATGCACAAAAAGTCTGGAGTTGAAATAAGTTAAAAAATTTGAAATCCTTTTGTAACATACGAGTTTTCGTGCGAAACCCTGATACTTCGAAAGAGACTGTCCATTTTGTACACGAAGTGCATCCAGTTTTTCCCGTGACCCTCTCAACTTTTTAGCACATGCTATGTGGGTGAAATTATGATACCATGCCAAGTTTCAACCTTTTCAGAGTTCATTTGTGGTGCTTTTTAATTTCAGGGTCATTTAGCTCAAAACAATTCATTAAATGCATGAAAAATAGCAAATGAAGTTAGATAGGGTTGAAATTTTAGGATGTGGCTTCTAATGGTTCATATTGAATGCACAAAAAGTCTGGAGTTGAAATAAGTTAAAAAAATTGAAATCCTTTTGTAACAGACGAGTTTTCGTCCGAAACCGTGATACTTCGAAAGAGACTGTCCATTTTGTACACGAAGTGCATCCAGTTTTTGCCGTAACCCTGTCAACTTTTTAGAACATGCTATGTGGGTGAAATTATGATACCATGCCAAGTTTCAACCATTTCAGAGTTCATTTGTGGTGCTTTTTAATTTCAGGGTCATTTAGCTCAAAACAATTCATTAAATGCATGAAAAATAGCAAATGAAGTTAGATAGGGTTGAAATTTTAGGATGTGGCTTCTAATGGTTCATATTGAATGCACAAAAAGTCTGGAGTTGAAATAAGTTAAAAAATTTGAAATCCTTTTGTAACAGACGAGTTTTCGTGCGAAACCCTGATACTTCGAAAGAGACTGTCCATTTTGTACACGAAGTGCATCCAGTTTTTGCCGTGATCCTCTCAACTTTTTAGCACATGCTATGTGGGTGAAATTATGATACCATGCCAAGTTTCAACCATTTCACAGTTCATTTGTGGTGCTTTTTAATTTCAGGGTCATTTAGCTCAAAACAATTCATTAAATGCATGAAAAATAACAAATGAAGTTAGATAGGGTTGAAATTTTAGGATGTGGCTTCTAATGGTTCATATTGAATGCACAAAAAGTCTGGAGTTGAAATAAGTTAAAAAATTGAAATCCTTTTGTAACAGACGAGTTTTCGTCCGAAACCCTGATACTTCGAAAGAGACTGTCCATTTTGTACACGAAGTGCATCCAGTTTTTGCCGTAAACCTCTCAACTTTTTAGCACATGCTATTGGGGTGAAATTATGATACCATGCCATGTTTCAACCTTTTCAGAGTTCATTTGTGGTGCTTTTTAATTTCAGGGTCATTTAGCTCAAAACAATTCATTAAATGCATGAAAAATAGCAAATGAAGTTAGATAGGGTTGAAATTTTAGGATGTGGCTTCTAATGGTTCATATTGAATGCACAAAAAGTCTGGAGTTGAAATAAGTTAAAAAATTTGAAATCCTTTTGTAACAGACGAGTTTTCGTCCGAAACCCTGATACTTCGAAAGAGACTGTCCATTTTGTACACGAAGTGCATCCAGTTTTTGCCGTAAACCTCTCAACTTTTTAGCACATGCTATGTGGGTGAAATTATGATACCATGCCATGTTTCAACCTTTTCAGAGTTCATTTGTGGTGCTTTTTAATTTCAGGGTCATTTAGCTCAAAACAATTCATTAAATGGATGAAAAATAGCAAATGAAGTTAGATAGGGTTGAAATTTTAGGATGTGGCTTCTAATGGTTCATATTGAATGCACAAAAAGTCTGGAGTTGAAATAAGTTAAAAAAAATTGAAATCCTTTTGTAACCTACGAGTTTTCGTCCGAAACCCTGATACTTCGAAAGAGACTGTCCATTTTGTACACGAAGTGCATCCAGTTTTTGCCGTAAACCTCTCAACTTTTTAGCACATGCTATGTGGGTGAAATTATGATACCATGCCAAGTTTCAACCATTTCACAGTTCATTTGTGGTGCTTTTTAATTTCAGGGTCATTTAGCTCAAAACAATTCATTAAATGCATGAAAAATAGCAAATGAAGTTACATAGGGTTGAAATTTTAGGATGTGGCTTCTAATGGTTCATATTGAATGCACAAAAAGTCTGGAGTTGAAATAAGTTAAAAAAAATTGAAATCCTTTTGTAACATACGAGTTTTCGTCCGAAACCCTGATACTTCGAAAGAGACTGTCCATTTTGTACACGAAGTGCATCCAGTTTTTGGCGTAAACCTCTCAACTTTTTAGCACATGCTATGTGGGTGAAATTATGATACCGTGCCAAGTTTCAACCTTTTCAGAGTTCATTTGTGGTGCTTTTTAATTTCAGGGTCATTTAGCTCAAAACAATTCATTAAATGCATGAAAAATAGCAAATGAAGTTAGATAGGGTTGAAATTTTAGGATGTGTCTTCTAATGTTTCATATTGAATGCACAAAAAGTCTGGAGTTCAAATAAGTTAAAAAATTTGAAATCCTTTTGTAACAGACGAGTTTTCGTGCGAAACCCTGATACTTCGAAAGAGACTGTCCATTTTGTACACGAAGTGCATCCAGTTTTTGCCGTGACCCTCTCAACTTTTTAGCACATGCTATGTGGGTGAAATTATGATACCATGCCAAGTTTCAACCATTTCAGAGTTCATTTGTGGTGCTTTTTAATTTCAGGGTCATTTAGCTCAAAACAATTAATTAAATGCATGAAAAATAGCAAATGAAGTTAGATAGGGTTGAAATTTTAGGATGTGGCTTCTAATGGTTCATATTTAATGCACAAAAAGTCTGGAGTTGAAATAAGTTAAAAAATTGAAATCCTTTTGTAACAGACGAGTTTTCGTCCGAAACCGTGATACTTCGAAAGAGACTGTCCATTTTGTACACGAAGTGCATCCAGTTTTTGCCGTAACCCTGTCAACTTTATAGAACATGCTATGTGGGTGAAATTATGATACCATGCCAAGTTTCAACCATTTCAGAGTTCATTTGTGGTGCTTTTTAATTTCAGGGTCATTTAGCTCAAAACAATTCATTAAATGCATGAAAAATAGCAAATGAAGTTAGATAGGGTTGAAATTTTAGGATGTGGCTTTTAATGGTTCATATTGAATGCACAAAAAGTCTGGAGTTGAAATAAGTTAAAAAAATTGAAATCCTTTTGTAACAGACGAGTTTTCGTGCGAAACCCTCATACTTCGAAAGAGACTGTCCATTTTGTACACGAACTGCATCCAGTTTTTGCCGTGACCCTCTCAACTTTTTAGCACATGCTATGTGGGTGAAATTATGATACCATGCCAAGTTTCAACCATTTCACAGTTCATTTGTGGTGCTTTTTAATTTCAGGGTCATTTAGCTCAAAACAATTCATTAAATGCATGAAAAATAACAAATGAAGTTAGATAGGGTTGAAATTTTAGGATGTGGCTTCTAATGGTTCATATTGAATGCACAAAAAGTCTGGAGTTGAAATAAGTTAAAAAATTGAAATCCTTTTGTAACAGACGAGTTTTCGTCCGAAACCCTGATACTTCGAAAGAGACTGTCCATTTTGTACACGAAGTGCATCCAGTTTTTGCCGTAAACCTCTCAACTTTTTAGCACATGCTATGTGGGTGAAATTATGATACCATGCCATGTTTCAACCTTTTCAGAGTTCATTTGTGGTGCTTTTTAATTTCAGGGTCATTTAGCTCAAAACAATTCATTAAATGGATGAAAAATAGCAAATGAAGTTAGATAGGGTTGAAATTTTAGGATGTGGCTTCTAATGGTTCATATTGAATGCACAAAAAGTCTGGAGTTGAAATAAGTTAAAAAATTTGAAATCCTTTTGTAACAGACGAGTTTTCGTCCGAAACCCTGATACTTCGAAAGAGACTGTCCATTTTGTACACGAAGTGCATCCAGTTTTTGCCGTAAACCTCTCAACTTTTTAGCACATGCTATTGGGGTGAAATTATGATACCATGCCATGTTTCAACCTTTTCAGAGTTCATTTGTGGTGCTTTTTAATTTCAGGGTCATTTAGCTCAAAACAATTCATTAAATGCATGAAAAATAGCAAATGAAGTTAGATAGGGTTGAAATTTTAGGATGTGGCTTCTAATGGTTCATATTGAATGCACAAAAAGTCTGGAGTTGAAATAAGTTAAAAAATTTGAAATCCTTTTGTAACAGACGAGTTTTCGTCCGAAACCCTGATACTTCGAAAGAGACTGTCCATTTTGTACACGAAGTGCATCCAGTTTTTGCCGTAAACCTCTCAACTTTTTAGCACATGCTATGTGGGTGAAATTATGATACCATGCCATGTTTCAACCTTTTCAGAGTTCATTTGTGGTGCTTTTTAATTTCAGGGTCATTTAGCTCAAAACAATTCATTAAATGGATGAAAAATAGCAAATGAAGTTAGATAGGGTTGAAATTTTAGGATGTGGCTTCTAATGGTTCATATTGAATGCACAAAAAGTCTGGAGTTGAAATAAGTTAAAAAAAATTGAAATCCTTTTGTAACCTACGAGTTTTCGTCCGAAACCCTGATACTTCGAAAGAGACTGTCCATTTTGTACACGAAGTGCATCCAGTTTTTGCCGTAAACCTCTCAACTTTTTAGCACATGCTATGTGGGTGAAATTATGATACCATGCCAAGTTTCAACCATTTCACAGTTCATTTGTGGTGCTTTTTAATTTCAGGGTCATTTAGCTCAAAACAATTCATTAAATGCATGAAAAATAGCAAATGAAGTTACATAGGGTTGAAATTTTAGGATGTGGCTTCTAATGGTTCATATTGAATGCACAAAAAGTCTGGAGTTGAAATAAGTTAAAAAAAATTGAAATCCTTTTGTAACATACGAGTTTTCGTCCGAAACCCTGATACTTCGAAAGAGACTGTCCATTTTGTACACGAAGTGCATCCAGTTTTTGGCGTAAACCTCTCAACTTTTTAGCACATGCTATGTGGGTGAAATTATGATACCGTGCCAAGTTTCAACCTTTTCAGAGTTCATTTGTGGTGCTTTTTAATTTCAGGGTCATTTAGCTCAAAACAATTCATTAAATGCATGAAAAATAGCAAATGAAGTTAGATAGGGTTGAAATTTTAGGATGTGTCTTCTAATGTTTCATATTGAATGCACAAAAAGTCTGGAGTTCAAATAAGTTAAAAAATTTGAAATCCTTTTGTAACAGACGAGTTTTCGTGCGAAACCCTGATACTTCGAAAGAGACTGTCCATTTTGTACACGAAGTGCATCCAGTTTTTGCCGTGACCCTCTCAACTTTTTAGCACATGCTATGTGGGTGAAATTATGATACCATGCCAAGTTTCAACCATTTCAGAGTTCATTTGTGGTGCTTTTTAATTTCAGGGTCATTTAGCTCAAAACAATTAATTAAATGCATGAAAAATAGCAAATGAAGTTAGATAGGGTTGAAATTTTAGGATGTGGCTTCTAATGGTTCATATTTAATGCACAAAAAGTCTGGAGTTGAAATAAGTTAAAAAATTGAAATCCTTTTGTAACAGACGAGTTTTCGTCCGAAACCGTGATACTTCGAAAGAGACTGTCCATTTTGTACACGAAGTGCATCCAGTTTTTGCCGTAACCCTGTCAACTTTATAGAACATGCTATGTGGGTGAAATTATGATACCATGCCAAGTTTCAACCATTTCAGAGTTCATTTGTGGTGCTTTTTAATTTCAGGGTCATTTAGCTCAAAACAATTCATTAAATGCATGAAAAATAGCAAATGAAGTTAGATAGGGTTGAAATTTTAGGATGTGGCTTCTAATGGTTCATATTGAATGCACAAAAAGTCTGGAGTTGAAATAAGTTAAAAAAATTGAAATCCTTTTGTAACAGACGAGTTTTCGTGCGAAACCCTCATACTTCGAAAGAGACTGTCCATTTTGTACACGAACTGCATCCAGTTTTTGCCGTGACCCTCTCAACTTTTTAGCACATGCTATGTGGGTGAAATTATGATACCATGCCAAGTTTCAACCATTTCACAGTTCATTTGTGGTGCTTTTTAATTTCAGGGTCATTTAGCTCAAAACAATTCATTAAATGCATGAAAAATAACAAATGAAGTTAGATAGGGTTGAAATTTTAGGATGTGGCTTCTAATGGTTCATATTGAATGCACAAAAAGTCTGGAGTTGAAATAAGTTAAAAAATTGAAATCCTTTTGTAACAGACGAGTTTTCGTCCGAAACCCTGATACTTCGAAAGAGACTGTCCATTTTGTACACGAAGTGCATCCAGTTTTTGCCGTAAACCTCTCAACTTTTTAGCACATGCTATGTGGGTGAAATTATGATACCATGCCATGTTTCAACCTTTTCAGAGTTCATTTGTGGTGCTTTTTAATTTCAGGGTCATTTAGCTCAAAACAATTCATTAAATGGATGAAAAATAGCAAATGAAGTTAGATAGGGTTGAAATTTTAGGATGTGGCTTCTAATGGTTCATATTGAATGCATAAAAAGTCTGGAGTTGAAATAAGTTAAAAAAATTGAAATCCTTTTGTAACCTACGAGTTTTCGTCCGAAACCCTGATACTTCGAAAGAGACTGTCCATTTTGTACACGAAGTGCATCCAGTTTTTGCCGTAACCCTCTCAACTTTTTAGCACATGCTATGTGGGTGAAATTATGATACCATGCCAAGTTTCAACCATTTCACAGTTCATTTGTGGTGCTTTTTAATTTCAGGGTCATTTAGCTCAAAACAATTCATTAAATGCATGAAAAATAGCAAATGAAGATAGATAGGGTTGAAATTTTAGGATGTGGCTTCTAATGGTTCATATTGAATGCACAAAAAGTCTGGAGTTGAAATAAGTTAAAAAATTGAAATCCTTTTGTAACAGACGAGTTTTCGTCCGAAACCCTGATACTTCGAAAGAGACTGTCCATTTTGTACACGAAGTGCATCCAGTTTTTGCCGTAAACCTCTCAACTTTTTAGCACATGCTACGTGGGTGAAATTATGATACCATGCCATGTTTCAACCTTTTCAGAGTTCATTTGTGGTGCTTTTTAATTTCAGGGTCATTTAGCTCAAAACAATTCATTAAATGGATGAAAAATAGCAAATGAAGTTAGATAGGGTTGAAATTTTAGGATGTGGCTTCTAATGGTTCATATTGAATGCACAAAAAGTCTGGAGTTCAAATAAGTTAAAAAAAATTGAAATCCTTTTGTAACCTACGAGTTTTCGTCCGAAACACTGATACTTCGAAAGAGACTGTCCATTTTGTACACGAAGTGCATTCAGTTTTTGCCGTAAACCTCTCAACTTTTTAGCACATGCTATGTGGGTGAAATTATGATACCATGCCAAGTTTCAACCATTTCACAGTTCATTTGTGGTGCTTTTTAATTTCAGGGTCATTTAGCTCAAAACAATTCATTAAATGCAAGAAAAATAGCAAATGAAGTTAGATAGGGTTGAAATTTTAGGATGTGGCTTCTAATGGTTCATATTGAATGCACAAAAAGTCTGGAGTTGAAATAAGTTAAAAAAATTGAAATCCTTTTGTAACATACGAGTTTTCGTCCGAAACCCTGATACTTCGAAAGAGACTGTCCATTTTGTACACGAAGTGCATCCAGTTTTTGACGTAACCCTCTCAACTTTTTAGCACATGCTATGTGGGTGAAATTATGATACCATGCCAAGTTTCAACCATTTCAGAGTTCATTTGTGGTGCTTTTGAATTTCAGGGTCATTTAGCTCAAAACAAATCATTAAATGCATGAAAAATAGCAAATGAAGTTAGATAGGGCTGAAATTTTAGGATGTGTCTTCTAATGGTTCATATTGAATGCACAAAAAGTCTGGATTTGAAATAAGTTAAAAAATTTGAAATCCTTTTGTAACAGACGAGTTTTCGTGCGAAACCCTGATACTTCGAAAGAGACTGTCCATTTTGTACACGAAGTGCATCCAGTTTTTGCCGTGACCCTCTCAAATTTTTAGCACATGCTATGTGGGTGAAATTATGATACCATGCCAAGTTTCAACCATTTCAGAGTTCATTTGTGGTGCTTTTTAATTTCAGGGTCATTTAGCTCAAAACAATTAATTAAATGCATGAAAAATAGCAAATGAAGTTAGATAGGGTTGAAATTTTAGGATGTGGCTTCTAATGGTTCATATTGAATGCACAAAAAGTCTGGAGTTGAAATAAGTAAAAAAATTCAAATCCTTTTGTAACATACGAGTTTTCGTCCGAAACCCTGATACTTCGAAAGAGACTGTCCATTTTGTACACGAAGTGCATCCAGTTTTTGCCGTAACCCTCCCAACTTTTTAGCACATGCTATGTGGGTGAAATTATGATACCATGCCAAGTTTCAACCTTTTCAGAGTTCATTGGTGGTGCTTTTTAATTTCAGGGTCATTTAGCTCAAAACAATTCATTAAATGCATGAAAAATAGCAAATGAAGTTAGATAGGGTTGAAATTTTAGGATGTGTCTTCTAATGGTTCATATTGAATGCACAAAAAGTCTGGAGTTGAAATAAGTTAAAAAATTTGAAATCCTTTTGTAACAGACGAGTTTTCGTGCGAAACCCTGATACTTCGAAAGAGACTGTCCATTTTGTACACGAAGTGCATCCAGTTTTTGCCGTGACCCTCTCAACTTTTTAGCACATGCTATGTGGGTGAAATTATGATACCATGCCAAGTTTCAACCATTTCAGAGTTCATTTGTGGTGCTTTTTAATTTCAGGGTCATTTAGCTCAAAACAATTAATTAAATGCATGAAAAATAGCAAATGAAGTTAGATAGGGTTGAAATTTTAGGATGTGGCCTCTAAGGGTTCATATTTAATGCACTAAAAGTCTGGAGTTGAAATAAGTTAAAAAATTGAAATCCTTTTGTAACAGACGAGTTTTCGTCCGAAACCATGATACTTCGAAAGAGACTGTCCATTTTGTACACGAAGTGCATCCAGTTTTTGGCGTAAACCTCTCAACTTTTTAGCACATGCTATGTGGGTGAAATTATGATACCGTGCCAAGTTTCAACCTTTTCAGAGTTCATTTGTGGTGCTTTTTAATTTCAGGGTCATTTAGCTCAAAACAATTCATTAAATGCATGAAAAATAGCAAATGAAGTTAGATAGGGTTGAAATTTTAGGATGTGTCTTCTAATGGTTCATATTGAATGCACAAAAAGTCTGGAGTTGAAATAAGTTAAAAAAATTGAAATCCTTTTGTAACATACGAGTTTTCGTGCGAAACCCTGATACTTCGAAAGAGACTGTCCATTTTGTACACGAAGTGCATCCAGTTTTTGCCGTGACCCTCTCAACTTTTTAGCACATGCTATGTGGGTGAAATTATGATACCATGCCAAGTTTCAACCATTTCAGAGTTCATTTGTGGGGCTTTTTAATTTCAGGGTCATTTAGCTCAAAACAATTCATTAAATGGATGAAAAATAGCAAATGAAGTTAGATAAGGTTGAAATTATAGGATGTGGCTTCTAATGGTTCATATTGAATGCACAAAAAGTCTGGAGTTGAAATTAGTTAAAAAAAATTGAAATCCTTTTGTAACCTACGAGTTTTCGTCCGACACCCTGATACTTCGAAAGAGACTGTCCATTTTGTACACGAAGTGCATCCAGTTTTTGCCGTAAACCTCTCAACTTTTTAGCACATGCTATGTGGGTGAAATTATGATACCATGCCAAGTTTCAACCATTTCACAGTTCATTTGTGGTGCTTTTTAATTTCAGGGTCATTTAGCTCAAAACAATTCATTAAATGCAAGAAAAATAGCAAATGAAGTTAGATAGGGTTGAAATTTTAGGATGTGGCTTCTAATGGTTCATATTGAATGCACAAAAAGTCTGGAGTTGAAATAAGTTAAAAAAATTGAAATCCTTTTGTAACATACGAGTTTTCGTTTGAAACCCTGATACTTCGAAAGAGACTGTCCATTTTGTACACGAAGTGCATCCAGTTTTTGCCGTAAACCTCTCAACTTTTTAGCACATGCTATGTGGGTGAAATTATGATACCGTGCCAAGTTTCAACCTTTTCAGAGTTCATTTGTGGTGCTTTTTAATTTCAGGGTCATTTAGCTCAAAACAATTCATTAAATGCATGAAAAATAGCAAATGAAGTTAGATAGGGTTGAAATTTTAGGATGTGTCTTCTAATGGTTCATATTGAATGCACAAAAAGTCTGGAGTTGAAATAAGTTAAAAAATTTGAAATCCTTTTGTAACATACGAGTTTTCGTGCGAAACCCTGATACTTCGAAAGAGATTGTCCATTTTGTACACGAAGTGCATCCAGTTTTTGTCGTGACCCTCTCAACTTTTTAGCACATGCTATGTGGGTGAAATTATGATACCATGCCAAGTTTCAACCATTTCAGAGTTCATTTGTGGGGCTTTTTAATTTCAGGGTCATTTAGCTCAAAACAATTCATTAAATGGATGAAAAATAGCAAATGAAGTTAGATAGGGTTGAAATTTTAGGATGTGGCTTCTAATGGTTCATATTGAATCCACAAAAAGTCTGGAGTTGAAATAAGTTAAAAAAATTGAAATCCTTTTGTAACCTACGAGTTTTCGTCCGAAACCCTGATACTTCGAAAGAGACTGTCCATTTTGTACACGAAGTGCATCCAGTTTTTGCCGTAAACCTCTCAACTTTTTAGCACATGCTATGTGGGTGAAATTATGATACCATGCCAAGTTTCAACCATTTCACAGTTCATTTGTGGTGCTTTTTAATTTCAGGGTCATTTAGCACAAAACAATTCATTAAATGCAAGAAAAATAGCAAATGAAGTTAGATAGGGTTGAAATTTTAGGATGTGGCTTCTAATGGTTCATATTGAATGCACAAAAAGTCTGGAGTTGAAATAAGTTAAAAAAATTGAAATCCTTTTGTAACATACGAGTTTTCGTCCGAAACCCTGATACTTCGAAAGAGACTGTCCATTTTGTACACGAAGTGCATGCAGTTTTTGCCGTAACCCTCCCAACTTTCTAGCACATGCTATGTGGGTGAAATTATGATACCATGCCAAGTTTCAACCTTTTCAGAGTTCATTGGTGGTGCTTTTTAATTTCAGGGTCATTTAGCTCAAAACAATTAATTAAATGCATGAAAAATAGCAAATGAAGTTAGATAGGGTTGAAATTTTAGGATGTGGCTTCTAATGGTTCATATTGAATGCACAAAAAGTCTGGAGTTGAAATAAGTAAAAAAATTGAAATCCTTTTGTAACATACGAGTTTTCGTCCGAAACCCTGATACTTCGAAAGAGACTGTCCATTTTGTACACGAAGTGCATCCAGTTTTTGCCGTAACCCTCCCAACTTTTTAGCACATGCTATGTGGGTGAAATTATGATACCATGCCAAGTTTCAACCTTTTCAGAGTTCATTGGTGGTGCTTTTTAATTTCAGGGTCATTTAGCTCAAAACAATTCATTAAATGCAAGAAAAATAGCAAATGAAGTTAGATAGGGTTGAAATTTTAGGATGTGTCTTCTAATGGTTCATATTGAATGCACAAAAAGTCTGGAGTTGAAATAAGTTAAAAAATTTGAAATCCTTTTGTAACAGACGAGTTTTCGTGCGAAACCCTGATACTTCGAAAGAGACTGTCCATTTTGTACACGAAGTGCATCCAGTTTTTGCCGTGACCCTCTCAACTTTTTAGCACATGCTATGTGGGTGAAATTATGATACCATGCCAAGTTTCAACCATTTCAGAGTTCATTTGTGGTGCTTTTTAATTTCAGGGTCATTTAGCTCAAAACAATTAATTAAATGCATGAAAAATAGCAAATGAAGTTAGATAAGGTTGAAATTTTAGGATGTGGCCTCTAATGGTTCATATTTAATGCACTAAAAGTCTGGAGTTGAAATAAGTTAAAAAATTGAAATCCTTTTGTAACAGACGAGTTTTCGTCCGAAACCATGATACTTCGAAAGAGACTGTCCATTTTGTACACGAAGTGCATCCAGTTTTTGGCGTAAACCTCTCAACTTTTTAGCACATGCTATGTGGGTGAAATTATGATACCGTGCCAAGTTTCAACCTTTTCAGAGTTCATTTGTGGTGCTTTTTAATTTCAGGGTCATTTAGCTCAAAACAATTCATTAAATGCATGAAAAATAGCAAATGAAGTTAGATAGGGTTGAAATTTTAGGATGTGTCTTCTAATGGTTCATATTGAATGCACAAAAAGTCTGGAGTTGAAATAAGTTAAAAAATTTGAAATCCTTTTGTAACATACGAGTTTTCGTGCGAAACCCTGATACTTCGAAAGAGATTGTCCATTTTGTACACGAAGTGCATCCAGTTTTTGTCGTGACCCTCTCAACTTTTTAGCACATGCTATGTGGGTGAAATTATGATACCATGCCAAGTTTCAACCATTTCAGAGTTCATTTGTGGGGCTTTTTAATTTCAGGGTCATTTAGCTCAAAACAATTCATTAAATGGATGAAAAATAGCAAATGAAGTTAGATAGGGTTGAAATTTTAGGATGTGGCTTCTAATGGTTCATATTGAATCCACAAAAAGTCTGGAGTTGAAATAAGTTAAAAAAATTGAAATCCTTTTGTAACCTACGAGTTTTCGTCCGAAACCCTGATACTTCGAAAGAGACTGTCCATTTTGTACACGAAGTGCATCCAGTTTTTGCCGTAAACCTCTCAACTTTTTAGCACATGCTATGTGGGTGAAATTATGATACCATGCCAAGTTTCAACCATTTCACAGTTCATTTGTGGTGCTTTTTAATTTCAGGGTCATTTAGCACAAAACAATTCATTAAATGCAAGAAAAATAGCAAATGAAGTTAGATAGGGTTGAAATTTTAGGATGTGGCTTCTAATGGTTCATATTGAATGCACAAAAAGTCTGGAGTTGAAATAAGTTAAAAAAATTGAAATCCTTTTGTAACATACGAGTTTTCGTCCGAAACCCTGATACTTCGAAAGAGACTGTCCATTTTGTACACGAAGTGCATGCAGTTTTTGCCGTAACCCTCCCAACTTTCTAGCACATGCTATGTGGGTGAAATTATGATACCATGCCAAGTTTCAACCTTTTCAGAGTTCATTGGTGGTGCTTTTTAATTTCAGGGTCATTTAGCTCAAAACAATTCATTAAATGCATGAAAAATAGCAAATGAAGTTAGATAGGGTTGAAATTTTAGGATGTGTCTTCTAATGGTTCATATTGAATGCACAAAAAGTCTGGAGTTGAAATAAGTTAAAAAATTTGAAATCCTTTTGTAACAGACGAGTTTTCGTGCGAAACCCTGATACTTCGAAAGAGACTGTCCATTTTGTACACGAAGTGCATCCAGTTTTTGCCGTGACCCTCTCAACTTTTTAGCACATGCTATGTGGGTGAAATTATGATACCATGCCAAGTTTCAACCATTTCAGAGTTCATTTGTGGTGCTTTTTAATTTCAGGGTCATTTAGCTCAAAACAATTAATTAAATGCATGAAAAATAGCAAATGAAGTTAGATAGGGTTGAAATTTTAGGATGTGGCCTCTAATGGTTCATATTTAATGCACTAAAAGTCTGGAGTTGAAATAAGTTA
This sequence comes from Elymus sibiricus, assembly GCA_039707655.1. NCBI lineage: Eukaryota > Viridiplantae > Streptophyta > Magnoliopsida > Poales > Poaceae > Elymus > Elymus sibiricus. The sequence goes on from CM077667.1 coordinate 113,691,390, forward strand.
AAAAATTGAAATCCTTTTGTAACAGACGAGTTTTCGTCCGAAACCATGATACTTCGAAAGAGACTGTCCATTTTGTACACGAAGTGCATCCAGTTTTTGGCGTAAACCTCTCAACTTTTTAGCACATGCTATGTGGGTGAAATTATGATACCGTGCCAAGTTTCAACCTTTTCAGAGTTCATTTGTGGTGCTTTTTAATTTCAGGGTCATTTAGCTCAAAACAATTCATTAAATGCATGAAAAATAGCAAATGAAGTTAGATAGGGTTGAAATTTTAGGATGTGTCTTCTAATGGTTCATATTGAATGCACAAAAAGTCTGGAGTTGAAATAAGTTAAAAAATTTGAAATCCTTTTGTAACATACGAGTTTTCGTGCGAAACCCTGATACTTCGAAAGAGACTGTCCATTTTGTACACGAAGTGCATCCAGTTTTTGCCGTGACCCTCTCAACTTTTTAGCACATGCTATGTGGGTGAAATTATGATACCATGCCAAGTTTCAACCATTTCAGAGTTCATTTGTGGGGCTTTTTAATTTCAGGGTCATTTAGCTCAAAACAATTCATTAAATGGATGAAAAATAGCAAATGAAGTTAGATAAGGTTGAAATTATAGGATGTGGCTTCTAATGGTTCATATTGAATGCACAAAAAGTCTGGAGTTGAAATTAGTTAAAAAAAATTGAAATCCTTTTGTAACCTACGAGTTTTCGTCCGACACCCTGATACTTCGAAAGAGACTGTCCATTTTGTACACGAAGTGCATCCAGTTTTTGCCGTAAACCTCTCAACTTTTTAGCACATGCTATGTGGGTGAAATTATGATACCATGCCAAGTTTCAACCATTTCACAGTTCATTTGTGGTGCTTTTTAATTTCAGGGTCATTTAGCTCAAAACAATTCATTAAATGCAAGAAAAATAGCAAATGAAGTTAGATAGGGTTGAAATTTTAGGATGTGGCTTCTAATGGTTCATATTGAATGCACAAAAAGTCTGGAGTTGAAATAAGTTAAAAAAATTGAAATCCTTTTGTAACATACGAGTTTTCGTTTGAAACCCTGATACTTCGAAAGAGACTGTCCATTTTGTACACGAAGTGCATCCAGTTTTTGACGTAACCCTCTCAACTTTTTAGCACATGCTATGTGGGTGAAATTATGATACCATGCCAAGTTTCAACCATTTCAGAGTTCATTTGTGGTGCTTTTGAATTTCAGGGTCATTTAGCTCAAAACAAATCATTAAATGCATGAAAAATAGCAAATGAAGTTAGATAGGGCTGAAATTTTAGGATGTGTCTTCTAATGGTTCATATTGAATGCACAAAAAGTCTGGATTTTAAATAAGTTAAAAAATTTGAAATCCTTTTGTAACAGACGAGTTTTCGTGCGAAACCCTGATACTTCGAAAGAGACTGTCCATTTTGTACACGAAGTGCATCCAGTTTTTGCCGTGACCCTCTCAAATTTTTAGCACATGCTATGTGGGTGAAATTATGATACCATGCCAAGTTTCAACAATTTCAGAGTTCATTTGTGGTGCTTTTTAATTTCAGGGTCATTTAGCTCAAAACAATTAATTAAATGCATGAAAAATAGCAAATGAAGTTAGATAGGGTTGAAATTTTAGGATGTGGCTTCTAATGGTTCATATTGAATGCACAAAAAGTCTGGAGTTGAAATAAGTAAAAAAATTGAAATCCTTTTGTAACATACGAGTTTTCGTCCGAAACCCTGATACTTCGAAAGAGACTGTCCATTTTGTACACGAAGTGCATCCAGTTTTTGCCGTAACCCTCCCAACTTTTTAGCACATGCTATGTGGGTGAAATTATGATACCATGCCAAGTTTCAACCTTTTCAGAGTTCATTGGTGGTGCTTTTTAATTTCAGGGTCATTTAGCTCAAAACAATTCATTAAATGCAAGAAAAATAGCAAATGAAGTTAGATAGGGTTGAAATTTTAGGATGTGTCTTCTAATGGTTCATATTGAATGCACAAAAAGTCTGGAGTTGAAATAAGTTAAAAAATTTGAAATCCTTTTGTAACAGACGAGTTTTCGTGCGAAACCCTGATACTTCGAAAGAGACTGTCCATTTTGTACACGAAGTGCATCCAGTTTTTGCCGTGACCCTCTCAACTTTTTAGCACATGCTATGTGGGTGAAATTATGATACCATGCCAAGTTTCAACCATTTCAGAGTTCATTTGTGGTGCTTTTTAATTTCAGGGTCATTTAGCTCAAAACAATTAATTAAATGCATGAAAAATAGCAAATGAAGTTAGATAAGGTTGAAATTTTAGGATGTGGCCTCTAATGGTTCATATTTAATGCACTAAAAGTCTGGAGTTGAAATAAGTTAAAAAATTGAAATCCTTTTGTAACAGACGAGTTTTCGTCCGAAACCATGATACTTCGAAAGAGACTGTCCATTTTGTACACGAAGTGCATCCAGTTTTTGGCGTAAACCTCTCAACTTTTTAGCACATGCTATGTGGGTGAAATTATGATACCGTGCCAAGTTTCAACCTTTTCAGAGTTCATTTGTGGTGCTTTTTAATTTCAGGGTCATTTAGCTCAAAACAATTCATTAAATGCATGAAAAATAGCAAATGAAGTTAGATAGGGTTGAAATTTTAGGATGTGTCTTCTAATGGTTCATATTGAATGCACAAAAAGTCTGGAGTTGAAATAAGTTAAAAAATTTGAAATCCTTTTGTAACATACGAGTTTTCGTGCGAAACCCTGATACTTCGAAAGAGATTGTCCATTTTGTACACGAAGTGCATCCAGTTTTTGTCGTGACCCTCTCAACTTTTTAGCACATGCTATGTGGGTGAAATTATGATACCATGCCAAGTTTCAACCATTTCAGAGTTCATTTGTGGGGCTTTTTAATTTCAGGGTCATTTAGCTCAAAACAATTCATTAAATGGATGAAAAATAGCAAATGAAGTTAGATAGGGTTGAAATTTTAGGATGTGGCTTCTAATGGTTCATATTGAATCCACAAAAAGTCTGGAGTTGAAATAAGTTAAAAAAATTGAAATCCTTTTGTAACCTACGAGTTTTCGTCCGAAACCCTGATACTTCGAAAGAGACTGTCCATTTTGTACACGAAGTGCATCCAGTTTTTGCCGTAAACCTCTCAACTTTTTAGCACATGCTATGTGGGTGAAATTATGATACCATGCCAAGTTTCAACCATTTCACAGTTCATTTGTGGTGCTTTTTAATTTCAGGGTCATTTAGCACAAAACAATTCATTAAATGCAAGAAAAATAGCAAATGAAGTTAGATAGGGTTGAAATTTTAGGATGTGGCTTCTAATGGTTCATATTGAATGCACAAAAAGTCTGGAGTTGAAATAAGTTAAAAAAATTGAAATCCTTTTGTAACATACGAGTTTTCGTCCGAAACCCTGATACTTCGAAAGAGACTGTCCATTTTGTACACGAAGTGCATGCAGTTTTTGCCGTAACCCTCCCAACTTTCTAGCACATGCTATGTGGGTGAAATTATGATACCATGCCAAGTTTCAACCTTTTCAGAGTTCATTGGTGGTGCTTTTTAATTTCAGGGTCATTTAGCTCAAAACAATTCATTAAATGCATGAAAAATAGCAAATGAAGTTAGATAGGGTTGAAATTTTAGGATGTGTCTTCTAATGGTTCATATTGAATGCACAAAAAGTCTGGAGTTGAAATAAGTTAAAAAATTTGAAATCCTTTTGTAACAGACGAGTTTTCGTGCGAAACCCTGATACTTCGAAAGAGACTGTCCATTTTGTACACGAAGTGCATCCAGTTTTTGCCGTGACCCTCTCAACTTTTTAGCACATGCTATGTGGGTGAAATTATGATACCATGCCAAGTTTCAACCATTTCAGAGTTCATTTGTGGTGCTTTTTAATTTCAGGGTCATTTAGCTCAAAACAATTAATTAAATGCATGAAAAATAGCAAATGAAGTTAGATAGGGTTGAAATTTTAGGATGTGGCCTCTAATGGTTCATATTTAATGCACTAAAAGTCTGGAGTTGAAATAAGTTAAAAAATTGAAATCCTTTTGTAACAGACGAGTTTTCGTCCGAAACCATGATACTTCGAAAGAGACTGTCCATTTTGTACACGAAGTGCATCCAGTTTTTGGCGTAAACCTCTCAACTTTTTAGCACATGCTATGTGGGTGAAATTATGATACCGTGCCAAGTTTCAACCTTTTCAGAGTTCATTTGTGGTGCTTTTTAATTTCAGGGTCATTTAGCTCAAAACAATTCATTAAATGCATGAAAAATAGCAAATGAAGTTAGATAGGGTTGAAATTTTAGGATGTGTCTTCTAATGGTTCATTTTGATTGCACAAAAAGTCTGGAGTTGAAATAAGTTAAAAAATTTGAAATCCTTTTGTAACAGACGAGTTTTCGTGCGAAACCCTGATACTTCGAAAGAGACTGTCCATTTTGTACACGAAGTGCATCCAGTTTTTGCCGTGACCCTCTCAACTTTTTAGCACATGCTATGTGGGTGAAATTATGATACCATGCCAAGTTTCAACCATTTCAGAGTTCATTTGTGGTGCTTTTTTATTTCAGGGTCATTTAGCTCAAAACAATTAATTAAATGCATGAAAAATAGCAAATGTAGTTAGATAGGGTTGAAATTTTAGGATGTGGCTTCTAATGGTTCATATTTAATGCACAAAAAGTCTGGAGTTGAAATAAGTTAAAAAATTGAAATCCTTTTGTAACAGACGAGTTTTCGTCCGAAACCATGATACTTCGAAAGAGACTGTCCATTTTGTACACGAAGTGCATCCAGTTTTTGCCGTGACCCTCTCAAATTTTTAGCACATGCTATGTGGGTGAAATTATGATACCATGCCAAGTTTCAACCTTTTCAGAGTTCATTTGTGGTGCTTTTTAATTTCAGGGTCATTTAGCTCAAAACAATTCATTAAATGCATGAAAAATAGCAAATGAAGTTAGATAGGGTTTAAATTTTAGGATGTGTCTTCTAATGGTTCATATTGAATGCACAAAAAGTCTGGAGTTGAAATAAGTAAAAAAATTCAAATCCTTTTGTAACATACGAGTTTTCGTCCGAAACCCTGATACTTCGAAAGAGACTGTCCATTTTGTACACGAAGTGCATCCAGTTTTTGCCGTAACCCTCCCAACTTTTTAGCACATGCTATGTGGGTGAAATTATGATACCATGCCAAGTTTCAACCTTTTCAGAGTTCATTGGTGGTGCTTTTTAATTTCAGGGTCATTTAGCTCAAAACAATTCATTAAATGCATGAAAAATAGCAAATGAAGTTAGATAGGGTTGAAATTTTAGGATGTGTCTTCTAATGGTTCATATTGAATGCACAAAAAGTCTGGAGTTGAAATAAGTTAAAAAATTTGAAATCCTTTTGTAACAGACGAGTTTTCGTGCGAAACCCTGATACTTCGAAAGAGACTGTCCATTTTGTACACGAAGTGCATCCAGTTTTTGCCGTGACCCTCTCAACTTTTTAGCACATGCTATGTGGGTGAAATTATGAAACCGTGCCAAGTTTCAACCATTTCAGAGTTCATTTGTGGGGCTTTTTAATTTCAGGGTCATTTAGCTCAAAACAATTCATTAAATGGATGAAAAATAGCAAATGAAGTTAGATAGGGTTGAAATTTTAGGATGTGTCTTCTAATGGTTCATATTGAATGCACAAAAAGTCTGGAGTTGAAATAAGTTAAAAAAAATTGAAATCCTTTTGTAACCTACGAGTTTTCGTCCGAAACCCTGATACTTCGAAAGAGACTGTCCATTTTGTACACGAAGTGCATCCAGTTTTTGCCGTAAACCTCTCAACTTTTTAGCACATGCTATGTGGGTGAAATTATGATACCATGCCAAGTTTCAACCATTTCACAGTTCATTTGTGGTGCTTTTTAATTTCAGGGTCATTTAGCTCAAAACAATTCATTAAATGCAAGAAAAATAGCAAATGAAGTTAGATAGGGTTGAAATTTTAGGATGTGGCTTCTAATGGTTCATATTGAATGCACAAAAAGTCTGGAGTTGAAATAAGTTAAAAAAATTGAAATCTTTTTGTAACATACGAGTTTTCGTCCGAAACCCTGATACTTCGAAAGAGACTGTCCATTTTGTACACGAAGTGCATCCAGTTTTTGACGTAACCCTCTCAACTTTTTAGCACATGCTATGTGGGTGAAATTATGATACCATGCCAAGTTTCAACCATTTCAGAGTTCATTTGTGGTGCTTTTGAATTTCAGGGTCATTTAGCTCAAAACAAATCATTAAATGCATGAAAAATAGCAAATGAAGTTAGATAAGGCTGAAATTTTAGGATGTGTCTTCTAATGGTTCATATTGAATGCACAAAAATTCTGGATTTGAAATAAGTTAAAAAATTTGAAATCCTTTTGTAACAGACGAGTTTTCGTGCGAAACCCTGATACTTCGAAAGAGACTGTCCATTTTGTACACGAAATGCATCCAGTTTTTGCCGTGACCCTCTCAAATTTTTAGCACATGCTATGTGGGTGAAATTATGATACCATGCCAAGTTTCAACCATTTCAGAGTTCATTTGTGGTGCTTTTTAATTTCAGGGTCATTTAGCTCAAAACAATTAATTAAATGCATGAAAAATAGCAAATGAAGTTAGATAGGGTTGAAATTTTAGGATGTGGCTTCTAATGGTTCATATTGAATGCACAAAAAGTCTGGAGTTGAAATAAATAAAAAAATTGAAATCCTTTTGTAACATACGAGTTTTCGTCCGAAACCCTGATACTTCGAAAGAGACTGTCCATTTTGTACACGAAGTGCATCCAGTTTTTGCCGTAACCCTCCCAACTTTTTAGCACATGCTATGTGGGTGAAATTATGATACCATGCCAAGTTTCAACCTTTTCAGAGTTCATTGGTGGTGCTTTTTAATTTCAGGGTCATTTAGCTCAAAACAATTCATTAAATGCATGAAAAATAGCAAATGAAGTTAGATAGGGTTGAAATTTTAGGATGTGTCTTCTAATGGTTCATATTGAATGCACAAAAAGTCTGGAGTTGAAATAAGTTACTAAATTTGAAATCCTTTTGTAACAGACGAGTTTTCGTGCGAAACCCTGATACTTCGAAAGAGACTGTCCATTTTGTACACGAAGTGCATCCAGTTTTTGCCGTGACCCTCTCAACTTTTTAGCACATGCTATGTGGGTGAAATTATGATACCATGCCAAGTTTCAACCATTTCAGAGTTCATTTGTGGTGCTTTTTAATTTCAGGGTCATTTAGCTCAAAACAATTAATTAAATGCATGAAAAATAGCAAATGAAGTTAGATAGGGTTGAAATTTTAGGATGTGGCCTCTAATGGTTCATATTTAATGCACTAAAAGTCTGGAGTTGAAATAAGTTAAAAAATTGAAATTCTTTTGTAACAGACGAGTTTTCGTCCGAAACCATGATACTTCGAAAGAGACTGTCCATTTTGTACACGAAGTGCATCCAGTTTTTGGCGTAAACCTCTCAACTTTTTAGCACATGCTATGTGGGTGAAATTATGATACCGTGCCAAGTTTCAACCTTTTCAGAGTTCATTTGTGGTGCTTTTTAATTTCAGGGTCATTTAGCTCAAAACAATTCATTAAATGCATGAAAAATAGCAAATGAAGTTAGATAGGGTTGAAATTTTAGGATGTGTCTTCTAATGGTTCATTTTGAATGCACAAAAAGTCTGGAGTTGAAATAAGTTAAAAAATTTGAAATCCTTTTGTAACAGACGAGTTTTCGTGCGAAACCCTGATACTTCGAAAGAGACTGTCCATTTTGTACACGAAGTGCATCCAGTTTTTGCCGTGACCCTCTCAACTTTTTAGCACATGCTATGTGGGTGAAATTATGATACCATGCCAAGTTTCAACCATTTCAGAGTTCATTTGTGGTGCTTTTTAATTTCAGGGTCATTTAGCTCAAAACAATTAATTAAATGCATGAAAAATAGCAAATGAAGTTAGATAGGGTTGAAATTTTAGGATGTGGCTTCTAATGGTTCATATTTAATGCACAAAAAGTCTGGAGTTGAAATAAGTTAAAAAATTGAAATCCTTTTGTAACAGACGAGTTTTCGTCCGAAACCATGATACTTCGAAAGAGACTGTCCATTTTGTACACGAAGTGCATCCAGTTTTTGCCGTGACCCTCTCAAATTTTTAGCACATGCTATGTGGGTGAAATTATGATACCGTGCCATGTTTCAACCTTTTCAGAGTTCATTTGTGGTGCTTTTTAATTTCAGGGTCATTTAGCTCAAAACAATTCATTAAATGCATGAAAAATAGCAAATGAAGTTAGATAGGGTTTAAATTTTAGGATGTGTCTTCTAATGGTTCATATTGAATGCACAAAAAGTCTGGAGTTGAAATAAGTTAAAAAATTTGAAATCCTTTTGTAACATACGAGTTTTCGTGCGAAACCCTGATACTTCTAAAGAGACTGTCCATTTTGTACACGAAGTGCATCCAGTTTTTGCCGTAAACCTCTCAACTTTTTAGCACATGCTATGTGGGTGAAATTATGATACCGTGCCAAGTTTCAACCATTTCAGAGTTCATTTGTGGTGCTTTTGAATTTCAGGGTCATTTAGCTCAAAACAAATCATTAAATGCATGAAAAATAGCAAATGAAGTTAGATAGGGTTGAAATTTTAGTATGTGGCTTCTAATGGTTCATATTGAATGCACAAAAAGTCTGGAGTTGAAATAAGTTAAAAATTGAAATCCTTTTGTAACAGACGAGTTTTCGTTCGAAACCCTGATACTTCGAAAGAGACTGTCCATTTTGTACACGAAGTGCATCCAGTTTTTGCCGTAAACCTCTCAACTTTTTAGCACAAGCTATGTGGGTGAAATTATGATACCATGCCAAGTTTCAACCTTTTCAGAGTTCATTTGTGGTGCTTTTTAATTTCAGGGTCATTTAGCTCAAACCAATTCATTAAATGCATGAAAAATAGCAAATGAAGTTAGATAGGGTTGAAATTTTAGGATGTGGCTTCTAATGGTTCATATTGAATGCACAAAAAGTCTGGAGTTGAAATAAGTAAAAAAATTGAAATCCTTTTGTAACATACGAGTTTTCGTCCGAAACCCTGATACTTCGAAAGAGACTGTCCATTCTGTACACGAAGTGCATCCAGTTTTTGCCGTAACCCTCCCAACTTTTTAGCACATGCTATGTGGGTGAAATTATGATACCATGCCAAGTTTCAACCTTTTCAGAGTTCATTGGTGGTGCTTTTTAATTTCAGGGTCATTTAGCTCAAAACAATTCATTAAATGCATGAAAAATAGCAAATGAAGTTAGATAGGGTTGAAATTTTAGGATGTGTCTTCTAATGGTTCATATTGAACGCACAAAAAGTCTGGAGTTGAAATAAGTTAAAAAATTTGAAATCCTTTTGTAACAGACGAGTTTTCGTGCGAAACCCTGATACTTCGAAAGAGACTGTCCATTTTGTACACGAAGTGCATCCAGTTTTTGCCGTGACCCTCTCAACTTTTTAGCACATGCTATGTGGGTGAAATTATGATACCATGCCAAGTTTCAACCATTTCAGAGTTCATTTGTGGTGCTTTTTAATTTCAGGGTCATTTAGCTCAAAACAATTAATTAAATGCATGAAAAATAGCAAATGAAGTTAGATAGGGTTGAAATTTTAGGATGTGGCCTCTAATGGTTCATATTTAATGCACTAAAAGTCTGGAGTTGAAATAAGTTAAAAAATTGAAATCCTTTTGTAACAGACGAGTTTTCGTCCGAAACCAAGATACTTCGAAAGAGACTGTCCATTTTGTACACGAAGTGCATCCAGTTTTTGGCGTAAACCTCTCAACTTTTTAGCACATGATATGTGGGTGAAATTATGATACCGTGCCAAGTTTCAACCTTTTCAGAGTTCATTTGTGGTGCTTTTTAATTTCAGGGTCATTTAGCTCAAAACAATTCATTAAATGCATGAAAAATAGCAAATGAAGTTAGATAGGGTTGAAATTTTAGGATGTGTCTTCTAATGGTTCATATTGAATGCACAAAAAGTCTGGAGTTGAAATAAGTTAAAAAATTTGAAATCCTTTTGTAACATACGAGTTTTCGTGCGAAACCCTGATACTTCGAAAGAGACTGTCCATTTTGTACACGAAGTGCATCCAGTTTTTGCCGTGACCGTCTCAACTTTTTAGCACATGCTATGTGGGTGAAATTATGATACCATGCCAAGTTTCAACCATTTCAGAGTTCATTTGTGGGGCTTTTTAATTTCAGGGTCATTTAGCTCAAAACAATTCATTAAATGGATGAAAAATAGCAAATGAAGTTAGATAGGGTTGAAATTTTAGGATGTGGCTTCTAATGGTTCATATTGAATGCACAAAAAGTCTGGAGTTGAAATAAGTTAAAAAAAATTGAAATCCTTTTGTAACCTACGAGTTTTCGTCCGAAACCCTGATACTTCGAAAGAGACTGTCCATTTTGTACACGAAGTGCATCCAGTTTTTGAGGTAACCCTCTCAACTTTTTAGCACATGCTATGTGGGTGAAATTATGATACCATGCCAAGTTTCAACCATTTCAGAGTTCATTTGTGGTGCTTTTGAATTTCAGGGTCATTTAGCTCAAAACAAATCATTAAATGCATGAAAAATAGCAAATGAAGTTAGATAGGGCTGAAATTTTAGGATGTGTCTTCTAATGGTTCATATTGAATGCACAAAAAGTCTGGATTTGAAATAAGTTAAAAAATTTGAAATCCTTTTGTAACAGACGAGTTTTCGTGCGAAACCCTGATAGTTCGAAAGAGACTGTCCATTTTGTACACGAAGTGCATCCAGTTTTTGCCGTGACCCTCTCAAATTTTTAGCACATGCTATGTGGGTGAAATTATGATACCATGCCAAGTTTCAACCATTTCAGAGTTCATTTGTGGTGCTTTTTAATTTCAGGGTCATTTAGCTCAAAACAATTAATTAAATGCATGAAAAATAGCAAATGAAGTTAGATAGGGTTGAAATTTTAGGATGTGTCTTCCAATGGTTCATATTGAATGCACAAAAAGTCTAGAGTTGAAATAAGTTAAAAAATTTGAAATCCTTTTGTAACAGACGAGTTTTCGTGCGAAACCCTGATACTTCGAAAGAGACTGTCCATTTTGTACACGAAGTGCATCCAGTTTTTGCCGTGACCCTCTCAACTTTTTAGCACATGCTATGTGGGTGAAATTATGATACCATGCCAAGTTTCAACCATTTCAGAGTTCATTTGTGGGGCTTTTGAATTTCAGGGTCATTTAGCTCAAAACAAATCATTAAATGCATGAAAAATAGCAAATGAAGTTAGATAGGGCTGAAATTTTAGGATGTGTCTTCTAATGGTTCATATTGAATGCACAAAAAGTCTGGAGTTGAAATAAGTTAAAAAATTTGAAATCCTTTTGTAACAGACGAGTTTTCGTGCGAAACCCTGATACTTCGAAAGAGACTGTCCATTTTGTACACGAAGTGCATCCAGTTTTTGCCGTGACCCTCTCAACTTTTTAGCACATGCTATGTGGGTGAAATTATGATACCATGCCAAGTTTCAACCATTTCAGAGTTCATTTGTGGTGCTTTTTAATTTCAGGGTCATTTAGCTCAAAACAAATCATTAAATGCATGAAAAATAGCAAATGAAGTTAGATAGGGCTGAAATTTTAGGATGTGTCTTCTAATGGTTCATATTGAATGCACAAAAAGTCTGGATTTGAAATAAGTTAAAAAATTTGAAATCCTTTTGTAACAGACGAGTTTTCGTGCGAAACCCTGATAGTTCGAAAGAGACTGTCCATTTTGTACACGAAGTGCATCCAGTTTTTGCCGTGACCCTCTCAAATTTTTAGCACATGCTATGTGGGTGAAATTATGATACCATGCCAAGTTTCAACCATTTCAGAGTTCATTTGTGGTGCTTTTTAATTTCAGGGTCATTTAGCTCAAAACAATTAATTAAATGCATGAAAAATAGCAAATGAAGTTAGATAGGGTTGAAATTTTAGGATGTGGCTTCTAATGGTTCATATTGAATGCACAAAAAGTCTAGAGTTGAAATAAGTTAAAAAATTTGAAATCCTTTTGTAACATACGAGTTTTCGTGCAAAACCCTGATACTTCGAAAGAGACTGTCCATTTTGTACACGAAGTGCATCCAGTTTTTGCCGTGACCCTCTCAACTTTTTAGCACATGCTATGTGGGTGAAATTATGATACCATGCCAAGTTTCAACCATTTCAGAGTTCATTTGTGGGGCTTTTGAATTTCAGGGTCATTTAGCTCAAAACAAATCATTAAATGCATGAAAAATAGCAAATGAAGTTAGATAGGGCTGAAATTTTAGGATGTGTCTTCTAATGGTTCATATTGAATGCACAAAAAGTCTGGAGTTGAAATAAGTTAAAAAATTTGAAATCCTTTTGTAACAGACGAGTTTTCGTGCGAAACCCTGATACTTCGAAAGAGACTGTCCATTTTGTACACGAAGTGCATCCAGTTTTTGCCGTGACCCTCTCAACTTTTTAGCACATGCTATGTGGGTGAAATTATGATACCATGCCAAGTTTCAACCATTTCAGAGTTCATTTGTGGTGCTTTTTAATTTCAGGGTCATTTAGCTCAAAACAATTAATTAAATGCATGAAAAATAGCAAATGAAGTTAGATAGGGTTGAAATTTTAGGATGTGGCTTCTAATGGTTCATATTGAATGCACAAAAAGTCTGGAGTTGAAATAAGTTAAAAAAAATTGAAATCCTTTTGTAACCTACGAGTTTTCGTCCGAAACCCTGATACTTCGAAAGAGACTGTCCATTTTGTACACGAAGTGCATCCAGTTTTTGCCGTAAACCTCTCAACTTTTTAGCACATGCTATATTGGTGAAATTATGATACCATGCCAAGTTTCAACCATTTCACAGTTCATTTGTGGTGCTTTTTAATTTCAGGGTCATTTAGCTCAAAACAATTCATTAAATGCAAGAAAAATAGCAAATGAAGTTAGATAGGGTTGAAATTTTAGGATGTGGCTTCTAATGGTTCATATTGAATGCACAAAAAGTCTGGAGTTGAAATAAGTTAAAAAAATTGAAATCCTTTTGTAACATACGAGTTTTCGTCCGAAACCTTGATACTTCGAAAGAGACTGTCCATTTTGTACACGAAGTGTATCCAGTTTTTGACGTAACCCTCTCAACTTTTTAGCACATGCTATGTGGGTGAAATTATGATACCATGCCAAGTTTCAACCATTTCAGAGTTCATTTGTGGTGCTTTTGAATTTCAGGGTCATTTAGCTCAAAACAAATCATTAAATGCATGAAAAATAGCAAATGAAGTTAGATAGGGCTGAAATTTTAGGATGTGTCTTCTAATGGTTCATATTGAATGCACAAAAAGTCTGGATTTGAAATAAGTTAAAAAATTTGAAATCCTTTTGTAACAGACGAGTTTTCGTGCGAAACCCTGATACTTCGAAAGAGACTGTCCATTTTGTACACGAAGTGCATCCAGTTTTTGCCGTGACCCTCTCAAATTTTTAGCACATGCTATGTGGGTGAAATTATGATACCATGCCAAGTTTCAACCATTTCAGAGTTCATTTGTGGTGCTTTTTAATTTCAGGGTCATTTAGCTCAAAACAATTAATTAAATGCATGAAAAATAGCAAATGAAGTTAGATAGGGTTGAAATTTTAGGATGTGGCTTCTAATGGTTCATATTGAATGCACAAAAAGTCTAGAGTTGAAATAAGTTAAAAAATTTGAAATCCTTTTGTAACATACGAGTTTTCGTGCGAAACCCTGATACTTCGAAAGAGACTGTCCATTTTGTACACGATGTGCATCCAGTTTTTGCCGTGACCCTCTCAACTTTTTAGCACATGCTATGTGGGTGAAATTATGATACCATGCCAAGTTTCAACCATTTCAGAGTTCATTTGTGGTGCTTTTGAATTTCAGGGTCATTTAGCTCAAAACAAATCATTAAATGCATGAAAAATAGCAAATGAAGTTAGATAGGGCTGAAATTTTAGGATGTGTCTTCTAATGGTTCATATTGAATGCACAAAAAGTCTGGAGTTGAAATAAGTTAAAAAATTTGAAATCCTTTTGTAACAGACGAGTTTTCGTGCGAAACCCTGATACTTCGAAAGAGACTGTCCATTTTGTACACGAAGTGCATCCAGTTTTTGCCGTGACCCTCTCAACTTTTTAGCACATGCTATGTGGGTGAAATTATGATACCATGCCAAGTTTCAACCATTTCAGAGTTCATTTGTGGTGCTTTTTAATTTCAGGGTCATTTAGCTCAAAACAATTAATTAAATGCATGAAAAATAGCAAATGAAGTTAGATAGGGTTGAAATTTTAGGATGTGGCCTCTAATGGTTCATATTTAATGCACTAAAAGTCTGGAGTTGAAATAAGTTAAAAAATTGAAATCCTTTTGTAACAGACGAGTTTTCGTCCGAAACCATGATACTTCGAAAGAGACTGTCCATTTTGTACACAAAGTGCATCCAGTTTTTGGCGTAAACCTCTCAACTTTTTAGCACATGCTATGTGGGTGAAATTATGATACCGTGCCAAGTTTCAACCTTTTCAGAGTTCATTTGTGGTGCTTTTTAATTTCAGGGTCATTTAGCTCAAAACAATTCATTAAATGCATGAAAAATAGCAAATGAAGTTAGATAGGGTTGAAATTTTAGGATGTGTCTTCTAATGGTTCATTTTGAATGCACAAAAAGTCTGGAGTTGAAATAAGTTAAAAAATTTGAAATCCTTTTGTAACAGACGAGTTTTCGTGCGAAACCCTGATACTTCGAAAGAGACTGTCCATTTTGTACACGAAGTGCATCCAGTTTTTGCCGTGACCCTCTCAACTTTTTAGCACATGCTATGTGGGTGAAATTATAATACCATGCCAAGTTTCAACCACTTCAGAGTTCATTTGTGGTGCTTTTTAATTTCAGGGTCATTTAGCTCAAAACAATTAATTAAATGCATGAAAAATAGCAAATGAAGTTAGATAGGGTTGAAATTTTAGGATGTGGCTTCTAATGGTTCATATTTAATGCACAAAAATTCTGGAGTTGAAATAAGTTAAAAAATTGAAATCCTTTTGTAACAGACGAGTTTTCGTCCGAAACCATGATACTTCGAAAGAGACTGTCCATTTTGTATACGAAGTGCATCCAGTTTTTGGCGTAAACCTCTCAACTTTTTAGCACATGCTATGTGGGTGAAATTATGATACCGTGCCATGTTTCAACCTTTTCAGAGTTCATTTGTGGTGCTTTTTAATTTCAGGGTCATTTAGCTCAAAACAATTCATTAAATGCATGAAAAATAGCAAATGAAGTTAGATAGGGTTTAAATTTTAGTATGTGGCTTCTAATGGTTCATATTGAATGCACAAAACGTCTGGAGTTGAAATAAGTTAAAAAAATTGAAATCCTTTTGTAACATACGAGTTTTCGTCCGAAACCATGATACTTCAAAAGAGACTGTCCATTTTGTACACGAAGTGCATCCAGTTTTTGCCGTGACCCTCTCAACTTTTTAGCACATGTTATGTGGGTGAAATTATGATACCATGCCAAGTTTCAACCATTTCAGAGTTCATTTGTGGTGCTTTTTAATTTCAGGGTCATTTAGCTCAAAACAATTAATTAAATGAATGAAAAATAGCAAATGAAGTTAGATAGGGTTGAAATTTTAGGATGTGTCTTCTAATGGTTCATATTGAATGCACAAAAAGTCTAGAGTTGAAATAAGTTAAAAAATTTGAAATCCTTTTGTAACATACGAGTTTTCGTGCGAAACCCTGATACTTCGAAAGAGACTGTCCATTTTGTACACGATGTGCATCCAGTTTTTGCCGTGACCCTCTCAACTTTTTAGCACATGCTATGTGGGTGAAATTATGATACCATGCCAAGTTTCAACCATTTCAGAGTCCATTTGTGGTGCTTTT
This sequence comes from Elymus sibiricus, assembly GCA_039707655.1. Lineage (NCBI taxonomy): Eukaryota > Viridiplantae > Streptophyta > Magnoliopsida > Poales > Poaceae > Elymus > Elymus sibiricus. Next base: position 113,707,461 of record CM077667.1, read on the forward strand.
TAATTTCAGGGTCATTTAGCTCAAAACAATTCATTAAATGCATGAAAAATAGCAAATGAAGTTAGATAGGGTTGAAATTTTAGTATGTGGCTTCTAATGGTTCATATTGAATGCACAAAAAGTCTGGAGTTGAAATAAGTTAAAAATTGAAATCCTTTTGTAACAGACGAGTTTTCGTTCAAAACCCTGATACTTCGAAAGAGACTGTCCATTTTGTACACGAAGTGCATCCAGTTTTTGCCGTAAACCTCTCAACTTTTTAGCACAAGCTATGTGGGTGAAATTATGATACCATGCCAAGTTTCAACCTTTTCAGAGTTCATTTGTGGTGCTTTTTAATTTCAGGGTCATTTAGCTCAAACCAATTCATTAAATGCATGAAAAATAGCAAATGAAGTTAGATAGGGTTGAAATTTTAGGATGTGGCTTCTAATGGTTCATATTGAATGCACAAAAAGTCTGGAGTTGAAATAAGTTAAAAAAATTGAAATCCTTTTGTAACATACGAGTTTTCGTCCGAAACCCTGATACTTCGAAAGAGACTGTCCATTTTGTACACGAAGTGCATCCAGTTTTTGCCGTAAACCTCTCAACTTTTTTGCACATGCTATGTGGGTTAAATTATGATACCATGCCAAGTTTCAACCTTTTCAGAGTTCATTTGTGGTGCTTTTTAATTTCAGGGTCATTTAGCTCAAAACAATTCATTAAATGCATGAAAAATAGCAAATGAAGTTAGATAGGGTTGAAATTTTAGGATGTGTCTTCCAATGGTTCATATTGAATGCACAAAAAGTCTGGAGTTGAAATAAGTTAAAAAATTTGAAATCCTTTTGTAACAGACGAGTTTTCGTGCGAAACCCTGATACTTCGAAAGAGACTGTCCATTTTGTACACGAAGTGCATCCAGTTTTTGCCATGACCCTCTCAACTTTTTAGCACATGCTATGTGGGTGAAATTATGATACCATGCCAAGTTTCAACCATTTCAGAGTTCATTTGTGGTGCTTTTTAATTTCAGGGTCATTTAGCTCAAAACAATTAATTAAATGCATGAAAAATAGCAAATGAAGTTAGATAGGGTTGAAATTTTAGGATGTGGCTTCTAATGGTTCATATTGAATGCACAAAAAGTCTAGAGTTGAAATAAGTTAAAAAATTGAAATCCTTTTGTAACAGACGAGTTTTCGTCCGAAACCCTGATACTTCGAAAGAGACTGTCCATTTTTTACACGAAGTGCATCCAGTTTTTGCCGTAAACCTCTCAACTTTTTAGCACATGCTATGTGGGTTAAATTATGATACCATGCCAAGTTTCAACCTTTTCAGAGTTCATTGGTGGTGCTTTTTAATTTCAGGGTCATTTAGCTCAAAACAATTCATTAAATGCATGAAAAATAGAACATGAAGTTAGATAGGGTTGAAATTTTAGGATGTGTCTTCTAATGGTTCATATTGAATGCACAAAAAGTCTGGAGTTGAAATAAGTTAAAAAATTTGAAATCCTTTTGTAACAGACGAGTTTTCGTGCGAAACCCTGATACTTCGAAAGAGACTGTCCATTTTGTACACGAAGTGCATCCAGTTTTTGCCGTAACCCTCTCAACTTTTTAGCACATGCTATGTGGGTGAAATTATGGTACCATGCCAAGTTTCAACCTTTTCAGAGTTCATTGGTGGTGCTTTTTAATTTCAGGGTCATTTAGCTCAAAACAATTCATTAAATGCATGAAAAATAGAAAATGAAGTTAGATAGGGTTGAAATTTTAGGATGTGTCTTCTAATGGTTCATATTGAATGCACAAAAAGTCTGGAGTTGAAATAAGTTAAAAAATTTGAAATCCTTTTGTAACAGACGAGTTTTCGTGCGAAACCCTGATACTTCGAAAGAGACTGTCCATTTTGTACACGAAGTGCATCCAGTTTTTGCCATGACCCTTTCAACTTTTTAGCACATGCTATGTGGGTGAAATTATGATACCATGCCAAGTTTCAACCATTTCAGAGTTCATTTGTGGTGCTTTTTAATTTCAGGGTCATTTAGCTCAAAACAATTCATTAAATGCATGAAAAATAGCAAATGAAGTTAGATAGGGTTGAAATTTTAGGATGTGGCTTCTAATGGTTCATATTGAATGCACAAAAAGTCTAGAGTTGAAATAAGTTAAAAAATTGAAATCCTTTTGTAACAGACGAGTTTTCGTCCGAAACCCTGATACTTCGAAAGAGACTGTCCATTTTTTACACGAAGTGCATCCAGTTTTTGCCGTAAACCTCTCAACTTTTTTGCACATGCTATGTGGGTTAAATTATGATACCATGCCAAGTTTCAACCTTTTCAGAGTTCATTTGTGGTGCTTTTTAATTTCAGGGTCATTTAGCTCAAAACAATTCATTAAATGCATGAAAAATAGCAAATGAAGTTAGATAGGGTTGAAATTTTAGGATGTGTCTTCCAATGGTTCATATTGAATGCACAAAAAGTATGGAGTTGAAATAAGTTAAAAAATTTGAAATCCTTTTGTAACAGACGAGTTTTCGTGCGAAACCCTGATACTTCGAAAGAGACTGTCCATTTTGTACACGAAGTGCATCCAGTTTTTGCCATGACCCTCTCAACTTTTTAGCACATGCTATGTGGGTGAAATTATGATACCATGCCAAGTTTCAACCATTTCAGAGTTCATTTGTGGTGCTTTTTAATTTCAGGGTCATTTAGCTCAAAACAATTAATTAAATGCATGAAAAATAGCAAATGAAGTTAGATAGGGTTGAAATTTTAGGATGTGGCTTCTAATGGTTCATATTGAATGCACAAAAAGTCTAGAGTTGAAATAAGTTAAAAAATTGAAATCCTTTTGTAACAGACGAGTTTTCGTCCGAAACCCTGATACTTCGAAAGAGACTGTCCATTTTTTACACGAAGTGCATCCAGTTTTTGCCGTAAACCTCTCAACTTTTTAGCACATGCTATGTGGGTTAAATTATGATACCATGCCAAGTTTCAACCTTTTCAGAGTTCATTTGTGGTGCTTTTTAATTTCAGGGTCATTTAGCTCAAAACAATTCATTAAATGCATGAAAAAGAGCAAATGAAGTTAGATAGGGTTGAAATTTTAGGATGTGTCTTCCAATGGTTCATATTGAATGCACAAAAAGTATGGAGTTGAAATAAGTTAAAAAAATTTGAAATCCATTTGTAACAGACGAGTTTTCGTGCGAAACCCTGATACTTCGAAAGAGACTGTCCATTTTGTACACGAAGTGCATCCAGTTTTTGCCATGACCCTCTCAACTTTTTAGCACATGCTATGTGGGTGAAATTATGATACCATGCCAAGTTTCAACCATTTCAGAGTTCATTTGTGGTGCTTTTTAATTTCAGGGTCATTTAGCTCAAAACAATTAATTAAATGCATGAAAAATAGCAAATGAAGTTAGATAGGGTTGAAATTTTAGGATGTGGCTTCTAATGGTTCATATTGAATGCACAAAAAGTCTAGAGTTGAAATAAGTTAAAAAATTGAAATCCTTTTGTAACAGACGAGTTTTCGTCCGAAACCCTGATATTTCGAAAGAGACTGTCCATTTTGTACACGAAGTGCATCCAGTTTTTGCCGTAAACCTCTCAACTTTTTAGCACATGCTATGTGGGTGAAATTATGATACCGTGCCAAGTTTCAACCTTTTCAGAGTTCATTTGTGGTGCTTTTTAATTTCAGGGTCATTTAGCTCAAAACAATTCATTAAATGCATGAAAAATAGCAAATGAAGTTAGATAGGGTTGAAATTTTAGGATGTGTCTTCTAATGGTTCATATTGAATGCACAAAAAGTCTGGAGTTGAAATAAGTTAAAAAATTTGAAATCCTTTTGTAACAGACGAGTTTTCGTGCGAAACCCTGATACTTCGAAAGAGACTGTCCATTTTGTACACGAAGTGCATCCAGTTTTTGCCATGACCCTTTCAACTTTTTATCACATGCTATGTGGGTGAAATTATGATACCATGCCAAGTTTCAACCATTTCAGAGTTCATTTGTGGTGCTTTTTAATTTCAGGGTCATTTAGCTCAAAACAATTAATTAAATGCATGAAAAATAGCAAATGAAGTTAGATAGGGTTGAAATTTTAGGATGTGGCTTCTAATGGTTCATATTGAATGCACAAAAAGTCTAGAGTTGAAATAAGTTAAAAAATTGAAATCCTTTTGTAACAGACGAGTTTTCGTCCGAAACCCTGATACTTCGAAAGAGACTGTCCATTTTTTACACGAAGTGCATCCAGTTTTTGCCGTAAACCTCTCAACTTTTTTGCACATGCTATGTGGGTTAAATTATGATACCATGCCAAGTTTCAACCTTTTCAGAGTTCATTTCTGGTGCTTTTTAATTTCAGGGTCATTTAGCTCAAAACAATTCATTAAATGCATGAAAAATAGCAAATGAAGTTAGATAGGGTTGAAATTTTAGGATGTGTCTTCCAATGGTTCATATTGAATGCACAAAAAGTATGGAGTTGAAATAAGTTAAAAAATTTGAAATCCTTTTGTAACAGACGAGTTTTCGTGCGAAACCCTGATACTTCGAAAGAGACTGTCCATTTTGTACACGAAGTGCATCCAGTTTTTGCCATGACCCTCTCAACTTTTTAGCACATGCTATGTGGGTGAAATTATGATACCATGCCAAGTTTCAACCATTTCAGAGTTCATTTGTGGTGCTTTTTAATTTCAGGGTCATTTAGCTCAAAACAATTAATTAAATGCATGAAAAATAGCAAATGAAGTTAGATAGGGTTGAAATTTTAGGATGTGGCTTCTAATGGTTCATATTGAATGCACAAAAAGTCTCGAGTTGAAATAAGTTAAAAAATTGAAATCCTTTTGTAACATACGAGTTTTCGTCCGAAACCCTGATACTTCGAAAGAGACTGTCCATTTTGTACACGAAGTGCATCCAGTTTTTGCCGTAACCCTCTCAACTTTTTAGCACATGCTATGTGGGTGAAATTATGATACCATGCCAAGTTTCAACCTTTTCAGAGTTCATTGGTGGTGCTTTTTAATTTCAGGGTCATTTAGCTCAAAACAATTCATTAAATGCATGAAAAATAGCAAATGAAGTTAGATAGGGTTGAAATTTTAGGATGTGTCTTCCAATGGTTCATATTGAATGCACAAAAAGTATGGAGTTGAAATAAGTTAAAAAATTTGAAATCCTTTTGTAACAGACGAGTTTTCGTGCGAAACCCTGATACTTCGAAAGAGACTGTCCATTTTGTACACGAAGTGCATCCAGTTTTTGCCATGACCCTCTCAACTTTTTAGCACATGCTATGTGGGTGAAATTATGATACCATGCCAAGTTTCAACCATTTCAGAGTTCATTTGTGGTGCTTTTTAATTTCAGGGTCATTTAGCTCAAAACAATTAATTAAATGCATGAAAAATAGCAAATGAAGTTAGATAGGGTTGAAATTTTAGGATGTGGCTTCTAATGGTTCATATTGAATGCACAAAAAGTCTAGAGTTGAAATAAGTTAAAAAATTGAAATCCTTTTGTAACAGACGAGTTTTCGTCCGAAACCCTGATACTTCGAAAGAGACTGTCCATTTTTTACACGAAGTGCATCCAGTTTTTGCCGTAAACCTCTCAACTTTTTAGCACATGCTATGTGGGTGAAATTATGATACCGTGCCAAGTTTCAACCTTTTCAGAGTTCATTTGTGGTGCTTTTTAATTTCAGGGTCATTTAGCTCAAAACAATTCATTAAATGCATGAAAAATAGCAAATGAAGTTAGATAGGGTTGAAATTTTAGGATGTGTCTTCCAATGGTTCATATTGAATGCACAAAAAGTCTGGAGTTGAAATAAGTTAAAAAATTTGAAATCCTTTTGTAACAGACGAGTTTTCGTGCGAAACCCTGATACTTCGAAAGAGACTGTCCATTTTGTACACGAAGTGCATCCAGTTTTTGCCGTGACCCTCTCAACTTTTTAGCACATGCTATGTGGGTGAAATTATGATACCATGCCAAGTTTCAACCATTTCAGAGTTAATTTGTGGTGCTTTTTAATTTCAGGGTCATTTAGCTCAAAACAATTCATTAAATGCATGAAAAATAGCAAATGAAGTTAGATAGGGTTGAAATTTTAGGATGTGGCTTCTAATGGTTCATGTTTAATGCACAAAATGTCTGGAGTTGAAATAAGATAAAAAATTGAAATCCTTTTGTAACAGACGAGTTTTCGTCCGAAACCATGATACTTCCAAAGAGACTGTCCATTTTGTACACGAAGTGCATCCAGTTTTTGGCGTAAACCTCTCAACTTTTTAGCGCATTCTATGTGGGTGAAATTATGATACCGTGCCAAGTTTCAACCTTTTCAGAGTTCATTTGTGGTGCTTTTTAATTTCAGGGTCATTTAGCTCAAAACAATTCATTAAATGCATGAAAAATAGCAAATGAAGTTAGATAGGGTTTAAATTTTAGTATGTGGCTTCTAATGGTTCATATTGAATGCACAAAAAGTCTGGAGTTGAAATAAGTTAAAAAAATTGAAATCCTTTTGTAACATACGAGTTTTCGTCCGAAACCCTGATACTTCGAAAGAGACTGTCCATTTTGTACACGAAGTGCATCCAGTTTTTGCCGTGACCCTCTCAACGTTTTAGCACATGCTATGTGGGTGAAATTATGATACCATGCCAAGTTTCAACCATTTCAGAGTTCATTTGTGGTGCTTTTTAATTTCAGGGTCATTTAGCTCAAAACAATTAATTAAATGCATGAAAAATAGCAAATGAAGTTAGATAGGGTTGAAATTTTAGGATGTGTCTTCTAATGGTTCATATTGAATGCACAAAAAGTGTGGAGTTGAAATAAGTTAAAAAATTTGAAATCCTTTTGTAACATACGAGTTTTCGTGCGAAACCCTGATACTTCGAAAGAGACTGTCCATTTTGTACACGAAGTGCATCCAGTTTTTGCCGTGACCCTCTCAAATTTTTAGCACATGCTATGTGGGTGAAATTATGATACCATGCCAAGTTTCAACCATTTCAGAGTTCATTTGTGGGGCTTTTTAATTTCAGGGTCATTTAGCTCAAAACAATTCATTAAATGCATGAAAAATAGCAAATGAAGTTAGATAGGGTTGAAATTTTAGTATGTGGCTTCTAATGGTTCATATTGAATGCACAAAAAGTCTGGAGTTGAAATAAGTTAAAAAATTGAAATCCTTTTGTAACAGACGAGTTTTCGTTCGAAACCTTGATACTTCGAAAGAGACTGTCCATTTTGTACACGAAGTGCATCCAGTTTTTGCCGTAAACCTCTCAACTTTTTAGCACAAGCTATGTGGGTGAAATTATGATACCATGCCAAGTTTCAACCTTTTCAGAGTTCATTTGTGGTGCTTTTTAATTTCAGGGTCATTTAGCTCAAAACAATTCATTAAATGCATGAAAAATAGCAAATGAAGTTAGATAGGGTTGAAATTTTAGGATGTGGCTTCTAATGGTTCATATTGAATGCACAAAAATTCTGGAGTTGAAATAAGTTAAAAAATTTGAAATCCTTTTGTAACATACGAGTTTTCGTGCGAAACCCTGATACTTCGAAAGAGACTGTCCATTTTGTACACGAAGTGCATCCAGTTTTTGCCGTAAACCTCTCAACTTTTTAGCACAAGCTATGTGGGTGAAATTATGATACCATGCCAAGTTTCAACCTTTTCAGAGTTCATTTGTGGTGCTTTTTAATTTCAGGGTCATTTAGCTCAAACCAATTCATTAAATGCATGAAAAATAGCAAATGAAGTTAGATAGGGTTGAAATTTTAGGATGTGGCTTCTAATGGTTCATATTGAATGCACAAAAAGTCTGGAGTTGAAATAAGTTAAAAAAATTGAAATCCTTTTGTAACATACGAGTTTTCGTCCGAAACCCTGATATTTCGAAAGAGACTGTCCATTTTGTACACGAAGTGCATCCAGTTTTTGCCGTAACCCTCTCAACTATTTAGCACATGCTATGTGGGTGAAATTATGGTACCATGCCAAGTTTCAACCTTTTCAGAGTTCATTGGTGGTGCTTTTTAATTTCAGGGTCATTTAGCTCAAAACAATTCATTAAATGCATGAAAAATAGAAAATGAAGTTAGATAGGGTTGAAATTTTAGGATGTGTCTTCTAATGGTTCATATTGAATGCACAAAAAGTCTGGAGTTGAAATAAGTTAAAAAATTTGAAATCCTTTTGTAACAGACGAGTTTTCGTGCGAAACCCTGATACTTCGAAAGAGACTGTCCATTTTGTACACGAAGTGCATCCAGTTTTTGCCATGACCCTCTCAACTTTTTAGCACATGCTATGTGGGTGAAATTATGATACCATGCCAAGTTTCAACCATTTCAGAGTTCATTTGTGGTGCTTTTTAATTTCAGGGTCATTTAGCTCAAAACAATTAATTAAATGCATGAAAAATAGCAAATGAAGTTAGATAGGGTTGAAATTTTAGGATGTGGCTTCTAATGGTTCATATTGAATGCACAAAAAGTCTAGAGTTGAAATAAGTTAAAAAATTGAAATCCTTTTGTAACAGACGAGTTTTCGTCCGAAACCCTGATACTTCGAAAGAGACTGTCCATTTTGTACACGAAGTGCATCCAGTTTTTGCCGTAAACCTCTCAACTTTTTAGCACATGCTATGTGGGTGAAATTATGATACCGTGCCAAGTTTCAACCTTTTCAGAGTTCATTTGTGGTGCTTTTTAATTTCAGGGTCATTTAGCTCAAAACAATTCATTAAATGCATGAAAAATAGCAAATGAAGTTAGATAGGGTTGAAATTTTAGGATGTGTCTTCCAATGGTTCATATTGAATGCACAAAAAGTCTGGAGTTGAAATAAGTTAAAAAATTTGAAATCCTTTTGTAACAGACGAGTTTTCGTGCGAAACCCTGATACTTCGAAAGAGACTGTCCATTTTGTACACGAAGTGCATCCAGTTTTTGCCGTGACCCTCTCAACTTTTTAGCACATGCTATGTGGGTGAAATTATGATACCATGCCAAGTTTCAACCATTTCAGAGTTAATTTGTGGTGCTTTTTAATTTCAGGGTCATTTAGCTCAAAACAATTCATTAAATGCATGAAAAATAGCAAATGAAGTTAGATAGGGTTGAAATTTTAGGATGTGGCTTCTAATGGTTCATGTTTAATGTACAAAATGTCTGGAGTTGAAATAAGATAAAAAATTGAAATCCTTTTGTAACAGACGAGTTTTCGTCCGAAACCATGATACTTCCAAAGAGACTGTCCATTTTGTACACGAAGTGCATCCAGTTTTTGGCGTAAACCTCTCAACTTTTTAGCGCATTCTATGTGGGTGAAATTATGATACCGTGCCAAGTTTCAACCTTTTCAGAGTTCATTTGTGGTGCTTTTTAATTTCAGGGTCATTTAGCTCAAAACAATTCATTAAATGCATGAAAAATAGCAAATGAAGTTAGATAGGGTTTAAATTTTAGTATGTGGCTTCTAATGGTTCATATTGAATGCACAAAAAGTCTGGAGTTGAAATAAGTTAAAAAAATTGAAATCCTTTTGTAACATACGAGTTTTCGTCCGAAACCCTGATACTTCGAAAGAGACTGTCCATTTTGTACACGAAGTGCATCCAGTTTTTGCCGTGACCCTCTCAACGTTTTAGCACATGCTATGTGGGTGAAATTATGATACCATGCCAAGTTTCAACCATTTCAGAGTTCATTTGTGGTGCTTTTTAATTTCAGGGTCATTTAGCTCAAAACAATTAATTAAATGCATGAAAAATAGCAAATGAAGTTAGATAGGGTTGAAATTTTAGGATGTGTCTTCTAATGGTTCATATTGAATGCACAAAAAGTGTGGAGTTGAAATAAGTTAAAAAATTTGAAATCCTTTTGTAACATACGAGTTTTCGTGCGAAACCCTGATACTTCGAAAGAGACTGTCCATTTTGTACACGAAGTGCATCCAGTTTTTGCCGTGACCCTCTCAAATTTTTAGCACATGCTATGTGGGTGAAATTATGATACCATGCCAAGTTTCAACCATTTCAGAGTTCATTTGTGGGGCTTTTTAATTTCAGGGTCATTTAGCTCAAAACAATTCATTAAATGCATGAAAAATAGCAAATGAAGTTAGATAGGGTTGAAATTTTAGTATGTGGCTTCTAATGGTTCATATTGAATGCACAAAAAGTCTGGAGTTGAAATAAGTTAAAAAATTGAAATCCTTTTGTAACAGACGAGTTTTCGTTCGAAACCTTGATACTTCGAAAGAGACTGTCCATTTTGTACACGAAGTGCATCCAGTTTTTGCCGTAAACCTCTCAACTTTTTAGCACAAGCTATGTGGGTGAAATTATGATACCATGCCAAGTTTCAACCTTTTCAGAGTTCATTTGTGGTGCTTTTTAATTTCAGGGTCATTTAGCTCAAAACAATTCATTAAATGCATGAAAAATAGCAAATGAAGTTAGATAGGGTTGAAATTTTAGGATGTGGCTTCTAATGGTTCATATTGAATGCACAAAAATTCTGGAGTTGAAATAAGTTAAAAAATTTGAAATCCTTTTGTAACATACGAGTTTTCGTGCGAAACCCTGATACTTCGAAAGAGACTGTCCATTTTGTACACGAAGTGCATCCAGTTTTTGCCGTAAACCTCTCAACTTTTTAGCACAAGCTATGTGGGTGAAATTATGATACCATGCCAAGTTTCAACCTTTTCAGAGTTCATTTGTGGTGCTTTTTAATTTCAGGGTCATTTAGCTCAAACCAATTCATTAAATGCATGAAAAATAGCAAATGAAGTTAGATAGGGTTGAAATTTTAGGATGTGGCTTCTAATGGTTCATATTGAATGCACAAAAAGTCTGGAGTTGAAATAGGTTAAAAAAATTGAAATCCTTTTGTAACATACGAGTTTTCGTCCGAAACCCTGATATTTCGAAAGAGACTGTCCATTTTGTACACGAAGTGCATCCAGTTTTTGCCGTAACCCTCTCAACTTTTTAGCACATGCTATGTGGGTGAAATTATGGTACCATGCCAAGTGTCAACCTTTTCAGAGTTCATTGGTGGTGCCTTTTAATTTCAGGGTCATTTAGCTCAAAACAATTCATTAAATGCATGAAAAATAGAAAATGAAGTTAGATAGGGTTGAAATTTTAGGATGTGTCTTCTAATGGTTCATATTGAATGCACAAAAAGTCTGGAGTTGAAATAAGTTAAAAAATTTGAAATCCTTTTGTAACAGACGAGTTTTCGTGCGAAACCCTGATACTTCGAAAGAGACTGTCCATTTTGTACACGAAGTGCATCCAGTTTTTGCCATGACCCTCTCAACTTTTTAGCACATGCTATGTGGGTGAAATTATGATACCATGCCAAGTTTCAACCATTTCAGAGTTCATTTGTGGTGCTTTTTAATTTCAGGGTCATTTAGCTCAAAATAATTAATTAAATGCATGAAAAATAGCAAATGAAGTTAGATAGGGTTGAAATTTTAGGATGTGGCTTCTAATGGTTCATATTGAATGCACAAAAAGTCTAGAGTTGAAATAAGTTAAAAAATTGAAATCCTTTTGTAACAGACGAGTTTTCGTTCGAAACCGTGATACTTCGAAAGAGACTGTCCATTTTGTACACGAAGTGCATCCAGTTTTTGCCGTAAACCTCTCAACTTTTTAGCACAAGCTATGTGGGTGAAATTATGATACCATGCCAAGTTTCAACCTTTTCAGAGTTCATTTGTGGTGCTTTTTAATTTCAGGGTCATTTAGCTCAAAACAATTCATTAAATGCATGAAAAATAGCAAATGAAGTTAGATAGGGTTGAAATTTTAGGATGTGGCTTCTAATGGTTCATATTGAATGCACAAAAATTCTGGAGTTGAAATAAGTTAAAAAATTTGAAATCCTTTTGTAACATACGAGTTTTCGTGCGAAACCCTGATACTTCGAAAGAGACTGTCCATTTTGTACACGAAGTGCATCCAGTTTTTGCCGTAAACCTCTCAACTTTTTAGCACAAGCTATGTGGGTGAAATTATGATACCATGCCAAGTTTCAACCTTTTCAGAGTTCATTTGTGGTGCTTTTTAATTTCAGGGTCATTTAGCTCAAACCAATTCATTAAATGCATGAAAAATAGCAAATGAAGTTAGATAGGGTTGAAATTTTAGGATGTGGCTTCTAATGGTTCATATTGAATGCACAAAAAGTCTGGAGTTGAAATAAGTTAAAAAAATTGAAATCCTTTTGTAACATACGAGTTTTCGTCCGAAACCCTGATATTTCGAAAGAGACTGTCCATTTTGTACACGAAGTGCATCCAGTTTTTGCCGTAACCCTCTCAACTATTTAGCACATGCTATGTGGGTGAAATTATGGTACCATGCCAAGTTTCAACCTTTTCAGAGTTCATTGGTGGTGCTTTTTAATTTCAGGGTCATTTAGCTCAAAACAATTCATTAAATGCATGAAAAATAGAAAATGAAGTTAGATAGGGTTGAAATTTTAGGATGTGTCTTCTAATGGTTCATATTGAATGCACAAAAAGTCTGGAGTTGAAATAAGTTAAAAAATTTGAAATCCTTTTGTAACAGACGAGTTTTCGTGCGAAACCCTGATACTTCGAAAGAGACTGTCCATTTTGTACACGAAGTGCATCCAGTTTTTGCCATGACCCTCTCAACTTTTTAGCACATGCTATGTGGGTGAAATTATGATACCATGCCAAGTTTCAACCATTTCAGAGTTCATTTGTGGTGCTTTTTAATTTCAGGGTCATTTAGCTCAAAACAATTAATTAAATGCATGAAAAATAGCAAATGAAGTTAGATAGGGTTGAAATTTTAGGATGTGGCTTCTAATGGTTCATATTGAATGCACAAAAAGTCTAGAGTTGAAATAAGTTAAAAAATTGAAATCCTTTTGTAACAGACGAGTTTTCGTCCGAAACCCTGATACTTCGAAAGAGACTGTCCATTTTGTACACGAAGTGCATCCAGTTTTTGCCGTAAACCTCTCAACTTTTTAGCACATGCTATGTGGGTGAAATTATGATACCGTGCCAAGTTTCAACCTTTTCAGAGTTCATTTGTGGTGCTTTTTAATTTCAGGGTCATTTAGCTCAAAACAATTCATTAAATGCATGAAAAATAGCAAATGAAGTTAGATAGGGTTGAAATTTTAGGATGTGTCTTCCAATGGTTCATATTGAATGCACAAAAAGTCTGGAGTTGAAATAAGTTAAAAAATTTGAAATCCTTTTGTAACAGACGAGTTTTCGTGCGAAACCCTGATACTTCGAAAGAGACTGTCCATTTTGTACACGAAGTGCATCCAGTTTTTGCCGTGACCCTCTCAACTTTTTAGCACATGCTATGTGGGTGAAATTATGATACCATGCCAAGTTTCAACCATTTCAGAGTTAATTTGTGGTGCTTTTTAATTTCAGGGTCATTTAGCTCAAAACAATTCATTAAATGCATGAAAAATAGCAAATGAAGTTAGATAGGGTTGAAATTTTAGGATGTGGCTTCTAATGGTTCATGTTTAATGTACAAAATGTCTGGAGTTGAAATAAGATAAAAAATTGAAATCCTTTTGTAACAGACGAGTTTTCGTCCGAAACCATGATACTTCCAAAGAGACTGTCCATTTTGTACACGAAGTGCATCCAGTTTTTGGCGTAAACCTCTCAACTTTTTAGCGCATTCTATGTGGGTGAAATTATGATACCGTGCCAAGTTTCAACCTTTTCAGAGTTCATTTGTGGTGCTTTTTAATTTCAGGGTCATTTAGCTCAAAACAATTCATTAAATGCATGAAAAATAGCAAATGAAGTTAGATAGGGTTTAAATTTTAGTATGTGGCTTCTAATGGTTCATATTGAATGCACAAAAAGTCTGGAGTTGAAATAAGTTAAAAAAATTGAAATCCTTTTGTAACATACGAGTTTTCGTCCGAAACCCTGATACTTCGAAAGAGACTGTCCATTTTGTACACGAAGTGCATCCAGTTTTTGCCGTGACCCTCTCAACGTTTTAGCACATGCTATGTGGGTGAAATTATGATACCATGCCAAGTTTCAACCATTTCAGAGTTCATTTGTGGTGCTTTTTAATTTCAGGGTCATTTAGCTCAAAACAATTAATTAAATGCATGAAAAATAGCAAATGAAGTTAGATAGGGTTGAAATTTTAGGATGTGTCTTCTAATGGTTCATATTGAATGCACAAAAAGTGTGGAGTTGAAATAAGTTAAAAAATTTGAAATCCTTTTGTAACATACGAGTTTTCGTGCGAAACCCTGATACTTCGAAAGAGACTGTCCATTTTGTACACGAAGTGCATCCAGTTTTTGCCGTGACCCTCTCAAATTTTTAGCACATGCTATGTGGGTGAAATTATGATACCATGCCAAGTTTCAACCATTTCAGAGTTCATTTGTGGGGCTTTTTAATTTCAGGGTCATTTAGCTCAAAACAATTCATTAAATGCATGAAAAATAGCAAATGAAGTTAGATAGGGTTGAAATTTTAGTATGTGGCTTCTAATGGTTCATATTGAATGCACAAAAAGTCTGGAGTTGAAATAAGTTAAAAAATTGAAATCCTTTTGTAACAGACGAGTTTTCGTTCGAAACCTTGATACTTCGAAAGAGACTGTCCATTTTGTACACGAAGTGCATCCAGTTTTTGCCGTAAACCTCTCAACTTTTTAGCACAAGCTATGTGGGTGAAATTATGATACCATGCCAAGTTTCAACCTTTTCAGAGTTCATTTGTGGTGCTTTTTAATTTCAGGGTCATTTAGCTCAAAACAATTCATTAAATGCATGAAAAATAGCAAATGAAGTTAGATAGGGTTGAAATTTTAGGATGTGGCTTCTAATGGTTCATATTGAATGCACAAAAATTCTGGAGTTGAAATAAGTTAAAAAATTTGAAATCCTTTTGTAACATACGAGTTTTCGTGCGAAACCCTGATACTTCGAAAGAGACTGTCCATTTTGTACACGAAGTGCATCCAGTTTTTGCCGTAAACCTCTCAACTTTTTAGCACAAGCTATGTGGGTGAAATTATGATACCATGCCAAGTTTCAACCTTTTCAGAGTTCATTTGTGGTGCTTTTTAATTTCAGGGTCATTTAGCTCAAACCAATTCATTAAATGCATGAAAAATAGCAAATGAAGTTAGATAGGGTTGAAATTTTAGGATGTGGCTTCTAATGGTTCATATTGAATGCACAAAAAGTCTGGAGTTGAAATAGGTTAAAAAAATTGAAATCCTTTTGTAACATACGAGTTTTCGTCCGAAACCCTGATATTTCGAAAGAGACTGTCCATTTTGTACACGAAGTGCATCCAGTTTTTGCCGTAACCCTCTCAACTTTTTAGCACATGCTATGTGGGTGAAATTATGGTACCATGCCAAGTGTCAACCTTTTCAGAGTTCATTGGTGGTGCCTTTTAATTTCAGGGTCATTTAGCTCAAAACAATTCATTAAATGCATGAAAAATAGAAAATGAAGTTAGATAGGGTTGAAATTTTAGGATGTGTCTTCTAATGGTTCATATTGAATGCACAAAAAGTCTGGAGTTGAAATAAGTTAAAAAATTTGAAATCCTTTTGTAACAGACGAGTTTTCGTGCGAAACCCTGATACTTCGAAAGAGACTGTCCATTTTGTACACGAAGTGCATCCAGTTTTTGCCATGACCCTCTCAACTTTTTAGCACATGCTATGTGGGTGAAATTATGATACCATGCCAAGTTTCAACCATTTCAGAGTTCATTTGTGGTGCTTTTTAATTTCAGGGTCATTTAGCTCAAAATAATTAATTAAATGCATGAAAAATAGCAAATGAAGTTAGATAGGGTTGAAATTTTAGGATGTGGCTTCTAATGGTTCATATTGAATGCACAAAAAGTCTAGAGTTGAAATAAGTTAAAAAATTGAAATCCTTTTGTAACAGACGAGTTTTCGTCCGAAACCCTGATACTTCGAAAGAGACTGTCCATTTTTTACACGAAGTGCATCCAGTTTTTGCCGTAAACCTCTCAACTTTTTAGCACATGCTATGTGGGTTAAATTATGATACCATGCCAAGTTTCAACCTTTTCAGAGTTCATTTGTGGTGCTTTTTAATTTCAGGGTCATTTAGCTCAAAACAATTCATTAAATGCATGAAAAATAGCAAATGAAGTTAGATAGGGTTGAAATTTTAGGATGTGTCTTCCAATGGTTCATATTGAATGCACAAAAAGTATGGAGTTGAAATAAGTTAAAAAATTTGAAATCCTTTTGTAACAGACGAGTTTTCGTGCGAAACCCTGATACTTCGAAAGAGACTGTCCATTTTGTACACGAAGTGCATCCAGTTTTTGCCGTGACCCTCTCAACTTTTTAGCACATGCTATGTGGGTGAAATTATGATACCATGCCAAGTTTCAACCTTTTCAGAGTTCATTTGTGGGGCTTTTTAATTTCAGGGTCATTTAGCTCAAAACAATTCATTAAATGCATGAAAAATAGCAAATGAAGTTAGATAGGGTTTAAATTTTAGTATGTGGCTTCTAATGGTTCATATTGAATGCACAAAAAGTCTGGAGTTGAAATAAGTTAAAAAAATTGAAATCCTTTTGTAACATACGAGTTTTCGTCCGAAACCCTGATACTTCGAAAGAGACTGTCCATTTTGTACACGAAGTGCATCCAGTTTTTGCCGTGACCCTCTCAACGTTTTAGCACATGCTATGTGGGTGAAATTATGATACCATGCCAAGTTTCAACCATTTCAGAGTTCATTTGTGGTGCTTTTTAATTTCAGGGTCATTTAGCTCAAAACAATTAATTAAATGCATGAAAAATAGCAAATGAAGTTAGATAGGGTTGAAATTTTAGGATGTGTCTTCTAATGGTTCATATTGAATGCACAAAAAGTGTGGAGTTGAAATAAGTTAAAAAATTTGAAATCCTTTTGTAACATACGAGTTTTCGTGCGAAACCCTGATACTTCGAAAGAGACTGTCCATTTTGTACACGAAGTGCATCCAGTTTTTGCCGTGACCCTCTCAAATTTTTAGCACATGCTATGTGGGTGAAATTATGATACCATGCCAAGTTTCAACCATTTCAGAGTTCATTTGTGGGGCTTTTTAATTTCAGGGTCATTTAGCTCAAAACAATTCATTAAATGCATGAAAAATAGCAAATGAAGTTAGATAGGGTTGAAATTTTAGTATGTGGCTTCTAATGGTTCATATTGAATGCACAAAAAGTCTGGAGTTGAAATAAGTTAAAAAATTGAAATCCTTTTGTAACAGACGAGTTTTCGTTCGAAACCTTGATACTTCGAAAGAGACTGTCCATTTTGTACACGAAGTGCATCCAGTTTTTGTCGTAAACCTCTCAACTTTTTAGCACAAGCTATGTGGGTGAAATTATGATACCATGCCAAGTTTCAACCTTTTCAGAGTTCATTTGTGGTGCTTTTTAATTTCAGGGTCATTTAGCTCAAAACAATTCATTAAATGCATGAAAAATAGCAAATGAAGTTAGATAGGGTTGAAATTTTAGGATGTGGCTTCTAATGGTTCATATTGAATGCACAAAAATTCTGGAGTTGAAATAAGTTAAAAAATTTGAAATCCTTTTGTAACATACGAGTTTTCGTGCGAAACCCTGATACTTCGAAAGAGACTGTCCATTTTGTACACGAAGTGCATCCAGTTTTTGCCGTAAACCTCTCAACTTTTTAGCACAAGCTATGTGGGTGAAATTATGATACCATGCCAAGTTTCAACCTTTTCAGAGTTCATTTGTGGTGCTTTTTAATTTCAGGGTCATTTAGCTCAAACCAATTCATTAAATGCATGAAAAATAGCAAATGAAGTTAGATAGGGTTGAAATTTTAGGATGTGGCTTCTAATGGTTCATATTGAATGCACAAAAAGTCTGGAGTTGAAATAGGTTAAAAAAATTGAAATCCTTTTGTAACATACGAGTTTTCGTCCGAAACCCTGATATTTCGAAAGAGACTGTCCATTTTGTACACGAAGTGCATCCAGTTTTTGCCGTAACCCTCTCAACTTTTTAGCACATGCTATGTGGGTGAAATTATGGTACCATGCCAAGTTTCAACCTTTTCAGAGTTCATTGGTGGTGCTTTTTAATTTCAGGGTCATTTAGCTCAAAACAATTCATTAAATGCATGAAAAATAGAAAATGAAGTTAGATAGGGTTGAAATTTTAGGATGTGTCTTCTAATGGTTCATATTGAATGCACAAAAAGTCTGGAGTTGAAATAAGTTAAAAAATTTGAAATCCTTTTGTAACAGACGAGTTTTCGTGCGAAACCCTGATACTTCGAAAGAGACTGTCCATTTTGTACACGAAGTGCATCCAGTTTTTGCCATGACCCTCTCAACTTTTTAGCACATGCTATGTGGGTGAAATTATGATACCATGCCAAGTTTCAACCATTTCAGAGTTCATTTGTGGTGCTTTTTAATTTCAGGGTCATTTAGCTCAAAACAATTAATTAAATGCATGAAAAATAGCAAATGAAGTTAGATAGGGTTGAAATTTTAGGATGTGGCTTCTAATGGTTCATATTGAATGCACAAAAAGTCTAGAGTTGAAATAAGTTAAAAAATTGAAATCCTTTTGTAACAGACGAGTTTTCGTCCGAAACCCTGATACTTCGAAAGAGACTGTCCATTTTTTACACGAAGTGCATCCAGTTTTTGCCGTAAACCTCTCAACTTTTTAGCACATGCTATGTGGGTTAAATTATGATACCATGCCAAGTTTCAACCTTTTCAGAGTTCATTTGTGGTGCTTTTTAATTTCAGGGTCATTTAGCTCAAAACAATTCATTAAATGCATGAAAAATAGCAAATGAAGTTAGATAGGGTTGAAATTTTAGGATGTGTCTTCCAATGGTTCATATTGAATGCACAAAAAGTATGGAGTTGAAATAAGTTAAAAAATTTGAAATCCTTTTGTAACAGACGAGTTTTCGTGCGAAACCCTGATACTTCGAAAGAGACTGTCCATTTTGTACACGAAGTGCATCCAGTTTTTGCCGTGACCCTCTCAACTTTTTAGCACATGCTATGTGGGTGAAATTATGATACCATGCCAAGTTTCAACCTTTTCAGAGTTCATTTGTGGTGCTTTTTAATTTCAGGGTCATTTAGCTCAAACCAATTCATTAAATGCATGAATAATAGCAAATGAAGTTAGATAGGGTTGAAATTTTAGGATGTGGCTTCTAATGGTTCATATTGAATGCACAAAAAGTCTGGAGTTGAAATAAGTTAAAAAAATTGAAATCCTTTTGTAACATACGAGTTTTCGTCCGAAACCCTGATATTTCGAAAGAGACTGTCCATTTTGTACACGAAGTGCATCCAGTTTTTGCCGTAACCCTCTCAACTTTTTAGCACATGCTATGTGGGTGAAATTATGGTACCATGCCAAGTTTCAACCTTTTCAGAGTTCATTGGTGGTGCTTTTTAATTTCAGGGTCATTTAGCTCAAAACAATTCATTAAATGCATGAAAAATAGAAAATGAAGTTAGATAGGGTTGAAATTTTAGGATGTGTCTTCTAATGGTTCATATTGAATGCACAAAAAGTCTGGAGTTGAAATAAGTTAAAAAATTTGAAATCCTTTTGTAACAGACGAGTTTTCGTGCGAAACCCTGATACTTCGAAAGAGACTGTCCATTTTGTACACGAAGTGCATCCAGTTTTTGCCATGACCCTCTCAACTTTTTAGCACATGCTATGTGGGTGAAATTATGATACCATGCCAAGTTTCAACCATTTCAGAGTTCATTTGTGGTGCTTTTTAATTTCAGGGTCATTTAGCTCAAAACAATTAATTAAATGCATGAAAAATAGCAAATGAAGTTAGATAGGGTTGAAATTTTAGGATGTGGCTTCTAATGGTTCATATTGAATGCACAAAAAGTCTAGAGTTGAAATAAGTTAAAAAATTGAAATCCTTTTGTAACAGACGAGTTTTCGTCCGAAACCCTGATACTTCGAAAGAGACTGTCCATTTTTTACACGAAGTGCATCCAGTTTTTGCCGTAAACCTCTCAACTTTTTAGCACATGCTATGTGGGTTAAATTATGATACCATGCCAAGTTTCAACCTTTTCAGAGTTCATTTGTGGTGCTTTTTAATTTCAGGGTCATTTAGCTCAAAACAATTCATTAAATGCATGAAAAATAGCAAATGAAGTTAGATAGGGTTGAAATTTTAGGATGTGTCTTCCAATGGTTCATATTGAATGCACAAAAAGTATGGAGTTGAAATAAGTTAAAAAATTTGAAATCCTTTTGTAACAGACGAGTTTTCGTGCGAAACCCTGATACTTCGAAAGAGACTGTCCATTTTGTACACGAAGTGCATCCAGTTTTTGCCGTGACCCTCTCAACTTTTTAGCACATGCTATGTGGGTGAAATTATGATACCATGCCAAGTTTCAACCATTTCAGAGTTCATTTGTGGTGCTTTTTAATTTCAGGGTCATTTAGCTCAAAACAATTAATTAAATGCATGAAAAATAGCAAATGAAGTTAGATCGGGTTGAAATTTTAGGATGTGGCTTCTAATGGTTCATATTGAATGCACAAAAAGTCTGGAGTTGAAATAAGTTAAAAAATTGAAATCCTTTTGTAACAGACGAGTTTTCGTCCGAAACCATGATACTTCCAAAGAGACTGTCCATTTTGTACACGAAGTGCATCCAGTTTTTGGCGTAAACCTCTCAACTTTTTAGCACATGCTATGTGGGTGAAATTATGATACCGTGCCAAGTTTCAACCTTTTCAGAGTTCATTTGTGGTGCTTTTTAATTTCAGGGTCATTTAGCTCAAAACAATTCATTAAATGCATGAAAAATAGCAAATGAAGTTAGATAGGGTTTAAATTTTAGTATGTGGCTTCTAATGGTTCATATTGAATGCACAAAAAGTCTGGAGTTGAAATAAGTTAAAAAAATTGAAATCCTTTTGTAACATACGAGTTTTCGTCCGAAACCCTGATACTTCGAAAGAGACTGTCCATTTTGTACACGAAGTGCATCCAGTTTTTGCCGTGACCCTCTCAACGTTTTAGCACATGCTATGTGGGTGAAATTATGATACCATGCCAAGTTTCAACCATTTCAGAGTTCATTTGTGGTGCTTTTTAATTTCAGGGTCATTTAGCTCAAAACAATTAATTAAATGCATGAAAAATAGCAAATGAAGTTAGATAGGGTTGAAATTTTAGGATGTGTCTTCTAATGGTTCATATTGAATGCACAAAAAGTCTGGAGTTGAAATAAGTTAAAAAATTTGAAATCCTTTTGTAACATACGAGTTTTCGTGCGAAACCCTGATACTTCGAAAGAGACTGTCCATTTTGTACACGAAGTGCATCCAGTTTTTGCCGTGACCCTCTCAACTTTTTAGCACATGCTATGTGGGTGAAATTATCATACCATGCCAAGTTTCAACCATTTCAGAGTTCATTTGTGGGGCTTTTTAATTTCATGGTCATTTAGCTCAAAACAATTCATTAAATGCATGAAAAATAGCAAATGAAGTTAGATAGGGTTGAAATTTTAGTATGTGGCTTCTAATGGTTCATATTGAATGCACAAAAAGTCTGGAGTTGAAATAAGTTAAAAAATTGAAATCCTTTTGTAACAGACGAGTTTTCGTTCGAAACCCTGATACTTCGAAAGAGACTGTCCATTTTGTACACGAAGTGCATCCAGTTTTTGCCGTAAACCTCTCAACTTTTTAACACAAGCTATGTGGGTGAAATTATGATACCATGCCAAGTTTCAACCTTTTCTGAGTTCATTTGTGGTGCTTTTTAATTTCAGGGTCATTTAGCTCAAAACAATTCATTAAATGCATGAAAAATAGCAAATGAAGTTAGATAGGGTTGAAATTTTAGGATGTGGCTTCTAATGGTTCATATTGAGTGCACAAAAAGTCTGGAGTTGAAATAAGTTAAAAAAATTGA
Source organism: Elymus sibiricus (assembly GCA_039707655.1). Taxonomy (NCBI): domain Eukaryota; kingdom Viridiplantae; phylum Streptophyta; class Magnoliopsida; order Poales; family Poaceae; genus Elymus; species Elymus sibiricus. Next base: position 113,729,560 of record CM077667.1, read on the forward strand.
AATCCTTTTGTAACATACGAGTTTTCGTCCGAAACCCTGATACTTCGAAAGAGACTGTCCATTTTGTACACGAAGTGCATCCAGTTTTTGCCGTAACCCTCTCAACTTTTTAGCACATGCTATGTGGGTGAAATTATGATACCATGCCAAGTTACAACCATTTCAGAGTTCATTTTTGTGCTTTTTAATTTCAGGGTCATTTAGCTCAAAACAATTCATTAAATGCATGAAAAATAGCAAATGAAGTTAGATAGGGTTGAAATTTTAGGATGTGGCTTCTAATGGTTCATATTGAATGCACAAAAATTCTGGAGTTGAAATAAGTTAAAAAATTGAAATCCTTTTGTAACAGACGAGTTTTCGTCCGAAACCGTGATACTTCGAAAGACACTGTCCATTTTGTACACGAAGTGCATCCAGTTTTTGCCGTTACCCTGTCAACTTTTTAGAACATGCTATGTGGGTGAAATTATGATACCATGCCAAGTTTCAACCATTTCAGAGTTCATTTCTGGTGCTTTTTAATTTCAGGGTCATTTAGCTCAAAACAATTCATTAAATGCATGAAAAATAGCAAATGAAGTTAGATAGGGTTGAAATTTTAGGATGTGGCTTCTAATGGTTCATATTGAATGCACAAAAAGTCTGGAGTTGAAATAAGTTAAAAAATTTGAAATCCTTTTGTAACAGACGAGTTTTCGTGCGAAACCCTGATACTTCGAAAGAGACTGTCCATTTTGTACACGAAGTGCATCCAGTTTTTGCCGTGACCCTCTCAACTTTTTAGCACATGCTATGTGGGTGAAATTATGACACCATGCCAAGTTTCAACCATTTCACAGTTCATTTGTGGTGCTTTTTAATTTAAGGATCATTTAGCTCAAAACAATTCATTAAATGCATGAAAAATAGCAAATGAAGTTAGATAGGGTTGAAATTTTAGGATGTGGCTTCTAATGGTTCATATTGAATGCACAAAAAGTCTGGAGTTGAAATAAGTTAAAAAATTGAAATCCTTTTGTAACAGACGAGTTTTCGTCCGAAACCGTGATACTTCGAAAGAGACTGTCCATTTTGTACACGAAGTGCATCCAGTTTTTGCCGTAACCCTGTCAACTTTTTAGCACATGCTATGTGGGTGAAATTATGATACCATGCCAAGTTTCAACCATTTCAGAGTTCATTGGTGGTGCTTTTTAATTTCAGGGTCATTTAGCTCAAAACAATTCATTAAATGCATGAAAAATAGCAAATGAAGTTAGATAGGGTTGAAATTTTAGGATGTGGCTTCTAATGGTTCATATTGAATGCACAAAAAGTCTGGAGTTGAAATAAGTTAAAAAAGTTGAAATCCTTTTGTAACAGACGAGTTTTCGTGCGAAACCCTGATACTTCGAAAGAGACTGTCCATTTTGTACACGAAGTGCATCCAGTTTTTGCCGTGACCCTCTCAACTTTTTAGCACATGCTATGTGGGTGAAATTATGACACCATGCCAAGTTTCAACCATTTCAGAGTTCATTTGTGGTGCTTTTTAATTTCAGGGTCATTTAGCTCAAAACAATTCATTAAATGCATGAAAAATAGCAAATGAAGTTAGATAGGGTTGAAATTTTAGGATGTGGCTTCTAATGGTTCATATTGAATGCACAAAAATTCTGGAGTTGAAATAAGTTAAAAAAGTTGAAATCCTTTTGTAACAGACGAGTTTTCGTGCGAAACCCTGATACTTCGAAAGAGACTGTCCATTTTGTACACGAAGTGCATCCAGTTTTTGCCGTGACCCTCTCAACTTTTTAGCACATGCTATGTGGGTGAAATTATGACACCATGCCAAGTTTCAACCATTTCAGAGTTCATTTGTGGTGCTTTTTAATTTCAGGGTCATTTAGCTCAAAACAATTCATTAAATGCATGAAAAATAGCAAATGAAGTTAGATAGGGTTGAAATTTTAGGATGTGGCTTCTAATGGTTCATATTGAATGCACAAAAAGTCTGGAGTTGAAATAAGTTAAAAAATTGAAATCCTTTTGTAACAGACGAGTTTTCGTCCGAAACCGTGATACTTCGAAAGAGACTGTCCATTTTGTACACGAAGTGCATCCAGTTTTTGCCGTGACCCTCTCAACTTTTTAGCACAAGCTATGTGGGTGAAATTATGACACCATGCCAAGTTTCAACCATTTCACAGTTCATTTGTGGTGCTTTTTAATTTAAGGATCATTTAGCTCAAAACAATTCATTAAATGCATGAAAAATAGCAAATGAAGTTAGATAGGGTTGAAATTTTAGGATGTGGCTTCTAATGGTTCATATTGAATGCACAAAAAGTCTGGAGTTGAAATAAGTTAAAAAATTGAAATCCTTTTGTAACAGACGAGTTTTCGTCCGAAACCGTGATACTTCGAAAGAGACTGTCCATTTTGTACACGAAGTGCATCCAGTTTTTGCCGTAACCCTGTCAACTTTTTAGCACATGCTATGTGGGTGAAATTATGATACCATGCCAAGTTTCAACCATTTCAGAGTTCATTGGTGGTGCTTTTTAATTTCAGGGTCATTTAGCTCAAAACAATTCATTAAATGCATGAAAAATAGCAAATGAAGTTAGATAGGGTTGAAATTTTAGGATGTGGCTTCTAATGGTTCATATTGAATGCACAAAAAGTCTGGAGTTGAAATAAGTTAAAAAAGTTGAAATCCTTTTGTAACAGACGAGTTTTCGTGCGAAACCCTGATACTTCGAAAGAGACTGTCCATTTTGTACACGAAGTGCATCCAGTTTTTGCCGTGACCCTCTCAACTTTTTAGCACATGCTATGTGGGTGAAATTATGACACCATGCCAAGTTTCAACCATTTCAGAGTTCATTTGTGGTGCTTTTTAATTTCAGGGTCATTTAGCTCAAAACAATTCATTAAATGCATGAAAAATAGCAAATGAAGTTAGATAGGGTTGAAATTTTAGGATGTGGCTTCTAATGGTTCATATTGAATGCACAAAAAGTCTGGAGTTGAAATAAGTTAAAAAATTGAAATCCTTTTGTAACAGACGAGTTTTCGTCCGAAACCGTGATACTTCGAAAGAGACTGTCCATTTTGTACACGAAGTGCATCCAGTTTTTGCCGTAACCCTGTCAACTTTTTAGCACATGCTATGTGGGTGAAATTATGATACCATGCCAAGTTTCAACCATTTCAGAGTTCATTGGTGGTGCTTTTTAATTTCAGGGTCATTTAGCTCAAAACAATTCATTAAATGCATGAAAAATAGCAAATGAAGTTAGATAGGGTTGAAATTTTAGGATGTGGCTTCTAATGGTTCATATTGAATGCACAAAAAGTCTGGAGTTGAAATAAGTTAAAAAAGTTGAAATCCTTTTGTAACAGACGAGTTTTCGTGCGAAACCCTGATACTTCGAAAGAGACTGTCCATTTTGTACACGAAGTGCATCCAGTTTTTGCCGTGACCCTCTCAACTTTTTAGCACATGCTATGTGGGTGAAATTATGACACCATGCCAAGTTTCAACCATTTCACAGTTCATTTGTGGTGCTTTTTAATTTAAGGATCATTTAGCTCAAAACAATTCATTAAATGCATGAAAAATAGCAAATGAAGTTAGATAGGGTTGAAATTTTAGGATGTGGCTTCTAATGGTTCATATTGAATGCACAAAAAGTCTGGAGTTGAAATAAGTTAAAAAATTGAAATCCTTTTGTAACAGACGAGTTTTCGTCCGAAACCGTGATACTTCGAAAGAGACTGTCCATTTTGTACACGAAGTGCATCCAGTTTTTGCCGTAACCCTGTCAACTTTTTAGCACATGCTATGTGGGTGAAATTATGATACCATGCCAAGTTTCAACCATTTCAGAGTTCATTGGTGGTGCTTTTTAATTTCAGGGTCATTTAGCTCAAAACAATTCATTAAATGCATGAAAAATAGCAAATGAAGTTAGATAGGGTTGAAATTTTAGGATGTGGCTTCTAATGGTTCATATTGAATGCACAAAAAGTCTGGAGTTGAAATAAGTTAAAAAAGTTGAAATCCTTTTGTAACAGACGAGTTTTCGTGCGAAACCCTGATACTTCGAAAGAGACTGTCCATTTTGTACACGAAGTGCATCCAGTTTTTGCCGTGACCCTCTCAACTTTTTAGCACATGCTATGTGGGTGAAATTATGACACCATGCCAAGTTTCAACCATTTCAGAGTTCATTTGTGGTGCTTTTTAATTTCAGGGTCATTTAGCTCAAAACAATTCATTAAATGCATGAAAAATAGCAAATGAAGTTAGATAGGGTTGAAATTTTAGGATGTGGCTTCTAATGGTTCATATTGAATGCACAAAAAGTCTGGAGTTGAAATAAGTTAAAAAATTGAAATCCTTTTGTAACAGACGAGTTTTCGTCCGAAACCGTGATACTTCGAAAGAGACTGTCCATTTTGTACACGAAGTGCATCCAGTTTTTGCCGTAACCCTGTCAACTTTTTAGCACATGCTATGTGGGTGAAATTATGATACCATGCCAAGTTTCAACCATTTCAGAGTTCATTGGTGGTGCTTTTTAATTTCAGGGTCATTTAGCTCAAAACAATTCATTAAATGCATGAAAAATAGCAAATGAAGTTAGATAGGGTTGAAATTTTAGGATGTGGCTTCTAATGGTTCATATTGAATGCACAAAAAGTCTGGAGTTGAAATAAGTTAAAAAAGTTGAAATCCTTTTGTAACAGACGAGTTTTCGTGCGAAACCCTGATACTTCGAAAGAGACTGTCCATTTTGTACACGAAGTGCATCCAGTTTTTGCCGTGACCCTCTCAACTTTTTAGCACATGCTATGTGGGTGAAATTATGACACCATGCCAAGTTTCAACCATTTCAGAGTTCATTTGTGGTGCTTTTTAATTTCAGGGTCATTTAGCTCAAAACAATTCATTAAATGCATGAAAAATAGCAAATGAAGTTAGATAGGGTTGAAATTTTAGGATGTGGCTTCTAATGGTTCATATTGAATGCACAAAAAGTCTGGAGTTGAAATAAGTTAAAAAAATTGAAATCCTTTTGTAACAGACGAGTTTTCGTCCGAAACCGTGATACTTCGAAAGAGACTGTCCATTTTGTACACGAAGTGCATCCAGTTTTTGCCGTTACCCTGTCAACTTTTTAGAACATGCTATGTGGGTGAAATTATGATACCATGCCAAGTTTCAACCATTTCAGAGTTCATTTCTGGTGCTTTTTAATTTCAGGGTCATTTAGCTCAAAACAATTCATTAAATGCATGAAAAATAGCAAATGAAGTTAGATAGGGTTGAAATTTTAGGATGTGGCTTCTAATGGTTCATATTGAATGCACAAAAAGTCTGGAGTTGAAATAAGTTAAAAAATTTGTAATCCTTTTGTAACAGACGAGTTTTCGTGCGAAACCCTGATACTTCGAAAGAGACTGTCCATTTTGTACACGAAGTGCATCCAGTTTTTGCCGTGACCCTCTCAACTTTTTAGCACATGCTATGTGGGTGAAATTATGACACCATGCCAAGTTTCAACCATTTCACAGTTCATTTGTGGTGCTTTTTAATTTAAGGATCATTTAGCTCAAAACAATTCATTAAATGCATGAAAAATAGCAAATGAAGTTAGATAGGGTTGAAATTTTAGGATGTGGCTTCTAATGGTTCATATTGAATGCACAAAAATTCTGGAGTTGAAATAAGTTAAAAAATTGAAATCCTTTTGTAACAGACGAGTTTTCGTCCGAAACCGTGATACTTCGAAAGACACTGTCCATTTTGTACACGAAGTGCATCCAGTTTTTGCCGTTACCCTGTCAACTTTTTAGAACATGCTATGTGGGTGAAATTATGATACCATGCCAAGTTTCAACCATTTTAGAGTTCATTTCTGGTGCTTTTTAATTTCAGGGTCATTTAGCTCAAAACAATTCATTAAATGCATGAAAAATAGCAAATGAAGTTAGATAGGGTTGAAATTTTAGGATGTGGCTTCTAATGGTTCATATTGAATGCACAAAAAGTCTGGAGTTGAAATAAGTTAAAAAATTTGAAATCCTTTTGTAACAGACGAGTTTTCGTGCGAAACCCTGATACTTCGAAAGAGACTGTCCATTTTGTACACGAAGTGCATCCAGTTTTTGCCGTGACCCTCTCAACTTTTTAGCACATGCTATGTGGGTGAAATTATGACACCATGCCAAGTTTCAACCATTTCACAGTTCATTTGTGGTGCTTTTTAATTTAAGGATCATTTAGCTCAAAACAATTCATTAAATGCATGAAAAATAGCAAATGAAGTTAGATAGGGTTGAAATTTTAGGATGTGGCTTCTAATGGTTCATATTGAATGCACAAAAAGTCTGGAGTTGAAATAAGTTAAAAAATTGAAATCCTTTTGTAACAGACGAGTTTTCGTCCGAAACCGTGATACTTCGAAAGAGACTGTCCATTTTGTACACGAAGTGCATCCAGTTTTTGCCGTAACCCTGTCAACTTTTTAGCACATGCTATGTGGGTGAAATTATGATACCATGCCAAGTTTCAACCATTTCAGAGTTCATTGGTGGTGCTTTTTAATTTCAGGGTCATTTAGCTCAAAACAATTCATTAAATGCATGAAAAATAGCAAATGAAGTTAGATAGGGTTGAAATTTTAGGATGTGGCTTCTAATGGTTCATATTGAATGCACAAAAAGTCTGGAGTTGAAATAAGTTAAAAAAGTTGAAATCCTTTTGTAACAGACGAGTTTTCGTCCGAAACCGTGATACTTCGAAAGAGACTGTCCATTTTGTACACGAAGTGCATCCAGTTTTTGCCGTTACCCTGTCAACTTTTTAGAACATGCTATGTGGGTGAAATTATGATACCATGCCAAGTTTCAACCATTTCAGAGTTCATTTCTGGTGCTTTTTAATTTCAGGGTCATTTAGCTCAAAACAATTCATTAAATGCATGAAAAATAGCAAATGAAGTTAGATAGGGTTGAAATTTTAGGATGTGGCTTCTAATGGTTCATATTGAATGCACAAAAAGTCTGGAGTTGAAATAAGTTAAAAAATTTGTAATCCTTTTGTAACAGACGAGTTTTCGTGCGAAACCCTGATACTTCGAAAGAGACTGTCCATTTTGTACACGAAGTGCATCCAGTTTTTGCCGTGACCCTCTCAACTTTTTAGCACATGCTATGTGGGTGAAATTATGACACCATGCCAAGTTTCAACCATTTCACAGTTCATTTGTGGTGCTTTTTAATTTAAGGATCATTTAGCTCAAAACAATTCATTAAATGCATGAAAAATAGCAAATGAAGTTAGATAGGGTTGAAATTTTAGGATGTGGCTTCTAATGGTTCATATTGAATGCACAAAAATTCTGGAGTTGAAATAAGTTAAAAAATTGAAATCCTTTTGTAACAGACGAGTTTTCGTCCGAAACCGTGATACTTCGAAAGACACTGTCCATTTTGTACACGAAGTGCATCCAGTTTTTGCCGTTACCCTGTCAACTTTTTAGAACATGCTATGTGGGTGAAATTATGATACCATGCCAAGTTTCAACCATTTCAGAGTTCATTTCTGGTGCTTTTTAATTTCAGGGTCATTTAGCTCAAAACAATTCATTAAATGCATGAAAAATAGCAAATGAAGTTAGATAGGGTTGAAATTTTAGGATGTGGCTTCTAATGGTTCATATTGAATGCACAAAAAGTCTGGAGTTGAAATAAGTTAAAAAATTTGAAATCCTTTTGTAACAGACGAGTTTTCGTGCGAAACCCTGATACTTCGAAAGAGACTGTCCATTTTGTACACGAAGTGCATCCAGTTTTTGCCGTGACCCTCTCAACTTTTTAGCACATGCTATGTGGGTGAAATTATGACACCATGCCAAGTTTCAACCATTTCACAGTTCATTTGTGGTGCTTTTTAATTTAAGGATCATTTAGCTCAAAACAATTCATTAAATGCATGAAAAATAGCAAATGAAGTTAGATAGGGTTGAAATTTTAGGATGTGGCTTCTAATGGTTCATATTGAATGCACAAAAAGTCTGGAGTTGAAATAAGTTAAAAAATTGAAATCCTTTTGTAACAGACGAGTTTTCGTCCGAAACCGTGATACTTCGAAAGAGACTGTCCATTTTGTACACGAAGTGCATCCAGTTTTTGCCGTAACCCTGTCAACTTTTTAGCACATGCTATGTGGGTGAAATTATGATACCATGCCAAGTTTCAACCATTTCAGAGTTCATTGGTGGTGCTTTTTAATTTCAGGGTCATTTAGCTCAAAACAATTCATTAAATGCATGAAAAATAGCAAATGAAGTTAGATAGGGTTGAAATTTTAGGATGTGGCTTCTAATGGTTCATATTGAATGCACAAAAAGTCTGGAGTTGAAATAAGTTAAAAAAGTTGAAATCCTTTTGTAACAGACGAGTTTTCGTGCGAAACCCTGATACTTCGAAAGAGACTGTCCATTTTGTACACGAAGTGCATCCAGTTTTTGCCGTGACCCTCTCAACTTTTTAGCACATGCTATGTGGGTGAAATTATGACACCATGCCAAGTTTCAACCATTTCAGAGTTCATTTGTGGTGCTTTTTAATTTCAGGGTCATTTAGCTCAAAACAATTCATTAAATGCATGAAAAATAGCAAATGAAGTTAGATAGGGTTGAAATTTTAGGATGTGGCTTCTAATGGTTCATATTGAATGCACAAAAAGTCTGGAGTTGAAATAAGTTAAAAAATTGAAATCCTTTTGTAACAGACGAGTTTTCGTCCGAAACCGTGATACTTCGAAAGAGACTGTCCATTTTGTACACGAAGTGCATCCAGTTTTTGCCGTAACCCTGTCAACTTTTTAGCACATGCTATGTGGGTGAAATTATGATACCATGCCAAGTTTCAACCATTTCAGAGTTCATTGGTGGTGCTTTTTAATTTCAGGGTCATTTAGCTCAAAACAATTCATTAAATGCATGAAAAATAGCAAATGAAGTTAGATAGGGTTGAAATTTTAGGATGTGGCTTCTAATGGTTCATATTGAATGCACAAAAAGTCTGGAGTTGAAATAAGTTAAAAAAGTTGAAATCCTTTTGTAACAGACGAGTTTTCGTGCGAAACCCTGATACTTCGAAAGAGACTGTCCATTTTGTACACGAAGTGCATCCAGTTTTTGCCGTGACCCTCTCAACTTTTTAGCACATGCTATGTGGGTGAAATTATGACACCATGCCAAGTTTCAACCATTTCAGAGTTCATTTGTGGTGCTTTTTAATTTCAGGGTCATTTAGCTCAAAACAATTCATTAAATGCATGAAAAATAGCAAATGAAGTTAGATAGGGTTGAAATTTTAGGATGTGGCTTCTAATGGTTCATATTGAATGCACAAAAAGTCTGGAGTTGAAATAAGTTAAAAAAATTGAAATCCTTTTGTAACAGACGAGTTTTCGTCCGAAACCGTGATACTTCGAAAGAGACTGTCCATTTTGTACACGAAGTGCATCCAGTTTTTGCCGTTACCCTGTCAACTTTTTAGAACATGCTATGTGGGTGAAATTATGATACCATGCCAAGTTTCAACCATTTCAGAGTTCATTTCTGGTGCTTTTTAATTTCAGGGTCATTTAGCTCAAAACAATTCATTAAATGCATGAAAAATAGCAAATGAAGTTAGATAGGGTTGAAATTTTAGGATGTGGCTTCTAATGGTTCATATTGAATGCACAAAAAGTCTGGAGTTGAAATAAGTTAAAAAATTTGAAATCCTTTTGTAACAGACGAGTTTTCGTGCGAAACCCTGATACTTCGAAAGAGACTGTCCATTTTGTACACGAAGTGCATCCAGTTTTTGCCGTGACCCTCTCAACTTTTTAGCACATGCTATGTGGGTGAAATTATGACACCATGCCAAGTTTCAACCATTTCACAGTTCATTTGTGGTGCTTTTTAATTTAAGGATCATTTAGCTCAAAACAATTCATTAAATGCATGAAAAATAGCAAATGAAGTTAGATAGGGTTGAAATTTTAGGATGTGGCTTCTAATGGTTCATATTGAATGCACAAAAATTCTGGAGTTGAAATAAGTTAAAAAATTGAAATCCTTTTGTAACAGACGAGTTTTCGTCCGAAACCGTGATACTTCGAAAGACACTGTCCATTTTGTACACGAAGTGCATCCAGTTTTTGCCGTTACCCTGTCAACTTTTTAGAACATGCTATGTGGGTGAAATTATGATACCATGCCAAGTTTCAACCATTTCAGAGTTCATTTCTGGTGCTTTTTAATTTCAGGGTCATTTAGCTCAAAACAATTCATTAAATGCATGAAAAATAGCAAATGAAGTTAGATAGGGTTGAAATTTTAGGATGTGGCTTCTAATGGTTCATATTGAATGCACAAAAAGTCTGGAGTTGAAATAAGTTAAAAAATTTGAAATCCTTTTGTAACAGACGAGTTTTCGTGCGAAACCCTGATACTTCGAAAGAGACTGTCCATTTTGTACACGAAGTGCATCCAGTTTTTGCCGTGACCCTCTCAACTTTTTAGCACATGCTATGTGGGTGAAATTATGACACCATGCCAAGTTTCAACCATTTCACAGTTCATTTGTGGTGCTTTTTAATTTAAGGATCATTTAGCTCAAAACAATTCATTAAATGCATGAAAAATAGCAAATGAAGTTAGATAGGGTTGAAATTTTAGGATGTGGCTTCTAATGGTTCATATTGAATGCACAAAAAGTCTGGAGTTGAAATAAGTTAAAAAATTGAAATCCTTTTGTAACAGACGAGTTTTCGTCCGAAACCGTGATACTTCGAAAGAGACTGTCCATTTTGTACACGAAGTGCATCCAGTTTTTGCCGTAACCCTGTCAACTTTTTAGCACATGCTATGTGGGTGAAATTATGATACCATGCCAAGTTTCAACCATTTCAGAGTTCATTGGTGGTGCTTTTTAATTTCAGGGTCATTTAGCTCAAAACAATTCATTAAATGCATGAAAAATAGCAAATGAAGTTAGATAGGGTTGAAATTTTAGGATGTGGCTTCTAATGGTTCATATTGAATGCACAAAAAGTCTGGAGTTGAAATAAGTTAAAAAAGTTGAAATCCTTTTGTAACAGACGAGTTTTCGTCCGAAACCGTGATACTTCGAAAGAGACTGTCCATTTTGTACACGAAGTGCATCCAGTTTTTGCCGTTACCCTGTCAACTTTTTAGAACATGCTATGTGGGTGAAATTATGATACCATGCCAAGTTTCAACCATTTCAGAGTTCATTTCTGGTGCTTTTTAATTTCAGGGTCATTTAGCTCAAAACAATTCATTAAATGCATGAAAAATAGCAAATGAAGTTAGATAGGGTTGAAATTTTAGGATGTGGCTTCTAATGGTTCATATTGAATGCACAAAAAGTCTGGAGTTGAAATAAGTTAAAAAATTTGTAATCCTTTTGTAACAGACGAGTTTTCGTGCGAAACCCTGATACTTCGAAAGAGACTGTCCATTTTGTACACGAAGTGCATCCAGTTTTTGCCGTGACCCTCTCAACTTTTTAGCACATGCTATGTGGGTGAAATTATGACACCATGCCAAGTTTCAACCATTTCACAGTTCATTTGTGGTGCTTTTTAATTTAAGGATCATTTAGCTCAAAACAATTCATTAAATGCATGAAAAATAGCAAATGAAGTTAGATAGGGTTGAAATTTTAGGATGTGGCTTCTAATGGTTCATATTGAATGCACAAAAATTCTGGAGTTGAAATAAGTTAAAAAATTGAAATCCTTTTGTAACAGACGAGTTTTCGTCCGAAACCGTGATACTTCGAAAGACACTGTCCATTTTGTACACGAAGTGCATCCAGTTTTTGCCGTTACCCTGTCAACTTTTTAGAACATGCTATGTGGGTGAAATTATGATACCATGCCAAGTTTCAACCATTTCAGAGTTCATTTCTGGTGCTTTTTAATTTCAGGGTCATTTAGCTCAAAACAATTCATTAAATGCATGAAAAATAGCAAATGAAGTTAGATAGGGTTGAAATTTTAGGATGTGGCTTCTAATGGTTCATATTGAATGCACAAAAAGTCTGGAGTTGAAATAAGTTAAAAAATTTGAAATCCTTTTGTAACAGACGAGTTTTCGTGCGAAACCCTGATACTTCGAAAGAGACTGTCCATTTTGTACACGAAGTGCATCCAGTTTTTGCCGTGACCCTCTCAACTTTTTAGCACATGCTATGTGGGTGAAATTATGACACCATGCCAAGTTTCAACCATTTCACAGTTCATTTGTGGTGCTTTTTAATTTAAGGATCATTTAGCTCAAAACAATTCATTAAATGCATGAAAAATAGCAAATGAAGTTAGATAGGGTTGAAATTTTAGGATGTGGCTTCTAATGGTTCATATTGAATGCACAAAAAGTCTGGAGTTGAAATAAGTTAAAAAATTGAAATCCTTTTGTAACAGACGAGTTTTCGTCCGAAACCGTGATACTTCGAAAGAGACTGTCCATTTTGTACACGAAGTGCATCCAGTTTTTGCCGTAACCCTGTCAACTTTTTAGCACATGCTATGTGGGTGAAATTATGATACCATGCCAAGTTTCAACCATTTCAGAGTTCATTGGTGGTGCTTTTTAATTTCAGGGTCATTTAGCTCAAAACAATTCATTAAATGCATGAAAAATAGCAAATGAAGTTAGATAGGGTTGAAATTTTAGGATGTGGCTTCTAATGGTTCATATTGAATGCACAAAAAGTCTGGAGTTGAAATAAGTTAAAAAAGTTGAAATCCTTTTGTAACAGACGAGTTTTCGTGCGAAACCCTGATACTTCGAAAGAGACTGTCCATTTTGTACACGAAGTGCATCCAGTTTTTGCCGTGACCCTCTCAACTTTTTAGCACATGCTATGTGGGTGAAATTATGACACCATGCCAAGTTTCAACCATTTCAGAGTTCATTTGTGGTGCTTTTTAATTTCAGGGTCATTTAGCTCAAAACAATTCATTAAATGCATGAAAAATAGCAAATGAAGTTAGATAGGGTTGAAATTTTAGGATGTGGCTTCTAATGGTTCATATTGAATGCACAAAAAGTCTGGAGTTGAAATAAGTTAAAAAAATTGAAATCCTTTTGTAACAGACGAGTTTTCGTCCGAAACCGTGATACTTCGAAAGAGACTGTCCATTTTGTACACGAAGTGCATCCAGTTTTTGCCGTTACCCTGTCAACTTTTTAGAACATGCTATGTGGGTGAAATTATGATACCATGCCAAGTTTCAACCATTTCAGAGTTCATTTCTGGTGCTTTTTAATTTCAGGGTCATTTAGCTCAAAACAATTCATTAAATGCATGAAAAATAGCAAATGAAGTTAGATAGGGTTGAAATTTTAGGATGTGGCTTCTAATGGTTCATATTGAATGCACAAAAAGTCTGGAGTTGAAATAAGTTAAAAAATTTGAAATCCTTTTGTAACAGACGAGTTTTCGTGCGAAACCCTGATACTTCGAAAGAGACTGTCCATTTTGTACACGAAGTGCATCCAGTTTTTGCCGTGACCCTCTCAACTTTTTAGCACATGCTATGTGGGTGAAATTATGACACCATGCCAAGTTTCAACCATTTCACAGTTCATTTGTGGTGCTTTTTAATTTAAGGATCATTTAGCTCAAAACAATTCATTAAATGCATGAAAAATAGCAAATGAAGTTAGATAGGGTTGAAATTTTAGGATGTGGCTTCTAATGGTTCATATTGAATTCACAAAAAGTCTAGAGTTGAAATAAGTTAAAAAATTGAAATCCTTTTGTAACAGACGAGTTTTCGTCCGAAACCGTGATACTTCGAAAGAGACTGTCCATTTTGTACACGAAGTGCATCCAGTTTTTGCCGTAAACCTCTCAACTTTTTAGCACATGCTATGTGGGTGAAATTATGATACCATGCCAAGTTTCAACCATTTCAGAGTTCATTTCTGGTGCTTTTTAATTTCAGGGTCATTTAGCTCAAAACAATTCATTAAATGCATGAAAAATAGCAAATGAAGTTAGATAGGGTTGAAATTTTAGTATGTGGCTTCTAATGGTTCATATTGAATGCACAAAAAGTCTGGAGTTGAAATAAGTTAAAAAATTGAAATCCTTTTGTAACAGACGAGTTTTCGTTCGAAACCTTGATACTTCGAAAGAGACTGTCCATTTTGTACACGAAGTGCATCCAGTTTTTGCCGTAAACCTCTCAACTTTTTAGCACAAGCTATGTGGGTGAAATTATGATACCATGCCAAGTTTCAACCTTTTCAGAGTTCATTTGTGGTGCTTTTTAATTTCAGGGTCATTTAGCTCAAAACAATTCATTAAATGCATGAAAAATAGCAAATGAAGTTAGATAGGGTTGAAATTTTAGGATGTGGCTTCTAATGGTTCATATTGAATGCACAAAAATTCTGGAGTTGAAATAAGTTAAAAAATTTGAAATCCTTTTGTAACATACGAGTTTTCGTGCGAAACCCTGATACTTCGAAAGAGACTGTCCATTTTGTACACGAAGTGCATCCAGTTTTTGCCGTAAACCTCTCAACTTTTTAGCACAAGCTATGTGGGTGAAATTATGATACCATGCCAAGTTTCAACCTTTTCAGAGTTCATTTGTGGTGCTTTTTAATTTCAGGGTCATTTAGCTCAAACCAATTCATTAAATGCATGAAAAATAGCAAATGAAGTTAGATAGGGTTGAAATTTTAGGATGTGGCTTCTAATGGTTCATATTGAATGCACAAAAAGTCTGGAGTTGAAATAAGTTAAAAAAATTGAAATCCTTTTGTAACATACGAGTTTTCGTCCGAAACCCTGATATTTCGAAAGAGACTGTCCATTTTGTACACAAAGTGCATCCAGTTTTTGCCGTAACCCTCTCAACTTTTTAGCACATGCTATGTGGGTGAAATTATGGTACCATGCCAAGTTTCAACCTTTTCAGAGTTCATTGGTGGTGCTTTTTAATTTCAGGGTCATTTAGCTCAAAACAATTCATTAAATGCATGAAAAATAGAAAATGAAGTTAGATAGGGTTGAAATTTTAGGATGTGTCTTCTAATGGTTCATATTGAATGCACACAAAGTCTGGAGTTGAAATAAGTTAAAAAATTTGAAATCCTTTTGTAACAGACGAGTTTTCGTGCGAAACCCTGATACTTCGAAAGAGACTGTCCATTTTGTACACGATGTGCATCCAGTTTTTGCCATGACCCTCTCAACTTTTTAGCACATGCTATGTGGGTGAAATTATGATACCATGCCAAGTTTCAACCATTTCAGAGTTCATTTGTGGTGCTTTTTAATTTCAGGGTCATTTAGCTCAAAACAATTAATTAAATGCATGAAAAATAGCAAATGAAGTTAGATAGGGTTGAAATTTTAGGATGTGGCTTCTAATGGTTCATATTGAATGCACAAAAAGTCTAGAGTTGAAATAAGTTAAAAAATTGAAATCCTTTTGTAACAGACGAGTTTTCGTCCGAAACCCTGATACTTCGAAAGAGACTGTCCATTTTTTACACGAAGTGCATCCAGTTTTTGCCGTAAACCTCTCAACTTTTTAGCACATGCTATGTGGGTTAAATTATGATACCATGCCAAGTTTCAACCTTTTCAGAGTTCATTTGTGGTGCTTTTTAATTTCAGGGTCATTTAGCTCAAAACAATTCATTAAATGCATGAAAAATAGCAAATGAAGTTAGATAGGGTTGAAATTTTAGGATGTGTCTTCCAATGGTTCATATTGAATGCACAAAAAGTATGGAGTTGAAATAAGTTAAAAAATTTGAAATCCTTTTGTAACAGACGAGTTTTCGTGCGAAACCCTGATACTTCGAAAGAGACTGTCCATTTTGTACACGAAGTGCATCCAGTTTTTGCCGTGACCCTCTCAACTTTTTAGCACATGCTATGTGGGTGAAATTATGATACCATGCCAAGTTTCAACCATTTCAGAGTTCATTTGTGGTGCTTTTTAATTTCAGGGTCATTTAGCTCAAAACAATTAATTAAATGCATGAAAAATAGCAAATGAAGTTAGATCGGGTTGAAATTTTAGGATGTGGCTTCTAATGGTTCATATTTAATGCACAAAAAGTCTGGAGTTGAAATAAGTTAAAAAATTGAAATCCTTTTGTAACAGACGAGTTTTCGTCCGAAACCATGATACTTCCAAAGAGACTGTCCATTTTGTACACGAAGTGCATCCAGTTTTTGGCGTAAACCTCTCAACTTTTTAGCACATGCTATGTGGGTGAAATTATGATACCGTGCCAAGTTTCAACCTTTTCAGAGTTCATTTGTGGTGCTTTTTAATTTCAGGGTCATTTAGCTCAAAACAATTCATTAAATGCATGAAAAATAGCAAATGAAGTTAGATAGGGTTTAAATTTTAGGATGTGGCTTCTAATGGTTCATATTGAATGCACAAAAAGTCTGGAGTTGAAATAAGTTAAAAAATTGAAATCCTTTTGTAACAGACGAGTTTTCGTCCGAAACCGTGATACTTCGAAAGAGACTGTCCATTTTGTACACGAAGTGCATCCAGTTTTTGCCGTAACCCTGTCAACTTTTTAGCACATGCTATGTGGGTGAAATTATGATACCATGCCAAGTTTCAACCATTTCAGAGTTCATTGGTGGTGCTTTTTAATTTCAGGGTCATTTAGCTCAAAACAATTCATTAAATGCATGAAAAATAGCAAATGAAGTTAGATAGGGTTGAAATTTTAGGATGTGGCTTCTAATGGTTCATATTGAATGCACAAAAAGTCTGGAGTTGAAATAAGTTAAAAAAGTTGAAATCCTTTTGTAACAGACGAGTTTTCGTGCGAAACCCTGATACTTCGAAAGAGACTGTCCATTTTGTACACGAAGTGCATCCAGTTTTTGCCGTGACCCTCTCAACTTTTTAGCACATGCTATGTGGGTGAAATTATGACACCATGCCAAGTTTCAACCATTTCAGAGTTCATTTGTGGTGCTTTTTAATTTCAGGGTCATTTAGCTCAAAACAATTCATTAAATGCATGAAAAATAGCAAATGAAGTTAGATAGGGTTGAAATTTTAGGATGTGGCTTCTAATGGTTCATATTGAATGCACAAAAAGTCTGGAGTTGAAATAAGTTAAAAAAATTGAAATCCTTTTGTAACAGACGAGTTTTCGTCCGAAACCGTGATACTTCGAAAGAGACTGTCCATTTTGTACACGAAGTGCATCCAGTTTTTGCCGTTACCCTGTCAACTTTTTAGAACATGCTATGTGGGTGAAATTATGATACCATGCCAAGTTTCAACCATTTCAGAGTTCATTTCTGGTGCTTTTTAATTTCAGGGTCATTTAGCTCAAAACAATTCATTAAATGCATGAAAAATAGCAAATGAAGTTAGATAGGGTTGAAATTTTAGGATGTGGCTTCTAATGGTTCATATTGAATGCACAAAAAGTCTGGAGTTGAAATAAGTTAAAAAATTTGAAATCCTTTTGTAACAGACGAGTTTTCGTGCGAAACCCTGATACTTCGAAAGAGACTGTCCATTTTGTACACGAAGTGCATCCAGTTTTTGCCGTGACCCTCTCAACTTTTTAGCACATGCTATGTGGGTGAAATTATGACACCATGCCAAGTTTCAACCATTTCACAGTTCATTTGTGGTGCTTTTTAATTTAAGGATCATTTAGCTCAAAACAATTCATTAAATGCATGAAAAATAGCAAATGAAGTTAGATAGGGTTGAAATTTTAGGATGTGGCTTCTAATGGTTCATATTGAATTCACAAAAAGTCTAGAGTTGAAATAAGTTAAAAAATTGAAATCCTTTTGTAACAGACGAGTTTTCGTCCGAAACCGTGATACTTCGAAAGAGACTGTCCATTTTGTACACGAAGTGCATCCAGTTTTTGCCGTAAACCTCTCAACTTTTTAGCACATGCTATGTGGGTGAAATTATGATACCATGCCAAGTTTCAACCATTTCAGAGTTCATTTCTGGTGCTTTTTAATTTCAGGGTCATTTAGCTCAAAACAATTCATTAAATGCATGAAAAATAGCAAATGAAGTTAGATAGGGTTGAAATTTTAGTATGTGGCTTCTAATGGTTCATATTGAATGCACAAAAAGTCTGGAGTTGAAATAAGTTAAAAAATTGAAATCCTTTTGTAACAGACGAGTTTTCGTTCGAAACCTTGATACTTCGAAAGAGACTGTCCATTTTGTACACGAAGTGCATCCAGTTTTTGCCGTAAACCTCTCAACTTTTTAGCACAAGCTATGTGGGTGAAATTATGATACCATGCCAAGTTTCAACCTTTTCAGAGTTCATTTGTGGTGCTTTTTAATTTCAGGGTCATTTAGCTCAAAACAATTCATTAAATGCATGAAAAATAGCAAATGAAGTTAGATAGGGTTGAAATTTTAGGATGTGGCTTCTAATGGTTCATATTGAATGCACAAAAATTCTGGAGTTGAAATAAGTTAAAAAATTTGAAATCCTTTTGTAACATACGAGTTTTCGTGCGAAACCCTGATACTTCGAAAGAGACTGTCCATTTTGTACACGAAGTGCATCCAGTTTTTGCCGTAAACCTCTCAACTTTTTAGCACAAGCTATGTGGGTGAAATTATGATACCATGCCAAGTTTCAACCTTTTCAGAGTTCATTTGTGGTGCTTTTTAATTTCAGGGTCATTTAGCTCAAACCAATTCATTAAATGCATGAAAAATAGCAAATGAAGTTAGATAGGGTTGAAATTTTAGGATGTGGCTTCTAATGGTTCATATTGAATGCACAAAAAGTCTGGAGTTGAAATAAGTTAAAAAAATTGAAATCCTTTTGTAACATACGAGTTTTCGTCCGAAACCCTGATATTTCGAAAGAGACTGTCCATTTTGTACACAAAGTGCATCCAGTTTTTGCCGTAACCCTCTCAACTTTTTAGCACATGCTATGTGGGTGAAATTATGGTACCATGCCAAGTTTCAACCTTTTCAGAGTTCATTGGTGGTGCTTTTTAATTTCAGGGTCATTTAGCTCAAAACAATTCATTAAATGCATGAAAAATAGAAAATGAAGTTAGATAGGGTTGAAATTTTAGGATGTGTCTTCTAATGGTTCATATTGAATGCACACAAAGTCTGGAGTTGAAATAAGTTAAAAAATTTGAAATCCTTTTGTAACAGACGAGTTTTCGTGCGAAACCCTGATACTTCGAAAGAGACTGTCCATTTTGTACACGATGTGCATCCAGTTTTTGCCATGACCCTCTCAACTTTTTAGCACATGCTATGTGGGTGAAATTATGATACCATGCCAAGTTTCAACCATTTCAGAGTTCATTTGTGGTGCTTTTTAATTTCAGGGTCATTTAGCTCAAAACAATTAATTAAATGCATGAAAAATAGCAAATGAAGTTAGATAGGGTTGAAATTTTAGGATGTGGCTTCTAATGGTTCATATTGAATGCACAAAAAGTCTAGAGTTGAAATAAGTTAAAAAATTGAAATCCTTTTGTAACAGACGAGTTTTCGTCCGAAACCCTGATACTTCGAAAGAGACTGTCCATTTTTTACACGAAGTGCATCCAGTTTTTGCCGTAAACCTCTCAACTTTTTAGCACATGCTATGTGGGTTAAATTATGATACCATGCCAAGTTTCAACCTTTTCAGAGTTCATTTGTGGTGCTTTTTAATTTCAGGGTCATTTAGCTCAAAACAATTCATTAAATGCATGAAAAATAGCAAATGAAGTTAGATAGGGTTGAAATTTTAGGATGTGTCTTCCAATGGTTCATATTGAATGCACAAAAAGTATGGAGTTGAAATAAGTTAAAAAATTTGAAATCCTTTTGTAACAGACGAGTTTTCGTGCGAAACCCTGATACTTCGAAAGAGACTGTCCATTTTGTACACGAAGTGCATCCAGTTTTTGCCGTGACCCTCTCAACTTTTTAGCACATGCTATGTGGGTGAAATTATGATACCATGCCAAGTTTCAACCATTTCAGAGTTCATTTGTGGTGCTTTTTAATTTCAGGGTCATTTAGCTCAAAACAATTAATTAAATGCATGAAAAATAGCAAATGAAGTTAGATCGGGTTGAAATTTTAGGATGTGGCTTCTAATGGTTCATATTTAATGCACAAAAAGTCTGGAGTTGAAATAAGTTAAAAAATTGAAATCCTTTTGTAACAGACGAGTTTTCGTCCGAAACCATGATACTTCCAAAGAGACTGTCCATTTTGTACACGAAGTGCATCCAGTTTTTGGCGTAAACCTCTCAACTTTTTAGCACATGCTATGTGGGTGAAATTATGATACCGTGCCAAGTTTTAACCTTTTCAGAGTTCATTTGTGGTGCTTTTTAATTTCAGGGTCATTTAGCTCAAAACAATTCATTAAATGCATGAAAAATAGCAAATGAAGTTAGATAGGGTTTAAATTTTAGTATGTGGCTTCTAATGGTTCATATTGAATGCACAAAAAGTCTGGAGTTGAAATAAGTTAAAAAAATTGAAATCCTTTTGTAACATACGAGTTTTCGTCCGAAACCCTGATACTTCGAAAGAGACTGTCCATTTTGTACACGAAGTGCATCCAGTTTTTGCCGTGACCCTCTCAACGTTTTAGCACATGCTATGTGGGTGAAATTATGATACCATGCCAAGTTTCAACCATTTCATAGTTCATTTGTGGTGCTTTTTAATTTCAGGGTCATTTAGCTCAAAACAATTAATTAAATGCATGAAAAATAGCAAATGAAGTTAGATAGGGTTGAAATTTTAGGATGTGTCTTCTAATGGTTCATATTGAATGCACAAAAAGTCTGGAGTTGAAATAAGTTAAAAAATTTGAAATCCTTTTGTAACATACGAGTTTTCGTGCGAAACCCTGATACTTCGAAAGAGACTGTCCATTTTGTACACGAAGTGCATCCAGTTTTTGCCGTGACCCTCTCAACTTTTTAGCACATGCTTTGTGGGTGAAATTATGATACCATGCCAAGTTTCAACCATTTCAGAGTTCATTTGTGGGGCTTTTTAATTTCAGGGTCATTTAGCTCAAAACAATTCATTAAATGCATGAAAAATAGCAAATGAAGTTAGATAGGGTTGAAATTTTAGTATGTGGCTTCTAATGGTTCATATTGAATGCACAAAAAGTCTGGAGTTGAAATAAGTTAAAAAATTGAAATCCTTTTGTAACAGACGAGTTTTCGTTCGAAACCCTGATACTTCGAAAGAGACTGTCCATTTTGTACACGAAGTGCATCCAGTTTTTGCCGTAAACCTCTCAACTTTTTAGCACAAGCTATGTGGGTGAAATTATGATACCATGCCAAGTTTCAACCTTTTCTGAGTTCATTTGTGGTGCTTTTTAATTTCAGGGTCATTTAGCTCAAAACAATTCATTAAATGCATGAAAAATAGCAAATGAAGTTAGATAGGGTTGAAATTTTAGGATGTGGCTTCTAATGGTTCATATTGAGTGCACAAAAAGTCTGGAGTTGAAATAAGTTAAAAAAATTGAAATCCTTTTGTAACATACGAGTTTTCGTCCGAAACCCTGATACTTCGAAAGAGACTGTCCATTTTTACACGAAGTGCATCCAGTTTTTGCCGTAACCCTCTCAACTTTTTAGCACATGCTATGTGGGTGAAATTATGATACCATGCCAAGTTACAACCATTTCAGAGTTCATTTGTGGTGCTTTTTAATTTCAGGGTCATTTAGCTCAAAACAATTCATTAAATGCATGAAAAATAGCAAATGAAGTTAGATAGGGTTGAAATTTTAGGATGTGGCTTCTAATGGTTCATATTGAATGCACAAAAATTCTGGAGTTGAAATAAGTTAAAAAATTGAAATCCTTTTGTAACAGACGAGTTTTCGTCCGAAACCGTGATACTTCGAAAGACACTGTCCATTTTGTACACGAAGTGCATCCAGTTTTTGCCGTTACCCTGTCAACTTTTTAGAACATGCTATGTGGGTGAAATTATGATACCATGCCAAGTTTCAACCATTTCAGAGTTCATTTCTGGTGCTTTTTAATTTCAGGGTCATTTAGCTCAAAACAATTCATTAAATGCATGAAAAATAGCAAATGAAGTTAGATAGGGTTGAAATTTTAGGATGTGGCTTCTAATGGTTCATATTGAATGCACAAAAAGTCTGGAGTTGAAATAAGTTAAAAAATTTGAAATCCTTTTGTAACAGACGAGTTTTCGTGCGAAACCCTGATACTTCGAAAGAGACTGTCCATTTTGTACACGAAGTGCATCCAGTTTTTGCCGTGACCCTCTCAACTTTTTAGCACATGCTATGTGGGTGAAATTATGACACCATGCCAAGTTTCAACCATTTCACAGTTCATTTGTGGTGCTTTTTAATTTAAGGATCATTTAGCTCAAAACAATTCATTAAATGCATGAAAAATAGCAAATGAAGTTAGATAGGGTTGAAATTTTAGGATGTGGCTTCTAATGGTTCATATTGAATGCACAAAAATTCTGGAGTTGAAATAAGTTAAAAAAATTGCAATCCTTTTGTAACAGACGAGTTTTCGTGCGAAACCCTGATACTTCGAAAGAGACTGTCCATTTTGTACACGAAGTGCATCCAGTTTTTGCCGTAACCCTGTCAACTTTTTAGCACATGCTATGTGGGTGAAATTATGATACCATGCCAAGTTTCAACCATTTCAGAGTTCATTGGTGGTGCTTTTTAATTTCAGGGTCATTTAGCTCAAAACAATTCATTAAATGCATGAAAAATAGCAAATGAAGTTAGATAGGGTTGAAATTTTAGGATGTGGCTTCTAATGGTTCATATTGAATGCACAAAAAGTCTGGAGTTGAAATAAGTTAAAAAATTTGAAATCCTTTTGTAACAGACGAGTTTTCGTGTGAAACCCTGATACTTCGAAAGAGACTGTCCATTTTGTACACGAAGTGCATCCAGTTTTTGCCGTGACCCTCTCAACTTTTTAGCACATGCTATGTGGGTGAAATTATGACACCATGCCAAGTTTCAACCATTTCAGAGTTCATTTGTGGTGCTTTTTAATTTCAGGGTCATTTAGCTCAAAACAATTCATTAAATGCATGAAAAATAGCAAATGAAGTTAGATAGGGTTGAAATTTTAGGATGTGGCTTCTAATGGTTCATATTGAATGCACAAAAAGTCTGGAGTTGAAATAAGTTAAAAAAATTGAAATCCTTTTGTAACAGACGAGTTTTCGTCCGAAACCGTGATACTTCGAAAGAGACTGTCCATTTTGTACACGAAGTGCATCCAGTTTTTGCCGTTACCCTGTCAACTTTTTACAACATGCTATGTGGGTGAAATTATGATACCATGCCAAGTTTCAACCATTTCAGAGTTCATTTCTGGTGCTTTTTAATTTCAGGGTCATTTAGCTCAAAACAATTCATTAAATGCATGAAAAATAGCAAATGAAGTTAGATAGGGTTGAAATTTTAGGATGTGGCTTCTAATGGTTCATATTGAATGCACAAAAAGTCTGGAGTTGAAATAAGTTAAAAAATTTGAAATCCTTTTGTAACAGACGAGTTTTCGTGCGAAACCCTTATACTTCGAAAGAGACTGTCCATTTTGTACACGAAGTGCATCCAGTTTTTGCCGTGACCCTCTCAACTTTTTAGCACATGCTATGTGGGTGAAATTATGACACCATGCCAAGTTTCAACCATTTCACAGTTCATTTGTGGTGCTTTTTAATTTAAGGATCATTTAGCTCAAAACAATTCATTAAATGCATGAAAAATAGCAAATGAAGTTAGATAGGGTTGAAATTTTAGGATGTGGCTTCTAATGGTTCATATTGAATTCACAAAAAGTCTAGGGTTGAAATAAGTTAAAAAATTGAAATCCTTTTGTAACAGACGAGTTCTCGTCCGAAACCGTGATACTTCGAAAGAGACTGTCCATTTTGTACACGAAGTGCATCCAGTTTTTGCCGTAAACCTCTCAACTTTTTAGCACATGCTATGTGGGTGAAATTATGATACCATGCCAAGTTTCAACCATTTCAGAGTTCATTTCTGGTGCTTTTTAATTTCAGGGTCATTTAGCTCAAAACAATTCATTAATTGCATGAAAAATAGCAAATGAAGTTAGATAGGGTTGAAATTTTAGGATGTGTCTTCTAATGGTTCATATTGAATGCACAAAAAGTCTGGAGTTGAAATAAGTTAAAAAATTTGAAATCCTTTTGTAACAGACGAGTTTTCGTGCGAAACCCTGATACTTCGAAAGAGACTGTCCATTTTGTACACGAAGTGCATCCAGTTTTTGCCGTGACCCTCTCAACTTTTTAGAACATGCTATGTGGGTGAAATTATGACACCATGCCAAGTTTCAACCATTTCAGAGTTCATTTGTGGTGCTTTTTAATTTCAGGGTCATTTAGCAGAAAACAATTAATTAAATGCATGAAAAATAGCAAATGAAGTTAGATAGGGTTGAAATTTTAGGATGTGGCTTCTAATGGTTCATATTTAATGCACAAAAAGTCTGGAGTTGAAATAAGTTAAAAAATTGAAATCCTTTTGTAACAGACGAGTTTTCGTCCGAAACCATGATACTTCGAAAGAGATTGTCCATTTTGTACACGAAGTGCATCCAGTTTTTGGCGTAAACCTCTCAACTTTTTAGCACATGCTATGTGGGTGAAATTATGATACCGTGCCAAGTTTCAACCTTTTCAGAGTTCAATTGTGGTGCTTTTTAATTTCAGGGTCATTTAGCTCAAAACAATTCATTAAATGCATGAAAAATAGCAAATGAAGTTAGATAGGGTTTTAATTTTAGTATGTGGCTTCTAATGGTTCATATTGAATGCACAAAAAGTCTGGAGTTGAAATAAGTTAAAAAAATTGAAATCCTTTTGTAACATACGAGTTTTCGTCCGAAACCCTGATACTTCGAAAGAGACTGTCCATTTTGTACACGAAGTGCATCCAGTTTTTGCCGTAACCCTCTCAACTTTTTAGAACATGCTATGTGGGTGAAATTATGACACCATGCCAAGTTTCAACCATTTCAGAGTTCATTTGTGGTGCTTTTTAATTTCAGGGTCATTTAGCTGAAAACAATTAATTAAATGCATGAAAAATAGCAAATGAAGTTAGATAGGGTTGAAATTTTAGGATGTGGCTTCTAATGGTTCATATTTAATGCACAAAAAGTCTGGAGTTGAAATAAGTTAAAAAATTGAAATCCTTTTGTAACAGACGAGTTTTCGTCCGAAACCATGATACTTCGAAAGAGATTGTCCATTTTGTACACGAAGTGCATCCAGTTTTTGGCGTAAACCTCTCAACTTTTTAGCACATGCTATGTGGGTGAAATTATGATACCGTGCCAAGTTTCAACCTTTTCAGAGTTCAATTGTGGTGCTTTTTAATTTCAGGGTCATTTAGCTCAAAACAATTCATTAAATGCATGAAAAATAGCAAATGAAGTTAGATCGGGTTTTAATTTTAGTATGTGGCTTCTAATGGTTCATATTGAATGCACAAAAAGTCTGGAGTTGAAATAAGTTAAAAAAATTGAAATCCTTTTGTAACATACGAGTTTTCGTCCGAAACCCTGATACTTCGAAAGAGACTGTCCATTTTGTACACGAAGTGCATCCAGTTTTTGTCGTGACCTTCTCAACTCTTTAGCACATGCTATGTGGGTGAAATTATGATACCATGCCAAGTTTCAACCATTTCAGAGTTCATTTGTGGTGCTTTTTAATTTCAGGGTCATTTAGCTCAAAACAATTAATTAAATGCATGAAAAATAGCAAATGAAGTTAGATAGGGTTGAAATTTTAGGATGTGTCTTCTAATGGTTCATATTGAATGCACAAAAAGTCTGGAGTTGAAATAAGTTAAAAAATTTGAAATCCTTTTGTAACAGACGAGTTTTCGTGCGAAACCCTGATACTTCGAAAGAGACTGTCCATTTTGTACACGAAGTGCATCCAGTTTTTGCCGTGACCCTCTCAACTTTTTAGAACATGCTATGTGGGTGAAATTATGACACCATGCCAAGTTTCAACCATTTCAGAGTTCATTTGTGGTGCTTTTTAATTTCAGGGTCATTTAGCTGAAAACAATTAATTAAATGCATGAAAAATAGCAAATGAAGTTAGATAGGGTTGAAATTTTAGGATGTGGCTTCTAATGGTTCATATTTAATGCACAAAAAGTCTGGAGTTGAAATAAGTTAAAAAATTGAAATCCTTTTCTAACAGACGAGTTTTCGTCCGAAACCATGATACTTCGAAAGAGATTGTCCATTTTGTACACGAAGTGCATCCAGTTTTTGGCGTAAACCTCTCAACTTTTTAGCACATGCTATGTGGGTGAAATTATGATACCGTGCCAAGTTTCAACCTTTTCAGAGTTCAATTGTGGTGCTTTTTAATTTCAGGGTCATTTAGCTCAAAACAATTCATTAAATGCATGAAAAATAGCAAATGAAGTTAGATAGGGTTTTAATTTTAGTATGTGGCTTCTAATGGTTCATATTGAATGCACAAAAAGTCTGGAGTTGAAATAAGTTAAAAAAATTGAAATCCTTTTGTAACATACGAGTTTTCGTCCGAAACCCTGATACTTCGAAAGAGACTGTCCATTTTGTACACGAAGTGCATCCAGTTTTTGTCGTGACCTTCTCAACTCTTTAGCACATGCTATGTGGGTGAAATTATGATACCATGCCAAGTTTCAACCATTTCAGAGTTCATTTGTGGTGCTTTTTAATTTCAGGGTCATTTAGCTCAAAACAATTAATTAAATGCATGAAAAATAGCAAATGTATTAGATAGGGTTGAAATTTTAGGATGTGTCTTCTAATGGTTCATATTGAATGCACAAAAAGTCTGGAGTTGAAATAAGTTAAAAAATTTGAAATCCTTTTGTAACATACGAGTTTTCGTGCGAAACCCTGATACTTCGAAAGAGACAGTCCATTTTGTACATGAAGTGCATCCAGTTTTTGCCGTGACCCTCTCAACTTTTTAGCACATGCTATGTGGGTGAAATTATGATACCATGCCAAGTTTCAACCATTTCAGAGTTCATTTGTGGTGCTTTTTAATTTCAGGGTCATTTAGCTCAAAACAATTCATTAAATGCATGAAAAATAGCAAATGAAGTTAGATAGGGTTGAAATTTTAGTATGTGGCTTCTAATGGTTCATATTGAATGCACAAAAAGTCTGGAGTTGAAATAAGTTAAAAAATTGAAATCCTTTTGTAACAGACGAGTTTTCGTTCGAAACCCTGATACTTCGAAAGAGACTGTCCATTTTGAACACGAAGTGCATCCAGTTTTTGCCGTAAACCTCTCAACTTTTTAGCACAAGCTATGTGGGTGAAATTATGATACCATGCCAAGTTTCAACCTTTTCAGAGTTCATTTGTGGTGCTTTTTAATTTCAGGGTCATTTAGCTCAAAACAATTCATTAAATGCATGAAAAATAGCAAATGAAGTTAGATAGGGTTGAAATTTTAGGATGTGGCTTCTAATGGTTCATATTGAATGCACAAAAAGTCTGGAGTTGAAATAAGTTAAAAAAATTGAAATCCTTTTGTAACATACGAGTTTTCGTCCGAAACCCTGATACTTCGAAAGAGACTGTCCATTTTGTACACGAAGTGCATCCAGTTTTTGCCGTAACCCTCTCAACTTTTTAGCACATGCTATGTGGGTGAAATTATGATACCATGCCAAGTTACAACCATTTCAGAGTTCATTTGTGGTGCTTTTTAATTTCAGGGTCATTTAGCTCAAAACAATTCATTAAATGCATGAAAAATAGCAAATGAAGTTAGATAGGGTTGAAATTTTCAGATGTGGCTTCTAATGGTTCATATTGAATGCACAAAAATTCTGGAGTTGAAATAAGTTAAAAAAATTGAAATCCTTTTGTAACAGACGAGTTTTCGTCCGAAACCGTGATACTTCGAAAGAGACTGTCCATTTTGTACACGAAGTGCATCCAGTTTTTGCCGTAACCCTGTCAACTTTTTAGCACATGCTATGTGGGTGAAATTATGATACCATGCCAAGTTTCAACCATTTCAGAGTTCATTTGTGGTGCTTTTTAATTTCAGGGTCATTTAGCTCAAAACAATTCATTAAATGCATGAAAAATAGCAAATGAAGTTAGATAGGGTTGAAATTTTAGGATGTGGCTTCTAATGGTTCATATTGAATGCACAAAAAGTCTGGAGTTGAAATAAGTTAAAAAAATTGAAATCCTTTTGTAACAGACGAGTTTTCATCCGAAACCGTGATACTTCGAAAGAGACTGTCCATTTTGTACACGAAGTGCATCCAGTTTTTGCCGTAACCCTGTCAACTTTTTAGAACATGCTATGTGGGTGAAATTATGATACCATGCCAAGTTTCAACCATTTCAGAGTTCATTTCTGGTGCTTTTTAATTTCAGGGTCATTTAGCTCAAAACAATTCATTAAATGCATGAAAAATAGCAAATGAAGTTAGATAGGGTTGAAATTTTAGGATGTGGCTTCTAATGGTTCATATTGAATGCACAAAAATTCTGGAGTTGAAATAAGTTAAAAAATATGAAATCCTTTTGTAACAGACGAGTTTTCGTGCGAAACCCTGATACTTCGAAAGAGACTGTCCATTTTGTACACGAAGTGCATCCAGTTTTTGCCGTGACCCTCTCAACTTTTTAGCACATGCTATGTGGGTGAAATTATGACACCATGCCAAGTTTCAACCATTTCACAGTTCATTTGTGGTGCTTTTTAATTTCAGGGTCATTTAGCTCAAAACAATTCATTAAATGCATGAAAAATAGCAAATGAAGTTAGATAGGGTTGAAATTTTAGGATGTGGCTTCTAATGGTTCATATTGAATGCACAAAAAGTCTGGAGTTGAAATAAGTTAAAAAATTGAAATCCTTTTGTAACAGACGAGTTTTCGTCCGAAACCCTGATACTTCGAAAGAGACTGTCCATTTTGTACACGAAGTGCATCCAGTTTTTGCCGTAAACCTCTCAACTTTTTAGCACATGCTATGTGGGTGAAATTATGATACCATGCCAAGTTTCAACCTTTTCAGAGTTCATTTGTGGTGCTTTTTAATTTCAGGGTCATTTAGCTAAAAACAATTCATTAAATGCATGAAAAATAGCAAATGAAGTTAGATAGGGTTGAAATTTTAGGATGTGTCTTCTAATGGTTCATATTGAATGCACAAAAAGTCTGGAGTTGAAATAAGTTAAATTTTTTGAAATCCTTTTGTAACAGACGAGTTTTCGTCCGAAACCCTGATACTTCGAAAGAGACTGTCCATTTTGTACACGAAGTGCATCGAGTTTTTGCCGTAACCCTCTCAACTTTTTAGCACATGCTATGAGGGTGAAATTATGATACCATGCCAAGTTTCAACCATTTCAGAGTTCATTTGTGGTGCTTTTTAATTTCAGGGTCATTTAGCTCAAAACAATTAATTAAATGCATGAAAAATAGCAAATGAAGTTAGATAGGGTTGAAATTTTAGGATGTGGCTTCTAATGGTTCAGATTTAATGCACAAAAAGTCTGGAGTTGAAATAAGTTAAAAAATTGAAATCCTTTTGTAACAGACGAGTTTTCGTCCGAAACCGTGATACTTCGAAAGAGACTGTCCATTTTGTACACGAAGTGCATCCAGCTTTTGCCGTAAACCTCTCAACTTTTTAGCACATGCTATGTGGGTGAAATTATGATACCGTGCCAAGTTTCAACCTTTTCAGAGTTCATTTGTGGTGCTTTTTAATTTCGGGGTCATTTAGCTCAAAACAATTCATTAAATGCATGAAAAATAGCAAAGGAAGTTAGATAGGGTTGAAATTTTAGGATGTGGCTTCTAATGGTTCATATTGAATGCACAAAAAGTCTGGAGTTGAAATAAGTTAAAAAATTTGAAATCCTTTTGTAACAGACGAGTTTTCGTGCGAAACCGTGATACTTCGAAAGAGACTGTCCATTTTGTACACGAAGTGCATCCAGTTTTTGCCGTGACCCTCTCAACTTTTTATCACATGCTATGTGGGTGAAATTATGATACCATGCCAAGTTTCAACCATTTCAGAGTTCATTTGTGGTGCTTTTTAATTTCAGGGTCATTTAGCTCAAAACAATTAATTAAATGCATGAAAAATAGCAAATGAAGTTAGATAGGGTTGAAATTTTAGGATGTTTCTTCTAATGGTTCATATTGAATGCACAAAAAGTCTGGAGTTGAAATAAGTAAAAAAATTGAAATCCTTTTGTAACATACGAGTTTTCGTCCGAAACCCTGATACTTCGAAAGAGACTGTCCATTCTGTACACGAAGTGCATCCAG
The DNA here is from genome assembly GCA_039707655.1 of Elymus sibiricus. Classification (NCBI taxonomy): domain Eukaryota; kingdom Viridiplantae; phylum Streptophyta; class Magnoliopsida; order Poales; family Poaceae; genus Elymus; species Elymus sibiricus. The sequence continues at coordinate 113,760,026 of CM077667.1, forward strand.
TTTTTGCCGTAACCCTCCCAACTTTTTAGCACATGCTATGTGGGTGAAATTATGATACCATGCCAAGTTTCAACCTTTTCAGAGTTCATTGGTGGTGCTTTTTAATTTCAGGGTCATTTAGCTCAAAACAATTCATTAAATGCATGAAAAATAGCAAATGAAGTTAGATAGGGTTGAAATTTTAGGATGTGGCTTCTAATGGTTCATATTGAATGCACAAAAAGTCTGGAGTTGAAATAAGTTAAAAAATTGAAATCCTTTTGTAACAGACGAGTTTTCGTCCGAAACCCTGATACTTCGAAAGAGACTGTCCATTTTGTACACGAAGTGCATCCAGTTTTTGCCGTAAACCTCTCAACTTTTTAGCACATGCTATGTGGGTGAAATTATGATACCATGCCAAGTTTCAACCTTTTCAGAGTTCATTTGTGGTGCTTTTTAATTTCAGGGTCATTTAGCTAAAAACAATTCATTAAATGCATGAAAAATAGCAAATGAAGTTAGATAGGGTTGAAATTTTAGGATGTGTCTTCTAATGGTTCATATTGAATGCACAAAAAGTCTGGAGTTGAAATAAGTTAAATTTTTTGAAATCCTTTTGTAACAGACGAGTTTTCGTCCGAAACCCTGATACTTCGAAAGAGACTGTCCATTTTGTACACGAAGTGCATCGAGTTTTTGCCGTAACCCTCTCAACTTTTTAGCACATGCTATGAGGGTGAAATTATGATACCATGCCAAGTTTCAACCATTTCAGAGTTCATTTGTGGTGCTTTTTAATTTCAGGGTCATTTAGCTCAAAACAATTAATTAAATGCATGAAAAATAGCAAATGAAGTTAGATAGGGTTGAAATTTTAGGATGTGGCTTCTAATGGTTCAGATTTAATGCACAAAAAGTCTGGAGTTGAAATAAGTTAAAAAATTGAAATCCTTTTGTAACAGACGAGTTTTCGTCCGAAACCGTGATACTTCGAAAGAGACTGTCCATTTTGTACACGAAGTGCATCCAGCTTTTGCCGTAAACCTCTCAACTTTTTAGCACATGCTATGTGGGTGAAATTATGATACCGTGCCAAGTTTCAACCTTTTCAGAGTTCATTTGTGGTGCTTTTTAATTTCGGGGTCATTTAGCTCAAAACAATTCATTAAATGCATGAAAAATAGCAAAGGAAGTTAGATAGGGTTGAAATTTTAGGATGTGGCTTCTAATGGTTCATATTGAATGCACAAAAAGTCTGGAGTTGAAATAAGTTAAAAAATTTGAAATCCTTTTGTAACAGACGAGTTTTCGTGCGAAACCGTGATACTTCGAAAGAGACTGTCCATTTTGTACACGAAGTGCATCCAGTTTTTGCCGTGACCCTCTCAACTTTTTATCACATGCTATGTGGGTGAAATTATGATACCATGCCAAGTTTCAACCATTTCAGAGTTCATTTGTGGTGCTTTTTAATTTCAGGGTCATTTAGCTCAAAACAATTAATTAAATGCATGAAAAATAGCAAATGAAGTTAGATAGGGTTGAAATTTTAGGATGTTTCTTCTAATGGTTCATATTGAATGCACAAAAAGTCTGGAGTTGAAATAAGTTAAAAAATTTGAAATCCTTTTGTAACATACGAGTTTTCGTGCGAAACCTTGATACTTCGAAAGAGACTGTCCATTTTGTACACGAAGTGCATCCAGTTTTTGCCGTGACCCTCTCAACTTTTTAGCACATGCTATGTGGGTGAAATTATGATACCATGCCAAGTTTCAACCATTTCAGAGTTCATTTGTGGTGCTTTTTAATTTCAGGGTCATTTAGCTCAAAACAATTCATTAAATGCATGAAAAATAGCAAATGAAGTTAGATAGGGTTGAAATTTTAGTATGTGGCTTCTAATGGTTCATATTGAATGCACAAAAAGTCTGGAGTTGAAATAAGTTAAAAAATTGAAATCCTTTTGTAACAGACGAGTTTTCGTTCGAAACCCTGATACTTCGAAAGAGACTGTCCATTTTGTACACGAAGTGCATCCAGTTTTTGCCGTAAACCTCTCAACTTTTTAGCACAAGCTATGTGGGTGAAATTATGATACCATGCCAAGTTTCAACCTTTTCAGAGTTCATTTGTGGTGCTTTTTAATTTCAGGGTCATTTAGCTAAACACAATTCATTAAATGCATGAAAAATAGCAAATGAAGTTAGATAGGGTTGAAATTTTAGGATGTGGCTTCTAATAGTTCATATTGAATGCACAAAAAGTCTGGAGTTGAAATAAGTTAAAAAAATTGAAATCCTTTTGTAACATACGAGTTTTCGTCCGAAACCCTGATACTTCGAAAGAGACTGTCCATTTTGTACACGAAGTGCATCCAGCTTTTTGCCGTGACCCTCTCAACTTTTTAGCACATGCTATGTGGGTGAAATTATGATACCATGCCAAGTTTCAACCATTTCAGAGTTCATTTGTGGTGCTTTTTAATTTCAGGGTCATTTAGCTCAAAACAATTCATTAAATGCATGAAAAATAGCAAATGAAGTTAGATAGGGTTGAAATTTTAGGATGTGGCTTCTAATGGTTCATATTGAATGCACAAAAATTCTGGAGTTGAAATAAGTTAAAAAAATTGAAATCCTTTTGTAACAGACGAGTTTTCGTTCGAAACCGTGATACTTCGAAAGAGACTGTCCATTTTATACACGAAGTGCATCCAGTTTTTGCCGTAACCCTGTCAACTTTTTAGCACATGCTATGTGGGTGAAATTATGATACCATGCCAAGTTTCAACCATTCCAGAGTTCATTTGTGGTGCTTTTTAATTTCAGGGTCATTTAGCTCAAAACAATTCATTAAATGCATGAAAAATAGCAAATGAAGTTAGATAGGGTTGAAATTTTAGGATGTGGCTTATAATGGTTCATATTGAATGCACAAAAAGTCTGGAGTTGAAATAAGTTAAAAAATTGAAATCCTTTTGTAACAGACGAGTTTTCGTCCGAAACCGTGATACTTCGAAAGAGACTGTCCATTTTGTACACGAAGTGCATCCAGTTTTTGCCGTAAACCTCTCAACTTTTTAGCACATGCTATGTGGGTGAAATTATGATACCATGCCAAGTTTCAACCATTTCAGAGTTCATTTGTGGTGCTTTTTAATTTCAGGGTCATTTAGCTCAAAACAATTAATTAAATGCATGAAAAATAGCAAATGAAGTTAGATAGGGTTGAAATTTTAGGATGTGGCTTCTAATGGTTCATATTTAATGCACAAAAAGTCTGGAGTTGAAATAAGTTAAAAAATTGAAATCCTTTTGTAACAGACGAGTTTTCGTCCGAAACCGTGATACTTCGAAAGAGACTGTCCATTTTGTACACGAAGTGCATCCAGTTTTTGCCGTAAACCTCTCAACTTTTTAGCACATGCTATGTGGGTGAAATTATGATACCGTGCCAAGTTTCAACCTTTTCAGAGTTCATTTGTGGTGCTTTTTAATTTCGGGGTCATTTAGCTCAAAACAATTCATTAAATGCATGAAAAATAGCAAAGGAAGTTAGATAGGGTTGAAATTTTAGGATGTGGCTTCTAATGGTTCATATTGAATGCACAAAAAGTCTGGAGTTGAAATAAGTTAAAAAATTTGAAATCCTTTTGTAACAGACGAGTTTTCGTGCGAAACCCTAATACTTCGAAAGAGACTGTCCATTTTGTACACGAAGTGCATCCAGTTTTTGCCGTGACCCTCTAAACTTTTTATCACATGCTATGTGGGTGAAATTATGATACCATGCCAAGTTTCAACCATTTCAGAGTTCATTTGTGGTGCTTTTTAATTTCAGGGTCATTTAGCTCAAAACAATTAATTAAATGCATGAAAAATAGCAAATGAAGTTAGATAGGGTTGAAATTTTAGGATGTTTCTTCTAATGGTTCATATTGAATGCACAAAAAGTCTGGAGTTGAAATAAGTTAAAAAATTTGAAATCCTTTTGTAACATACGAGTTTTCGTGCGAAACCCTGATACTTCGAAAGAGACTGTCCATTTTGTACACGAAGTGCATCCAGTTTTTGCCGTGACCCTCTCAACTTTTTAGCACATGCTATGTGGGTGAAATTATGATACCATGCCAAGTTTCAACCATTTCAGAGTTCATTTGTGGTGCTTTTTAATTTCAGGGTCATTTAGCTCAAAACAATTCATTAAATGCATGAAAAATAGCAAATGAAGTTAGATAGGGTTGAAATTTTAGTATGTGGCTTCTAATGGTTCATATTGAATGCACAAAAAGTCTGGAGTTGAAATAAGTTAAAAAATTGAAATCCTTTTGTAACAGACGAGTTTTCGTTCGAAACCCTGATACTTCGAAAGAGACTGTCCATTTTGTACACGAAGTGCATCCAGTTTTTGCCGTAAACCTCTCAACTTTTTAGCACAAGCTATGTGGGTGAAATTATGATACCATGCCAAGTTTCAACCTTTTCAGAGTTCATTTGTGGTGCTTTTTAATTTCAGGGTCATTTAGCTAAAAACAATTCATTAAATGCATGAAAAATAGCAAATGAAGTTAGATAGGGTTGAAATTTTAGGATGTGGCTTCTAATAGTTCATATTGAATGCACAAAAAGTCTGGAGTTGAAATAAGTTAAAAAAATTGAAATCCTTTTGTAACATACGAGTTTTCGTCCGAAACCCTGATACTTCGAAAGAGACTGTCCATTTTGTACACGAAGTGCATCCAGCTTTTTGCCGTGACCCTCTCAACTTTTTAGCACATGCTATGTGGGTGAAATTATGATACCATGCCAAGTTTCAACCATTTCAGAGTTCATTTGTGGTGCTTTTTAATTTCAGGGTCATTTAGCTCAAAACAATTCATTAAATGCATGAAAAATAGCAAATGAAGTTAGATAGGGTTGAAATTTTAGGATGTGGCTTCTAATGGTTCATATTGAATGCACAAAAATTCTGGAGTTGAAATAAGTTAAAAAAATTGAAATCCTTTTGTAACAGACAAGTTTTCGTCCGAAACCGTGATACTTCGAAAGAGACTGTCCATTTTGTACACGAAGTGCATCCAGTTTTTGCCGTAACCCTGTCAACTTTTTAGCACATGCTATGTGGGTAAAATTATGATACCATGCCAAGTTTCAACCATTCCAGAGTTCATTTGTGGTGCTTTTTAATTTCGGGGTCATTTAGCTCAAAACAATTCATTAAATGCATGAAAAATAGCAAAGGAAGTTAGATAGGGTTGAAATTTTAGGATGTGGCTTATAATGGTTCATATTGAATGCACAAAAAGTCTGGAGTTGAAATAAGTTAAAAAATTGAAATCCTTTTGTAACAGACGAGTTTTCGTCCGAAACCGTGATACTTCGAAAGAGACTGTCCATTTTGTACACGAAGTGCATCCAGTTTTTGCCGTAAACCTCTCAACTTTTTAGCACATGCTATGTGGGTGAAATTATGATACCATGCCAAGTTTCAACCATTTCAGAGTTCATTTGTGGTGCTTTTTAATTTCAGGGTCATTTAGCTCAAAACAATTAATTAAATGCATGAAAAATAGCAAATGAAGTTAGATAGGGTTGAAATTTTAGGATGTGGCTTCTAATGGTTCATATTTAATGCACAAAAAGTCTGGAGTTGAAATAAGTTAAAAAATTGAAATCCTTTTGTAACAGACGAGTTTTCGTCCGAAACCGTGATACTTCGAAAGAGACTGTCCATTTTGTACACGAAGTGCATCCAGTTTTTGCCGTAAACCTCTCAACTTTTTAGCACATGCTATGTGGGTGAAATTATGATACCGTGCCAAGTTTCAACCTTTTCAGAGTTCATTTGTGGTGCTTTTTAATTTCGGGGTCATTTAGCTCAAAACAATTCATTAAATGCATGAAAAATAGCAAAGGAAGTTAGATAGGGTTGAAATTTTAGGATGTGGCTTCTAATGGTTCATATTGAATGCACAAAAAGTCTGGAGTTGAAATAAGTTAAAAAATTTGAAATCCTTTTGTAACAGACGAGTTTTCGTGCGAAACCCTAATACTTCGAAAGAGACTGTCCATTTTGTACACGAAGTGCATCCAGTTTTTGCCGTGACCCTCTAAACTTTTTATCACATGCTATGTGGGTGAAATTATGATACCATGCCAAGTTTCAACCATTTCAGAGTTCATTTGTGGTGCTTTTTAATTTCAGGGTCATTTAGCTCAAAACAATTAATTAAATGCATGAAAAATAGCAAATGAAGTTAGATAGGGTTGAAATTTTAGGATGTTTCTTCTAATGGTTCATATTGAATGCACAAAAAGTCTGGAGTTGAAATAAGTTAAAAAATTTGAAATCCTTTTGTAACATACGAGTTTTCGTGCGAAACCCTGATACTTCGAAAGAGACTGTCCATTTTGTACACGAAGTGCATCCAGTTTTTGCCGTGACCCTCTCAACTTTTTAGCACATGCTATGTGGGTGAAATTATGATACCATGCCAAGTTTCAACCATTTCAGAGTTCATTTGTGGTGCTTTTTAATTTCAGGGTCATTTAGCTCAAAACAATTCATTAAATGCATGAAAAATAGCAAATGAAGTTAGATAGGGTTGAAATTTTAGTATGTGGCTTCTAATGGTTCATATTGAATGCACAAAAAGTCTGGAGTTGAAATAAGTTAAAAAATTGAAATCCTTTTGTAACAGACGAGTTTTCGTTCGAAACCCTGATACTTCGAAAGAGACTGTCCATTTTGTACACGAAGTGCATCCAGTTTTTGCCGTAAACCTCTCAACTTTTTAGCACAAGCTATGTGGGTGAAATTATGATACCATGCCAAGTTTCAACCTTTTCAGAGTTCATTTGTGGTGCTTTTTAATTTCAGGGTCATTTAGCTAAAAACAATTCATTAAATGCATGAAAAATAGCAAATGAAGTTAGATAGGGTTGAAATTTTAGGATGTGGCTTCTAATAGTTCATATTGAATGCACAAAAAGTCTGGAGTTGAAATAAGTTAAAAAAATTGAAATCCTTTTGTAACATACGAGTTTTCGTCCGAAACCCTGATACTTCGAAAGAGACTGTCCATTTTGTACACGAAGTGCATCCAGCTTTTTGCCGTGACCCTCTCAACTTTTTAGCACATGCTATGTGGGTGAAATTATGATACCATGCCAAGTTTCAACCATTTCAGAGTTCATTTGTGGTGCTTTTTAATTTCAGGGTCATTTAGCTCAAAACAATTCATTAAATGCATGAAAAATAGCAAATGAAGTTAGATAGGGTTGAAATTTTAGGATGTGGCTTCTAATGGTTCATATTGAATGCACAAAAATTCTGGAGTTGAAATAAGTTAAAAAAATTGAAATCCTTTTGTAACAGACAAGTTTTCGTCCGAAACCGTGATACTTCGAAAGAGACTGTCCATTTTGTACACGAAGTGCATCCAGTTTTTGCCGTAACCCTGTCAACTTTTTAGCACATGCTATGTGGGTAAAATTATGATACCATGCCAAGTTTCAACCATTCCAGAGTTCATTTGTGGTGCTTTTTAATTTCGGGGTCATTTAGCTCAAAACAATTCATTAAATGCATGAAAAATAGCAAAGGAAGTTAGATAGGGTTGAAATTTTAGGATGTGGCTTCTAATGGTTCATATTGAATGCACAAAAAGTCTGGAGTTGAAATAAGTTAAAAAATTTGAAATCCTTTTGTAACAGACGAGTTTTCGTGCGAAACCCTGATACTTCGAAAGAGACTGTCCATTTTGTACACGAAGTGCATCCAGTTTTTGCCGTGACCCTCTCAACTTTTTATCACATGCTATGTGGGTGAAATTATGATACCATGCCAAGTTACAACCATTTCAGAGTTCATTTGTGGTGCTTTTTAATTTCAGGGTCATTTAGCTCAAAACAATTCATTAAATGCATGAAAAATAGCAAATGAAGTTAGATAGGGTTGAAATTTTAGGATGTGGCTTCTAATGGTTCATATTGAATGCACAAAAAGTCTGGAGTTGAAATAAGTTAAAAAATTTGAAATCCTTTTGTAACAGACGAGTTTTCGTGCGAAACCCTGATACTTCGAAAGAGACTGTCCATTTTGTACACGAAGTGCATCCAGTTTTTGCCGTGACCCTCTCAACTTTTTAGCACATGCTATGTGGGTGAAATTATGATACCATGCCAAGTTTCAACCATTTCAGAGTTCATTTGTGGTGCTTTTTAATTTCAGGGTCATTTAGCTCAAAACAATTCATTAAATGCATGAAAAATAGCAAATGAAGTTAGATAGGGTTGAAATTTTAGGATGTGGCTTCTAATGGTTCATATTGAATGCACAAAAAGTCTGGAGTTGAAATAAGTTAAAAAATTTGAAATCCTTTTGTAACAGACGAGTTTTCGTGCGAAACCCTGATACTTCGAAAGAGACTGTCCATTTTGTACACGAAGTGCATCCAGTTTTTGCCGTGACCCTCTCAACTTTTTAGAACATGCTATGTGGGTGAAATTATGACACCATGCCAAGTTTCAACCATTTCAGAGTTCATTTGTGGTGCTTTTTAATTTCAGGGTCATTTAGCTGAAAACAATTAATTAAATGCATGAAAAATAGCAAATGAAGTTAGATAGGGTTGAAATTTTAGGATGTGGCTTCTAATGGTTCATATTGAATGCACAAAAATTCTGGAGTTGAAATAAGTTAAAAAAATTGAAATCCTTTTGTAACAGACAAGTTTTCGTCCGAAACCGTGATACTTCGAAAGAGACTGTCCATTTTGTACACGAAGTGCATCCAGTTTTTGCCGTAACCCTGTCAACTTTTTAGCACATGCTATGTGGGTAAAATTATGATACCATGCCAAGTTTCAACCATTCCAGAGTTCATTTGTGGTGCTTTTTAATTTCGGGGTCATTTAGCTCAAAACAATTCATTAAATGCATGAAAAATAGCAAAGGAAGTTAGATAGGGTTGAAATTTTAGGATGTGGCTTCTAATGGTTCATATTGAATGCACAAAAAGTCTGGAGTTGAAATAAGTTAAAAAATTTGAAATCCTTTTGTAACAGACGAGTTTTCGTGCGAAACCCTGATACTTCGAAAGAGACTGTCCATTTTGTACACGAAGTGCATCCAGTTTTTGCCGTGACCCTCTCAACTTTTTATCACATGCTATGTGGGTGAAATTATGATACCATGCCAAGTTACAACCATTTCAGAGTTCATTTGTGGTGCTTTTTAATTTCAGGGTCATTTAGCTCAAAACAATTCATTAAATGCATGAAAAATAGCAAATGAAGTTAGATAGGGTTGAAATTTTAGGATGTGGCTTCTAATGGTTCATATTGAATGCACAAAAAGTCTGGAGTTGAAATAAGTTAAAAAATTTGAAATCCTTTTGTAACAGACGAGTTTTCGTGCGAAACCCTGATACTTCGAAAGAGACTGTCCATTTTGTACACGAAGTGCATCCAGTTTTTGCCGTGACCCTCTCAACTTTTTAGCACATGCTATGTGGGTGAAATTATGATACCATGCCAAGTTTCAACCATTTCAGAGTTCATTTGTGGTGCTTTTTAATTTCAGGGTCATTTAGCTCAAAACAATTCATTAAATGCATGAAAAATAGCAAATGAAGTTAGATAGGGTTGAAATTTTAGGATGTGGCTTCTAATGGTTCATATTGAATGCACAAAAAGTCTGGAGTTGAAATAAGTTAAAAAATTTGAAATCCTTTTGTAACATACGAGTTTTCGTGCGGAACCCTGATACTTCGAAAGAGACTGTCCATTTTGTACACGAAGTGCATCCAGTTTTTGCCGTGACCCTCTCAACTTTTTAGAACATGCTATGTGGGTGAAATTATGACACCATGCCAAGTTTCAACCTTTTCAGAGTTCATTTGTGGTGCTTTTTAATTTCAGGGTCATTTAGCTCAAAACAATTCATTAAATGCATGAAAAATAGCAAATGAAGTTAGATTGGGTTGAAATTTTAGGATGTGGCTTCTAATGGTTCATATTGAATGCACAAAAAGTCTGGAGTTGAAATAAGTTAAAAAAATTGAAATCCTTTTGTAACATACGAGTTTTCGTCCGAAACCCTGATACTTCAAAAGAGACTGTCCATTTTGTACACGAAGTGCATCCAGTTTTTGCCGTAACCCTCTCAACTTTTTATCACATGCTATGTGGGTGAAATTATGATACCATGCCAAGTTACAACCATTTCAGAGTTCATTTGTGGTGCTTTTTAATTTCAGGGTCATTTAGCTCAAAACAATTCATTAAATGCATGAAAAAAAGCAAATGAAGTTAGATAGGGTTGAAATTTTAGGATGTGGCTTCTAATGGTTCATATTGAATGCACAAAAAGTCTGGAGTTGAAATAAGTTAAAAAATTTGAAATCCTTTTGTAGCAGACGAGTTTTCGTGCGAAACCCTGATACTTCGAAAGAGACTGTCCATTTTGTACACGAAGTGCATCCAGTTTTTGCCGTGACCCTCTCAACTTTTTAGCACATGCTATGTGGGTGAAATTATGATACCATGCCAAGTTTCAACCATTTCAGAGTTCATTTGTGGTGCTTTTTAATTTCAGGGTCATTTAGCTCAAAACAATTAATTAAATGAATGAAAAATAGCAAATGAAGTTAGATAGGGTTGAAATTTTAGGATGTGTCTTCTAATGGTTCATATTGAATTCACAAAAAGTCTAGAGTTGAAATAAGTTAAAAAATTTGAAATCCTTTTGTAACATACGAGTTTTCGTGCGAAACCCTGATACTTCGAAAGAGACTGTCCATTTTGTACACGATGTGCATCCAGTTTTTGCCGTAACCCTCTCAACTTTTCAGTACAAGCTATGTGGGTGAAATTATGATACCATGCCAAGTTTCAACCTTTTCAGAGTTCATTTGTGGTGCTTTTTAATTTCAGGGTCATTTAGCTCAAAACAATTCATTAAATGCATGAAAAATAGCAAATGAAGTTAGATTGGGTTGAAATTTTAGGATGTGGCTTCTAATGGTTCATATTGAATGCACAAAAAGTCTGGAGTTGAAATAAGTTAAAAAAATTGAAATCCTTTTGTAACATACGAGTTTTCGTCCGAAACCCTGATACTTCAAAAGAGACTGTCCATTTTGTACACGAAGTGCATCCAGTTTTTGCCGTAACCCTCTCAACTTTTTATCACATGCTATGTGGGTGAAATTATGATACCATGCCAAGTTACAACCATTTCAGAGTTCATTTGTGGTGCTTTTTAATTTCAGGGTCATTTAGCTCAAAACAATTCATTAAATGCATGAAAAAAAGCAAATGAAGTTAGATAGGGTTGAAATTTTAGGATGTGGCTTCTAATGGTTCATATTGAATGCACAAAAAGTCTGGAGTTGAAATAAGTTAAAAAATTTGAAATCCTTTTGTAGCAGACGAGTTTTCGTGCGAAACCCTGATACTTCGAAAGAGACTGTCCATTTTGTACACGAAGTGCATCCAGTTTTTGCCGTGACCCTCTCAACTTTTTAGCACATGCTATGTGGGTGAAATTATGATACCATGCCAAGTTTCAACCATTTCAGAGTTCATTTGTGGTGCTTTTTAATTTCAGGGTCATTTAGCTCAAAACAATTAATTAAATGAATGAAAAATAGCAAATGAAGTTAGATAGGGTTGAAATTTTAGGATGTGTCTTCTAATGGTTCATATTGAATTCACAAAAAGTCTAGAGTTGAAATAAGTTAAAAAATTTGAAATCCTTTTGTAACATACGAGTTTTCGTGCGAAACCCTGATACTTCGAAAGAGACTGTCCATTTTGTACACGATGTGCATCCAGTTTTTGCCGTGACCCTCTCAACTTTTTAGCACATGCTATGTGGGTGAAATTATGATACCATGCCAAGTTTCAACCATTTCAGAGTTCATTTCTGGTGCTTTTTAATTTCAGGGTCATTTAGCTCAAAACAATTCATTAAATGCATGAAAAATAGCAAATGAAGTTAGATAGGGTTGAAATTTTAGAATGTGGCTTCTAATGGTTCATATTGAATGCAAAAAAAGTCTGGAGTTGAAATAAGTTAAAAAATTTGAAATCCTTTTGTAACATACGAGTTTTCGTGCGAAACCCTGATACTTCGAAAGAGACTGTCCATTTTGTACACGAAGTGCATCCAGTTTTTGCCGTGACCCTCTCAACTTTTTAGCACATGCTATGTGGGTGAAATTATGATACCATGCCAAGTTTCAACCATTTCAGAGTTCATTTGTGGTGCTTTTTAATTTCAGGGTCATTTAGCTCAAAACAATTCATTAAATGCATGAAAAATAGCAAATGAAGTTAGATAGGGTTGAAATTTTAGTATGTGGCTTCTAATGGTTCATATTGAATGCACAAAAAGTCTGGAGTTGAAATAAGTTAAAAAATTGAAATCCTTTTGTAACAGACGAGTTTTCGTTCGAAACCCTGATACTTCGAAAGAGACTGTCCATTTTGTACACGAAGTGCATCCAGTTTTTGCCGTAAACCTCTCAACTTTTCAGCACAAGCTATGTGTGTGAAATTATGATACCATGCCAAGTTTCAACCTTTTCAGAGTTCATTTGTGGTGCTTTTTAATTTCAGGGTCATTTAGCTCAAAACAATTCATTAAATGCATGAAAAATAGCAAATGAAGTTAGATTGGGTTGAAATTTTAGGATGTGGCTTCTAATGGTTCATATTGAATGCACAAAAAGTCTGGAGTTGAAATAAGTTAAAAAAATTGAAATCCTTTTGTAACATACGAGTTTTCGTCCGAAACCCTGATACTTCAAAAGAGACTGTCCATTTTGTACACGAAGTGCATCCAGTTTTTGCCGTAACCCTCTCAACTTTTTAGCACATGCTATGTGGGTGAAATTATGATACCATGCCAAGTTACAACCATTTCAGAGTTCATTTGTGGTGCTTTTTAATTTCAGGGTCATTTAGCTCAAAACAATTCATTAAATGCTTGAAAAATAGCAAATGAAGTTAGATAGGGTTGAAATTTTAGGATGTGGCTTCTAATGGTTCATATTGAATGCACAAAAAGTCTGGAGTTGAAATAAGTAAAAAATTTGAAATCCTTTTGTAACAGACGAGTTTTCGTGCGAAACCCTGATACTTCGAAAGAGACTGTCCATTTTGTACACGAAGTGCATCCAGTTTTTGCCGTGACCCTCTCAACTTTTTAGCACATGCTATGTGGGTGTAATTATGATACCATGCCAAGTTTCAACCATTTCAGAGTTCATTTGTGGTGCTTTTTAATTTCAGGGTCATTTAGCTCAAAACAATTCATTAAATGCATGAAAAATAGCAAATGAAGTTAGATAGGGTTGAAATTTTAGAATGTGGCTTCTAATGGTTCATATTGAATGCACAAAAAGTCTGGAGTTGAAATAAGTTAAAAAATTGAAATCCTTTTGTAACAGACGAGTTTTCGTCCGAAACCGTGATACTTCGAAAGAGACTGTCCATTTTGTACACGAAGTGCATCCAGTTTTTGCCGTAACCCTGTCAACTTTTTAGAACATGCTATGTGGGTGAAATTATGATACCATGCCAAGTTTCAACCATTTCAGAGTTCATTTCTGGTGCTTTTTAATTTCAGGGTCATTTAGCTCAAAACAATTCATTAAATGCATGAAAAATAGCAAATGAAGTTAGATAGGGTTGAAATTTTAGGATGTGGCTTCTAATGATTCATATTGAATGCACAAAAAGTCTGGAGTTGAAATAAGTTAAAAAATTTGAAATCCTTTTGTAACAGACGAGTTTTCGTGCGAAACCCTGATACTTCGAAAGAGACTGTCCATTTTGTACACGAAGTGCATCCAGTTTTTGCCGTGACCCTCTCAACTTTTTAGCACATGCTATGTGGGTGAAATTATGATACCATGCCAAGTTTCAACCATTTCACAGTTCATTTGTGGTGCTTTTTAATTTCAGGGTCATTTAGCTCAAAACAATTCATTAAATGCATGAAAAATAGCAAATGAAGTTAGATAGGGTTGAAATTTTAGGATGTGGCTTCTAATGGTTCATATTGATTGCACAAAAAGTCTGGAGTTGAAATAAGTTAAAAAAATTGAAATCCTTTTGTAACAGACGAGTTTTCGTCCGAAACCGTGATACTTCGAAAGAGACTGTCCATTTTGTACAGGAAGTGCATCCAGTTTTTGCCGTGACCCTCTCAACTTTTTAGCACATGCTATGTGGGTGAAATTATGATACCATGCCAAGTTTCAACCATTTCAGAGTTCATTTGTGGTGCTTTTTAATTTCAGGGTCATTTAGCTCAAAACAATTCATTAAATGCATGAAAAATAGCAAATGAAGTTAGATAGGGTTGAAATTTTGGGATGTGGCTTCTAATGGTTCATATTGAATGCACAAAAAGTCTGGAGTTGAAATAAGTTAAAAAAAATTGAAATCCTTTTGTAACAAACGAGTTTTCGTCCGAAACCGTGATACTTCGGAAGAGACTGTCCATTTTGTACACGAAGTGCATGCAGCTTTTGCCGTAAACCTCTCAACTTTTTAGCACAAGCTATGTGGGTGAAATTATGATACCATGCCAAGTTTCAACCTTTTCAGAGTTCATTTGTGGTGCTTTTTAATTTCAGGGTCATTTAGCTCAAAACAATTCATTAAATGCATGAAAAATAGCAAATGAAGTTAGATAGGGTTGAAATTTTAGGATGTGGCTTCTAATGGTTCATATTGAATGCACAAAAAGTCTGGAGTTGAAATAAGTTAAAAAAATTGAAATCCTTTTGTAACAGACGAGTTTTCGTGCGAAACCCTGATACTTCGAAAGAGACTGTCCATTTTGTACACGAAGTGCACCCAGTTTTTGCCGTGACCCTCTCAACTTTTTAGAACATGCTATGTGGGTGAAATTATGATACCATGCCAAGTTTCAACCATTTCAGAGTTCATTTGTGGTGCTTTTTAATTTCAGGGTCATTTAGCTCAAAACAATTCATTAAATGCATGAAAAATAGCAAATGAAGTTAGATAGGGTTGAAATTTTAGGATGTGGCTTCTAATGGTTCATATTGAATGCACAAAAAGTCTGGAGTTGAAATAAGTTAAAAAATTGAAATCCTTTTGTAACAGACGAGTTTTCGTCCGAAACCCTGATACTTCGAAAGAGACTGTCCATTTTGTACACGAAGTGCATCCAGTTTTTGCCGTAACCCTGTCAACTTTTTAGCACAAGCTATGTTGGTGAAATTATGATACCATGCCAAGTTTCAACCTTTTCAGAGTTCATTTGTGGTGCTTTTTAATTTCAGGGTCATTTAGCTCAAAACAATTCATTAAATGCATGAAAAATAGCAAATAAAGTTAGATAGGGTTGAAATTTTAGGATGTGGCTTCTAATGGTTCATATTGAATGCACAAAAAGTCTGGAGTTGAAATAAGTTAAAAAAATTGAAATCCTTTTGTAACAGACGAGTTTTCGTCCGAAACCCTGATACTTCGAAAGAGACTGTCCATTTTGTACACGAAGTGCACCCAGTTTTTGCCGTGACCCTCTCAAATTTTTAGCACATGCTATGTGGGTGAAATTATGATACCATGCCAAGTTTCAACCATTTCAGAGTTCATTTGTGGTGCTTTTTAATTTCAGGGTCATTTAGCTCAAAACAATTCATTTAATGCATGAAAAATAGCAAATGAAGTTAGATAGGGTTGAAATTTTAGAATGTGGCTTCTAATGGTTCATATTGAATGCACAAAAAGTCTGGAGTTGAAATAAGTTAAAAAAATTGAAATCCTTTTGTAACAGACGAGTTTTCGTCCGAAACCGTGATACTTCGAAAGAGACTGTCCATTTTGTACACGAAGTGCACCCAGTTTTTGCCGTGACCCTCTCAAATTTTTAGCACATGCTATGTGGGTGAAATTATGATACCATGCCAAGTTTCAACCATTTCAGAGTTCATTTGTGGTGCTTTTTAATTTCAGGGTCATTTAGCTCAAAACAATTCATTAAATGCATGAAAAATAGCAAATGAAGTTAGATAGGGTTGAAATTTTAGAATGTGGCTTCTAATGGTTCATATTGAATGCACAAAAAGTCTGGAGTTGAAATAAGTTAAAAAAATTGAAATCCTTTTGTAACAGACGAGTTTTCGTCCGAAACCGTGATACTTCGAAAGAGACTGTCCATTTTGTACACGAAGTGCACCCAGTTTTTGCCGTGACCCTCTCAAATTTTTAGCACATGCTATGTGGGTGAAATTATGATACCATGCCAAGTTTCAACCATTTCAGAGTTCATTTGTGGTGCTTTTTAATTTCAGGGTCATTTAGCTCAAAACAATTCATTTAATGCATGAAAAATAGCAAATGAAGTTAGATAGGGTTGAAATTTTAGAATGTGGCTTCTAATGGTTCATATTGAATGCACAAAAAGTCTGGAGTTGAAATAAGTTAAAAAAATTGAAATCCTTTTGTAACAGACGAGTTTTCGTCCGAAACCGTGATACTTCGAAAGAGACTGTCCATTTTGTACACGAAGTGCACCCAGTTTTTGCCGTGACCCTCTCAAATTTTTAGCACATGCTATGTGGGTGAAATTATGATACCATGCCAAGTTTCAACCATTTCAGAGTTCATTTGTGGTGCTTTTTAATTTCAGGGTCATTTAGCTCAAAACAATTCATTAAATGCATGAAAAATAGCAAATGAAGTTAGATAGGGTTGAAATTTTAGAATGTGGCTTCTAATGGTTCATATTGAATGCACAAAAAGTCTGGAGTTGAAATAAGTTAAAAAAATTGAAATCCTTTTGTAACAGACGAGTTTTCGTCCGAAACCGTGATACTTCGAAAGAGACTGTCCATTTTGTACACGAAGTGCATCCAGTTTTTGCCGTAACCCTGTCAACTTTTTAGAACATGCTATGTGGGTGAAATTATGATACCATGCCAAGTTTCAACCATTTCAGAGTTCATTTCTGGTGCTTTTTAATTTCAGGGTCATTTAGCTCAAAACAATTCATTAAATGCATGAAAAATAGCAAATGAAGTTAGATATGGTTGAAATTTTAGGATGTGGCTTCTAATGGTTCATATTGAATGCACAAAAAGTCTGGAGTTGAAATAAGTTAAAAAATTTGAAATCCTTTTGTAACAGACGAGTTTTCGTGCGAAACCCTGATACTTCGAAAGAGACTGTCCATTTTGTACACGAAGTGCATCCAGTTTTTGCCGTGACCCTCTCAACTTTTTAGCACATGCTATGTGGGTGAAATTATGATACCATGCCAAGTTTCAACCATTTCACAGTTCATTTGTGGTGCTTTTTAATTTCAGGGTCATTTAGCTCAAAACAATTCATTAAATGCATGAAAAATAGCAAATGAAGTTAGATAGGGTTGAAATTTTAGGATGTGGCTTCTAATGGTTCATATTGAATGCACAAAAAGTCTGGAGTTGAAATAAGTTAAAAAAATTGAAATCCTTTTGTAACAGACGAGTTTTCGTCCGAAACCCTGATACTTCGAAAGAGACTGTCCATTTTGTACACGAAGTGCATCCAGTTTTTGCCGTAACCCTGTCAACTTTTTAGCACATGCTATGTGGGTGAAATTATGATACCATGCCAAGTTTCAACCATTTCAGAGTTCATTTGTGGTGCTTTTTAATTTCAGGGTAATTTAGCTCAAAACAATTCATTAAATGCATGAAAAATAGCAAATGAAGTTAGATAGGGTTGAAATTTTAGGATGTGGCTTCTAATGGTTCATATTGAATGCACAAAAAGTCTGGAGTTGAAATAAGTTAAAAAAATTGAAATCCTTTTGTAACAGACGAGTTTTCGTCCGAAACCGTGATACTTCGAAAGAGACTGTCCATTTTGTACAGGAAGTGCATCCAGTTTTTGCCGTGACCCTCTCAACTTTTTAGCACATGCTATGTGGGTGAAATTATGATACCATGCCAAGTTTCAACCATTTCAGAGTTCATTTGTGGTGCTTTTTAATTTCAGGGTCATTTAGCTCAAAACAATTCATTAAATGCATGAAAAATAGCAAATGAAGTTAGATAGGGTTGAAATTTTAGAATGTGGCTTCTAATGGTTCATATTGAATGCACAAAAAGTCTGGAGTTGAAATAAGTTAAAAAAATTGAAATCCTTTTGTAATAGACGAGTTTTCGTCCGAAACCGTGATACTTCGAAAGAGACTGTCCATTTTGTACACGAAGTGCATCCAGTTTTTGCCGTAACCCTGTCAACTTTTTAGAACATGCTATGTGGGTGAAATTATGATACCATGCCAAGTTTCAACCATTTCAGAGTTCATTTCTGGTGCTTTTTAATTTCAGGGTCATTTAGCTCAAAACAATTCATTAAATGCATGAAAAATAGCAAATGAAGTTAGATAGGGTTGAAATTTTAGGATGTGGCTTCTAATGGTTCATATTGAATGCACAAAAAGTCTGGAGTTGAAATAAGTTAAAAAAATTGAAATCCTTTTGTAACAGACGAGTTTTCGTCCGAAACCCTGATACTTCGAAAGAGACTGTCCATTTTGTACACGAAGTGCATCCAGTTTTTGCCGTAACCCTGTCAACTTTTTAGCACATGCTATGTGGGTGAAATTATGATACCATGCCAAGTTTCAACCATTTCAGAGTTCATTTGTGGTGCTTTTTAATTTCAGGGTCATTTAGCTCAAAACAATTCATTAAATGCATGAAAAATAGCAAATGAAGTTAGATAGGGTTGAAATTTTAGGATGTGGCTTCTAATGGTTCATATTGAATGCACAAAAAGTCTGGAGTTGAAATAAGTTAAAAAAATTGAAATCCTTTTGTAACAGACGAGTTTTCGTCCGAAACCGTGATACTTCGAAAGAGACTGTCCATTTTGTACAGGAAGTGCATCCAGTTTTTGCCGTGACCCTCTCAACTTTTTAGCACAAGCTATGTGGGTGAAATTATGATACCATGCCAAGTTTCAACCTTTTCAGAGTTCATTTGTGGTGCTTTTTAATTTCAGGGTCATTTAGCTCAAAACAATTCATTAAATGCATGAAAAATAGCAAATAAAGTTAGATAGGGTTGAAATTTTAGGATGTGGCTTCTAATGGTTCATATTGAATGCACGAAAAGTCTGGAGTTGAAATAAGTTAAAAAAATTGAAATCCTTTTGTAACAGACGAGTTTTCGTCCGAAACCCTGATACTTCGAAAGAGACTGTCCATTTTGTATACGAAGTGCACCCAGTTTTTGCCGTGACCCTCTCAAATTTTTAGCACATGCTATGTGGGTGAAATTATGATACCATGCCAAGTTTCAACCATTTCAGAGTTCATTTCTGGTGCTTTTTAATTTCAGGGTCATTTAGCTCAAAACAATTCATTAAATGCATGAAAAATAGCAAATGAAGTTAGATAGGGTTGAAATTTTAGGATGTGGCTTCTAATGGTTCATATTCAACGCATAAAAAGTCTGGAGTTGAAATAAGTGAAAAAAATTTGAAATCCTTTTGTAACAGACGAGTTTTCGTCCGAAACCCTGATACTTCGAAAGAGACTGTCCATTTTGTACACGAAGTGCATCCAGTTTTTGCCGTGACCCTGTCAACTTTTTAGCACATGCTATGTGGGTGAAATTATGATACCATGCCAAGTTTCAACCATTTCAGAGTTCATTTGTGGTGCTTTTTATTTTCAGGGTCATTTAGCTCAAAACAATTCATTAAATGCATGAAAAATAGCAAATGAAGTTAGATAGGGTTGAAATTTTAGGATGTGGCTTCTAATGGTTCATATTGAATGCACAAAAAGTCTGGAGTTACAATAAGTTAAAAAAATTGAAATCCTTTTGTAACATACGAGTTTTCGTCCGAAACCGTGATACTTCGAAAGAGACTGTCCATTTTGTACACGAAGTGCATCCAGTTTTTCCGTAACCCTCTCAACTTTTTAGCACATGCTATGTGGGTGAAATTATGATACCATGCCAAGTTTCAACCTTTTCAGAGTTCATTTGTGGTGCTTTTTAATTTCAGGGTCATTTAGCTCAAAACAATTCATTAAATGCATGAAAAATAGCAAATGAAGTTAGATAGGGTTGAAATTTTAGGATGTGTCTTCTAATGGTTCATATTGAATGCACAAAAAGTCTGGAGTTGAAATAAGTTAAAAAATTTGAAATCCTTTTGTAACATACGAGTTTTCGTGCGAAACCCTGATACTTCGAAAGAGACTGTCCATTTTGTACACGATGTGCATCCAGTTTTTGCCGTGACCCTCTCAACTTTTTAGCACATGCTATGTGGGTGAAATTATGATACCATGCCAAGTTTCAACCATTTCAGAGTTCATTTCTGGTGCTTTTTAATTTCAGGGTCATTTAGCTCAAAACAATTCATTAAATGCATGAAAAATAGCAAATGAAGTTAGATAGGGTTGAAATTTTAGAATGTGGCTTCTAATGGTTCATATTGAATGCAAAAAAAGTCTGGAGTTGAAATAAGTTAAAAAATTTGAAATCCTTTTGTAACATACGAGTTTTCGTGCGAAACCCTGATACTTCGAAAGAGACTGTCCATTTTGTACACGAAGTGCATCCAGTTTTTGCCGTGACCCTCTCAACTTTTTAGCACATGCTATGTGGGTGAAATTATGATACCATGCCAAGTTTCAACCATTTCAGAGTTCATTTGTGGTGCTTTTTAATTTCAGGGTCATTTAGCTCAAAACAATTCATTAAATGCATGAAAAATAGCAAATGAAGTTAGATAGGGTTGAAATTTTAGTATGTGGCTTCTAATGGTTCATATTGAATGCACAAAAAGTCTGGAGTTGAAATAAGTTAAAAAATTGAAATCCTTTTGTAACAGACGAGTTTTCGTTCGAAACCCTGATACTTCGAAAGAGACTGTCCATTTTGTACACGAAGTGCATCCAGTTTTTGCCGTAAACCTCTCAACTTTTCAGCACAAGCTATGTGTGTGAAATTATGATACCATGCCAAGTTTCAACCTTTTCAGAGTTCATTTGTGGTGCTTTTTAATTTCAGGGTCATTTAGCTCAAAACAATTCATTAAATGCATGAAAAATAGCAAATGAAGTTAGATTGGGTTGAAATTTTAGGATGTGGCTTCTAATGGTTCATATTGAATGCACAAAAAGTCTGGAGTTGAAATAAGTTAAAAAAATTGAAATCCTTTTGTAACATACGAGTTTTCGTCCGAAACCCTGATACTTCAAAAGAGACTGTCCATTTTGTACACGAAGTGCATCCAGTTTTTGCCGTAACCCTCTCAACTTTTTAGCACATGCTATGTGGGTGAAATTATGATACCATGCCAAGTTACAACCATTTCAGAGTTCATTTGTGGTGCTTTTTAATTTCAGGGTCATTTAGCTCAAAACAATTCATTAAATGCTTGAAAAATAGCAAATGAAGTTAGATAGGGTTGAAATTTTAGGATGTGGCTTCTAATGGTTCATATTGAATGCACAAAAAGTCTGGAGTTGAAATAAGTAAAAAATTTGAAATCCTTTTGTAACAGACGAGTTTTCGTGCGAAACCCTGATACTTCGAAAGAGACTGTCCATTTTGTACACGAAGTGCATCCAGTTTTTGCCGTGACCCTCTCAACTTTTTAGCACATGCTATGTGGGTGTAATTATGATACCATGCCAAGTTTCAACCATTTCAGAGTTCATTTGTGGTGCTTTTTAATTTCAGGGTCATTTAGCTCAAAACAATTCATTAAATGCATGAAAAATAGCAAATGAAGTTAGATAGGGTTGAAATTTTAGAATGTGGCTTCTAATGGTTCATATTGAATGCACAAAAAGTCTGGAGTTGAAATAAGTTAAAAAATTGAAATCCTTTTGTAACAGACGAGTTTTCGTCCGAAACCGTGATACTTCGAAAGAGACTGTCCATTTTGTACACGAAGTGCATCCAGTTTTTGCCGTAACCCTGTCAACTTTTTAGAACATGCTATGTGGGTGAAATTATGATACCATGCCAAGTTTCAACCATTTCAGAGTTCATTTCTGGTGCTTTTTAATTTCAGGGTCATTTAGCTCAAAACAATTCATTAAATGCATGAAAAATAGCAAATGAAGTTAGATAGGGTTGAAATTTTAGGATGTGGCTTCTAATGATTCATATTGAATGCACAAAAAGTCTGGAGTTGAAATAAGTTAAAAAATTTGAAATCCTTTTGTAACAGACGAGTTTTCGTGCGAAACCCTGATACTTCGAAAGAGACTGTCCATTTTGTACACGAAGTGCATCCAGTTTTTGCCGTGACCCTCTCAACTTTTTAGCACATGCTATGTGGGTGAAATTATGATACCATGCCAAGTTTCAACCATTTCACAGTTCATTTGTGGTGCTTTTTAATTTCAGGGTCATTTAGCTCAAAACAATTCATTAAATGCATGAAAAATAGCAAATGAAGTTAGATAGGGTTGAAATTTTAGGATGTGGCTTCTAATGGTTCATATTGATTGCACAAAAAGTCTGGAGTTGAAATAAGTTAAAAAAATTGAAATCCTTTTGTAACAGACGAGTTTTCGTCCGAAACCGTGATACTTCGAAAGAGACTGTCCATTTTGTACAGGAAGTGCATCCAGTTTTTGCCGTGACCCTCTCAACTTTTTAGCACATGCTATGTGGGTGAAATTATGATACCATGCCAAGTTTCAACCATTTCAGAGTTCATTTGTGGTGCTTTTTAATTTCAGGGTCATTTAGCTCAAAACAATTCATTAAATGCATGAAAAATAGCAAATGAAGTTAGATAGGGTTGAAATTTTGGGATGTGGCTTCTAATGGTTCATATTGAATGCACAAAAAGTCTGGAGTTGAAATAAGTTAAAAAAAATTGAAATCCTTTTGTAACAAACGAGTTTTCGTCCGAAACCGTGATACTTCGGAAGAGACTGTCCATTTTGTACACGAAGTGCATGCAGCTTTTGCCGTAAACCTCTCAACTTTTTAGCACAAGCTATGTGGGTGAAATTATGATACCATGCCAAGTTTCAACCTTTTCAGAGTTCATTTGTGGTGCTTTTTAATTTCAGGGTCATTTAGCTCAAAACAATTCATTAAATGCATGAAAAATAGCAAATGAAGTTAGATAGGGTTGAAATTTTAGGATGTGGCTTCTAATGGTTCATATTGAATGCACAAAAAGTCTGGAGTTGAAATAAGTTAAAAAAATTGAAATCCTTTTGTAACAGACGAGTTTTCGTGCGAAACCCTGATACTTCGAAAGAGACTGTCCATTTTGTACACGAAGTGCACCCAGTTTTTGCCGTGACCCTCTCAACTTTTTAGAACATGCTATGTGGGTGAAATTATGATACCATGCCAAGTTTCAACCATTTCAGAGTTCATTTGTGGTGCTTTTTAATTTCAGGGTCATTTAGCTCAAAACAATTCATTAAATGCATGAAAAATAGCAAATGAAGTTAGATAGGGTTGAAATTTTAGGATGTGGCTTCTAATGGTTCATATTGAATGCACAAAAAGTCTGGAGTTGAAATAAGTTAAAAAATTGAAATCCTTTTGTAACAGACGAGTTTTCGTCCGAAACCCTGATACTTCGAAAGAGACTGTCCATTTTGTACACGAAGTGCATCCAGTTTTTGCCGTAACCCTGTCAACTTTTTAGCACAAGCTATGTTGGTGAAATTATGATACCATGCCAAGTTTCAACCTTTTCAGAGTTCATTTGTGGTGCTTTTTAATTTCAGGGTCATTTAGCTCAAAACAATTCATTAAATGCATGAAAAATAGCAAATAAAGTTAGATAGGGTTGAAATTTTAGGATGTGGCTTCTAATGGTTCATATTGAATGCACAAAAAGTCTGGAGTTGAAATAAGTTAAAAAAATTGAAATCCTTTTGTAACAGACGAGTTTTCGTCCGAAACCCTGATACTTCGAAAGAGACTGTCCATTTTGTACACGAAGTGCACCCAGTTTTTGCCGTGACCCTCTCAAATTTTTAGCACATGCTATGTGGGTGAAATTATGATACCATGCCAAGTTTCAACCATTTCAGAGTTCATTTGTGGTGCTTTTTAATTTCAGGGTCATTTAGCTCAAAACAATTCATTTAATGCATGAAAAATAGCAAATGAAGTTAGATAGGGTTGAAATTTTAGAATGTGGCTTCTAATGGTTCATATTGAATGCACAAAAAGTCTGGAGTTGAAATAAGTTAAAAAAATTGAAATCCTTTTGTAACAGACGAGTTTTCGTCCGAAACCGTGATACTTCGAAAGAGACTGTCCATTTTGTACACGAAGTGCACCCAGTTTTTGCCGTGACCCTCTCAAATTTTTAGCACATGCTATGTGGGTGAAATTATGATACCATGCCAAGTTTCAACCATTTCAGAGTTCATTTGTGGTGCTTTTTAATTTCAGGGTCATTTAGCTCAAAACAATTCATTAAATGCATGAAAAATAGCAAATGAAGTTAGATAGGGTTGAAATTTTAGAATGTGGCTTCTAATGGTTCATATTGAATGCACAAAAAGTCTGGAGTTGAAATAAGTTAAAAAAATTGAAATCCTTTTGTAACAGACGAGTTTTCGTCCGAAACCGTGATACTTCGAAAGAGACTGTCCATTTTGTACACGAAGTGCACCCAGTTTTTGCCGTGACCCTCTCAAATTTTTAGCACATGCTATGTGGGTGAAATTATGATACCATGCCAAGTTTCAACCATTTCAGAGTTCATTTGTGGTGCTTTTTAATTTCAGGGTCATTTAGCTCAAAACAATTCATTTAATGCATGAAAAATAGCAAATGAAGTTAGATAGGGTTGAAATTTTAGAATGTGGCTTCTAATGGTTCATATTGAATGCACAAAAAGTCTGGAGTTGAAATAAGTTAAAAAAATTGAAATCCTTTTGTAACAGACGAGTTTTCGTCCGAAACCGTGATACTTCGAAAGAGACTGTCCATTTTGTACACGAAGTGCACCCAGTTTTTGCCGTGACCCTCTCAAATTTTTAGCACATGCTATGTGGGTGAAATTATGATACCATGCCAAGTTTCAACCATTTCAGAGTTCATTTGTGGTGCTTTTTAATTTCAGGGTCATTTAGCTCAAAACAATTCATTAAATGCATGAAAAATAGCAAATGAAGTTAGATAGGGTTGAAATTTTAGAATGTGGCTTCTAATGGTTCATATTGAATGCACAAAAAGTCTGGAGTTGAAATAAGTTAAAAAAATTGAAATCCTTTTGTAACAGACGAGTTTTCGTCCGAAACCGTGATACTTCGAAAGAGACTGTCCATTTTGTACACGAAGTGCATCCAGTTTTTGCCGTAACCCTGTCAACTTTTTAGAACATGCTATGTGGGTGAAATTATGATACCATGCCAAGTTTCAACCATTTCAGAGTTCATTTCTGGTGCTTTTTAATTTCAGGGTCATTTAGCTCAAAACAATTCATTAAATGCATGAAAAATAGCAAATGAAGTTAGATATGGTTGAAATTTTAGGATGTGGCTTCTAATGGTTCATATTGAATGCACAAAAAGTCTGGAGTTGAAATAAGTTAAAAAATTTGAAATCCTTTTGTAACAGACGAGTTTTCGTGCGAAACCCTGATACTTCGAAAGAGACTGTCCATTTTGTACACGAAGTGCATCCAGTTTTTGCCGTGACCCTCTCAACTTTTTAGCACATGCTATGTGGGTGAAATTATGATACCATGCCAAGTTTCAACCATTTCACAGTTCATTTGTGGTGCTTTTTAATTTCAGGGTCATTTAGCTCAAAACAATTCATTAAATGCATGAAAAATAGCAAATGAAGTTAGATAGGGTTGAAATTTTAGGATGTGGCTTCTAATGGTTCATATTGAATGCACAAAAAGTCTGGAGTTGAAATAAGTTAAAAAAATTGAAATCCTTTTGTAACAGACGAGTTTTCGTCCGAAACCCTGATACTTCGAAAGAGACTGTCCATTTTGTACACGAAGTGCATCCAGTTTTTGCCGTAACCCTGTCAACTTTTTAGCACATGCTATGTGGGTGAAATTATGATACCATGCCAAGTTTCAACCATTTCAGAGTTCATTTGTGGTGCTTTTTAATTTCAGGGTAATTTAGCTCAAAACAATTCATTAAATGCATGAAAAATAGCAAATGAAGTTAGATAGGGTTGAAATTTTAGGATGTGGCTTCTAATGGTTCATATTGAATGCACAAAAAGTCTGGAGTTGAAATAAGTTAAAAAAATTGAAATCCTTTTGTAACAGACGAGTTTTCGTCCGAAACCGTGATACTTCGAAAGAGACTGTCCATTTTGTACAGGAAGTGCATCCAGTTTTTGCCGTGACCCTCTCAACTTTTTAGCACATGCTATGTGGGTGAAATTATGATACCATGCCAAGTTTCAACCATTTCAGAGTTCATTTGTGGTGCTTTTTAATTTCAGGGTCATTTAGCTCAAAACAATTCATTAAATGCATGAAAAATAGCAAATGAAGTTAGATAGGGTTGAAATTTTAGAATGTGGCTTCTAATGGTTCATATTGAATGCACAAAAAGTCTGGAGTTGAAATAAGTTAAAAAAATTGAAATCCTTTTGTAATAGACGAGTTTTCGTCCGAAACCGTGATACTTCGAAAGAGACTGTCCATTTTGTACACGAAGTGCATCCAGTTTTTGCCGTAACCCTGTCAACTTTTTAGAACATGCTATGTGGGTGAAATTATGATACCATGCCAAGTTTCAACCATTTCAGAGTTCATTTCTGGTGCTTTTTAATTTCAGGGTCATTTAGCTCAAAACAATTCATTAAATGCATGAAAAATAGCAAATGAAGTTAGATAGGGTTGAAATTTTAGGATGTGGCTTCTAATGGTTCATATTGAATGCACAAAAAGTCTGGAGTTGAAATAAGTTAAAAAAATTGAAATCCTTTTGTAACAGACGAGTTTTCGTCCGAAACCCTGATACTTCGAAAGAGACTGTCCATTTTGTACACGAAGTGCATCCAGTTTTTGCCGTAACCCTGTCAACTTTTTAGCACATGCTATGTGGGTGAAATTATGATACCATGCCAAGTTTCAACCATTTCAGAGTTCATTTGTGGTGCTTTTTAATTTCAGGGTCATTTAGCTCAAAACAATTCATTAAATGCATGAAAAATAGCAAATGAAGTTAGATAGGGTTGAAATTTTAGGATGTGGCTTCTAATGGTTCATATTGAATGCACAAAAAGTCTGGAGTTGAAATAAGTTAAAAAAATTGAAATCCTTTTGTAACAGACGAGTTTTCGTCCGAAACCGTGATACTTCGAAAGAGACTGTCCATTTTGTACAGGAAGTGCATCCAGTTTTTGCCGTGACCCTCTCAACTTTTTAGCACAAGCTATGTGGGTGAAATTATGATACCATGCCAAGTTTCAACCTTTTCAGAGTTCATTTGTGGTGCTTTTTAATTTCAGGGTCATTTAGCTCAAAACAATTCATTAAATGCATGAAAAATAGCAAATAAAGTTAGATAGGGTTGAAATTTTAGGATGTGGCTTCTAATGGTTCATATTGAATGCACGAAAAGTCTGGAGTTGAAATAAGTTAAAAAAATTGAAATCCTTTTGTAACAGACGAGTTTTCGTCCGAAACCCTGATACTTCGAAAGAGACTGTCCATTTTGTATACGAAGTGCACCCAGTTTTTGCCGTGACCCTCTCAAATTTTTAGCACATGCTATGTGGGTGAAATTATGATACCATGCCAAGTTTCAACCATTTCAGAGTTCATTTCTGGTGCTTTTTAATTTCAGGGTCATTTAGCTCAAAACAATTCATTAAATGCATGAAAAATAGCAAATGAAGTTAGATAGGGTTGAAATTTTAGGATGTGGCTTCTAATGGTTCATATTCAACGCATAAAAAGTCTGGAGTTGAAATAAGTGAAAAAAATTTGAAATCCTTTTGTAACAGACGAGTTTTCGTCCGAAACCCTGATACTTCGAAAGAGACTGTCCATTTTGTACACGAAGTGCATCCAGTTTTTGCCGTGACCCTGTCAACTTTTTAGCACATGCTATGTGGGTGAAATTATGATACCATGCCAAGTTTCAACCATTTCAGAGTTCATTTGTGGTGCTTTTTATTTTCAGGGTCATTTAGCTCAAAACAATTCATTAAATGCATGAAAAATAGCAAATGAAGTTAGATAGGGTTGAAATTTTAGGATGTGGCTTCTAATGGTTCATATTGAATGCACAAAAAGTCTGGAGTTACAATAAGTTAAAAAAATTGAAATCCTTTTGTAACATACGAGTTTTCGTCCGAAACCGTGATACTTCGAAAGAGACTGTCCATTTTGTACACGAAGTGCATCCAGTTTTTCCGTAACCCTCTCAACTTTTTAGCACTTGCTATGTGGGTGAAATTATGATACCATGCCAAGTTTCAACCTTTTCAGAGTTCATTTGTGGTGCTTTTTAATTTCAGGGTCATTTAGCTCAAAACAATTCATTAAATGCATGAAAAATAGCAAATGAAGTTAGATAGGGTTGAAATTTTAGGATGTGGCTTCTAATGGTTCATATTGAATGCACAAAAAGTCTGGAGTTGAAATAAGTTAAAAAAAATTGAAATCCTTTTGTAACATACGAGTTTTCGTCCGAAACCGTGATACTTCGAAAGAGACTGTCCATTTTGTACACGAAGTGCATCCAGTTTTTGCCGTAACCCTGTCATCTTTTTAGCACAAGCTATGTGGGTGAAATTATGATACCATGCCAAGTTTCAACCATTTCAGAGTTCATTTGTGGTGCTTTTTAATTTCAGGGTCATTTAGCTCAAAACAATTCATTAAATGCATGAAAAATAAAAATGAAGTTAGATAGGGTTGAAATTTTAGGATGTGGCTTCTAATGGTTCATATTGAATGCCCAAAAAGTCTGGAGTTGAAATAAGTTAAAAAATTTGAAATCCTTTTGTAACAGACGAGTTTTCGTGCGAAACCCTGATACTTCGAAAGAGACTGTCCATTTTGTACACGAAGTGCACCCAGTTTTTGCCGTGGCCCTCTCAACTTTATAGCACATGCTATGTGGGTGAAATTATGATACCATGCCAAGTTTCAACCATTTCATTGTTCATTTGTGGTGCTTTTTAATTTCAGGGTCATTTAGCTCAAAACAATTCATTAAATGCATGAAAAATAGCAAATGAAGTTAGATAGGGTTGAAATTTTAGGATGTGGCTTCTAATGGTTCATATTGAATGCACAAAAAGCCTGGAGTTGAAATAAGTTAAAAAATTGAAATGCTTTTGTAACAGACGAGTTTTCGTCCGAAACCCTGATACTTCGAAAGAGACTGTCCATTTTGTACACGAAGTGCATCCATTTTTTTCCGTAAACCTCTCAACTTTTTAGCTCATGCTATGTGGGTGAAATTATGATACCATGCCAAGTTTCAACCATTTCAGAGTTCATTTGTGGTGCTTTTTAATTTCAGGGTCATTTAGCTCAAAACAATTCATTAAATGCATGAAAATAGCAAATGAAGTTAGATAGGGTTGAAATTTTAGGATGTGGCTTCTAATGGTTCATATTGAATGCACAAAAAGTCTGGAGTTGAAATAAGTTCAAAAATTGAAATGCTTTTGTAACAGACGAGTTTTCGTCCGAAACCCTGATACTTCGAAAGAGACTGTCCATTTTGTACACGAAGTGCATCCATTTTTTTTCCGTAAACCTCTCAACTTTTTAGCTCATGCTATGTGGGTGAAATTATGATACCATGCCAAGTTTCAACCATTTCAGAGTTCATTTGTGGTGCTTTTTAATTTCAGGGTCATTTAGCTCAAAACAATTCATTAAATGCATGAAAAATAGCAAATGAAGTTAGATAGGGTTGAAATTTTAGGATGTGGCTTCTAATGGTTCATATTGATTGCACAAAAAGTCTGGAGTTGAAATAAGTTAAAAAAATTGAAATCCTTTTGTAACAGACGAGTTTTCGTCCGAAACCGTGATACTTCGAAAGAGACTGTCCATTTTGTACACGAAGTGCATCCAGTTTTTGCCGTAACCCTGTCAACTTTTTAGAACATGCTATGTGGGTGAAATTATGATACCATGCCAAGTTTCAACCATTTCAGAGTTCATTTCTGGTGCTTTTTAATTTCAGGGTCATTTAGCTCAAAATAATTCATTAAATGCATGAAAAATAGCAAATGAAGTTAGATAGGGTTGAAATTTTAGGATGTGGCTTCTAATGGTTCATATTGAATGCACAAAAAGTCTGGAGTTGAAAGAAGTTAAAAAATTTGAAATCCTTTTGTAACAGACGAGTTTTTGTGCGAAACCCTGATACTTCGAAAGAGACTGTCCATTTTGTACACGAAGTGCATCCAGTTTTTGCCGTGACCCTCTCAACTTTTTAGCACATGCTATGTGGGTGAAATTATGATACCATGCCAAGTTTCAACCATTTCACAGTTCATTTATGGTGCTTTTTAATTTCAGGGTCATTTAGCTCAAAACAATTCATTAAATGCATGAAAAATAGCAAATGAAGTTAGATAGGGTTGAAATTTTAGGATGTGGCTTCTAATGGTTCATATTGAATGCACAAAAAGTCTGGAGTTGAAATAAGTTAAAAAAATTGAAATCATTTTGTAACAGACGAGTTTTCGTCCGAAACCGTGATACTTCGTAAGAGACTGTCCATTTTGTACAGGAAGTGCATCCAGTTTTTGCCGTAACCCTGTCAACTTTTTAGCACATGCTATGTGGGTGAAATTATGATACCATGCCAAGTTTCAACCATTTCAGAGTTCATTTGTGGTGCTTTTTAATTTCAGGGTCATTTAGCTCAAAACAATTCATTAAATGCATGAAAAATAGCAAATGAAGTTAGATAGGGTTGAAATTTTAGGATGTGGCTTCTAATGGTTCATATTGAATGCACAAAAAGTCTGGAGTTGAAATAAGTTAAAAAAATTGAAATCCTTTTGTAACAGACGAGTTTTCGTCCGAAACCGTGATACTTCGAAAGAGACTGTCCATTTTGTACAGGAAGTGCATCCAGTTTTTGCCGTGACCCTCTCAACTTTTTAGCACATGCTATGTGGGTGAAATTATGATACCATGCCAAGTTTCAACCATTTCAGAGTTCATTTGTGGTGCTTTTTAATTTCAGGGTCATTTAGCTCAAAACAATTGATTAAATGCATGAAAAATAGCAAATGAAGTTAGATAGGGTTGAAATTTTGGGATGTGGCTTCTAATGGTTCATATTGAATGCACAAAAAGTCTGGAGTTGAAATAAGTTAAAAAAATTGAAATCCTTTTGTAACAGACGAGTTTTCGTCCGAAACCCTGATACTTCGAAAGAGACTGTCCATTTTGTACACGAAGTGCATCCAGTTTTTGCCGTGACCCTCTCAACTTTTTAGCACATGCTATGTGGGTGAAATTATGATACCATGCCAAGTTTCAACCATTTCAGAGTTCATTTGTGGTGCTTTTTAATTTCAGGGTCATTTAGCTCAAAACAATTCATTAAATGCATGAAAAATAGCAAATGAAGTTAGATAGGGTTGAAATTTTAGGATGTGGCTTCTAATGGTTCATATTGAATGCACAAAAAGTCTGGAGTTGAAATAAGTTAAAAAAATTGAAATCCTTTTGTAACAGACGAGTTTTCGTCCGAAACCGTGATACTTCGAAAGAGACTGTCCATTTTGTACACGAAGTGCATCCAGTTTTTGCCGTAACCCTGTCAACTTTTTAGAACATGCTATGTGGGTGAAATTATGATACCATGCCAAGTTTCAACCATTTCAGAGTTCATTTCTGGTGCTTTTTAATTTCAGGGTCATTTAGCTCAAAACAATTCATTAAATGCATGAAAAATAGCAAATGAAGTTAGATAGGGTTGAAATTTTTGGATGTGGCTTCTAATGGTTCATATTGAATGCACAAAAAGTCTGGAGTTGAAATAAGTTAAAAAATTTGAAATCCTTTTGTAACAGACGAGTTTTTGTGCGAAACCCTGATACTTCGAAAGAGACTGTCCATTTTGTACACGAAGTGCATCCAGTTTTTGCCGTGACCCTCTCAACTTTTTAGCACATGCTATGTGGGTGAAATTATGATACCATGCCAAGTTTCAACCATTTCACAGTTCATTTGTGGTGCTTTTTAATTTCAGGGTCATTTAGCTCAAAACAATTCATTAAATGCATGAAAAATAGCAAATGAAGTTAGATAGGGTTGAAATTTTAGGATGTGGCTTCTAATGGTTCATATTGAATGCACAAAAAGTCTGGAGTTGAAATAAGTTAAAAAAATTGAAATCCTTTTGTAACAGACGAGTTTTCGTCCGAAACCGTGATACTTCGAAAGAGACTGTCCATTTTGTACAGGAAGTGCATCCAGTTTTTGCCGTAACCCTGTCAACTTTTTAGCACATGCTATGTGGGTGAAATTATGATACCATGCCAAGTTTCAACCATTTCAGAGTTCATTTGTGGTGCTTTTTAATTTCAGGGTCATTTAGCTCAAAACAATTCATTAAATGCATGAAAAATAGCAAATGAAGTTAGATAGGGTTGAAATTTTAGGATGTGGCTTCTAATGGTTCATATTGAATGCACAAAAAGTCTGGAGTTGAAATAAGTTAAAAAAAATTGAAATCCTTTTGTAACAGACGAGTTTTCGTCCGAAACCGTGATACTTCGAAAGAGACTGTCCATTTTGTACAGGAAGTGCATCCAGTTTTTGCCGTGACCCTCTCAACTTTTTAGCACATGCTATGTGGGTGAAATTATGATACCATGCCAAGTTTCAACCATTTCAGAGTTCATTTGTGGTGCTTTTTAATTTCAGGGTCATTTAGCTCAAAACAATTGATTAAATGCATGAAAAATAGCAAATGAAGTTAGATAGGGTTGAAATTTTGGGATGTGGCTTCTAATGGTTCATATTGAATGCACAAAAAGTCTGGAGTTGAAATAAGTTAAAAAAATTGAAATCCTTTTGTAACAGACGAGTTTTCGTCCGAAACCCTGATACTTCGAAAGAGACTGTCCATTTTGTACACGAAGTGCATCCAGTTTTTGCCGTAACCCTGTCAACTTTTTAGCACAAGCTATGTGGGTGAAATTATGATACCATGCCAAGTTTCAACCTTTTCAGAGTTCATTTGTGGTGCTTTTTAATTTCTGGGTCATTTAGCTCAAAACAATTCATTAAATGCATGAAAAATAGCAAATAAAGTTAGATAGGGTTGAAATTTTAGGATGTGGCTTCTAATGGTTCATATTGAATGCACAAAAAGTCTGGAGTTGAAATAAGTTAAAAAATTTGAAATCCTTTTGTAACAGACGAGTTTTCGTCCGAAAACCTGATACTTCGAAAGAGACTGTCCATTTTGTACACGAAGTGCACCCAGTTTTTGCCGTGACCCTCTCAAATTTTTAGCACATGCTATGTGGGTGAAATTATGATACCATGCCAAGTTTCAACCATTTCAGAGTTCATTTCTGGTGCTTTTTAATTTCAGGGTCATTTAGCTCAAAACAATTCATTAAATGCATGAAAAATAGCAAATGAAGTTAGATAGGGTTGAAATTTTAGGATGTGGCTTCTAATGGTTCATATTGAATGCACAAAAGTCTGGAGTTGAAATAAGTTAAAAAATTTGAAATCCTTTTGTAACAGACGAGTTTTCGTCCGAAACACTGATACTTCGAAAGAGACTGTCCATTTTGTACACGAAGTGCACCCAGTTTTTGCCGTGACCCTCTCAAATTTTTAGCACATGCTATGTGGGTGAAATTATGATACCATGCCAAGTTTCAACCATTTCAGAGTTCATTTCTGGTGCTTTTTAATTTCAGGGTCATTTAGCTCAAAACAATTCATTAAATGCATGAAAAATAGCAAATGAAGTTAGATAGGGTTGAAATTTTAGGATGTGGCTTCTAATGGTTCATATTGAATGCACAAAAAGTCTGGAGTTGAAATAAGTTAAAAAAATTGAAATCCTTTTGTAACAGACGAGTTTTCGTCCGAAACCGTGATACTTCGAAAGAGACTGTCCATTTTGTACAGGAAGTGCATCCAGTTTTTGCCGTGACCCTCTCAACTTTTTAGCACATGCTATGTGGGTGAAATTATGATACCATGCCAAGTTTCAACCATTTCAGAGTTCATTTGTGGTGCTTTTTAATTTCAGGGTCATTTAGCTCAAAACAATTGATTAAATGCATGAAAAATAGCAAATGAAGTTAGATAGGGTTGAAATTTTGGGATGTGGCTTCTAATGGTTCATATTGAATGCACAAAAAGTCTGGAGTTGAAATAAGTTAAAAAAATTGAAATCCTTTTGTAACAGACGAGTTTTCGTCCGAAACCCTGATACTTCGAAAGAGACTGTCCATTTTGTACACGAAGTGCATCCAGTTTTTGCCGTGACCCTCTCAACTTTTTAGCACATGCTATGTGGGTGAAATTATGATACCATGCCAAGTTTCAACCATTTCAGAGTTCATTTGTGGTGCTTTTTAATTTCAGGGTCATTTAGCTCAAAACAATTCATTAAATGCATGAAAAATAGCAAATGAAGTTAGATAGGGTTGAAATTTTAGGATGTGGCTTCTAATGGTTCATATTGAATGCACAAAAAGTCTGGAGTTGAAATAAGTTAAAAAAATTGAAATCCTTTTGTAACAGACGAGTTTTCGTCCGAAACCGTGATACTTCGAAAGAGACTGTCCATTTTGTACACGAAGTGCATCCAGTTTTTGCCGTAACCCTGTCAACTTTTTAGAACATGCTATGTGGGTGAAATTATGATACCATGCCAAGTTTCAACCATTTCAGAGTTCATTTCTGGTGCTTTTTAATTTCAGGGTCATTTAGCTCAAAACAATTCATTAAATGCATGAAAAATAGCAAATGAAGTTAGATAGGGTTGAAATTTTTGGATGTGGCTTCTAATGGTTCATATTGAATGCACAAAAAGTCTGGAGTTGAAATAAGTTAAAAAATTTGAAATCCTTTTGTAACAGACGAGTTTTTGTGCGAAACCCTGATACTTCGAAAGAGACTGTCCATTTTGTACACGAAGTGCATCCAGTTTTTGCCGTGACCCTCTCAACTTTTTAGCACATGCTATGTGGGTGAAATTATGATACCATGCCAAGTTTCAACCATTTCACAGTTCATTTGTGGTGCTTTTTAATTTCAGGGTCATTTAGCTCAAAACAATTCATTAAATGCATGAAAAATAGCAAATGAAGTTAGATAGGGTTGAAATTTTAGGATGTGGCTTCTAATGGTTCATATTGAATGCACAAAAAGTCTGGAGTTGAAATAAGTTAAAAAAATTGAAATCCTTTTGTAACAGACGAGTTTTCGTCCGAAACCGTGATACTTCGAAAGAGACTGTCCATTTTGTACAGGAAGTGCATCCAGTTTTTGCCGTAACCCTGTCAACTTTTTAGCACATGCTATGTGGGTGAAATTATGATACCATGCCAAGTTTCAACCATTTCAGAGTTCATTTGTGGTGCTTTTTAATTTCAGGGTCATTTAGCTCAAAACAATTCATTAAATGCATGAAAAATAGCAAATGAAGTTAGATAGGGTTGAAATTTTAGGATGTGGCTTCTAATGGTTCATATTGAATGCACAAAAAGTCTGGAGTTGAAATAAGTTAAAAAAAATTGAAATCCTTTTGTAACAGACGAGTTTTCGTCCGAAACCGTGATACTTCGAAAGAGACTGTCCATTTTGTACAGGAAGTGCATCCAGTTTTTGCCGTGACCCTCTCAACTTTTTAGCACATGCTATGTGGGTGAAATTATGATACCATGCCAAGTTTCAACCATTTCAGAGTTCATTTGTGGTGCTTTTTAATTTCAGGGTCATTTAGCTCAAAACAATTGATTAAATGCATGAAAAATAGCAAATGAAGTTAGATAGGGTTGAAATTTTGGGATGTGGCTTCTAATGGTTCATATTGAATGCACAAAAAGTCTGGAGTTGAAATAAGTTAAAAAAATTGAAATCCTTTTGTAACAGACGAGTTTTCGTCCGAAACCCTGATACTTCGAAAGAGACTGTCCATTTTGTACACGAAGTGCATCCAGTTTTTGCCGTAACCCTGTCAACTTTTTAGCACAAGCTATGTGGGTGAAATTATGATACCATGCCAAGTTTCAACCTTTTCAGAGTTCATTTGTGGTGCTTTTTAATTTCTGGGTCATTTAGCTCAAAACAATTCATTAAATGCATGAAAAATAGCAAATAAAGTTAGATAGGGTTGAAATTTTAGGATGTGGCTTCTAATGCTTCATATTGAATGCACAAAAAGTCTGGAGTTGAAATAAGTTAAAAAATTTGAAATCCTTTTGTAACAGACGAGTTTTCGTCCGAAAACCTGATACTTCGAAAGAGACTGTCCATTTTGTACACGAAGTGCACCCAGTTTTTGCCGTGACCCTCTCAAATTTTTAGCACATGCTATGTGGGTGAAATTATGATACCATGCCAAGTTTCAACCATTTCAGAGTTCATTTCTGGTGCTTTTTAATTTCAGGGTCATTTAGCTCAAAACAATTCATTAAATGCATGAAAAATAGCAAATGAAGTTAGATAGGGTTGAAATTTTAGGATGTGGCTTCTAATGGTTCATATTGAATGCACAAAAGTCTGGAGTTGAAATAAGTTAAAAAATTTGAAATCCTTTTGTAACAGACGAGTTTTCGTCCGAAACACTGATACTTCGAAAGAGACTGTCCATTTTGTACACGAAGTGCACCCAGTTTTTGCCGTGACCCTCTCAAATTTTTAGCACATGCTATGTGGGTGAAATTATGATACCATGCCAAGTTTCAACCATTTCAGAGTTCATTTCTGGTGCTTTTTAATTTCAGGGTCATTTAGCTCAAAACAATTCATTAAATGCATGAAAAATAGCAAATGAAGTTAGATAGGGTTGAAATTTTAGGATGTGGCTTCTAATGGTTCATATTGAACGCACAAAAAGTCTGGAGTTGAAATAAGTGAAAAAAATTGAAATCCTTTTGTAACATACGAGTTTTCGTCCGAAACCGTGATACTTCGAAAGAGACTGTCCATTTTGTACACGAAGTGCATCCAGTTTTTGCCGTAACCCTGTCAACTTTTTAGCACAAGCTATGTGGGTGAAATTATGATACCATGCCAAGTTTCAACCATTTCAGAGTTCATTTCTGGTGCTTTTTAATTTCAGGGTCATTTAGCTCAAAACAATTCATTAAATGCATGAAAAATAGCAAATGAAGTTAGATAGGGTTGAAATTTTAGGATGTGGCTTCTAATGGTTCATATTGAATGCACAAAAAGTCTGGAGTTGAAATAAGTTAAAAATTTTGAAATCCTTTTGTAACAGACGAGTTTTCGTGCGAAACCCTGATACTTCGAAAGAGACTGTCCATTTTGTACATGAAGTGCATCCAGTTTTTGCCGTGACCCTCTCAACTTTTTAGCACATGCTATGTGGGAGAAATTATGATACCATGCCAAGTTTCAACCATTTCAGAGTTCATTTGTGGTGCTTTTTAATTTCAGGGTCATTTAGCTCAAAACAATTCATTAAATGCATGAAAAATAGCAAATGAAGTTAGATAGGGTTGAAATTTTAGGATGTGGCTTCTAATGGTTCATATTGAATGCTCAAAAAGTCTGGAGTTGAAATAAGTTAAAAAATTGAAATCCTTTTGTAACGGACGAGTTTTCGTCCGAAACCCTGATACTTCGAAAGAGACTGTCCATTTTGTACACGAAGTGCATCCAGTTTTTGCCGTAAACCTCTCAACTTTTTAGCACATGCTATGTGGGTGAAATTATGATACCATGCCAAGTTTCAACCATTTCAGAGTTCATTTGTGGTGCTTTTTAATTTCAGAGTCATTTAGCTCAAAACAATTCATTAAATGCATGAAAAATAGCAAATGAAGTTAGATAGGGTTGAAATTTTAGGATGTGGCTTCTAATGGTTCATATTGAATGCTCAAAAAGTCTGGAGTTGAAATAAGTTAAAAAATTGAAATCCTTTTGTAACGGACGAGTTTTCGTCCGAAACCCTGATACTTCGAAAGAGACTGTCCATTTTGTACACGAAGTGCATCCAGTTTTTGCCGTAAACCTCTCAACTTTTTAGCACATGCTATGTGGGTGAAATTATGATACCATGCCAAGTTTCAACCATTTCAGAGTTTATTTGTGGTGCTTTTTAATTTCAGGGTCATTTAGCTCAAAACAATTTATTAAATGCATGAAAAATAGAAAATGAAGTTAGATAGGGTTGAAATTTTAGGATGTGGCTTCTAATGGTTCATATTGAATGCACAAAAAGTCTGGAGTTGAAATAAGTTAAAAAATTGAAATGCTTTTGTAACAGACGAGTTTTCGTCCGAAACCCTGATACTTCGAAAGAGACTGTCCATTTTGTACACGAAGTGCATCCAGTTTTTGCCGTAACCCTGTCAACTTTTTAGCACAAGCTATGTGGGTGAAATTATGATACCATGCCAAGTTTCAACCTTTTCAGAGTTCATTTGTGGTGCTTTTTAATTTCAGGGTCATTTAGCTCAAAACAATTCATTAAATGCATGAAAAATAGCAAATGAAGTTAGACAGGGTTGAAATTTTAGGATGTGGCTTCTAATGGTTCATATTGAATGCACAAAAAGTCTGGAGTTGAAATAAGTTAAAAAAATTGAAATCCTTTTGTAACATACGAGTTTTCGTCCGAAACCCTGATACTTCGAAAGAGACTGTCCATTTTGTACACGAAGTGCATCCAGTTTTTCCGTAACCCTCTCAACTTTTTAGCACATGCTATGTGGGTGAAATTTTGAAACCATGCCAAGTTTCAACCTTTTCAGAGTTCATTTGTGGTGCTTTTTAATTTCGGGGTCATTTAGCTCAAAACAATTCATTAAATGCATGAAAAATAGCAAATGAAGTTAGATAGGCTTGAAATTTTAGGATGTGGCTTCTAATGGTTCATATTGAATGCACAAAAAGTCTAGAGTTGAAATAAGTTAAAAAAATTGAAATCCTTTTGTAACATACGAGTTTTCGTCCGAAACCGTGATACTTCGAAAGAGACTGTCCATTTTGTACACGAAGTGCATCCAGTTTTTGCCGTAACCCTGTCAACTTTTTAGCACAAGCTATGTGGGTGATATTATGATACCATGCCAAGTTTCAACCATTTCAGAGTTCATTTGTGGTGCTTTTAAATTTCAGGGTCATTTAGCTCAAAACAATTCATTAAATGCATGAAAAATAGCAAATGAAGTTAGATAGGGTTGAAATTTTAGGATGTGGCTTCTAATGGTTCATATTGAATGCACAAAAAGTCTGGAGTTGAAATAAGTTAAAAAATTGAAATGCTTTTGTAACAGACGAGTTTTCGTCCGAAACCCTGATACTTCGAAAGAGACTGTCCATTTTGTACACGAAGTGCTTCCAGTTTTTGCCGTAACCCTGTCAACTTTTTAGCACAAGCTATGTGGGTGAAATTATGATATCATGCCAAGTTTCAACCTTTTCAGAGTTCATTTGTGGTGCTTTGTAATTTCAGGGTCATTTAGCTCAAAACAATTCATTAAATGCCTGAAAAATAGCAAATGAAGTTAGACAGGGTTGAAATTTTAGGATGTGGCTTCTAATGGTTCATATTGAATGCACAAAAAGTCTGGAGTTGAAATAAGTTAAAAAAATTGAAATCCTCTTGTAACAGACGAGTTTTCGTGCGAAACCCTGATACTTCGAAAGAGACTGTCCATTTTGTACATGAAGTGCATCCAGTTTTTGCCGTGACCCTCTCAACTTTTTAGCACATGCTATGTGGGTGAAATTATGATACCATGCCAAGTTTCAACCATTTCAGAGTTCATTTGTGGTGCTTTTTAATTTCAGGGTCATTTAGCTCAAAACAATTCATTAAATGCATGAAAAATAGCAAATGAAGTTAGATAGGGTTGAAATTTTAGGATGTGGCTTCTAATGGTTCATATTGAATGCTCAAAAAGTCTGGAGTTGAAATAAGTTAAAAAATTGAAATCCTTTTGTAACGGACGAGTTTTCGTCCGAAACCCTGATACTTCGAAAGAGACTGTCCATTTTGTACACGAAGTGCATCCAGTTTTTGCCGTAAACCTCTCAACTTTTTAGCACATGCTATGTGGGTGAAATTATGATACCATGCCAAGTTTCAACCATTTCAGAGTTCATTTGTGGTGCTTTTTAATTTCAGGGTCATTTAGCTCAAAACAATTCATTAAATGCATGAAAAATAGCAAATGAAGTTAGATAGGGTTGAAATTTTAGGATGTGGCTTCTAATGGTTCATATTGAATGCACAAAAAGTCTGGAGTTGAAATAAGTTAAAAAAATTGAAATCCTTTTGTAACAGACAAGTTTTCGTCCGAAACCGTGATACTTCGAAAGAGACTGTCCATTTTGTACAGGAAGTGCATCCAGTTTTTGCCGTCACCCTGTCAACTTTTTAGCACATGCTATGTGGATGAAATTATGATACCATGCCAAGTTTCAACCATTTCAGAGTTCATTTGTGGTGCTTTTTAATTTCAGGGTCATTTAGCTCAAAACAATTCATTAAATGCATGAAAAATAGCAAATGAAGTTAGAAAGGGTTGAAATTTTAGGATGTGGCTTCTAATGGTTCATATTGAATGCACAAAAATTCTAGAGTTGAAATAAGTTAAAAAAATTGAAATCCTTTTGTAACAGACGAGTTTTCGTCCGAAACCGTGATACTTCGAAAGAGACTGTCCATTTTGTACAGGAAGTGCATCCAGTTTTTGCCGTGACCCTCTCAACTTTTTAGCACATGCTATGTGGGTGAAATTATGATACCATGCCAAGTTTCAACCATTTCAGAGTTCATTTGTGGTGCTTTTTAATTTCAGGGTCATTTAGCTCAAAACAATTCATTAAATGCATGAAAAATAGCAAATGAAGTTAGATAGGGTTGAAAGTTTGGGATGTGGCTTCTAATGGTTCATATTGAATGCACAAAAAGTCTGGAGTTGAAATAAGTTAAAAAAATTGAAATCCTTTTGTAACAGACGAGTTTTCGTCCGAAACCGTGATACTTCGAAAAAGACTGTCCATTTTGTACACGAAGTGCATGCAGTTTTTGCCGTAACCCTGTCAACTTTTTAGAACATGCTATGTGGGTGAAATTATGATACCATGCCAAGTTTCAACCATTTCAGAGTTCATTTGTGGTGCTTTTTAATTTCAGGGTCATTTAGCTCAAAACAATTCATTAAATGCATGAAAAATAGCAAATGAAGTTAGATAGGGTTGAAATTTTAGGATGTGGCTTCTAATGGTTCATATTGAATGCACAAAAAGTCTGGAGTTGAAATAAGTTAAAAAAATTGAAATCCTTTTGTAACATACGAGTTTTCTTCCGAAATAGACTGTCCATTTTGTACACGAAGTGCATCCAATTTTTTCCGTAACCCTCTCAACTTTTTAGCACATGCTATGTTGGTGAAATTATGATACCATGCCAAGTTTCAACCTTTTCAGAGTTCATTTGTGGTGCTTTTCAATTTCAGGGTCATTTAGCTCAAAACAATTCATTAAATGCATGAAAAATAGCAAATGAAGTTAGATAGGGTTGTAATTTTAGGATGTGGCTTCTAATGGTTCATATTGAATGCACAAAAAGTCTGGAGTTGAAATAAGTTAAAAAATTGAAATGCTTTTGTAACAGACGAGTTTTCGTCCGAAACCCTGATACTTCGAAAGAGACTGTCCATTTTGTACACGAAGTGCATCCAGTTTTTGCCGTAAACCTCTCAACTTTTTAGCACATGCTATGTGGGTGAAATTATGATACCATGCCAAGTTTCAACCATTTCAGAGTTCATTTGTGGTGCTTTTTAATTTCAGGGTCATTTAGCTCAAAACAATTCATTAAATGCATGAAAAATAGCAAATGAAGTTAGATAGGGTTGTAATTTTAGGATGTGGCTTCTAATGGTTCATATTGAATGCACAAAAAGTCTGGAGTTGAAATAAGTTAAAAAATTGAAATGCTTTTGTAACAGACGAGTTTTCGTCCGAAACCCTGATACTTCGAAAGAGACTGTCCATTTTGTACACGAAGTGCATCCAGTTTTTGCCGTAACCCTGTCAACTTTTTAGCACAAGCTATGTGGGTGAAATTATGATACCATGCCAAGTTTCAACCTTTTCAGAGTTCATTTGTGGTGCTTTGTAATTTCAGGGTCATTTAGCTCAAAACAATTCATTAAATGCCTGAAAAATAGCAAATGAAGTTAGACAGGGTTGAAATTTTAGGATGTGGCTTCTAATGGTTCATATTGAATGCACAAAAAGTCTGGAGTTGAAATAAGTTAAAAAAATTGAAATCCTTTTGTAACAGACGAGTTTTCGTGCGAAACCCTGATACTTCGAAAGAGACTGTCCATTTTGTACATGAAGTGCATCCAGTTTTTGACGTGACCCTCTCAACTTTTTAGCACATGCTATGTGGGTGAAATTATGATACCATGCCAAGTTTCAACCATTTCAGAGTTCATTTGTGGTGCTTTTTAATTTCAGGGTCATTTAGCTCAAAACAATTCATTAAATGCATGAAAAATAGCAAATGAAGTTAGATAGGGTTGAAATTTTAGGATGTGGCTTCTAATGGTTCATATTGAATGCTCAAAAAGTCTGGAGTTGAAATAAGTTAAAAAATTGAAATCCTTTTGTAACGGACGAGTTTTCGTCCGAAACCCTGATACTTCGAAAGAGACTGTCCATTTTGTACACGAAGTGCATCCAGTTTTTGCCGTAAACCTCTCAACTTTTTAGCACATGCTATGTGGGTGAAATTATGATACCATGCCAAGTTTCAACCATTTCAGAGTTCATTTGTGGTGCTTTTTAATTTCAGGGTCATTTAGCTCAAAACAATTCATTAAATGCATGAAAAATAGCAAATGAAGTTAGATAGGGTTGAAATTTTAGGATGTGGCTTCTAATGGTTCATATTGAATGCACAAAAAGTCTGGAGTTGAAATAAGTTAAAAAAATTGAAATCCTTTTGTAACAGACAAGTTTTCGTCCGAAACCGTGATACTTCGAAAGAGACTGTCCATTTTGTACAGGAAGTGCATCCAGTTTTTGCCGTAACCCTGTCAACTTTTTAGCACATGCTATGTGGTTGAAATTATGATACCATGCCAAGTTTCAACCATTTCAGAGTTCATTTGTGGTGCTTTTTAATTTCAGGGTCATTTAGCTCAAAACAATTCATTAAATGCATGAAAAATAGCAAATGAAGTTAGAAAGGGTTGAAATTTTAGGATGTGGCTTCTAATGGTTCATATTGAATGCACAAAAATTCTAGAGTTGAAATAAGTTAAAAAATTGAAATCCTTTTGTAACAGACGAGTTTTCGTCCGAAACCGTGATACTTCGAAAGAGACTGTCCATTTTGTACAGGAAGTGCATCCAGTTTTTGCCGTGACCCTCTCAACTTTTTAGCACATGCTATGTGGGTGAAATTATGATACCATGCCAAGTTTCAACCATTTCAGAGTTCATTTGTGGTGCTTTTTAATTTCAGGGTCATTTAGCTCAAAACAATTCATTAAATGCATGAAAAATAGCAAATGAAGTTAGATAGGGTTGAAATTTTGGGATGTGGCTTCTAATGGTTCATATTGAAT
Organism: Elymus sibiricus; assembly: GCA_039707655.1. Lineage (NCBI taxonomy): Eukaryota > Viridiplantae > Streptophyta > Magnoliopsida > Poales > Poaceae > Elymus > Elymus sibiricus. Next base: position 113,803,802 of record CM077667.1, read on the forward strand.
GCACAAAAAGTCTGGAGTTGAAATAAGTTAAAAAAATTGAAATCCTTTTGTAACAGACGAGTTTTCGTCCGAAACCGTGATACTTCGAAAAAGACTGTCCATTTTGTACACGAAGTGCATGCAGTTTTTGCCGTAACCCTGTCAACTTTTTAGAACATGCTATGTGGGTGAAATTATGATACCATGCCAAGTTTCAACCATTTCAGAGTTCATTTGTGGTGCTTTTTAATTTCAGGGTCATTTAGCTCAAAACAATTCATTAAATGCATGAAAAATAGCAAATGAAGTTAGATAGGGTTGAAATTTTAGGATGTGGCTTCTAATGGTTCATATTGAATGCACAAAAAGTCTGGAGTTGAAATAAGTTAAAAAAATTGAAATCCTTTTGTAACATACGAGTTTTCTTCCGAAATAGACTGTCCATTTTGTACACGAAGTGCATCCAGTTTTTTCCGTAACCCTCTCAACTTTTAGCACATGCTATGTTGGTGAAATTATGATACCATGCCAAGTTTCAACCTTTTCAGAGTTCATTTGTGGTGCTTTTTAATTTCAGGGTCATTTATCTCAAAACAATTCATTAAATGCTTGAAAAATAGCAAATGAAGTTAGATAGGGTTGAAATTTTAGGATGTGGCTTCTAATGGTTCATATTGAATGCACAAAAAGTCTGGAGTTGAAATAAGTTAAAAAATTTGAAATCCTTTTGTAACAGACGAGTTTTCGTCCGAAACCCTGATACTTCGAAAGAGACTGTCCATTTTGTACACGAAGTGCATCCAGTTTTTGCCGTAACCCTGTCAACTTTTTAGCACAAGCTATGTGGGTGAAAATATGATACCATGCCAAGTTTCAACCATTTCAGAGTTCATTTGTGGTGCTTTTTAATTTCAGGGTCATTTAGCTCAAAACAATTCATTAAATGCATGAAAAATAGCAAATGAAGTTAGATAGGGTTGTAATTTTAGGATGTGGCTTCTAATGGTTCATATTGAATGCACAAAAAGTCTGGAGTTGAAATAAGTTAAAAAATTGAAATGCTTTTGTAACAGACGAGTTTTCGTCCGAAACCCTGATACTTCGAAAGAGACTGTCCATTTTGTACACGAAGTGCATCCAGTTTTTGCCGTAACCCTGTCAACTTTTTAGCACAAGCTATGTGGGTGAAATTATGATACCATGCCAAGTTTCAACCTTTTCAGAGTTCATTTGTGGTGCTTTGTAATTTCAGGGTCATTTAGCTCAAAACAATTCATTAAATGCCTGAAAAATAGCAAATGAAGTTAGACAGGGTTGAAATTTTAGGATGTGGCTTCTAATGGTTCATATTGAATGCACAAAAAGTCTGGAGTTGAAATAAGTTAAAAAAATTGAAATCCTTTTGTAACAGACGAGTTTTCGTGCGAAACCCTGATACTTCGAAAGAGACTGTCCATTTTGTACATGAAGTGCATCCAGTTTTTGCCGTGACCCTCTCAACTTTTTAGCACATGCTATGTGGGTGAAATTATGATACCATGCCAAGTTTCAACCATTTCAGAGTTCATTTGTGGTGCTTTTTAATTTCAGGGTCATTTAGCTCAAAACAATTCATTAAATGCATGAAAAATAGCAAATGAAGTTAGATAGGGTTGAAATTTTAGGATGTGGCTTCTAATGGTTCATATTGAATGCTCAAAAAGTCTGGAGTTGAAATAAGTTAAAAAATTGAAATCCTTTTGTAACGGACGAGTTTTCGTCCGAAACCCTGATACTTCGAAAGAGACTGTCCATTTTGTACACGAAGTGCATCCAGTTTTTGCCGTAAACCTCTCAACTTTTTAGCACATGCTATGTGGGTGAAATTATGATACCATGCCAAGTTTCAACCATTTCAGAGTTCATTTGTGGTGCTTTTTAATTTCAGGGTCATTTAGCTCAAAACAATTCATTAAATGCATGAAAAATAGCAAATGAAGTTAGATAGGGTTGAAATTTTAGGATGTGGCTTCTAATGGTTCATATTGAATGCACAAAAAGTCTGGAGTTGAAATAAGTTAAAAAAATTGAAATCCTTTTGTAACAGACAAGTTTTCGTCCGAAACCGTGATACTTCGAAAGAGACTGTCCATTTTGTACAGGAAGTGCATCCAGTTTTTGCCGTAACCCTGTCAACTTTTTAGCACATGCTATGTGGTTGAAATTATGATACCATGCCAAGTTTCAACCATTTCAGAGTTCATTTGTGGTGCTTTTTAATTTCAGGGTCATTTAGCTCAAAACAATTCATTAAATGCATGAAAAATAGCAAATGAAGTTAGAAAGGGTTGAAATTTTAGGATGTGGCTTCTAATGGTTCATATTGAATGCACAAAAATTCTAGAGTTGAAATGAGTTAAAAAAATTGAAATCCTTTTGTAACAGACGAGTTTTCGTCCGAAACCGTGATACTTCGAAAGAGACTGTCCATTTTGTACATGAAGTGCATCCAGTTTTTGCCGTGACCCTCTCAACTTTTTAGCACATGCTATGTGGGTGAAATTATGATACCATGCCAAGTTTCAACCATTTCAGAGTTCATTTGTGGTGCTTTTTAATTTCAGGGTCATTTAGCTCAAAACAATTCATTAAATGCATGAAAAATAGCAAATGAAGTTAGATAGGGTTGAAATTTTAGGATGTGGCTTCTAATGGTTCATATTGAATGCTCAAAAAGTCTGGAGTTGAAATAAGTTAAAAAATTGAAATCCTTTTGTAACGGACGAGTTTTCGTCCGAAACCCTGATACTTCGAAAGAGACTGTCCATTTTGTACACGAAGTGCATCCAGTTTTTGCCGTAAACCTCTCAACTTTTTAGCACATGCTATGTGGGTGAAATTATGATACCATGCCAAGTTTCAACCATTTCAGAGTTCATTTGTGGTGCTTTTTAATTTCAGGGTCATTTAGCTCAAAACAATTCATTAAATGCATGAAAAATAGCAAATGAAGTTAGATAGGGTTGAAATTTTAGGATGTGGCTTCTAATGGTTCATATTGAATGCACAAAAAGTCTGGAGTTGAAATAAGTTAAAAAAATTGAAATCCTTTTGTAACAGACAAGTTTTCGTCCGAAACCGTGATACTTCGAAAGAGACTGTCCATTTTGTACAGGAAGTGCATCCAGTTTTTGCCGTAACCCTGTCAAATTTTTAGCACATGCTATGTGGTTGAAATTATGATACCATGCCAAGTTTCAACCATTTCAGAGTTCATTTGTGGTGCTTTTTAATTTCAGGGTCATTTAGCTCAAAACAATTCATTAAATGCATGAAAAATAGCAAATGAAGTTAGAAAGGGTTGAAATTTTAGGATGTGGCTTCTAATGGTTCATATTGAATGCACAAAAATTCTAGAGTTGAAATAAGTTAAAAAAATTGAAATCCTTTTGTAACAGACGAGTTTTTGTCCGAAACCATGATACTTCGAAAGAGACTGTCCATTTTGTACAGGAAGTGTATCCAGTTTTTGCCGTGACCCTCTCAACTTTTTAGCACATGCTATGTGGGTGAAATTATGATACCATGCCAAGTTTCAACCATTTCAGAGTTCATTTGTGGTGCTTTTTAATTTCAGGGTCATTTAGCTCAAAACAATTCATTAAATGCATGAAAAATAGCAAATGAAGTTAGATTGGGTTGAAATTTTGGGATGTGGCTTCTAATGGTTCATATTGAATGCACAAAAAGTCTGTAGTTGAAATAAGTTAAAAAAATTGAAATCCTTTTGTAACAGACGAGTTTTCGTCCGAAACCGTGATACTTCGAAAAAGACTGTCCATTTTGTACACGAAGTGCATGCAGTTTTTGCCGTAACCCTGTCAACTTTTTAGAACATGCTATGTGGGTGAAATTATGATACCATGCCAAGTTTCAACCATTTCAGAGTTCATTTGTGGTGCTTTTTAATTTCAGGGTCATTTAGCTCAAAACAATTCATTAAATGCATGAAAAATAGCAAATGAAGTTAGATAGGGTTGAAATTTTAGGATGTGGCTTCTAATGGTTCATATTGAATGCACAAAAAGTCTGGAGTTGAAATAAGTTAAAAAAATTGAAATCCTTTTGTAACATACGAGTTTTCTTCCGAAATAGACTGTCCATTTTGTACACGAAGTGCATCCAGTTTTTTCCGTAACCCTCTCAACTTTTTAGCACATGCTATGTTGGTGAAATTATGATACCATGCCAAGTTTCAACCTTTTCAGAGTTCATTTGTGGTGCTTTTTAATTTCAGGGTCATTTATCTCAAAACAATTCATTAAATGCATGAAAAATAGCAAATGAAGTTAGATAGGGTTGAAATTTTAGGATGTGGCTTCTAATGGTTCATATTGAATGCACAAAAAGTCTGGAGTTGAAATAAGTTAAAAAATTTGAAATCCTTTTGTAACAGACGAGTTTTCGTCCGAAACCCTGATACTTCGAAAGAGACTGTCCATTTTGTACACGAAGTGCATCCAGTTTTTGCCGTAACCCTGTCAACTTTTTAGCACAAGCTATGTGGGTGAAAATATGATACCATGCCAAGTTTCAACCATTTCAGAGTTCATTTGTGGTGCTTTTTAATTTCAGGGTCATTTAGCTCAAAACAATTCATTAAATGCATGAAAAATAGCAAATGAAGTTAGATAGGGTTGTAATTTTAGGATGTGGCTTCTAATGGTTCATATTGAATGCACAAAAAGTCTGGAGTTGAAATAAGTTAAAAAATTTGAAATCCTTTTGTAACAGACGAGTTTTCGTCCGAAACCCTGATACTTCGAAAGAGACTGTCCATTTTGTACACGAAGTGCATCCAGTTTTTGCCGTAACCCTGTCAACTTTTTAGCACAAGCTATGTGGGTGAAATTATGATACCATGCCAAGTTTCAACCTTTTCAGAGTTCATTTGTGGTGCTTTGTAATTTCAGGGTCATTTAGCTCAAAACAATTCATTAAATGCCTGAAAAATAGCAAATGAAGTTAGACAGGGTTGAAATTTTAGGATGTGGCTTCTAATGGTTCATATTGAATGCACAAAAAGTCTGGAGTTGAAATAAGTTAAAAAAATTGAAATCCTTTTGTAACAGACGAGTTTTCGTGCGAAACCCTGATACTTCGAAAGAGACTGTCCATTTTGTACATGAAGTGCATCCAGTTTTTGCCGTGACCCTCTCAACTTTTTAGCACATGCTATGTGGGTGAAATTATGATACCATGCCAAGTTTCAACCATTTCAGAGTTCATTTCTGGTGCTTTTTAATTTCAGGGTCATTTAGCTCAAAACAATTCATTAAATGCATGAAAAATAGCAAATGAAGTTAGATAGGGTTGAAATTTTAGGATGTGGCTTCTAATGGTTCATATTGAACGCACAAAAAGTCTGGAGTTGAAATAAGTGAAAAAAATTGAAATCCTTTTGTAACATACGAGTTTTCGTCCGAAACCGTGATACTTCGAAAGAGACTGTCCATTTTGTACACGAAGTGCATCCAGTTTTTGCCGTAACCCTGTCAACTTTTTAGCACAAGCTATGTGGGTGAAATTATGATACCATGCCAAGTTTCAACCATTTCAGAGTTCATTTGTGGTGCTTTTTAATTTCAGGGTCATTTAGCTCAAAACAATTCATTAAATGCATGAAAAATAGCAAATGAAGTTAGATAGGGTTGAAATTTTAGGATGTGGCTTCTAATGGTTCATATTGAATGCACAAAAAGTCTGGAGTTGAAATAACTTAAAAATTTTGAAATCCTTTTGTAACAGACGAGTTTTCGTGCGAAACCCTGATACTTCGAAAGAGACTGTCCATTTTGTACATGAAGTGCATCCAGTTTTTGCCGTGACCCTCTCAACTTTTTAGCACATGCTATGTGGGTGAAATTATGATACCATGCCAAGTTTCAACCATTTCAGAGTTCATTTGTGGTGCTTTTTAATTTCAGGGTCATTTAGCTCAAAACAATTCATTAAATGCATGAAAGATAGCAAATGAAGTTAGATAGGGTTGAAATTTTAGGATGTGGCTTCTAATGGTTCATATTGAATGCTCAAAAAGTCTGGAGTTGAAATAAGTTAAAAAATTGAAATCCTTTTGTAACGGACGAGTTTTCGTCCGAAACCCTGATACTTCGAAAGAGACTGTCCATTTTGTACACGAAGTGCATCCAGTTTTTGCCGTAAACCTCTCAACTTTTTAGCACATGCTATGTGGGTGAAATTATGATACCATGCCAAGTTTCAACCATTTCAGAGTTCATTTGTGGTGCTTTTTAATTTCAGAGTCATTTAGCTCAAAACAATTCATTAAATGCATGAAAAATAGCAAATGAAGTTAGATAGGGTTGAAATTTTAGGATGTGGCTTCTAATGGTTCATATTGAATGCTCAAAAAGTCTGGAGTTGAAATAAGTTAAAAAATTGAAATCCTTTTGTAACGGACGAGTTTTCGTCCGAAACCCTGATACTTCGAAAGAGACTGTCCATTTTGTACACGAAGTGCATCCAGTTTTTGCCGTAAACCTCTCAACTTTTTAGCACATGCTATGTGGGTGAAATTATGATACCATGCCAAGTTTCAACCATTTCAGAGTTCATTTGTGGTGCTTTTTAATTTCAGGGTCATTTAGCTCAAAACAATTTATTAAATGCATGAAAAATAGAAAATGAAGTTAGATAGGGTTGAAATTTTAGGATGTGGCTTCTAATGGTTCATATTGAATGCACAAAAAGTATGGAGTTGAAATAAGTTAAAAAATTGAAATGCTTTTGTAACAGACGAGTTTTCGTCCGAAACCCTGATACTTCGAAAGAGACTGTCCATTTTGTACACGAAGTGCATCCAGTTTTTGCCGTAACCCTGTCAACTTTTTAGCACAAGCTATGTGGGTGAAATTATGATACCATGCCAAGTTTCAACCTTTTCAGAGTTCATTTGTGGTGCTTTTTAATTTCAGGGTCATTTAGCTCAAAACAATTCATTAAATGCATGAAAAATAGCAAATGAAGTTAGACAGGGTTGAAATTTTAGGATGTGGCTTCTAATGGTTCATATTGAATGCACAAAAAGTCTGGAGTTGAAATAAGTTAAAAAAATTGAAATCCTTTTGTAACATACGAGTTTTCGTCCGAAACCCTGATACTTCGAAAGAGACTGTCCATTTTGTACACGAAGTGCATCCAGTTTTTCCATAACCCTCTCAACTTTTTAGCACATGCTATGTGGGTGAAATTTTGAAACCATGCCAAGTTTCAACCTTTTCAGAGTTCATTTGTGGTGCTTTTTAATTTCGGGGTCATTTAGCTCAAAACAATTCATTAAATGCATGAAAAATAGCAAATGAAGTTAGATAGGCTTGAAATTTTAGGATGTGGCTTCTAATGGTTCATATTGAATGCACAAAAAGTCTGGAGTTGAAATAAGTTAAAAAAATTGAAATCCTTTTGTAACATACGAGTTTTCGTCCGAAACTGTGATACTTCGAAAGAGACTGTCCATTTTGTACACGAAGTGCATCCAGTTTTTGCCGTAACCCTGTCAACTTTTTAGCACAAGCTATGTGGGTGAAATTATGATACCATGCCAAGTTTCAACCATTTCAGAGTTCATTTGTGGTGCTTTTTAATTTCAGGGTCATTTAGCTCAAAACAATTCATTAAATGCATGAAAAATAGCAAATGAAGTTAGATAGGGTTGAAATTTTAGGATGTGGCTTCTAATGGTTCATATTGAATGCTCAAAAAGTCTGGAGTTGAAATAAGTTAAAAAATTGAAATCCTTTTGTAACGGACGAGTTTTCGTCCGAAACCCTGATACTTCGAAAGAGACTGTCCATTTTGTACACGAAGTGCATCCAGTTTTTGCCGTAAACCTCTCAACTTTTTAGCACATGCTATGTGGGTGAAATTATGATACCATGCCAAGTTTCAACCATTTCAGAGTTCATTTGTGGTGCTTTTTAATTTCAGAGTCATTTAGCTCAAAACAATTCATTAAATGCATGAAAAATAGCAAATGAAGTTAGATAGGGTTGAAATTTTAGGATGTGGCTTCTAATGGTTCATATTGAATGCTCAAAAAGTCTGGAGTTGAAATAAGTTAAAAAATTGAAATCCTTTTGTAACGGACGAGTTTTCGTCCGAAACCCTGATACTTCGAAAGAGACTGTCCATTTTGTACACGAAGTGCATCCAGTTTTTGCCGTCAACCTCTCAACTTTTTAGCACATGCTATGTGGGTGAAATTATGATACCATGCCAAGTTTCAACCATTTCAGAGTTCATTTGTGGTGCTTTTTAATTTCAGAGTCATTTAGCTCAAAACAATTCATTAAATGCATGAAAAATAGCAAATGAAGTTAGATAGGGTTGAAATTTTAGGATGTGGCTTCTAATGGTTCATATTGAATGCTCAAAAAGTCTGGAGTTCAAATAAGTTAAAAAATTGAAATCCTTTTGTAACGGACGAGTTTTCGTCCGAAACCCTGATACTTCGAAAGAGACTGTCCATTTTGTACACGAAGTGCATCCAGTTTTTGCCGTAAACCTCTCAACTTTTTAGCACATGCTATGTGGGTGAAATTATCATACCATGCCAAGTTTCAACCTTTTCAGAGTTCATTTGTGGTGCTTTTTAATTTCAGGGTCATTTAGCTCAAAACAATTCATTAAATGCATGAAAAATAGCAAATGAAGTTAGACAGGGTTGAAATTTTAGGATGTGGCTTCTAATGGTTCATATTGAATGCACAAAAAGTCTGGAGTTGAAATAAGTTAAAAAAATTGAAATCCTTTTGTAACATACGAGTTTTCGTCCGAAACCCTGATACTTCGAAAGAGACTGTCCATTTTGTACACGAAGTGCATCCAGTTTTTCCGTAACCCTCTCAACTTTTTAGCACATGCTATGTGGGTGAAATTTTGAAACCATGCCAAGTTTCAACCTTTTCAGAGTTCATTTGTGGTGCTTTTTAATTTCGGGGTCATTTAGCTCAAAACAATTCATTAAATGCATGAAAAATAGCAAATGAAGTTAGAGAGGCTTGAAATTTTAGGATGTGGCTTCTAATGGTTCATATTGAATGCACAAAAAGTCTGGAGTTGAAATAAGTTAAAAAAATTGAAATCCTTTTGTAACATACGAGTTTTCGTCCGAAACCGTGATACTTCGAAAGAGACTGTCCATTTTGTACACGAAGTGCATCCAGTTTTTGCCGTAACCCTGTCAACTTTTTAGCACAAGCTATGTGGGTGAAATTATGATACCATGCCAAGTTTCAACCATTTCAGAGTTCATTTGTGGTGCTTTTTAATTTCAGGGTCATTTAGCTCAAAACAATTCATTAAATGCATGAAAAATAGCAAATGAAGTTAGATAGGGTTGAAATTTTAGGATGTGGCTTCTAATGGTTCATATTGAATGCACAAAAAGTCTGGAGTTGAAATAAGTTAAAAAATTGAAATGCTTTTGTAACAGACGAGTTTTCGTCCGAAACCCTGATACTTCGAAAGAGACTGTCCATTTTGTACACGAAGTGCATCCAGTTTTTGCCGTAAACCTCTCAACTTTTTAGCACATGCTATGTGGGTGAAATTATGATACCATGCCAAGTTTCAACCATTTCAGAGTTCATTTGTGGTGCTTTTTAATTTCAGGGTCATTTAGCTCAAAACAATTCATTAAATGCATGAAAAATAGCAAATGAAGTTAGATAGGGTTGTAATTTTAGGATGTGGCTTCTAATGGTTCATATTGAATGCACAAAAAGTCTGGAGTTGAAATAAGTTAAAAAATTGAAATGCTTTTGTAACAGACGAGTTTTCGTCCGAAACCCTGATACTTCGAAAGAGACTGTCCATTTTGTACACGAAGTGCATCCAGTTTTTGCCGTAACCCTGTCAACTTTTTAGCACAAGCTATGTGGGTGAAATTATGATACCATGCCAAGTTTCAACCATTTCAGAGTTCATTTGTGGTGCTTTGTAATTTCAGGGTCATTTAGCTCAAAACAATTCATTAAATGCATGAAAAATAGCAAATGAAGTTAGATAGGGTTGAAATTTTAGGATGTGGCTTCTAATGGTTCATATTGAATGCACAAAAAGTCTGGAGTTGAAATAAGTTAAAAAAATTGAAATCCTTTTGTAACATACGAGTTTTCGTCCGAAACCCTGATACTTCGAAAGAGACTGTCCATTTTGTACACGAAGTGCATCCAGTTTTTCCGTAACCCTCTCAACTTTTTAGCACATGCTATGTGGGTGAAATTTTGATACCATGCCAAGTTTCAACCTTTTCAGAGTTCATTTGTGGTGCTTTTTAATTTCAGGGTCATTTAGCTCAAAACAATTCATTAAATGCATGAAAAATAGCAAATGAAGTTAGATAGGCTTGAAATTTTAGGATGTCGCTTCTAATGGTTCATATTGAATGCACAAAATGTCTGGAGTTGAAATAAGTTAAAAAAATTGAAATCCTTTTGTAACATACGAGTTTTCGTCCGAAACCGTGATACTTCGAAAGAGACTGTCCATTTTGTACACGAAGTGCATCCAGTTTTTTCCGTAACCCTCTCAACTTTTTAGCACATGCTATGTGGGTGAAATTTTGATACCATGCCAAGTTTCAACCTTTTCAGAGTTCATTTGTGGTGCTTTTTAATTTCAGGGTCATTTAGCTCAAAACAATTCATTAAATGCATGAAAAATAGCAAATGAAGTTAGATAGGGTTGAAATTTTAGGATGTGGCTTCTAATGGTTCATATTGAATGCACAAAAAGTCTGGAGTTGAAATAAGTTAAAAAAATTGAAATCCTTTTGTAACATACGAGTTTTCGTCCGAAACCGTGATACTTCGAAAGAGACTGTCCATTTTGTACACGAAGTGCATCCAGTTTTTGCCGTAACCCTGTCAACTTTTTAGCACAAGCTATGTGGGTGAAATTATGATACCATGCCAAGTTTCAACCATTTCAGAGTTCATTTGTGGTGCTTTTTAATTTCAGGGTTATTTAGCTCAAAACAATTCATTAAATGCATGAAAAATAGCAAATGAAGTTAGATAGGGTTGAAATTTTAGGATGTGGCTTCTAATGGTTCATATTGAATGCACAAAAAGTCTGGAGTTGAAATAAGTTAAAAAAATTGAAATCCTTTTGTAACATACGAGTTTTCGTCCGAAACCCTGATACTTCGAAAGAGACTGTCCATTTTGTACATGAAGTGCATCCAGTTTTTGCCGTGACCCTCTCAACTTTTTAGCACATGCTATGTGGGTGAAATTATGATACCATGCCAAGTTTCAACCATTTCAGAGTTCATTTGTGGTGCTTTTTAATTTCAGGGTCATTTAGCTCAAAACAATTCATTAAATGCATGAAAAATAGCAAATGAAGTTAGATAGGGTTGAAATTTTAGGATGTGGCTTCTAATGGTTCATATTGAATGCTCAAAAAGTCTGGAGTTGAAATAAGTTAAAAAATTGAAATCCTTTTGTAACGGACGAGTTTTCGTCCGAAACCCTGATACTTCGAAATAGACTGTCCATTTTGTACACGAAGTGCATCCAGTTTTTGCCGTAAACCTCTCAACTTTTTAGCACATGCTATGTGGGTGAAATTATGATACCATGCCAAGTTTCAACCATTTCAGAGTTCATTTGTGGTGCTTTTTAATTTCAGAGTCATTTAGCTCAAAACAATTCATTAAATGCATGAAAAATAGCAAATGAAGTTAGATAGGGTTGAAATTTTAGGATGTGGCTTCTAATGGTTCATATTGAATGCTCAAAAAGTCTGGAGTTGAAATAAGTTAAAAAATTGAAATCCTTTTGTAACATACGAGTTTTCGTCCGAAACCGTGATACTTCGAAAGAGACTGTCCATTTTGTACACGAAGTGCATCCAGTTTTTGCCGTAACCCTGTCAACTTTTTAGCACAAGCTATGTGGGTGAAATTATGATACCATGCCAAGTTTCAACCATTTCAGAGTTCATTTGTGGTGCTTTTTAATTTCAGGGTTATTTAGCTCAAAACAATTCATTAAATGCATGAAAAATAGCAAATGAAGTTAGATAGGGTTGAAATTTTAGGATGTGGCTTCTAATGGTTTATATTGAATGCACAAAAAGTCTGGAGTTGAAATAAGTTAAAAAATTGAAATGCTTTTGTAACAGACGAGTTTTCGTCCGAAACCCTGATACTTAGAAAGAGACTGTCCATTTTGTACACGAAGTGCATCCAGTTTTTGCCGTAACCCTGTCAACTTTTTAGCACAAGCTATGTGGGTGAAATTATGATACCATGCCAAGTTTCAACCTTTTCAGAGTTCATTTGTGGTGCTTTTTAATTTCAGGGTCATTTAGCTCAAAACAATTCATTAAATGCATGAAAAATAGCAAATGAAGGTAGACAGGGTTGAAATTTTAGGATGTGGCTTCTAATGGTTCATATTGAATGCACAAAAAGTCTGGAGTTGAAATAAGTTAAAAAAATTGAAATCCTTTTGTAACATACGAGTTTTCGTCCGAAACCCTGATACTTCGAAAGAGACTGTCCATTTTGTACACGAAGTGCATCCAGTTTTTCCGTAACCCTCTCAACTTTTTAGCACATGCTATGTGGGTGAAATTTTGAAACCATGCCAAGTTTAAACCTTTTCAGAGTTCATTTGTGGTGCTTTTTAATTTCGGGGTCATTTAGCTCAAAACAATTCATTAAATGCATGAAAAATAGCAAATGAAGTTAGATAGGCTTGAAATTTTAGGATGTGGCTTCTAATGGTTCATATTGAATGCACAAAAAGTCTGGAGTTGAAATAAGTTAAAAAAATTGAAATCCTTTTGTAACATACGAGTTTTCGTCCGAAACCGTGATACTTCGAAAGAGACTGTCCATTTTGTACACGAAGTGCATCCAGTTTTTGCCGTAACCCTGTCAACTTTTTAGCACAAGCTATGTGGGTGAAATTATGATACCATGCCAAGTTTCAACCATTTCAGAGTTCATTTGTGGTGCTTTTTAATTTCAGGGTTATTTAGCTCAAAACAATTCATTAAATGCATGAAAAATAGCAAATGAAGTTAGATAGGGTTGAAATTTTAGGATGTGGCTTCTAATGGTTCATATTGAATGCACAAAAAGTCTGGAGTTGAAATAAGTTAAAAAAATTGAAATCCTTTTGTAACATACGAGTTTTCGTCCGAAACCCTGATACTTCGAAAGAGACTGTCCATTTTGTACATGAAGTGCATCCAGTTTTTGCCGTGACCCTCTCAACTTTTTAGCACATGCTATGTGGGTGAAATTATGATACCATGCCAAGTTTCAACCATTTCAGAGTTCATTTGTGGTGCTTTTTAATTTCAGGGTCATTTAGCTCAAAACAATTCATTAAATGCATGAAAAATAGCAAATGAAGTTAGATAGGGTTGAAATTTTAGGATGTGGCTTCTAATGGTTCATATTGAATGCTCAAAAAGTCTGGAGTTGAAATAAGTTAAAAAATTGAAATCCTTTTGTAACGGACGAGTTTTCGTCCGAAACCCTGATACTTCGAAATAGACTGTCCATTTTGTACACGAAGTGCATCCAGTTTTTGCCGTAAACCTCTCAACTTTTTAGCACATGCTATGTGGGTGAAATTATGATACCATGCCAAGTTTCAACCATTTCAGAGTTCATTTGTGGTGCTTTTTAATTTCAGAGTCATTTAGCTCAAAACAATTCATTAAATGCATGAAAAATAGCAAATGAAGTTAGATAGGGTTGAAATTTTAGGATGTGGCTTCTAATGGTTCATATTGAATGCTCAAAAAGTCTGGAGTTGAAATAAGTTAAAAAATTGAAATCCTTTTGTAACATACGAGTTTTCGTCCGAAACCGTGATACTTCGAAAGAGACTGTCCATTTTGTACACGAAGTGCATCCAGTTTTTGCCGTAACCCTGTCAACTTTTTAGCACAAGCTATGTGGGTGAAATTATGATACCATGCCAAGTTTCAACCATTTCAGAGTTCATTTGTGGTGCTTTTTAATTTCAGGGTTATTTAGCTCAAAACAATTCATTAAATGCATGAAAAATAGCAAATGAAGTTAGATAGGGTTGAAATTTTAGGATGTGGCTTCTAATGGTTTATATTGAATGCACAAAAAGTCTGGAGTTGAAATAAGTTAAAAAATTGAAATGCTTTTGTAACAGACGAGTTTTCGTCCGAAACCCTGATACTTAGAAAGAGACTGTCCATTTTGTACACGAAGTGCATCCAGTTTTTGCCGTAACCCTGTCAACTTTTTAGCACAAGCTATGTGGGTGAAATTATGATACCATGCCAAGTTTCAACCTTTTCAGAGTTCATTTGTGGTGCTTTTTAATTTCAGGGTCATTTAGCTCAAAACAATTCATTAAATGCATGAAAAATAGCAAATGAAGGTAGACAGGGTTGAAATTTTAGGATGTGGCTTCTAATGGTTCATATTGAATGCACAAAAAGTCTGGAGTTGAAATAAGTTAAAAAAATTGAAATCCTTTTGTAACATACGAGTTTTCGTCCGAAACCCTGATACTTCGAAAGAGACTGTCCATTTTGTACACGAAGTGCATCCAGTTTTTCCGTAACCCTCTCAACTTTTTAGCACATGCTATGTGGGTGAAATTTTGAAACCATGCCAAGTTTAAACCTTTTCAGAGTTCATTTGTGGTGCTTTTTAATTTCGGGGTCATTTAGCTCAAAACAATTCATTAAATGCATGAAAAATAGCAAATGAAGTTAGATAGGCTTGAAATTTTAGGATGTGGCTTCTAATGGTTCATATTGAATGCACAAAAAGTCTGGAGTTGAAATAAGTTAAAAAAATTGAAATCCTTTTGTAACATACGAGTTTTCGTCCGAAACCGTGATACTTCGAAAGAGACTGTCCATTTTGTACACGAAGTGCATCCAGTTTTTGCCGTAACCCTGTCAACTTTTTAGCACAAGCTATGTGGGTGAAATTATGATACCATGCCAAGTTTCAACCATTTCAGAGTTCATTTGTGGTGCTTTTTAATTTCAGGGTCATTTAGCTCAAAACAATTCATTAAATGCATGAAAAATAGCAAATGAAGTTAGATAGGGTTGAAATTTTAGGATGTGGCTTCTAATGGTTCATATTGAATGCACAAAAAGTCTGGAGTTGAAATAAGTTAAAAAATTGAAATGCTTTTGTAACAGACGAGTTTTCGTCCGAAACCCTGATACTTCGAAAGAGACTGTCCATTTTGTACACGAAGTGCATCCAGTTTTTGCCGTAAACCTCTCAACTTTTTAGCACATGCTATGTGGGTGAAATTATGATACCATGCCAAGTTTCAACCATTTCAGAGTTCATTTGTGGTGCTTTTTAATTTCCGGGGTCATTTAGCTCAAAACAATTCATTAAATGCATGAAAAATAGCAAATGAAGTTAGATAGGGTTGAAATTTTAGGATGTGGCTTCTAATGGTTCATATTGAATGCACAAAAAGTCTGGAGTTGAAATAAGTTAAAAAATTGAAATGCTTTTGTAACAGACGAGTTTTCGTCCGAAACCCTGATACTTCGAAAGAGACTGTCCATTTTGTACACGAAGTGCATCCAGTTTTTGCCGTAACCCTGTCAACTTTTTAGCACAAGCTATGTGGGTGAAATTATGATACCATGCCAAGTTTCAACCTTTTCAGAGTTCATTTGTGGTGCTTTTTAATTTCAGGGTCATTTAGCTCAAAACAATTCATTAAATGCATGAAAAATAGCAAATGAAGTTAGACAGGGTTGAAATTTTAGGATGTGGCTTCTAATGGTTCATATTGAATGCACAAAAAGTCTGGAGTTGAAATAAGTTAAAAAAATTGAAATCCTTTTGTAACATACGAGTTTTCGTCCGAAACCCTGATACTTCGAAAGAGACTGTCCATTTTGTACACGAAGTGCATCCAGTGTTTCCGTAACCCTCTCAACTTTTTAGCACATGCTATGTGGGTGAAATTTTGATACCATGCCAAGTTTCAACCTTTTCAGAGTTCATTTGTGGTGCTTTTTAATTTCAGGGTCATTTAGCTCAAAACAATTCATTAAATGCATGAAAAATAGCAAATGAAGTTAGATAGGCTTGAAATTTTAGGATGTGGCTTCTAATGGTTCATATTGAATGCACAAAAAGTCTGGAGTTGAAATAAGTTAAAAAAATTGAAATCCTTTTGTAACATACGAGTTTTCATCCCAAACCGTGATACTTCGAAAGAGACTGTCCATTTTGTACACGAAGTGCATCCAGTTTTTGCCGTAACCCTGTCAACTTTTTAGCACAAGCTATGTGGGTGAAATTTTGATACCATGCCAAGTTTCAACCTTTTCAGAGTTCATTTGTGGTGCTTTTTAATTTCAGGGTCATTTAGCTCAAAACAATTCATTAAATGCATGAAAAATAGCAAATGAAGTTAGATAGGGTTGAAATTTTAGGATGTGGCTTCTAATGGTTCATATTGAATGCACAAAAAGTCTGGAGTTGAAATAAGTTAAAAAATTGAAATGCTTTTGTAACAGACGAGTTTTCGTCCGAAACCCTGATACTTCGAAAGAGACTGTCCATTTTGTACACGAAGTGCATCCAGTTTTTGCCGTAACCCTGTCAACTTTTTAGCACATGCTATGTGTGTGAAATTATGATACCATGCCAAGTTTCAACCATTTCAGAGTTCATTTGTGGTGCTTTTTAATTTCAGGGTCATTTAGCTCAAAACAATTCATTAAATGCATGAAAAATAGCAAATGAAGTTAGACAGGGTTGAAATTTTAGGATGTGGCTTCTAATGGTTCATATTGAATGCACAAAAAGTCTGGAGTTGAAATAAGTTAAAAAAAATTGAAATGCTTTTGTAACAGACGAGTTTTCGTCCGAAACCCTGATACTTCGAAAGAGACTGTCCATTTTGTACACGAAGTGCATCCAGTTTTTGCCGTAACCCTGTCAACTTTTTAGCACAAGCTATGTGGGTGAAATTATGATACCATGCCAAGTTTCAACCTTTTCAGAGTTCATTTGTGGTGCTTTTTAATTTCAGGGTCATTTAGCTCAAAACAATTCATTAAATGCATGAAAAATAGCAAATGAAGTTAGACAGGGTTGAAATTTTAGGATGTGGCTTCTAATGGTTCATATTGAATGCACAAAAAGTCTGGAGTTGAAATAAGTTAAAAAAATTGAAATCCTTTTGTAACATACGAGTTTTCGTCCGAAACCCTGATACTTCGAAAGAGACTGTCCATTTTGTACACGAAGTGCATCCAGTTTTTCCGTAACCCTCTCAACTTTTTAGCACATGCTATGTGGGTGAAATTTTGAAACCATGCCAACTTTCAACCTTTTCAGAGTTCATTTGTGGTGCTTTTTAATTTCGGGGTCATTTAGCTCAAAACAATTCATTAAATGCATGAAAAATAGCAAATGAAGTTAGATAGGCTTGAAATTTTAGGATGTGGCTTCTAATGGTTCATATTGAATGCACAAAAAGCCTGGAGTTGAAATAAGTTAAAATTTTTGTAATCCTTTTGTAACAGACGAGTTTTCGTGCGAAACCCTGATACTTCGAAAGAGACTGTCCATTTTGTACACGAAGTGCACCCAGTTTTTGCCGTGGCCCTCTCAAATTTTTAGCACATGCTATGTGGGTGAAATTATGATACCATGCCAAGTTTCAACCTTTTCAGAGTTCATTTGTGGTGCTTTTTAATTTCAGGGTCATTTAGCTCAAAACAATTCATTAAATGCATGAAAAATAGCAAATGAAGTTAGATAGGGTTGAAATTTTAGGATGTGGCTTCTAATGGTTCATATTGAATGCACAAAAAGTCTGGAGTTGAAATAAGTTAAAAAATTTGAAATCCTTTTGTAACAGACGAGTTTTCGTGCGAATCCCTGATACTTCGAAAGAGACTATCCATTTTGTACACGAAGTGCACCCAGTTTTTGCCGTGACCCTCTCAACTTTTTAGCACATGCTATGTGGGTGAAATTATGATACCATGCCAAGTTTCAACCATTTCAGAGTTCATTTGTGGTGCTTTTTAATTTTAGGGTCATTTAGCTCAAAACAATTCATTAAATGCATGAAAAATAGCACATGAAGTTAGATAGGGTTGAAATTTTAGGATGTGGCTTCTAATGGTTCATATTGAATGCACAAAAAGTCTGGAGTTGAAATAAGTTAAAAAATTGAAATCCTTTTGTAACGGACGAGTTTTCGTCCGAAACCCTGATACTTCGAAAGAGACTGTCCATTTTGTACACGAAGTCCATCCAGTTTTTGCCGTAAACCTCTCAACGTTTTAGCACATGCTATGTGGGCGAAATTATGATACCATGCCAAGTTTCAACCTTTTCAGAGTTCATTTGTGGTGCTTTTTAATTTCAGGGTCATTTAGCTCAAAACAATTCATTAAATGCATGAAAAATAGCAAATGAAGTTAGACAGGTTTGAAATTTTAGGATGTGGCTTCTAATGGTTCATATTGAATGCACAAAAAGTCTGGAGTTGAAATAAGTTAAAAAAATTGAAATCCTTTTGTAACATACGAGTTTTCGTCCGAAACCCTGATACTTCGAAAGAGACTGTCCATTTTGTACACGAAGTGCATCCAGTTTTTCCGTAACGCTCTCAACTTTTTAGCACATGCTATGTGGGTGAAATTTTGATACATTGCCAAGTTTCAACCTTTTCAGAGTTCATTTGTGGTGCTTTTTAATTTCAGGGTCATTTAGCTCAAAACAATTCATTAAATGCATGAAAAATAGCAAATGAAGTTAGATAGGCTTGAAATTTTAGGATGTGGCTTCTAATGGTTCATATTGAATGCACAAAAAGTCTGGAGTTGAAATAAGTTAAAAAAATTGAAATCCTTTCGTAACATACGAGTTTTCGTCCGAAACCGTGATACTTCGAAAGAGACTGTCCATTTCGTACACGAAGTGCATCCAGTTTTTGCCGTAACCCTGTCAACTTTTTAGCACAAGCTATGTGGGTGAAATTATGATACCATGCCAAGTTTCAACCATTTCAGAGTTCATCTGTGGTGCTTTTTAATTTCAGGGTTATTTAGCTCAAAACAATTCATTAAATGCATGAAAAATAGCAAATGAAGTTAGATAGGGTTGAAATTTTAGGATGTGGCTTCTAATGGTTCATATTGAATGCACAAAAAGTCTGGAGTTGAAATAAGTTAAAAAATTGAAATGCTTTTGTAACAGACGAGTTTTCGTCCGAAACCCTGATACTTAGAAAGAGACTGTCCATTTTGTACACGAAGTGCATCCAGTTTTTGCCGTAACCCTGTCAACTTTTTAGCACAAGCTATGTGGGTGAAATTATGATACCATGCCAAGTTTCAACCTTTTCAGAGTTCATTTGTGGTGCTTTTTAATTTCAGGGTCATTTAGCTCAAAGCAATTCATTAAATGCATGAAAAATAGCAAATGAAGGTAGACAGGGTTGAAATTTTAGGATGTGGCTTCTAATGGTTCATATTGAATGCACAAAAAGTCTGGAGTTGAAATAAGTTAAAAAAATTGAAATCCTTTTGTAACATACGAGTTTTCGTCCGAAACCCTGATACTTCGAAAGAGACTGTCCATTTTGTACACGAAGTGCATCCAGTTTTTCCGTAACCCTCTCAACTTTTTAGCACATGCTATGTGGGTGAAATTTTGAAACCATGCCAAGTTTAAACCTTTTCAGAGTTCATTTGTGGTGCTTTTTAATTTCGGGGTCATTTAGCTCAAAACAATTCATTAAATGCATGAAAAATAGCAAATGAAGTTAGATAGGCTTGAAATTTTAGGATGTGGCTTCTAATGGTTCATATTGAATGCACAAAAAGTCTGGAGTAGAAATAAGTTAAAAAAATTGAAATCCTTTTGTAACATACGAGTTTTCGTCCGAAACCGTGATACTTCGAAAGAGACTGTCCATTTTGTAAACGAAGTGCATCCAGTTTTTGTCGTAACCCTGTCAACTTTTTAGCACAAGCTATGTGGGTGAAATTATGATACCATGCCAAGTTTCAACCATTTCAGAGTTCATTTGTGGTGCTTTTTAATTTCAGGGTCATTTAGCTCAAAACAATTCATTAAATGCATGAAAAATAGCAAATGAAGTTAGATAGGGTTGAAATTTTAGGATGTGGCTTCTAATGGTTCATATTGAATGCACAAAAAGTCTGGAGTTGAAATAAGTTAAAAAATTGAAATCCTTTTGTAACATACGAGTTTTCGTCCGAAACCCTGATACTTCGAAAGAGACTGTCCATTTTGTACACGAAGTCCATCCAGTTTTTGCCGTAAACCTCTCAACGTTTTAGCACATGCTATGTGGGCGAAATTATGATACCATGCCAAGTTTCAACCTTTTCAGAGTTCATTTGTGGTGCTTTTTAATTTCAGGGTCATTTAGCTCAAAACAATTCATTAAATGCATGAAAAATAGCAAATGAAGTTAGACAGGTTTGAAATTTTAGGATGTGGCTTCTAATGGTTCATATTGAATGCACAAAAAGTCTGGAGTTGAAATAAGTTAAAAAAATTGAAATCCTTTTGTAACATACGAGTTTTCGTCCGAAACCCTGATACTTCGAAAGAGACTGTCCATTTTGTACACGAAGTGCATCCAGTTTTTCCGTAACCCTCTCAACTTTTTAGCACATGCTATGTGGGTGAAATTTTGATACATTGCCAAGTTTCAACCTTTTCAGAGTTCATTTGTGGTGCTTTTTAATTTCAGGGTCATTTAGCTCAAAACAATTCATTAAATGCATGAAAAATAGCAAATGAAGTTAGATAGGCTTGAAATTTTAGGATGTGGCTTCTAATGGTTCATATTGAATGCACAAAAAGTCTGGAGTTGAAATAAGTTAAAAAAATTGAAATCCTTTCGTAACATACGAGTTTTCGTCCGAAACCGTGATACTTCGAAAGAGACTGTCCATTTTGTACACGAAGTGCATCCAGTTTTTGCCGTAACCCTGTCAACTTTTTAGCACAAGCTATGTGGGTGAAATTATGATACCATGCCAAGTTTCAACCATTTCAGAGTTCATTTGTGGTGCTTTTTAATTTCAGGGTTATTTAGCTCAAAACAATTCATTAAATGCATGAAAAATAGCAAATGAAGTTAGATAGGGTTGAAATTTTAGGATGTGGCTTCTAATGGTTCATATTGAATGCACAAAAAGTCTGGAGTTGAAATAAGTTAAAAAATTGAAATGCTTTTGTAACAGACGAGTTTTCGTCCGAAACCCTGATACTTAGAAAGAGACTGTCCATTTTGTACACGAAGTGCATCCAGTTTTTGCCGTAACCCTGTCAACTTTTTAGCACAAGCTATGTGGGTGAAATTATGATACCATGCCAAGTTTCAACCTTTTCAGAGTTCATTTGTGGTGCTTTTTAATTTCAGGGTCATTTAGCTCAAAACAATTCATTAAATGCATGAAAAATAGCAAATGAAGGTAGACAGGGTTGAAATTTTAGGATGTGGCTTCTAATGGTTCATATTGAATGCACAAAAAGTCTGGAGTTGAAATAAGTTAAAAAAATTGAAATCCTTTTGTAACATACGAGTTTTCGTCCGAAACCCTGATACTTCGAAAGAGACTGTCCATTTTGTACACGAAGTGCATCCAGTTTTTCCGTAACCCTCTCAACTTTTTAGCACATGCTATGTGGGTGAAATTTTGAAACCATGCCAAGTTTAAACCTTTTCAGAGTTCATTTGTGGTGCTTTTTAATTTTGGGGTCATTTAGCTCAAAACAATTCATTAAATGCATGAAAAATAGCAAATGAAGTTAGATAGGCTTGAAATTTTAGGATGTGGCTTCTAATGGTTCATATTGAATGCACAAAAAGTCTGGAGTAGAAATAAGTTAAAAAAATTGAAATCCTTTTGTAACATACGAGTTTTCGTCCGAAACCGTGATACTTCGAAAGAGACTGTCCATTTTGTACACGAAGTGCATCCAGTTTTTGTCGTAACCCTATCAACTTTTTAGCACAAGCTATGTGGGTGAAATTATGATACCATGCCAAGTTTCAACCATTTCAGAGTTCATTTGTGGTGCTTTTTAATTTCAGGGTCATTTAGCTCAAAACAATTCATTAAATGCATGAAAAATAGCAAATGAAGTTAGAGAGGGTTGAAATTTTAGGATGTGGCTTCTAATGGTTCATATTGAATGCACAAAAAGTCTGGAGTTGAAATAAGTTAAAAAAAATTGAAATCCTTTTGTAACATACGAGTTTTCGTCCGAAACCCTGATACTTCGAAAGAGACTGTCCATTTTGTACACGAAGTGCATCCAGTTTTTCCATAACCCTCTCAACTTTTTAGCACATGCTATGTGTGTGAAATTTTGATACCATGCCAAGTTTCAACCTTTTCAGAGTTCATTTGTGGTGCTTTTTAATTTCAGGGTCATTTAGCTCAAAACAATTCATTAAATGCATGAAAAATAGCAAATGAAGTTAGATAGGCTTGAAATTTTAGGATGTGGCTTCTAATGGTTCATATTGAATGCACAAAAATTCTGGAGTTGAAATAAGTTAAAAAATTGAAATCCTTTTGTAACAGACGAGTTTTCGTCCGAAACCGTGATACTTCGAAAGACACTGTCCATTTTGTACACGAAGTGCATCCAGTTTTTGCCGTAACCCTGTCAACTTTTTAGCACAAGCTATGTGGGTGAAATTATGATACCATGCCAAGTTTCAACCATTTCAGAGTTCATTTGTGGTGCTTTTTAATTTCAGGGTCATTTAGCTCAAAACAATTCATTAAATGCATGAAAAATAGCAAATGAAGTTAGATAGGGTGGAAATTTTAGGATGTGGCTTCTAATGGTTCATATTGAATGCAAAAAAAGTCTGGAGTTGAAATAAGTTAAAGAAAATTGAAATCCTTTTGTAACAGGCGAGTTTTCGTCCAAAACCGTGATACTTCGAAAGAGACTGTCCATTTTGTACACGAAGTGCATCCAGTTTTTCCGTAACCCTCTCAACTTTTTAGCACATGCTATGTGGGTGAAATTTTGAAACCATGCCAAGTTTAAACCTTTTCAGAGTTCATTTGTGGTGCTTTTTAATTTCGGGGTCATTTAGCTCAAAACAATTCATTAAATGCATGAAAAATAGCAAATGAAGTTAGATAGGCTTGAAATTTTAGGATGTGGCTTCTAATGGTTCATATTGAATGCACAAAAAGTCTGGAGTAGAAATAAGTTAAAAAAATTGAAATCCTTTTGTAACATACGAGTTTTCGTCCGAAACCGTGATACTTCGAAAGAGACTGTCCATTTTGTACACGAAGTGCATCCAGTTTTTGTCGTAACCCTGTCAACTTTTTAGCACAAGCTATGTGGGTGAAATTATGATACCATGCCAAGTTTCAACCATTTCAGAGTTCATTTGTGGTGCTTTTTAATTTCAGGATCATTTAGCTCAAAACAATTCATTAAATGCATGAAAAATAGCAAATGAAGTTAGAGAGGGTTGAAATTTTAGGATGTGGCTTCTAATGGTTCATATTGAATGCACAAAAAGTCTGGAGTTGAAATAAGTTAAAAAAATTGAAATCCTTTTGTAACATACGAGTTTTCGTCCGAAACCCTGATACTTCGAAAGAGACTGTCCATTTTGTACACGAAGTGCATCCAGTTTTTCCATAACCCTCTCAACTTTTTAGCACATGCTATGTGTGTGAAATTTTGATACCATGCCAAGTTTCAACCTTTTCAGAGTTCATTTGTGGTGCTTTTTAATTTCAGGGTCATTTAGCTCAAAACAATTCATTAAATGCATGAAAAATAGCAAATGAAGTTAGATAGGCTTGAAATTTTAGGATGTGGCTTCTAATGGTTCATATTGAATGCACAAAAAGTCTGGAGTTGAAATAAGTTAAAAAAATTGAAATCCTTTTGTAACATACGAGTTTTCGTCCGAAACCGTGATACTTCGAAAGAGACTGTCCATTTTGTACACGAAGTGCATCCAGTTTTTGCCGTAACCCTGTCAACTTTTTAGCACAAGCTATGTGGGTGAAATTATGATACCATGCCAAGTTTCAACCATTTCAGAGTTCATTTGTGGTGCTTTTTAATTTCAGGGTCATTTAGCTCAAAACAATTCATTAAATGCATGAAAAATAGCAAATGAAGTTAGATAGGGTTGAAATTTTAGGATGTGGCTTCTAATGGTTCATATTGAATGCACAAAAAGTCTGGAGTTGAAATAAGTTAAAAAATTTGAAATCCTTTTGTAACAGACGAGTTTTCGTGCGAAACCCTGATACTTCGAAAGAGACTGTCCATTTTGTACACGAAGTGCACCCAGTTTTTGCCGTGGCCCTCTCAACTTTATAGCACATGCTATGTGGGTGAAATTATGATACCATGCCAAGTTTCAACCATTTCAGAGTTCATTTGTGGTGCTTTTTAATTTTAGGGTCATTTAGCTCAAAACAATTCATTAAATGCATGAAAAATAGCAAATGAAGTTAGATAGGGTTGAAATTTTAGGATGTGGCTTCTAATGGTTCATATTGAATGCACAATAAGTCTGGAGTTGAAATAAGTTAAAAATTTTGAAATCCTTTTGTAACAGACGAGTTTTCGTGCGAAACCCTGATACTTCGAAAGAGACTGTCCATTTTGTACACGAAGTGCACCCAGTTTTTGCCGTGACCCTCTCAACTTTTTAGCCCATGCTATGTGGGTGAAATTATGATACCGTGCCAAGTTTCAACCTTTTTAGAGTTCATTTGTGGTGCTTTTTAATTTCAGGGTCATTTAGCTCAAAACAATTCATTAAATGCATGAAAAATAGCAAATGAAGTTAGATAGGGTTGAAATTTTAGGATGTGGCTTCTAATGGTTCATATTGAATGCACAAAAAGTCTGGAGTTGAAATAAGTTAAAAATTTTGAAATCCTTTTGTAACAGACGAGTTTTCGTGCGAAACCCTGATACTTCGAAAGAGACTGTCCATTTTGTACACGAAGTGCACCCAGTTTTTGCCGTGGCCCTCTCAACTTTTTAGCACATGCTATGTGGGTGAAATTATGATACCATGCCAAGTTTCAACCTTTTCAGAGTTCATTTGTGGTGCTTTTTAATTTCAGGGTCATTTAGCTCAAAACAATTCATTAAATGCATGAAAAATAGCAAATGAAGTTAGATAGGGTTGAAATTTTAGGATGTGGCTTCTAATGGTTCATATTGAATGCACAAAAAGTCTGGAGATGAAATAAGTTAAAAAATTGAAATCCTTTTGTAACGGACGAGTTTTCGTCCGAAACCCTGATACTTCGAAAGAGACTGTCCATTTTGTACACGAAGTCCATCCAGTTTTTGCCGTAAACCTCTCAACTTTTTAGCACATGCTATGTGGGCGAAATTATGATACCATGCCAAGTTTCAACCTTTTCAGAGTTCATTTGTGGTGCTTTTTAATTTCAGGGTCATTTAGCACAAAACAATTCATTAAATGCATGAAAAATAGCAAATGAAGTTAGACAGGTTTGAAATTTTAGGATGTGGCTTCTAATGGTTCATATAGAATGCACAAAAAGTCTGGAGTTGAAATAAGTTAAAAAAATTGAAATCCTTTTGTAACATACGAGTTTTCGTCCGAAACCCTGATACTTCGAAAGAGACTGTCCATTTTGTACACGAAGTGCATCCAGTTTTTCCGTAACCCTCTCAACTTTTTAGCACATGCTATGTGTGTGAAATTTTGATACCATGCCAAGTTTCAACCTTTTCAGAGTTCATTTGTGGTGCTTTTTAATTTCAGGGTCATTTAGCTCAAAACAATTCATTAAATGCATGAAAAATAGCAAATGAAGTTAGATAGGCTTGAAATTTTAGGATGTGGCTTCTAATGGTTCATATTGAATGCACAAAAAGTCTGGAGTTGAAATAAGTTAAAAAAATTGAAATCCTTTTGTAACATACGAGTTTTCGTCCGAAACCGTGATACTTTGAAAGAGACTGTCCATTTTGTACACGAAGTGCATCCAGTTTTTGCCGTAACCCTGTCAACTTTTTAGCACAAGCTATGTGGGTGAAATTATGATACCATGCCAAGTTTCAACCATTTCAGAGTTCATTTGTGGTGCTTTTTAATTTCAGGGTCATTTAGCTCAAAACAATTCATTAAATGCATGAAAAATAGCAAATGAAGTTAGATAGGGTTGAAATTTTAGGATGTGGCTTCTAATGGTTCATATTGAATGCACAAAAAGTCTGGAGTTGAAATAAGTTAAAAAATTTGAAATCCTTTTGTAACAGACGAGTTTTCGTGCGAAACCCTGATACTTCGAAAGAGACTGTCCATTTTGTACACGAAGTGCACGCAGTTTTTGCCGTGGCCCTCTCAACTTTATAGCACATGCTATGTGGGTGAAATTATGATACCATGCCAAGTTTCAACCATTTCAGAGTTCATTTGTGGTGCTTTTTAATTTTAGGGTCATTTAGCTCAAAACAATTCATTAAATGCATGAAAAATAGCAAATGAAGTTAGATAGGGTTGAAATTTTAGGATGTGGCTTCTAATGGTTCATATTGAATGCACAATAAGTCTGGAGTTGAAATAAGTTAAAAATTTTGAAATCCTTTTGTAACAGACGAGTTTTCGTGCGAAACCCTGATACTTCGAAAGAGACTGTCCATTTTGTACACGAAGTGCACCCAGTTTTTGCCGTGACCCTCTCAACTTTTTAGCACATGCTATGTGGGTGAAATTATGATACCGTGCCAAGTTTCAACCTTTTTAGAGTTCATTTGTGGTGCTTTTTAATTTCAGGGTCATTTAGCTCAAAACAATTCATTAAATGCATGAAAAATAGCAAATGAAGTTAGATAGGGTTGAAATTTTAGGATGTGGCTTCTAATGGTTCATATTGAATGCACAAAAAGTCTGGAGTTGAAATAAGTTAAGAAATTTGAAATCCTTTTGTAACAGACGAGTTTTCGTGCGAATCCCTGATACTTCGAAAGAGACTGTCCATTTTGTACACGAAGTGCACCCAGTTTTTGCCGTGACCCTCTCAACTTTTTAGCACATGCTATGTGGCTGAAATTATAATACCATGCCAAGTTTCAACCATTTCAGAGTTCATTTGTGGTGCTTTTTAATTTCAGGGTCATTTAGCTCAAAACAATTCATTAAATGCATGAAAAATAGCAAATGAAGTTAGATAGGGTTGAAATTTTTGGATGTGGCTTCTAATGGTTCATATTGAATGCACAAAAAGTCTGTACTTGAAATAAGTTAAAAAAATTGAAATCCTTTTGTAACAGACGAGTTTTCGTCGGAAACCGTGATACTTCAAAAGAGACTGTCCATTTTGTACACGAAGTGCATCCAGTTTTTGCCGTAACCCTCTCAACTTTTTAGCACATGCTATGTGGGTGAAATTATGATACCATGCCAAGTTTCAACCATTTCAGAGTTCATTTGTGGTGCTTTTTAATTTCAGGGTCATTTAGCTCAAAACAATTCATTAAATGCATGAAAAATAGCAAATGAAGTTAGATAGGGTGGAAATTTTAGGATGTGGCTTCTAATGGTTCATATTGAATGCAAAAAAAGTCTGGAGTTGAAATAAGTTAAAGAAAATTGAAATCCTTTTGTAACAGGCGAGTTTTCGTCCAAAACCCTGATACTTCGAAAGAGACTGTCCATTTTGTACACGAAGTGCATCTAGTTTTTGCTGTAACCCTCTCAACTTTTTAGCACATGCTATGTGGGTGAAATTATGATACCATGCCAAGTTTCAACCATTTCAGAGTTCATTTGTGGTGCTTTTTAATTTCAGGGTCATTTAGCTCAAAACATTTCATTAAATGCATGAAAAATAGCAAATGAAGTTAGATAGGGTTGAAATTTTAGGATGTGGCTTCTAATGGTTCATATTGAATGCACAAAAAGTCTGGAGTTGAAATAAGTTAAAAAAATTGAAATCCTTTTGTAACATACGAGTTTTCTTCCAAAATAGACTGTCCATTTTGTACACGAAGTGCATCCAGTTTTTTCCGTAACCCTCTCAACTTTTTAGCACATGCTATGTTGGTGAAATTATGATACCATGCCAAGTTTCAACCTTTTCAGAGTTCATTTGTGGTGCTTTTGAATTTCAGGGTCATTTAGCTCAAAACAATTCATTAAATGCATGAAAAATAGCAAATGAAGTTAGATAGGGTTGAAATTTTTGGATGTGGCTTCTAATGGTTCATATTGAATGCACAAAAAGTCTGTACTTGAAATAAGTTAAAAAAATTGAAATCCTTTTGTAACAGACGAGTTTTTGTCCGAAACCGTGATACTTCGAAAGAGACTGTCCATTTTGTACACGAAGTACATCCAGTTTTTGCCGTAAACCTCTCAACTTTTTAGCACATGCTATGTGGGTGAAATTATGATACCATGCCAAGTTTTAACCTTTTCAGAGTTCATTTGTGGTGCTTTTTAATTTCAGGGTCATTTAGCTCAAAACAATTCATTAAATGCATGAAAAATAGCAAATGAAGTTAGATAGGGTGGAAATTTTAGGATGTGGCTTCTTATGGTTCATATTGAATGCAAAAAAAGTCTGGAGTTGAAATTAGTTAAAGAAAATTGAAATCCTTTTGTAACAGGCGAGTTTTCGTCCAAAACCCTGATACTTCGAAAGAGACTGCCCATTTTGTACACGAATTGCATCTAGTTTTTGCTGTAACCCTCTCAACTTTTTAGCACCTGCTATGTGGGTGAAATTATGATACCATGCCAAGTTTCAACCATTTCAGAGTTCATTTGTGTTGCTTTTTAATTTCAGGGTCATTTAGCTCAAAACATTTCATTAAATGCATGAAAAATAGCAAATGAAGTTAGATAGGGTTGAAATTTTAGGATGTGGCTTCTAATGGTTCATATTGAATGCACAAAAAGTCTGGAGTTGAAACAAGTTAAAAAATTGAAATCCTTTTGTAACATACGAGTTTTCTTCCGAAATAGACTGTCCATTTTGTACACGAAGTGCATCCAGTTTTTTCCGTAACCCTCTCAACTTTTTAGCACATGCTATGTTGGTGAAATTATGATACCATGCCAAGTTTCAACCATTTCAGAGTTCATTTGTGGTGCTTTTTAATTTCAGGGTCATTTAGCTCAAAACAATTCATTAAATGCATGAAAAATAGCAAATGAAGTTAGATAGGGTGGAAATTTTAGGATGTGGCTTCTAATGGTTCATATTGAATGCAAAAAAAGTCTGGAGTTGAAATAAGTTAAAGAAAATTGAAATCCTTTTGTAACAGGCGAGTTTTCGTCCAAAACCCTGATACTTCGAAAGAGACTGTCCATTTTGTACACGAAGTGCATCCAGTTTTTGCCGTAACCCTCTCAACTTTTTAGCACATGCTATGTGGGTGAAATTATGATACCATGACAAGTTTCAACCATTTCAGAGTTCATTTGTGGTGCTTTTTAATTTCAGGGTCATTTAGCTCAAAACATTTCATTAAATGCATGAAAAATAGCAAATGAAGTTAGATAGGGTTGAAATTTTAGGATGTGGCTTCTAATGGTTCATATTGAATGCACAAAAAGTCTGGAGTTGAAATAAGTTAAAAAAATTGAAATCCTTTTGTAACATACGAGTTTTCTTCCAAAATAGACTGTCCATTTTGTACACGAAGTGCATCCAGTTTTTTCCGTAACCCTCTCAACTTTTTAGCACATGCTATGTTGGTGAAATTATGATACCATGCCAAGTTTCAACCTTTTCAGAGTTCATTTGTGGTGCTTTTGAATTTCAGGGTCATTTAGCTCAAAACAATTCATTAAATGCATGAAAAATAGCAAATGAAGTTAGATAGGGTTGAAATTTTTGGATGTGGCTTCTAATGGTTCATATTGAATGCACAAAAAGTCTGTACTTGAAATAAGTTAAAAAAATTGAAATCCTTTTGTAACAGACGAGTTTTCGTCCGAAACCGTGATACTTCGAAAGAGACTGTCCATTTTGTACACGAAGTACATCCAGTTTTTGCCGTAAACCTCTCAACTTTTTAGCACATGCTATGTGGGTGAAATTATGATACCATGCCAAGTTTTAACCTTTTCAGAGTTCATTTGTGGTGCTTTTTAATTTCAGGGTCATTTAGCTCAAAACAATTCATTAAATGCATGAAAAATAGCAAATGAAGTTAGATAGGGTGGAAATTTTAGGATGTGGCTTCTTATGGTTCATATTGAATGCAAAAAAAGTCTGGAGTTGAAATTAGTTAAAGAAAATTGAAATCCTTTTGTAACAGGCGAGTTTTCGTCCAAAAC
The DNA here is from genome assembly GCA_039707655.1 of Elymus sibiricus. Taxonomy (NCBI): domain Eukaryota; kingdom Viridiplantae; phylum Streptophyta; class Magnoliopsida; order Poales; family Poaceae; genus Elymus; species Elymus sibiricus. The sequence continues at coordinate 113,834,182 of CM077667.1, forward strand.
CCTGATACTTCGAAAGAGACTGCCCATTTTGTACACGAATTGCATCTAGTTTTTGCTGTAACCCTCTCAACTTTTTAGCACCTGCTATGTGGGTGAAATTATGATACCATGCCAAGTTTCAACCATTTCAGAGTTCATTTGTGTTGCTTTTTAATTTCAGGGTCATTTAGCTCAAAACATTTCATTAAATGCATGAAAAATAGCAAATGAAGTTAGATAGGGTTGAAATTTTAGGATGTGGCTTCTAATGGTTCATATTGAATGCACAAAAAGTCTGGAGTTGAAACAAGTTAAAAAATTGAAATCCTTTTGTAACATACGAGTTTTCTTCCGAAATAGACTGTCCATTTTGTACACGAAGTGCATCCAGTTTTCTCCGTAACCCTCTCAACTTTTTAGCACATGCTATGTTGGTGAAATTATGATACCATGCCAAGTTTCAACCTTTTCAGAGTTCATTTGTGGTGCTTTTTAATTTCAGGGTCATTTAGCTCAAAACAATTCATTAAATGCATGATAAATAGCAAATGAAGTTAGATAGGGTTGAAAATTTAGGATGTGGCTTCTAATGGTTCATATTGAATGCAAAAAAAGTCTGGAGTTGAAATAAGTTAAAAAAATTGAAATCCTTTTGTAACAAACGAGTTTTCGTCCGAAACCCTGATACTTCGAAAGAGACTGTCCATTTTGTACACGAAGTGCATCCAGTTTTTGCCGTAACCCTCTCAACTTTTTAGCACATGCTATGTGGGTGAAATTATGATACCATGACAAGTTTCAACCATTTCAGAGTTCATTTGTGCTGCTTTTTAATTTCAGGGTCATTTAGCTCAAAACACTTCATTAAATGCATGAAAAATAGCAAATGAAGTTAGATAGGGTTGAAATTTTAGGATGTGGCTTCTAATGGTTCATATTGAATGCACAAAAAGTCTGGAGTTGAAATAAGTTAAAAAATTGAAATCCTTTTGTAACAGACGAGTTTTCGTCCGAAACCCTGATACTTCGAAAGAGACTGTCCATTTTGTACACGAAGTGCATCCAGTTTTTGCCGTAAACCTCTCAACTTTTTAGCACATGCTATGTGGGCGAAATTATGATACCATGCCAAGTTTCAACCTTTTCAGAGTTCATTTGTGGTGCTTTTTAATTTCAGGGTCATTTATCTCAAAAGAATTCATTAAATGCATGAAAAATAGCAAATGAAGTTAGACAGGGTTGAAATTTTAGGATGTGGCTTCTAATGGTTCATATTGAATGCACAAAAAGTCTGGAGTTGAAATAAGTTAAAAAAATTGAAATCCTTTTGTAACATACGAGTTTTCGTCCGAAACCCTGATACTTCGAAAGAGACTGTCCATTTTGTACACGAAGTGCATCCAGTTTTTCCGTAACCCTCTCAACTTTTTAGCACATGCTATGTGGGTGAAATTTTGATACCATGCCAAGTTTCAACCTTTTCAGAGTTCATTTGTGGTGCTTTTTAATTTCAGGGTCATTTAGCTCTAAACAATTCATTAAATGCATGAAAAATAACAAATGAAGTTAGATAGGGTTGAAATTTTAGGATGTGGCTTCTAATGGTTCATATTGAATGCACAAAAAGTCTGGAGTTGAAATAAGTTAAAAAATTGAAATCCTTTTGTAACAGACGAGTTTTCGTCCGAAACCCTGATACTTCGAAAGAGACTGTCCATTTTGTACACGAAGTGCATCCAGTTTTTGCCGTAAACCTCTCAACTTTTTAGCACATGCTATGTGGGTGAAATTATGATACCATGCCAAGTTTCAACCTTTTCAGAGTTCATTTGTGGTGCTTTTTAATTTCAGGGTCATTTAGCTCAAAATAATTCATTAAATGCATGAAAAATAGCAAATGAAGTTAGATAGGGTTGAAATTTTAGGATGTGGCTTCTAATGGTTCATATTGAATGCACAAAAAGTCTGGAGTTGAAATAAGTTAAAAAAATTGAAATCCTTTTGTAACATACGAGTTTTCGTCTGAAACCCTGATACTTCGAAAGAGACTGTCCATTTTGTACACGAAGTGCATCCAGTTTTTGCCGTAACCCTCTCAACTTTTTAGCACATGCTATGTGGGTGAAATTATGATACCATGCCAAGTTTCAACCTTTTCAGAGTTCATTTGTGGTGCTTTTTAATTTCAGGGTCATTTAGCTCAATACAATTCATTAAATGCATGAAAAATAGCAAATGAAGTTACATAGGGTTGAAATTTTAGGATGTGGCTTCTAATGGTTCATATTGAATGCACAAAAAGTCTGGAGTTGAAATAAGTTAAAAAAAATTGAAATCCTTTTGTAACAGACGAGTTTTCGTCCGAAACCGTGATACTTCGAAAGAGACTGTCCATTTTGTACACGAAGTGCATCCAGTTTTTGCCGTAACCGTCTCAACTTTTTAGCACATGCTATGTGGCTGAAATGATGATACCATGCCAAGTTTCAACCATTTCAGAGTTCATTTGTGGTTCTTTTTAATTTCAGGGTCATTTAGCTCAAAACAATTCATTAAATGCATGAAAAATAGCAAATGAAGTAAGATAGGGTTGAAATTTTAGGATGTGGCTTCTAATGGTTCATATTGAATGCAAAAAAAGTCAGGAATTGAAATAAGTTAAAGAAAATTGAAATCCTTTTGTAACAGGCAAGTTTTCGTCCAAAACCCTGATACTTCGAAAGAGACTGTCCATTTTGTACACGAAGTACATCTAGTTTTTGCTGTAACCCTCTCAACTTTTTAGCACATGCTATGTGGGTGAAATTATGATACCATGCCAAGTTTCAACCATTTCAGAGTTCATTTGTGGTGCTTTTTAATTTTAGGGTCATTTAGCTAAAAACAATTCATTAAATGCATGAAAAATAGCAAATGAAGTTTGATAGGGTTGAAATTTTAGGATGTGGCTTCTAATGGTTCATATTGAATGCACAAAAAGTCTAGAGTTGAAATAAGTTAAAAAAATTGAAATCCTTTTGTAACATACGAGTTTTCTTCCGAAATAGACTGTCCATTTTGTACACGAAGTGCATCCAGTTTTTTCCGTAACCCTCTCAAATTTTTAGCACATGCTATGTCGGTGAAATTATGATACCATGCCAAGTTTCAACCTTTTCAGAGTTCATTTGTGGTGCTTTTTAATTTCAGGGTCATTTAGCTCAAAACAATCCATTAAATGCATGAAAAATAGCAAATGAAGTAAGATAGGGTTGAAATTTTAGGATGTGGCTTCTAATGGTTCATATTGAATGCACAAAAAGTCTGGAGTTCAAATAAGTTAAAAAATTTGAAATCCTTTTGTAACAGACGAGTTTTCGTCCGAAACCCTGATACTTCGAAAGAGACTGTCCATTTTGTACACGAAGTGCATCCAGTTTTTGCCATAAGCCTCTCAACTTTTTAGCACATGCTATGTGGGTGAAATTATGACACCATGCCAAGTTTCAACCTTTTCAGAGTTCATTTGTGGTGCTTTTTAATTTTAGGGTCATTTAGCTCAAAACAATTCATTAAATGCATGAAAAATAGCAAATGAAATTAGATAGGGTTGAAATTTTAGGATGTGGCTTCTAATGGTTCATATTGAATGCACAAAAAGTATGGAGTTGAAATAAGTTAAAAAAATTGAAATCCTTTTGTAACATACGAGTTTTCGTCCGAAACCGTGATACTTCGAAAGAGACTGTCCATTTTGTACACGAAGTGCATCCAGTTTTTGCCGTAACCCTCTCAACTTTTTAGCACATGCTATGTGGGTGAAATTATGATACCATGCCAAGTTTCAACCTTTTCAGAGTTCATTTGTGGTGCTTTTTAATTTCAGGGTCATTTAGCTCAAGACAATTCATTAAATGCATGAAAAATAGCAAATGAAGTTAGATAGGGTTGAAATTTTAGGATGTGGCTTCTAATGGTTCATATGGAATGCACAAAAAGTCTGGAGTTGAAATAAGTTAAAAAAATTTGAAATCCTTTTGTAACATACGAGTTTTCGTCTGAAACCCTGATACTTCGAAAGAGACTGTCCATTTTGTACACGAAGTGCATCCAGTTTTTGCCGTAACCCTCTCAACTTTTTAGCACATGCTATGTGGGTGAAATTATGATACCATGCCAAGTTTCAACCATTTCAGAGTTCATTTGTGGTGCTTTTTAATTTCAGGGTCATTTAGCTCAAAACAATTCATTAAATGCATGAAAAATAGCAAATGAAGTTAGATAGGGTTGAAATTTTTGGATGTGGCTTCTAATGGTTCATATTGAATGCACAAAAAGTCTGTACTTGAAATAAGTTAAAAAAATTAAAATCCTTTTGTAACAGACGAGTTTTCGTCCGAAACCGTGATACTTCGAAAGAGACTGTCCATTTTGTACACGAAGTGCATCCAGTTTTTGCCGTAACCCTCTCAACTTTTTAGCACATGCTATGTGGGTGAAATTATGATACCATGCCAAGTTTCAACCATTTCAGAGTTCATTTGTGGTGCTTTTTAATTTCAGGGTCATTTAGCTCAAAACAATTCATTAAATGCATGAAAAATAGCAAATGAAGTTAGATAGGGTGGAAATTTTAGGATGTGGCTTCTAATGGTTCATATTGAATGCAAAAAAAGTCTGGAGTTGAAATAAGTTAAAGAAAATTGAAATCCTTTTGTAACAGGCGAGTTTTCGTCCAAAACCCTGATACTTCGAAAGAGACTGTCCATTTTGTACACGAAGTGCATCTAGTTTTTGCTTTAACCCTCTCAACTTTTTAGCACATGCTATGTGGGTGAAATTATGATACCATGCCAAGTTTCAACCATTTCAGAGTTCATTTGTGGTGCTTTTTAATTTCAGGGTCATTTAGCTCAAAACATTTCATTAAATGCATGAAAAATAGCAAATGAAGTTAGATAGGGTTGAAATTTTAGGATGTGGCTTCTAATGGTTCATATTGAATGCACAAAAAGTCTGGAGTTGAAATAAGTTAAAAAAATTGAAATCCTTTTGTAACATACGAGTTTTCTTCCGAAATAGACTGTCCATTTTGTACACGAAGTGCATCCAGTTTTTTCCGTAACCCTCTCAACTTTTTAGCACATGCTATGTTGGTGAAATTATGATACCATGCCAAGTTTCAACCTTTTCAGAGTTCATTTGTGGTGCTTTTTAATTTCAGGGTCATTTAGCTCAAAACAATTCATTAAATGCATGAAAAATAGCAAATGAAGTTAGATAGGGTTGAAATTTTTGGATGTGGCTTCTAATGGTTCATATTGAATGCACAAAAAGTCTGTACTTGAAATAAGTTAAAAAAATTGAAATCCTTTTGTAACAGACGAGTTTTCGTCCGAAACCGTGATACTTCGAAAGAGACTGTCCATTTTGTACACGAAGTACATCCAGTTTTTGCCGTAAACCTCTCAACTTTTTAGCACATGCTATGTGGGTGAAATTATGATACGATGCCAAGTTTCAACCTTTTCAGAGTTCATTTGTGGTGCTTTTTAATTTCAGGGTCATTTAGCTCAAAACAATTCATTAAATGCTTGAAAAATAGCAAATGAAGTTAGATAGGGTGGAAATTTTAGGATGTGGCTTCTAATGGTTCATATTGAATGCAAAAAAAGTCTGGAGTTGAAATAAGTTAAAGAAAATTGAAATCCTTTTGTAACAGGCGAGTTTTCGTCCAAAACCCTGATACTTCGAAAGAGACTGTCCATTTTGTACACGAAGTGCATCCAGTTTTTCCGTAACCCTCTCAACTTTTTAGCACATGCTATGTGGGTGAAATTTTGATACCATGCCAAGTTTCAACCTTTTCAGAGTTCATTTGTGGTGCTTTTTAATTTCAGGGTCATTTAGCTCTAAACAATTCATTAAATGCATGAAAAATAGCAAATGAAGTTAGATAGGGTTGAAATTTTAGGATGTGGCTTCTAATGGTTCATATTGAATGCACAAAAAGTCTGGAGTTGAAATAAGTTAAAAAATTGAAATCCTTTTGTAACAGACGAGTTTTCGTCCGAAACCCTGATACTTCGAAAGAGACTGTCCATTTTGTACACGAAGTGCATCCAGTTTTTGCCGTAAACCCCTCAACTTTTTAGCACATGCTATGTGGGTGAAATTATGATACCATGCCAAGTTTCAACCTTTTCAGAGTTCATTTGTGGTGCTTTTTAATTTCAGGGTCATTTAGCTCAAAACAATTCATTAAATGCATGAAAAATAGCAAATGAAGTTAGATAGGGTTGAAATTTTAGGATGTGGCTTCTAATGGTTCATATTGAATGCACAAAAAGTCTGGAGTTGAAATAAGTTAAAAAAATTGAAATCCTTTTGTAACATACGAGTTTTCGTCTGAAACCCTGATACTTCGAAAGAGACTGTCCATTTTGTACACGAAGTGCATCCAGTTTTTGCCGTAACCCTCTCAACTTTTTAGCACATGCTATGTGGGTGAAATTATGATACCATGCCAAGTTTCAACCTTTTCAGAGTTCATTTGTGGTGCTTTTTAATTTCAGGGTCATTTAGCTTAATACAATTCATTAAATGCATGAAAAATAGCAAATGAAGTTACATAGGGTTGAAATTTTAGGATGTGGCTTCTAATGGTTCATATTGAATGCACAAAAAGTCTGGAGTTGAAATAAGTTAAAAAAATTGAAATCCTTTTGTAACAGATGAGTTTTCGTCCGAAACCGTGATACTTCGAAAGAGACTGTCCATTTTGTACACGAAGTGCATCCAGTTTTTGCCGTAACCGTCTCAACTTTTTAGCACATGCTATGTGGCTGAAATGATGATACCATGCCAAGTTTCAACCATTTCAGAGTTCATTTGTGGTTCTTTTTAATTTCAGGGTCATTTAGCTCAAAACAATTCATTAAATGCATGAAAAATAGCAAATAAAGTTAGATAGGGTTGAAATTTTAGGATGTGGCTTCTAGTGGTTCATATTGAATGCAAAAAAAGTCAGGAATTGAAATAAGTTAAAGAAAATTGAAATCCTTTTGTAACAGGCAAGTTTTCGTCCAAAACCCTGATACTTCGAAAGAGACTGTCCATTTTCTACACGAAGTGCATCTAGTTTTTGCTGTAACCCTCTCAACTTTTTAGCACATGCTATGTGGGTGAAATTATGATACCATGCCAAGTTTCAACCATTTCAGAGTTCATTTGTGGTGCTTTTTAATTTTAGGGTCATTTAGCTCAAAACAATTCATTAAATGCATGAAAAATAGCAAATGAAGTTAGATAGGGTTGAAATTTTAGGATGTGGCTTCTCATGGTTTATATTGAATGCACAAAAAGTCTGGAGTTGAAATAAGTTAAAAAAATTGAAATCCTTTTGTAACATACGAGTTTTCTTCCGAAATAGACTGTCCATTTTGTACACGAAGTGCATCCAGTTTTTTCTGTAACCCTCTCAACTTTTTAGCACATGCTATGTTGGTGAAATTATGATACCATGCCAAGTTTCAACCTTTTCAGAGTTCATTTGTGGTGCTTTTCAATTTCAGGGTCATTTAGCTCAAAACAATTCATTAAATGCATGAAAAATAGCAAATGAAGTTAGATAGGGTTGAAAATTTAGGATGTGGCGTCTAATGGTTCATATTGAATGCACAAAAAGTCTGGAGTTGAAATAAGTTAAAAAAATTGAAATCCTTTTGTAACAAACGAGTTTTCGTCCGAAACCCTGATACTTCGAAAGAGACTGTCCATTTTGTACACGAAGTGCATCCAGTTTTTGCCGTAACCCTCTCAACTTTTTAGCACATGCTATGTGGGTGAAATTATGATACCATGCCAAGTTTCAACCATTTCAGAGTTCATTTGTGGTGCTTTTTAATTTCAGGGTCATTTAGCTCAAAACAATTCATTAAATGCATGAAAAATAGCAAATATAGTTAGATAGGGTTGAAATTTTAGGATGTGGCTTCTAATGGTTCATATTGAATGCACAAAAAGTCTGGACTTGAAATAAGTTAAAAAAATTGAAATCCTTTTGTAACATACGAGTTTTCGTCTGAAACCCTGATACTTCGAAAGAGACTGTCCATTTTGTACACGAAGTGCATCCAGTTTTTGCCGTAACCCTCTCAACTTTTTAGCACATGCTATGTGGGTGAAATTATGATACCATGCCAAGTTTCAACCTTTTCAGAGTTCATTTGTGGTGCTTTTTAATTTCAGGGTCATTTAGCTCAATACAATTCATTAAATGCATGAAAAATAGCAAATGAAGTTACATAGGGTTGAAATTTTAGGATGTGGCTTCTAATGGTTCATATTGAATGCACAAAAAGTCTGGAGTTGAAATAAGTTAAAAAAATTGAAATCCTTTTGTAACAGGCGAGTTTTTGTCCAAAACCCTGATACTTCGAAATAGACTGTCCATTTTGTACACGAAGTGCACCCAGTTTTTGCCGTGACCCTCTCAAATTTTTAGCACATGCTATGTGGGTGAAATTATGATACCATGCCAAGTTTCAACCATTTCAGAGTTCATTTGTGGTGCTTTTTAATTTTAGGGTCATTTAGCTAAAAACAATTCATTAAATGCATGAAAAATAGCAAATGAAGTTAGATAGGGTTGAAATTTTAGGATGTGGCTTCTAATGGTTCATATTGAATGCACAAAAAGTCTAGAGTTGAAATAAGTTAAAAAAATTGAAATCCTTTTGTAACATACGAGTTTTCTTCCGAAATAGACTGTCCATTTTGTACACGAAGTGCATCCATTTTTTTCCGTAACCCTCTCAAATTTTTAGCACATGCTATGTCGGTGAAATTATGATACCATGCCAAGTTTCAACCTTTTCAGAGTTATTTGTGGTGCTTTTTAATTTCAGGGTCATTTAGCTCAAAACAATCCATTAAATGCATGAAAAATAGCAAATGAAGTAAGATAGGGTTGAAATTTTAGGATGTGGCTTCTAATGGTTCATATTGAATGCACAAAAAGTCTGGAGTTCAAATAAGTTAAAAAATTTGAAATCCTTTTGTAACAGACGAGTTTTCGTCCGAAACCCTGATACTTCGAAAGAGACTGTCCATTTTGTACACGAAGTGCATCCAGTTTTAGCCATAAGCCTCTCAACTTTTTAGCACATGCTATGTGGGTGAAATTATGACACCATGCCAAGTTTCAACCTTTTCAGAGTTCATTTGTGGTGCTTTTTAATTTTAGGGTCATTTAGCTCAAAACAATTCATTAAATGCATGAAAAATAGCAAATGAAATTAGATAGGGTTGAAATTTTAGGATGTGGCTTCTAATGGTTCATATTGAATGCACAAAAAGTATGGAGTTGAAATAAGTTAAAAAAATTGAAATCCTTTTGTAACATACGAGTTTTCGTCCGAAACCCAGATACTTCGAAAGAGACTGTCCATTTTGTACACGAAGTGCATCCAGTTTTTGTCGTAACCCTCTCAACTATTTAGCACATGCTATGTGGGTGAAATTATGATACCATGCCAAGTTTCAACCTTTTTAGAGTTCATTTGTGGGGCTTTTTAATTTCAGGGTCATTTTGCTCAAAACAATTCATTAAATGCATGAAAAATAGCAAATGAAGTTAGATAGGGTTGAAATTTTAGGATGTGGCTTCTAATGGTTCATATTGAATGCACAAAAAGTCTGGAGTTGAAATAAGTTAAAAAAATTGAAATCCTTTTGTAACATACGAGTTTTCGTCTGAAACCCTGATACTTCGAAAGAGACTGTCCATTTTGTACACGAAGTGCATCCAGTTTTTTCTGTAACCCTCTCAACTTTTTAGCACATGCTATGTTGGTGAAATTATGATACCATGCCAAGTTTCAACCTTTTCAGAGTTCATTTGTGGTGCTTTTTAATTTCAGGGTCATTTAGCTCAAAACAATTCATTAAATGCATGAAAAATAGCAAATGAAGTTAGATAGGGTGGAAATTTTAGGATGTGGCTTCTAATGGTTCATATTGAATGCAAAAAAAGTCTGGAGTTGAAATAAGTTAAAGAAAATTGAAATCCTTTTGTAACAGGCGAGTTTTCGTCCAAAGCCCTGATACTTCGAAAGAGACTGTCCATTTTGTACACGAAGTGCATCTAGTTTTTGCTGTAACCCTCTCAACTTTTTAGCACATGCTATGTGGGTGAAATTATGATACCATGCCAAGTTTCAACCATTTCAGAGTTCATTTGTGGTGCTTTTTAATTTCAGGGTCATTTAGCTCAAAACATTTCATTAAATGCATGAAAAATAGCAAATGAAGTTAGATAGGGTTGAAATTTTAGGATGTGGCTTCTAATGGTTCATATTGAATGCACAAAAAGTCTGGAGTTGAAATAAGTTAAAAAAATTGAAATCCTTTTGTAACATACGAGTTTTCTTCCGAAATAGACTGTCCATTTTGTACACGAAGTGCATCCAGTTTTTTCCGTAACCCTCTCAACTTTTTAGCACATGCTATGTTGGTGAAATTATGATACCATGCCAAGTTTCAACCTTTTCAGAGTTCATTTGTGGTGCTTTTTAATTTCAGGGTCATTTAGCTCAAAACAATTCATTAAATGCATGAAAAATAGCAAATGAAGTTAGATAGGGTTGAAATTTTTGGATGTGGCTTCTAATGGTTCATATTGAATGCACAAAAAGTCTGTACTTGAAATAAGTTAAAAAAATTGAAATCCTTTTGTAACAGACGAGTTTTCGTCCGAAACCGTGATACTTCGAAAGAGACTGTCCATTTTGTACACGAAGTACATCCAGTTTTTGCCGTAAACCTCTCAACTTTTTAGCACATGCTATGTGGGTGAAATTATGATACGATGCCAAGTTTCAACCTTTTCAGAGTTCATTTGTGGTGCTTTTTAATTTCAGGGTCATTTAGCTCAAAACAATTCATTAAATGCATGAAAAATAGCAAATGAAGTTAGATAGGGTGGAAATTTTAGGATGTGGCTTCTAATGGTTCATATTGAATGCAAAAAAAGTCTGGAGTTGAAATAAGTTAAAGAAAATTGAAATCCTTTTGTAACAGGCGAGTTTTCGTCCAAAACCCTGATACTTCGAAAGAGACTGTCCATTTTGTACACGAAGTGCATCCAGTTTTTCCGTAACCCTCTCAACTTTTTAGCACATGCTATGTGGGTGAAATTTTGATACCATGCCAAGTTTCAACCTTTTCAGAGTTCATTTGTGGTGCTTTTTAATTTCAGGGTCATTTAGCTCTAAACAATTCATTAAATGCATGAAAAATAGCAAATGAAGTTAGATAGGGTTGAAATTTTAGGATGTGGCTTCTAATGGTTCATATTGAATGCACAAAAAGTCTGGAGTTGAAATAAGTTAAAAAATTGAAATCCTTTTGTAACAGACGAGTTTTCGTCCGAAACCCTGATACTTCGAAAGAGACTGTCCATTTTGTACACGAAGTGCATCCAGTTATTGCCGTAAACCCCTCAACTTTTTAGCACATGCTATGTGGGTGAAATTATGATACCATGCCAAGTTTCAACCTTTTCAGAGTTCATTTGTGGTGCTTTTTAATTTCAGGGTCATTTAGCTCAAAACAATTCATTAAATGCATGAAAAATAGCAAATGAAGTTAGATAGGGTTGAAATTTTAGGATGTGGCTTCTAATGGTTCATATTGAATGCAGAAAAAGTCTGGAGTTGAAATAAGTTAAAAAAATTGAAATCCTTTTGTAACATACGAGTTTTCGTCTGAAACCCTGATACTTCGAAAGAGACTGTCCATTTTGTACACGAAGTGCATCCAGTTTTTGCCGTAACCCTCTCAACTTTTTAGCACATGCTATGTGGGTGAAATTATGATACCATGCCAAGTTTCAACCTTTTCAGAGTTCATTTGTGGTGCTTTTTAATTTCAGGGTCATTTAGCTTAATACAATTCATTAAATGCATGAAAAATAGCAAATGAAGTTACATAGGGTTGAAATTTTAGGATGTGGCTTCTAATGGTTCATATTGAATGCACAAAAAGTCTGGAGTTGAAATAAGTTAAAAAAATTGAAATCCTTTTGTAACAGACGAGTTTTCGTCCGAAACCGTGATACTTCGAAAGAGACTGTCCATTTTGTACACGAAGTGCATCCAGTTTTTGCCGTAACCGTCTCAACTTTTTAGCACATGCTATGTGGCTGAAATGATGATACCATGCCAAGTTTCAACCATTTCAGAGTTCATTTGTGGTTCTTTTTAATTTCAGGGTCATTTAGCTCAAAACAATTCATTAAATGCATGAAAAATAGCAAATGAAGTTAGATAGGGTTGAAATTTTAGGATGTGGCTTCTAATGGTTCATATTGAATGCAAAAAAAGTCTGGAGTTGAAATAAGTTAAAGAAAATTGAAATCCTTTTGTAACAGGCGAGTTTTCGTCCAAAACCCTGATACTTCGAAAGAGACTGTCCATTTTGTACACGAAGTGCATCTAGTTTTTGCTGTAACCCTCTCAACTTTTTAGCACATGCTATGTGGGTGAAATTATGATACCATGCCAAGTTTCAACCATTTCAGAGTTCATTTGTGGTGCTTTTTAATTTCAGGGTCATTTAGCTCAAAACATTTCATTAAATGCATGAAAAATAGCAAATGAAGTTAGATAGGGTTGAAATTTTAGGATGTGGCTTCTAATGGTTCATATTGAATGCACAAAAAGTCTGGAGTTGAAATAAGTTAAAAAAATTGAAATCCTTTTGTAACATACGAGTTTTCTTCCGAAATAGACTGTCCATTTTGTACACGAAGTGCATCCAGTTTTTTCCGTAACCCTCTCAACTTTTTAGCACATGCTATGTTGGTGAAATTATGATACCATGCCAAGTTTCAACCTTTTCAGAGTTCATTTGTGGTGCTTTTTAATTTCAGGGTCATTTAGCTCAAAACAATTCATTAAATGCATGAAAAATAGCAAATGAAGTTAGATAGGGTTGAAATTTTTGGATGTGGCTTCTAATGGTTCATATTGAATGCACAAAAAGTCTGTACTTGAAATAAGTTAAAAAAATTGAAATCCTTTTGTAACAGACGAGTTTTCGTCCGAAACCGTGATACTTCGAAAGAGACTGTCCATTTTGTACACGAAGTACATCCAGTTTTTGCCGTAAACCTCTCAACTTTTTAGCACATGCTATGTGGGTGAAATTATGATACGATGCCAAGTTTCAACCTTTTCAGAGTTCATTTGTGGTGCTTTTTAATTTCAGGGTCATTTAGCTCAAAACAATTCATTAAATGCATGAAAAATAGCAAATGAAGTTAGATAGGGTGGAAATTTTAGGATGTGGCTTCTAATGGTTCATATTGAATGCAAAAAAAGTCTGGAGTTGAAATAAGTTAAAGAAAATTGAAATCCTTTTGTAACAGGCGAGTTTTCGTCTGAAACCCTGATACTTCGAAAGAGACTGTCCATTTTGTACACGAAGTGCATCCAGTTTTTGCCGTAACCCTCTCAACTTTTTAGCACATGCTATGTGGGTGAAATTATGATACCATGCCAAGTTTCAACCTTTTCAGAGTTCATTTGTGGTGCTTTTTAATTTCAGGGTCATTTAGCTCAATACAATTCATTAAATGCATGAAAAATAGCAAATGAAGTTACATAGGGTTGAAATTTTAGGATGTGGCTTCTAATGGTTCATATTGAATGCACAAAAAGTATGGAGTTGAAATAAGTTAAAAAAATTGAAATCCTTTTGTAACATACGAGTTTTCGTCCGAAACCCTGATACTTCGAAAGAGACTGTCCATTTTGTACACGAAGTGCATCCAGTTTTTCCGTAACCCTCTCAACTTTTTAGCACATGCTATGTGGGTGAAATTTTGATACCATGCCAAGTTTCAACCTTTTCAGAGTTCATTTGTGGTGCTTTTTAATTTCAGGGTCATTTAGCTCTAAACAATTCATTAAATGCATGAAAAATAGCAAATGAAGTTAGATAGGGTTGAAATTTTTGGATGTGGCTTCTAATGGTTCATATTGAATGCACAAAAAGTCTGTACTTGAAATAAGTTAAAAAAATTGAAATCCTTTTGTAACATACGAGTTTTCGTCCGAAACCGTGATACTTCGAAAGAGACTGTCCATTTTGTACACGAAGTACATCCAGTTTTTGCCGTAAACCTCTCAACTTTTTAGCACATGCTATGTGGGTGAAATTATGATACGATGCCAAGTTTCAACCTTTTCAGAGTTCATTTGTGGTGCTTTTTAATTTCAGGGTCATTTAGCTCAAAACAATTCATTAAATGCATGAAAAATAGCAAATGAAGTTAGATAGGGTGGAAATTTTAGGATGTGGCTTCTAATGGTTCATATTGAATGCACAAAAAGTCTGGAGTTGAAATAAGTTAAAGAAAATTGAAATCCTTTTGTAACAGGCGAGTTTTCGTCCAAAACCCTGATACTTCGAAAGAGACTGTCCATTTTGTACACGAAGTGCATCCAGTTTTTCCGTAACCCTCTCAACTTTTTAGCACATGCTATGTGGGTGAAATTTTGATACCATGCCAAGTTTCAACCTTTTCAGAGTTCATTTGTGGTGCTTTTTAATTTCAGGGTCATTTAGCTCAAAACAATTCATTAAATGCATGAAAAATAGCAAATGAAGTTAGATAGGGTTGAAATTTTAGGATGTGGCTTCTAATGGTTCATATTGAATGCACAAAAAGTCTGGAGTTGAAATAAGTTAAAAAATTGAAATCCTTTTGTAACAGACGAGTTTTCGTCCGAAACCCTGATACTTCGAAAGAGACTGTCCATTTTGTACACGAAGTGCATCCAGTTATTGCCGTAAACCCCTCAACTTTTTAGCACATGCTATGTGGGTGAAATTATGATACCATGCCAAGTTTCAACCTTTTCAGAGTTCATTTGTGGTGCTTTTTAATTTCAGGGTCATTTAGCTCTAAACAATTCATTAAATGCATGAAAAATAGCAAATGAAGTTAGATAGGGTTGAAATTTTAGGATGTGGCTTCTAATGGTTCATATTGAATGCACAAAAAGTCTGGAGTTGAAATAAGTTAAAAAAATTGAAATCCTTTTGTAACAGACGAGTTTTCGTCCGAAACCCTGATACTTCGAAAGAGACTGTCCATTTTGTACACGAAGTGCATCCAGTTATTGCCGTAACCCCTCAACTTTTTAGCACATGCTATGTGGGTGAAATTATGATACCATGCCAAGTTTCAACCTTTTCAGAGTTCATTTGTGGTGCTTTTTAATTTCAGGGTCATTTAGCTTAATACAATTCATTAAATGCATGAAAAATAGCAAATGAAGTTACATAGGGTTGAAATTTTAGGATGTGGCTTCTAATGGTTCATATTGAATGCAGAAAAAGTCTGGAGTTGAAATAAGTTAAAAAAATTGAAATCCTTTTGTAACATACGAGTTTTCGTCTGAAACCCTGATACTTCGAAAGAGACTGTCCATTTTGTACACGAAGTGCATCCAGTTTTTGCCGTAACCCTCTCAACTTTTTAGCACATGCTATGTGGGTGAAATTATGATACCATGCCAAGTTTCAACCTTTTCAGAGTTCATTTGTGGTGCTTTTTAATTTCAGGGTCATTTAGCTTAATACAATTCATTAAATGCATGAAAAATAGCAAATGAAGTTACATAGGGTTGAAATTTTAGGATGTGGCTTCTAATGGTTCATATTGAATGCACAAAAAGTCTGGAGTTGAAATAAGTTAAAAAAATTGAAATCCTTTTGTAACAGACGAGTTTTCGTCCGAAACCGTGATACTTCGAAAGAGACTGTCCATTTTGTACACGAAGTGCATCCAGTTTTTGCCGTAACCGTCTCAACTTTTTAGCACATGCTATGTGGCTGAAATGATGATACCATGCCAAGTTTCAACCATTTCAGAGTTCATTTGTGGTTCTTTTTAATTTCAGGGTCATTTAGCTCAAAACAATTCATTAAATGCATGAAAAATAGCAAATGAAGTTAGATAGGGTTGAAATTTTAGGATGTGGCTTCTAATGGTTCATATTGAATGCAAAAAAAGTCTGGAGTTGAAATAAGTTAAAGAAAATTGAAATCCTTTTGTAACAGGCGAGTTTTCGTCCAAAACCCTGATACTTCGAAAGAGACTGTCCATTTTGTACACGAAGTGCATCTAGTTTTTGCTGTAACCCTCTCAACTTTTTAGCACATGCTATGTGGGTGAAATTATGATACCATGCCAAGTTTCAACCATTTCAGAGTTCATTTGTGGTGCTTTTTAATTTCAGGGTCATTTAGCTCAAAACATTTCATTAAATGCATGAAAAATAGCAAATGAAGTTAGATAGGGTTGAAATTTTAGGATGTGGCTTCTAATGGTTCATATTGAATGCACAAAAAGTCTGGAGTTGAAATAAGTTAAAAAAATTGAAATCCTTTTGTAACATACGAGTTTTCTTCCGAAATAGACTGTCCATTTTGTACACGAAGTGCATCCAGTTTTTTCCGTAACCCTCTCAACTTTTTAGCACATGCTATGTTGGTGAAATTATGATACCATGCCAAGTTTCAACCTTTTCAGAGTTCATTTGTGGTGCTTTTTAATTTCAGGGTCATTTAGCTCAAAACAATTCATTAAATGCATGAAAAATAGCAAATGAAGTTAGATAGGGTTGAAATTTTTGGATGTGGCTTCTAATGGTTCATATTGAATGCACAAAAAGTCTGTACTTGAAATAAGTTAAAAAAATTGAAATCCTTTTGTAACAGACGAGTTTTCGTCCGAAACCGTGATACTTCGAAAGAGACTGTCCATTTTGTACACGAAGTACATCCAGTTTTTGCCGTAAACCTCTCAACTTTTTAGCACATGCTATGTGGGTGAAATTATGATACGATGCCAAGTTTCAACCTTTTCAGAGTTCATTTGTGGTGCTTTTTAATTTCAGGGTCATTTAGCTCAAAACAATTCATTAAATGCATGAAAAATAGCAAATGAAGTTAGATAGGGTGGAAATTTTAGTATGTGGCTTCTAATGGTTCATATTGAATGCAAAAAAAGTCTGGAGTTGAAATAAGTTAAAGAAAATTGAAATCCTTTTGTAACAGGCGAGTTTTCGTCTGAAACCCTGATACTTCGAAAGAGACTGTCCATTTTGTACACGAAGTGCATCCAGTTTTTGCCGTAACCCTCTCAACTTTTTAGCACATGCTATGTGGGTGAAATTATGATACCATGCCAAGTTTCAACCTTTTCAGAGTTCATTTGTGGTGCTTTTTAATTTCAGGGTCATTTAGCTCAATACAATTCATTAAATGCATGAAAAATAGCAAATGAAGTTACATAGGGTTGAAATTTTAGGATGTGGCTTCTAATGGTTCATATTGAATGCACAAAAAGTATGGAGTTGAAATAAGTTAAAAAAATTGAAATCCTTTTGTAACATACGAGTTTTCGTCCGAAACCCTGATACTTCGAAAGAGACTGTCCATTTTGTACACGAAGTGCATCCAGTTTTTTCCGTAACCCTCTCAACTTTTTAGCACATGCTATGTGGGTGAAATTATGATACCATGCCAAGTTTCAACCATTTCAGAGTTCATTTGTGGTGCTTTTAAATTTCAGGGTCATTTAGCTCAAAACAATTCATTAAATGCATGAAAAATAGCAAATATAGTTAGATAGGGTTGAAATTTTAGGATGTGGCTTCTAATGGTTCATATTGAATGCACAAAAAGTCTGGACTTGAAATAAGTTAAAAAAATTGAAATCCTTTTGTAACATACGAGTTTTCGTCTGAAACCCTGATACTTCGAAAGAGACTGTCCATTTTGTACACGAAGTGCATCCAGTTTTTGCCGTAACCCTCTCAACTTTTTAGCACATGCTATGTGGGTGAAATTATGATACCATGCCAAGTTTCAACCTTTTCAGAGTTCATTTGTGGTGCTTTTTAATTTCAGGGTCATTTAGCTCAATACAATTCATTAAATGCATGAAAAATAGCAAATGAAGTTAGATAGGGTTGAAATTTTAGGATGTGGCTTCTAATGGTTCATATTGAATGCACAAAAAGTCTGGAGTTGAAATAAGTTAAAAAAATTGAAATCCTTTTGTAACAGGCGAGTTTTCGTCCAAAACCCTGATACTTCGAAATAGACTGTCCATTTTGTACACGAAGTGCACCCAGTTTTTGCCGTGACCCTCTCAAATTTTTAGCACATGCTATGTGGGTGAAATTATGATACCATGCCAAGTTTCAACCATTTCAGAGTTCATTTGTGGTGCTTTTTAATTTTAGGGTCATTTAGCTAAAAACAATTCATTAAATGCATGAAAAATAGCAAATGAAGTTAGATAGGGTTGAAAATTTAGGATGTGGCGTCTAATGGTTCATATTGAATGCACAAAAAGTCTGGAGTTGAAATAAGTTAAAAAAATTGAAATCCTTTTGTAACAAACGAGTTTTCGTCCGAAACCCTGATACTTCGAAAGAGACTGTCCATTTTGTACACGAAGTGCATCTAGTTTTTTCCGTAACCCTCTCAACTTTTTAGCACATGCTATGTGGGTGAAATTATGATACCATGCCAAGTTTCAACCATTTCAGAGTTCATTTGTGGTGCTTTTTAATTTCAGGGTCATTAGCTCAAAACAATTCATTAAATGCATGAAAAATAGCAAATATAGTTAGATAGGGTTGAAATTTTAGGATGTGGCTTCTAATGGTTCATATTGAATGCACAAAAAGTCTGGACTTGAAATAAGTTAAAAAAATTGAAATCCTTTTGTAACATACGAGTTTTCGTCTGAAACCCTGATACTTCGAAAGAGACTGTCCATTTTGTACACGAAGTGCATCCAGTTTTTGCCGTAACCCTCTCAACTTTTTAGCACATGCTATGTGGGTGAAATTATGATACCATGCCAAGTTTCAACCTTTTCAGAGTTCATTTGTGGTGCTTTTTAATTTCAGGGTCATTTAGCTCAATACAATTCATTAAATGCATGAAAAATAGCAAATGAAGTTACATAGGGTTGAAATTTTAGGATGTGGCTTCTAATGGTTCATATTGAATGCACAAAAAGTCTGGAGTTGAAATAAGTTAAAATAATTGAAATCCTTTTGTAACAGACGAGTTTTCGTCCGAAACCGTGATACTTCGAAAGAGACTGTCCATTTTGTACACGAAGTGCATCCAGTTTTTGACGTAACCGTCTCAACTTTTTAGCACATGCTATGTGGCTGAAATGATGATACCATGCCAAGTTTCAACCATTTCAGAGTTCATTTGTGGTTCTTTTTAATTTCAGGGTCATTTAGCTCAAAACAATTCATTAAATGCATGAAAAATAGCAAATGAAGTAAGATAGGGTTGAAATTTTAGGATGTGGCTTCTAATGGTTCATATTGAATGCAAAAAAAGTCAGGAATTGAAATAAGTTAAAGAAAATTGAAATCCTTTTGTAACAGGCAAGTTTTCGTCCAAAACCCTGATACTTCGAAAGAGACTGTCCATTTTGTACACGAAGTGCATCTAGTTTTTGCTGTAACCCTCTCAACTTTTTAGCACATGCTATGTGGGTGAAATTATGATACCATGCCAAGTTTCAACCATTTCAGAGTTCATTTGTGGTGCTTTTTAATTTTAGGGTCATTTAGCTAAAAACAATTCATTAAATGCATGAAAAATAGCAAATGAAGTTAGATAGGGTTGAAATTTTAGGATGTGGCTTCTAATGGTTCATATTGAATGCACAAAAAGTCTAGAGTTGAAATAAGTTAAAAAAATTGAAATCCTTTTGTAACATACGAGTTTTCTTCCGAAATAGACTGTCCATTTTGTACACGAAGTGCATCCAGTTTTTTCCGTAACCCTCTCAAATTTTTAGCACATGCTATGTCGGTGAAATTATGATACCATGCCAAGTTTCAACCTTTTCAGAGTTCATTTGTGGTGCTTTTTAATTTCAGGGTCATTTAGCTCAAAACAATCCGTTAAATGCATGAAAAATAGCAAATGAAGTAAGATAGGGTTGAAATTTTAGGATGTGGCTTCTAATGGTTCATAATGAATGCACAAAAAGTCTGGAGTTCAAATAAGTTAAAAAATTTGAAATCCTTTTGTAACAGACGAGTTTTCGTCCGAAACCCTGATACTTCGAAAGAGACTGTCCATTTTGTACACGAAGTGCATCCAGTTTTTGCCATAAGCCTCTCAACTTTTTAGCACATGCTATGTGGGTGAAATTATGACACCATGCCAAGTTTCAACCTTTTCAGAGTTCATTTGTGGTGCTTTTTAATTTCAGGGTCATTTAGCTCAAAACAATTCATTAAATGCATGAAAAATAGCAAATGAAATTAGATAGGGTTGAAATTTTAGGATGTGGCTTCTAATGGTTCATATTGAATGCACAAAAAGTATGGAGTTGAAATAAGTTAAAAAAATTGAAATCCTTTTGTAACATACGAGTTTTCGTCCGAAACCCTGATACTTCGAAAGAGACTGTCCATTTTGTACACGAAGTGCATCCAGTTTTTGTCGTAACCCTCTCAACTATTTAGCACATGCTATGTGGGTGAAATTATGATACCATGCCAAGTTTCAACCTTTTTAGAGTTCATTTGTGGGGCTTTTTAATTTCAGGGTCATTTTGCTCAAAACAATTCATTAAATGCATGAAAAATAGCAAATGAAGTTAGATAGGGTTGAAATTTTAGGATGTGGCTTCTAATGGTTCATATTGAATGCACAAAAAGTCTGGAGTTGAAATAAGTTAAAAAAATTGAAATCCTTTTGTAACAGACGTGTTTTCTTCCGAAACCCTGATACTTCGAAAGAGACTGTCCATTTTGTACACGAAGTACATCCAGTTTTTGCCGTAAACCTCTCAACTTTTTAGCACATGCTATGTGGGTGAAATTATGATACCATGCCAAGTTTCAACCTTTTCAGAGTTCATTTGTGGTGCTTTTTAATTTCAGGGTCATTTAGCTCAAGACAATTCATTAAATGCATGAAAAATAGCAAATGAAGTTAGATAGGGTTGAAATTTTAGGATGTGGCTTCTAATGGTTCATATGGAATGCACAAAAAGTCTGGAGTTGAAATAAGTTAAAAAAAATTGAAATCCTTTTGTAACATACGAGTTTTCGTCTGAAACCGTGATACTTCGAAAGAGACTGTCCATTTTGTACACGAAGTGCATCCAGTTTTTGCCGTAACCCTCTCAACTTTTTAGCACATGCTATGTGGGTGAAATTATGATACCATGCCAAGTTTCAACCATTTCAGAGTTCATTTGTGGTGCTTTTTAATTTCAGGGTCATTTAGCTCAAAACAATTCATTAAATGCATGAAAAATAGCAAATGAAGTTAGATAGGGTTGAAATTTTTGGATGTGGCTTCTAATGGTTCATATTGAATGCACAAAAAGTCTGTACTTGAAATAAGTTAAAAAAATTGAAATCCTTTTGTAACAGACGAGTTTTCGTCCGAAACCGTGATACTTCGAAAGAGACTGTCCATTTTGTACACGAAGTGCATCCAGTTTTTGCCGTAACCCTCTCAACTTTTTAGCACATGCTATGTGGGTGAAATTATGATACCATGCCAAGTTTCAACCATTTCAGAGTTCATTTGTGGTGCTTTTTAATTTCAGGGTCATTTAGCTCAAAACAATTCATTAAATGCATGAAAAATAGCAAATGAAGTTAGATAGGGTGGAAATTTTAGGATGTGGCTTCTAATGGTTCATATTGAATGCAAAAAAAGTCTGGAGTTGAAATAAGTTAAAGAAAATTGAAATCCTTTTGTAACAGGCGAGTTTTCGTCCAAAACCCTGATACTTCGAAAGAGACTGTCCATTTTGTACACGAAGTGCATCTAGTTTTTGCTGTAACCCTCTCAACTTTTTAGCACATGCTATGTGGGTGAAATTATGATACCATGCCAAGTTTCAACCATTTCAGAGTTCATTTGTGGTGCTTTTTAATTTCAGGGTCATTTAGCTCAAAACATTTCATTAAATGCATGAAAAATAGCAAATGAAGTTAGATAGGGTTGAAATTTTAGGATGTGGCTTCTAATGGTTCATATTGAATGCACAAAAAGTCTGGAGTTGAAATAAGTTAAAAAAATTGAAATCCTTTTGTAACATACGAGTTTTCTTCCGAAATAGACTGTCCATTTTGTACACGAAGTGCATCCAGTTTTTTCCGTAACCCTCTCAACTTTTTAGCACATGCTATGTTGGTGAAATTATGATACCATGCCAAGTTTCAACCTTTTCAGAGTTCATTTGTGGTGCTTTTTAATTTCAGGGTCATTTAGCTCAAAACAATTCATTAAATGCATGAAAAATAGCAAATGAAGTTAGATAGGGTTGAAATTTTTGGATGTGGCTTGTAATGGTTCATATTGAATGCACAAAAAGTCTGTACTTGAAATAAGTTAAAAAAATTGAAATCCTTTTGTAACAGACGAGTTTTCGTCCGAAACCGTGATACTTCGAAAGAGACTGTCCATTTTGTACACGAAGTACATCCAGTTTTTGCCGTAAACCTCTCAACTTTTTAGCACATGCTATGTGGGTGAAATTATGATACGATGCCAAGTTTCAACCTTTTCAGAGTTCATTTGTGGTGCTTTTTAATTTCAGGGTCATTTAGCTCAAAACAATTCATTAAATGCATGAAAAATAGCAAATGAAGTTAGATAGGGTGGAAATTTTAGGATGTGGCTTCTAATGGTTCATATTGAATGCAAAAAAAGTCTGGAGTTGAAATAAGTTAAAGAAAATTGAAATCCTTTTGTAACAGGCGAGTTTTCGTCCAAAACCCTGATACTTCGAAAGAGACTGTCCATTTTGTACACGAAGTGCATCCAGTTTTTCCGTAACCCTCTCAACTTTTTAGCACATGCTATGTGGGTGAAATTTTGATACCATGCCAAGTTTCAACCTTTTCAGAGTTCATTTGTGGTGCTTTTTAATTTCAGGGTCATTTAGCTCTAAACAATTCATTAAATGCATGAAAAATAGCAAATGAAGTTAGATAGGGTTGAAATTTTAGGATGTGGCTTCTAATGGTTCATATTGAATGCACAAAAAGTCTGGAGTTGAAATAAGTTAAAAAATTGAAATCCTTTTGTAACAGACGAGTTTTCGTCCGAAACCCTGATACTTCGAAAGAGACTGTCCATTTTGTACACGAAGTGCATCCAGTTTTTGCCGTAAACCCCTCAACTTTTTAGCACATGCTATGTGGGTGAAATTATGATACCATGCCAAGTTTCAACCTTTTCAGAGTTCATTTGTGGTGCTTTTTAATTTCAGGGTCATTTAGCTCAAAACAATTCATTAAATGCATGAAAAATAGCAAATGAAGTTAGATAGGGTTGAAATTTTAGGATGTGGCTTCTAATGGTTCATATTGAATGCACAAAAAGTCTGGAGTTGAAATAAGTTAAAAAAATTGAAATCCTTTTGTAACATACGAGTTTTCGTCTGAAACCCTGATACTTCGAAAGAGACTGTCCATTTTGTACACGAAGTGCATCCAGTTTTTGCCGTAACCCTCTCAACTTTTTAGCACATGCTATGTGGGTGAAATTATGATACCATGCCAAGTTTCAACCTTTTCAGAGTTCATTTGTGGTGCTTTTTAATTTCAGGGTCATTTAGCTTAATACAATTCATTAAATGCATGAAAAATAGCAAATGAAGTTACATAGGGTTGAAATTTTAGGATGTGGCTTCTAATGGTTCATATTGAATGCACAAAAAGTCTGGAGTTGAAATAAGTTAAAAAAATTGAAATCCTTTTGTAACAGACGAGTTATCGTCCGAAACCGTGATACTTCGAAAGAGACTGTCCATTTTGTACACGAAGTGCATCCAGTTTTTGCCGTAACCGTCTCAACTTTTTAGCACATGCTATGTGGCTGAAATGATGATACCATGCCAAGTTTCAACCATTTCAGAGTTCATTTGTGGTTCTTTTTAATTTCAGGGTCATTTAGCTCAAAACAATTCATTAAATGCATGAAAAATAGCAAATGAAGTTAGATAGGATTGAAATTTTAGGATGTGGCTTCTAATGGTTCATATTGAATGCAAAAAAAGTCAGGAATTGAAATAAGTTAAAGAAAATTGAAATCCTTTTGTAACAGGCAAGTTTTCGTCCAAAACCCTGATACTTCGAAAGAGACTATCCATTTTCTACACGAAGTGCATCTAGTTTTTGCTGTAACCCTCTCAACTTTTTAGCACATGCTATGTGGGTGAAATTATGATACCATGCCAAGTTTCAACCATTGCAGAGTTCATTTGTGGTGCTTTTTAATTTTAGGGTCATTTAGCTCAAAACAATTCATTAAATGCATGAAAAATAGCAAATGAAGTTAGATAGGGTTGAAATTTTAGGATGTGGCTTCTAATGGTTTATATTGAATGCACAAAAAGTCTGGAGTTGAAATAAGTTAAAAAAATTGAAATCCTTTTGTAACATACGAGTTTTCTTCCGAAATAGACTGTCCATTTTGTACACGAAGTGCATCCAGTTTTTTCTGTAACCCTCTCAACTTTTTAGCACATGCTATGTTGGTGAAATTATGATACCATGCCAAGTTTCAACCTTTTCAGAGTTCATTTGTGGTGCTTTTCAATTTCAGGGTCATTTAGCTCAACACAATTCATTAAATGCATGACAAATAGCAAATGAAGTTAGATAGGGTTGAAAATTTAGGATGTGGCGTCTAATGGTTCATATTGAATGCACAAAAAGTCTGGAGTTGAAATAAGTTAAAAAAATTGAAATCCTTTTGTAACAAACGAGTTTTCGTCCGAAACCCTGATACTTCGAAAGAGACTGTCCATTTTGTACACGAAGTGCATCCAGTTTTTGCCGTAACCCTCTCAACTTTTTAGCACATGCTATGTGGGTGAAATTATGATACCATGCCAAGTTTCAACCATTTCAGAGTTCATTTGTGGTGCTTTTTAATTTCAGGGTCATTTAGCTCAAAACAATTCATTAAATGCATGAAAAATAGCAAATATAGTTAGATAGGGTTGAAATTTTAGGATGTGGCTTCTAATGGTTCATATTGAATGCACAAAAAGTCTGGACTTGAAATAAGTTAAAAAAATTGAAATCCTTTTGTAACAGACGAGTTTTCGTCCGAAGCCGTGATACTTCGAAAGACACTGTCCATTTTGTACACGAAGTGCATCCAGTTTTTGCCGTAACCCTCTCAACTTTTTAGCACATGCTATGTGGGTGAAATTATGATACCATGCCAAGTTTCAACCATTTCAGAGTTCATTTGTGGTGCTTTTTAATTTCAGGGTCATTTAGCTCAAAACAATTCATTAAATGCATGAAAAATAGCAAATGAAGTTAGATAGGGTTGAAATTTTAGGATGTGGCTTCTAATGGTTTATATTGAATGCACAAAAAGTCTGGAGTTGAAATAAGTTAAAAAATTGAAATCCTTTTGTAACAGACGAGTTTTCGTCCGAAACCCTGATACTTCGAAAGAGACTGTCCATTTTGTACACGAAGTGCATCCAGTTTTTGCCGTAAAATTCTCAACTTTTTAGCACATGCTATGTGGGCGAAATTATGATACCATGCCAAGTTTCAACCTTTTCAGAGTTCATTTGTGGTGCTTTTTATTTTCAGGGTCATTTAGCTCAAAACAATTCATTAAATGCATGAAAAATAGCAAATGAAGTTAGACAGGGTTGAAATTTTAGGATGTGGCTTCTAATGGTTCATATTGAATGCACAAAAAGTCTGGAGTTGAAATAAGTTAAAAAAATTGAAATCCTTTTGTAACATACGAGTTTTCGTCCGAAACCCTGATACTTCGAAAGAGACTGTCCATTTTGTACACGAAGTGCATCCAGTTTTTCTGTAACCCTCTCAACTTTTTAGCACATGCTATGTGGGTGAAATTTTGATACCATGCCAAGTTTCAACCTTTTCAGAGTTCATTTGTGGTGCTTTTTAATTTCAGGGTCATTTAGCTCTAAACAATTCATTAAATGCATGAAAAATAGCAAATGAAGTTAGATAGGGTTGAAATTTTAGGATGTGGCTTCTAATGGTTCATATTGAATGCACAAAAAGTCTGGAGTTGAAATAAGTTAAAAAATTGAAATCCTTTTGTAACAGACGAGTTTTCGTCCGAAACCCTGATACTTCGAAAGAGACTGTCCATTTTGTACACGAAGTGCATCCAGTTTTTGCCGTAAACCTCTCAACTTTTTAGCACATGCTATGTGGGTGAAATTATGATACCATGCCAAGTTTCAACCTTTTCAGAGTTCATTTGTGGTGCTTTTTAATTTCAGTGTCATTTAGCTCAAAACAATTCATTAAATGCATGAAAAATAGCAAATGAAGTTAGATAGGGTTGAAATTTTAGGATGTGGCTTCTAATGCTTCATATTGAATGCACAAAAAGTCTGGAGTTGAAATAAGTTAAAAAAATTGAAATCCTTTTGTAACATACGAGTTTTCGTCCAAAACCCTGATACTTCGAAAGAGACTGTCCATTTTGTACACGAAGTGCATCCAGTTTTTGCCGTAACCCTCTCAACTTTTTAGCACATGCTATGTGGGTGAAATTTTGATACCATGCCAAGTTTCAACCTTTTCAGAGTTCATTTGTGGTGCTTTTTAATTTCAGGGTCATTTAGCTCAAAACAATTCATTAAATGCATGAAAAATAGCAAATGAAGTTAGATAGGGTGGAAATTTTAGGATGTGGCTTCTAATGGTTCATATTGAATGCAAAAAAAGTCTGGAGTTGAAATAAGTTAAAGAAAATTGAAATCCTTTTGTAACAGGCGAGTTTTCGTCCAAAACCCTGATACTTCGAAAGAGACTGTCCATTTTGTACACGAAGTGCATCCAGTTTTTCCGTAACCCTCTCAACTTTTTAGCACATGCTATGTGGGTGAAATTTTCATACCATGCCAAGTTTCAACCTTTTCAGAGTTCATTTGTGGTTCTTTTTAATTTCAGGGTCATTTAGCTCTAAACAATTCATTAAATGCATGAAAAATAGCAAATGAAGTTAGATAGGGTTGAAATTTTAGGATGTGGCTTCTAATGGTTCATATTGAATGCACAAAAAGTCTGGAGTTGAAATAAGTTAAAAAAATTGAAATCCTTTTGTAACAGACGAGTTTTCGTCCGAAACCGTGATACTTCGAAAGAGACTGTCCATTTTGTACACGAAGTGCATCCAGTTTTTGCCGTAACCGTCTCAACTTTTTAGCACATGCTATGTGGCTGAAATGATGATACCATGCCAAGTTTCAACCATTTCAGAGTTCATTTGTGGTTCTTTTTAATTTCAGGGTCATTTAGCTCAAAACAATTCATTAAATGCATGAAAAATAGCAAATGAAGTTAGATAGGGTTGAAATTTTAGGATGTGGCTTCTAATGGTTCATATTGAATGCAAAAAAAGTCAGGAATTGAAATAAGTTAAAGAAAATTGAAATCCTTTTGTAACAGGCAAGTTTTCGTCCAAAACCCTGATACTTCGAAAGAGACTGTCCATTTTCTACACGAAGTGCATCTAGTTTTTGCTGTAACCCTCTCAACTTTTTAGCACATGCTATGTGGGTGAAATTATGATACCATGCCAAGTTTCAACCATTTCAGAGTTCATTTGTGGTGCTTTTTAATTTTAGGGTCATTTAGCTCAAAACAATTCATTAAATGCATGACAAATAGCAAATGAAGTTAGATAGGGTTGAAATTTTAGGATGTGGCTTCTAATGGTTCATATTGAATGCACAAAAAGTCTGGAGTTGAAATAAGTTAAAAAAATTGAAATCCTTTTGTAACATACGAGTTTTCTTCCGAAACCCTGATACTTCGAAAGAGACTGTCCATTTTGTACACGAAGTGCATCCAGTTTTTGCCGTAACCCTCTCAACTTTTTAGCACATGCTATGTGGGTGAAATTATGATAACATGCCAAGTTTCAACCATTTCAGAGTTCATTTGTGGTGCTTTTTAATTTCAGGGTCATTTAGCTCAAAACAATTCATTAAATGCATGAAAAATAGCAAATATAGTTAGATAGGGTTGAAATTTTAGGATGTGGCTTCTAATGGTTCATATTGAATGCACAAAAAGTCTGGACTTGAAATAAGTTAAAAAAATTGAAATCCTTTTGTAACAGACAAGTTTTCGTCCGAAGCCGTGATACTTCGAAAGACACTGTCCATTTTGTACACGAAGTGCATCCAGTTTTTGCCGTAACCCTCTCAACTTTTTAGCACATGCTATGTGGGTGAAATTATGATACCATGCCAAGTTTCAACCATTTCAGAGTTCATTTGTGGTGCTTTTTAATTTCAGGGTCATTTAGCTCAAAACAATTCATTAAATGCATGAAAAATAGCAAATGAAGTTAGATAGGGTTGAAATTTTAGGATGTGGCTTCTAATGGTTTATATTGAATGCACAAAAAGTCTGGAGTTGAAATAAGTTAAAAAATTGAAATCCTTTTGTAACAGACGAGTTTTCGTCCGAAACCCTGATACTTCGAAAGAGACTGTCCATTTTGTACACGAAGTGCATCCAGTTTTTGCCGTAAAATTCTCAACTTTTTAGCACATGCTATGTGGGCGAAATTATGATACCATGCCAAGTTTCAACCTTTTCAGAGTTCATTTGTGGTGCTTTTTATTTTCAGGGTCATTTAGCTCAAAACAATTCATTAAATGCATGAAAAATAGCAAATGAAGTTAGACAGGGTTGAAATTTTAGGATGTGGCTTCTAATGGTTCATATTGAATGCACAAAAAGTCTGGAGTTGAAATAAGTTAAAAAAATTGAAATCCTTTTGTAACATACGAGTTTTCGTCCGAAACCCTGATACTTCGAAAGAGACTGTCCATTTTGTACACGAAGTGCATCCAGTTTTTCTGTAACCCTCTCAACTTTTTAGCACATGCTATGTGGGTGAAATTTTGATACCATGCCAAGTTTCAACCTTTTCAGAGTTCATTTGTGGTGCTTTTTAATTTCAGGGTCATTTAGCTCTAAACAATTCATTAAATGCATGAAAAATAGCAAATGAAGTTAGATAGGGTTGAAATTTTAGGATGTGGCTTCTAATGGTTCATATTGAATGCACAAAAAGTCTGGAGTTGAAATAAGTTAAAAAATTGAAATCCTTTTGTAACAGACGAGTTTTCGTCCGAAACCCTGATACTTCGAAAGAGACTGTCCATTTTGTACACGAAGTGCATCCAGTTTTTGCCGTAAACCTCTCAACTTTTTAGCACATGCTATGTGGGTGAAATTATGATACCATGCCAAGTTTCAACCTTTTCAGAGTTCATTTGTGGTGCTTTTTAATTTCAGTGTCATTTAGCTCAAAACAATTCATTAAATGCATGAAAAATAGCAAATGAAGTTAGATAGGGTTGAAATTTTAGGATGTGGCTTCTAATGCTTCATATTGAATGCACAAAAAGTCTGGAGTTGAAATAAGTTAAAAAAATTGAAATCCTTTTGTAACATACGAGTTTTCGTCCAAAACCCTGATACTTCGAAAGAGACTGTCCATTTTGTACACGAAGTGCATCCAGTTTTTGCCGTAACCCTCTCAACTTTTTAGCACATGCTATGTGGGTGAAATTTTGATACCATGCCAAGTTTCAACCTTTTCAGAGTTCATTTGTGGTGCTTTTTAATTTCAGGGTCATTTAGCTCAAAACAATTCATTAAATGCATGAAAAATAGCAAATGAAGTTAGATAGGGTGGAAATTTTAGGATGTGGCTTCTAATGGTTCATATTGAATGCAAAAAAAGTCTGGAGTTGAAATAAGTTAAAGAAAATTGAAATCCTTTTGTAACAGGCGAGTTTTCGTCCAAAACCCTGATACTTCGAAAGAGACTGTCCATTTTGTACACGAAGTGCATCCAGTTTTTCCGTAACCCTCTCAACTTTTTAGCACATGCTATGTGGGTGAAATTTTCATACCATGCCAAGTTTCAACCTTTTCAGAGTTCATTTGTGGTGCTTTTTAATTTCAGGGTCATTTAGCTCTAAACAATTCATTAAATGCATGAAAAATAGCAAATGAAGTTAGATAGGGTTGAAATTTTAGGATGTGGCTTCTAATGGTTCATATTGAATGCACAAAAAGTCTGGAGTTGAAATAAGTTAAAAAAATTGAAATCCTTTTGTAACAGACGAGTTTTCGTCCGAAACCGTGATACTTCGAAAGAGACTGTCCATTTTGTACACGAAGTGCATCCAGTTTTTGCCGTAACCGTCTCAACTTTTTAGCACATGCTATGTGGCTGAAATGATGATACCATGCCAAGTTTCAACCATTTCAGAGTTCATTTGTGGTTCTTTTTAATTTCAGGGTCATTTAGCTCAAAACAATTCATTAAATGCATGAAAAATAGCAAATGAAGTTAGATAGGGTTGAAATTTTAGGATGTGGCTTCTAATGGTTCATATTGAATGCAAAAAAAGTCAGGAATTGAAATAAGTTAAAGAAAATTGAAATCCTTTTGTAACAGGCAAGTTTTCGTCCAAAACCCTGATACTTCGAAAGAGACTGTCCATTTTCTACACGAAGTGCATCTAGTTTTTGCTGTAACCCTCTCAACTTTTTAGCACATGCTATGTGGGTGAAATTATGATACCATGCCAAGTTTCAACCATTTCAGAGTTCATTTGTGGTGCTTTTTAATTTTAGGGTCATTTAGCTCAAAACAATTCATTAAATGCATGAAAAATAGCAAATGAAGTTAGATAGGGTTGAAATTTTAGGATGTGGCTTCTAATGGTTCATATTGAATGCACAAAAAGTCTGGAGTTGAAATAAGTTAAAAAAATTGAAATCCTTTTGTAACATACGAGTTTTCGTCCGAAACCCTGATACTTCGAAAGAGACTGTCCATTTTGTACACGAAGTGCATCCAGTTTTTGCCGTAAACCTCTCAACTTTTTAGCACATGCTATGTGGGTGAAATTATGATACCATGCCAAGTTTCAACCTTTTCAGAGTTCATTTGTGGTGCTTTTTAATTTCAGTGTCATTTAGCTCAAAACAATTCATTAAATGCATGAAAAATAGCAAATGAAGTTAGATAGGGTTGAAATTTTAGGATGTGGCTTCTAATGGTTTATATTGAATGCACAAAAAGTCTGGAGTTGAAATAAGTTAAAAAATTGAAATCCTTTTGTAACAGACGAGTTTTCGTCCGAAACCCTGATACTTCGAAAGAGACTGTCCATTTTGTACACGAAGTGCATCCAGTTTTTGCCGTAAAATTCTCAACTTTTTAGCACATGCTATGTGGGCGAAATTATGATACCATGCCAAGTTTCAACCTTTTCAGAGTTCATTTGTGGTGCTTTTTAATTTCAGTGTCATTTAGCTCAAAACAATTCATTAAATGCATGAAAAATAGCAAATGAAGTTAGATAGGGTTGAAATTTTAGGATGTGGCTTCTAATGCTTCATATTGAATGCACAAAAAGTCTGGAGTTGAAATAAGTTAAAAAAATTGAAATCCTTTTGTAACATACGAGTTTTCGTCCAAAACCCTGATACTTCGAAAGAGACTGTCCATTTTGTACACGAAGTGCATCCAGTTTTTGCCGTAACCCTCTCAACTTTTTAGCACATGCTATGTGGGTGAAATTTTGATACCATGCCAAGTTTCAACCTTTTCAGAGTTCATTTGTGGTGCTTTTTAATTTCAGGGTCATTTAGCTCAAAACAATTCATTAAATGCATGAAAAATAGCAAATGAAGTTAGATAGGGTGGAAATTTTAGGATGTGGCTTCTAATGGTTCATATTGAATGCAAAAAAAGTCTGGAGTTGAAATAAGTTAAAGAAAATTGAAATCCTTTTGTAACAGGCGAGTTTTCGTCCAAAACCCTGATACTTCGAAAGAGACTGTCCATTTTGTACACGAAGTGCATCCAGTTTTTCCGTAACCCTCTCAACTTTTTAGCACATGCTATGTGGGTGAAATTTTCATACCATGCCAAGTTTCAACCTTTTCAGAGTTCATTTGTGGTGCTTTTTAATTTCAGGGTCATTTAGCTCTAAACAATTCATTAAATGCATGAAAAATAGCAAATGAAGTTAGATAGGGTTGAAATTTTAGGATGTGGCTTCTAATGGTTCATATTGAATGCACAAAAAGTCTGGAGTTGAAATAAGTTAAAAAAATTGAAATCCTTTTGTAACAGACGAGTTTTCGTCCGAAACCGTGATACTTCGAAAGAGACTGTCCATTTTGTACACGAAGTGCATCCAGTTTTTGCCGTAACCGTCTCAACTTTTTAGCACATGCTATGTGGCTGAAATGATGATACCATGCCAAGTTTCAACCATTTCAGAGTTCATTTGTGGTTCTTTTTAATTTCAGGGTCATTTAGCTCAAAACAATTCATTAAATGCATGAAAAATAGCAAATGAAGTTAGATAGGGTTGAAATTTTAGGATGTGGCTTCTAATGGTTCATATTGAATGCAAAAAAAGTCAGGAATTGAAATAAGTTAAAGAAAATTGAAATCCTTTTGTAACAGGCAAGTTTTCGTCCAAAACCCTGATACTTCGAAAGAGACTGTCCATTTTCTACACGAAGTGCATCTAGTTTTTGCTGTAACCCTCTCAACTTTTTAGCACATGCTATGTGGGTGAAATTATGATACCATGCCAAGTTTCAACCATTTCAGAGTTCATTTGTGGTGCTTTTTAATTTTAGGGTCATTTAGCTCAAAACAATTCATTAAATGCATGAAAAATAGCAAATGAAGTTAGATAGGGTTGAAATTTTAGGATGTGGCTTCTAATGGTTCATATTGAATGCACAAAAAGTCTGGAGTTGAAATAAGTTAAAAAAATTGAAATCCTTTTGTAACATACGAGTTTTCTTCCGAAATAGACTGTCCATTTTGTACACGAAGTGCATCCAGTTTTTTCTGTAACCCTCTCAACTTTTTAGCACAAGCTATGTTGGTGAAATTATGGTACCATGCCAAGTTTCAACCTTTTCAGAGTTCATTTGTGGTGCTTTTCAATTTCAGGGTCATTTAGCTCAAAACAATTCATTAAATGCATCAAAAATAGCAAATGAAGTTAGATAGGGTTGAAAATTTAGGATGTGGCGTCTAATGGTTCATATTGAATGCACAAAAAGTCTGGAGTTGAAATAAGTTAAAAAAATTGAAATCCTTTTGTAACAAACGAGTTTTCGTCCGAAACCCTGATACTTCGAAAGAGACTGTCCATTTTGTACACGAAGTGCATCCAGTTTTTGCCGTAACCCTCTCAACTTTTTAGCACATGCTCTGTGGGTGAAATTATGATACCATGCCAAGTTTCAACCATTTCAGAGTTCATTTGTGGTGCTTTTTAATTTCAGGGTCATTTAGCTCAAAACAATTCATTAAATGCATGAAAAATAGCAAATATAGTTAGATAGGGTTGAAATTTTAGGATGTGGCTTCTAATGGTTCATATTGAATGCACAAAAAGTCTGGACTTGAAATAAGTTAAAAAAATTGAAATCCTTTTGTAACAGACGAGTTTTCGTCCGAAGCCGTGATACTTCGAAAGAGACTGTCCATTTTGTACACGAAGTGCATCCAGTTTTTGCTGTAACCCTCTCAACTTTTTAGCACATGCTATGTGGGTGAAATTATGATACCATGCCAAGTTTCAACCATTTCAGAGTTCATTTGTGGTGCTTTTTAATTTTAGGGTCATTTAGCTCAAAACAATTCATTAAATGCATGAAAAATAGAAAATGAAGTTAGATAGGGTTGAAATTTTAGGATGTGGCTTCTAATGGTTCATATTGAATGCAAAAAAAGTCAGGAATTGAAATAAGTTAAAGAAAATTGAAATCCTTTTGTAACAGGCAAGTTTTCGTCCAAAACCCTGATACTTCGAAAGAGACTGTCCATTTTCTACACGAAGTGCATCTAGTTTTTGCTGTAACCCTCTCAACTTTTTAGCACATGCTATGTGGGTGAAATTATGATACCATGCCAAGTTTCAACCATTTCAGAGTTCATTTGTGGTGCTTTTTAATTTTAGGGTCATTTAGCTCAAAACAATTCATTAAATGCATGACAAATAGCAAATGAAGTTAGATAGGGTTGAAATTTTAGGATGTGGCTTCTAATGGTTCATATTGAATGCACAAAAAGTCTGGAGTTGAAATAAGTTAAAAAAATTGAAATCCTTTTGTAACATACGAGTTTTCTTCCGAAATAGACTGTCCATTTTGTACACGAAGTGCATCCAGTTTTTTCTGTAACCCTCTCAACTTTTTAGCACAAGCTATGTTGGTGAAATTATGATACCATGCCAAGTTTCAACCTTTTCAGAGTTCATTTGTGGTGCTTTTCAATTTCAGGGTCATTTAGCTCAAAACAATTCATTAAATGCATGAAAAATAGCAAATGAAGTTAGATAGGGTTGAAAATTTAGGATGTGGCGTCTAATGGTTCATATTGAATGCACAAAAAGTCTGGAGTTGAAATAAGTTAAAAAAATTGAAATCCTTTTGTAACAAACGAGTTTTCGTCCGAAACCCTGATACTTCGAAAGAGACTGTCCATTTTGTACACGAAGTGCTTCCAGTTTTTGCCGTAACCCTCTCAACTTTTTAGCACATGCTATGTGGGTGAAATTATGATACCATGCCAAGTTTCAACCATTTCAGAGTTCATTTGTGGTGCTTTTTAATTTCAGGGTCATTTAGCTCAAAACAATTCATTAAATGCATGAAAAATAGCAAATATAGTTAGATAGGGTTGAAATTTTAGGATGTGGCTTCTAATGGTTCATATTGAATGCACAAAAAGTCTGGACTTAAAATAAGTTAAAAAAATTGAAATCCTTTTGTAACAGACGAGTTTTCGTCCGAAGCCGTGATACTTCGAAAGAGACTGTCCATTTTGTACACGAAGTGCATCCAGTTTTTGCCGTAACCCTCTCAACTTTTTAGCACATGCTATGTGGGTGAAATTATGATACCATGCCAAGTTTCAACCATTTCAGAGTTCATTTGTGGTGCTTTTTAATTTTAGGGTCATTTAGCTCAAAACAATTCATTAAATGCATGAAAAATAGCAAATGAAGTTAGATAGGGTTGAAATTTTAGGATGTGGCTTCTAACGGTTCATATTGAATGCACAAAAAGTCTGGAGTTGAAATAAGTTAAAAAATTGAAATCCTTTTGTAACAGACGAGTTTTCGTCCGAAACCCTGATACTTCGAAAGAGACTGTCCATTTTGTACACGAAGTGCATCCAGTTTTTGCCGTAAACCTCTCAACTTTTTAGCACATGCTATGTGGGCGAAATTATGATACCATGCCAAGTTTCAACCTTTTCAGAGTTCATTTGTGGTGCTTTTTAATTTCAGGGTCATTTAGCTCAAAACAATTCATTAAATGCATGAAAAATAGCAAATGAAGTTAGATAGGGTTGAAAATTTAGGATGTGGCTTCTAATGGTTCATATTGAATGCACAAAAAGTCTGGAGTTGAAATAAGTTAAAAAAATTGAAATCCTTTTGTAACATACGAGTTTTCGTCCGAAACCCTGATACTTCGAAAGAGACTGTCCATTTTGTACACGAAGTGCATCCAGTTTTTCCGTAACCCTCTCAACTTTTTAGCACATGCTATGTGGGTGAAATTTTGATACCATGCCAAGTTTCAACCTTTTCAGAGTTCATTTGTGGTGCTTTTTAATTTCAGGGTCATTTAGCTCAAAACAATTCATTAAATGCCTGAAAAATAGCAAATGAAGTTAGATAGGGTTGAAATTTTAGGATGTGGCTTCTAATGGTTCATATTGAATGCAAAAAAAGTCAGGAATTGAAATAAGTTAAAGAAAATTGAAATCCTTTTGTAACAGGCAAGTTTTCGTCCAAAACCCTGATACTTCGAAAGAGACTGTCCATTTTCTACACGAAGTGCATCTAGTTTTTGCTGTAACCCTCTCAACTTTTTAGCACATGCTATGTGGGTGAAATTATGATACCATGCCAAGTTTCAACCATTTCAGAGTTCATTTGTGGTGCTTTTTAATTTTAGGGTCATTTAGCTCAAAACAATTCATTAAATGCATGACAAATAGCAAATGAAGTTAGATAGGGTTGAAATTTTAGGATGTGGCTTCTAATGGTTCATATTGAATGCACAAAAAGTCTGGAGTTGAAATAAGTTAAAAAAATTGAAATCCTTTTGTAACATACGAGTTTTCTTCCGAAATAGACTGTCCATTTTGTACACGAAGTGCATCCAGTTTTTTCTGTAACCCTCTCAACTTTTTAGCACAAGCTATGTTGGTGAAATTATGATACCATGCCAAGTTTCAACCTTTTCAGAGTTCATTTGTGGTGCTTTTCAATTTCAGGGTCATTTAGCTCAAAACAATTCATTAAATACAAGAAAAATAGCAAATGAAGTTAGATAGGGTTGAAAATTTAGGATGTGGCGTCTAATGGTTCATATTGAATGCACAAAAAGTCTGGAGTTGAAATAAGTTAAAAAAATTGAAATCCTTTTGTAACAAACGAGTTTTCGTCCGAAACCCTGATACTTCGAAAGAGACTGTCCATTTTGTACACGAAGTGCATCCAGTTTTTGCCGTAACCCTCTCAACTTTTTAGCACATGCTATGTGGGTGAAATTATGATACCATGCCAAGTTTCAACCATTTCAGAGTTCATTTGTGGTGCTTTTTAATTTCAGGGTCATTTAGCTCAAAACAATTCATTAAATGCATGAAAAATAGCAAATATAGTTAGATAGGGTTGAAATTTTAGGATGTGGCTTCTAATGGTTCATATTGAATGCACAAAAAGTCTGGACTTGAAATAAGTTAAAAAAATTGAAATCCTTTTGTAACAGACGAGTTTTCGTCCGAAGCCGTGATACTTCGAAAGAGACTGTCCATTTTGTACACGAAGTGCATCCAGTTTTTGCCGTAACCCTCTCAACTTTTTAGCACATGCTATGTGGGTGAAATTATGATACCATGCCAAGTTTCAACCATTTCAGAGTTCATTTGTGGTGCTTTTTAATTTTAGGGTCATTTAGCTCAAAACAATTCATTAAATGCATGAAAAATAGCAAATGAAGTTAGATAGGGTTGAAATTTTAGGATGTGGCTTCTAATGGTTCATATTGAATGCACAAAAAGTCTGGAGTTGAAATAAGTTAAAAAATTGAAATCCTTTTGTAACAGACGAGTTTTCGTCCGAAACCCTGATACTTCGAAAGAGACTGTCCATTTTGTACACGAAGTGCATCCAGTTTTTGCCGTAAACCTCTCAACTTTTTAGCACATGCTATGTGGGCGAAATTATGAAACCATGCCAAGTTTCAACCTTTTCAGAGTTCATTTGTGGTGCTTTTTAATTTCAGGGTCATTTAGCTCAAAACAATTCATTAAATGCATGAAAAATAGCAAATGAAGTTAGACAGGGTTGAAATTTTAGGATGTGGCTTCTAATGGTTCATATTGAAAGCACAAAAAGTCTGGAGTTGAAATAAGTTAAAAAAATTGAAATCCTTTTGTAACATATGAGTTTTCGTCCGAAACCCTGATACTTCGAATGAGACTGTCCATTTTGTACACGAAGTGCATCCAGTTTTTCCGTAACCCTCTCACCTTTTTAGCACATGCTATGTGGGTGAAATTTTGATACCATGCCAAGTTTCAACCTTTTCAGAGTTCATTTGTGGTGCTTTTTAATTTCAGGGTCATTTAGCTCTAAACAATTCATTAAATGCATATAAAATAGCAAATGAAGTTAGATAGGGTTGAAATTTTAGGATGTGGCTTCTAATGGTTCATATTGAATGCACAAAAAGTCTGGAGTTGAAATAAGTTAAAAAATTGAAATCCTTTTGTAACAGACGAGTTTTCGTCCGAAACCCTGATACTTCGAAAGAGACTGTCCATATTGTACACGAAGTGCATCCAATTTTTGCCGTAAACCTCTCAACTTTTTAGCACATGCTATGTGGGTGAAATTATGATACCATGCCAAGTTTCAACCTTTTCAGAGTTAATTTGTGGTGCTTTTTAATTTCAGGGTCATTTAGCTCAAAACAATTCATTAAATGCATGAAAAATAGCAAATGAAGTTAGATAGGGTTGAAATTTTAGGATGTGGCTTCTAATGGTTCATATTGAATGCACAAAAAGTCTGGAGTTGAAATAAGTTAAAAAAATTGAAATCCTTTTGTAACATACGAGTTTTCGTCCAAAACCCTGATACTTCGAAAGAGACTGTCCATTTTGTACACGAAGTGCATCCAGTTTTTGCCGTAACCCTCTCAACTTTTTAGCACATGCTATGTGGGTGAAATTATGATACCATGCCAAGTTTCAACCTTTTCAGAGTTCATTTGTGGTGCTTTTTAATTTCAGGGTCATTTAGCTCAAAACAATTCATTAAATGCATGAAAAATAGCAAATGAAGTTAGATAGGGTGGAAATTTTAGGATGTGGCTTCTAATGGTTCATATTGAATGCAAAAAAAGTCTGGAGTTGAAATAAGTTAAAGAAAATTGAAATCCTTTTGTAACAGGCGAGTTTTCGTCCAAAACCCTTATACTTCGAAAGAGACTGTCCATTTTGTACACGAAGTGCATCCAGTTTTTCCGTAACCCTCTCAACTTTTTAGCACATGCTATGTGGGTGAAATTTTGATACCATGCCAAGTTTCAACCTTTTCAGAGTTCATTTGTGGTGCTTTTTAATTTCAGGGTCATTTAGCTCTAAACAATTCATTAAATGCATGAAAAATAGCAAATGAAGTTAGATAGGTTTGAAATTTTAGGATGTGGCTTCTAATGGTTCATATTTAATGCACAAAAAGTCTGGAGTTGAAATAAGTTAAAAAATTGAAATCCTTTTGTAACAGACGAGTTTTCGTCCGAAACCCTGATACTTCGAAAGAGACTGTCCATTTTGTACACGAAGTGCATCCAGTTTTTGCCGTAAACCTCTCAACTTTTTAGCACATGCTATGTGGGTGAAATTATGATACCATGCCAAGTTTCAACCTTTTCAGAGTTCATTCGTGGTGCTTTTTAATTTCAGGGTCATTTAGCTCAAAACAATTCATTAAATGCATGAAAAATAGCAAATGAAGTTAGATAGGGTTGAAATTTTAGGATGTGGCTTCTAATGGTTCATATTGAATGCACAAAAAGTCTGGAGTTGAAATAAGTTAAAAAAATTGAAATCCTTTTGTAACATACGAGTTTTCGTCTGAAACCCTGATACTTCGAAAGAGACTGTCCATTTTGTACACGAAGTGCATCCAGTTTTTGCCGTAACCCTCTCAACTTTTTAGCACATGCTATGTGGGTGAAATTATGATACCATGCCAAGTTTCAACCTTTTCAGAGTTCATTTGTGGTGCTTTTTAATTTCAAGGTCATTTAGCTTAATACAATTCATTAAATGCATGAAAAATAGCAAATGAAGTTACATAGGGTTGAAATTTTAGGATGTGGCTTCTAATGGTTCATATTGAATGCACAAAAAGTCTGGAGTTGAAATAAGTTAAAAAATTTGAAATCCTTTTGTAACAGACGAGTTTTCGTCCGAAACCGTGATACTTCGAAAGAGACTGTCCATTTTGTACACGAAGTGCATCCAGTTTTTGCCGTAACCGTCTCAACTTTTTAGCACATGCTATGTGGCTGAAATGATGATACCATGCCAAGTTTCAACCATTTCATAGTTCATTTGTGGTTCTTTTTAATTTCAGGGTCATTTAGCTCAAAACAATTCATTAAATGCATGAAAAATAGCAAATGAAGTTAGATAGGGTTGAAATTTTAGGATGTGGCTTCTAATGGTTCATATTGAATGCAAAAAAAGTCAGGAATTGAAATAAGTTAAAGAAAATTGAAATCCTTTTGTAACAGGCAAGTTTTCGTCCAAAACCCTGATACTTCGAAAGAGACTGTCCAGTTTCTACACGAAGTGCATCTAGTTTTTGCTGTAACCCTCTCAACTTTTTAGCACATGCTATGTGGGTGAAATTATGATACCATGCCAAGTTTCAACCATTTCAGAGTTCATTTGTGGTGCTTTTTAATTTTAGGGTCATTTAGCTCAAAACAATTCATTAAATGCATGAAAAATAGCAAATGAAGTTAGATAGGGTTGAAATTTTAGGATGTGGCTTCTAATTTTTCATATTGAATGCACAAAAAGTCTGGAGTTGAAATAAGTTAAAAAAATTGAAATCCTTTTGTAACATACGAGTTTTCTTCCGAAATAGACTGTCCATTTTGTACACGAAGTGCATCCAGTTTTTTCTGTAACCCTCTCAACTTTTTAGCACATGCTATGTTGGTCAAATTTTGATACCATGCCATGTTTCAACCTTTTCAGAGTTCATTTGTGGTGCTTTTTAATTTCAGGGTCATTTAGCTCAAAACAATTCATTAAATGCATGAAAAATAGCAAATGAAGTTAGATAGGGTTGAAAATTTAGGATGTGGCGTCTAATGGTTCATATTGAATGCACAAAAAGTCTGGAGTTGAAATAAGTTAAAAAAATTGAAATCCTTTTGTAACAAACGAGTTTTCGTCCGAAACCCTGATACTTCGAAAGAGACTGTCCATTTTGTACACGAAGTGCATCCAGTTTTTGCCGTAACATCCTCAACTTTTTAGCACATGCTATGTGGGTGAAATTATGATACCATGCCAAGTTTCAACAATTTCAGAGTTCATTTGTGGTGCTTTTTAATTTCAGGGTCATTTAGCTCAAAACAATTCATTAAATGCATGAAAAATAGCAAATAAAGTTAGATAGGGTTGAAATTTTAGGATGTGGCTTCTAATGGTTCATATTGAATGCACAAAAAGTCTGGACTTGAAATAAGTTAAAAAAATTGAAATCCTTTTGTAACAGACGAGTTTTCGTCCGAAGCCGTGATACTTCGAAAGAGACTGTCCATTTTGTACACGAAGTGCATCCAGTTTTTGCCGTAACCCTCTCAACTTTTTAGCACATGCTATGTGGGTGAAATTATGATACCATGCCAAGTTTCAACCATTTCAGAGTTCATTTGTGGTGCTTTTTAATTTTAGGGTCATTTAGCTCAAAACAATTCATTAAATGCATGAAAAATAGCAAATGAAGTTAGATAGGGTTGAAATTTTAGGATGTGGCTTCTAATGGTTCATATTGAATGCACAAAAAGTCTGGAGTTGAAATAAGTTAAAAAATTGAAATCCTTTTGTAACAGACGAGTTTTCGTCAGAAACCCTGATACTTCGAAAGAGACTGTCCATTTTGTACACGAAGTGCATCCAGTTTTTGCCGTAAACCTCTCAACTTTTTAGCACATGCTATGTGGGTGAAATTATGATACCATGCCAAGTTTCAACCTTTTCAGAGTTCATTTGTGGTGCTTTTTAATTTCAGGGTCATTTAGCTCAAAACAATTCATGAAATGCATGAAAAATAGCAAATGAAGTTAGATAGGGTTGAAATTTTAGGATGTGGCTTCTAATGGTTCATATTGAATGCACAAAAAGTCTGGAGTTGAAATAAGTTAAAAAATTGAAATCCTTTTGTAACAGACGAGTTTTCGTCCGAAACCCTGATACTTCGAAAGAGACTGTCCATATTGTACACGAAGTGCATCCAGTTTTTGCCGTAAACCTCTCAACTTTTTAGCACATGCTATGTGGGTGAAATTATGATACCATGCCAAGTTTCAACCTTTTCAGAGTTCATTTGTGGTGCTTTTTAATTTCAGGGTCATTTAGCTCAAAACAATTCATTAAATGCATGAAAAATAGCAAATGAAGTTAGATAGGGTTGAAATTTTAGGATGTGGCTTCTAATGGTTCATATTGAATGCACAAAAAGTCTGGAGTTGAAATAAGTTAAAAAAATTGAAATCCTTTTGTAACATACGAGTTTTCGTCCAAAACCCTGATACTTCGAAAGAGACTGTCCATTTTGTACACGAAGTGCATCCACTTTTTGCCGTAACCCTCTCAACTTTTTAGCACATGCTATGTGGGTGAAATTTTGATACCATGCCAAGTTTCAACCTTTTCAGAGTTCATTTGTGGTGCTTTTTAATTTCAGGGTCATTTAGCTCAAAACAATTCATTAAATGCATGAAAAATAGCAAATGAAGTTAGATAGGGTGGAAATTTTAGGATGTGGCTTCTAATGGTTCATATTGAATGCAAAAAAAGTCTGGAGTTGAAATAAGTTAAAGAAAATTGAAATCCTTTTGTAACAGGCGAGTTTTCGTCCAAAACCCTTATACTTCGAAAGAGACTGTCCATTTTGTACACGAAGTGCATCCAGTTTTTCCGTAACCCTCTCAACTTTTTAGCACATGCTATGTGGGTGAAATTTTGATACCATGCCAAGTTTCAACCTTTTCAGAGTTCATTTGTGGTGCTTTTTAATTTCAGGGTCATTTAGCTCTAAACAATTCATTAAATGCATGAAAAATAGCAAATGAAGTTAGGTAGGGTTGAAATTTTAGGATGTGGCTTCTAATGGTTCATATTGAATGCACAAAAAGTCTGGAGTTGAAATAAGTTAAAAAATTGAAATCCTTTTGTAACAGACGAGTTTTCGTCCGAAACCCTGATACTTCGAAAGAGACTGTCCATTTTGTACACGAAGTGCATCCAGTTTTTGCCGTAAACCTCTCAACTTTTTAGCACATGCTATGTGGGTGAAATTATGATACCATGCCAAGTTTCAACCTTTTCAGAGTTCATTCGTGGTGCTTTTTAATTTCAGGGTCATTTAGCTCAAAACAATTCATTAAATGCATGAAAAATAGCAAATGAAGTTAGATAGGGTTGAAATTTTAGGATGTGGCTTCTAATGGTTCATATTGAATGCACAAAAAGTCTGGAGTTGAAATAAGTTAAAAAAATTGAAATCCTTTTGTAACATACGAGTTTTCGTCTGAAACCCTGATACTTCGAAAGAGACTGTCCATTTTGTACACGAAGTGCATCCAGTTTTTGCCGTAACCCTCTCAACTTTT
Source organism: Elymus sibiricus (assembly GCA_039707655.1). Classification (NCBI taxonomy): domain Eukaryota; kingdom Viridiplantae; phylum Streptophyta; class Magnoliopsida; order Poales; family Poaceae; genus Elymus; species Elymus sibiricus. The sequence goes on from CM077667.1 coordinate 113,877,273, forward strand.
TAGCACATGCTATGTGGGTGAAATTATGATACCATGCCAAGTTTCAACCTTTTCAGAGTTCATTTGTGGTGCTTTTTAATTTCAAGGTCATTTAGCTTAATACAATTCATTAAATGCATGAAAAATAGCAAATGAAGTTACATAGGGTTGAAATTTTAGGATGTGGCTTCTAATGGTTCATATTGAATGCACAAAAAGTCTGGAGTTGAAATAAGTTAAAAAAATTGAAATCCTTTTGTAACAGACGAGTTTTCGTCCGAAACCGTGATACTTCGAAAGAGACTGTCCATTTTGTACACGAAGTGCATCCAGTTTTTGCCGTAACCGTCTCAACTTTTTAGCACATGCTATGTGGCTGAAATGATGATACCATGCCAAGTTTCAACCATTTCAGAGTTCATTTGTGGTTCTTTTTAATTTCAGGGTCATTTAGCTCAAAACAATTCATTAAATGCATGAAAAATAGCAAATGAAGTTAGATAGGGTTGAAATTTTAGGATGTGGCTTCTAATGGTTCATATTGAATGCAAAAAAAGTCAGGAATTGAAATAAGTTAAAGAAAATTGAAATCCTTTTGTAACAGGCAAGTTTTCGTCCAAAACCCTGATACTTCGAAAGAGACTGTCCATTTTCTACACGAAGTGCATCTAGTTTTTGCTGTAACCCTCTCAACTTTTTAGCACATGCTATGTGGGTGAAATTATGATACCATGCCAAGTTTCAACCATTTCAGAGTTCATTTGTGGTGCTTTTTAATTTTAGGGTCATTTAGCTCAAAACAATTCATTAAATGCATGACAAATAGCAAATGAAGTTAGATAGGGTTGAAATTTTAGGATGTGGCTTCTAATGGTTCATATTGAATGCACAAAAAGTCTGGAGTTGAAATAAGTTAAAAAAATTGAAATCCTTTTGTAACATACGAGTTTTCTTCCGAAATAGACTGTCCATTTTGTACACGAAGTGCATCCAGTTTTTTCTGTAACCCTCTCAACTTTTTAGCACAAGCTATGTTGGTGAAATTATGATACCATGCCAAGTTTCAACCTTTTCAGAGTTCATTTGTGGTGCTTTTCAATTTCAGGGTCATTTAGCTCAAAACAATTCATTAAATGCAAGAAAAATAGCAAATGAAGTTAGATAGGGTTGAAAATTTAGGATGTGGCGTCTAATGGTTCATATTGAATGCACAAAAAGTCTGGAGTTGAAATAAGTTGAAAAAATTGAAATCCTTTTGTAACAAACGAGTTTTCGTCCGAAACCCTGATACTTCGAAAGAGACTGTCCATTTTGTACACGAAGTGCATCCAGTTTTTGCCGTAACCCTCTCAACTTTTTAGCACATGCTATGTGGGTGAAATTATGATACCATGCCAAGTTTCAACCATTTCAGAGTTCATTTGTGGTGCTTTTTAATTTCAGGGTCATTTAGCTCAAAACAATTCATTAAATGCATGAAAAATAGCAAATATAGTTAGATAGGGTTGAAATTTTAGGATGTGGCTTCTAATGGTTCATATTGAATGCACAAAAAGTCTGGAGTTGAAATAAGTTAAAAAAAATTGAAATCCTTTTGTAACATACGAGTTTTCGTCCGAAACCGTGATACTTCGAAAGAGACTGTCCATTTTGTACACGAAGTGCATCCAGTTTTTGCCGTAAACCTCTCAACTTTTTAGCACATGCTATGTGGGTGAAATTATGATACCATGCCAAGTTTCAACCTTTTCAGAGTTCATTCGTGGTGCTTTTTAATTTCAGGGTCATTTAGCTCAAAACAATTCATTAAATGCATGAAAAATAGCAAATGAAGTTAGATAGGGTTGAAATTTTAGGATGTGGCTTCTAATGGTTCATATTGAATGCACAAAAAGTCTGGAGTTGAAATAAGTTAAAAAAATTGAAATCCTTTTGTAACATACGAGTTTTCGTCTGAAACCCTGATACTTCGAAAGAGACTGTCCATTTTGTACACGAAGTGCATCCAGTTTTTGCCGTAACCCTCTCAACTTTTTAGCACATGCTATGTGGGTGAAATTATGATACCATGCCAAGTTTCAACCTTTTCAGAGTTCATTTGTGGTGCTTTTTAATTTCAAGGTCATTTAGCTTAATACAATTCATTAAATGCATGAAAAATAGCAAATGAAGTTACATAGGGTTGAAATTTTAGGATGTGGCTTCTAATGGTTCATATTGAATGCACAAAAAGTCTGGAGTTGAAATAAGTTAAAAAAATTGAAATCCTTTTGTAACAGACGAGTTTTCGTCCGAAACCGTGATACTTCGAAAGAGACTGTCCATTTTGTACACGAAGTGCATCCAGTTTTTGCCGTAACCGTCTCAACTTTTTAGCACATGCTATGTGGCTGAAATGATGATACCATGCCAAGTTTCAACCATTTCAGAGTTCATTTGTGGTTCTTTTTAATTTCAGGGTCATTTAGCTCAAAACAATTCATTAAATGCATGAAAAATAGCAAATGAAGTTAGATAGGGTTGAAATTTTAGGATGTGGCTTCTAATGGTTCATATTGAATGCAAAAAAAGTCAGGAATTGAAATAAGTTAAAGAAAATTGAAATCCTTTTGTAACAGGCAAGTTTTCGTCCAAAACCCTGATACTTCGAAAGAGACTGTCCATTTTCTACACGAAGTGCATCTAGTTTTTGCTGTAACCCTCTCAACTTTTTAGCACATGCTATGTGGGTGAAATTATGATACCATGCCAAGTTTCAACCATTTCAGAGTTCATTTGTGGTGCTTTTTAATTTTAGGGTCATTTAGCTCAAAACAATTCATTAAATGCATGACAAATAGCAAATGAAGTTAGATAGGGTTGAAATTTTAGGATGTGGCTTCTAATGGTTCATATTGAATGCACAAAAAGTCTGGAGTTGAAATAAGTTAAAAAAATTGAAATCCTTTTGTAACATACGAGTTTTCTTCCGAAATAGACTGTCCATTTTGTACACGAAGTGCATCCAGTTTTTTCTGTAACCCTCTCAACTTTTTAGCACAAGCTATGTTGGTGAAATTATGATACCATGCCAAGTTTCAACCTTTTCAGAGTTCATTTGTGGTGCTTTTCAATTTCAGGGTCATTTAGCTCAAAACAATTCATTAAATGCAAGAAAAATAGCAAATGAAGTTAGATAGGGTTGAAAATTTAGGATGTGGCGTCTAATGGTTCATATTGAATGCACAAAAAGTCTGGAGTTGAAATAAGTTGAAAAAATTGAAATCCTTTTGTAACAAACGAGTTTTCGTCCGAAACCCTGATACTTCGAAAGAGACTGTCCATTTTGTACACGAAGTGCATCCAGTTTTTGCCGTAACCCTCTCAACTTTTTAGCACATGCTATGTGGGTGAAATTATGATACCATGCCAAGTTTCAACCATTTCAGAGTTCATTTGTGGTGCTTTTTAATTTCAGGGTCATTTAGCTCAAAACAATTCATTAAATGCATGAAAAATAGCAAATATAGTTAGATAGGGTTGAAATTTTAGGATGTGGCTTCTAATGGTTCATATTGAATGCACAAAAAGTCTGGACTTGAAATAAGTTAAAAAAATTGAAATCCTTTTGTAACAGACGAGTTTTCGTCCGAAGCCGTGATACTTCGAAAGAGACTGTCCATTTTGTACACGAAGTGCATCCAGTTTTTGCCGTAACCCTCTCAACTTTTTAGCACATGCTATGTGGATGAAATTATGATACCATGCCAAGTTTCAACCATTTCAGAGTTCATTTGTGGTGCTTTTTAATTTTAGGGTCATTTAGCTCAAAACAATTCATTAAATGCATGAAAAATAGCAAATGAAGTTAGATAGGGTTGAAATTTTAGGATGTGGCTTCTAATGGTTCATATTGAATGCACAAAAAGTCTGGAGTTGAAATAAGTTAAAAAATTGAAATCCTTTTGTAACAGACGAGTTTTCGTCCGAAACCCTGATACTTCGAAAGAGACTGTCCATTTTGTACACGAAGTGCATCCAGTTTTTGCCGTAAACCTCTCAACTTTTTAGCACATGCTATGTGGGCGAAATTATGAAACCATGCCAAGTTTCAACCTTTTCAGAGTTCATTTGTGGTGCTTTTTAATTTCAGGGTCATTTAGCTCAAAACAATTCATTAAATGCATGAAAAATAGCAAATGAAGTTAGACAGGGTTGAAATTTTAGGATGTGGCTTCTAATGGTTCATATTGAATGCACAAAAAGTCTGGAGTTGAAATAAGTTAAAAAAATTGAAATCCTTTTGTAACATATGAGTTTTCGTCCGAAACCCTGATACTTCGAATGAGACTGTCCATTTTGTACACGAAGTGCATCCAGTTTTTCCGTAACCCTCTCACCTTTTTAGCACATGCTATGTGGGTGAAATTATGATACCATGCCAAGTTTCAACCTTTTCAGAGTTCATTTGTGGTGCTTTTTAATTTCAGGGTCATTTAGCTCTAAACAATTCATTAAATGCATGAAAAATAGCAAATGAAGTTAGATAAGGTTGAAATTTTAGGATGTGGCTTCTAATGGTTCATATTGAATGCACAAAAAGTCTGGAGTTGAAATAAGTTAAAAAAATTGAAATCCTTTTGTAACATACGAGTTTTCGTCTGAAACCCTGATACTTCGAAAGAGACTGTCCATTTTGTACACGAAGTGCATCCAGTTTTTGCCGTAAACCTCTCAACTTTTTAGCACATGCTATGTGGGTGAAATTATGATACCATGCCAAGTTTCAACCTTTTCAGAGTTCATTTGTGGTGCTTTTTAATTTCAAGGTCATTTAGCTTAATACAATTCATTAAATGCATGAAAAATAGCAAATGAAGTTACATAGGGTTGAAATTTTAGGATGTGGCTTCTAATGGTTCATATTGAATGCACAAAAAGTCTGGAGTTGAAATAAGTTAAAAAAATTGAAATCCTTTTGTAACAGACGAGTTTTCGTCCGAAACCCTGATACTTCGAAAGAGACTGTCCATTTTGTACACGAAGTGCATCCAGTTTTTGCCGTAACCGTCTCAACTTTTTAGCACATGCTATGTGGCTGAAATGATGATACCATGCCAAGTTTCAACCATTTCAGAGTTCATTTGTGGTTCTTTTTAATTTCAGGGTCATTTAGCTCAAAACAATTCATTAAATGCATGAAAAATAGCAAATGAAGTTAGATAGGGTTGAAATTTTAGGATGTGGCTTCTAATGGTTCATATTGAATGCAAAAAAAGTCAGGAATTGAAATAAGTTAAAGAAAATTGAAATCCTTTTGTAACAGGCAAGTTTTCGTCCAAAACCCTGATACTTCGAAAGAGACTGTCCATTTTCTACACGAAGTGCATCTAGTTTTTGCTGTAACCCTCTCAACTTTTTAGCACATGCTATGTGGGTGAAATTATGATACCATGCCAAGTTTCAACCATTTCAGAGTTCATTTGTGGTGCTTTTGAATTTTAGGGTCATTTAGCTCAAAACAATTCATTAAATGCATGAAAAAATAGCAAATGAAGTTAGATAGGGTTGAAATTTTAGGATGTGGCTTCTAATTTTTCATATTGAATGCACAAAAAGTCTGGAGTTGAAATAAGTTAAAAAAATTGAAATCCTTTTGTAACATACGAGTTTTCTTCCGAAATAGACTGTCCATTTTGTACACGAAGTGCATCCAGTTTTTTCTGTAACCCTCTCAACTTTTTAGCACATGCTATGTTGGTGAAATTTTGATACCATGCCATGTTTCAACCTTTTCAGAGTTCATTTGTGGTGCTTTTTAATTTCAGGGTCATTTAGCTCAAAACAATTCATTAAATGCATGAAAAATAGCAAATGAAGTTAGATAGGGTTGAAAATTTAGGATGTGGCGTCTAATGGTTCATATTGAATGCACGAAAAGTCTGGAGTTGAAATAAGTTAAAAAAATTGAAATCCTTTTGTAACAAACGAGTTTTCGTCCGAAACCCTGATACTTCGAAAGAGACTGTCCATTTTGTACACGAAGTGCATCCAGTTTTTGCCGTAACCCTCTCAACTTTTTAGCACATGCTATGTGGGTGAAATTATGATACCATGCCAAGTTTCAACAATTTCAGAGTTCATTTGTGGTGCTTTTTAATTTCAGGGTCATTTAGCTCAAAACAATTCATTAAATGCATGAAAAATAGCAAATAAAGTTAGATAGGGTTGAAATTTTAGGATGTGGCTTCTAATGGTTCATATTGAATGCACAAAAAGTCTGGACTTGAAATAAGTTAAAAAAATTGAAATCCTTTTGTAACAGACGAGTTTTCGTCCGAAGCCGTGATACTTCGAAAGAGACTGTCCATTTTGTACACGAAGTGCATCCAATTTTTGCCGTAACCCTCTCAACTTTTTAGCACATGCTATGTGGGTGAAATTATGATACCATGCCAAGTTTCAACCATTTCAGAGTTCATTTGTGGTGCTTTTTAATTTTAGGGTCATTTAGCTCAAAACAATTCATTAAATGCATGAAAAATAGCAAATGAAGTTAGATAGGGTTGAAATTTTAGGATGTGGCTTCTAATGGTTCATATTGAATGCACAAAAAGTCTGGAGTTGAAATAAGTTAAAAAATTGAAATCCTTTTGTAACAGACGAGTTTTCGTCCGAAACCCTGATACTTCGAAAGAGACTGTCCATTTTGTACACGAAGTGCATCCAGTTTTTGCCGTAAACCTCTCAACTTTTTAGCACATGCTATGTGGGCGAAATTATGAAACCATGCCAAGTTTCAACCTTTTCAGAGTTCATTTGTGGTGCTTTTTAATTTCAGGGTCATTTAGCTCAAAACAATTCATTAAATGCATGAAAAATAGCAAATGAAGTTAGACAGGGTTGAAATTTTAGGATGTGGCTTCTAATGGTTCATATTGAATGCACAAAAAGTCTGGAGTTGAAATAAGTTAAAAAAATTGAAATCCTTTTGTAACATATGAGTTTTCGTCCGAAACCCTGATACTTCGAATGAGACTGTCCATTTTGTACACGAAGTGCATCCAGTTTTTCCGTAACCCTCTCACCTTTTTAGCACATGCTATGTGGGTGAAATTTTGATACCATGCCAAGTTTCAACATTTTCAGAGTTCATTTGTGGTGCTTTTTAATTTCAGGGTCATTTAGCTCTAAACAATTCATTAAATGCATGAAAAATAGCAAATGAAGTTAGATAGGGTTGAAATTTTAGGATGTGGCTTCTAATGGTTCATATTGAATGCACAAAAAGTCTGGAGTTGAAATAAGTTAAAAAATTGAAATCCTTTTGTAACAGACGAGTTTTCGTCCGAAACCCTGATACTTCGAAAGAGACTGTCCATTTTGTACACGAAGTGCATCCAGTTTTTGCCGTAAACCTCTCAACTTTTTAGCACATGCTATGTGGGTGAAATTATGATACCATGCCAAGTTTCAACCTTTTCAGAGTTCATTTGTGGTGCTTTTTAATTTCAGGGTCATTTAGCTCAAAACAATTCATTAAATGCATGAAAAATAGCAAATGAAGTTAGATAGGGTTGAAATTTTAAGATGTGGCTTCTAATGGTTCATATTGAATGCACAAAAAGTCTGGAGTTGAAATAAGTTAAAAAAATTGAAATCCTTTTGTAACATACGAGTTTTCGTCTGAAACCCTGATACTTCGAAAGAGACTGTCCATTTTGTACATGAAGTGCATCCAGTTTTTGCCGTAACCCTCTCAACTTTTTAGCACATGCTATGTGGGTGAAATTATGATACCATGCCAACTTTCAACCTTTTCAGAGTTCATTTGTGGTGCTTTTTAATTTCCGGGTCATTTAGCTCAATACAATTCATTAAATGCATGAAAAATAGCAAATGAAGTTACATAGGGTTGAAATTTTAGGATGTGGCTTCTAATGGTTCATATTGAATGCCCAAAAAGTCTGGAGTTGAAATAAGTTAAAAAAATTGAAATCCTTTTGTAACAGACGAGTTTTCGTCCGAAACCGTGATACTTCGAAAGAGACTGTCCATTTTGTACACGAAGTGCATCCAGTTTTTGCCGTAACCGTCTCAACTTTTTAGCACATGCTATGTGGCTGAAAATATGATACCATGCCAACTTTCAACCTTTTCAGAGTTCATTTGTGGTGCTTTTTAATTTCAGGGTCATTTAGCTCAATACAATTCATTAAATGCATGAAAAATAGCAAATGAAGTTACATAGGGTTGAAATTTTAGGATGTGGCTTCTAATGGTTCATATTGAATGCACAAAAAGTATGGAGTTGAAATAAGTTAGAAAAATTGAAATCCTTTTGTAACAGACGAGTTTTCGTCCGAAACCGTGATACTTCGAAAGAGACTGTCCATTTTGTACACGAAGTGCATCCAGTTTTTGCTGTAACCATCCCAACTTTTTAGCACATGCTATGTGGCTGAAATGATGATACCATGCCAAGTTTCAACCATTTCAGAATTCATTTGTGGTTCTTTTTAATTTCAGGGTCATTTAGCTCAAAACAATTCTTTAAATGCATGAAAAATAGCAAATGAAGTTAGATAGGGTTGAAATTTTAGGATGTGGCTTCTAATGGTTCATATTGAATGCAAAAAAAGTCAGGAATTGAAATAAGTTAAAGAAAATTGAAATCCTTTTGTAACAGGCAAGTTTTCGTCCAAAACCCTGATACTTCGAAAGAGACTGTCCATTTTCTACACGAAGTGCATCTAGTTTTTGCTGTAACCCTCTCAACTTTTTAGCACATGCTATGTGGGTGAAATTATGATACCATGCCAAGTTTCAACCATTTCAGAGTTCATTTGTGGTGCTTTTTAATTTCAGGGTCATTTAGCTCAAAACAATTCATTAAATGCATGAAAAATAGCAAATAAAGTTAGATAGGGTTGAAATTTTAGGATGTGGCTTCTAATGGTTCATATTGAATGCACAAAAATTCTGGACTTGAAATAAGTTAAAAAAATTGAAATCCTTTTGTAACATACGAGTTTTCTTCCGAAATAGACTGTCCATTTTGTACACGAAGTGCATCCAGTTTTTTCTGTAACCCTCTCAACTTTTTAGCACATGCTATGTTGGTGAAATTTTGATACCATGCCAAGTTTCAACCTTTTCAGAGTTCATTTGTGGTGCTTTTTAATTTCAGGGTCATTTAGCTCAAAACAATTCATTAAATGCATGAAAAATAGCAAATGAAGTTAGATAGGGTTGAAAATTTAGGATGTGGCGTCTAATGGTTCATATTGAATGCACAAAAAGTCTGGAGTTGAAATAAGTTAAAAAAATTGAAATCCTTTTGTGACAAACGAGTTTTCGTCCGAAACCCTGATACTTCGAAAGAGACTGTCCATTTTGTACACGAAGTGCATCCAGTTTTTGCCGTAACCCTCTCAACTTTTTAGCACATGCTATGTGGGTGAAATTATGATACCATGCCAAGTTTCAACAATTTCAGAGTTCATTTGTGTTGCTTTTTAATTTCAGGGTCATTTAGCTCAAAACAATTCATTAAATGCATGAAAAATAGCAAATAAAGTTAGATAGGGTTGAAATTTTAGGATGTGGCTTCTAATGGTTCATATTGAATGCACAAAAAGTCTGGACTTGAAATAAGTTAAAAAAATTGAAATCCTTTTGTAACAGACGAGTTTTCGTCCGAAGCCGTGATACTTCGAAAGAGACTGTCCATTTTGTACACGAAGTGCATCCAGTTTTTGCCGTAACCCTCTCAACTTTTTAGCACATGCTATGTGGGTGAAATTATGATACCATGCCAAGTTTCAACCATTTCAGAGTTCATTTGTGGTGCTTTTTAATTTTAGGGTCATTTAGCTCAAAACAATTCATTAAATGCATGAAAAATAGCAAATGAAGTTAGATAGGGTTGAAATTTTAGGATGTGGCTTCTAATGGTTCATATTGAATGCACAAAAAGTCTGGAGTTGAAATAAGTTAAAAAATTGAAATCCTTTTGTAACAGACGAGTTTTCGTCCGAAACCCTGATACTTCGAAAGAGACTGTCCATTTTGTACACGAAGTGCATCCAGTTTTTGCCGTAAACCTCTCAACTTTTTAGCACATGCTATGTGGGTGAAATTATGATACCATGCCAAGTTTCAACCTTTTCAGAGTTCATTTGTGGTGCTTTTTAATTTCAGGGTCATTTAGCTCAAAACAATTCATTAAATGCATGAAAAATAGCAAATGAAGTTAGATAGGGTTGAAATTTTAGGATGTGGCTTCTAATGGTTCATATTGAATGCACAAAAAGTCTGGAGTTGAAATAAGTTAAAAAAATTGAAATCCTTTTGTAACATACGAGTTTTCGTCTGAAACCCTGATACTTCGAAAGAGACTGTCCATTTTGTACACGAAGTGCATCCAGTTTTTGCCGTAACCCTCTCAACTTTTTAGCACATGCTATGTGGGTGAAATTATGATACCATGCCAAGTTTCAACCTTTTCAGAGTTCATTTGTGGTGCTTTTTAATTTCAAGGTCATTTAGCTTAATACAATTCATTAAATGCATGAAAAATAGCAAATGAAGTTACATAGGGTTGAAATTTTAGGATGTGGCTTCTAATGGTTCATATTGAATGCACAAAAAGTCTGGAGTTGAAATAAGTTAAAAAATTTGAAATCCTTTTGTAACAGACGAGTTTTCGTCCGAAACCGTGATACTTCGAAAGAGACTGTCCATTTTGTACACGAAGTGCATCCAGTTTTTGCCGTAACCGTCTCAACTTTTTAGCACATGCTATGTGGCTGAAATGATGATACCATGCCAAGTTTCAACCATTTCAGAGTTCATTTGTGGTTCTTTTTAATTTCAGGGTCATTTAGCTCAAAACAATTCATTAAATGCATGAAAAATAGCAAATGAAGTTAGATAGGGTTGAAATTTTAGGATGTGGCTTCTAATGGTTCATATTGAATGCAAAAAAAGTCAGGAATTGAAATAAGTTAAAGAAAATTGAAATCCTTTTGTAACAGGCAAGTTTTCGTCCAAAACCCTGATACTTCGAAAGAGACTGTCCATTTTCTACACGAAGTGCATCTAGTTTTTGCTGTAACCCTCTCAACTTTTTAGCACATGCTATGTGGGTGAAATTATGATACCATGCCAAGTTTCAACCATTTCAGAGTTCATTTGTGGTGCTTTTTAATTTTAGGGTCATTTAGCTCAAAACAATTCATTAAATGCATGAAAAATAGCAAATGAAGTTAGATAGGGTTGAAATTTTAGGATGTGGCTTCTAATTTTTCATATTGAATGCACAAAAAGTCTGGAGTTGAAATAAGTTAAAAAAATTGAAATCCTTTTGTAACATACGAGTTTTCTTCCGAAATAGACTGTCCATTTTGTACACGAAGTGCATCCAGTTTTTTCTGTAACCCTCTCAACTTTTTAGCACATGCTATGTTGGTGAAATTTTGATACCATGCCAAGTTTCAACCTTTTCAGAGTTCATTTGTGGTGCTTTTTAATTTCAGGGTCATTTAGCTCAAAACAATTCATTAAATGCATGAAAAATAGCAAATGAAGTTAGATAGGGTTGAAAATTTAGGATGTGGCGTCTAATGGTTCATATTGAATGCACAAAAAGTCTGGAGTTGAAATAAGTTAAAAAAATTGAAATCCTTTTGTAACAAACGAGTTTTCGTCCGAAACCCTGATACTTCGAAAGAGACTGTCCATTTTGTACACGAAGTGCATCCAGTTTTTGCCGTAACCCTCTCAACTTTTTAGCACATGCTATGTGGGTGAAATTATGATACCATGCCAAGTTTCAACAATTTCAGAGTTCATTTGTGGTGCTTTTTAATTTCAGGGTCATTTAGCTCAAAACAATTCATTAAATGCATGAAAAATAGCAAATAAAGTTAGATAGGGTTGAAATTTTAGGATGTGGCTTCTAATGGTTCATATTGAATGCACAAAAAGTCTGGACTTGAAATAAGTTAAAAAAATTGAAATCCTTTTGTAACAGACGAGTTTTCGTCCGAAGCCGTGATACTTCGAAAGAGACTGTCCATTTTGTACACGAAGTGCATCCAGTTTTTGCCGTAACCCTCTCAACTTTTTAGCACATGCTATGTGGGTGAAATTATGATACCATGCCAAGTTTCAACCATTTCAGAGTTCATTTGTGGTGCTTTTTAATTTTAGGGTCATTTAGCTCAAAACAATTCATTAAATGCATGAAAAATAGCAAATGAAGTTAGATAGGGTTGAAATTTTAGGATGTGGCTTCTAATGGTTCATATTGAATGCACAAAAAGTCTGGAGTTGAAATAAGTTAAAAAATTGAAATCCTTTTGTAACAGACGAGTTTTCGTCCGAAACCCTGATACTTCGAAAGAGACTGTCCATTTTGTACACGAAGTGCATCCAGTTTTTGCCGTAAACCTCTCAACTTTTTAGCACATGCTATGTGGGTGAAATTATGATACCATGCCAAGTTTCAACAATTTCAGAGTTCATTTGTGGTGCTTTTTAATTTCAGGGTCATTTAGCTCAAAACAATTCATTAAATGCATGAAAAATAGCAAATAAAGTTAGATAGGGTTGAAATTTTTGGATGTGGCTTCTAATGGTTCATATTGAATGCACAAAAAGTCTGGACTTGAAATAAGTTAAAAAAATTGAAATCCTTTTGTAACAGACGAGTTTTCGTCCGAAGCCGTGATACTTCGAAAGAGACTGTCCATTTTGTACACGAAGTGCATCCAGTTTTTGCCGTAACCCTCTCAACTTTTTAGCACATGCTATGTGGGTGAAATTATGATACCATGCCAAGTTTCAACCATTTCAGAGTTCATTTGTGGTGCTTTTTAATTTTAGGGTCATTTAGCTCAAAACAATTCATTAAATGCATGAAAAATAGCAAATGAAGTTAGATAGGGTTGAAATTTTAGGATGTGGCTTCTAATGGTTCATATTGAATGCACAAAAAGTCTGGAGTTGAAATAAGTTAAAAAATTGAAATCCTTTTGTAACAGACGAGTTTTCGTCCGAAACCCTGATACTTCGAAAGAGACTGTCCATTTTGTACACGAAGTGCATCCAGTTTTTGCCGTAAACCTCTCAACTTTTTAGCACATGCTATGTGGGCGAAATTATGAAACCATGCCAAGTTTCAACCTTTTCAGAGTTCATTTGTGGTGCTTTTTAATTTCAGGGTCATTTAGCTCAAAACAATTCATTAAATGCATGAAAAATAGCAAATGAAGTTAGACAGGGTTGAAATTTTAGGATGTGGCTTCTAATGGTTCATATTGAATGCACAAAAAGTCTGGAGTTGAAATAAGTTAAAAAAATTGAAATCCTTTTGTAACATATGAGTTTTCGTCCGAAACCCTGATACTTCGAATGAGACTGTCCATTTTGTACACGAAGTGCATCCAGTTTTTCCGTAACCCTCTCACCTTTTTAGCACATGCTATGTGGGTGAAATTTTGATACCATGCCAAGTTTCAACCTTTTCAGAGTTCATTTGTGGTGCTTTTTAATTTCAGGGTCATTTAGCTCTAAACAATTCATTAAATGCATGAAAAATAGCAAATGAAGTTAGATAGGGTTGAAATTTTAGGATGTGGCTTCTAATGGTTCATATTGAATGCACAAAAAGTCTGGAGTTGAAATAAGTTAAAAAATTGAAATCCTTTTGTAACAGACGAGTTTTCGTCCGAAACCCTGATACTTCGAAAGAGACTGTCCATTTTGTACACGAAGTGCATCCAGTTTTTGCCGTAAACCTCTCAACTTTTTAGCACATGCTATGTGGGCGAAATTATGAAACCATGCCAAGTTTCAACCTTTTCAGAGTTCATTTGTGGTGCTTTTTAATTTCAGGGTCATTTAGCTCAAAACAATTCATTAAATGCATGAAAAATAGCAAATGAAGTTAGACGGGGTTGAAATTTTAGGATGTGGCTTCTAATGGTTCATATTGAATGCACAAAAAGTCTGGAGTTGAAATAAGTTAAAAAAATTGAAATCCTTTTGTAACATATGAGTTTTCGTCCGAAACCCTGATACTTCGAATGAGACTGTCCATTTTGTACACGAAGTGCATCCAGTTTTTCCGTAACCCTCTCACCTTTTTAGCACATGCTATGTGGGTGAAATTTTGATACCATGCCAAGTTTCAACATTTTCAGAGTTCATTTGTGGTGCTTTTTAATTTCAGGGTCATTTAGCTCTAAACAATTCATTAAATGCATGAAAAATAGCAAATGAAGTTAGATAGGGTTGAAATTTTAGGATGTGGCTTCTAATGGTTCATATTGAATGCACAAAAAGTCTGGAGTTGAAATAAGTTAAAAAATTGAAATCCTTTTGTAACAGACGAGTTTTCGTCCGAAACCCTGATACTTCGAAAGAGACTGTCCATTTTGTACACGAAGTGCATCCAGTTTTTGCCGTAAACCTCTCAACTTTTTAGCACATGCTATGTGGGTGAAATTATGATACCATGCCAAGTTTCAACCTTTTCAGAGTTCATTTGTGGTGCTTTTTAATTTCAGGGTCATTTAGCTCAAAACAATTCATTAAATGCATGAAAAATAGCAAATGAAGTTAGATAGGGTTGAAATTTTAAGATGTGGCTTCTAATGGTTCATATTGAATGCACAAAAAGTCTGGAGTTGAAATAAGTTAAAAAAATTGAAATCCTTTTGTAACATACGAGTTTTCGTCTGAAACCCTGATACTTCGAAAGAGACTGTCCATTTTGTACATGAAGTGCATCCAGTTTTTGCCGTAACCCTCTCAACTTTTTAGCACATGCTATGTGGGTGAAATTATGATACCATGCCAACTTTCAACCTTTTCAGAGTTCATTTGTGGTGCTTTTTAATTTCCGGGTCATTTAGCTCAATACAATTCATTAAATGCATGAAAAATAGCAAATGAAGTTACATAGGGTTGAAATTTTAGGATGTGGCTTCTAATGGTTCATATTGAATGCCCAAAAAGTCTGGAGTTGAAATAAGTTAAAAAAATTGAAATCCTTTTGTAACAGACGAGTTTTCGTCCGAAACCGTGATACTTCGAAAGAGACTGTCCATTTTGTACACGAAGTGCATCCAGTTTTTGCCGTAACCGTCTCAACTTTTTAGCACATGCTATGTGGCTGAAAATATGATACCATGCCAACTTTCAACCTTTTCAGAGTTCATTTGTGGTGCTTTTTAATTTCAGGGTCATTTAGCTCAATACAATTCATTAAATGCATGAAAAATAGCAAATGAAGTTACATAGGGTTGAAATTTTAGGATGTGGCTTCTAATGGTTCATATTGAATGCACAAAAAGTATGGAGTTGAAATAAGTTAGAAAAATTGAAATCCTTTTGTAACAGACGAGTTTTCGTCCGAAACCGTGATACTTCGAAAGAGACTGTCCATTTTGTACACGAAGTGCATCCAGTTTTTGCTGTAACCATCCCAACTTTTTAGCACATGCTATGTGGCTGAAATGATGATACCATGCCAAGTTTCAACCATTTCAGAATTCATTTGTGGTTCTTTTTAATTTCAGGGTCATTTAGCTCAAAACAATTCTTTAAATGCATGAAAAATAGCAAATGAAGTTAGATAGGGTTGAAATTTTAGGATGTGGCTTCTAATGGTTCATATTGAATGCAAAAAAAGTCAGGAATTGAAATAAGTTAAAGAAAATTGAAATCCTTTTGTAACAGGCAAGTTTTCGTCCAAAACCCTGATACTTCGAAAGAGACTGTCCATTTTCTACACGAAGTGCATCTAGTTTTTGCTGTAACCCTCTCAACTTTTTAGCACATGCTATGTGGGTGAAATTATGATACCATGCCAAGTTTCAACCATTTCAGAGTTCATTTGTGGTGCTTTTTAATTTCAGGGTCATTTAGCTCAAAACAATTCATTAAATGCATGAAAAATAGCAAATAAAGTTAGATAGGGTTGAAATTTTAGGATGTGGCTTCTAATGGTTCATATTGAATGCACAAAAATTCTGGACTTGAAATAAGTTAAAAAAATTGAAATCCTTTTGTAACATACGAGTTTTCTTCCGAAATAGACTGTCCATTTTGTACACGAAGTGCATCCAGTTTTTTCTGTAACCCTCTCAACTTTTTAGCACATGCTATGTTGGTGAAATTTTGATACCATGCCAAGTTTCAACCTTTTCAGAGTTCATTTGTGGTGCTTTTTAATTTCAGGGTCATTTAGCTCAAAACAATTCATTAAATGCATGAAAAATAGCAAATGAAGTTAGATAGGGTTGAAAATTTAGGATGTGGCGTCTAATGGTTCATATTGAATGCACAAAAAGTCTGGAGTTGAAATAAGTTAAAAAAATTGAAATCCTTTTGTGACAAACGAGTTTTCGTCCGAAACCCTGATACTTCGAAAGAGACTGTCCATTTTGTACACGAAGTGCATCCAGTTTTTGCCGTAACCCTCTCAACTTTTTAGCACATGCTATGTGGGTGAAATTATGATACCATGCCAAGTTTCAACAATTTCAGAGTTCATTTGTGTTGCTTTTTAATTTCAGGGTCATTTAGCTCAAAACAATTCATTAAATGCATGAAAAATAGCAAATAAAGTTAGATAGGGTTGAAATTTTAGGATGTGGCTTCTAATGGTTCATATTGAATGCACAAAAAGTCTGGACTTGAAATAAGTTAAAAAAATTGAAATCCTTTTGTAACAGACGAGTTTTCGTCCGAAGCCGTGATACTTCGAAAGAGACTGTCCATTTTGTACACGAAGTGCATCCAGTTTTTGCCGTAACCCTCTCAACTTTTTAGCACATGCTATGTGGGTGAAATTATGATACCATGCCAAGTTTCAACCATTTCAGAGTTCATTTGTGGTGCTTTTTAATTTTAGGGTCATTTAGCTCAAAACAATTCATTAAATGCATGAAAAATAGCAAATGAAGTTAGATAGGGTTGAAATTTTAGGATGTGGCTTCTAATGGTTCATATTGAATGCACAAAAAGTCTGGAGTTGAAATAAGTTAAAAAATTGAAATCCTTTTGTAACAGACGAGTTTTCGTCCGAAACCCTGATACTTCGAAAGAGACTGTCCATTTTGTACACGAAGTGCATCCAGTTTTTGCCGTAAACCTCTCAACTTTTTAGCACATGCTATGTGGGTGAAATTATGATACCATGCCAAGTTTCAACCTTTTCAGAGTTCATTTGTGGTGCTTTTTAATTTCAGGGTCATTTAGCTCAAAACAATTCATTAAATGCATGAAAAATAGCAAATGAAGTTAGATAGGGTTGAAATTTTAGGATGTGGCTTCTAATGGTTCATATTGAATGCACAAAAAGTCTGGAGTTGAAATAAGTTAAAAAAATTGAAATCCTTTTGTAACATACGAGTTTTCGTCTGAAACCCTGATACTTCGAAAGAGACTGTCCATTTTGTACACGAAGTGCATCCAGTTTTTGCCGTAACCCTCTCAACTTTTTAGCACATGCTATGTGGGTGAAATTATGATACCATGCCAAGTTTCAACCTTTTCAGAGTTCATTTGTGGTGCTTTTTAATTTCAAGGTCATTTAGCTTAATACAATTCATTAAATGCATGAAAAATAGCAAATGAAGTTACATAGGGTTGAAATTTTAGGATGTGGCTTCTAATGGTTCATATTGAATGCACAAAAAGTCTGGAGTTGAAATAAGTTAAAAAATTTGAAATCCTTTTGTAACAGACGAGTTTTCGTCCGAAACCGTGATACTTCGAAAGAGACTGTCCATTTTGTACACGAAGTGCATCCAGTTTTTGCCGTAACCGTCTCAACTTTTTAGCACATGCTATGTGGCTGAAATGATGATACCATGCCAAGTTTCAACCATTTCAGAGTTCATTTGTGGTTCTTTTTAATTTCAGGGTCATTTAGCTCAAAACAATTCATTAAATGCATGAAAAATAGCAAATGAAGTTAGATAGGGTTGAAATTTTAGGATGTGGCTTCTAATGGTTCATATTGAATGCAAAAAAAGTCAGGAATTGAAATAAGTTAAAGAAAATTGAAATCCTTTTGTAACAGGCAAGTTTTCGTCCAAAACCCTGATACTTCGAAAGAGACTGTCCATTTTCTACACGAAGTGCATCTAGTTTTTGCTGTAACCCTCTCAACTTTTTAGCACATGCTATGTGGGTGAAATTATGATACCATGCCAAGTTTCAACCATTTCAGAGTTCATTTGTGGTGCTTTTTAATTTTAGGGTCATTTAGCTCAAAACAATTCATTAAATGCATGAAAAATAGCAAATGAAGTTAGATAGGGTTGAAATTTTAGGATGTGGCTTCTAATTTTTCATATTGAATGCACAAAAAGTCTGGAGTTGAAATAAGTTAAAAAAATTGAAATCCTTTTGTAACATACGAGTTTTCTTCCGAAATAGACTGTCCATTTTGTACACGAAGTGCATCCAGTTTTTTCTGTAACCCTCTCAACTTTTTAGCACATGCTATGTTGGTGAAATTTTGATACCATGCCAAGTTTCAACCTTTTCAGAGTTCATTTGTGGTGCTTTTTAATTTCAGGGTCATTTAGCTCAAAACAATTCATTAAATGCATGAAAAATAGCAAATGAAGTTAGATAGGGTTGAAAATTTAGGATGTGGCGTCTAATGGTTCATATTGAATGCACAAAAAGTCTGGAGTTGAAATAAGTTAAAAAAATTGAAATCCTTTTGTAACAAACGAGTTTTCGTCCGAAACCCTGATACTTCGAAAGAGACTGTCCATTTTGTACACGAAGTGCATCCAGTTTTTGCCGTAACCCTCTCAACTTTTTAGCACATGCTATGTGGGTGAAATTATGATACCATGCCAAGTTTCAACAATTTCAGAGTTCATTTGTGGTGCTTTTTAATTTCAGGGTCATTTAGCTCAAAACAATTCATTAAATGCATGAAAAATAGCAAATAAAGTTAGATAGGGTTGAAATTTTAGGATGTGGCTTCTAATGGTTCATATTGAATGCACAAAAAGTCTGGACTTGAAATAAGTTAAAAAAATTGAAATCCTTTTGTAACAGACGAGTTTTCGTCCGAAGCCGTGATACTTCGAAAGAGACTGTCCATTTTGTACACGAAGTGCATCCAGTTTTTGCCGTAACCCTCTCAACTTTTTAGCACATGCTATGTGGGTGAAATTATGATACCATGCCAAGTTTCAACCATTTCAGAGTTCATTTGTGGTGCTTTTTAATTTTAGGGTCATTTAGCTCAAAACAATTCATTAAATGCATGAAAAATAGCAAATGAAGTTAGATAGGGTTGAAATTTTAGGATGTGGCTTCTAATGGTTCATATTGAATGCACAAAAAGTCTGGAGTTGAAATAAGTTAAAAAATTGAAATCCTTTTGTAACAGACGAGTTTTCGTCCGAAACCCTGATACTTCGAAAGAGACTGTCCATTTTGTACACGAAGTGCATCCAGTTTTTGCCGTAAACCTCTCAACTTTTTAGCACATGCTATGTGGGTGAAATTATGATACCATGCCAAGTTTCAACAATTTCAGAGTTCATTTGTGGTGCTTTTTAATTTCAGGGTCATTTAGCTCAAAACAATTCATTAAATGCATGAAAAATAGCAAATAAAGTTAGATAGGGTTGAAATTTTTGGATGTGGCTTCTAATGGTTCATATTGAATGCACAAAAAGTCTGGACTTGAAATAAGTTAAAAAAATTGAAATCCTTTTGTAACAGACGAGTTTTCGTCCGAAGCCGTGATACTTCGAAAGAGACTGTCCATTTTGTACACGAAGTGCATCCAGTTTTTGCCGTAACCCTCTCAACTTTTTAGCACATGCTATGTGGGTGAAATTATGATACCATGCCAAGTTTCAACCATTTCAGAGTTCATTTGTGGTGCTTTTTAATTTTAGGGTCATTTAGCTCAAAACAATTCATTAAATGCATGAAAAATAGCAAATGAAGTTAGATAGGGTTGAAATTTTAGGATGTGGCTTCTAATGGTTCATATTGAATGCACAAAAAGTCTGGAGTTGAAATAAGTTAAAAAATTGAAATCCTTTTGTAACAGACGAGTTTTCGTCCGAAACCCTGATACTTCGAAAGAGACTGTCCATTTTGTACACGAAGTGCATCCAGTTTTTGCCGTAAACCTCTCAACTTTTTAGCACATGCTATGTGGGCGAAATTATGAAACCATGCCAAGTTTCAACCTTTTCAGAGTTCATTTGTGGTGCTTTTTAATTTCAGGGTCATTTAGCTCAAAACAATTCATTAAATGCATGAAAAATAGCAAATGAAGTTAGACAGGGTTGAAATTTTAGGATGTGGCTTCTAATGGTTCATATTGAATGCACAAAAAGTCTGGAGTTGAAATAAGTTAAAAAAATTGAAATCCTTTTGTAACATATGAGTTTTCGTCCGAAACCCTGATACTTCGAATGAGACTGTCCATTTTGTACACGAAGTGCATCCAGTTTTTCCGTAACCCTCTCACCTTTTTAGCACATGCTATGTGGGTGAAATTTTGATACCATGCCAAGTTTCAACCTTTTCAGAGTTCATTTGTGGTGCTTTTTAATTTCAGGGTCATTTAGCTCTAAACAATTCATTAAATGCATGAAAAATAGCAAATGAAGTTAGATAGGGTTGAAATTTTAGGATGTGGCTTCTAATGGTTCATATTGAATGCACAAAAAGTCTGGAGTTGAAATAAGTTAAAAAATTGAAATCCTTTTGTAACAGACGAGTTTTCGTCCGAAACCCTGATACTTCGAAAGAGACTGTCCATTTTGTACACGAAGTGCATCCAGTTTTTGCCGTAAACCTCTCAACTTTTTAGCACATGCTATGTGGGTGAAATTATGATACCATGCCAAGTTTCAACCTTTTCAGAGTTCATTTGTGGTGCTTTTTAATTTCAGGGTCATTTAGCTCAAAACAATTCATTAAATGCATGAAAAATAGCAAATGAAGTTAGATAGGGTTGAAATTTTAAGATGTGGCTTCTAATGGTTCATATTGAATGCACAAAAAGTCTGGAGTTGAAATAAGTTAAAAAATTTGAAATCCTTTTGTAACATACGAGTTTTCGTCTGAAACCCTGATACTTCGAAAGAGACTGTCCATTTTGTACATGAAGTGCATCCAGTTTTTGCCGTAACCCTCTCAACTTTTTAGCACATGCTATGTGGGTGAAATTATGATACCATGCCAACTTTCAACCTTTTCAGAGTTCATTTGTGGTGCTTTTTAATTTCAGGGTCATTTAGCTCAATACAATTCATTAAATGCATGAAAAATAGCAAATGAAGTTACATAGGGTTGAAATTTTAGGATGTGGCTTCTAATGGTTCATATTGAATGCCCAAAAAGTCTGGAGTTGAAATAAGTTAAAAAAATTGAAATCCTTTTGTAACAGACGAGTTTTCGTCCGAAACCGTGATACTTCGAAAGAGACTGTCCATTTTGTACACGAAGTGCATCCAGTTTTTGCCGTAACCGTCTCAACTTTTTAGCACATGCTATGTGGCTGAAATTATGATACCATGCCAACTTTCAACCTTTTCAGAGTTCATTTGTGGTGCTTTTTAATTTCAGGGTCATTTAGCTCAATACAATTCATTAAATGCATGAAAAATAGCAAATGAAGTTACATAGGGTTGAAATTTTAGGATGTGGCTTCTAATGGTTCATATTGAATGCACAAAAAGTATGGAGTTGAAATAAGTTAAAAAAATTGAAATCCTTTTGTAACTGACGAGTTTTCGTCCGAAACCGTGATACTTCGAAAGAGACTGTCCATTTTGTACACGAAGTGCATCCAGTTTTTGCCGTAACCATCCCAACTTTTTAGCACATGCTATGTGGCTGAAATGATGATACCATGCCAAGTTTCAACCATTTCAGATTTCATTTGTGGTTCTTTTTAATTTCAGGGTCATTTAGCTCAAAACAATTCATTAAATGCATGAAAAATAGCAAATGAAGTTAGATAGGGTTGAAATTTTAGGATGTGGCTTCTAATGGTTCATATTGAATGCAAAAAAAGTCAGGAATTGAAATAAGTTAAAGAAAATTGAAATCCTTTTGTAACAGGCAAGTTTTCGTCCAAAACCCTGATACTTCGAAAGAGACTGTCCATTTTCTACACGAAGTGCATCTAGTTTTTGCTGTAACCCTCTCAACTTTTTAGCACATGCTATGTGGGTGAAATTATGATACCATGCCAAGTTTCAACCATTTCAGAGTTCATTTGTGGTGCTTTTTAATTTCAGGGTCATTTAGCTCAAAACAATTCATTAAATGCATGAAAAATAGCAAATAAAGTTAGATAGGGTTGAAATTTTAGGATGTGGCTTCTAATGGTTCATATTGAATGCACAAAAAGTCTGGACTTGAAATAAGTTAAAAAAATTGAAATCCTTTTGTAACATACGAGTTTTCTTCCGAAGCCGTGATACTTCGAAAGAGACTGTCCATTTTGTACACGAAGTGCATCCAGTTTTTGCCGTAACCCACTCAACTTTTTAGCACATGCTATGTCTGTGAAATTATGATACCATGCCAAGTTTCAACCATTTCAGAGTTCATTTGTGGTGCTTTTTAATTTTAGGGTCATTTAGCTCAAAACAATTCAATAAATGCATGAAAAATAGCAAATGAAGTTAGATAGGGTTGAAATTTTAGGATGTGGCTTCTAATGGTTCATATTGAATGCACAAAAAGTATGGAGTTGAAATAAGTTAAAAAATTGAAATCCTTTTGTAACAGACGAGTTTTCGTCCGAAACCCTGATACTTCGAAAGAGACTGTCCATTTTGTACACGAAGTGCATCCAGTTTTTGCCGTAAACCTCTCAACTTTTTGGCACATGCTATGTGGGCGAAATTATGATACCATGCCAAGTTTCAACCTTTTCAGAGTTCATTTGTGGTGCTTTTTAATTTCTGGGTCATTTAGCTCAAAACAATTCATTAAATGCATGAAAAATAGCAAATGAAGTTAGACAGGGTTGAAATTTTAGGATGTGGCTTCTAATGGTTCATATTGAATGCACAAAAAGTCTGGAGTTGAAATAAGTTAAAAAAATTGAAATCCTTTTGTAACATACGAGTTTTCGTCCGAAACCCGGATACTTCGAAAGAGACTGTCCATTTTGTACACGAAGTGCATCCAGTTTTTCCATAACCCTCTCAACTTTTTAGCACATGCTATGTGGGTGAAATTTTGATACCATGCCAAGTTTCAACCATTTCAGAGTTCATTTGTGGTGCTTTTTAATTTCAGGGTCATTTAGCTCAAAACAATTCATTAAATGCATGAAAAATAGCAAATAAAGTTAGATAGGGTTGAAATTTTAGGATGTGGCTTCTAATGGTTCATATTGAATGCACAAAAAGTCTGGACTTGAAATAAGTTAAAAAAATTGAAATCCTTTTGTAACAAACGAGTTTTCGTCCGAAACCGTGATACTTCGAAAGAGACTGTCCATTTTGTACACGAAGTGCATCCAGTTTTTGCCGTAACCGTCTCAACTTTTTAGCACATGCTATGTGGCTGAAATTATGATACCATGCCAACTTTCAACCTTTTCAGAGTTCATTTGTGGTGCTTTTTAATTTCAGGGTCATTTAGCTCAATACAATTCATTAAATGCATGAAAAATAGCAAATGAAGTTACATAGCGTTGAAATTTTAGGATGTGGCTTCTAATGGTTCATATTGAATGCACAAAAAGTCTGGAGTTGAAATAAGTTAAAAAAATTGAAATCCTTTTGTAACAGACGAGTTTTCGTCCGAAACCGTGATACTTCGAAAGAGACTGTCCATTTTGTACACAAAGTGCATCCAGTTTTTGCCGTAACCGTCTCAACTTTTTAGCACATGCTATGTGGCTGAAATGATGATACCATGCCAAGTTTCAACCATTTCAGAATTCATTTGTGGTTCTTTTTAATTTCAGGGTCATTTAGCTCAAAACAATTCATTAAATGCATGAAAAATAGCAAATGAAGTTAGATAGGGTTGAAATTTTAGGATGTGGCTTCTAATGGTTCATATTGAATGCAAAAAAAGTCAGGAATTGAAATAAGTTAAAGAAAATTGAAATCCTTTTGTAACAGGCAAGTTTTCGTCCAAAACCCTGATACTTCGAAAGAGACTGTCCATTTTCTACACGAAGTGCATCTAGTTTTTGCTGTAACCCTCTCAACTTTTTAGCACATGCTATGTGGGTGAAATTATGATACCATGCCAAGTTTCAACCATTTCAGAGTTCATTTGTGGTGCTTTTTAATTTCAGGGTCATTTAGCTCAAAACAATTCATTAAATGCATGAAAAATAGCAAATGAAGTTAGATAGGGTCGAAATTTTAGGATGTGGCTTCTAAGGGTTCATATTGAATGCACAAAAAGTCTGGAGTTGAAATAAGTTAAAAAAATTGAAATCCTTTTGTAACATACAGGTTTTCTTCCGAAATAGACTGTCCATTTTGTACACGAAGTGCATCCAGTTTTTTCCGTAACCCTCTCAACTTTTTAGCACATGCTATGTTGGTGAAATTATGATACCATGCCAAGTTTCAACCTTTTCAGAGTTCATTTGTGGTGCTTTTTAATTTCAGGGTCATTTAGCTCAATACAATTCATTAAATGCATGAAAAATAGCAAATGAAGTTACATAGGGTTGAAATTTTAGGATGTGGCTTCTAATGGTTCATATTGAATTCACAAAAAGTCTGGAGTTGAAATAAGTTAAAAAAATTGAAATCCTTTTGTAACAGACGAGTTTTCGTCCGAAACCGTGATACTTCGAAAGAGACTGTCCATTTTGTACACGAAGTGCATCCAGTTTTTGCCGTAACCGTCTCAACTTTTTAGCACATGCTATGTGGCTGAAATTATGATACCATGCCAACTTTCAACCTTTTCAGAGTTCATTTGTGGTGCTTTTTAATTTCAGGGTCATTTAGCTCAATACAATTCATTAAATGCATGAAAAATAGCAAATGAAGTTACATAGCGTTGAAATTTTAGGATGTGGCTTCTAATGGTTCATATTGAATGCACAAAAAGTCTGGAGTTGAAATAAGTTAAAAAAATTGAAATCCTTTTGTAACAGACGAGTTTTCGTCCGAAACCGTGATACTTCGAAAGAGACTGTCCATTTTGTACACAAAGTGCATCCAGTTTTTGCCGTAACCGTCTCAACTTTTTAGCACATGCTATGTGGCTGAAATGATGATACCATGCCAAGTTTCAACCATTTCAGAATTCATTTGTGGTTCTTTTTAATTTCAGGGTCATTTAGCTCAAAACAATTCATTAAATGCATGAAAAATAGCAAATGAAGTTAGATAGGGTTGAAATTTTAGGATGTGGCTTCTAATGGTTCATATTGAATGCAAAAAAAGTCAGGAATTGAAATAAGTTAAAGAAAATTGAAATCCTTTTGTAACAGGCAAGTTTTCGTCCAAAACCCTGATACTTCGAAAGAGACTGTCCATTTTCTACACGAAGTGCATCTAGTTTTTGCTGTAACCCTCTCAACTTTTTAGCACATGCTATGTGGGTGAAATTATGATACCATGCCAAGTTTCAACCATTTCAGAGTTCATTTGTGGTGCTTTTTAATTTCAGGGTCATTTAGCTCAAAACAATTCATTAAATGCATGAAAAATAGCAAATGAAGTTAGATAGGGTCGAAATTTTAGGATGTGGCTTCTAAGGGTTCATATTGAATGCACAAAAAGTCTGGAGTTGAAATAAGTTAAAAAAATTGAAATCCTTTTGTAACATACGAGTTTTCTTCCGAAATAGACTGTCCATTTTGTACACGAAGTGCATCCAGTTTTTTCCGTAACCCTCTCAACTTTTTAGCACATGCTATGTTGGTGAAATTATGATACCATGCCAAGTTTCAACCTTTTCAGAGTTCATTTGTGGTGCTTTTTAATTTCAGGGTCATTTAGCTCAATACAATTCATTAAATGCATGAAAAATAGCAAATTAAGTTACATAGGGTTGAAATTTTAGGATGTGGCTTCTAATGGTTCATATTGAATTCACAAAAAGTCTGGAGTTGAAATAAGTTAAAAAAATTGAAATCCTTTTGTAACAGACGAGTTTTCGTCCGAAACCGTGATACTTCGAAAGAGACTGTCCATTTTGTACACGAAGTGCATCCAGTTTTTGCCGTAACCGTCTCAACTTTTTAGCACATGCTATGTGGCTGAAATTATGATACCATGCCAACTTTCAACCTTTTCAGAGTTCATTTGTGGTGCTTTTTAATTTCAGGGTCATTTAGCTCAATACAATTCATTAAATGCATGAAAAATAGCAAATGAAGTTACATAGCGTTGAAATTTTAGGATGTGGCTTCTAATGGTTCATATTGAATGCACAAAAAGTATGGAGTTGAAATAAGTTAAAAAATTGAAATCCTTTTGTAACAGACGAGTTTTCGTCCGAAACCCTGATACTTCGAAAGAGACTGTCCATTTTGTACACGAAGTGCATCCAGTTTTTGCCGTAAACCTCTCAACTTTTTGGCACATGCTATGTGGGCGAAATTATGATACCATGCCAAGTTTCAACCTTTTCAGAGTTCATTTGTGGTGCTTTTTAATTTCTGGGTCATTTAGCTCAAAACAATTCATTAAATGCATGAAAAATAGCAAATGAAGTTAGACAGGGTTGAAATTTTAGGATGTGGCTTCTAATGGTTCATATTGAATGCACAAAAAGTCTGGAGTTGAAATAAGTTAAAAAAATTGAAATCCTTTTGTAACATACGAGTTTTCGTCCGAAACCCGGATACTTCGAAAGAGACTGTCCATTTTGTACACGAAGTGCATCCAGTTTTTCCATAACCCTCTCAACTTTTTAGCACATGCTATGTGGGTGAAATTTTGATACCATGCCAAGTTTCAACCATTTCAGAGTTCATTTGTGGTGCTTTTTAATTTCAGGGTCATTTAGCTCAAAACAATTCATTAAATGCATGAAAAATAGCAAATAAAGTTAGATAGGGTTGAAATTTTAGGATGTGGCTTCTAATGGTTCATATTGAATGCACAAAAAGTCTGGACTTGAAATAAGTTAAAAAAATTGAAATCCTTTTGTAACAAACGAGTTTTCGTCCGAAACCGTGATACTTCGAAAGAGACTGTCCATTTTGTACACGAAGTGCATCCAGTTTTTGCCGTAACCGTCTCAACTTTTTAGCACATGCTATGTGGCTGAAATTATGATACCATGCCAACTTTCAACCTTTTCAGAGTTCATTTGTGGTGCTTTTTAATTTCAGGGTCATTTAGCTCAATACAATTCATTAAATGCATGAAAAATAGCAAATGAAGTTACATAGCGTTGAAATTTTAGGATGTGGCTTCTAATGGTTCATATTGAATGCACAAAAAGTCTGGAGTTGAAATAAGTTAAAAAAATTGAAATCCTTTTGTAACAGACGAGTTTTCGTCCGAAACCGTGATACTTCGAAAGAGACTGTCCATTTTGTACACAAAGTGCATCCAGTTTTTGCCGTAACCGTCTCAACTTTTTAGCACATGCTATGTGGCTGAAATGATGATACCATGCCAAGTTTCAACCATTTCAGAATTCATTTGTGGTTCTTTTTAATTTCAGGGTCATTTAGCTCAAAACAATTCATTAAATGCATGAAAAATAGCAAATGAAGTTAGATAGGGTTGAAATTTTAGGATGTGGCTTCTAATGGTTCATATTGAATGCAAAAAAAGTCAGGAATTGAAATAAGTTAAAGAAAATTGAAATCCTTTTGTAACAGGCAAGTTTTCGTCCAAAACCCTGATACTTCGAAAGAGACTGTCCATTTTCTACACGAAGTGCATCTAGTTTTTGCTGTAACCCTCTCAACTTTTTAGCACATGCTATGTGGGTGAAATTATGATACCATGCCAAGTTTCAACCATTTCAGAGTTCATTTGTGGTGCTTTTTAATTTCAGGGTCATTTAGCTCAAAACAATTCATTAAATGCATGAAAAATAGCAAATGAAGTTAGATAGGGTCGAAATTTTAGGATGTGGCTTCTAAGGGTTCATATTGAATGCACAAAAAGTCTGGAGTTGAAATAAGTTAAAAAAATTGAAATCCTTTTGTAACATACAGGTTTTCTTCCGAAATAGACTGTCCATTTTGTACACGAAGTGCATCCAGTTTTTTCCGTAACCCTCTCAACTTTTTAGCACATGCTATGTTGGTGAAATTATGATACCATGCCAAGTTTCAACCTTTTCAGAGTTCATTTGTGGTGCTTTTTAATTTCAGGGTCATTTAGCTCAATACAATTCATTAAATGCATGAAAAATAGCAAATGAAGTTACATAGGGTTGAAATTTTAGGATGTGGCTTCTAATGGTTCATATTGAATTCACAAAAAGTCTGGAGTTGAAATAAGTTAAAAAAATTGAAATCCTTTTGTAACAGACGAGTTTTCGTCCGAAACCGTGATACTTCGAAAGAGACTGTCCATTTTGTACACGAAGTGCATCCAGTTTTTGCCGTAACCGTCTCAACTTTTTAGCACATGCTATGTGGCTGAAATTATGATACCATGCCAACTTTCAACCTTTTCAGAGTTCATTTGTGGTGCTTTTTAATTTCAGGGTCATTTAGCTCAATACAATTCATTAAATGCATGAAAAATAGCAAATGAAGTTACATAGCGTTGAAATTTTAGGATGTGGCTTCTAATGGTTCATATTGAATGCACAAAAAGTCTGGAGTTGAAATAAGTTAAAAAAATTGAAATCCTTTTGTAACAGACGAGTTTTCGTCCGAAACCGTGATACTTCGAAAGAGACTGTCCATTTTGTACACAAAGTGCATCCAGTTTTTGCCGTAACCGTCTCAACTTTTTAGCACATGCTATGTGGCTGAAATGATGATACCATGCCAAGTTTCAACCATTTCAGAATTCATTTGTGGTTCTTTTTAATTTCAGGGTCATTTAGCTCAAAACAATTCATTAAATGCATGAAAAATAGCAAATGAAGTTAGATAGGGTTGAAATTTTAGGATGTGGCTTCTAATGGTTCATATTGAATGCAAAAAAAGTCAGGAATTGAAATAAGTTAAAGAAAATTGAAATCCTTTTGTAACAGGCAAGTTTTCGTCCAAAACCCTGATACTTCGAAAGAGACTGTCCATTTTCTACACGAAGTGCATCTAGTTTTTGCTGTAACCCTCTCAACTTTTTAGCACATGCTATGTGGGTGAAATTATGATACCATGCCAAGTTTCAACCATTTCAGAGTTCATTTGTGGTGCTTTTTAATTTCAGGGTCATTTAGCTCAAAACAATTCATTAAATGCATGAAAAATAGCAAATGAAGTTAGATAGGGTCGAAATTTTAGGATGTGGCTTCTAAGGGTTCATATTGAATGCACAAAAAGTCTGGAGTTGAAATAAGTTAAAAAAATTGAAATCCTTTTGTAACATACGAGTTTTCTTCCGAAATAGACTGTCCATTTTGTACACGAAGTGCATCCAGTTTTTTCCGTAACCCTCTCAACTTTTTAGCACATGCTATGTTGGTGAAATTATGATACCATGCCAAGTTTCAACCTTTTCAGAGTTCATTTGTGGTGCTTTTTAATTTCAGGGTCATTTAGCTCAATACAATTCATTAAATGCATGAAAAATAGCAAATTAAGTTACATAGGGTTGAAATTTTAGGATGTGGCTTCTAATGGTTCATATTGAATTCACAAAAAGTCTGGAGTTGAAATAAGTTAAAAAAATTGAAATCCTTTTGTAACAGACGAGTTTTCGTCCGAAACCGTGATACTTCGAAAGAGACTGTCCATTTTGTACACGAAGTGCATCCAGTTTTTGCCGTAACCGTCTCAACTTTTTAGCACATGCTATGTGGCTGAAATTATGATACCATGCCAACTTTCAACCTTTTCAGAGTTCATTTGTGGTGCTTTTTAATTTCAGGGTCATTTAGCTCAATACAATTCATTAAATGCATGAAAAATAGCAAATGAAGTTACATAGGGTTGAAATTTTAGGATGTGGCTTCTAATGGTTCATATTGAATGCACAAAAAGTCTGGAGTTGAAATAAGTTAAAAAAATTGAAATCCTTTTGTAACAGACGAGTTTTCGTCCGAAACCGTGATACTTCGAAAGAGACTGTCCATTTTGTACACGAAGTGCATCCAGTTTTTGCCGTAACCATCCCAACTTTTTAGCACATGCTATGTGGCTGAAATGATGATACCATGCCAAGTTTCAACCATTTCAGAATTCATTTGTGGTTCTTTTTAATTTCAGGGTCATTTAGCTCAAAACAATTCATTAAATGCATGAAAAATAGCAAATGAAGTTAGATAGGGTTGACATTTTAGGATGTGGCTTCTAATGGTTCATATTGAATGCAAAAAAAGTCAGGAATTGAAATAAGTTAAAGAAAATTGAAATCCTTTTGTAACAGGCAAGTTTTCGTCCAAAACCCTGATACTTCGAAAGAGACTGTCCATTTTCTACACGAAGTGCATCTAGTTTTTGCTGTAACCCTCTCAACTTTTTAGCACATGCTATGTGGGTGAAATTATGATACCATGCCAAGTTTCAACCATTTCAGAGTTCATTTGTGGTGCTTTTTAATTTCAGGGTCATTTAGCTCAAAACAATTCATTAAATGCATGAAAAATAGCAAATAAAGTTAGATAGGGTTGAAATTTTAGGATGTGGCTTCTAATGGTTTATATTAAATGCACAAAAAGTCTGGAGTTGAAATAAGTTAAAAAAATTGAAATCCTTTTGTAACATACGAGTTTTCTTCCGAAATAGACTGTCCATTTTGTACACGAAGTGCATCCAGTTTTTTCCGTAACCCTCTCAACTTTTTAGCACATGCTATGTTGGTGAAATTATGATACCATGCCAAGTTTCAACCTTTTCAGAGTTCATTTGTGGTGCTTTTTAATTTCAGGGTCATTTAGCTCAATACAATTCATTAAATGCATGAAAAATAGCAAATGAAGTTACATAGGGTTGAAATTTTAGGATGTGGCTTCTAATGGTTCATATTGAATGCACAAAAAGTCTGGAGTTGAAATAAGTTAAAAAAATTGAAATCCTTTTGTAACAGACGAGTTTTCGTCCGAAACCGTGGTACTTCGAAAGAGACTGTCCATTTTGTACACGAAGTGCATCCAGTTTTTGCCGTAACCGTCTCAACTTTTTAGCACATGCTATCTGGCTGAAATTATGATACCATGCCAACTTTCAACCTTTTCAGAGTTCATTTGTGGTGCTTTTTAATTTCAGGGTCATTTAGCTCAATACAATTCATTAAATGCATGAAAAATAGCAAATGAAGTTACATAGGGTTGAAATTTTAGGATGTGGCTTCTAATGGTTCATATTGAATGCACAAAAAGTCTGGAGTTGAAATAAGTTAAAAAAATTGAAATCCTTTTGTAACAGACGAGTTTTCGTCCGAAACCGTGATACTTCGAAAGAGACTGTCCATTTTGTACACGAAGTGCATCCAGTTTTTGCCGTAACCATCCCAACTTTTTAGCACATGCTATGTGGCTGAAATGATGATACCATGCCAAGTTTCAACCATTTCAGAATTCATTTGTGGTTCTTTTTAATTTCAGGGTCATTTAGCTCAAAACAATTCATTAAATGCATGAAAAATAGCAAATGAAGTTAGATAGGGTTGAAATTTTAGGATGTGGATTCTAATGGTTCATATTGAATGCAAAAAAAGTCAGGAATTGAAATAAGTTAAAGAAAATTGAAATCCTTTTGTAACAGGCAAGTTTTCGTCCAAAACCCTGATACTTCGAAAGAGACTGTCCATTTTCTACACGAAGTGCATATAGTTTTTGCTGTAACCCTCTCAACTTTTTAGCACATGCTATGTGGGTGAAATTATGATACCATGCCAAGTTTCAACCATTTCAGAGTTCATTTGTGGTGCTTTTTAATTTCAGGGTCATTTAGCTCAAAACAATTCATTAAATGCATGAAAAATAGCAAATAAAGTTAGATAGGGTTGAAATTTTAGGATGTGGCTTCTAATGGTTCATATTGAATGCACAAAAAGTCTGGACTTGAAATAAGTTAAAAAAATTGAAATCCTTTTGTAACATACGAGTTTTCTTCCGAAGCCGTGATACTTCGAAAGAGACTATCCATTTTGTACACGAAGTGCATCCAGTTTTTGCCGTAACCCACTCAACTTTTTAGCACATGCTATGTCTGTGAAATTATGATACCATGCCAAGTTTCAACCATTTCAGAGTTCATTTGTGGTGCTTTTTAATTTTAGGGTCATTTAGCTCAAAACAATTCAATAAATGCATGAAAAATAGCAAATGAAGTTAGATAGGGTTGAAATTTTAGGATGTGGCTTCTAATGGTTCATATTGAATGCACAAAAAGTCTGGAGTTGAAATAAGTTAAAAAATTGAAATCCTTTTGTAACAGACGAGTTTTCGTCCGAAACCCTGATACTTCGAAAGAGACTGTCCATATTGTACACGAAGTGCATCCAGTTTTTGCCGTAAACCTCTCAACTTTTTGGCACATGCTATGTGGGCGAAATTATGATACCATGCCAAGTTTCAACCTTTTCAGAGTTCATTTGTGGTCCTTTTTAATTTCTGGGTCATTTAGCTCAAAACAATTCATTAAATGCATGAAAAATAGCAAATGAAGTTAGACAGGGTTGAAATTTTAGGATGTGGCTTCTAATGGATCATATTGAATGCACAAAAAGTCTGGAGTTGAAATAAGTTAAAAAAATTGAAATCCTTTTGTAACATACGAGTTTTCGTCCGAAACCCGGATACTTCGAAAGAGACTGTCCATTTTGTACACGAAGTGCATCCAGTTTTTCCATAACCCTCTCAACTTTTTAGCACATGCTATGTGGGTGAAATTTTGATACCATGCCAAGTTTCAACCATTTCAGAGTTCATTTGTGGTGTTTTTAATTTCAGGGTCATTTAGCTCAAAACAATTCATTAAATGCATGAAAAATAGCAAATAAAGATAGATAGGGTTGAAATTTTAGGATGTGGCTTCTAATGGTTCATATTGAATGCACAAAAAGTCTGGACTTGAAATAAGTTAAAAAAATTGAAATCCTTTTGTAACAAACGAGTTTTCGTCCGAAACCGTGATACTTCGAAAGAGACTGTCCATTTTGTACACGAAGTGCATCCAGTTTTTGCTGTAACTGTCTCAACTTTTTAGCACATGCTATGTGGCTGAAATTATGATACCATGCCAACTTTCAACCTTTTCAGAGTTCATTTGTGGTGCTTTTTAATTTCAGGGTCATTTAGCTCAATACAATTCATTAAATGCATGAAAAATAGCAAATGAAGTTACATAGGGTTGAAATTTTAGGATGTGGCTTCTAATGGTTCATATTGAATGCACAAAAAGTCTGGAGTTGAAATAAGTTAAAAAAATTGAAATCCTTTTGTAACAGACGAGTTTTCGTCCGAAACCGTGATACTTCGAAAGAGACTGTCCATTTTGTACACGAAGTGCATCCAGTTTTGGCCGTAACCGTCTCAACTTTTTAGCACATGCTATGTGGCTGAAATGATGATACCATGCCAAGTTTCAACCATTTCAGAATTCATTTGTGGTTCTTTTTAATTTCAGGGTCATTTAGCTCAAAACAATTCATTAAATGCATGAAAAATAGCAAATGAAGTTAGATAGGGTTGAAATTTTAGGATGTGGCTTCTAATGGTTCATATTGAATGCAAAAAAAGTCAGGAATTGAAATAAGTTAAAGAAAATTGAAATCCTTTTGTAACAGGCAAGTTTTCGTCCAAAACCCTGATACTTCGAAAGAGACTGTCCATTTTCTACACGAAGTGCATCTAGTTTTTGCTGTAACCCTCTCAACTTTTTAGCACATGCTATGTGGGTGAAATTATGATACCATGCCAAGTTTCAACCATTTCAGAGTTCATTTGTGGTGCTTTTTAATTTCAGGGTCATTTAGCTCAAAACAATTCATTAAATGCATGAAAAATAGCAAATGAAGTTAGATAGGGTCGAAATTTTAGGATGTGGCTTCTAATGGTTCATATTGAATGCACAAAAAGTCTGGAGTTGAAATAAGTTAAAAAAATTGAAATCCTTTTGTAACATACGAGTTTTCTTCCGAAATAGACTGTCCATTTTGTACACGAAGTGCATCCAGTTTTTTCCGTAACCCTCTCAACTTTTTAGCACATGCTATGTTGGTGAAATTATGATACCATGCCAAGTTTCAACCTTTTCAGAGTTCATTTGTGGTGCTTTTTAATTTCAGGGTCATTTAGCTCAAAACAATTCATTAAATGCATGAAAAATAGCAAATGAAGTTAGATAGGGTTGAAAATTTAGGACGTGGCTTCTAATGGTTCATATTGAATGCACAAAAAGTCTGGAGTTGAAATAAGTTAAAAAAATTGAAATCCTTTTGTAACAAACGAGTTTTCGTCCGAAACCCTGATACTTCGAAAGAGACTGTCCATTTTGTACACGAAGTGCATCCAGTTTTTGCCGTAACCCTCTCAACTTTTTAGCACATGCTATGTGGGTGAAATTATGATACCATGCCAAGTTTCAACCATTTCAGAGTTCATTTGTGGTGCTTTTTAATTTCAGGGTCATTTAGCTCAAAACAATTCATTAAATGCATGAAAAATAGCAAATAAAGTTAGATAGGGTTGAAATTTTAGGATGTGGCTTCTAATGGTTCATATTGAATGCACAAAAAGTCTGGACTTGAAATAAGTTAAAAAAATTGAAATCCTTTTGTAACAGACGAGTTTTCGTCCGAAGCCGTGATACTTCGAAAGAGACTGTCCATTTTGTACACGAAGTGCATCCAGTTTATGCCGTAACCCACTCAACTTTTTAGCACATGCTATGTGGGTGAAATTATGATACCATGCCAAGTTTCAACCATTTCAGAGTTCATTTGTGGTGCTTTTTAATTTTAGGGTCATTTAGCTCAAAACAATTCAATAAATGCATGAAAAATAGCAAATGAAGTTAGATAGGGTTGAAATTTTAGGATGTGGCTTCTAATGGTTCATATTGAATGCACAAAAAGTCTGGAGTTGAAATAAGTTAAAAAATTGAAATCCTTTTGTAACAGACGAGTTTTCGTCCGAAACCCTGATACTTCGAAAGAGACTGTCCATTTTGTACACGAAGTGCATCCAGTTTTTGCCGTAAACCTCTCAACTTTTTAGCACATGCTATGTGGGTGAAATTATGATACCATGCCAAGTTTCAACCTTTTCAGAGTTCATTTGTGGTGCTTTTTAATTTCAGGGTCATTTAGCTCTAAACAATTCATTAAATGCATGAAAAATAGCAAATGAAGTTAGATAGGGTTGAAATTTTAGGATGTGGCTTCTAATGGTTCATATTGAATGCACAAAAAGTCTGGAGTTGAAATAAGTTAAAAAATTTAAATCCTTTTGTAACAGACGAGTTTTCGTCCGAAACCCTGATACTTCGAAAGAGACTGTCCATTTTGTACACGAAGTGCATCCAGTTTTTGCCGTAAACCTCTCAACTTTTTAGCACATGCTATGTGGGTGAAATTATGATACCATGCCAAGTTTCAACCTTTTCAGAGTTCATTTGTGGTGCTTTTTAATTTCAGGGTCATTTAACTCAAAACAATTCATTAAATGCATGAAAAATAGCAAATGAAGTTAGATAGGGTTGAAATTTTAGGATGTGGCTTCTAATGGTTCATATTGAATGCACAAAAAGTCTGGAGTTGAAATAAGTTAAAAAAAATTGAAATCCTTTTGTAACATACGAGTTTTCGTCCGAAACCGTGATACTTCGAAAGAGACTGTCCATTTTGTACACGAAGTGCATCCAGTTTTTGCCGTAACCGTCTCAACTTTTTAGCACATGCTATGTGGCTGAAATGATGATACCATGCCAAGTTTCGACCATTTCAGAATTCATTTGTGGTTCTTTTTAATTTCAGGGTCATTTAGCTCAAAACAATTCATTAAATGCATGAAAAATAGCAAATGAAGTTAGATAGGGTTGAAATTTTAGGATGTGGCTTCTAATGGTTCATATTGAATGCAAAAAAAGTCAGGAATTGAAATAAGTTAAAGAAAATTGAAATCCTTTTGTAACAGGCAAGTTTTCGTCCAAAACCCTGATACTTCGAAAGAGACTGTCCATTTTCTACACGAAGTGCATCTAGTTTTTGCTGTAACCCTCTCAACTTTTTAGCACATGCTATGTGGGTGAAATTATGATACCATGCCAAGTTTCAACCATTTCAGAGTTCATTTGTGGTGCTTTTTAATTTCAGGGTCATTTAGCTCAAAACAATTCATTAAATGCATGAAAAATAGCAAATTAAGTTAGATAGGGTTGAAATTTTAGGATGTGGCTTCTAATGGTTCATATTGAATGCACAAAAAGTCTGGAGTTGAAATAAGTTAAAAAAAATTGAAATCCTTTTGTAACATACGAGTTTTCTTCCGAAATAGACTGTCCATTTTGTACACGAAGTGCATCCAGTTTTTTCCGTAACCCTCTCAACTTTTTAGCACATGCTATGTTGGTGAAATTATGATACCATGCCAAGTTTCAACCTTTTCAGAGTTCATTTGTGGTGCTTTTTAATTTCAGGGTAATTTAGCTCAAAACAATTCATTAAATGCATGAAAAATAGCAAATGAAGTTAGATAGGGTTGAAAATTTAGGATGTGGCTTCTAATGGTTCATATTGAATGCACAAAAAGTCTGGAGTTGAAATAAGTTAAAAAAATTGAAATCCTTTTGTAACAAACGAGTTTTCGTCCGAAACCCTAATACTTCGAAAGAGACTGTCCATTTTGTACACGAAGTGCATCCAGTTTTTGCCGTAACCCTCTCAACTTTTTAGCACATGCTATGTGGGTGAAATAATGATACCATGCCAAGTTTCAACCATTTCAGAGTTCATTTGTGGTGCTTTTTAATTTCAGGGTCATTTAGCTCAAAACAATTCATTAAATGCATGAAAAATAGCAAATAAAGTTAGATAGGGTTGAAATTTTAGGATGTGGCTTCTAATGGTTCATATTGAATGCACAAAATGTCTGGACTTGAAATAAGTTAAAAAAATTGAAATCCTTTTGTAACAGACGAGTTTTCGTCCGAAGCCGTGATACTTCGAAAGAGACTGTCCATTTTGTACACGAAGTGCATCCAGTTTTTGCCGTAACCCACTCTACTTTTTAGCACATGCTATGTGGGTGAAATTATGATACCATGCCAAGTTTCAACCATTTCAGAGTTCATTTGTGGTTCTTTTTAATTTTAGGGTCATTTAGCTCAAAACAATTCAATAAATGCATGAAAAATAGCAAATGAAGTTAGATAGGGTTGAAATTTTAGGATGTGGCTTCTAATGGTTCATATTGAATGCACAAAAAGTCTGGAGTTGAAATAAGTTAAAAAATTGAAATCCTTTTGTAACAGACGAGTTTTCGTCCGAAACCCTGATACTTCGAAAGAGACTGTCCATTTTGTACACGAAGTGCATCCAGTTTTTGCCGTAAACCTCTCAACTTTTTAGCACATGCTATGTGGGCGAAATTATGATACCATGCCAAGTTTCAACCTTTTCAGAGTTCATTTGTGGTGCTTTTTAATTTCTGGGTCATTTAGCTCAAAACAATTCATTAAATGCATGAAAAATAGCAAATGAAGTTAGACAAGGTTGAAATTTTAGGATGTGGCTTCTAATGGTTCATATTGAATGCACAAAAAGTCTGGAGTTGAAATAAGTTAAAAAAATTGAAATCCTTTTGTAACATACGAGTTTTCGTCCGAAACCCGGATACTTCGAAAGAGACTGTCCATTTTGTACACGAAGTGCATCCAGTTTTTCCATAACCCTCTCAACTTTTTAGCACATGCTATGTGGGTGAAATTTTGATACCATGCCAAGTTTCAACCATTTCAGAGTTCATTTGTGGTGCTTTTTAATTTCAGGGTCATTTAGCTCAAAACAATTCATTAAATGCATGAAAAATAGCAAATAAAGTTAGATAGGGTTGAAATTTTAGGATGTGGCTTCTAATGGTTCATATTGAATGCACAAAAAGTCTGGACTTGAAATAAGTTAAAAAAATTGAAATCCTTTTGTAACAGACGAGTTTTCGTCCGAAGCCGTGATACTTCGAAAGAGACTGTCCATTTTGTACACGAAGTGCATCCAGTTTTTGCCGTAACCCACTCAACTTTTTAGCACATGCTATGTGGGTGAAATTATGATACCATGCCAAGTTTCAACCATTTCAGAGTTCATTTGTGGTGCTTTTTAATTTTAGGGTCATTTAGCTCAAAACAATTCAATAAATGCATGAAAAATAGCAAATGAAGTTAGATAGGGTTGAAATTTTAGGATGTGGCTTCTAATGGTTCATATTGAATGCACAAAAAGTCTGGAGTTGAAATAAGTTAAAAAATTGAAATCCTTTTGTAACAGACGAGTTTTCATCCGAAACCCTGATACTTCGAAAGAGACTGTCCATTTTGTACACGAAGTGCATCCAGTTTTTGCCGTAAACCTCTCAACTTTTTAGCACATGCTATGTGGGTGAAATTATGATACCATGCCAAGTTTCAACCTTTTCAGAGTTCATTTGTGGTGCTTTTTAATTTCAGGGTCATTTAGCTCTAAACAATTCATTAAATGCATGAAAAATAGCAAATGAAGTTAGATAGGGTTGAAATTTTAGGATGTGGCTTCTAATGGTTCATATTGAATGCACAAAAAGTCTGGAGTTGAAATAAGTTAAAAAATTGAAATCCTTTTGTAACAGACGAGTTTTCGTCCGAAACCCTGATACTTCGAAAGAGACTGTCCATTTTGTACACGAAGTGCATCCAGTTTTTGCCGTAAACCTCTCAACTTTTTAGCACATGCTATGTGGGTGAAATTATTATACCATGCCAAGTTTCAACCTTTTCAGAGTTTATTTGTGGTGCTTTTTAATTTCAGGGTCATTTAACTCAAAACAATTCATTAAATGCATGAAAAATAGCAAATGAAGTTAGATAGGGTTGAAATTTTAGGATGTGGCTTCTAATGGTTCATATTGAATGCACAAAAAGTCTGGAGTTGAAATAAGTTAAAAAAATTAAAATCCTTTTGTAACATACGAGTTTTCGTCTGAAACCCTGATACATCGAAAGAGACTGTCCATTTTGTACACGAAGTGCATCCAGTTTTTGCCGTAACCCTCTCAACTTTTTAGCACATGCTATGTGGGTGAAATTATGATACCATGCCAAGTTTCAACCTTTTCAGAGTTCATTTGTGGTGCTTTTTAATTTCAGGGTCATTTAGCTCAATACAATTCATTAAATGCATGAAAAATAGCAAATGAAGTTACATAGGGTTGAAATTTTAGGATGTGGCTTCTAATGGTTCATATTGAATGCACAAAAAGTCTGGAGTTGAAATAAGTTAAAAAAATTGAAATCCTTTTGTAACAGACGAGTTTTCGTCCGAAACCGTGATACTTCGAAAGAGACTGTCCATTTTGTACACGAAGTGCATCCAGTTTTTGCCGTAACCGTCTCAACTTTTTAGCACATGCTATGTGGCTGAAATGATGATACCATGCGAAGTTTCAACCATTTCAGAGTTCATTTGTGGTTCTTTTTAATTTCAGGGTCATTTAGCTCAAAACAATTCATTAAATGCATGAAAAATAGCAAATGAAGTTAGATAGGGTTGAAATTTTAGGATGTGGCTTCTAATGGTTCATATTGAATGCAAAAAAAGTCAGGAATTGAAATAAGTTAAAGAAAATTGAAATCCTTTTGTAACAGGCATGTTTTCGTCCAAAACCCTGATACTTCGAAAGAGACTGTCCATTTTCTACACGAAGTGCATCTAGTTTTTGCTGTAACCCTCTCAACTTTTTAGCACATGCTATGTGGGTGAAATTATGGTACCATGCCAAGTTTCAACCATTTCAGAGTTCATTTGTGGTGCTTTTTAATTTCAGGGTCATTTAGCTCAAAACAATTCATTAAATGCATGAAAAATAGCAAATGAAGTTAGATAGGGTTGAAATTTTAGGATGTGGCTTCTAATGGTTCATATTGAATGCACAAAAAGTCTGGAGTTGAAATAAGTTAAAAATTGAAATCCTTTTGTAACATACGAGTTTTCTTCCGAAATAGACTGTCCATTTTGTACACGAAGTGCATCCAGTTTTTTCCGTAACCCTCTCAACTTTTTAGCACATGCTATGTGGGTGAAATTATGATACCATGCCAAGTTTCAACCATTTCAGAGTTCATTTGTGGTGCTTTTTAATTTTAGGGTCATTTAGCTCAAAACAATTCAATAAATGCATGAAAAATAGCAAATGAAGTTAGATAGGGTTGAAATTTTAGGATGTGGCTTCTAATGGTTCATATTGAATGCACAAAAAGTCTGGAGTTGAAATAAGTTAAAAAATTGAAATCCTTTTGTAACATACGAGTTTTCGTCCGAAACCCGGATACTTCGAAAGAGACTGTCCATTTTGTACACGAAGTGCATCCAATTTTTCCATAACCCTCTCAACTTTTTAGCACATGCTATGTGGGTGAAATTTTGATACCATGCCAAGTTTCAACCATTTCAGAGTTCATTTGTGGTGCTTTTTAATTTCAGGGTCATTTAGCTCAATACAATTCATTAAATGCATGAAAAATAGCAAATGAAGTTACATAGGGTTGAAATTTTAGGATGTGGCTTCTAATGGTTCATATTGAATGCACAAAAAGTCTGGAGTTGAAATAAGTTAAAAAAATTGAAATCCTTTTGTAACAGACGAGTTTTCGTCCGAAACCGTGATACTTCGAAAGAGACTGTCCATTTTGTACACGAAGTGCATCCAGTTTTGGCCGTAACCGTCTCAACTTTTTAGCACATGCTATGTGGCTGAAATGATGATACCATGCCAAGTTTCAACCATTTCAGAATTCATTTGTGGTTCTTTTTAATTTCAGGGTCATTTAGCTCAAAACAATTCAT
Source organism: Elymus sibiricus (assembly GCA_039707655.1). Classification (NCBI taxonomy): domain Eukaryota; kingdom Viridiplantae; phylum Streptophyta; class Magnoliopsida; order Poales; family Poaceae; genus Elymus; species Elymus sibiricus. The sequence continues at coordinate 113,918,366 of CM077667.1, forward strand.
TAAATGCATGAAAAATAGCAAATGAAGTTAGATAGGGTTGAAATTTTAGGATGTGGCTTCTAATGGTTCATATTGAATGCAAAAAAAGTCAGGAATTGAAATAAGTTAAAGAAAATTGAAATCCTTTTGTAACAGGCAAGTTTTCGTCCAAAACCCTGATACTTCGAAAGAGACTGTCCATTTTCTACACGAAGTGCATCTAGTTTTTGTTGTAACCCTCTCAACTTTTTAGCACATGCTATGTGGGTGAAATTATGATACCATGCCAAGTTTCAACCATTTCAGAGTTCATTTGTGGTGCTTTTTAATTTCAGGGTCATTTAGCTCAAAACAATTCATTAAATGCATGAAAAATAGCAAATGAAGTTAGATAGGGTCGAAATTTTAGGATGTGGCTTCTAATGGTTCATATTGAATGCACAAAAAGTCTGGAGTTGAAATAAGTTAAAAAAATTGAAATCCTTTTGTAACATACGAGTTTTCTTCCGAAATAGACTGTCCATTTTGTACACGAAGTGCATCCAGTTTTTTCCGTAACCCTCTCAACTTTTTAGCACATGCTATGTTGGTGAAATTATGATACCATGCCAAGTTTCAACCTTTTCAGAGTTCATTTGTGGTGCTTTTTAATTTCAGGGTCATTTAGCTCAAAACAATTCATTAAATGCATGAAAAATAGCAAATGAAGTTAGATAGGGTTGAAAATTTAGGACGTGGCTTCTAATGGTTCATATTGAATGCACAAAAAGTCTGGAGTTGAAATAAGTTAAAAAAATTGAAATCCTTTTGTAACAAACGAGTTTTCGTCCGAAACCCTGATACTTCGAAAGAGACTGTCCATTTTGTACACGAAGTGCATCCAGTTTTTGCCGTAACCCTCTCAACTTTTTAGCACATGCTATGTGGGTGAAATTATGATACCATGCCAAGTTTCAACCATTTCAGAGTTCATTTGTGGTGCTTTTTAATTTCAGGGTCATTTAGCTCAAAACAATTCATTAAATGCATGAAAAATAGCAAATAAAGTTAGATAGGGTTGAAATTTTAGGATGTGGCTTCTAATGGTTCATATTGAATGCACAAAAAGTCTGGACTTGAAATAAGTTAAAAAAATTGAAATCCTTTTGTAACAGACGAGTTTTCGTCCGAAGCCGTGATACTTCGAAAGAGACTGTCCATTTTGTACACGAAGTGCATCCAGTTTATGTCGTAACCCACTCAACTTTTTAGCACATGCTATGTGGGTGAAATTATGATACCATGCCAAGTTTCAACCATTTCAGAGTTCATTTGTGGTGCTTTTTAATTTTAGGGTCATTTAGCTCAAAACAATTCAATAAATGCATGAAAAATAGCAAATGAAGTTAGATAGGGTTGAAATTTTAGGATGTGGCTTCTAATGGTTCATATTGAATGCACAAAAAGTCTGGAGTTGAAATAAGTTAAAAAATTGAAATCCTTTTGTAACAGACGAGTTTTCGTCCGAAACCCTGATACTTCGAAAGAGACTGTCCATTTTGTACACGAAGTGCATCCAGTTTTTGCCGTAAACCTCTCAACTTTTTAGCACATGCTATGTGGGTGAAATTATGATACCATGCCAAGTTTCAACCTTTTCAGAGTTCATTTGTGGTGCTTTTTAATTTCAGGGTCATTTAGCTCTAAACAATTCATTAAATGCATGAAAAATAGCAAATGAAGTTAGATAGGGTTGAAATTTTAGGATGTGGCTTCTAATGGTTCATATTGAATGCACAAAAAGTCTGGAGTTGAAATAAGTTAAAAAATTTAAATCCTTTTGTAACAGACGAGTTTTCGTCCGAAACCCTGATACTTCGAAAGAGACTGTCCATTTTGTACACGAAGTGCATCCAGTTTTTGCCGTAAACCTCTCAACTTTTTAGCACATGCTATGTGGGTGAAATTATGATACCATGCCAAGTTTCAACCTTTTCAGAGTTCATTTGTGGTGCTTTTTAATTTCAGGGTCATTTAACTCAAAACAATTCATTAAATGCATGAAAAATAGCAAATGAAGTTAGATAGGGTTGAAATTTTAGGATGTGGCTTCTAATGGTTCATATTGAATGCACAAAAAGTCTGGAGTTGAAATAAGTTAAAAAAAATTGAAATCCTTTTGTAACATACGAGTTTTCGTCCGAAACCGTGATACTTCGAAAGAGACTGTCCATTTTGTACACGAAGTGCATCCAGTTTTTGCCGTAACCGTCTCAACTTTTTAGCACATGCTATGTGGCTGAAATGATGATACCATGCCAAGTTTCGACCATTTCAGAATTCATTTGTGGTTCTTTTTAATTTCAGGGTCATTTAGCTCAAAACAATTCATTAAATGCATGAAAAATAGCAAATGAAGTTAGATAGGGTTGAAATTTTAGGATGTGGCTTCTAATGGTTCATATTGAATGCAAAAAAAGTCAGGAATTGAAATAAGTTAAAGAAAATTGAAATCCTTTTGTAACAGGCAAGTTTTCGTCCAAAACCCTGATACTTCGAAAGAGACTGTCCATTTTCTACACGAAGTGCATCTAGTTTTTGCTGTAACCCTCTCAACTTTTTAGCACATGCTATGTGGGTGAAATTATGATACCATGCCAAGTTTCAACCATTTCAGAGTTCATTTGTGGTGCTTTTTAATTTCAGGGTCATTTAGCTCAAAACAATTCATTAAATGCATGAAAAATAGCAAATGAAGTTAGATAGGGTTGAAATTTTAGGATGTGGCTTCTAATGGTTCATATTGAATGCACAAAAAGTCTGGAGTTGAAATAAGTTAAAAAAAATTGAAATCCTTTTGTAACATACGAGTTTTCTTCCGAAATAGACTGTCCATTTTGTACACGAAGTGCATCCAGTTTTTTCCGTAACCCTCTCAACTTTTTAGCACATGCTATGTTGGTGAAATTATGATACCATGCCAAGTTTCAACCTTTTCAGAGTTCATTTGTGGTGCTTTTTAATTTCAGGGTCATTTAGCTCAAAACAATTCATTAAATGCATGAAAAATAGCAAATGAAGTTAGATAGGGTTGAAAATTTAGGATGTGGCTTCTAATGGTTCATATTGAATGCACAAAAAGTCTGGAGTTGAAATAAGTTAAAAAAATTGAAATCCTTTTGTAACAAACGAGTTTTCGTCCGAAACCCTAATACTTCGAAAGAGACTGTCCATTTTGTACACGAAGTGCATCCAGTTTTTGCCGTAACCCTCTCAACTTTTTAGCACATGCTATGTGGGTGAAATAATGATACCATGCCAAGTTTCAACCATTTCAGAGTTCATTTGTGGTGCTTTTTAATTTCAGGGTCATTTAGCTCAAAACAATTCATTAAATGCATGAAAAATAGCAAATAAAGTTAGATAGGGTTGAAATTTTAGGATGTGGCTTCTAATGGTTCATATTGAATGCACAAAATGTCTGGACTTGAAATAAGTTAAAAAAATTGAAATCCTTTTGTAACAGACGAGTTTTCGTCCGAAGCCGTGATACTTCGAAAGAGACTGTCCATTTTGTACACGAAGTGCATCCAGTTTTTGCCGTAACCCACTCTACTTTTTAGCACATGCTATGTGGGTGAAATTATGATACCATGCCAAGTTTCAACCATTTCAGAGTTCATTTGTGGTTCTTTTTAATTTTAGGGTCATTTAGCTCAAAACAATTCAATAAATGCATGAAAAATAGCAAATGAAGTTAGATAGGGTTGAAATTTTAGGATGTGGCTTCTAATGGTTCATATTGAATGCACAAAAAGTCTGGAGTTGAAATAAGTTAAAAAATTGAAATCCTTTTGTAACAGACGAGTTTTCGTCCGAAACCCTGATACTTCGAAAGAGACTGTCCATTTTGTACACGAAGTGCATCCAGTTTTTGCCGTAAACCTCTCAACTTTTTAGCACATGCTATGTGGGCGAAATTATGATACCATGCCAAGTTTCAACCTTTTCAGAGTTCATTTGTGGTGCTTTTTAATTTCTGGGTCATTTAGCTCAAAACAATTCATTAAATGCATGAAAAATAGCAAATGAAGTTAGACAAGGTTGAAATTTTAGGATGTGGCTTCTAATGGTTCATATTGAATGCACAAAAAGTCTGGAGTTGAAATAAGTTAAAAAAATTGAAATCCTTTTGTAACATACGAGTTTTCGTCCGAAACCCGGATACTTCGAAAGAGACTGTCCATTTTGTACACGAAGTGCATCCAGTTTTTCCATAACCCTCTCAACTTTTTAGCACATGCTATGTGGGTGAAATTTTGATACCATGCCAAGTTTCAACCATTTCAGAGTTCATTTGTGGTGCTTTTTAATTTCAGGGTCATTTAGCTCAAAACAATTCATTAAATGCATGAAAAATAGCAAATAAAGTTAGATAGGGTTGAAATTTTAGGATGTGGCTTCTAATGGTTCATATTGAATGCACAAAAAGTCTGGACTTGAAATAAGTTAAAAAAATTGAAATCCTTTTGTAACAGACGAGTTTTCGTCCGAAGCCGTGATACTTCGAAAGAGACTGTCCATTTTGTACACGAAGTGCATCCAGTTTTTGCCGTAACCCACTCAACTTTTTAGCACATGCTATGTGGGTGAAATTATGATACCATGCCAAGTTTCAACCATTTCAGAGTTCATTTGTGGTGCCTTTTAATTTTAGGGTCATTTAGCTCAAAACAATTCAATAAATGCATGAAAAATAGCAAATGAAGTTAGATAGGGTTGAAATTTTAGGATGTGGCTTCTAATGGTTCATATTGAATGCACAAAAAGTCTGGAGTTGAAATAAGTTAAAAAATTGAAATCCTTTTGTAACAGACGAGTTTTCATCCGAAACCCTGATACTTCGAAAGAGACTGTCCATTTTGTACACGAAGTGCATCCAGTTTTTGCCGTAAACCTCTCAACTTTTTAGCACATGCTATGTGGGTGAAATTATGATACCATGCCAAGTTTCAACCTTTTCAGAGTTCATTTGTGGTGCTTTTTAATTTCAGGGTCATTTAGCTCTAAACAATTCATTAAATGCATGAAAAATAGCAAATGAAGTTAGATAGGGTTGAAATTTTAGGATGTGGCTTCTAATGGTTCATATTGAATGCACAAAAAGTCTGGAGTTGAAATAAGTTAAAAAATTGAAATCCTTTTGTAACAGACGAGTTTTCGTCCGAAACCCTGATACTTCGAAAGAGACTGTCCATTTTGTACACGAAGTGCATCCAGTTTTTGCCGTAAACCTCTCAACTTTTTAGCACATGCTATGTGGGTGAAATTATTATACCATGCCAAGTTTCAACCTTTTCAGAGTTTATTTGTGGTGCTTTTTAATTTCAGGGTCATTTAACTCAAAACAATTCATTAAATGCATGAAAAATAGCAAATGAAGTTAGATAGGGTTGAAATTTTAGGATGTGGCTTCTAATGGTTCATATTGAATGCACAAAAAGTCTGGAGTTGAAATAAGTTAAAAAAATTAAAATCCTTTTGTAACATACGAGTTTTCGTCTGAAACCCTGATACATCGAAAGAGACTGTCCATTTTGTACACGAAGTGCATCCAGTTTTTGCCGTAACCCTCTCAACTTTTTAGCACATGCTATGTGGGTGAAATTATGATACCATGCCAAGTTTCAACCTTTTCAGAGTTCATTTGTGGTGCTTTTTAATTTCAGGGTCATTTAGCTCAATACAATTCATTAAATGCATGAAAAATAGCAAATGAAGTTACATAGGGTTGAAATTTTAGGATGTGGCTTCTAATGGTTCATATTGAATGCACAAAAAGTCTGGAGTTGAAATAAGTTAAAAAAATTGAAATCCTTTTGTAACAGACGAGTTTTCGTCCGAAACCGTGATACTTCGAAAGAGACTGTCCATTTTGTACACGAAGTGCATCCAGTTTTTGCCGTAACCGTCTCAACTTTTTAGCACATGCTATGTGGCTGAAATGATGATACCATGCGAAGTTTCAACCATTTCAGAGTTCATTTGTGGTTCTTTTTAATTTCAGGGTCATTTAGCTCAAAACAATTCATTAAATGCATGAAAAATAGCAAATGAAGTTAGATAGGGTTGAAATTTTAGGATGTGGCTTCTAATGGTTCATATTGAATGCAAAAAAAGTCAGGAATTGAAATAAGTTAAAGAAAATTGAAATCCTTTTGTAACAGGCATGTTTTCGTCCAAAACATTGATACTTCGAAAGAGACTGTCCATTTTCTACACGAAGTGCATCTAGTTTTTGCTGTAACCCTCTCAACTTTTTAGCACATGCTATGTGGGTGAAATTATGGTACCATGCCAAGTTTCAACCATTTCAGAGTTCATTTGTGGTGCTTTTTAATTTCAGGGTCATTTAGCTCAAAACAATTCATTAAATGCATGAAAAATAGCAAATGAAGTTAGATAGGGTTGAAATTTTAGGATGTGGCTTCTAATGGTTCATATTGAATGCACAAAAAGTCTGGAGTTGAAATAAGTTAAAAATTGAAATCCTTTTGTAACATACGAGTTTTCTTCCGAAATAGACTGTCCATTTTGTACACGAAGTGCATCCAGTTTTTTCCGTAACCCTCTCAACTTTTTAGCACATGCTATGTGGGTGAAATTATGATACCATGCCAAGTTTCAACCATTTCAGAGTTCATTTGTGGTGCTTTTTAATTTTAGGGTCATTTAGCTCAAAACAATTCAATAAATGCATGAAAAATAGCAAATGAAGTTAGATAGGGTTGAAATTTTAGGATGTGGCTTCTAATGGTTCATATTGAATGCACAAAAAGTCTGGAGTTGAAATAAGTTAAAAAATTGAAATCCTTTTGTAACATACGAGTTTTCGTCCGAAACCCGGATACTTCGAAAGAGACTGTCCATTTTGTACACGAAGTGCATCCAATTTTTCCATAACCCTCTCAACTTTTTAGCACATGCTATGTGGGTGAAATTTTGATACCATGCCAAGTTTCAACCATTTCAGAGTTCATTTGTGGTGCTTTTTAATTTCAGGGTCATTTAGCTCAAAACAATTCATTAAATGCATGAAAAATAGCAAATAAAGTTAGATAGGGTTGAAATTTTAGGATGTGGCTTCTAATGGTTCATATTGAATTCACAAAAAGTCTGGAGTTGAAATAAGTTAAAAAAATTGAAGTCCTTTTGTAACATACGAGTTTTCGTCCAAAACCCTGATACTTCGAAAGAGATTGTCCATTTTGTACACGAAGTGCATCCAGTTTTTGCCGTAACCCACTCAACTTTTTAGCACATGCTATGTGGGTGAAATTATGATACCATGCCAAGTTTCAACCATTTCAGAGTTCATTTGTGGTGCTTTTTAATTTTAGGGTCATTTAGCTCAAAACAATTCAATAAATGCATGAAAAATAGCAAATGAAGTTAGATAGGGTTGAAATTTTAGGATGTGGCTTCTAATGGTTCATATTGAATGCACAAAAAGTCTGGAGTTGAAATAAGTTAAAAAATTGAAATCCTTTTGTAACAGACGAGTTTTCGTCCGAAACCCTGATACTTCGAAAGAGACTGTCCATTTTGTACACGAAGTGCATCCAGTTTTTGCCGTAACCCACTCAACTTTTTAGCACATGCTATGTGGGTGAAATTATGATACCATGCCAAGTTTCAACCATTTCAGAGTTCATTTGTGGTGCTTTTTAATTTCAGGGTCATTTAGCTCAAAACAATTCATTAAATGCATGAAAAATAGCAAATAAAGTTAGATAGGGTTGAAATTTTAGGATGTGGCTTCTAATGATTCATATTGAATGCACAAAAAGTCTGGACCTGAAATAAGTTAAAAAAATTGAAATCCTTTTGTAACAGACGAGTTTTCGTCCGAAGCCGTGATACTTCGAAAGAGACTGTCCATTTTGTACACGAAGTGCATCCAGTTTTTGCCGTAACCCACTCTACTTTTTAGCACATGCTATGTGGGTGAAATTATGATACCATGCCAAGTTTCAACCATTTCAGAGTTCATTTGTGGTTCTTTTTAATTTTAGGGTCATTTAGCTCAAAACAATTCAATAAATGCATGAAAAATAGCAAATGAAGTTAGATAGGGTTGAAATTTTATGATGTGGCTTCTAATGGTTCATATTGAATGCACAAAAAGTCTGGAGTTGAAATAAGTTAAAAAATTGAAATCCTTTTGTAACAGACGAGTTTTCGTCCGAAACCCTGATACTTCGAAAGAGACTGTCCATTTTGTACACGAAGTGCATCCAGTTTTTGCCGTAAACCTCTCAACTTTTTAGCACATGCTATGTGGGCGAAATTATGATACCATGCCAAGTTTCAACCTTTTCAGAGTTCATTTGTGGTGCTTTTTAATTTCTGGGTCATTTAGCTCAAAACAATTCATTAAATGCATGAAAAATAGCAAATGAAGTTAGACAGGGTTGAAATTTTAGGATGTGGCTTCTAATGGTTCATATTGAATGCACAAAAAGTCTGGAGTTGAAATAAGTTAAAAAAATTGAAATCCTTTTGTAACATACGAGTTTTCGTCCGAAACCCGGATACTTCGAAAGAGACTGTCCATTTTGTACACGAAGTGCATCCAGTTTTTCCATAACCCTCTCAACTTTTTAGCACATGCTATGTGGGTGAAATTTTGATACCATGCCAAGTTTCAACCATTTCAGAGTTCATTTGTGGTGCTTTTTAATTTCAGGGTCATTTAGCTCAAAACAATTCATTAAATGCATGAAAAATAGCAAATAAAGTTAGATAGGGTTGAAATTTTAGGATGTGGCTTCTAATGGTTCATATTGAATGCACAAAAAGTCTGGACTTGAAATAAGTTAAAAAAATTGAAATCCTTTTGTAACAGACGAGTTTTCGTCCGAAGCCGTGATACTTCGAAAGAGACTGTCCATTTTGTACACGAAGTGCATCCAGTTTTTGCCGTAACCCACTCAACTTTTTAGCACATGCTATGTGGGTGAAATTATGATACCATGCCAAGTTTCAACCATTTCAGAGTTCATTTGTGGTGCTTTTTAATTTTAGGGTCATTTAGCTCAAAACAATTCAATAAATGCATGAAAAATAGCAAATGAAGTTAGATAGGGTTGAAATTTTAGGATGTGGCTTCTAATGGTTCATATTGAATGCACAAAAAGTCTGGAGTTGAAATAAGTTAAAAAATTGAAATCCTTTTGTAACAGACGAGTTTTCGTCCGAAACCCTGATACTTCGAAAGAGACTGTCCATTTTGTACACGAAGTGCATCCAGTTTTTGCCGTAAACCTCTCAACTTTTTAGCACATGCTATGTGGGTGAAATTATGATACCATGCCAAGTTTCAACCTTTTCAGAGTTCATTTGTGGTGCTTTTTAATTTCAGGGTCATTTAGCTCTAAACAATTCATTAAATGCATGAAAAATAGCAAATGAAGTTAGATAGGGTTGAAATTTTAGGATGTGGCTTCTAATGGTTCATATTGAATGCACAAAAAGTCTGGAGTTGAAATAAGTTAAAAAATTGAAATCCTTTTGTAACAGACGAGTTTTCGTCCGAAACCCTGATACTTCGAAAGAGACTGTCCATTTTGTACACGAAGTGCATCCAGTTTTTGCCGTAAACCTCTCAACTTTTTAGCACATGCTATGTGGGTGAAATTATTATACCATGCCAAGTTTCAACCTTTTCAGAGTTCATTTGTGGTGCTTTTTAATTTCAGGGTCATTTAACTCAAAACAATTCATTAAATGCATGAAAAATAGCAAATGAAGTTAGATAGGGTTGAAATTTTAGGATGTGGCTTCTAATGGTTCATATTGAATGCACAAAAAGTCTGGAGTTGAAATAAGTTAAAAAAATTAAAATCCTTTTGTAACATACGAGTTTTCGTCTGAAACCCTGATACATCGAAAGAGACTGTCCATTTTGTACACGAAGTGCATCCAGTTTTGGCCGTAACCCTCTCAACTTTTTAGCACATGCTATGTGGGTGAAATTATGATACCATGCCAAGTTTCAACCTTTTCAGAGTTCATTTGTGGTGCTTTTTAATTTCAGGGTCATTTAGCTCAATACAATTCATTAAATGCATGAAAAATAGCAAATGAAGTTACATAGGGTTGAAATTTTAGGATGTGGCTTCTAATGGTTCATATTGAATGCACAAAAAGTCTGGAGTTGAAATAAGTTAAAAAAATTGAAATCCTTTTGTAACAGACGAGTTTTCGTCCGAAACCGTGATACTTCGAAAGAGACTGTCCATTTTGTACACGAAGTGCATCCAGTTTTTGCCGTAACCGTCTCAACTTTTTAGCACATGCTATGTGGCTGAAATGATGATACCATGCGAAGTTTCAACCATTTCAGAGTTCATTTGTGGTTCTTTTTAATTTCAGGGTCATTTAGCTCAAAACAATTCATTAAATGCATGAAAAATAGCAAATGAAGTTAGATAGGGTTGAAATTTTAGGATGTGGCTTCTAATGGTTCATATTGAATGCAAAAAAAGTCAGGAATTGAAATAAGTTAAAGAAAATTGAAATCCTTTTGTAACAGGCATGTTTTCGTCCAAAACCCTGATACTTCGAAAGAGACTGTCCATTTTCTACACGAAGTGCATCTAGTTTTTGCTGTAACCCTCTCAACTTTTTAGCACATGCTATGTGGGTGAAATTATGGTACCATGCCAAGTTTCAACCATTTCAGAGTTCATTTGTGGTGCTTTTTAATTTCAGGGTCATTTAGCTCAAAACAATTCATTAAATGCATGAAAAATAGCAAATGAAGTTAGATAGGGTTGAAATTTTAGGATGTGGCTTCTAATGGTTCATATTGAATGCACAAAAAGTCTGGAGTTGAAATAAGTTAAAAATTGAAATCCTTTTGTAACATACGAGTTTTCTTCCGAAATAGACTGTCCATTTTGTACACGAAGTGCATCCAGTTTTTTCCGTAACCCTCTCAACTTTTTAGCACATGCTATGTGGGTGAAATTATGATACCATGCCAAGTTTCAACCATTTCAGAGTTCATTTGTGGTGCTTTTTAATTTTAGGGTCATTTAGCTCAAAACAATTCAATAAATGCATGAAAAATAGCAAATGAAGTTAGATAGGGTTGAAATTTTAGGATGTGGCTTCTAATGGTTCATATTGAATGCACAAAAAGTCTGGAGTTGAAATAAGTTAAAAAATTGAAATCCTTTTGTAACATACGAGTTTTCGTCCGAAACCCGGATACTTCGAAAGAGACTGTCCATTTTGTACACGAAGTGCATCCAATTTTTCCATAACCCTCTCAACTTTTTAGCACATGCTATGCGGGTGAAATTTTGATACCATGCCAAGTTTCAACCATTTCAGAGTTCATTTGTGGTGCTTTTTAATTTCAGGGTCATTTAGCTCAAAACAATTCATTAAATGCATGAAAAATAGCAAATAAAGTTAGATAGGGTTGAAATTTTAGGATGTGGCTTCTAATGGTTCATATTGAATTCACAAAAAGTCTGGAGTTGAAATAAGTTAAAAAAATTGAAGTCCTTTTGTAACATACGAGTTTTCGTCCAAAACCCTGATACTTCGAAAGAGATTGTCCATTTTGTACACGAAGTGCATCCAGTTTTTGCCGTAACCCACTCAACTTTTTAGCACATGCTATGTGGGTGAAATTATGATACCATGCCAAGTTTCAACCATTTCAGAGTTCATTTGTGGTGCTTTTTAATTTTAGGGTCATTTAGCTCAAAACAATTCAATAAATGCATGAAAAATAGCAAATGAAGTTAGATAGGGTTGAAATTTTAGGATGTGGCTTCTAATGGTTCATATTGAATGCACAAAAAGTCTGGAGTTGAAATAAGTTAAAAAATTGAAATCCTTTTGTAACAGACGAGCTTTCGTCCGAAACCCTGATACTTCGAAAGAGACTGTCCATTTTGTACACGAAGTGCATCCAGTTTTTGCCGTAACCCACTCAACTTTTTAGCACATGCTATGTGGGTGAAATTATGATACCATGCCAAGTTTCAACCTTTTCAGAGTTCATTTGTGGTGCTTTTTAATTTCAGGGTCATTTAACTCAAAACAATTCATTAAATGCATGAAAAATAGCAAATGAAGTTAGATAGGGTTGAAATTTTAGGATGTGGCTTCTAATGGTTCATATTGAATGCACAAAAAGTCTGGAGTTGAAATAAGTTAAAAAAATTAAAATCCTTTTGTAACATACGAGTTTTCGTCTGAAACCCTGATACTTCGAAAGAGACTGTCCATTTTGTACACGAAGTGCATCCAGTTTTTGCCGTAACCCTCTCAACTTTTTAGCACATGCTATGTGGGTGAAATTATGATACCATGCCAAGTTTCAACCTTTTCAGAGTTCATTTGTGGTGCTTTTTAATTTCAGGGTCATTTAGCTCAATACAATTCATTAAATGCATGAAAAATAGCAAATGAAGTTACATAGGGTTGAAATTTTAGGATGTGGCTTCTAATGGTTCATATTGAATGCACAAAAAGTCTGGAGTTGAAATAAGTTAAAAAAATTGAAATCCTTTTGTAACAGACGAGTTTTCGTCCGAAACCGTGATACTTCGAAAGAGACTGTCCATTTTGTACACGAAGTGCATCCAGTTTTTTCCGTAACCGTCTCAACTTTTTAGCACATGCTATGTGGCTGAAATGATGATACCATGCGAAGTTTCAACCATTTCAGAGTTCATTTGTGGTTCTTTTTAATTTCAGGGTCATTTAGCTCAAAACAATTCATTAAATGCATGAAAAATAGCAAATGAAGTTAGATAGGGTTGAAATTTTAGGATGTGGCTTCTAATGGTTCATATTGAATGCAAAAAAAGTCAGGAATTGAAATAAGTTAAAGAAAATTGAAATCCTTTTGTAACAGGCAAGTTTTCGTCCAAAACCCTGATACTTCGAAAGAGACTGTCCATTTTCTACACGAAGTGCATCTAGTTTTTGCTGTAACCCTCTCAACTTTTTAGCACATGCTATGTGGGTGAAATTATGGTACCATGCCAAGTTTCAACCATTTCAGAGTTCATTTGTGGTGCTTTTTAATTTCAGGGTCATTTAGCTCAAAACAATTCATTAAATGCATGAAAAATAGCAAATGAAGTTAGATAGGGTTGAAATTTTAGGATGTGGCTTCTAATGGTTCATATTGAATGCACAAAAAGTCTGGAGTTGAAATAAGTTAAAAATTGAAATCCTTTTGTAACATACGAGTTTTCTTCCGAAATAGACTGTCCATTTTGTACACGAAGTGCATCCAGTTTTTTCCGTAACCCTCTCAACTTTTTAGCACATGCTATGTGGGTGAAATTATGATACCATGCCAAGTTTCAACCATTTCAGAGTTCATTTGTGGTGCTTTTTAATTTTAGGGTCATTTAGCTCAAAACAATTCAATAAATGCATGAAAAATAGCAAATTAAGTTAGATAGGGTTGAAATTTTAGGATGTGGCTTCTAATGGTTCATATTGAATGCACAAAAAGTCTGGAGTTGAAATAAGTTAAAAAATTGAAATCCTTTTGTAACATACGAGTTTTCGTCCGAAACCCGGATACTTCGAAAGAGACTGTCCATTTTGTACACGAAGTGCATCCAATTTTTCCATAACCCTCTCAACTTTTTAGCACATGCTATGTGGGTGAAATTTTGATACCATGCCAAGTTTCAACCATTTCAGAGTTCATTTGTGGTGCTTTTTAATTTCAGGGTCATTTAGCTCAAAACAATTCATTAAATGCATGAAAATAGCAAATAAAGTTAGATAGGGTTGAAATTTTAGGATGTGGCTTCTAAGGGTTCATATTGAATTCACAAAAAGTCTGGAGTTGAAATAAGTTAAAAAAATTGAAGTCCTTTTGTAACATACGAGTTTTCGTCCAAAACCCTGATACTTCGAAAGAGACTGTCCATTTTGTACACGAAGTGCATCCAGTTTTTGCCGTAACCCACTCAACTTTTTAGCACATGCTATGTGGGTGAAATTATGATACCATGCCAAGTTTCAACCATTTCAGAGTTCATTTGTGGTGCTTTTTAATTTTAGGGTCATTTAGCTCAAAACAATTCAATAAATGCATGAAAAATAGCAAATGAAGTTAGATAGGGTTGAAATTTTAGGATGTGGCTTCTAATGGTTCATATTGAATGCACAAAAAGTCTGGAGTTGAAATAAGTTAAAAAATTGAAATCCTTTTGTAACAGACGAGTTTTCGTCCGAAACCCTGATACTTCGAAAGAGACTGTCCATTTTGTACACGAAGTGCATCCAGTTTTTGCCGTAACCCACTCAACTTTTTAGCACATGCTATGTGGGTGAAATTATGATACCATGCCAAGTTTCAACCTTTTCAGAGTTCATTTGTGGTGCTTTTTAATTTCAGGGTCATTTAGCTCAAAACAATTCATTAAATGCATGAAAAATAGCAAATGAAGTTAGATAGGGTTGAAATTTTAGGATGTGGCTTCTAATGGTTCATATTGAATGCACAAAAAGTCTGGAGTTGAAATAAGTTAAAAAATTGAAATCCTTTTGTAACATACGAGTTTTCGTCCGAAACCCTGATACTTCGAAAGAGACTGTCCATTTTGTACACGAAGTGCATCCAGTTTTTGCCGTAAACCTCTCAACTTTTTAGCACATGCTATGTGGGTGAAATTATGATACCATGCCAAGTTTCAACCTTTTCAGAGTTCATTTGTGGTGCTTTTTAATTTCAGGGTCATTTAACTCAAAACAATTCATTAAATGCATGAAAAATAGCAAATGAAGTTAGATAGGGTTGAAATTTTAGGATGTGGCTTCTAATGGTTCATATTGAATGCACAAAAAGTCTGGAGTTGAAATAAGTTAAAAAAATTGAAATCCTTTTGTAACATACGAGTTTTCGTCTGAAACCCTGATACTTCGAAAGAGACTGTCCATTTTGTACACGAAGTGCATCCAGTTTTTGCCGTAACCCTCTCAACTTTTTAGCACATGCTATGTGGGTGAAATTATGATACCATGCCAAGTTTCAACCTTTTCAGAGTTCATTTGTGGTGCTTTTTAATTTCAGGGTCATTTAGCTCAATACAATTCATTAAATGCATGAAAAATAGCAAATGAAGTTACATAGGGTTGAAATTTTAGGATGTGGCTTCTAATGGTTCATATTGAATGCACAAAAAGTCTGGAGTTGAAATAAGTTAAAAAAATTGAAATCCTTTTGTAACAGACGAGTTTTCGTCCGAAACCGTGATACTTCGAAAGAGACTGTCCATTTTGTACACGAAGTGCATCCAGTTTTTGCCGTAACCGTCTCAACTTTTTAGCACATGCTATGTGGCTGAAATGATGATACCATGCGAAGTTTCAACCATTTCAGAGTTCATTTGTGGTTCTTTTTAATTTCAGGGTCATTTAGCTCAAAACAATTCATTAAATGCATGAAAAATAGCAAATGAAGTTAGATAGGGTTGAAATTTTAGGATGTGGCTTCTAATGGTTCATATTGAATGCAAAAAAAGTCAGGAATTGAAATAAGTTAAAGAAAATTGAAATCCTTTTGTAACAGGCATGTTTTCGTCCAAAACCCTGATACTTCGAAAGAGACTGTCCATTTTCTACACGAAGTGCATCTAGTTTTTGCTGTAACCCTCTCAACTTTTTAGCACATGCTATGTGGGTGAAATTATGGTACCATGCCAAGTTTCAACCATTTCAGAGTTCATTTGTGGTGCTTTTTAATTTCAGGGTCATTTAGCTCAAAACAATTCATTAAATGCATGAAAAATAGCAAATGAAGTTAGATAGGGTTGAAATTTTAGGATGTGGCTTCTAATGGTTCATATTGAATGCACAAAAAGTCTGGAGTTGAAATAAGTTAAAAATTGAAATCCTTTTGTAACATACGAGTTTTCTTCCGAAATAGACTGTCCATTTTGTACACGAAGTGCATCCAGTTTTTTCCGTAACCCTCTCAACTTTTTAGCACATGCTATGTGGGTGAAATTATGATACCATGCCAAGTTTCAACCATTTCAGAGTTCATTTGTGGTGCTTTTTAATTTTAGGGTCATTTAGCTCAAAACAATTCAATAAATGCATGAAAAATAGCAAATGAAGTTAGATAGGGTTGAAATTTTAGGATGTGGCTTCTAATGGTTCATATTGAATGCACAAAAAGTCTGGAGTTGAAATAAGTTAAAAAATTGAAATCCTTTTGTAACATACGAGTTTTCGTCCGAAACCCGGATACTTCGAAAGAGACTGTCCATTTTGTACACGAAGTGCATCCAATTTTTCCATAACCCTCTCAACTTTTTAGCACATGCTATGCGGGTGAAATTTTGATACCATGCCAAGTTTCAACCATTTCAGAGTTCATTTGTGGTGCTTTTTAATTTCAGGGTCATTTAGCTCAAAACAATTCATTAAATGCATGAAAAATAGCAAATAAAGTTAGATAGGGTTGAAATTTTAGGATGTGGCTTCTAATGGTTCATATTGAATTCACAAAAAGTCTGGAGTTGAAATAAGTTAAAAAAATTGAAGTCCTTTTGTAACATACGAGTTTTCGTCCAAAACCCTGATACTTCGAAAGAGATTGTCCATTTTGTACACGAAGTGCATCCAGTTTTTGCCGTAACCCACTCAACTTTTTAGCACATGCTATGTGGGTGAAATTATGATACCATGCCAAGTTTCAACCATTTCAGAGTTCATTTGTGGTGCTTTTTAATTTTAGGGTCATTTAGCTCAAAACAATTCAATAAATGCATGAAAAATAGCAAATGAAGTTAGATAGGGTTGAAATTTTAGGATGTGGCTTCTAATGGTTCATATTGAATGCACAAAAAGTCTGGAGTTGAAATAAGTTAAAAAATTGAAATCCTTTTGTAACAGACGAGTTTTCGTCCGAAACCCTGATACTTCGAAAGAGACTGTCCATTTTGTACACGAAGTGCATCCAGTTTTTGCCGTAACCCACTCAACTTTTTAGCACATGCTATGTGGGTGAAATTATGATACCATGCCAAGTTTCAACCTTTTCAGAGTTCATTTGTGGTGCTTTTTAATTTCAGGGTCATTTAACTCAAAACAATTCATTAAATGCATGAAAAATAGCAAATGAAGTTAGATAGGGTTGAAATTTTAGGATGTGGCTTCTAATGGTTCATATTGAATGCACAAAAAGTCTGGAGTTGAAATAAGTTAAAAAAATTAAAATCCTTTTGTAACATACGAGTTTTCGTCTGAAACCCTGATACTTCGAAAGAGACTGTCCATTTTGTACACGAAGTGCATCCAGTTTTTGCCGTAACCCTCTCAACTTTTTAGCACATGCTATGTGGGTGAAATTATGATACCATGCCAAGTTTCAACCTTTTCAGAGTTCATTTGTGGTGCTTTTTAATTTCAGGGTCATTTAGCTCAATACAATTCATTAAATGCATGAAAAATAGCAAATGAAGTTACATAGGGTTGAAATTTTAGGATGTGGCTTCTAATGGTTCATATTGAATGCACAAAAAGTCTGGAGTTGAAATAAGTTAAAAAAATTGAAATCCTTTTGTAACAGACAAGTTTTCGTCCGAAACCGTGATACTTCGAAAGAGACTGTCCATTTTGTACACGAAGTGCATCCAGTTTTTTCCGTAACCGTCTCAACTTTTTAGCACATGCTATGTGGCTGAAATGATGATACCATGCGAAGTGTCAACCATTTCAGAGTTCATTTGTGGTTCTTTTTAATTTCAGGGTCATTTAGCTCAAAACAATTCATTAAATGCATGAAAAATAGCAAATGAAGTTAGATAGGGTTGAAATTTTAGGATGTGGCTTCTAATGGTTCATATTGAATGCAAAAAAAGTCAGGAATTGAAATAAGTTAAAGAAAATTGAAATCCTTTTGTAACAGGCAAGTTTTCGTCCAAAACCCTGATACTTCGAAAGAGACTGTCCATTTTCTACACGAAGTGCATCTAGTTTTTGCTGTAACCCTCTCAACTTTTTAGCACATGCTATGTGGGTGAAATTATGGTACCATGCCAAGTTTCAACCATTTCAGAGTTCATTTGTGGTGCTTTTTAATTTCAGGGTCATTTAGCTCAAAACAATTCATTAAATGCATGAAAAATAGCAAATGAAGTTAGATAGGGTTGAAATTTTAGGATGTGGCTTCTAATGGTTCATATTGAATGCACAAAAAGTCTGGAGTTGAAATAAGTTAAAAATTGAAATCCTTTTGTAACATACGAGTTTTCTTCCGAAATAGACTGTCCATTTTGTACACGAAGTGCATCCAGTTTTTTCCGTAACCCTCTCAACTTTTTAGCACATGCTATGTGGGTGAAATTATGATACCATGCCAAGTTTCAACCATTTCAGAGTTCATTTGTGGTGCTTTTTAATTTTAGGGTCATTTAGCTCAAAACAATTCAATAAATGCATGAAAAATAGCAAATGAAGTTAGATAGGGTTGAAATTTTAGGATGTGGCTTCTAATGGTTCATATTGAATGCACAAAAAGTCTGGAGTTGAAATAAGTTAAAAAATTGAAATCCTTTTGTAACATACGAGTTTTCGTCCGAAACCCGGATACTTCGAAAGAGACTGTCCATTTTGTACACGAAGTGCATCCAATTTTTCCATAACCCTCTCAACTTTTTAGCACATGCTATGTGGGTGAAATTTTGATACCATGCCAAGTTTCAACCATTTCAGAGTTCATTTGTGGTGCTTTTTAATTTCAGGGTCATTTAGCTCAAAACAATTCATTAAATGCATGAAAATAGCAAATAAAGTTAGATAGGGTTGAAATTTTAGGATGTGGCTTCTAAGGGTTCATATTGAATTCACAAAAAGTCTGGAGTTGAAATAAGTTAAAAAAATTGAAGTCCTTTTGTAACATACGAGTTTTCGTCCAAAACCCTGATACTTCGAAAGAGACTGTCCATTTTGTACACGAAGTGCATCCAGTTTTTGCCGTAACCCACTCAACTTTTTAGCACATGCTATGTGGGTGAAATTATGATACCATGCCAAGTTTCAACCATTTCAGAGTTCATTTGTGGTGCTTTTTAATTTTAGGGTCATTTAGCTCAAAACAATTCAATAAATGCATGAAAAATAGCAAATGAAGTTAGATAGGGTTGAAATTTTAGGATGTGGCTTCTAATGGTTCATATTGAATGCACAAAAAGTCTGGAGTTGAAATAAGTTAAAAAATTGAAATCCTTTTGTAACAGACGAGTTTTCGTCCGAAACCCTGATACTTCGAAAGAGACTGTCCATTTTGTACACGAAGTGCATCCAGTTTTTGCCGTAACCCACTCAACTTTTTAGCACATGCTATGTGGGTGAAATTATGATACCATGCCAAGTTTCAACCTTTTCAGAGTTCATTTGTGGTGCTTTTTAATTTCAGGGTCATTTAGCTCAAAACAATTCATTAAATGCATGAAAAATAGCAAATGAAGTTAGATAGGGTTGAAATTTTAGGATGTGGCTTCTAATGGTTCATATTGAATGCACAAAAAGTCTGGAGTTGAAATAAGTTAAAAAATTGAAATCCTTTTGTAACATACGAGTTTTCGTCCGAAACCCTGATACTTCGAAAGAGACTGTCCATTTTGTACACGAAGTGCATCCAGTTTTTGCCGTAAACCTCTCAACTTTTTAGCACATGCTATGTGGGTGAAATTATGATACCATGCCAAGTTTCAACCTTTTCAGAGTTCATTTGTGGTGCTTTTTAATTTCAGGGTCATTTAACTCAAAACAATTCATTAAATGCATGAAAAATAGCAAATGAAGTTAGATAGGGTTGAAATTTTAGGATGTGGCTTCTAATGGTTCATATTGAATGCACAAAAAGTCTGGAGTTGAAATAAGTTAAAAAAATTGAAATCCTTTTGTAACATACGAGTTTTCGTCTGAAACCCTGATACTTCGAAAGAGACTGTCCATTTTGTACACGAAGTGCATCCAGTTTTTGCCGTAACCCTCTCAACTTTTTAGCACATGCTATGTGGGTGAAATTATGATACCATGCCAAGTTTCAACCTTTTCAGAGTTCATTTGTGGTGCTTTTTAATTTCAGGGTCATTTAGCTCAATACAATTCATTAAATGCATGAAAAATAGCAAATGAAGTTACATAGGGTTGAAATTTTAGGATGTGGCTTCTAATGGTTCATATTGAATGCACAAAAAGTCTGGAGTTGAAATAAGTTAAAAAAATTGAAATCCTTTTGTAACAGACGAGTTTTCGTCCGAAACCGTGATACTTCGAAAGAGACTGTCCATTTTGTACACGAAGTGCATCCAGTTTTTGCCGTAACCGTCTCAACTTTTTAGCACATGCTATGTGGCTGAAATGATGATACCATGCGAAGTTTCAACCATTTCAGAGTTCATTTGTGGTTCTTTTTAATTTCAGGGTCATTTAGCTCAAAACAATTCATTAAATGCATGAAAAATAGCAAATGAAGTTAGATAGGGTTGAAATTTTAGGATGTGGCTTATAATGGTTCATATTGAATGCAAAAAAAGTCAGGAATTGAAATAAGTTAAAGAAAATTGAAATCCTTTTGTAACAGGCAAGTTTTCGTCCAAAACCCTGATACTTCGAAAGAGACTGTCCATTTTCTACACGAAGTGCATCTAGTTTTTGCTGTAACCCTCTCAACTTTTTAGCACATGCTATGTGGGTGAAATTATGATACCATGCCAAGTTTCAACCATTTCAGAGTTCATTTGTGGTGCTTTTTAATTTCAGGGTCATTTAGCTCAAAACAATTCATTAAATGCATGAAAAATAGCAAATGAAGTTAGATAGGGTTGAAATTTTAGGATGTGGCTTCTAATGGTTCATATTGAATGCACAAAAAGTCTGGAGTTGAAATAAGTTAAAAAATTGAAATCCTTTTGTAACATACGAGTTTTCTTCCGAAATAGACTGTCCATTTTGTACACGAAGTGCATCCAGTTTTTTCCGTAACCCTCTCAACTTTTTAGCACATGCTATGTTGGTGAAATTATGATACCATGCCAAGTTTCAACCTTTTCAGAGTTCATTTGTGGTGCTTTTTAATTTCAGGGTCATTTAGCTCAAAACAATTCATTAAATGCATGAAAAATAGAAAATGAAGTTAGATAGGGTTGAAAATTTAGGATGTGGCTTCTAATGGTTCATATTGAATGCACAAAAAGTCTGGAGTTGAAATAAGTTAAAAAATTGAAATCCTTTTGTAACAGACGAGTTTTCGTCCGAAACCCTGATACTTCGAAAGAGACTGTCCATTTTGTACACGAAGTGCATCCAGTTTTTGCCGTAAACCTCTCAACTTTTTAGCACATGCTATGTGGGCGAAATTATGATACCATGCCAAGTTTCAACCTTTTCAGAGTTCATTTGTGGTGCTTTTTAATTTCTGGGTCATTTAGCTCAAAACAATTCATTAAATGCATGAAAAATAGCAAATGAAGTTAGACAGGGTTGAAATTTTAGGATGTGGCTTCTAATGGTTCATATTGAATGCACAAAAAGTCTGGAGTTGAAATAAGTTAAAAAAATTGAAATCCTTTTGTAACATACGAGTTTTCGTCCGAAACCCGGATACTTCGAAAGAGACTGTCCATTTTGTACACGAAGTGCATCCAGTTTTTCCATAACCCTCTCAACTTTTTAGCACATGCTATGTGGGTGAAATTTTGATACCATGCCAAGTTTCAACCATTTCAGAGTTCATTTGTGGTGCTTTTTAATTTCAGGGTCATTTAGCTCAAAACAATTCATTAAATGCATGAAAAATAGCAAATAAAGTTAGATAGGGTTGAAATTTTAGGATGTGGCTTCTAATGGTTCATATTGAATGCACAAAAAGTCTGGACTTGAAATAAGTTAAAAAAATTGAAATCCTTTTGTAACAGACGAGTTTTCGTCCGAAGCCGTGATACTTCGAAAGAGACTGTCCATTTTGTACACGAAGTGCATCCAGTTTTTGCCGTAACCCACTCAACTTTTTAGCACATGCTATGTGGGTGAAATTATGATACCATGCCAAGTTTCAACCATTTCAGAGTTCATTTGTGGTGCTTTTTAATTTTAGGGTCATTTAGCTCAAAACAATTCAATAAATGCATGAAAAATAGCAAATGAAGTTAGATAGGGTTGAAATTTTAGGATGTGGCTTCTAATGGTTCATATTGAATGCACAAAAAGTCTGGAGTTGAAATAAGTTAAAAAATTGAAATCCTTTTGTAACAGACGAGTTTTCGTCCGAAACCCTGATACTTCGAAAGAGACTGTCCATTTTGTACACGAAGTGCATCCAGTTTTTGCCGTAAACCTCTCAACTTTTTAGCACATGCTATGTGGGTGAAATTATGATACCATGCCAAGTTTCAACCTTTTCAGAGTTCATTTGTGGTGCTTTTTAATTTCAGGGTCATTTAGCTCAAAACAATTCATTAAATGCATGAAAAATAGCAAATGAAGTTAGATAGGGTTGAAATTTTAGGATGTGGCTTCTAATGGTTCATATTGAATGCACAAAAAGTCTGGAGTTGAAATAAGTTAAAAAATTGAAATCCTTTTGTAACAGACGAGTTTTCGTCCGAAACCCTGATACTTCGAAAGAGACTGTCCATTTTGTACACGAAGTGCATCCAGTTTTTGCCGTAAACCTCTCAACTTTTTAGCACATGCTATGTGGGTGAAATTATGATACCATGCCAAGTTTCAACCTTTTCAGAGTTCATTTGTGGTGCTTTTTAATTTCAGGGTCATTTAACTCAAAACAATTCATTAAATGCATGAAAAATAGCAAATGAAGTTAGATAGGGTTGAAATTTTAGGATGTGGCTTCTAATGGTTCATATTGAATGCACAAAAAGTCTGGAGTTGAAATAAGTTAAAAAAATTGAAATCCTTTTGTAACATACGAGTTTTCGTCTGAAACCCTGATACTTCGAAAGAGACTGTCCATTTTGTACACGAAGTGCATCCAGTTTTTGCCGTAACCCTCTCAACTTTTTAGCACATGCTATGTGGGTGAAATTATGATACCATGCCAAGTTTCAACCTTTTCAGAGTTCATTTGTGGTGCTTTTTAATTTCAGGGTCATTTAGCTCAATACAATTCATTAAATGCATGAAAAATAGCAAATGAAGTTACATAGGGTTGAAATTTTAGGATGTGGCTTCTAATGGTTCATATTGAATGCACAAAAAGTCTGGAGTTGAAATAAGTTTAAAAAATTGAAATCCTTTTGTAACATACGAGTTTTCGTCCGAAACCCTGATACTTCGAAAGAGACTGTCCATTTTGTACACGAAGTGCATCCAGTTTTTGCCGTAACCGTCTCAACTTTTTAGCACATGCTATGTGGCTGAAATGATGATACCATGCGAAGTTTCAACCATTTCAGAGTTCATTTGTGGTTCTTTTTAATTTCAGGGTCATTTAGCTCAAAACAATTCATTAAATGCATGAAAAATAGCAAATGAAGTTAGATAGGGTTGAAATTTTAGGATGTGGCTTCTAATGGTTCATATTGAATGCAAAAAAAGTCAGGAATTGAAATAAGTTAAAGAAAATTGAAATCCTTTTGTAACAGGCAAGTTTTCGTCCAAAACCCTGATACTTCGAAAGAGACTGTCCATTTTCTACACGAAGTGCATCTAGTTTTTGCTGTAACCCTCTCAACTTTTTAGCACATGCTATGTGGGTGAAATTATGATACCATGCCAAGTTTCAACCATTTCAGAGTTCATTTGTGGTGCTTTTTAATTTCAGGGTCATTTAGCTCAAAACAATTCATTAAATGCATGAAAAATAGCAAATGAAGTTAGATAGGGTTGAAATTTTAGGATGTGGCTTCTAATGGTTCATATTGAATGCACAAAAAGTCTGGAGTTGAAATAAGTTAAAAAATTGAAATCCTTTTGTAACATACGAGTTTTCTTCCGAAATAGACTGTCCATTTTGTACACGAAGTGCATCCAGTTTTTTCCGTAACCCACTCAACTTTTTAGCACATGCTATGTTGGTGAAATTATGATACCATGCCAAGTTTCAACCTTTTCAGAGTTCATTTGTGGTGCTTTTTAATTTCAGGGTCATTTAGCTCAAAACAATTCATTAAATGCATGAAAAATAGAAAATGAAGTTAGATAGGGTTGAAAATTTAGGATGTGGCTTCTAATGGTTCATATTGAATGCACAAAAAGTCTGGAGTTGAAATAAGTTAAAAAATTGAAATCCTTTTGTAACAGACGAGTTTTCGTCCGAAACCCTGATACTTCGAAAGAGACTGTCCATTTTGTACACGAAGTGCATCCAGTTTTTGCCGTAAACCTCTCAACTTTTTAGCACATGCTATGTGGGCGAAATTATGATACCATGCCAAGTTTCAACCTTTTCAGAGTTCATTTGTGGTGCTTTTTAATTTCTGGGTCATTTAGCTCAAAACAATTCATTAAATGCATGAAAAATAGCAAATGAAGTTAGACAGGGTTGAAATTTTAGGATGTGGCTTCTAATGGTTCATATTGAATGCACAAAAAGTCTGGAGTTGAAATAAGTTAAAAAATTGAAATCCTTTTGTAACATACGAGTTTTCGTCCGAAACCCGGATACTTCGAAAGAGACTGTCCATTTTGTACACGAAGTGCATCCAGTTTTTCCATAACCCTCTCAACTTTTTAGCACATGCTATGTGGGTGAAATTTTGATACCATGCCAAGTTTCAACCATTTCAGAGTTCATTTGTGGTGCTTTTTAATTTCAGGGTCATTTAGCTCAAAACAATTCATTAAATGCATGAAAAATAGCAAATAAAGTTAGATAGGGTTGAAATTTTAGGATGTGGCTTCTAATGGTTCATATTGAATGCACAAAAAGTCTGGACTTGAAATAAGTTAAAAAAATTGAAATCCTTTTGTAACAGACGAGTTTTCGTCCGAAGCCGTGATACTTCGAAAGAGACTGTCCATTTTGTACACGAAGTGCATCCAGTTTTTGCCGTAACCCACTCAACTTTTTAGCACATGCTATGTGGGTGAAATTATGATACCATGCCAAGTTTCAACCATTTCAGAGTTCATTTGTGGTGCTTTTTAATTTTAGGGTCATTTAGCTCAAAACAATTCAATAAATGCATGAAAAATAGCAAATGAAGTTAGATAGGGTTGAAATTTTAGGATGTGGCTTCTAATGGTTCATATTGAATGCACAAAAAGTCTGGAGTTGAAATAAGTTAAAAAATTGAAATCCTTTTGTAACAGACGAGTTTTCGTCCGAAACCCTGATACTTCGAAAGAGACTGTCCATTTTGTACACGAAGTGCATCCAGTTTTTGCCGTAAACCTCTCAACTTTTTAGCACATGCTATGTGGGTGAAATTATGATACCATGCCAAGTTTCAACCTTTTCAGAGTTCATTTGTGGTGCTTTTTAATTTCAGGGTCATTTAGCTCAAAACAATTCATTAAATGCATGAAAAATAGCAAATGAAGTTAGATAGGGTTGAAATTTTAGGATGTGGCTTCTAATGGTTCATATTGAATGCACAAAAAGTCTGGAGTTGAAATAAGTTAAAAAATTGAAATCCTTTTGTAACAGACGAGTTTTCGTCCGAAACCCTGATACTTCGAAAGAGACTGTCCATTTTGTACACGAAGTGCATCCAGTTTTTGCCGTAAACCTCTCAACTTTTTAGCACATGCTATGTGGGTGAAATTATGATACCATGCCAAGTTTCAACCTTTTCAGAGTTCATTTGTGGTGCTTTTTAATTTCAGGGTCATTTAACTCAAAACAATTCATTAAATGCATGAAAAATAGCAAATGAAGTTAGATAGGGTTGAAATTTTAGGATGTGGCTTCTAATGGTTCATATTGAATGCACAAAAAGTCTGGAGTTGAAATAAGTTAAAAAAATTGAAATCCTTTTGTAACATACGAGTTTTCGTCTGAAACCCTGATACTTCGAAAGAGACTGTCCATTTTGTACACGAAGTGCATCCAGTTTTTGCCGTAACCCTCTCAACTTTTTAGCACATGCTATGTGGGTGAAATTATGATACCATGCCAAGTTTCAACCTTTTCAGAGTTCATTTGTGGTGCTTTTTAATTTCAGGGTCATTTAGCTCAATACAATTCATTAAATGCATGAAAAATAGCAAATGAAGTTACATAGGGTTGAAATTTTAGGATGTGGCTTCTAATGGTTCATATTGAATGCACAAAAAGTCTGGAGTTGAAATAAGTTTAAAAAATTGAAATCCTTTTGTAACATACGAGTTTTCGTCCGAAACCCTGATACTTCGAAAGAGACTGTCCATTTTGTACACGAAGTGCATCCAGTTTTTGCCGTAACCGTCTCAACTTTTTAGCACATGCTATGTGGCTGAAATGATGATACCATGCGAAGTTTCAACCTTTTCAGAGTTCATTTGTGGTGCTTTTTAATTTCAGGGTCATTTAGCTCAAAACAATTCATTAAATGCATGAAAAATAGCAAATGAAGTTAGACAGGGTTGAAATTTTAGGATGTGGCTTCTAATGGTTCATATTGAATGCACAAAAAGTCTGGAGTTGAAATAAGTTAAAAAAATTGAAATCCTTTTGTAACATACGAGTTTTCGTCCGAAACCCTGATACTTCGAAAGAGATTGTCCATTTTGTACACGAAGTGCATCCAGTTTTTCCATAACCCTCTCAACTTTTTAGCACATGCTATGTGGGTGAAATTATGATACCATGCCAAGTTTCAACCATTTCAGAGTTCATTTGTGGTGCTTTTTAATTTCAGGGTCATTTAGCTCAAAACATTTCATTAAATGCATGAAAAATAGCAAATGTAGTTAGATAGGGTTGAAATTTTAGGATGTGGCTTCTAATGGTTCATATTGAATGCACAAAAAGTCTGGAGTTGAAATAAGTTAAAAAAATTGAAATCCTTTTGTAACATACGAGGTTTCTTCCGAAATAGACTGTCCATTTTGTACACGAAGTGCATCCAGTTTTTTCCGTAACCCTCTCAACTTTTTAGCACATGCTATGTTGGTGAAATTATGATACCATGCCAAGTTTCAACCTTTTCAGAGTTCATTTGTGGTGCTTTTTAATTTCAGGGTCATTTAGCTCAAAACAATTCATTAAATGCATGAAAAATAGCAAATGAAGTTAGATAGGGTTGAAATTTTAGGATGTGGCTTCTAATGGTTCATATTGAATGCACAAAAAGTCTGGAGTTGAAATAAGTTAAAAAATTGAAATCCTTTTGTAACAGACGAGTTTTCGTCCGAAACCCTGATACTTCGAAAGAGACTGTCCATTTTGTACACGAAGTGCATCCAGTTTTTGCCGTAAACCTCTCAACTTTTTAGCACATGCTATGTGGGTGAAATTATGATACCATGCCAAGTTTCAACCTTTTCAGAGTTCATTTGTGGTGCTTTTTAATTTCAGGGTCATTTAGCTCAAAACAATTCATTAAATGCATGAAAAATAGCAAATGAAGTTAGATAGGGTTGAAATTTTAGGATGTGGCTTCTAATGGTTCATATTGAATGCACAAAAAGTCTGGAGTTGAAATAAGTTAAAAAATTGAAATCCTTTTGTAACAGACGAGTTTTCGTCCGAAACCCTGATACTTCGAAAGAGACTGTCCATTTTGTACACGAAGTGCATCCAGTTTTTGCCGTAAACCTCTCAACTTTTTAGCACATGCTATGTGGGTGAAATTATGATACCATGCCAAGTTTCAACCTTTTCAGAGTTCATTTGTGGTGCTTTTTAATTTCAGGGTCATTTAACTCAAAACAATTCATTAAATGCATGAAAAATAGCAAATGAAGTTAGATAGGGTTGAAATTTTAGGATGTGGCTTCTAATGGTTCATATTGAATGCACAAAAAGTCTGGAGTTGAAATAAGTTAAAAAAATTGAAATCCTTTTGTAACATACGAGTTTTCGTCTGAAACCCTGATACTTCGAAAGACACTGTCCATTTTGTACACGAAGTGCATCCAGTTTTTGCCGTAACCCTCTCAACTTTTTAGCACATGCTATGTGGGTGAAATTATGATACCATGCCAAGTTTCAACCTTTTCAGAGTTCATTTGTGGTGCTTTTTAATTTCAGGGTCATTTAGCTCAATACAATTCATTAAATGCATGAAAAATAGCAAATGAAGTTACATAGGGTTGAAATTTTAGGATGTGGCTTCTAATGGTTCATATTGAATGCACAAAAAGTCTGGAGTTGAAATAAGTTAAAAAAATTGAAATCCTTTTGTAACAGACGAGTTTTCGTCCGAAACCGTGATACTTCGAAAGAGACTGTCCATTTTGTACACGAAGTGCATCCAGTTTTTGCCGTAACCGTCTCAACTTTTTAGCACATGCTATGTGGCTGAAATGATGATACCATGCGAAGTTTCAACCATTTCAGAGTTCATTTTTGGTTCTTTTTAATTTCAGGGTCATTTAGCTCAAAACAATTCATTAAATGCATGAAAAATAGCAAATGAAGTTAGATAGGGTTGAAATTTTAGGATGTGGCTTCTAATGGTTCATATTGAATGCAAAAAAAGTCAGGAATTGAAATAAGTTAAAGAAAATTGAAATCCTTTTGTAACAGGCAAGTTTTCGTCCAAAACCCTGATACTTCGAAAGAGACTGTCCATTTTCTATACGAAGTGCATCTAGTTTTTGCTGTAACCCTCTCAACTTTTTAGCACATGCTATGTGGGTGAAATTATGATACCATGCCAAGTTTCAACCATTTCAGAGTTCATTTGTGGTGCTTTTTAATTTCAGGGTCATTTAGCTCAAAACAATTCATTAAATGCATGAAAAATAGCAAATGAAGTTAGATAGGGTTGAAATTTTAGGATGTGGCTTCTAATGGTTCATATTGAATGCACAAAAAGTCTGGAGTTGAAATAAGTTAAAAAATTGAAATCCTTTTGTAACATACGAGTTTTCTTCCGAAATAGACTGTCCATTTTGTACACGAAGTGCATCCAGTTTTTTCCGTAACCCTCTCAACTTTTTAGCACATGCTATGTTGGTGAAATTATGATACCATGCCAAGTTTCAACCTTTTCAGAGTTCATTTGTGGTGCTTTTTAATTTCAGGGTCATTTAGCTCAAAACAATTCATTAAATGCATGAAAAATAGCAAATGAAGTTAGATAGGGTTGAAAATTTAGGATGTGGCTTCTAATGGTTCATATTGAATGCACAAAAAGTCTGGAGTTGAAATAAGTTAAAAAAATTGAAATCCTTTTGTAACAAACGAGTTTTCGTCCGAAACCGTGATACTTCGAAAGAGACTGTCCATTTTGTACACGAAGTGCATCCAGTTTTTGCCGTAACCCTCTCAACTTTTTAGCACATGCTATGTGGGTGAAATTATGATACCATGCCAAGTTTCAACCATTTCAGAGTTCATTTGTGGTGCTTTTTAATTTCAGGGTCATTTAGCTCAAAACAATTCATTAAATGCATGAAAAATAGCAAATAAAGTTAGATAGGGTTGAAATTTTAGGATGTGGCTTCTAATGGTTCATATTGAATGCACAAAAAGTCTGGACTTGAAATAAGTTAAAAAAATTGAAATCCTTTTGTAACAGACGAAGTTTCGTCCGAAGCCGTGATACTTCGAAAGAGACTGTCCATTTTGTACACGAAGTGCATCCAGTTTTTGCCGTAACCCTCTCAACTTTTTAGCACATGCTATGTGGGTGAAATTATGATACCATGCCAAGTTTCAACCATTTCAGAGTTCATTTGTGGTGCTTTTTAATTTTAGGGTCATTTAGCTCAAAACAATTCATTAAATGCATGAAAAATAGCAAATGAAGTTAGATAGGGTTGAAATTTTAGGATGTGGCTTCTAATGGTTCATATTGAATGCACAAAAAGTCTGGAGTTGAAATAAGTTAAAAAATTGAAATCCTTTTGTAACAGACGAGTTTTCGTCTGAAACCCTGATACTTCGAAAGAGACTGTCCATTTTGTACACGAAGTGCATCCAGTTTTTGCCGTAAACCTCTCAACTTTTTAGCACATGCTATGTGGGCGAAATTATGAAACCATGCCAAGTTTCAACCTTTTCAGAGTTCATTTGTGGTGCTTTTTAATTTCAGGGTCATTTAGCTCAAAACAATTCATTAAATGCATGAAAAATAGCAAATGAAGTTAGACAGGGTTGAAATTTTAGGATGTGGCTTCTAATGGTTCATATTGAATGCACAAAAAGTCTGGAGTTGAAATAAGTTAAAAAAATTGAAATCCTTTTGTAACATACGAGTTTTCGTCCGAAACCCTGATACTTCGAAAGAGACTGTCCATTTTGTACACGAAGTGCATCCAGTTTTTCCGTAACCCTCTCAACTTTTTAGCACATGCTATGTGGGTGAAATTTTGATACCATGCCAAGTTTCAACCTTTTCAGAGTTCATTTGTGGTGCTTTTTAATTTCAGGGTCATTTAGCTCAAAACAATTCATTAAATGCATGAAAAATAGCAAATGAAGTTAGATAAGGTTGAAATTTTAGGATGTGGCTTCTAATGGTTCATATTGAATGCACAAAAAGTCTGGAGTTGAAATAAGTTAAAAAATTGAAATCCTTTTGTAACAGACGAGTTTTCGTCCGAAACCCTGATACTTCGAAAGAGACTGTCCATTTTGTACACAAAGTGCATCCAGTTTTTGCCGTAAACCTCTCAACTTTTTAGCACATGCTATGTGGGCGAAATTATGATACCATGCCAAGTTTCAACCTTTTCAGAGTTCATTTGTGGTGCTTTTTAATTTCAGGGTCATTTAGCTCAAAACAATTCATTAAATGCATGAAAAATAGCAAATGAAGTTAGACAGGGTTGAAATTTTAGGATGTGGCTTCTAATGGTTCATATTGAATGCACAAAAAGTCTGGAGTTGAAATAAGTTAAAAAAATTGAAATCCTTTTGTAACATACGAGTTTTCGTCCGAAACCCTGATACTTCGAAAGAGACTGTCCATTTTGTACACGAAGTGCATCCAGTTTTTGCCGTAAACCTCTCAACTTTTTAGCACATGCTATGTGGGCGAAATTATGATACCATGCCAAGTTTCAACCTTTTCAGAGTTCATTTGTGGTGCTTTTTAATTTCAGGGTCATTTAGCTCAAAACAATTCATTAAATGCATGAAATATAGCAAATGAAGTTAGACAGGGTTGAAATTTTAGGATGTGGCTTCTAATGGTTCATATTGAATGCACAAAAAGTCTGGAGTTGAAATAAGTTAAAAAAATTGAAATCCTTTTGTAACATACGAGTTTTCGTCCGAAACCCTGATACTTCGAAAGAGATTGTCCATTTTGTACACGAAGTGCATCCAGTTTTTCCATAACCCTCTCAACTTTTTAGCACATGCTATGTGGGTGAAATTATGATACCATGCCAAGTTTCAACCATTTCAGAGTTCATTTGTGGTGCTTTTTAATTTCAGGGTCATTTAGCTCAAAACATTTCATTAAATGCATGAAAAATAGCAAATGAAGTTAGATAGGGTTGAAATTTTAGGATGTGGCTTCTAATGGTTCATATTGAATGCACAAAAAGTCTGGAGTTGAAATAAGTTAAAAAAATTGAAATCCTTTTGTAACATACGAGTTTTCTTCCGAAATAGACTGTCCATTTTGTACACGAAGTGCATCCAGTTTTTTCCGTAACCCTCTCAACTTTTTAGCACATGCTATGTTGGTGAAATTATGATACCATGCCAAGTTTCAACCTTTTCAGAGTTCATTTGTGGTGCTTTTTAATTTCAGGGTCATTTAGCTCAAAACAATTCATTAAATGCATGAAAAATAGCAAATGAAGTTAGATAGGGTTGAAATTTTTGGATGTGGCTTCTAATGGTTCATATTGAATGCACAAAAAGTCTGTACTTGAAATAAGTTAAAAAAATTGAAATCCTTTTGTAACCGACGAGTTTTCGTCCGAAACCGTGATACTTCGAAAGAGACTGTCCATTTTGTACACGAAGTACATCCAGTTTTTGCCGTAAACCTCCCAACTTTTTAGCACATGCTATGTGGGTGAAATTATGATACGATGCCAAGTTTCAACCTTTTCAGAGTTCATTTGTGGTGCTTTTTAATTTCAGGGTCATTTAGCTCAAAACAATTCATTAAATGCATGAAAAATAGCAAATGAAGTTAGATAGGGTGGAAATTTTAGGATGTGGCTTCTAATGGTTCATATTGAATGCAAAAAAAGTCTGGAGTTGAAATAAGTTAAAGAAAATTGAAATCCTTTTGTAACAGGCGAGTTTTCGTCCAAAACCCTGATACTTCGAAAGAGACTGTCCATTTTGTACACGAAGTGCATCCAGTTTTTCCGTAACCCTCTCAACTTTTTAGCACATGCTATGTGGGTGAAATTTTGATACCATGCCAAGTTTCAACCTTTTCGGAGTTCATTTGTGGTGCTTTTTAATTTCAGGGTCATTTAGCTCTAAACAATTCATTAAATGCATGAAAAATAGCAAATGAAGTTAGATAGGGTTGAAATTTTAGGATGTGGCTTCTAATGGTTCATATTGAATGCACAAAAAGTCTGGAGTTGAAATAAATTAAAAAATTGAAATCCTTTTGTAACAGACGAGTTTTCGTCCGAAACCCTGATACTTCGAAAGAGACTGTCCATTTTGTACACGAAGTGCATCCAGTTTTTGCCGTAAACCTCTCAACTTTTTAGCACATGCTATGTGGGTGAAATTATGATACCATGCCAAGTTTCAACCTTTTCAGAGTTCATTTGTGGTGCTTTTTAATTTCAGGGTCATTTAGCTCAAAACAATTCATTAAATGCATGAAAAATAGCAAATGAAGTTAGATAGGGTTGAAATTTTAGGATGTGGCTTCTAATGGTTCATATTGAATGCACAAAAAGTCTGGAATGGAAATAAGTTAAAAAAATTGAAATCCTTTTGTAACATACGAATTTTCGTCTGAAACCCTGATACTTCGAAAGAGACTGTCCATTTTGTACACGAAGTGCATCCAGTTTTTGCCGTAACCCTCTCAACTTTTTAGCACATGCTATGTGGGTGAAATTATGATACCATGCCAAGTTTCAACCATTTCAGAGTTCATTTGTGGTTCTTTTTAATTTTAGGGTCATTTAGCTCAAAACAATTCATTAAATGGATGAAAAATAGCAAATGAAGTTAGATAGGGTTGAAATTTTAGGATGTGGCTTCTAATAGTTCATATTGAATGCACAAAAAGTCTGGAGTTGAAATAAGTTAAAAAATTGAATTCCTTTTGTAACAGACGAGTTTTCGTCCGAAACCCTGATACTTCGAAAGAGACTGTCCATTTTGTACACGAAGTGCATCCAGTTTTTGCCGTAAACCTCTCAACTTTTTAGCACATGCTATGTGGGCGAAATTATGATACCATGCCAAGTTTCAACCTTTTCAGAGTTCATTTGTGGTGCTTTTTTATTTCAGGGTCATTTAGCTCAAAACAATTCATTAAATGCATGAAAAATAGCAAATGAAGTTAGACATGGTTGAAATTTTAGGATGTGGCTTCTAATGGTTCATATTGAATGCACAAAAAGTCTGGACTTGAAATAAGTTAAAAAAATTGAAATCCTTTTGTAACAGACGAGTTTTCGTCCGAAGCGTGATACTTCGAAAGAGACTGTCCATTTTGTACACGAAGTGCATCCAGTTTTTGCCGTAACCCTCTCAACTTTTTAGCACATGCTATGTGGGTGAAATTATGATACCATGCCAAGTTTCAACCATTTCAGAGTTCATTTGTGGTGCTTTTTAATATTATTGTCATTTAGCTCAAAACAATTCATTAAATGCATGAAAAATAGCAAATGAAGTTAGATAGGGTTGAAATTTTAGGATGTGGCTTCTAATGGTTCATATTGAATGCACAAAAAGTCTGGAGTTGAAATAAGTTAAAAAATTGAAATCCTTTTGTAACAGACGAGTTTTCGTCCGAAACCCTGATACTTCGAAAGAGATTGTCCATTTTGTACACGAAGTGCATCCAGTTTTTGCCGTAAACCTCTCAACTTTTTAGCACATGCTATGTGGGAGAAATTATGATACCATGCCAAGTTTCAACCTTTTCAGAGTTCATTTGTGGTGCTTTTTAATTTCAGGGTCATTTAGCTCAAAACAATTCATTAAATGCATGAAAAATAGCAAATGAAGTTAGACAGGGTTGAAATTTTAGGATGTGGCTTCTAATGGTTCATATTGAATGCACAAAAAGTCTGGAGTTGAAATAAGTTAAAAAAATTGAAATCCTTTTGTAACATACGAGTTTTCGTCCGAAACCCTAATACTTCGAAAGAGACTGTCCATTTTGTACACGAAGTGCATCCAGTTTTTCCATAACCCTCTCAACTTTTTAGCACATGCTATGTGGGTGAAATTTTGATACGATGCCAAGTTTCAACCTTTTCAGAGTTCATTTGTGGTGCTTTTTAATTTCAGGGTCATTTAGCTCAAAACAATTCATTAAATGCATGAAAAATAGCAAATGAAGTTAGATAGGGTTGAAATTTTAGGATGTGGCTTCTAATGGTTCATATTGAATGCACAAAAAGTCTGGAGTTGAAATAAATTAAAAAATTGAAATCCTTTTGTAACAGACGAGTTTTCGTCCGAAACCCTGATACTTCGAAAGAGACTGTCCATTTTGTACACGAAGTGCATCCAGTTTTTGCCGTAACCGTCTCAACTTTTTAGCACATGCTATGTGGCTGAAATGATGATACCATG
Source organism: Elymus sibiricus (assembly GCA_039707655.1). Lineage (NCBI taxonomy): Eukaryota > Viridiplantae > Streptophyta > Magnoliopsida > Poales > Poaceae > Elymus > Elymus sibiricus. Next base: position 113,953,200 of record CM077667.1, read on the forward strand.
CGAAGTTTCAACCATTTCAGAGTTCATTTGTGGTTCTTTTTAATTTCAGGGTCATTTAGCTCAAAACAATTCATTAAATGCATGAAAAATAGCAAATGAAGTTAGATAGGGTTGAAATTTTAGGATGTGGCTTCTAATGGTTCATATTGAATGCAAAAAAAGTCTGGAGTTGAAATAAGTTAAAGAAAATTGAAATCCTTTTGTAACAGGCGAGTTTTCGTCCAAAACCCTGATACTTCGAAAGAGACTGTCCATTTTGTACACGAAGTGCATCCAGTTTTTCCGTAACCCTCTCAACTTTTTAGCACATGCTATGTGGGTGAAATTTTGATACCATGCCAAGTTTCAACCTTTTCAGAGTTCATTTGTGGTGCTTTTTAATTTCAGGGTCATTTAGCTCAAAACAATTCATTAAATGCATGAAAAATAGCAAATGAAGTTAGATAGGGTGGAAATTTTAGGATGTGGCTTCTAATGGTTCATATTGAATGCAAAAAAAGTCTGGAGTTGAAATAAGTTAAAGAAAATTGAAATCCTTTTGTAACAGGCGAGTTTTCGTCCAAAACCCTGATACTTCGAAAGAGACTGTCCATTTTGTACACGAAGTGCATCCAGTTTTTCCGTAACCCTCTCAACTTTTTAGCACATGCTATGTGGGTGAAATTTTGATACCATGCCAAGTTTCAACCTTTTCAGAGTTCATTTGTGGTGCTTTTTAATTTCAGGGTCATTTAGCTCTAAACAATTCATTAAATGCATGAAAAATAGCAAATGAAGTTAGATAGGGTTGAAATTTTAGGATGTGGCTTCTAATGGTTCATATTGAATGCACAAAAAGTCTGGAGTTGAAATAAATTAAAAAATTGAAATCCTTTTGTAACAGACGAGTTTTCGTCCGAAACCCTGATACTTCGAAAGAGACTGTCCATTTTGTACACGAAGTGCATCCAGTTTTTTCCATAAACCTCTCAACTTTTTAGCACATGCTATGTGGGTGAAATTATGATACCATGCCAAGTTTCAACCTTTTCAGAGTTCATTTGTGGTGCTTTTTAATTTCAGGGTCATTTAGCTCAAAACAATTCATTAAATGCATGAAAAATAGCAAATGAAGTTAGATAGGGTTGAAATTTTAGGATGTGGCTTCTAATGGTTCATATTGAATGCACAAAAAGTCTGGAATGGAAATAAGTTAAAAAAATTGAAATCCTTTTGTAACATACGAATTTTCGTCTGAAACCCTGATACTTCGAAAGAGACTGTCCATTTTGTACACGAAGTGCATCCAGTTTTTGCCGTAACCCTCTCAACTTTTTAGCACATGCTATGTGGGTGAAATTATGATACCATGCCAAGTTTCAACCATTTCAGAGTTCATTTGTGGTGCTTTTTAATTTCAGGGTCATTTAGCTCAAAACAATTCATTAAATGCATGAAAAATAGCAAATAAAGTTAGATAGGGTTGAAATTTTAGGATGTGGCTTCTAATGGTTCATATTGAATGCACAAAAAGTCTGGACTTGAAATAAGTTAAAAAAAATTGAAATCCTTTTGTAACAGACGAGTTTTCGTCCGAAGCCGTGATACTTCGAAAGACACTGTCCATTTTGTACACGAAGTGCATCCAGTTTTTGCTGTAACCCTCTCAACTTTTTAGCACATGCTATGTCGGTGAAATTATGATACCATGCCAAGTTTCTACCATTTCAGAGTTCATCTGTGGTGCTTTTTAATTTTAGGGTCATTTAGCTCAAAACAATTCATTAAATGCATGAAAAATAGCAAATGAAGTTAGATAGGGTTGAAATTTTAGGATGTGGCTTCTAATGGTTCATATTGAATGCACAAAAAGTCTGGAGTTGAAATAAGTTAAAAAATTGAATTCCTTTTGTAACAGACGAGTTTTCGTCCGAAACCCTGATACTTCGAAAGAGACTGTCCATTTTGTACACGAAGTGCATCCAGTTTTTGCCGTAAACCTCTCAACTTTTTAGCACATGCTATGTGGGCGAAATTATGATACCATGCCAAGTTTCAACCTTTTCAGAGTTCATTTGTGGTGCTTTTTTATTTCAGGGTCATTTAGCTCAAAACAATTCATTAAATGCATGAAAAATAGCAAATGAAGTTAGACATGGTTGAAATTTTAGGATGTGGCTTCTAATGGTTCATATTGAATGCACAAAAAGTCTGGACTTGAAATAAGTTAAAAAAATTGAAATCCTTTTGTAACAGACGAGTTTTCGTCCGAAGCGTGATACTTCGAAAGAGACTGTCCATTTTGTACACGAAGTGCATCCAGTTTTTGCCGTAACCCTCTCAACTTTTTAGCACATGCTATGTGGGTGAAATTATGATACCATGCCAAGTTTCAACCATTTCAGAGTTCATTTGTGGTGCTTTTTAATATTATTGTCATTTAGCTCAAAACAATTCATTAAATGCATGAAAAATAGCAAATGAAGTTAGATAGGGTTGAAATTTTAGGATGTGGCTTCTAATGGTTCATATTGAATGCACAAAAAGTCTGGAGTTGAAATAAGTTAAAAAATTGAAATCCTTTTGTAACAGACGAGTTTTCGTCCGAAACCCTGATACTTCGAAAGAGACTGTCCATTTTGTACACGAAGTGCATCCAGTTTTTGCCGTAAACCTCTCAACTTTTTAGCACATGTTATGTGGGAGAAATTATGATACCATGCCAAGTTTCAACCTTTTCAGAGTTCATTTGTGGTGCTTTTTAATTTCAGGGTCATTTAGCTCAAAACAATTCATTAAATGCATGAAAAATAGCAAATGAAGTTAGACAGGGTTGAAATTTTAGGATGTGGCTTCTAATGGTTCATATTGAATGCACAAAAAGTCTGGAGTTGAAATAAGTTAAAAAAATTGAAATCCTTTTGTAACATACGAGTTTTCGTCCGAAACCCTGATACTTCGAAAGAGACTGTCCATTTTGTACACGAAGTGCATCCAGTTTTTCCATAACCCTCTCAACTTTTTAGCACATGCTATGTGGGTGAAATTTTGATACGATGCCAAGTTTCAACCTTTTCAGAGTTCATTTGTGGTGCTTTTTAATTTCAGGGTCATTTAGCTCTAAACAATTCATTAAATGCATGAAAAATAGCAAATGAAGTTAGATAGGGTTGAAATTTTAGGATGTGGCTTCTAATGGTTCATATTGAATGCACAAAAAGTCTGGAGTTGAAATAAGTTAAAAAATTGAAATCCTTTTGTAACAGACGAGTTTTCGTCCGAAACCCTGATACTTCGAAAGAGACTGTCCATTTTGTACACGAAGTGCATCCAGTTTTTGCCGTAAACCTCTCAACTTTTTAGCACATGCTATGTGGGTGAAATTATGATACCATGCCAAGTTTCAACCTTTTCATAGTTCATTTGTGGTGCTTTTTAATTTCAGGGTCATTTAGCTCAATACAATTCATTAAATGCATGAAAAATAGCAAATGAAGTTACATAGGGTTGAAATTTTAGGATGTGGCTTCTAATGGTTCATATTGAATGCACAAAAAGTCTGGAGTTGAAATAAGTTAAAAAAATTGAAATCCTTTTGTAACAGACGAGTTTTCGTCCGAAACCGTGATACTTCGAAAGAGACTGTCCATTTTGTACACGAAGTGCATCCAGTTTTTGCCGTAACCGTCTCAACTTTTTAGCACATGCTATGTGGCTGAAATGATGATACCATGCCAAGTTTCAACCATTTCAGAGTTCATTTGTGGTTCTTTTTAATTTCAGGGTCATTTAGCTCAAAACAATTCATTAAATGCATGAAAAATAGCAAATGAAGTTAGATAGGGTTGAAATTTTAGGATGTGGCTTCTAATGGTTCATATTGAATGCAAAAAAAGTCAGGAATTGAAATACGTTAAAGAAAATTGGAATCCTTTTGTAACAGGCAAGTTTTCGTCCAAAACCCTGATACTTCGAAAGAGACTGTCCATTTTCTATACGAAGTGCATCTAGTTGTTGCTGTAACCCTCTCAACTTTTTAGCACATGCTATGTGCGTGAAATTATGATACCATGCCAAGTTTCAACCATTTCAGAGTTCATTTGTGGTGCTTTTTAATTTCAGGGTCATTTAGCTCAAAACAATTCATTAAATGCATGAAAAATAGCAAATGAAGTTAGATAGGGTTGAAATTTTAGGATGTGGCTTCTAATGGTTCATATTGAATGCACAAAAAGTCTGGAGTTGAAATAAGTTAAAAAAAATTGAAATCCTTTTGTAACATACGAGTTTTCTTCCGAAATAGACTGTCCATTTTGTACACGAAATGCATCCAGTTTTTTCCGTAACCCTCTCAACTTTTTAGCACATGCTATGTCGGTGAAATTATGATACCATGCCAAGTTTCAACCTTTTCAGAGTTCATTTGTGGTGCTTTTTAATTTCAGGGTCATTTAGCTCAAAACAATCCATTAAATGCATGAAAAATAGCAAATGAAGTTAGATAGGGTTGAAATTTTAGGATGTGGCTTCTAATGGTTCATCTTGAATGCACAAAAAGTCTGGAGTTGAAATAAGTTAAAAAAATTGAAATCCTTTTGTAACAGACGAGTTTTCGTCCGAAACCCTGATACTTCGAAAGAGAATGTCCATTTTGTACACGAAGTGTATCCAGTTTTTGCCATAAGCCTCTCAACTTTCTAGCACATGCTATGTGGGTGAAATTATGACACCATGCCAAGTTTCAACCTTTTCAGAGTTCATTTGTGGTGCTTTTTAATTTCAGGGTCATTTAGCTCAAAACAATTCATTAAATGCATGAAAAATAGCAAATGAAATTAGATAGGGTTGAAATTTTAGGATGTGGCTTCTAATGGTTCATATTGAATGCACAAAAAGTATGGAGTTGAAATAAGTTAAAAAAATTGAAATCCTTTTGTAACATACGAGTTTTCGTCCGAAACCCTGATACTTCTAAAGAGACTGTCCATTTTGTACACGAAGTGCATCCAGTTTTTGTCGTAACCCTCTCAACTATTTAGCACATGCTATGTGGGTGAAATTATGATACCATGCCAAGTTTCAACCTTTTTAGAGTTCATTTGTGGGGCTTTTTAATTTCAGGGTCATTTAGCTCAAAACAATTCATTAAATGCATGAAAAATAGCAAATGAAGTTAGATAGGGTTGAAATTTTAGGATGTTGCTTCTAATGGTTCATATTGAATGCACAAAAAGTCTGGAGTTGAAATAAGTTAAAAAAATTGAAATCCTTTTGTAACAGACGTGTTTTCTTCCGAAACCCTGATACTTCGAAAGAGACTGTCCATTTTGTACACGAAGTGCATCCAGTTTTTTCCGTAACCCTCTCAAATTTTTAGCACATGCTATGTGGGTGAAATTATGATACCATGCCAAGTCCAACCTTTTCAGAGTTCATTTGTGGTGCTTTTTAATTTCAGGGTAATTTAGCTCAAAACAATCCATTAAATGCATGAAAAATAGCAAATGAAGTTACATAGGGTTGAAATTTTAGAATGTGGCTTATAATGGTTCATATTGAATGCACAAAAAGTCTGGAGTTGAAATAAGATTAAAAAATTGAAATCCTTTTGTAACAGACGAGTTTTCGTCCGAAACCCTGATACTTCGAAAGAGACTGTCCATTTTGTACACGAAGTGCATCCAGTTTTTGCCGTAACCCTCTCAACTTTTTAGCACGTGCTATGTGGGTGAAATTATGATACCATGCCAAGTGTCAACCTTTTCAGAGTTCATTTGTGGTGCTTTTTAATTTCAGGGTCATTTAGCTCAAAACAATTCATTAAATGCATGAAAAATAGCAAATGAAGTTACATAGGGTTGAAATTTTAGGATGTGGCTTATAATGGTTCATATTGAATGCACAAAAAGTCTGGAGTTGAAATAAGTTAAAAAAATGAAATCCTTTTGTAACAGACGAATTTTCGTCCGAAACCCTGATACTTCGAAAGAGACTATCCATTTTGTACACGAAGTGCATCCAGTTTTTGCCGTTACCCTCTCAACTTTTTAGCACATGCTATGTGATTGAAATTATGATAACATGCCAAGTTTCAACCATTTCAGAGTTCATTTGTGGTGCTTTCTAATTTCAGGGTCATTTAGCTCAAAACAATTCATTAAATGCATGAAAAATAGCAAATGAAGTTAGATAGGGTTGAAATTTTAGGATGTGGCTTCTAATGGTTCATATTGAATGCACAAAAAGTCTGGAGTTGAAATAAGTTAAAAAAAATTGAAATCCTTTTGTAACAGACGAGTTCTCGTCCGAAACCCTGATACTTCGAAAGAGACTGTCCATTTTGTACACGAAGTGCATCCAGTTTTTGCCGTAACCCTCTCAATTTTTTAGCACATGCTATGAGGGTGAAATTATGATACCATGCCAAGTTTCAACCTTTTCAGAGTTCATTTGTGGTGCTTTTTAATTTCAGGGTCATTTAGCTCAAAACAATTCATTAAATGCATGAAAAATAGCAAATGAAGTTACATAGGGTTGAAATTTTAGGATGTGGCTTCTAATGGTTCATATTGAATGCACAAAAAGTCTGGAGTTGAAATAAGTTAAAAAAATTGTAATCCTTTTGTAGCAGACGAGTTTTCGTCCGAAACCCTGATACTTCGAAGGAGACTGTCCATTTTGTACATGAAGTGCATCCATTTTTTGCCGTAACCCTCTCAACTTTTTAGCACAGGCTATGTGGGTGAAATTATGATATCATGCCAAGTTTCAACCATTTCAGAGTTCATTTGTGGTGCTTTTTAATTTCAGGGTCATTTAGCTCAAAACAATTCATTAAATGCATGAAAAATAGCAAATGAAGTTAGATAGGGTTGAAATTTTAGGACGTGGCTTCTAATGGTTCATATTTAATGCACAAAAAGTCTGGAGTTGAAATAATTGAAAAAATTGAAATCCTTTTGTAAGAGACGAGTTTTCGTCCGAAACCATGATACTTCGAAAGAGACTGTCCATTTTGTACACGAAGTGCATCCAGTTTTTGCCGTAACTCTCTCAACTTTTTAGCACATGCTATGTGGGTGAAATTATGATACCATGCGAAGTTTCAACCATTTCAGAGTTCATTTGTGGTTCTTTTTAATTTTAGGGTCATTTAGCTCAAAACAATTCATTAAATGCATGAAAAATACCAAATGAAGTTAGATAGGGTTGAAATTTTAGGATGTGGCTTCTAATGGTTCATGTTGAATGCAAAAAAAGTCTGGAGTTGAAATAATTTTAAAAAAATTGAAATCCTTTTGTAACAGGCGAGTTTTCGTCCAAAACCCTGATACTTCGAAAGAGACTGTCCATTTTGTACACGAAGTGCATCCAGTTTTTGCCGTAACCCTCTCAACTTTTTAGCACATGCTATGTGGGTGAAATTATGACACCATGCCAAGTTTCAACCTTTTCAGAGTTCATTTGTGGTGCTTTTTAATTTCAGGGTCATTTAGCTCAAAACAATTCATTAAATGCATGAAAAATAGCAAATGAAGTTAGATAGGGTTGAAATTTTAGGATGTGGCTTCTAATGGTTCATATTGAATGCACAAAAAGTCTGGAGTTGAAATAAGTTAAAAAATTGAAATCCTTTTGTAACAGACGAGTTTTCGTCCGAAACCCTGATACTTCGAAAGAGACTGTCCATTTTGTACACGAAGTGCATCCAGTTTTTGCCGTAAACCTCTCAACTTTTTAGCACATGCTATGTGGGTGAAATTATGATACCATGCCAAGTTTCAACCTTTTCAGAGTTCATTTGTGGTGCTTTTTAATTTCAGGGTCATTTAGCTCAAAACAATTCATTAAATGCATGAAAAATAGCAAATGAAGTTAGATAGGGTTGAAATTTTAGGATGTGGCTTCTAATGGTTCATATTGAATGCACAAAAAGTCTGGAGTTGAAATAAGTTAAAAAAATTGAAATCCTTTTGTAACAGACGTGTTTTCTTCCGAAACCCTGATACTTCGAAAGAGACTGTCCATTTTGTACACGAAGTGCATCCAGTTTTTTCCGTAACCCTCTCAACTTTTTAGCACATGCTATGTGGGTGAAATTATGATACCATGCCAAGTCCAACCTTTTCAGAGTTCATTTGTGGTGCTTTTTAATTTCAGGGTAATTTAGCTCAAAACAATCCATTAAATGCATGAAAAATAGCAAATGAAGTTACATAGGGTTGAAATTTTAGAATGTGGCTTATAATGGTTCATATTGAATGCACAAAAAGTCTGGAGTTGAAATAAGTTAAAAAAATTGAAATCCTTTTGTAACATACGAGTTTTCGTCCGAAACCCTGATACTTCTAAAGAGACTGTCCATTTTGTACACGAAGTGCATCCAGTTTTTGTCGTAACCCTCTCAACTTTTTAGCACGTGCTATGTGGGTGAAATTATGATACCATGCCAAGTGTCAACCTTTTCAGAGTTCATTTGTGGTGCTTTTTAATTTCAGGGTCATTTAGCTCAAAACAATTCATTAAATGCATGAAAAATAGCAAATGAAGTTACATAGGGTTGAAATTTTAGGATGTGGCTTATAATGGTTCATATTGAATGCACAAAAAGTCTGGAGTTGAAATAAGTTAAAAAAATTGAAATCCTTTTGTAACAGACGAATTTTCGTCCGAAACCCTGATACTTCGAAAGAGACTATCCATTTTGTACACGAAGTGCATCCAGTTTTTGCCGTTACCCTCTCAACTTTTTAGCACATGCTATGTGGGTGAAATTATGATAACATGCCAAGTTTCAACCATTTTAGAGTTCATTTGTGGTGCTTTCTAATTTCAGGGTCATTTAGCTCAAAACAATTCATTAAATGCATGAAAAATAGCAAATGAAGTTAGATAGGGTTGAAATTTTAGGATGTGGCTTCTAATGGTTCATATTGAATGCACAAAAAGTCTGGAGTTGAAATAAGTTAAAAAAAATTGAAATCCTTTTGTAACAGACGAGTTCTCGTCCGAAACCCTGATACTTCGAAAGAGACTGTCCATTTTGTACACGAAGTGCATCCAGTTTTTGCCGTAACCCTCTCAATTTTTTAGCACATGCTATGAGGGTGAAATTATGATACCATGCCTAGTTTCAACCTTTTCAGAGTTCATTTGTGGTGCTTTTTAATTTCAGGGTCATTTAGCTCAAAACAATTCATTAAATGCATGAAAAATAGCAAATGAAGTTACATAGGGTTGAAATTTTAGGATGTGGCTTCTAATGGTTCATATTGAATGCACAAAAAGTCTGGAGTTGAAATAAGTTAAAAAAATTGTAATCCTTTTGTAGCAGACGAGTTTTCGTCCGAAACCCTGATACTTCGAAGGAGACTGTCCATTTTGTACATGAAGTGCATCCATTTTTTGCCGTAACCCTCTCAACTTTTTAGCACAGGCTATGTGGGTGAAATTATGATATCATGCCAAGTTTCAACCATTTCAGAGTTCATTTGTGGTGCTTTTTAATTTCAGGGTCATTTAGCTCAAAACAATTCATTAAATGCATGAAAAATAGCAAATGAAGTTAGATAGGGTTGAAATTTTAGGACGTGGCTTCTAATGGTTCATATTTAATGCACAAAAAGTCTGGAGTTGAAATAATTTAAAAAATTGAAATCCTTTTGTAAGAGACGAGTTTTCGTCCGAAACCATGATACTTCGAAAGAGACTGTCCATTTTGTACACGAAGTGCATCCAGTTTTTGCCGTAACTCTCTCAACTTTTTAGCACATGCTATGTGGGTGAAATTATGATACCATGCGAAGTTTCAACCATTTCAGAGTTCATTTGTGGTTCTTTTTAATTTCAGGGTCATTTAGCTCAAAACAATTCATTAAATGCATGAAAAATACCAAATGAAGTTAGATAGGGTTGAAATTTTAGGATGTGGCTTCTAATGGTTCATGTTGAATGCAAAAAAAGTCTGGAGTTGAAATAATTTTAAAAAAATTGAAATCCTTTTGTAACAGGCGCGTTTTCGTCCAAAACCTTGATACTTCGAAAGAGACTGTCCATTTTGTACACGAAGTGCATCCAGTTCTTGCCGTAACCCTCTCAACTTTTTAGCACATGCTATGTGGGTGAAATTATGATAGCATGCCATGTTTCAACCATTTCAGAGTTCATTTGTGGTGCTTTTTAATTTCAGGGTCATTTAGCTCAAAACAATTCATTAAATGCATGAAAAATAGCAAATGAAGTTAGATAGGGTTGAAATTTTAGGATGTGGCTTCTAATTGTTCATATTGAATGCACAAAAAGTCTGGAGTTGAAATAAGTGAAAAAAATTGAAATCCTTTTGTAACAAACGAGTTTTCTTCCGAAACCCTGATACTTCGGAAGAGACTATCCATTTTGTACACGATGTGCATCCAATTTTTTCCGTAACCCTCTCAACTTTTTAGCACATGCTATGTGGGTGAAATTATGATACCATGCCAAGTTTCAACCTTTTCAGAGTTCATTTGTGATGCTTTTTAATTTCAGGGTCATTTAGCTCAAAACAATCCGTTAAATGCATGAAAAATAGCAAATGAAGTTACATAGGGTTGAAATTTTAGGATGTGGCTTATAATGGTTCATTTTGAATGCACAAAAAGTCTGGAGTTGAAATAAGTTAAAAAAATTGAAATCCTTTTGTAACAGACGAGTTTTCGTCTGAAACCCTGATACTTCGAAAGAGACTGTCCATTTTGTACACGAAGTGCATCCAGTTTTTGCCGTAACCCTCTCAACTTTTTAGCACATGCTATGTGGGTGAAATTATTATACCATGCCAAGTTTCAACCATTTCAGAGTTCATTTGTGGTGCTTTTTAATTTCAGGGTCATTTAGCTCAAAACAATTCATTAAATGCATGAAAATAGCAAATGAAGTTACATAGGGTTGAAATTTTAGGATGTGGCTTCTAATGGTTCATATTGAATGCACAAAAAGTCTGGAGTTGAAATAAGTTAAAAAAATTGTAATCCTTTTGTAGCAGACGAGTTTTCGTCCGAAACCCTGATACTTCGAAAGAGACTGTCCATTTTGTACATGAAGTGCATCCATTTTTTGCCGTAACCCTCTCAACTTTTTAGCACATGCTATGTGGGTGAAATTATGATATCATGCCAAGTTTCAACCATTTCAGAGTTCATTTGTGGTGCTTTTTAATTTCAGGGTCATTTAGCTCAAAACAATTCATTAAATGCATGAAAAATAGCAAATGAAGTTAGATAGGGTTGAAATTTTAGGATGTGGCTTCTAATGGTTCATATTTAATGCACAAAAAGTCTGGAGTTGAAATAATTTAAAAAATTGAAATCCTTTTGTAAGAGACGAGTTTTCGTCCGAAACCCTGATACTTCGAAAGAGACTGTCCATTTTGTACACGAAGTGCATCCAGTTTTTGCCGTAACTCTCTCAACTTTTTAGCACATGCTATGTGGGTGAAATTACGATACCATGCGAAGTTTCAACCATTTCAGAGTTCATTTGTGGTTCTTTTTAATTTCAGGGTCATTTAGCTCAAAACAATTCATTAAATGCATGAAAAATACCAAATGAAGTTAGATAGGGTTGAAATTTTAGGATGTGGCTTCTAATGGTTCATGTTGAATGCAAAAAAAGTCTGGAGTTGAAATAATTTTAAAAAAATTGAAATCCTTTTGTAACAGGCGAGTTTTCGTCCAAAACCCTGATACTTCGAAAGAGACTGTCCATTTTGTACACGAAGTGCATCCAGTTTTTGCCGTAACCCTCTCAACTTTTTAGCACATGCTATGTGGGTGAAATTATGATAGCATGCCATGTTTCAACCATTTCAGAGTTCATTTCTGGTGCTTTTTAATTTCTGGGTCATTTAGCTCAAAACAATTCATTAAATGCATGAAAAATAGCAAATGAAGTTAGATAGGGTTGAAATTTTAGGATGTGGCTTCTAATGGTTCATATTGAATGCACAAAAAGTCTGGAGTTGAAATAAGTTAAAAAAATTGAAATCTTTTTCTAAGAGACGAGTTTTCGTCTGAAACCCTGATACTTCGAAAGAGACTGTCCATTTTGTACACGAAGTGCATCCAGTTTTTGCCGTAACCCTCTCAAATTTTTAGCACATGCTATGTGGGTGAAATTATGATACCATGCCAAGTTTCAACCTTTTCAGAGTTCATTTGTGGTGCTTTTTAATTTCAGGGTCATTTAGCTCAAAACAATCCGTTAAATGCATGAAAAATAGCAAATGAAGTTACATAGGGTTGAAATTTTAGGATGTGGCTTATAATGGTTCATTTTGAATACACAAAAAGTCTGGAGTTTAAATAAGTTAAAAAAATTGAAATCCTTTTGTAACAGACGAGTTTTCGTCCGAAACCCTGATACTTCGAAAGAGACTGTCCATTTTGTACACGAAGTGCATCCAGTTTTTGCCGTAACCCTCTCAACTTTTTAGCACATGCTATGTGGGTGAAATTATGATACCATGCCAAGTTTCAACCATTTCAGAGTTCATTTGTATTGCTTTTTAATTTCAGGGTCATTTAGCTCAAAACAATTCATTAAATGCATGAAAAATAGCAAATGAAGTTACATAGGGTTGAAATTTTAGGATGTGGCTTCTAATGGTTCATATTGAATGCACAAAATGTCTGGAGTTGAAATAAGTTAAAAAAATTGTAATCCTTTTGTAGCAGACGAGTTTTCGTCCGAAACCCTGATACTTCGAAAGAGACTGTCCATTTTGTACATGAAGTGCATCCATTTTTTGCCGTAACCCTCTCAACTTTTTAGCACAGGCTATGTGGGTGAAATTATGATATCATGCCAAGTTTCAACCATTTCAGAGTTCATTTGTGGTGCTTTTTAATTTCAGGGTCATTTAGCTCAAAACAATTCATTAAATGCATGAAAAATAGCAAATGAAGTTAGATAGGGTTGAAATTTTAGGATGTGGCTTCTAATGGTTCATATTTAATGCACAAAAAGTCTGGAGTTGAAATAATTTAAAAAATTGAAATCCTTTTGTAAGAGACGAGTTTTCGTCCGGAACCCTGATACTTCGAAAGAGACTGTCCATTTTGTACACGAAGTGCATCCAGTTTTTGCCGTAACTCTCTCAACTTTTTAGCACATGCTATGTGGGTGAAATTATGATACCATGCGAAGTTTCAACCATTTCAGAGTTCATTTGTGGTTCTTTTTAATTTCAGGGTCATTTAGCTCAAAACAATTCATTAAATGCATGAAAAATACCAAATGAAGTTAGATAGGGTTGAAATTTTAGGATGTGGCTTCTAATGGTTCATGTTGAATGCAAAAAAAGTCTGGAGTTGAAATAATTTTAAAAAAATTGAAATCCTTTTGTAACAGGCGAGTTTTCGTCAAAACCCTGATACTTCGAAAGAGACTGTCCATTTTGTACACGAAGTGCATCCAGTTTTTGCCGTAACCCTCTCAACTTTTTAGCACATGCTATGTGGGTGAAATTATGATAGCATGCCATGTTTCAACCATTTCAGAGTTCATTTGTGGTGCTTTTTAATTTCAGGGTCATTTAGCTCAAAACAATTCATTAAATGCATGAAAAATAGCAAATGAAGTTAGATAGGGTTGAAATTTTAGGATGTGGCTTCTAATTGTTCATATTGAATGCACAAAAAGTCTGGAGTTGAAATAAGTTAAAAAAATTGAAATCCTTTTGTAACAGACGAGTTTTCTTCCGAAACCCTGATACTTCGAAAGAGACTATCCATTTTGTACACGAAGTGCATCCAATTTTTTCCGTAACCCTCTCAACTTTTTAGCACATGCTATGTGGGTGAAATTATGATACCATGCCAAGTTTCAACCTTTTCAGAGTTCATTTGTGGTGCTTTTTAATTTCAGGGTCATTTAGCTCAAAACAATCCGTTAAATGCATGAAAAATAGCAAATGAAGTTACATAGGGTTGAAATTTTAGGATGTGGCTTATAATGGTTCATTTTGAATGCACAAAAAGTCTGGAGTTGAAATAAGTTAAAAAAATTGAAATCCTTTTGTAACAGACAAGTTTTCGTCCGAAACCTTGATACTTCGAAAGAGACTGTCCATTTTGTACACGAAGTGCATCCAGTTTTTGCCGTAACCCTCTCAACTTTTTAGCACATGCTATGTGGGTGAAATTATTATACCATGCCAAGTTTCAACCATTTCAGAGTTCATTTGTGGTTCTTTTTAATTTCAGGGTCATTTAGCTCAAAACAATTCATTAAATGCATGAAAAATAGCAAATGAAGTTAGATAGGATTGAAATTTTAGGATGTGGCTTCTAATGGTTCATGTTGAATGCAAAAAAAGTCTGGAGTTGAAATAATTTTAAAAAAATTGAAATCCTTATGTAACAGGCGAGTTTTCGTCCAAAACCCTGATACTTCGAAAGAGACTGTCCATTTTGTACACGAAGTGCATCCAGTTTTTGCCGTAACCCTCTCAACTTTTTAGCACATGCTATGTGGGTGAAATTATGATAGCATGCCATGTTTCAACCATTTCAGAGTTCATTTGTGGTGCTTTTTAATTTCAGGGTCATTTAGCTCAAAACAATTCATTAAATGCATGAAAAATAGCAAATGAAGTTAGATAGGGATGAAATTTTAGGATGTGGCTTCTAATTGTTCATATTGAATGCACAAAAAGTCTGGAGTTGAAATAAGTTAAAAAAATTGAAATCCTTTTGTAACAGACGAGTTTTCTTCCGAAACCCTGATACTTCGAAAGAGACTATCCATTTTGTACACGAAGTGCATCCAATTTTTTCCGTAACCCTCTCAACTTTTTAGCACATGCTATGTGGGTGAAATTATGATACCATGCCAAGTTTCAACCTTTTCAGAGTTCATTTGTGGTGCTTTTTAATTTCAGGGTCATTTAGCTCAAAACAATCCGTTAAATGCATGAAAAATAGCAAATGAAGTTACATAGGGTTGAAATTTTAGGATGTGGCTTATAATGGTTCATTTTGAATGCACAAAAAGTCTGGAGTTGAAATAAGTTAAAAAAATTGAAATCCTTTTGTAACAGACGAGTTTTCGTCCGAAACCCTGATACTTCGAAAGAGACTGTCCATTTTGTACATGAAGTGCATCCAGTTTTTGCCGTAACCCTCTCAACTTTTTAGCACATGCTATGTGGGTGAAATTATTATACCATGCCAAGTTTCAACCATTTCAGAGTTCATTTGTGGTGCTTTTTAATTTCAGGGTCATTTAGCTCAAAACAATTCATTAAATGCATGAAAAATAGCAAATGAAGTTAGATAGGATTGAAATTTTAGGATGTGGCTTCTAATGGTTCATATTGAATGCAAAAAAAGTCTGGAGTTTAAATAATTTTAAAAAAATTGAAATCCTTTTGTAACAGGCGAGTTTTCGTCCAAAACCCTGATACTTCGAAAGAGACTGTCCATTTTGTACACGAAGTGCATCCAGTTTTTGCCGAAACCCTCTCAACTTTTTAGCACATGCTATGTGGGTGAAATTATGATAGCATGCCATGTTTCAACCATTTCAGAGTTCATTTGTGGTGCTTTTTAATTTCAGGGTCATTTAGCTCAAAACAATTCATTAAATGCATGAAAAATAGCAAATGAAGTTAGATAGGGTTGAAATTTTAGGATGTGGCTTCTAATGGTTCATATTGAATGCACAAAAAGTCTGGAGTTGAAATAAGTTAAAAAAATTGAAATCCTTTTGTAACAGACGAGTTTTCGTCCGAAACCCTGATACTTCGAAAGAGACTGTCCATTTTGTACACGAAGTGCATCCAGTTTTTTCCGTTACCCTCTCAACTTTTTACCACATGCTATTTGGGTGAAATTATGATACCATGCCAAGTTTCAACCATTTCAGAGTTCATTTGTGGTGCTTTCTAATTTCAGGGTCATTTAGCTCAAAACAATTCATTAAATGCATGAAAAATAGCAAATGAAGTTAGATAGGGTTGAAATTTTAGGATGTGGCTTCTAATGGTTCATATTGAATGCACAAAAAGTCTGGAGTTGAAATAAGTTAAAAAATTGAAATCCTTTTGTAACACACGAGTTTTCGTCCGAAACCCTGATACTTCGAAAGAGACTGTCCATTTTGTACACGAAGTGCATCCAGTTTTTGCCGTAACCCTCTCAACTTTTTAGCACATGCTATGTGGGTGAAATTATGATACCATGCCAAGTTTCAACCTTTTCAGAGTTCATTTGTGGTGCTTTTTAATTTCAGGGTCATTTAGCTCAAAAAAATTCATTAAATGCATGAAAAATAGCAAATGAAGTTACATAGGGTTGAAATTTTAGGATGTGGCTTCTAATGGTTCATATTGAATGCACAAAAAGTCTGGAGTTGAAATAAGTTAAAAAAAATTGAAATCCTTTTGTAGCAGACGAGTTTTCGTCCGAAACCCTGATACTTCGAAAGAGACTGTCCATTTTGAACACGAAGTGCATCCAGTTTTTGCCGTAACCCTCTCAACTTTTTAGTACATGCTATGTGGGTGAAATTATGATACCATGCCAAGTTTCAACCTTTTCAGAGTTCATTTGTAGTGATTTTGATTAAAACAAATGAAGGTATAAAACTAAAAAGAGTTAAACAGAATCTGGTTTTGATTAAAACACCTATTTAAAATATCCTAAAAATTCCAAAATTTAACAAAATGATAAAAAATACTAATATTAAACAACAGCAAAAACAATCACTCAAAAATCTGTTTTTAAACTAAAGTTATTTACAAACTAGTGATTCGCAAAAATTTCAAAAGAATTCAAATTTAAACTATTTAAATTTGAAAACTACTGACACTAACTGAAAGTTTGTAATTGTTTTGACCTAAAGCAAAACGATTCATTAAAAACCTATAAATATTCTAACAGTTATTGCAAATATAAAAACAATTATTCCAAACATAAAACAGAAAAACAAAAAAAGCAAAAATATACCTTTAGTCCCGGTTGGTGATACAAACCGGGACTAAAGGTCCCTTCCCGCGCGTATTTGGGCCGCCGAAAAGGCCTCTTTAGGCCCGGTTGGTATCACCAACCGGGACTTAAGGGAGGACCTTTAGTCCTTTCTATATAACTTTTCCGTCTTCCTCCCCCAAATTCACTCCGTCTTCACTCGCTTCGACGACGCCGCCAGGCTGCCACGCCCGCGCCCCCGATCGACGGCGCCGTCCGTCCACGCGCTGCCGTAACTCTCTTCCTCCACGCCGTCGCCCTCAGCTCCGCTAGCGCCGCTCCTCCCAGCCGCCGGCCGTCGCCCTCAGCCGCCGATCCTCCCTCAACTCCGCCGACTTCGCCGCCGCTCTCCTCCTCCACGCCGGCGCCCTCAGCTCCGCCGGCGCCGCTCCTCCACGCCGTCGCCGTCAGCTCTGCCGGCGCCGCTCTCCTCCTCCACGCCGTAAGCACCATTTTCCTTCGACGTTTTTTCCTTGCATCAAACTCATATATATCTATAAGCCTGTCAGTCGTGAACTCCAAAACAATCAGTCGTAATTGACACCTCAAAATACAAGTTCTGAAACTCTGGATTCCTTAGGACATCAAGCTCATAATGTCGTAATTGACACCTCAAGTTATCCCTTTCCTGTTCCGAAAAATCAGTGGGACAAAACTTTGTAGCAAGAAGACACACATTTTCAATGCTGAATGATCTGAAAGAATTCCTTGGATCAAGTGAGGTACACAAAATAAGGAGCTCCATAGTTTTTCACTGAACCTACTATTTAACTCTTGTAGCTGCTGATCAACGACAACTGTGAACGAATTGATGGATCGCCCTTTATAAAATCCTTAATTTCAGAACGAATTGATGCATCTTCAGGTTGTGCTGCATTTTCTAGATGGGTGGTAGGAATTGGATTGGCCAAAACCAACTCTAGTACATCTTGGGAATTAGGAACTGGAATCACATCATCGATCACCAAGACCAAAAATATCTATATTTAGTAGCTGAAGATCTAACTTGTACACAAATGATATTGAGCGTACATAATCTATCTAGTTCAGTTCTAAAAATTTAGAAGAAAAGGTCAAGATTTGAAGCTATACCTAGAGAAGTACTGGCAGAAACAGATCTGGCAAATGATCTGTTAATTTCCAAATCGGTCAATCCAGTATTTCACGATTCACCGTCTGGATCTTGCAATGATTTGAGCGCCCTTGTGATTCTGCTTAGTGAATGCATTCTAATTGTTTTATATTTGTTCTGGATTAGTTAAGCTATGGACGACCGTGATCAAGAGAATGCCATGTACGACCTGATACGCTCCGGAAACGAAGAGAATGAAGTAGATGATGGCTCACAATACCTTAACCCATCCGGTGAGGGAATTGAGGAAGAACAACCAAGAGACGAAGGTGAACCAGCTGACAATGACGATGGCGAAGAAATTTTTGTCCATTTAACAGAGTCCGGCGAGGTATTAATTTGCCCTCTGGTGATCATCAGATGTATTGATTGATTTGTATATATTAACGAATCTTTCTTCCTTTTAGCCCTCCGGATCGAGAAAATCTTCTATGAGGGTTAAACGTGGCCCGACAAGAAAGTTGAAACAAGGCGTAAAGTTTAACATCGATCAAATCAGAGCAGATGGCGAACCGATTGCTCCTAAAGAGAATGCGGACAAATTTATACGTCAATGCGGAGTTGTCGTTAGGGACCAAATCCCAATCACCGTTCAAGAATGGAATCAGCCAAAAAATACCCAAGCAGTTTCTTTTGTCAGCCAAAGAGCAAAAGATCTGCTTTGGGAGGAGCTAATGAAACATTTCACCCTACCAGAGGCTCTCACAGATCTCCACCGGGAGAAAGTCAAGAAGTGTGCTCTTAAGAAGATGGCCACACAATTCCAGTCTTGGAAGAAAAGATTATGGAAAAGTTACGTGGAAAACAAAAGGAAGACTCCAGAATTCAAAGGAGAATATGTGAAGTTAGCAGATGACTGGGATGAATTTGTGAAGTTCAAGGAATCAGAAGAAGCTAAGAAACGGTCGAGAATAAACAAGAAAAATGCCGACAAAAAAATGTGGCACCATCGTCTGGGGCCAGGCGGCTACAAGTCTGGGTTGCCTAAGTGGGATGAATCTGAGCGAAACATGAGGGCTGCAGGGGTCTCTCCAGTAACAGATACTTGGCCCAAGAGGTGCAGGACTTGGTTTTATGCACATGGGGGAAAGTTGGACCCAAAGACAGGCCAGGTTCTTGAACAGGCCAGTCTTAAAGATGCCACGGACGAGATAATTAAAGCAATAGAAGAAGCTCGAGCGGGTGTGTACCAGCCGGAGAGAGAGAACGACGAGCTTTCCCGCGCCCTCAAGAATCATGAACACCCGGGACGAACATGAGGCAAAGGCATGGTTCCGTGGTTTATGGGGTTTGCGGATTGGAACGACAGCTACAGAAGTCGTGACAGAAAGAAGAAGCATGAAGTAGATCGGATCCGGGACTTGGAACGCAAATATAACATGCAGCAGGAGCAAATCAACAAACTTAGCCAGCAAAGCGCGTCTCAGCAGCAGCAACCAGATCCAGCATTGGAATGTACCATTCCATCATCTATGCCGAAAAGCAGCGTGGGTTCCACGGAGGTCCCGGCCGATGATGTACTGCTGGCTCGCTACCCCGTGGACGATATCTTAGAGTTGACACCTTGTGAGCTACACGTGAAACTGAAGAACATATCCATGAAGGCGGCGGACGGCTTTGCTTTACCGAGTGGACATGAAGCAACTTTCCACGGCAATCCGATTACACCTGGCTATGCTCGTGTCGGGGTGGATCAAGTTGTGCTGGCATATGAAACACTAGATCTTGACTACCCTGGAGGTGAAGGGGAGCGGACACTGGGAGAAGCCAGGCGTTGTGTCATTTTATGGAAAAAGGAATGCATCGTGTTTCCAAACTCGGTGCCAAGGCCACGGACTCCTCCTCCAAGTCCGCCGCGTCAGCAGACTCCAACCCTCCCCGAGACGGAGCGCAGGGTGAGTCCTTCGAATCCATCTCCGCCGCGCCAGCCGAATCCATCCCACCCCGAGACGGAGCGCATGGCGAGTCCGCGATATCAAGCTCTGCCACGTCAACAGAGTCCATCCCACCCCGAGACGGAGCCGAGCGCGAGACGTCCGCGATATCAAAAAACAGCGTCTCCAAAGCGGAAGAGAACACAAAAGAAGAAACCGAGCCTCCTGCCAAAAAGAAGTTAGCTTACGATATGACTGCCGAGGAAATCGATGAACAAGAGGCTAAGGAATTGAAGGCCCATTTTGGACCGAAATCGTCCCCGCCGCCAAAGGAGAAAATACCCGAGGAGGTCGTACAACACTTTATTGATGCAGCTAAACCGGCGGAGAAAAGACCGGTATCAGACTATGAACGCTGTATTACCAAGTCCTATGCATCATCCCAGAAAAGACAGAAGTCAAGCGGTAGCAGTAAATGCGGGAAAACTGTTCCCCAGCTCGAAGAACAGGCAGTCCAATCGATCAGCCCGCTCAAGGTGAGTGCCAATAACGTGGTAATAACCGACGCTGATAGAGAGACTGCTAGAATGCTCGATATCACCGTTGAACAATTCCTAGAGATCGAGGAATTTCCACCGTTAGATCAGAAGGAAATAGAACGGCAATATGTCCTCGGGGAACCTCTGGTCCTTCTTGACGACGAGAAGCTTCTAACAACGCAAATGTACAAATTGCATGCCTGGTACATGAGAGAAATAAAGAACGGGATGGAGAGCCTCATGGTGAAAGTCGAGAAAGAGCATTACGTCCATAAAAATGCTTTGTGGATTGAAAACTCGGAATTTTTTCAGTTATTCAATCAAAAAACACTCAACAAATCTATCGTCAGTTGCTATTGTTTGTAAGTGATTTCTTTCTGTAATTTAAGTCTCTAGCTCAGCTCGTTCATTGCCTGTTATTATACTCACTATATTCTTTTCTGTGGTATTATGCAGAATGAAGATTTTTGAATTGAAAAGAGCTGGAGTCTATGGCATTGGGTTCATTGACCCAAATACCGTCAATGAAGAAGTGTTGAGAAGGGACCCTAAAGACACGGAAAAAATGCTTCTAAGGTTTTTGAAGGCCCTAAAGTACAAAGCAGAAATACTTTTACCTTGGAACTTCCAGTGAGTGTTACTTTCTTGTACTACAAATTCTATTTTTGCTTTTATATATATATATATATATATATATATATATATATATATATATATATATATATATATACTTGATGTTAAGTGTAGTTGATGAGTTATGCATGCCCGCTTATACAAATCGTGTGCGCAGCTACCACTGGATCCTTCTAATCATTAGAGTTGACGATGGAACTGTTGAAGTACTGGACTCGCTAAGTAAAGACCCTAAAGATTACAAAAGCTTGCATTTGGTGCTCGAAAGGTAATTTCAATCATTGACGCACTATGTCGGCTTCTTTATTAGTTCATTTCCTGATATCAAGTAATTAATAACTCCTTTATTCATTTTGTTTGCCGGGCAGGGTTTGGGAAAAGTTCACCAAAGATGTTAGAGGTGAATGGAAAGAGGAGCTGAGATGGCGAAAGCCCAAGGTAATTAAGTAGTACTAGCTACATTCGCGCATCTCTTTAATTCTAGTTTCAATACCATTGTCATGCTTCATTATTATCTGATTGAATTCTATTCTCGTAAAGTGCATGAGGCAGTCGCAAGGGACTGAACTATGTGCATATTACGTTTGCGAGAACATTCGCTTTATGACCGAAAGCAACAGGAGTGCAAGAGATCTTTGGGTACGTAAACACCATTCATATTTTTTTATCATGATCTAATACATATACACACAATGTACTAACATGTTCATATTGATCACCTTCTTTAAAGATGCACGAGATGCGGGATAAGCTCCTACCAACGGACCGCCTACGAGCAATTCAAGAGGAAATTGCGGGATTTTTGCTTGAGCAGGTCATATCTCCCGACGGAGAATACCATTACCCGATCCCCAAATGATCTGCAAATTGTACGAGAAATTGTATATACCAAGTTGTATATATATATATATATGTGTATGCATCGTACGAGAAATTCTATGATATATGATTGCTTGTACGAGAAATTTTATGATATATGATCGGTTCTACGAAGTATTCTATTATATATGCATAACGTGTACAGTATGTAGTAGCGTAAAATATGTTTGAAATGAAAAAGAATTAAATGGAAAACACAAAATGAAAAGGAAAAATAAACAATAAACACTAAACCCCTAAACACCTAAACCCCTAAACCCCTAAACCTTTAGTCCCGGTTGGTGTTACCAACCGGGACCAAAGGTCCCCATGCCCTGGCACGCGCTACCGACCACATGGCCTGGGTTTAGTCCTGGTTCGTAGCCAACCGGGACTAAAGGTTTGGACCCTTTAGTCTCTATACTTTAGTCCCGATTGGGGAACCGGGACTAAAGGCCCTTCCCAACCGGGACTAATGGCCTGTTTTCTACTAGTTGACAGTATTCATCCTCTTATACCTCTCATACCTACCGGAAGATATCTGGAGAAGTCTCTGTCTCAGGTAGACACGAGCTTGGTGCTGACATCTTGTTGGAGCGAGAATGGTCAGTGAGGCATGAAGGGGTATGATGAGTGGTGATTTCTGTCTGATGTCGTGAAATATATTAGTTGTGCTAATGATGCAGAGAATACAATACCTCCTGAGTCGACCGTAGATCGAGTCTTGTGCCATTAACCCCCATGCTTGCTTTGTACTACCACTTGTCTCTGCCACGGGTAGGGTACAGTTCAGTAAGTTGTCAACCCCTGTCTTAGCACACACCGTACAGAGAGGCCATAGTGAAAGATACCAGTGGCCCCTGTTAGGCATGTCACTCGGTTCGGGGGCATGGGTGTTCCGGTGAGCCCAAGGGGGTAGCTCCCCTGTTTTGCGCGCGATATAAATTTTGTGATCCCATGCTACTCGAGGTTGGAGCCTCCCCACTTAGAGTTTTTCTTAACGAGTGTCGTGGGTGATTCCAGGCACCGGTAAGTTAAGCTGGTGTGTGCGGGTCAGGTGTGTTTTCAATTCAAAGACCGTAAACGGAATTAGTCCCGGCGGACTAATGGAATCTGTTACTTGTGGGTAAAGAGTACACCCTCTGCAGAGTTTATATCTATTCGAATAGCCGTGTCCGCGGTTAAGGACTACAGTCTGGGATGGGTCAAGTGTCGGTCTTAGTGTCGGTCTTCGGAGGAAAACTTCTAAACCGGAACATTGATCATGACGTGTGACAAATGATGATTATGATTATTATTATTGTGGACTAACCATTTATATTATTGGGATTATTGAGTATCCCTGGGATGGTTCTACCTCCTGGATACTCATTGTGATTATTCTTATATAAGCCCTTTATGTGGCGTCGCACAGACGCCCGACTGTGGCATGCATGATGTTTGCTTTATCATATAAGCCCTATCTGTGGCGTCGCTAAGACGCCCGACTGTGGCACGTTTGTTATTTATTTTCTTTATAAGCCCTTTATGTGGCGTCGCTAAGACGCCCGACTGTGGCACGTTTGTTATTTATTTTCTTTATAAGCCCTTTATGTGGTGTCGCTGAGATGCCCGACTGTGGCACGTTTGTTATTTATTTTCTTTATAAGCCCTTTATGTGGCGTCGCTGAGACGCCCGACTGTGGCATGTTTGTTATTTATTTTCTTTATAAGCCCTTTATGTGGCATCGCTGAGACGCCCGACTATGGCATGCTGATTATTTATTTTTCCTTGTAAGCCCTTTATGTGGCGTCGCTCAAACGCCCGACTGTGGCATGCTTGTTATTTATTTCCTTTATAAGCCCTTTATGTGGAGTCGCTCAAACGCCCGACTGTGGCATGCTTGTTATTTATTTCCTTTATAAGCCCTTTATGTGGCGTCGCTCAGACGCCCGACTGTGGCACGCATATTATTTATTTTCCTCCTAAGCCCTTTATGTGGCGTCGCTCAGACGCCCGACTGAGGCACCCGATCGGTTTATTCTATTTTTATTCTTTGATTGCTTATTCACGTTTAATATGAATGACCTGCTTGCGTGCATCTTGAATATTATTTTATGACTGATTAAGTGATCGTGGATTATTTCAGTGCATAATTATCACCTGTTATATTATACCTGTTTTCATGATGTTTGCGAGTACATTCAAAGTACTCACTGGCTTGTCCCTGGCTATTGTCTTGGCCAGATTTCTTGCTTGGAGAGGAGCGCAATGATGACAGCCCCGGAACCTAGGCAACGATGATAGCAGCCTCGCGAAGATAGGAGTTATCCAGGTCAGCTGTTCCTGTGGGAAATGGAGTCCCATAGACGCTGATGATCCGCAAACTGCTTCCGCCATCAACCACTAGAAAAATTTTGTTGTACTCAGAGACCACTTTGGTCGTGTACTTCAAATATTGTATTTTGCTTGGAATTTTCTGTATCAAGATTGTGTCTCATCAGCTAACAGTAATCCTGGGGCTGGTGAGCACAAGGGCCATTTACTGGGAAATTAATATCCTGGAAAACCGGTCCTGACAACCTTGGTATCAGAGCCAGGCTGACCATTGGCTAATCCTATCTTAGCCGGGTCAATAAAACCTAGGTTACCACCCACCAGACCTTAACCTAACCACAACCAAGCTTATCCTATACGATAGCCACACAGTAACCCCGACACCTTTTTGGCAGTCGGTGCCCAACCTATCAGCCTAGCCCATCGATCACGCGCCAGTGACCGACACCTAATTTGTCTCATTCGCAAGCGTGCGAAGGAAGATTCCGTTTTCTTTCTATAAAGGGAACGTTAGCCCCAACCCTGCACAGCACAGCCTCTACCCCAAAACCAAGCCAAGATGCTAGGCCCCATTGTTCACAATGAGACCACAACAACCAACCTTGGGGGTTTTGTAACCTTGCTAGCAAACCTCACCCGTCGTGCCTTTGCATTAGAAGAGCCCCCAGAATATGTTGTGTACCAAGGGCACACGAGTGGTGAGAATCGTCAATTCTGGGCCACGGTGCACGTCTATGGTAGGGGTATAGCGCCAGAACGCCCCTACAGGTTCACCGGAAGGACAACTTCCTTTGAGCCACAAGTCATCCAGCTAGCCGCTCGAGAGGCTATAGTTCAACTCTGGCACGTGTCTCCAAGGGTTAACTGCCGCTCGTTCTACTACTACCCCAGCCGTGACGGTATAGTAGGCCACCCCAGGTTGCCAATGGAGACCACAAGATGGACCCTGCATTGCTGCATCTGGTGCGCTATGTAAGTGTACTAGAGGCATTGTTCGATCAGGTCACTCTTGATCTGATCGCAGCTCGTGGAGAACTTGCCCGTCGAGCCCCGGCAAGAGGAGAAGATGTGACCGACGCCGACAACCCAGTCGTGCTGTTCGGACAACCAATCGAGTCCTTGAGGCCTGCCCCTGCAACCAACCGGAATGCATTTGTATCCCCGGAAGAGCTTCGTCGCCTTTTGGGGACACGCTCCAACGGGATTGTGACCACCAACCCCTGTGATGGTCATCATCGCTACCCCGACCCTGCGCAACCCCATCCAGCAAACCCAGACGATGAAGCCCAAGGAGAAGCCTCGACGTCCACAAGGCACGCCCGACTAGATATTAACAAGGTAGACTAAGTCACTCGAGTAGTACCGAGTCTTAGTATTCTACGCCATGTAATAGTGTGACCTTGTAATCGCCATGAATAAAATGCAAACTGCTTGTATGCCATTGTTTTGAATAGCATCCACGCATAAGTATGTTGGCGTTCGGTTGCATATTAAATTCCGGGCGTAGCTACCAAAAACCACCCCAGACGACACCCACAGTAATACGTCACTTTTGTGAGATATGTATATCTATGCATTTGACCCCGACCCCCATAGAGCAGAACCGTCAACCTAGATTGCCCCCACACCGCAATAGGTAACCCAGCCCTGATGCTATATAAGAGGCCACTCCGTGACCTTACCAAGCATCCCTCACTTTGTGCACAGCTCTCATAGCCATTTTTGCCATGTCGAGCCCTAGTATTCATCTGAGAACTCCAGATGCGACCCCAGGTAGTTTTGTTAAAATATTGTGGGACTTTACCCGCAGTACCATGAGTTCTACCCATCCACCCCAGTACGAGCTGCTCAAAACGAGAATCACCCCTTTCGCCTCAAAATATTGGGCAGTAGTACACATCCCTCCTGTGAACCCAAACCAAGACCCAACGGAAGTCTCCTTCGTGGGGAAATCTATGCCGACTCCGCAAATGGCCATAGAAGCTGTTGCGTACGAAGCGATTACTCGTCTTCGCTTCGCAGTACCCTATGCCAGCGAAAGGGGGTATTATTACTTCTCGAGTCGTGCAGCACCCGGAGAAGAAGCATCTTTTCCTGGTGGACGAATTGAGAGGGACCCAGTACTGGCCAACCATGCCCAGTACGTCATCATGCAAGAGCGGTTGACCCAGCGAGTAATGGATTATCTCCAGAGCCTCGCTGTTTTGAATCCTCAGATCGCCATTGGCAGACCACTGAGGCCAGACCAGGAAAGGCGCGTTCTTCGACTAGTTAATCCGCTTCCTCCGGAAGAAGAAGAATGTGCCCCAGTGCCGGAGACATTTTCTCAGGACCCAGCATATTTTACGTTTGCGCCGTAGACGCCACTACTATGTTTGTTAGCCTAGCATTTATTTATGAGTTGCAGCTTATGCGTTGTATCCTAAATTTGTGCTATGAATAAATTGTTTGGTTTCAATTGAATGTGAGTAATTTTTAATGATGTGATTTTTGATCAACTGTTTTCGCTCTCAGTAAATCCCGAGGTGGGATTTTCCTTGAGCTATTGCAACAAACGTTTATCCGTGACATAGATTTAAATTCACGCAGCACCACGACAACAGGCTCACAGCCACAACCACTCGACCACATGCACTAATTGCAAAACCACGTACACATTTTGCACCTAACTGGTCACCTCACTAAAACACCACAGTTTCTGAAAGAGAAAATTGTGGGTAATTATTCTGGTGCAAGTTGCCTCCAGCACACTGACGGCAGTTAGCACCCGACACCGGCACTTAATCCTCATGATCACCGCCACCGCGAAGAGCCAACACTCGAGCAGCAGCATCACGGCGATCATCGTGGATCATCACGCACAAGAGCACGGAGAGCCCTAGCAATGCCGCCAACCCTCCGCACATCAAGATCGTGTACCAATCCGGCATCACCTCCGCCATTAGAGCCTCGCCTCAAGCTCCTGCAAACAGAAATGGAGGAGAAGGAAGGAGAAGAAGAAATGAGGCCAGGTGTGAGGAAGAAGAGAGAAGCACCGCAGTCATTTTATAGCTCGAGATCGGTGTACGGTGAGCGAAGTCCACCAGCGCCGCTCGTCGCTCGATCGCCGGTGTTTGGAGGCGAATCCGCGAGCAGTGCCAACAGCGCACTGCCCCGCGAGGTGAGTGCACGCTGCGCCGGCAGCTAGCACGCCGCGCACTACCGCAGTACGGCCTAGATGCCCTACGCGCTAGACGCCGCCGGTGGAGAAAGCGCGGGAAAGCGCGCGAGAGAGAGGAAGAGAGGAGAGCCAGAGGTAGAAGAAGAGACTGACAGTGGGCCCCAGGTCCACCTGTCAGCCAGAGAAAGCATTGTGCACTCGGGTACGACCAGCGTAATATGGGAATTTAGAATTTTATTAATTCTAAATTTACCGTAGCCATAAGTAGAAATCTCTCGGTTTCCCCAACCGTAGATTTTCCCACGCAGCGCCAGTACCCCACTGTAGTTGCCCCAATTATCGGAACTCTCACTATAGTCACGTCAAATCGCGTGAGCAGGATATTTAATTTTCGAGTTATTATTGCGTGGTAGTAGGAATAATATTTTTACCGTCCTTAGCAAATCTCGAGGACGAGATTTTTCTTAAGGGGGGTACTGTTGTAACATCCCAAAAATTTAACCATGTTTTATTGATTAAAATTTTCTCAGGAATTAAATTTTTAATTCTCTAGACCTTCTGTGGATTTCAAAACCATTTTTTTCTTTGAATTATATTTTTTTCCCCTCCGAGTAGAAACTCTTCAAAAATATTGTTGGACTTGAGTGCCTACTCAAGAACATTTCATTTTATTTGATATGATCAGTGAAAGCATTTTTATATTATTTTTCCAAAACTTTATCTCTTCTAAAATGGCATTTCATTCTTTTAAGAGCCTCTTTTGCACTGCAACTATTTGATAGCCTCATTCATAAATTC
This sequence comes from Elymus sibiricus, assembly GCA_039707655.1. Classification (NCBI taxonomy): domain Eukaryota; kingdom Viridiplantae; phylum Streptophyta; class Magnoliopsida; order Poales; family Poaceae; genus Elymus; species Elymus sibiricus. The sequence goes on from CM077667.1 coordinate 113,981,496, forward strand.
CCCAAAAATTTGTAGATGGCATGTGATGTCCCATGATCACTTTTATGCAAAAAACCCAGCTTGGTGTTTTGTAAAATTTGAGCAAACCATCCACATTTGTATTCTGGTCCAGTTTGGTGATTTGTACAACAACCTTATTTTATTTTGCTCTAGTGATCTTGGGATTTTTCCTGCTTGTAGTCCACCCTACCAAACCCTTAAGTCCAGGAAATCAGAACCATTAGAAGATTTTAAACACATGCAATAATGGCCTAAATTTTCTGTCCAGAACTGTAGTTTTGCAAAACTTGCACTAGGAAGTTTTTATTTTGCCCAAACCAACCATGCCATAATTACCAGTACCTAAAGAGACCCCATCCTGTAAATTTTGGTCTTCATCAAACCTCATTTGAGGCCCATGACATTCTGTCGAGCACCTTGTGTGCCTGAACAGAATTGACATGGTTTTTAGTTTACTTTGTGGAGTTGCTTTCTGTGCCAAACCAACATGTCCACTAGAGCTATAGCAACCAACCCAGCCACCCTGTTAATTTGTAGCTTAACCCAAGCCTCCTAGCAAGCATTGGCATATCGTCGAGCACCTTGCGTGCGTGTCCAGAGCGTGAACAGGGCGCGCATTTTGCACGTGCGTGCGCCCGAGCTGCCGCGTCCCAGGTTGACCCCTCCCCCGAGCTCAATCTGATCCGCTGGTGCCGCCGTGTCTTGCCCGCACTCGACCGCCCCCTGGCTCCCTACAGCGCCGCCGCAGCAAGCCCTTGGCGGCAAGCCTGCAGCCGCAGCGAGCCTCTACCATGGACGACACCGCCCAAGCCGTCTCCGCACGCCAGCGCAACCCCCGGAGCAGTGCCCCACTCGTCTGCTAGCCTCGCAGTCCTGCCAGCCGCCGCCACGTCGCCCCCTGCAACAGCAGCGACGAACCGCCATATCCGCCGCCGTTCTTATCTTCGGAACCCGCGGGAACCGACCTCCCCGGGCTATAAATAGGACCCCGAAGCTGCAGCGTACCCTCTATGAGCCATCTCAAAGCTATAGCAAGCCACCCCTAGCCCCAATTCGACCGGAAGCCATCGTCTTCCCCACCTCCGGTAACCTCGGCCGCCGCAGCCCTCCGGTAAAATCCGGCCCAGCCAGAGCCCCCTAGCCTCTCTGTAAGTGCATCTAGTGCCCCTTAGTGATTTTGGTGTATTGAAGACTTATAGGTTAAGAGACTGATGCATTTGTAAGTGTACACAGGCTCTATAAGTCGCTGAGGAGTTTGATACATTCGGAGATTATCGACCCCTAAAAATGTATGTCTTCAACTGAAGACTTTGGTGAAGACTTTGCTGAAGACTTTGGTATTCCCTGAAGACTTTGAAAAAGAAGAAGTTGGTATGACCTTGAAGATATGAACGAGGACTATGAAGCGTGAAGACTTTTGTTTTTGTAGTTTCATTTCCTTTCTTTGAGTCATAGGAAACACCGTACTGTTAAAGGGGGCCGAGGTAATACTAAGGAAAATTTCCAACTGATGCTCAACTCAAATGCCTCAACCTATCCATTCCTTCGAGTGAAGCCTATGGAAATCTCTTGCAGTTCAGTCAAGTTCTTCAGTGACAGAGACGATAATCTTTTGGTCTCTGAGGAAATTGGTCTGACTGAGGAGTTAGGATTTCGCCAGTGCGAATTGCCTACAAGTGAGGAACATGATAAGCCTGAGGACTTTCATAGTTTGAAATTCCAACCGTTGCTGTGCTAAGTGCCAGCTGTCCCCAATCATCCTATCCACATAACGGTCATATCATTGGGGGCATTTATGTCTTATCATGTCAGGTTGCACCCTGGCTATAAATAGCCACCCCCCACAACCACTAGTTGGTTGGCTGCTCCGAGAGAGAACTGACACTTGTCATTTGAGAGCATCCCATTCCTTGAGGACTTTGAGAGAAAATCATCAGTGAGGAAAAACCCCAAAACCAAACCACCAACCCAAAGTGATTGAGCATCACTGAAGAAATTGTTCATGTCTGGAACCGACGCTTGTTACCTTTGAAGACTGTGTATCTTCCAGACGGTTAGGCGTCATGGTCTAGTGCATCCTGCAGTCAACTGGGGATCACGAAGTGACCTTGGTCTAGAGCATCCAGCAGTCAATTGTGGATCGCCGGGTGACCAGTTTGTGAGGGTTTTGGAAGTCTACCCTGAAGACTTACCACGAGTGTTGGGCGAGGTCTGTGTGACCTTAGCTCAAGGAGAATACGGTAAGGACTGTGTGTCCTGGGACTGTGTGTCTTCTGGTTTAAATACCAGGCCGCTCCAAACCAGACGTACGACTGTCACAGCAGTTGGAACTGGGTCATCAAATCATTGTCTTCATCGAGCTTCCTGGTTCCATTTCCTCAACCCTTTCAATTCCTCATATACTTGTTGATGAAATTGATTGTTACTGTTTGAAGAATTTGACTGAAGACTTTCTCAATTTCCTCACCTCAAATTCTTCAAGTTACCTTGTTCCTCGCCTGCTTATCCTGTATCACGCTACCTGTAATCTGTGCATGCTTTATTTCATCATGATGACTATGCGATCGCTATGCTTCGTATGCACTTGAGTACTTATTCCGCTGCTAGTTATTCATCACATTTCAAATTCCTCAAGTTGAAATTCCTCAGTGATGAATTTGTAAAAATCGCCTATTCACCCCCCTCTAGTCAATATAACGCACTTTCAATTGGTATCAGAGCAAGGTACTCCCTTGTTCTGTGTGATTTTGGTTTAACCGCCTGGAGTTCTAGTTATGTCGACTGCAGGTATGATCAAGGTTTCCGTAGGCTGTCCTACCTTCGATGGGATGGACTACCCCTACTGGAAGAACAAGATGCGCATGCATCTTGAAGCTATTGACAACGATCTCTGGTATGTTGTGGAAAATGGTGTTCCCCGCACATCTCCGACTGTTACTGCTGCTGATGCGAAGAAATTCAAGCAACTCAATTCTCAAGCGAAGAATATCATCTGTGGCCATCTGAGCAAAGGTCAGTATGGCAGAGTGAGTGCTTTGGAGTCTGCTAAGCTTATCTGGGATAGGCTGTCCAAAGTCAACGAAGGTGTTTCCACTCAACGTGACTCCCGTGTTGATGTCCTTCGCAATCTCTTCAACCGCTTCAAAAGACTCGACAATGAAAATGTTCAGCAAACTTTTGATCGCCTCACTGATATCTCCAACGAGCTTCAAGCACTGGGTGCCACGGATATCACTGACCACGAGGTGGTGAAGAAACTGCTAAGATCTCTTGATTCCTCATTCGATACTCTGGCTTTGATGATTCAAGAACGTGGAGACTACAAGTCACTTGATCCTGCTGATATACTTGAGAGACTCAATACTCATGAATTCCAACAAGCTGAGAAGAGGGACCTCTACGGACCAAGCTATGGAAGATCTCGTGCTCTGAAGGCAAAAGCAATTTCCTCATCCGAAGACAAAGATTCTGATAGTAGCCTTGGTGATCCTGAAGAACTAAGTCAGGAGCTGGCAATGCTCGTGAGGAAATTCCAGAAGTTCTCAAGGAGAGGCCGATTTGGAAAGTCATCAAAAAGTGGTTTGAGGAAATCAGATTCCTCAAGCGACTACAAGAAGAGAACTTGTCACAAATGCAAGAAGTCTGGTCACTTTATCTCTGACTGTCCTCTCTGGGAAAAAGAATCAAAGAAGAAGAAATACAAGGACTACAGTTCTGATGACTCGAAGAAAAAGAAGAAATCTTCAAAGTCCTCAACTTCAAAGTCCTCTTCTTCAAAGTCCTCATCGCACAAGAAGAATGGTTCTAGAAAGGCTCGGGCTTTCATAGGCAATGAAATGGACTCTGAGGAAGAATCTGAAGAATATGAAGAAGAGGAAGAATCTGAGGAGGAGTCTGACTCTGGTGTTGCTAGCCTTGCTCTCGCCACTGCTTTCGGCAGCAAGTCCATCTTCAACGATGAAGAAAGTGACCACTCCAACGACTCTGACGTCAGCAATGATGAATATGCTCCCACTTACTGCTTCATGGCAAAAGGTTCCAAGGTACACAAGCATCACTCTTCTTCTGAATCAAGTGAAGGTGAATCTGATGAATATGTGAAACCTAGCTATGCCAAACTTGCTAAAATTGCCACTAAGCAACAAAGTGCACTTGAAAAGCTTCAGAAATTGCTAGACAAAAGCGATGATCTGTTGAATGAGGAAGTGGATCGGACTCAAACTCTGTCTGATGATCTCAAAAGTCTTCAGACAAAGTATGATAACCTTCAGAGTCATCATAATGCTCTCTTAGTTGACCATGAGAAGCTTTCTTATGAATTTCTTCAAAGAAAGCAAGATCTTGAGAAACTAAGAGTGGCTCATGAGGATCTTCAAAGGGAAAACGATTCCTTACTGGCTCAACAGATCAGTACCGCTCAGGAAGAATTTGTTCCACCATGTATGAAATGCATCGAACGTGAAACTGCTAATTCTTCACCTGAATGTTCAAATGCTTCTATTGCTGCAAATTCTTCAACTATCCCCGTGGTCACAAATTCCTCATCTGAGGATACCACAAGTATCACTGACGAAAATGCAGGGTTGAAGGAATTGTATGTGATAGGCATGTACAAAAGTCTCAAAGGGCATCAAACCCTTTGCGACGTGCTCAAAAAGCAGATTCTGAACAGGAACCCTAGGAAAGAGGGTATTGCATTTGAGAGGAAACTCAATGCTGATGGATCCTACTGGACACCTGAGCAGTACCCCAAAACCTCATGGGTTGCTGCAAAAGGACCTCCTGTGGATCCATCCACTTTATCTGGCTTTACTTGTGAACCTTCATATTCCTCTGATGAGTCACTTGACTCCAACTACAAATTCTTCAAAAATCAGAAAGGTGAAGTATTTGCCAGATTTGTTGGAACTAACTGCAGGAACGGTTCACCTATGAGGAAAATCTGGGTTCCTAAGAGCTACTTGGAAAATCTTCAAGTGAATGTCCTCACGACACCACCCATGAAGAAAAGGAACCCCAGATAAAATTCCTCATATGGACCAAAGTCTTCACTTGGACCAAATTCCTCAAATGGTCAAAAGTATCATTCTCGTGCTAATGCATCTGTTTCACAGGGAAAATCTAAGAGTTCTGAATATCTGCATTATTCTTCAAATCATTATGTTCATAAGTCCTCTAACCCTAGTCCTGTGAAACGAAGTGCACTAGCTTCAATGCCTCCCTTCTCATATGGAGCTCGCAGAATGATGAACTCTTTGCCACCCCTCCAGATGTGGGTGGTGAAGAAATTGAACTAACTTCTTATGCAGGGTTAGGTCTCCAGACGAACTTGAAGGTCTGATGAATTTGTTGGAGACCTGAGGATGCTTTAAAGGACGCAAGCTAATCATGCAGAAATGAATTCCTCATTTCTCACGTCCTCACACTGCTTTACTTACTATGTTGTGTGATGAAATTCTGCCTGATGAATTTGATGTCATATTCTTCACTCTGAAGCATATGAGTTCGTAAGTTGTACTAATTCATCTGCAGGATGAAACTCCAAAAACTACTGAGTGGGTCCTCGACAGTGGATGCACCAACCACATGACTGGTGACAAGAGTCTACTGATGAATATGCCACTTGCCCCATCTCATCTGAAGCATATCACCTACGCTGAGAAAGGAAAAAAGCAAGGTATTGGGTCTAGGTAAGGTTGCAATCTCCAAGGACCGACACATGGACAAGGTGATGCTTGTCGAATCCCTTGGGTTCAACCTCATGTCTGTCTCAATGCTTTGTGATCTTGATATGGTTGTCATCTTTGGAAAATATCGCTGTGTTGTCATCATGGAATCTGACCATTCCAATGTCTTCGAAGGCTTTAGGAGAGGAGACTTGTATATTGTTGATTTCTCTACAGGTCCTCAGCCTGCCACGTGCTTACTTGCAAAGTCCTCAGAAGGCTGGCCGTGGCATCGACGACTTGGACATGCTGGTATGAGGAACTTGCACACGCTCGTGAAGAAAAAGCACGTCATTGGCATTGAAGGTGTCAAATTCCTCAAGGATCACCTCTGTGGTGCTTGTGAGTCTGGGAAGATGACCAGATCCAAGCATCCCTCGAAGACAATCATGACCACGACTCGACCTTTTGAATTGCTTCACATGGATCTCTTTGGCCCCACTCATTATTCCACACTAACAAATTCTTCAAGTTTGTATGGCTTTGTCATTGTTGATGATTACTCTCGTTACTCTTGGGTGCATATTATTCTGTACAAGTCCGAAGTGCAGGATGTCTTCAGACGATTTGCTTCAAGGGCCTCAACAAACTTCGGCGTCAAGATCAAGCATATCAGGAGTGATAATGGGACTGAGTTCAAGAACACCAATCTTGATGAATATCTTGATGAACTTGGTATTACTCATGAGCTTTCTGCCCCATATACTCCTCAGCAGAACGGCGTCATGGAGCGCAAGAACAGGACTCTTGTTGAGATGGCTCACACCATGCTTGATGAATACAAGACTCCTCGTCGCTTCTGGCCTGAGGCAATTGATACAGCATGCCACATCATCAACAGGGTATATCTTCACAAATTCTTCAAGAAGACATCATATGAACTCATGACTGGCAAGAAACCCAATGTAAGTTATCTCAAAGTCTTCGGTGCAAAATGCTGGATAAGAGATCCTCACCACAGTTCTAAATTTGCACCGAAAGCACATGAAGGTTTTATGCTTGGTTACGGAAAGGACTCGCACACCTACAGAGTCTTCAACATCTACCATCAAAAGGTTGTTGAAACTGTAGATGTGCGGTTCGATGAAACTAACGGCTCGCAAAGAGAGCACCTGCCTTCTGTGCTAGATGAAAAGTCTCCTGAGGAATCCATTAAGTTGAAAGCTACTGAAGATGTTGTACCCACTGAAGAAAATCCTCAACCTACTGAGGAAGTCATTCCAACAACTGAAGACATTCATGCTGATACGCCTGAAGAAAATGATGCTGAAGAAAATCCTCAGCCACGTCAACCTGCTCATTCGAGACTTGCAAATGAAGTGCAGATTGACAAAATCATCGACAACATCAATGCACCAGGTCCTCTCACTCGCTCAAGAGCTTCACATTTGACTAACTTTTGTGGGCATTTTGCTTTTGTCTCTATCATAGAGCCCACCAAAGTTGATGAAGCTTTCATGGAGCCTGAGTGGATTCAAGCTATGCAAGAGGAATTGCATCAATTCAAGATCAACAACGTGTGGGAACTTGTCAAGCGGCCAGATCCTCGCAAGCATAACATCATAGGTACCAAGTGGATCTACCGCAACAAGCAAGATGAAAATGGCCTTGTGGTAAGAAATAAGGCTCGTCTTGTAGCTCAAGGCTACACACAGGTTGAAGGAATTGACTTTGATGAAACTTTTGCACCTGTTGCTAGACTTGAAGCTATTCGCATATTGCTTGCTTATGCTAACCATCATGATATCACTTTATATCAAATGGATGTGAAAAGTGCATTCCTCCATGGTAAGCTTGAGGAAGAAATATATGTTGCTCAACCCCCAGGTTTTGAAGACCCTAAGCATCCTAACAAAGTCTTCAGACTCAACAAGGCCCTCTATGGCCTCAAGCAGGCCCCTCGGGCGTGGTATGACACTCTGAAGGAATTCCTCATGAAGAAAGGCTTCAAACCCGGTTCACTCGACCCAACTCTTTTCACTAAATCCTATGACAATGAACTGTTCATATGCCAAATATATGTAGACGATATTATTTTTGGCTGTACTGACAAACGTTACAGTGATGAATTTGCCTATATGATGAGTGAAGAATATCAAATGTCTATGATGGGAGAGTTGAAATTCTTCTTAGGTCTTCAAATTCGTCAGCAAGACAATGGCATCTTCATCTCACAAGAGAAATACCTCAAGGATGTTCTGAGGAAATTCAACATGCACGAATGCAAAGGCGTCAAAAACTCCAATGCCTTCAAAAGGCCAACTCTGCATTGACGAAAATGGTAAAGATTTCGATCAGAAGGTATACCTGTTGGGGAACGTTGCATGGGAAACAAAAAATTTCCTACGCACACATAAGATCTATCCATGGTGATGAGCATCTACGAGAGGGAGAGTGAATCTACATACCCTTGTAGATCGCTAAGCGGAAGCGTTAATAAACGCGGTTGATGTAGTCGAACGTCTTCGCGATCCAAATCGCCGAGCGTCCCGCAATCCAATCACGATCCTTCCGATCTAGTGCCGAACGGACGGCACCTCCGCGTTCAACACACGTACGGCTTGATGACGCCTTCACCTCCTCGATCCAGCGAGCGATGGTGAAGTAGTGGTTGAGTTCCAGCAGCACGACGGCGTGGTGATGGTGGTGAGGAACAATCTCTGCAGGGCTTCGCCAAGCACTACGGAGATTATGACGGAGGAACTAGAGGGCTAGGGTTGCCGGCACACGGCTTGGGAAATCCTGATGTGTCCCGTGTGCTAGCCCTGCCCCTCTATTTATATGTTGAGCCTTGGGGTCTAAACTTGGAGTAAAAGCCTCCTCCGGGTCGGTTTTGCCCGCACAAGGTCGGTTTGGCCCGCAGGGAAAGAGTCCAACTCGGATCCCTGCCGAACCGTGCACAGCCGCGCACAAGCGGTAGTACCGCTTCACATAAGCGGTAGTACCGCTTGGGCGGTAGTACCGCTTCACACAAGCGGTAGTACCGCTCCGGCGGTAGTACCGCTTCACCAAGCGGTAGTACCGCTTACGCGGCAGCAAAACTACTTTTGCACTTTCCAATACCTCGTGGGCTTTATCCCTTTGGCTCATATAAAGTGTTGCTGCACCCGAACACTTCGGTAAACATCCGGAACCCCTTCCGGTGAACTCCGGAACCCTTCCAGAGATCAAAACACTATTATCACATATATCAATCTTTACCTCCGGACTATTCCGGAGATCCTCGTCATATCCGGGATCTTATCCGGGACTCCGAACAACTTTCGGTCACCAACATAATAACTCAATTATACTAATCGTCACCAAACGTTAAGTGTGTAGACCCTGCGGGTTCGAGAACTATGTAGACATGACCGAGATACCTCTACGGCCAATAACCAATAGCGGGACCTGGATGCCCATATTGGCTCCTACATATTCTACGAAGATCTTTATCGGTCGAACCTCTATGTCAAGGATTCAGTTAATCCCGTATGCTGTTCCCTTTGTTCTTCGGTATGTTACTTGCCCGAGATTCGATCGTCGGTATCACTATACCTAGTTCAATCTCGTTACCGGCAAGTCTCTTTACTCGTTCCGTAATACAAGATCTCGTGGCTAACACTTTAGTCACATTGCTTGCAAGGCTCATTGTGATGTTGTATTACCGAGTGGGCCCTGAGATACCTCTCCGTCATACGGAGTAACAAATCCCAGTCTTGATCCATGCCAACCCAACAGACACCCTCGGAGATACCTGTAGAGCACCTTTATAGTCACCCAGTTACGTTGCGACGTTTGATACACACAAGGTATTCCTCCGGTGTTAGTGAGTTGCATGATCTCATGGTCAAAGGAACAGATACTTGACATGCAGAAAACAATAGCAATAAACTGACACGATCAAATGCTACGTTTACAGTTTGGGTCTTGTCCATCACATCATTCTCCTAATGATGTGATCCCGTTATCAAATGACATCTCATGTCAATGGCTAGGAAACCTTAACCATCTTTGATCAACGAGCTAGTCAACTAGAGGCTTACTAGGGACACAGTGTTGTCTATGTACCCACACATGTATTTGAGTTTCCAATCAATACAATTATAGCATGGATAATAAACGATTATCATTAACAAGGAAATATAATAATAACCAATTTATTATTGCCTCTAGGGCATATTTCCAACAGTCTCCCACTTGCACTAGAGTCAATAATCTAGTTCACATCACTATGTGATTTACATTGTAATGAATCGAACACCCATGCAGTTCTGGTGTTGTTCATGTTTAGCCCTTGGAAGAGGTTTAGTCATCGGATCTGCAACATTTAGATCCGTGTGTACTTTGCAAATATTTATGTCGTCCTCCTTGATGTAATCGCGGATGGAATTGAAACGTCGCTTTATGTGTCTGGTCCTCTTGTGAAATCTTGGTTCCTTGGCTAGAGCAATGGCACCAGTATTATCACAAAACAGAGTCATTGGGTTAAGTGCACTAGGCACTACTCCAAGATCTGTCATGAACTCCTTCATCCAGACACCTTCCTTCGCCGCCTCCGAGGCAGCGATGTACTCCGCTTCGCATGTAGAATCTGCTACCACGCTTTGCTTGGAACTGCACCAGCTAACCGCACCCCCATTAAGAATAAATACGTATCCGGTTTGCGACTTAGAGTCATCCGGATCAGTGTCAAAGCTTGCATCGACGTAACCCTTTACGACGAGCTCTTGATCACCTCCATAAACGAGAAACATGTCCTTAGTCCTTTTCAGGTACTTCAGGATATTCTTGACCGCCGTCCAGTGTTCCATTCCTGGATCACTTTGAAACCTTCCGACCATACTTATGGCAAGGCTGACATCGGGTCTTGTGCACAGCATTGCATACATGATAGAGCCTATGGCTGAAGCATAGGGGATGACACTCATCTTTTCTCTATCTTCTGCAGTCACTGGGCATTGAGTCTTACTCAACTTCACACCTTGCAATACAGGCAAGAACCCCTTCTTGGACTGATCCATTTTGAACTTCTTCAAAACTTTGTCAAGGTATGTGCTTTGTGAAAGTCCTATTAAGCGTCTCGATCTATCTCTATAGATCTTGATGCCTAATATGAAAGCAGCTTCTCCTAGGTCCTTCATTGAAAAACTCTTGTTCAAATATTCCTTTACGCTTTCCAGCATTTCTATATTGTTTCCAATCAGCAATATGTCATCCACATATAATATTAGAAACGCTATAGAGCTCCCACTCACTTTCTTGTAAATACAAGCTTCTCCGTAAACTTGTATAAACTCGAACGCTTTGATCACATCATCAAAACGAAGATTCCAACTCCGAGATGCTTGCACCAGTCCATAAATGGATCGCTGGAGTTTGCAAACTTTGTCAGCATTCTCTGGATCGACAAAACCTTCTGGTTGCATCATATACAACTCTTCCTTAAGGTAACCGTTAAGGAACGCTGTTTTGACATCCATCTGCCAAATTTCATAATCGAAAAAGGCAGCTATTGCTAACATGATTCTGACGGACTTAAGCATCGCTACGGGTGAGAAGGTCTCATCGTAGTCAACTCCTTGAACTTGTGAAAAACCCTTTGCCACAAGTCGAGCTTTATAGACGGTGACATTACCGTCCGCGTCCGTCTTCCTCTTAAAGATCCATTTGTTCTGAATGGCCTTACGCCCTTCAGGTAATACTTCCAAAGTCCATACTTTGTTTTCATACATGGATCCCATCTCGGATTTCATGGCCTCTAACCACTTCTTGGAATCCGGGCTCATCATCGCTTCTCCATAGCTCGTAGGTTCATCGTTGTTTAACAACATGACCTCTAAGACAGGGTTGCCGTACCACTCAGGAGCAGTACGCGTCCTTGTCGACCTACGAGGTTTGATAGCAACTTGATCCAAAGCTTCATGATCATCATCATTAACTTCCTCTTCAGCTAATGTAGGCTCCACAGAAACAACTTTCTGCGCTGCGCTACTCTCAGGTTGAAGTAAAGGTTCAACAACCTCATCAAGTTCTATCTTCCTCCCACTCAATTCTTTCGAGAGAAACTCTTTCTCAAGAAATGTTCCATTTTTAGCGACAAACACTTTGCCCTCGGATCTGAGGTAGAAGGTATACCCAATTGTCTCTTTTGGGTATCCTATGAAGACGCATTTCTCCGCTTTGGGTTCCAGCTTTTCAGGCTGAAGCTTTTTGACATAAGCATCACATCCCCAAACTTTAAGAAACGACAGCTTTGGCTTCTTGCCAAACCAAAGTTCATATGGCGTCGTCTCAACGGATTTCGATGGTGCCCTATTTAAAGTGAATGCAGCTGTCTCTAATGCATAACCCCAAAACGATAGTGGCAAATCGGCAAGAGACATCATAGATCGCACCATATCCAATAAAGTTCGATTACGACGTTCGGACACACCATTACGCTGTGGTGTTCCAGGCGGTGTTAGTTGTGAAACAATTCCACATTGTCTTAAGTGACTGCCAAACTCATAACTAAGATATTCTCCTCCTCGATCAGATCGTAGGAATTTAATCTTCTTGTTACGATGATTCTCAACTTCACTCTGAAATTGTTTGAACTTTTCAAATGTTTCAGACTTGTGTTTCATTAAGTAAATATACCCATATCTACTTAAGTCATCAGTGAAGGTGAGAAAGTAACGATAACCACCGCGCGCCTCAATACTCATCGGACCGCACACATCAGTATGTATGATTTCCAATAAGTCACTTGCCCGTTCCATTGTTCCAGAGAACGGCGTTTTAGTCATCTTGCCCATGAGGCATGGCTCACATGTGTCAAGTGATTCAAAATCAAGTGACTCCAAAAGTCCATCAGCATGGAGCTTCTTCATGCGTTTTACGCCAATATGACCTAAACGGCAGTGCCACAAGAAAGTGGTATTATCATTATCAATTCTACATCTTTTGGCATCAATGTTATGAACATGTGTATCATTACTATCGAGATTCAATAAGAATAAACCCCTCACATTGGGTGCATGACCATAAAAGATATTACTCATATAAATAGAACAACCATTATTCTCTGATTTAAATGAGTAACCGTCTCGCAATAAACAAGATCCAGATATAATGTTCATGCTTAACGCAGGCACCAAATAACACTTATTTAGGTTCATCACTAATCCCGACGGTAATCGAAGAGCGAGCGTGCCGACGGCGATCACATCAACCTTGGAACCATTTCCCACGCGCATCGTCACTTCGTCCTTTGCCAGCCTCCGTCTATTCCGCAGTTCCTGTTTTGAGTTGCAAATATGAGCAACCGCACCGGTATCAAATACCCAGGCACTACAACGAGAGTTGGTAAGGTACACATCAATAACATGTATATCATATATACCTTGTTTGTTGTTGGCCGCCTTCTTGTCAGCCAAATACTTGGGGCAATTCCGCTTCCAGTGTCCAGTTCCCTTGCAATGAAAACACACAGTTTCTGGTTTGGGTCCAGCCTTGGGTTTCTTCACGAGTGGAGCAACTGCTTTGCCACTCTGCTTGGAGTTACCCTTCTTACCCTTGCCATTTTTCTTGAAACTAGTGGTTTTATTGACCATCAACACTTGATGCTCCTTCTGAATTTCAGACTCAGCGGCTTTCAGCATCGCAAACAGCTCGGCGACTGACTTGTTCATCCCGTGCATGTTATAGTTCAACACGAAGCTCTTGTAGCTAGGCGGCAATGATTGAAGAACTCTGTCAGTGATAGCCTCTGGCGGAAGGGGCATCCCTAACTCAGCCAGACGGGTGGAGTACCCAGACATTCTGAGCACGTGATCACTGATAGACCCGTTCTCCTCCATCTTGCAAGCATAGAATTTGTCGGAGATCTCATATCTCTCGATCCGGGCATTCTTCTGAAAGATAAACTTCAACTCCTGGAACATCTCATATGCTCCATGACGTTCAAAACGTCTTTGAAGTCCCGGTTCTAAGCCATACAACATTGCACATTGAACTATTGAGTAATCATCAGAACGAGCCTGCCAGGCGTTCACAACGTCTAGAGACTCAACTGGAGCAGGTGGATCACCAAGCGGTGCATCAAGGACATAAGCCTTCTGGGAAGCCGTAAGGATAATCCTTAGATTACGGGCCCAGTCCACAAAGTTACTTCCATCATCTTTCAACTTAGCTTTCTCTAGGAACGCATTAAAATTCAGGGGTGCTACTGCGCGAGCCATGATCTACAACATGAATATTGCAAAGACAACTTAGACTATTGTTCTTTAGATAATGAGTTTAGTTAATCATATTTTAAAAAACTCCCACTCAAATTGACATCCCTCCGATCATTCGAGTGTAACATGATCCAAATCCACCAACTCAAGTCCGATCATCACGTGAGTTGAGGTGGTTTCAATGGTGAACATCTTCATGTTGATCATATCTACTATATGACTCATGTTCGACCTTTCGGTCTCTTGTGTTCCGAGGCCATGTCTGTACATGATAGGCTCGTCAAGTTTAACCCGAGTGTTCCGCACGTGTAACATGGCTTACACCCGTTGTATGCGAACGTAGAGTCTATCACACCCGATCATCACGGCGTGTCTCGAAACGACGAACTTTCGCAACGGTGCACACTTGGGGAGAACACAATTTATCTTGAAATTTAAGTGAGGGATCACCTTATAATGCTACCGTCGTCCTAAGCAAAATAAGATGCATAAAAGGATTAACATCACATGCAAATCATAAGTGACATGATATGGCCATGAACTTGTGCTTTTGATCTCCATCTCCAAAGCACCGGCATGATCTCCATCGTCACCGGCATGACACCATGATCTCCATCATCTTGATCTCCATCAACGTGTCGCCATAAGGTTGTCGCGCCGACTGTTGCTTCCACGACTATAGCTAACGTTTAGCGATAAAGTAAAGCATTACATAGCGCTTAATGATTGACACGCAGGTCATACAATAATTAAAGACAACTCTATGGCTCCTGCCAGTTGCCGTACTCATCGACATGCAAGTCGTGATATTCTATACATCACATGATCATCTCATACATCACATATATCTCATCATGTAATTGGCCATATCACATCACAACATACCCTGCAAAAACAAGTTAGACGTCCTCTAATTGTTGTTGCAAATTTTACGTGGCTGCTACGGGTTTGCAAGAACCGTTCTTACCTACGCAAAACCACAACGTGGTGTAGTGATTGCTTTTTGATCTTCTAAAAGAACCCTCTTCATTGAACCGATTCAACTAAAGTGAGAGAGACAGACACCCGCCAGTCACCTTTATGCAACAAGTGCACGCAGCGGTAAAACCAGTCTCGCGTAAGCGTACGCGTAATGTCGGTCCGGGCCGCTTCATCTCACAATGCCGCTGAATCAAGTATCAACTAGTAACGGCAAGCAATATGTATACACCCACGCCCACAACTCGTTTGTGTTCTACTCGAGATCTCATCTACGCATAGACCTGGCTCATGATGCCACTGTTGGGGAACGTTGCATGGGAAACAAAAATTTTCCTACGCACACATAAGATCTATCCATGGTGATGAGCATCTACGAGAGGGAGAGTGAATCTACATACCCTTGTAGATCGCTAAGCGGAAGCGTTAATAAACGCGGTTGATGTAGTCGAACGTCTTCGCGATCCAAATCGCCGAGCGTCCCGCAATCCAATCACGATCCTTCCGATCTAGTGCCGAACGGACGGCACCTCCGCGTTCAACACACGTACGGCTTGATGACGCCTTCACCTCCTCGATCCAGCGAGCGATGGTGAAGTAGTGGTTGAGTTCCAGCAGCACGACGGCGTGGTGATGGTGGTGAGGAACAATCTCTGCAGGGCTTCGCCAAGCACTACGGAGATTATGACGGAGGAACTAGAGGGCTAGGGTTGCCGGCACACGGCTTGGGAAATCCTGATGTGTCCCGTGTGCTAGCCCTGCCCCTCTATTTATATGTTGAGCCTTGGGGTCTAAACTTGGAGTAAAAGCCTCCTCCGGGTCGGTTTTGCCCGCACAAGGTCGGTTTGGCCCGCAGGGAAAGAGTCCAACTCGGATCCCTGCCGAACCGTGCACAGCCGCGCACAAGCGGTAGTACCGCTTCACATAAGCGGTAGTACCGCTTGGGCGGTAGTACCGCTTCACACAAGCGGTAGTACCGCTCCGGCGGTAGTACCGCTTCACCAAGCGGTAGTACCGCTTACGCGGCAGCAAAACTACTTTTGCACTTTCCAATACCTCGTGGGCTTTATCCCTTTGGCTCATATAAAGTGTTGCTGCACCCGAACACTTCGGTAAACATCCGGAACCCCTTCCGGTGAACTCCGGAACCCTTCCAGAGATCAAAACACTATTATCACATATATCAATCTTTACCTCCGGACTATTCCGGAGATCCTCGTCATATCCGGGATCTTATCCGGGACTCCGAACAACTTTCGGTCACCAACATAATAACTCAATTATACTAATCGTCACCAAACGTTAAGTGTGTAGACCCTGCGGGTTCGAGAACTATGTAGACATGACCGAGATACCTCTACGGCCAATAACCAATAGCGGGACCTGGATGCCCATATTGGCTCCTACATATTCTACGAAGATCTTTATCGGTCGAACCTCTATGTCAAGGATTCAGTTAATCCCGTATGCTGTTCCCTTTGTTCTTCGGTATGTTACTTGCCCGAGATTCGATCGTCGGTATCACTATACCTAGTTCAATCTCGTTACCGGCAAGTCTCTTTACTCGTTCCGTAATACAAGATCTCGTGGCTAACACTTTAGTCACATTGCTTGCAAGGCTCATTGTGATGTTGTATTACCGAGTGGGCCCTGAGATACCTCTCCGTCATACGGAGTAACAAATCCCAGTCTTGATCCATGCCAACCCAACAGACACCCTCGGAGATACCTGTAGAGCACCTTTATAGTCACCCAGTTACGTTGCGACGTTTGATACACACAAGGTATTCCTCCGGTGTTAGTGAGTTGCATGATCTCATGGTCAAAGGAACAGATACTTGACATGCAGAAAACAATAGCAATAAACTGACACGATCAAATGCTACGTTTACAGTTTGGGTCTTGTCCATCACATCATTCTCCTAATGATGTGATCCCGTTATCAAATGACATCTCATGTCAATGGCTAGGAAACCTTAACCATCTTTGATCAACGAGCTAGTCAACTAGAGGCTTACTAGGGACACAGTGTTGTCTATGTACCCACACATGTATTTGAGTTTCCAATCAATACAATTATAGCATGGATAATAAACGATTATCATTAACAAGGAAATATAATAATAACCAATTTATTATTGCCTCTAGGGCATATTTCCAACAATACCGCTCCATGATTGGCTCTTTATTGTATCTATGTGCATCTAGGCCTGATATTATGCTGAGTGTTTGCATGTGTGCCCGATTCCAAGCAACACCGAAGGAATCACACCATAAGGCTGTGAAACATATTCTTCGATACTTAGCTCACACACCAACGCTTGGATTATGGTATCCCAAGGGCTCAAATCTTCACCTCGTCGGATACTCAGATGCTGACTATGCTGGAGATCGTGTGGATCGCAAGCCAACCTGTGGCACATGTCATTTCCTCGGAAGATCCTTAGTCAGTTGGTCCTCGAAGAAGCAGAACTGCGTGTCACTTTCTACTGCTGAAGCTGAGTACATTGCTGCTAGTTCATGCTGCGCTCAGTTGCTGTGGATGAAGCAAACCCTCATGGACTATGGCATCAAGGTGAAGAATGTGCCTCTCTACTGCGACAATGGGAGCGCTATCAAGATTGCTTACAACCCAGTTCAGCACTCCAAGACCAAGCACATCCAGATTCGTCATCATTTTCTTCGAGATCATGTACTCAAGGGCGACATCTCCATCGACCACATCCCCACTGCAGAACAACTGGCCGATATCTTCACTAAGCCCTTGGATGAAAAGAGATTTTGCAAGTTGCGGTGTGAGCTAAATATCTTAGAATCTTCGAATGTTCTTTGAAAGGACACACATCCTAACACTTATGCAAAATTGATGACTTTGATGTGCAACACAAGAAGTAACGTTTTTCTTCAATCAATGAAGAATAACTCTCTAAGTGTGAAGAAATTAACGAAGAATTTGATTCTCAGAACCCTACGACAATTGTACGCGGTGTCTGAAATCATCATTCTTATACGGTGGGTCACGCCACCAACAATAGTTGAAATTCTTCAGAGTTGAGTTTTCCATCATTTTGCAAATTCTTCAAATTTTCAAATTCCTCAAGTTTGCAAATTCCTCAACTTTTCAAATTCTTCAAACTATGAAACTGATGTTCTTCATTGACTTTATATATATATATATATATATATATATATATATATATATATATATATATATATATATATTTGAGTTTTCAATGTCCTCAACAGCATTCACTTATTGCTAATTCTTCAAGTTGATCTTCATCTAAGTGAATGTGATCGGACCCGTTCCCCCTCTATGCTAAACTCAACCCAGTCTGTTCACAAATTCTTCATATGCATTCTACTTTGAAACTCGTTCAAAGTCTTCACTGTATTCTTGACAGCTGAAGAATTTGCAAACGGAAACTTTAAAATTTTCACTATCAAATTTTTCGGCGCTTCCCGCTCAAACAGTTCCGATTCCCACGACTGGATAAGCCACAATCCCCCACTATCTCCACTACTCAGAACGTGGGTGACACATGTCGCATGGAGAGCAAGGGTCAGGGGCAATCTGGTCCAAAATCTTCGGGCCGATTCGTTTTTACTGCCACTATATATACCCCCTTCCCTTCACTATGCTCGAGTTACTCCTCACTCCCATCTCTCCCGAGCTCAAACCTAGCGCTGCCGCTAAAATCATCGCCGCCGGAGAGGAAGAGCTTCACTGCCTCGACCTCGCCGTCGCCGTACTCGCATCGGCCGCGGAAGTCTTCACCCCGTTGCCGCTGTAGCTGTCTCCCTCTGCCAAGCTAGGGCGTGGGAGATCTGGACGGACGAACTTCCCAGATTTCATCTCACTGTTCGTCGTGTTCTTCATCAGGGTAAATAAAATCTAATTTTACTGCCCTTGTTTGATCTTCATGTCTTCCACAAAATCCTCAAAAGTGTTTATTCTTCAAGAATCATCTTCTTAAGCACCTTACATGTTTCAATCCCTTGATGTTTTTCCCTAAGTTATGATTTTCTTCAAGATTCCTCAATTGTGTGGATCTACATATTCTCACAACTCTGGAACCTAAGACAAAGAACACTTAGTGAAATTCCTCAAGACATCTATGGTCAAAATCCTCAACTTGATGTATTTTGAAAATTTTCTGAGAACGCATATGACCTCTTCAAATTCTTCGCACCTATACTCTGTTCACAGGTACAAAATGTCTGCTGATGAATCACTAGGTTCTCATCAACTTAACTCATTTGCAGCGTTTCTTGAGGAAAAACTGTATACATCTTCAGAATCATCAAGAGTTCAAAGTCATCAAGTGAAGAAAATGGCAGATGGTAAAAGACCTCAGAAGGGTGGAAAGAAGGCTGAACAGAACACTGCTTTTGAGATACCTGAGGATCTATATGCTGGTTACTGTACTCTAGATGAGGCCATTCATGGCAAAGAAACAAAAGAGCAGAGGAAAATCAGAATTCAGAGGATTGAACGGAGGTGGGCAAAGGAGTGGAGAGACTATTGCTATGTCACTCCCAAGTACATGAAGAAATTCGCCCTCAAACCTCCTTGCAAAAGGGCTCCTCCTGCTGATGATCAAGAAGTCGTCCCACTAGCATTGCTCGTGGTGAAGACTTTCCAGATGAATGGGCAAAGCATCAACAAAAGCTTCAGAGAACTGCCAAAGCTGCAGTGAAGAAATTCAATGAAGATTCTGCTGCTGCTGCTGCCTCTGCCGGAGCCTCTGATAGTGCTCCGAAGAAATCAATGGTGAAGAAGTCTGCAGTGAAGTCAAAGACCTCAACTTCAAAGTCCTCACTGCAAAATCCTCATGCAAGTTCTTCAAAGGCCACTGCAATGCCTTCAGTAGCTGCACAATCATCAGCTGCTGCCGCAAAGTCCTCAACACCTGTAAATCTTGCAACATGTCAGAGGACTACTGGCTTCTCAATTGCTTCAGGGGGCTCTGCAAGTTCCTCAGCCCAAGCACAGTCTTCAACAAGCCCTACTTTGATGAAGATAAAGAGAACTGCTAGACGAGGTCAGAGACCAAGTCCTCACAATAGCCAAGCTACTATGAATGTACCCTCAGGATCTGAGGATAATGATGAGGCTACTAATGAAGAATTGGAAGAAATCATCAAAAACAGTCAGCAGAGAGCTGCAATAGCCAAGGGCAGCTCTGTTCCTCTCATGCTGGATCCTAAGATGATCCTCAACTTCATCGACATATGGCATGAGGATCCCAGCACTCCACTTTTCTCACTGAACTTACCTCTTGGTGTGGACCATGTCCTCACACACTTCATAGCTGAGGAAAAATGGAAGAGAGATCAAGCTCAGAGAGCTAAGAGGAGCAGGGCCAGAAAAGAAAAGTTTCTGAAGAACAGTGTGATGAATTTGACTCCCAATCAACTCATCACAGTTCAGTCTGAGATTCGCTGCCTTACTGATGAACAAGCAAAATATGATGCTGAATGGAAGGGCACCAAAGTAAGATTTGTCAGGGCAGCCCAAGCTGCAGTTAAAGATCACAACTCAAGGGTTGCAGCTCAATTGCAACAGCAAATTCCTCAGGCTGAAGAATCTGCTCAGCCTGCTGAAGAAACTGCACACGCAGCTGAAGAAATTCAGGCTGCTGAAGAACCTGTCAGGGAAACCTCCACTGTTGCGCCTGAAGAAACTGTCAGGCCAGCTGAAACTTTTGTTGCGCCTGATGAAATTGAGACCACAAGGACGACTGCATTAGTCGTGCCTGAAGAAACTGCTCCCCCTTCACCCTCTGCTGAAACTGCAAAATCCTCAAGGGTGAAGAACATCAACCTTCCTTCTGCATCAGAAGCGAAGAAAACAAAGGCAGTGGAGAAGAGAGCTGCTAAGAAAAGAAAAGCATCAACTTCAGATTCCTCAGCTGTGAAGAAGTTGAAGACCATGCCAAGTTCTTCAACTGAGCCCATTGATGCAACCCCAATCTCCTCCGTACCTGCCTATGAGATAGTTCCATTTGGTGTTGACTATGTCACTCCAAATGATGAAGATGAAGAAGATCATTCTGCTGCTTCCTCAGAGCAGATTGATGAAGAAATTGAGGTGGAAGCAAATGCTTCAACCCCACTGGTATCATCGCCCCAGCCTCGGTTAACTGCTGAAGAGGCCGACATTGAAGAAATGGAAGAGGATGTGGACATCGGAAACACAACTCCTCTCATCAATGATGAATATTGGGAAGCTGCACACCCAAATTCACCAATGACCACACCCCTCACTCAAATTCCTCAGTCTCCAGCCCAGACTGAAGAAATTCATACTGAAGAAATTCCAGCTGCAACAGCTGAAGAAGTTCCTCCCATGCCGAAGGAAATTGTGGGCCGCTTCAAGCCAAACCTTGAGCCAAAGCCCAAGATGCCCTTCAAAAGCTCAAAGCTCCCCAAATTCATCAAGACCAATTTCTTCAACGAGCACATCTTCTTCAATGGGCCAAATCCTTATGACACTGCAAGGGCCGATCGCACCAGATTCTGGACACCCACACAGATGAACTATTATGCATCAGTGTTGTTTGACAAGGAGAAAGTCTTCGAGCATCAGCAAATTCCTCATACGGACATGGAAACTATCCCATGCTTCACACCGGTGCTCGCAGTCCTTCACGATGCAGGAATTCTTCCATTCTGTGCAGACATATGCGATTGGAATGAAGAGCTAATTCTTCAATTCTATGCCTCCTTGCACATCTCAGGTGATGCCTCTGATGTCAATTCTTGGGTCTTGGACTGGATGACTGGATCTACTCACTACACTGCTCCAGCCTCTGAATTACTTCGGTCAGTCCCAATACCAATTCCCTCAGAAGGAGCAGGATGCATGTTTGATGAACCTGCTCTGCCCAATCATATGATGCAAGTGCTGATGAAGCCATTGGCTCCTGGACAACCTCAAAGGACTTCCTTCCTTGTGAAGGATTTGCTCTATGTGCCCAGGATAGTCTATTGCATTCTGACCAAAACCCTCAGTCCTCAGAAGGGCCACAACTCTGAAGAAGAAGAAGTGGAGGGAATCATGAAGAACATGCTATTCAACATCATTCATGGGATTCCCATCAACTACCATGATTTCTTCATGAGGACTTTGGCCAATGCTGCTTCAGCCCCATTTGAATTGAAGTCTTACGCTCCCTGGATCATGAAATTCATCATATCAAGGTCTTCACTTCCATTCAAGGCTGACTTTCAGAATCACTTTAGCTTTCTGCCTCCAATCGAAGTCCTCAAGAACTCATTTTCTTCTGTTGAGGGTAAAGGCAAAGCTGTCATCGATGAAGGTACTCGTCCATTGGATGGTCAGTTTCGCAAAGCTGCATCTTATTCCACCAATGATGACACTGCTACCCAAGATTCTGCTGCAAAAGCCTCAGCGCAAAATCCTCAAGATACTGCCCCTCGTGTGATGACTGATCGAGAGCTTCTTCTAAGTCTTCATCAGAATATTGATCGCAATCACAAGTGGGTAAAGCGTCAGTTTGGTTCACTTCTTCGAGACATGACTGTCACGCACAACTCTGTGAGGAAGAACCACTATTATCTTCATGAAGTCTTTGACCGCACATGGGCCATCCCGTCTCACCTCAAGACTCCTAAAGAACTCAAGGAGATGGAATTTCAGCAGGACTTTGATTGGTCCATCCCTCCAAGGAAGAAATGGAAGAAAGTTCAAGTTCCTCAGCTGGTTACAAGCTCAATTTCTTCATCACGCCAGGCGGATGAAGCTGAGGATATTGACGACACTGCTGCGGGCCCTGCATCAACGAACGACCCCGACAACGCTGGCGCTCCTCGACCACCTTCAAGATGAAATTCTTCGGGGGCATTAGTCCTCATTTTTCGTCCCTTTTGGTCTTCGATGACAAAGGGGGAGAAAATTTGAGTTAGTCTTCAAGCGGGTCTCTATATATGGGCTGTTTTTTGTTTAAGTTACAACTCTCGCTCTTCTGAAGCTTTTTGTTGGTTGAGTTGTAAACTTAAGTCCGATGGTGGTCTGACGTTTTTGAATTGCTTTCCGCATGCTATTTCCTCAAGTTATCTTAATGCACGCATGCTGAATTTCCTCAGACCCCATTTTCATCATGCATTTCAAATTCTTCATATCATATGTTAAATGCGTGTATGAATTACAAGATATAGGGGGAGTTCTCCATGAGTTTAACCTGCCATGTGCATTTGCAGTCCAAAGCAAATTCCTCAAATATGCACATCTTCAGGGGGAGTTCTTCTATATCTTGCAATCAAATTCCTCAAACACTGTACTTACACTTCATATGTTTATCCCCGTTGAAAACTTAACCTATTTGTCATCAATCACCAAAAAGGGGGAGATTGTAAGTGCATCTAGTGCCCCTTAGTGATTTTGGTGTATTGAAGACTTATAGGTTAAGAGACTGATGCATTTGTAAGTGTACACATGCTCTATAAGTCGCTGAGGAGTTTGATACATTCGGAGATTATCGACCCCTAAAAATGTATGTCTTCAACTGAAGACTTTGGTGAAGACTTTGCTGAAGACTTTGGTATTCCCTGAAGACTTTGAAAAAGAAGAAGTTGGTGTGACCTTGAAGATATGAACGAGGACTATGAAGCGTGAAGACTTTTGTTTTCGTAGTTTCATTTCCTTTCTTTGAGTCATAGGAAACACCGTACTATTAAAGGGGGCCGAGGTAATACTAAGGAAAATTTCCAACTGATGCTCAACTCAAAAGCCTCAACCTATCCATTTCTTCGAGTGAAGCCTTTGGAAATCTCTTGCAGTTCAGTCAAGTTCTTCGGTGACAAAGACGATGATCTTCTGGTCTTTGAGGAAATTGGTCTGACTGAGGAGTTAGGATTTCGCCAGTGCGAATTGCCTACAAGTGAGGAACATGATAAGCCTGAGGACTTTCATAGTTCGAAATTCCGACCGTTGCTGTGCTAAGTGCCAGCTGTCCCCAATCATCCTATCCACATAACGGTCATATCATTGGGGGCATTTATGTATTATCATGTCAGGTTGCACCCTGGCTATAAATAGCCACCCCCCACAACTACTAGTTGGTTGGCTGCTCCGAGAGAGAACTGACACTTGTCATTTGAGAGCATCCCATTCCTCGAGGACTTTGAGAGAAAATCATCAGTGAGGAAAAACCCCAAAACCAAACCACCAACCCAAAGTGATTGAGCATCACTGAAGAAATTGTTCCTGTGTGGAACCGACGCTTGTTACCTTTGAAGACTGTGTATCTTCCAGACGGTTAGGCGTCATGGTCTAGTGCATCCTGCAGTCAATTGGGGATCACGAAGTGACCTTGGTCTAGAGCATCCAGCAGTCAATTGTGGATCGCCGGGTGACCAGTTTGTGAGGGTTTTGGAAGTCTACCCTGAAGACTTACCACGAGTGTTGGGCGAGGTCTGTGTGACCTTAGCTCAAGGAGAATACGGTAAGGACTGTGTGTCCTGGGACTGTGTGTCTTCTGGTTTAAATACCAGGCCGCTCCAAACCAGACGTACGACTGTCACAGCAGTTGGAACTGGGTCATCAAATCATTGTCTTCATCGAGCTTCCTGGTTCCATTTCCTCAACCCTTTCAATTCCTCGTATACTTGTTGATGAAATTGATTGTTACTGTTTGAAGAATTTGACTGAAGACTTTCTCAATTTCCTCACCTCAAATTCTTCAAGTTACCTTGTTCCTCGCCTGCTTATCCTGTATCACGCTACCTGTAATCTGTGCATGCTTTATTTCATCATGATGACTATGCGATCGCTATGCTTCGTATGCACTTGAGTACTTATTCCACTGCTAGTTATTCATCACATTTCAAATTCCTCAAGTTGAAATTCCTCAGTGATGAATTTGTAAAAATCGCCTATTCACCCCCCTCTAGTCGATATAACGCACTTTCACTCTCCCACGCCACCACCCACTCTCCCTCGACACCACAGAGCCACCCCACCTCGCAACCTCGACCGGGAGCCACCGTAGACCGAACTCCATCTGACCAGAAACCGTCGCCCGCCGCGGAGCTCACCGTCGGCAGCTCCGTCCACCTCTCTGTCGATTTGAAGCACCGAGACGACCACTGGGACTCTCTGGATCCATTCCCGTGCCCAGGTGCCTGAGTTGTGCCACCGTTCGTCGGCCAGGAGCACCGGACCTCCGCTCCGGCTCGACCGCGGGAGGAAGGAGAAGGGCGACTGGTCAAATATGACCAGTGGACCCGAGGACCCCACCCGTCAGTGACTCCAGGCTCGGCTGAAGCGTTTTAAGTGGAAGCGTATTCCTCAAAATACGCTTTCGCTAGGAGGAAAGCGTAATCCCTACCGAATCGTTTTCTTTTTCTGATATTTATTTAAAAACAGCTTTTGACCAATCTTTGACTGGCTATTACTTCTAAAATAAAACTCCAATAGACTTGATTCTTTTCCCACCTCTCTTAAAATCCCTCTAGTTTATTTTCATATTTATTTGAAAAATTTCCAAGACAACTTTTTGTACTGTTTTTAAATTGTGTGTTGATTTGAATCTTTTCAAAAATAGGAATTTGGAGGGAAGACAAAAACTTTCAAAAAGTTTGGAGTGCACATCGCCTACATACACATTTAAGGCAAGCATTCTGAACCCTGGTATAATATTTGTTGTTTGTTGTTTGATGTGACTACAACACCAAGTTGACTTGAAGCATGCATTATTTCATGTGATGTTGTGATCATGCTCTTTAGTGCATGATGGAAATTCCTTGCTGTTGGAATTAAAATACTTATGACAGTATTCATCCTCTTATACCTCTCATACCTACCGGAAGGAATCCGGAGAAGTCTCTCTCTCGGGTAGACACGAGCTTGGTGCTGACATCTCGTTGGAGCGAGAATGGTCAGTGAGGCATGAAGGGGTATGATGAGTGGTGATTTCTGTCTGATGTCGTGAAATATATTTGTTGTGCTAATCATGCAGAGAATACAATACCTCCTGAGTCGACCGTAGATCGAGTCTTGTGCCAGTAACCCCCATGCTTGCTTCGTACTACCACTTGTCTCTGCCACGGGTAGGGTACAGTTCAGTAAGTTGTCAACCCCTGTCTTAGCACACACCGTACAGAGAGGCCATAGTGAAAGATACCAGTGGCCCCTGGTAGGCATGTCACTCGGTCCGGGGGCATGGGTGTTCCGGTGAGCCCGAGGGGGTAGCTCCCCTGTTTTGCGCGCGATATAAATTTTGTGATCCCATGCTACTCGAGGTTGGATCCTCCCCACTTAGAGTTTTGCTTAACGAGTGTCGTGGGTGATTCCAGGCACCAGTAAGTTAAGCTGGTGTGTGCGGGTCAGGTGTGTTTTCAATTCAAAGACCGTAAACGGAATTAGTCCCGGCGGACTAACGGAATCCGTTACTTGTGGGTAAAGAGTACACCCTCTGCAGAGTTTATATCTATTCGAATAGCCGTGTCCGCGGTTAAGGACTACAGTCTGGGATGGGTCAAGTGTCGGTCTTAGTGTCGGTCTTCGGAGGAAAACTTCTAAACCGGAACATTGATCATGACGTGTGACAAATGATGATTATGATTATTATTATTGTGGACTAACCATTTATATTATTGGGATTATTGAGTATCCCTGGGATGGTTCTACCTCCTGGATACTCATTGTGATTATTCTTATATAAGCCCTTTATGTGGCGTCGCACAGACGCCCGACTGTGGCATGCATGTTGTTCGCTTTATCATATAAGCCCTATCTGTGGCGTCGCTAAGACGCCCGACTGTGGCACGTTTGTTATTTATTTTCTTTATAAGCCCTTTATGTGGCGTCGCTAAGACGCGCGACTATGGCACGTTTTTTATTTATTTTATTTATAAGCCCTTTATGTGGCGTCGCTGAGATGCCCGACTGTGGCACGTTTGTTATTTATTTTCTTTATAAGCCCTTTATGTGGCGTCGCTGAGACGCCCGACTGTGGCATGTTTGTTATTTATTTTCTTTATAAGCCCTTTATGTGGCGTCGCTGAGACGCCCGACTGTGGCATGCTGATTATTTATTTTTCCTTGTTAGCCCTTTATGTGGCGTCGCTCAAACGCCCGACTGTGGCATGCTTGTTATTTATTTCCTTTATAAGCCCTTTATGTGGCATCGCTCAAATGCCCGACTGTGGCATGCTTGTTATTTATTTCCTTTATAAGCCCTTTATGTGGCGTCGCTCAGACGCCCGACTGTGGCACGCATATTATTTATTTTCCTCCTAAGCCCTTTATGTGGCGTCGCTCAGACGCCCGACTGAGGCACCCGATCGGTTTATTCTATTTTTATTCTCTGATTGCTTATTCACGTTTAATATGAATGACCTGCTTGCGTGCATCTTGAATATTATTTTATGACTGATTAAGTGATCGTGGATTATTTCAGTGCATAATTATCACCTGTTATATTATACATGTTTTCATGATGTTTGCGAGTACATTCAAAGTACTCACTGGCTTGTCCCTGGCTATTGTCTTGGCCAGATTTCTTGCTTGGAGAGGAGCGCAATGATGACAGCCCCGGAACCTAGGCAACGATGATAGCAGCCTCGCGAAGATAGGAGTTATTCAGGTCAGCTGTTCCTATGGGAAATGGAGTCCCATAGACGCTGATGATCCGCTAACCGCTTCCGCCATCAACCACATGAAATTTTTTGTTGTACTCAGAGACCACTTTGGTCGTGTACTTCAAATATTGTATTTTGCTTGGAATTTTCTGTATCAAGATTGTGTCTTGTCAGCTAACAGTAATCCTGGGGCTGGTGAGCACAAGGGCCATTTACTGGGAAATTAATATCCTGGAAAACCGGTCCTGACAGATATCCAAGATACCATTGTATTGAGAATCAAGAGAGAGAGAGAGAGGAAGCCATCTAGGTACTGCCTACGGACCCGTAGGTCTATGGTGGACTACTCACGCATCATCGGAGAGGCACCTATGAGAAAGATGAACCCCTCCGTGATGGTGTTAGATTGGATCTCGCGGTTCTGGAACTTGCGGCGGCTAGAATTGTGTTTCGTCGACTCCCCTAGGGTTTTCCAAATATTTGATAACTTATAGAGTTGATAGTCGGTGGACGGGGGTCCCGAGGTGGGAACCACCCACCAGGCCACGCTAGGGGCCTCTGGTGCGCCCTGGTGGGTGTTTCCCACCTCGGCCCTCTTCTCCGGCACTTCTTTGGCCTGCTGGGTGTCTTCTGGCCCAAAACAATTCTCCAAAAAGTTTCACGGTGTTTGGGCTTCGTTTGGTACTAATTTTCTGCGAAGTAAAAAACAAGCAAAAAACAGCAACTGGCACTTGGCACTATGTCAATAGGTTAGTCCCAAAAAATGATATAAATTTGCTATAAAATGATTGTAAAACATCTAAGATTGATAATATAACAGCATGGAACAATCAAAAATTATAGATACGTTGGAGACGTATCAGCATCCCCAAGCTTAATTCCTACTCGTCCTCGAGTAGGTAAATGATAAAAACAGAATTTTTGATCTGGAATGCTGCCTAACATGTTCATCACATATTCTTTTCTTTGTAGCATGGACATTTGGACTTTTATATGGATCAAAGCAATAGTCTAGTTTTGACATGAAAACTTTAATACTCAAGCATATCAACTAGCAACCATGTCTTTCAAAATATCAACACTAAAGCAAGTTATCCCTAGCCCATCATGCTCAATCATTGATCCATTCAAGAAACACACTCAAATATTAGCTACACCTAATGCTCAAGTACGATCATAGTGCCCCCTAGTTGGTGCTTTATAAGAGAAGATGGAGACTCAAATAAAAAAATAAAAATTGCATAAAGTAAATAGATAGGCCCTTCGCAAAGGGAAGTAGGGATTTGTAGAGGTACCATAGCTCAAGGTTTAAATTGCTAGAGAAAAATATTTTGGGTGGCATGCCTTTCCTGTCAACGAGAACGACCGAGAGATTTCAATACCTTTCCATGCTAGACACACCATAAGCGGTTCCCCAAACAGAAAATAAATTTTATTCCTTTTTCCATCATACTTTCACTTTCCATGGCTAGCCGAATCCACGGTTGCCTTCCATACCAACACTTTCCAAGGAATTTTTTATTTGACAACATAAAGTATTTTTTCCTTTTAATTTCGGGACTGGGCATCCGATTACTGCCGTACCCTTGTGCAATGACAAGTGAATAAACACTCATCTTGAGAATAACACATCTAGCATGGAAAAATATCGATCACCCCCTACCGTTTCATGAGTGGTACGAGCACACAAAAAGGAAAATTTATTTTGAAAATTAGAGATGACACATACAAATTTGTTTGGAACGGCAGGGAAATACCGCATATAGGTAGGTATAGTGGACTCATATGGCAAAACTGGGTTTAAGGATTTTGGATGCACAAGTAGTATTTCTACTTTCATACAAGTGAAGGCTAGCAAATAGATTGAGAAGCAACCAACAAAGAAACGAAAATTCACATAAGAGAGCATTAACCATAACTAACACTGAATAATGCACCATAAGTAGGATGTAATTTCATTGCACAACTATTGACTTACATAGGGAATCACAAACCTTAACATCAATATTCTTACTAAGCATAATTACTCACTAACATAACTCACATATTACTATCATCATGTATTAAAACTATTACAAAGAATCAAGTTTAATTTCTCCAATGATCTTCATGAAAGTTTTTATTATATCCCTCTTGAATATCTATCACTTTGGGACTAGTTTCATATATTGCCATTGCTTTTGACAAGCTCAAATAGATTTAAGTGAAGATCATGAGCATAAAAGTTTCATCTCTCAAAATAATATAAGTGAAGCATGAGAGGATTTATTCAAAATTTACTAAATCTCAAATTTATCTAAGTGAAGCAGGAGAGTATTTCTTCAAACATGTAAAAGCACGCCGTGCTCAAAAAGATATAAGTGAAACATAGAGCAATTCCATTGCTCAATTTTTTTTAAGTGAAGCATATAGAGCAATTCTAACAAATCATAGCATAATTTTGGCTCTCTCTCAAATAGGTGTGTGCAGCAAGGATAAAAAGAAAAATAAGCAAAGATACAAGACGCTCCAAGCAAAACTCATGATATGCGACGAATAAAAATATAGTTCCAAGTAAAATACCGATGGTCGTTAGAAGAAAGAGGGGATGCCACTCGGGGCGTCCCCAAGCTTAGTTGCTTGTTACTCTTTGGATATTATCTTGGGTTTCTATAGCATCCCCAATCTTAGGCTCTTCTTAGTCCTTATTCCTTCATCCATCGCGATCTCACCCAAAACTTGAAAACTTCAATCACATAAAACATAACAAAATTCTCGTGAGATCCGTTAGTATAATAAAGCAAATTACCACTCTAAGTACTGTTGCAAACCCATTCATATTTTATTATTGCATTATATCTACTGTATTCTAACTTTCCATGACTTATACCCTCCAATACAAGCCATAGATTCATCAAAACAAGCACACAATGCAACGAAAACAGAATCTGTTTCAGACAGAACAGTCTGTAGTAATCTGTACTCTAACCATACTTCTGTAACTCTAAAAATTCTGAAAAATTAGGAAAACGTAAAGAATTTTTATAGCAATATTGTGTTAAAATTTCAGCTCAATTGCACGCTCCAGTAAAAAACTAAAATTCGAACAGTGGAGGCAAAGTTTCTGTTTCAGATTCAGCATTGTTTCTACTCATCTTATGAATCATCCTAAAGGCTTTACTTGGCACCAACACTAATTAAAACATAAAAATACAATAATAACAGAAGTATAATTTTGTAAACACTCAAAAATAGAAAGGAAAAGATAAAATAAATTTTATTCATTGGGTTGCCTCCCAACAAGCGCTACCGTTTTATGCCCCTAGCTAGGCATAACGCAAAGATTCAAGTATTGTCATCCTTAGTTTCCAACTCCTTAAGCACACAGCGAGAATTTTTCAAGGATCTAGCATGCATATCTTCAATGACAATACTTCTAGGAATAAGATTGAATTTTTTTTCTTGCAATTTGGGTTACTTACCACTTCAACAAAATTGGGATGAGTACTAATCATTTTAAGATCTTCATTGTTGCTACTAGAAGATGCACCTTTATTCTTATGAGCATGAGTAGACTTGCAAGTTTTAATAGTAGGAGTTTTTTCAATAGTCTTAACGGTAGAAAAAGCTAAGCTCAAATTACTAAAGATTTCTTCCAACTTATCAATTCTAGCGGGGCTCTCTTCCATTCTTTTATTGACTACGGGTTCTTTTTCCTTTAGTACCTTAAGAGCATCTCCCGCCTTTGACCAAATTTTATTAGCAAGATTATGCATCCTTTTATCTAAATTTTCAATATTTTCCTTGGTGAGCATTTTATTTTCAATAGCATCTAACCTTTTCATAAGATGTTCAAGAGTTAAAATAGGTGGTGAGCCCACTAAATTTCCCATTGCATTATAAGCATCCAAAGTAGGGCACATCAAGAAATTCCCACCGGTAATCGTATCAAGGATGAATCTATACCAAGTGGTGATACCCACATAAAAACAGCGGAGAAGAACAACGATGGACTGCTTATGAATAGATCTATTATGAGCGTTGCAAATCCTATACCAAGCATCTTTTAGACTCTCCCCTCCCCTTTGTTTAAAGTTAATAACCTCATTCTCGGGGGTACTCGTAATAGACAAAGAACTAGCCATAACAACAAGTTAGGCAACAAGAGATCTAACGAGAAAAAGGCGAACGAAAAAGAGGGCGAATAAAACGGCAAATTTGTGAAGTGGGGGAGAGGAAAACGAGAGGCAAATGGAAAATAATGTAAATTGCAAGGAGATGAGATTTGTGATTAGGAACCTGATAGGTGTTGATGATGTCTCCCCGGCGCCAGAGATTGGCACGCGAAGAGATTACTTCCTCCTCGGTAACGGCACCAAAAATTCCTTTGACGTGGCTTCAGACTGCGTCGGTATTTCCCCAAAGAGGAAGGGATGATGCAGCACAGCGACGGTAAGCATTTCGCTCAGTTATGAAACCAAGGTATCAATCCGTAGACGAAGATCAAGCAACTATGTAAACAGCCCCTGCACACAAATAACAAATAGTTGCAACCCGACGCGTAAGAGAGGTTGTCAAGCTCTCAACGATGATAAGATAGATTAGGTTGCAATAGTTTTGGCAAATAGATCTCACAAGAACGCAAAATAAAAGAAGTAAATAAAAATTGCAACAAGGTATTTTTGGGTTTTTTGGATTAATAGATCTGAAAAAAAAAGGTAAAATAGTAGATCGGAAAGCAATATATTGGAAAAGTAGACCCGGGGGCCGTAGGTTTCACTAGTGGCTTCTCTCATGAGTATAGCACACGGTGGGTGAACAAATTACTGTTGGGCAATTGATAGAAGATCAAATAATCATGACGATATCCAGGCAATGATCATTATATAGGCATCACGTCCAAGATAAGTAGACCGAAACGATTCTGCATCTACTTCTATTACTCCACACGTCAACCGCTATCCAGCATGCATCTAGTGTATTAAGTTCATGGAAAAACGGAGTAATGCAATAAGAACGGTGACATGATGTAGACAAGATCTATTCATGTAGGAATAATTGTTGGAAATATGCCCTAGAGGCAATAATAAAAGTAGTTATTATTATATTTCCTTGTTCATGATGATCGTTTATTATCCATGCTATAATTGTATTAATTGGAAACACTGATACATGTGTGGATACATAGACAACACTGTGTCCCTAGTGTGCCTCTAGTAGACTAGCTTGTTGATCAAAGATGGTCAAGATTTCCTAGCCATAGACATGAGATGTCATTTGATAACAGGATCACATCATTAGGAGAATGATGTGATGGACAAGACCGAAACTATGAATGTAGCATATGATCATGTCAGTTTATTGCTATAGTTTTCTGCATGTCAAGTATCTGTTCCTATGACCATGAGATCATGCAACTCACTGACACCGGAGGAGTACCTTGTGTGTATCAAACGTCGCAATGTAACTGGGTGACTATAAAGATGCTCTACAGGTATCTCCAAGGGTGTCTGTTGAGTGGGCATGGATCAAGACTGGAATTTGTTACTTCGTGTGACGGAGAGGTATCTCAGGGCCCACTCGGTAATACAACATCATAATAAGCCTTGCAAGCAATGTGACTAAAGTATTAGCCACGGGGTCTTGTATTACGGAACGAGTAAAGAGACTTGCCGGTAACGAGATTGAACTAGGTATAGAGATACCGACGATCGAATCTCGGGCAAGTAACATACCGAAGAACAAAGGGAACAACATACGGGATTAACTGAATCCTTGACATAGAGGTTCAACCGATGAAGATCTTCGTAGAATATGTAGGAAACAATATGGGCATCCAGGTCCCGCTATTAGTTATTGACCTTAGAGGTGTCTCGGTCATGTCTACATAGTTCTCGAACCCGCAGGGTCTGCACACTTAACGTTCGGTGACGTTTCGGTAGTATTGAGTTATGTATGTTGGTGACCGAAGGTTGTTCGGAGTCCCAGATGAGATCCCGGACGTCATGAGGAGCTCCGGAATGGTCCGGAGGTAAAGATTGATATATAGGAAGTCCCGTTTTGGTCTCCGGAAAAGTTTCGGGCACTACCGGTAGTGTATCGGGAGTGACGAATGGGTTTCGGGGGGTCCACCAAGTGGGCCCACCCACCCCAAGGGCCACATGGACGTGGGAAGTGGTCCACCAGCCCCTGGTGGGATGGCCAACCAGCCCTAATGGGCCCTTGCGCAAGGGGGTGGAAAAAAGGGCCAAGTGGGGAGGAATCCTAATAGGATTCCACCCCCTTATGGGAGGGGGACTCCTCCCCTTGTGGTTCGGCCGAACCTCCTAGGGGTTGCCTCCACCCCCCTCCCTCCTATATATATTGGAGGGTTTTTGAGGTCAGCACCAATCTGAAAAGCCACGGCTGCCCTCTCTCCCTCTAGATCTGTTCTTCCTCTAGATTACTTCGACGGTGCTTGGCGAAGCCCTACCGGAATAGTTCCACCACCATCCCCACCACGCCATCGCACTGTCGGAGAACTCATCTACCTCTCCGCTCCCTCCTGCTGGATCAAGAAGGCGGAGATCGTCATCGAGCTGTACGTGTGCTGAACGCGAAGGTGCCGTCCGTTCGGCACTAGATCGTGATTGGATCGCGGGACGGCTAGCGATTTGGATCGTGAAGACGTTCGACTACATCAACCGCGTTTCTTAAACGCTTCTCGCTTAGCGATCTACAAGGGTATGTAGATCCACTCTCCCTCTCGTAGATGCTCATCACCATGGATAGATCTTGCGTGTGCGTAGGAAATTTTTTGTTTCCCATGCAACGTTCCCCAACAGTGGTATCAGAGCTAGGTCTATGTGTAGATGAGATCACGAATAGAACACAAAGGAGTTTATGGGCGTTGATATTCAGATTGCTTCCTCCCTTGGTCTTTTCTTGATTCGGCGGTATTGTGGGATGAAGCGGCCCGGACCAACCTTACTTGTACGCTTACGAGAGACCGGTTCCATCAACTGACATGTAACTTCGTTGCATAAAGATGGCTGGCGGGTGTCTGTCTCTCCCACTTTAGTCGGATCGGATTTGACAAATGCGGTCCTTGAGAAGGTTGAATAGCAATTTTTGTATCACCGTTGTGGTTTTTGCGTAGGTAAGAATTGTTTTTGCTAGATACCCGTAGCAGCCACGTAAAACTTGCAACAACAATTACAGGACGTCTAACTTGTTTTTGCAGGGCATGTTGTGATGTGATATGGCCAATTACATGATGAGATATATGTGATGTATGAGATGATCATGTATTGTATAGAACTAGCTGGGCCACCCGCGCATTTGCGCGGCTAGATTATACTATATATTTTTTATAAATATTACATTATATTTTGTTGGAAGTAAATATCTTAAAACATGGTTTATCACATGTAAAGGATATTCAAATCATTTAGTATATATGACAACAGTTTAAATCTTTGAAGGGCTCAATGGGTTATTATGCATTAGAAAATGTTCCTCGAACGGGATAGGTGGGCTGTTTTGTTATCCTGGCTCGGACAAACGAAACATTGACATAAGAAGAAGAATTAGTATCGCCTCGTTTATTTTGAATATAGGAGATGAAGGTGAATGGATGAAAAAAAAATCAGAGAAACACACCTTGCTTTATTAGTCTTGACTTGATTGTTTGATGATTGATAAATGATTGATTGAGATGAGATGAGATTTAGAAAGATGGTTTTATTTTATAGAAATTGTTTTGCAATCTGTATATTGTTGGTAAAAACGACGGTAAGTGACAATTAGTGGACACTTGCATGAAATCAGTGGCCTCATGTACAACAATATACTTCTTTCACCAAATTTTACATGTTTATTTCCTCATATCATCATCTTTTGCATATCTAATCGTCGGGTTTCTTGTTAAAATCAAGTATGTACATTAATGGCTCCTATACTTAATGACTCTTTCTCCACTTGACTTGTCATTTGTCATATTGAAGATCGAACCGCATGATCATTTTATTCTAATTGCCTCGGTCGCTCTAATTAATTCAATATACTGGTGGCTAGTATACTATTTTTTCTCTTTAATTATACACTCGAGTCATCATTTGTTATATCGAAGCTTGAATGCATGATCATCTTGCTCAAGTTCTCTCGGTCTCATGCCCATCTAAGACAATATAGTCTTAGGATTCCCATTACATTATTTGCTTTCTTAACTTGGATGATACGCTAGTTTGCACATGTAATTGTTGACCGCTCCACCGGATGTTTGTGTACATTTGGTAGTCGTTCTTTTACACGGTCGTATATATTTCCGATTGTTTTATCCAAATTAACTTTCACCGTATATCTCTAGTGAATATGGGACATTTTTTGTCACCATATGCTCTTAATGATAATATATATTATTTTAATCAGTAAAGGTCATATAGAGTTGAGCAATGTGCATGCATATGCTTCTCGCTAGTGCCGTAATATTGTGTAGCTTTCCTTACGAGATGCACTCACATAAACAT
Source organism: Elymus sibiricus (assembly GCA_039707655.1). Lineage (NCBI taxonomy): Eukaryota > Viridiplantae > Streptophyta > Magnoliopsida > Poales > Poaceae > Elymus > Elymus sibiricus. The sequence continues at coordinate 114,017,496 of CM077667.1, forward strand.
ATACCAAATTATCATCAATTGACATTTATTCTTACATAAACATATATCACATTAACATCAACCAACATTTATTCTTATAGGATGTCATACATGGAGAGAAATCAATCTATCATGTATTCATCACTGCTAAGGACAATTGGTACATAGATGGAATGTTGTCTCCGTTCTACTCGAGACAAACTTTTTCCTTGTACTAAAAATCCAATCGTATCGATACATCAAATTCATATTTAGTATTTTCTTTCCTTCGCCGGAAATACATTAGAAACACATGATTGTCAACACATATACTCGTTTTTCCTTCAAAAGCTTGTCACTTTTTCACCCCCTTCTAGTTGACTTTTATAGACTCCATATAAAACTCCGCAATTCAAAAAAAAATCATTTTTGGACATCAGATAAAAATAAGATCTCTTGAGATGTGACAATCCTAGGTTGATATTATAGATAGTATCAAGAATATGAGGTGTTGTGCAAAAAATTTGAGCAAGGGCACACAATAGTTCAATGTAAAACACAAAAATATACATATTTCAATTATGTAAAACAGAAAAATCTACCAAATCTTAATGGAAAAGAAAGTGGTCTATAATGGATCAGACATTCTCTCAAAAATCTTCTACTATTTCATCTTAATAAACCTATAAAGGATAGTGAGTGTGTACCGAGGCCATAGTTTGCCAGAATAATCGTGGTTGGTCTCTATTCACATAGAAGAGATGGATGATAACCAAAGAATCTAAGCAAACAAATTCGTATAGATGTTTCATGACATTTCAGTTCAAACAGTTGTAGATAAAAGTTTCACATAAGACAGGATGGAACATTGCATATGTTTTCTCACAAAAGTATATATTATGTTTTCTCACGAATGAAAAGACGACCACTCTTAGTATGCAGATGTCTATAAAATTATTAGTAAGAAAGTAACCATAGTTGTGCTATGCGTACTTTTATATCCTTGTTGTGATCCTCTCAAGATCTCAAGTCCTGACCAAATCAAAAATAAAAGAAAAAGGAAATTAAACATGTACGCCCATTAATAAATACAAACTCAGTATTAACAACACCCACTTATATATATTTGGGCGTACATAGATATTAGATATAACTTTTCGCATAACCAAAAACGTACTGGCTGCAGCGGAAAGAAAGACTAACTTGTAAAACACAAAAATATACATATTTCGATTATGTAAAACAGAAAAATCTACCAAATCTTAATGGAGAAGAAACTCAAGATCTCAAGTCCTGACCAAATCAAAAATAAAAGAAAAAGGAAATTAAACATGTATGCCCATTAATAAATACAAACTCAGTGTTAACAACACCCACTTATATATATTTGGACGTACATAGATATTAGATATAACTTTTCGCATAACCAAAAACGTACTGGCTGCAGCAGAAAGAAAGACTAACTTGTAAAACACAAAAATATACATATTTCCATTATGTAAAACAGAAAAATCTACCAAATCTTAATGGAAAAGAAAGTGGTCTATAATGGATCAGACATTCTCTCAAAAATCTTCTACTATTTCATCTTAAACAACCTAGAAAGGATAGTGAGTGTGTGCCGAGGCCATAGTTTGGCAAAATAATCGTGGTTGTTCTCTATTCACATAGAAGAGATGGATGCTAACCGAAGAATCTAAGCAAACAAATTCGTTAGATGTTTCATGACATTTCAGTTCAATCAGTTGTGGATAAAAGTTTCACATAAGACATGATGGAATCTCAAACCGATCAGGATACATAGGGGTCATGGATAGAAGGAGGCGTGTGAATAAACGGTAACATGTCCCTCTTGAGAAACCAAAAAATAGGTAGCTGGTGACGGGAGCCTCACTGGTGATCCTCATAGTCGGAATATGCCGCCGTTGATATGCCGGTGGGGACATGGAGAGAAGCTGTCGTGCTCTCGATCGGAGAAGGCGAAGCAGGGAAGTGCCGACTGTCGAGGACATTACTGCTGGTGCTCCGCGGGGATCATCAGAAGATCCATGCACACATATTTTTGCGGAGAGCCCGACGATTTTTTTTTGCGTGAGCGTGCTGCATCAACTTTCAATCAATGATGTCTATCCTCTATCGTAATGTTATTGGACTTCTTTTCTCATACGTGAAGTCAGACTCTGCCACTTCTTGTACCTAATTTGTTTTGTTGTGCGTGTCCAATGCACAAATATAAAATCCGGCTGGTGGCCATACTTTTAATTAGCGCTTAATGATGACTCTACGTACAAAAAAGCACTTACTATGAGATAAGGAAAGGCATTGGGTCCGGACTCTAGCTTTCCTTTTGCATAGCGATTGTTCTTTCGTCCGAAACTTTTAGGCTGGTTGTAAACGTATGGGATTAGGAGACATGCATATACGTACTTCTTTCCTATAGATCAGAGCCGTTCTTTTTAACTATTTTTTTACTGTTAAATCTAAGCCGTACGTTTTCTATCGTTTTAATAATATAATAGATATCACGACTTGCATGTCGATGAGTACGGCAACCGGCAGGAGCCATAGGGTTGTCTTTAATTATTTTCGTCATTTTTACTTTACTTTATCGCTATGAGTTAGCAATAGTCGAGGAAGCAACAGTCGGCGCGACAACCTCATGGCGACACATTGATGGAGATCAAGATGATGGAGATCATGGTGTTATGCCGGTGACGATGGAGATCATGCCGGTGCTTTGAAGATGGAGATCAAAAGCACAAGTTCATGGCCATATCATGTCACTTATGATTTGCATGTGATGTTAATCCTTTTATGCATCTTATTTTGCTTAGGACGACGGTAGCATTATAAGGTGATCCCTCATTTAAATTTCAAGATAAATTGTGGTCTCCCCGAGTGTGCACCGTTGTGAAAGTTCGTCGTTTCGAGACACCACGTGATGATCGGGTGTGATAGACTCTACGTTCGCATACAAGGGGTGCAAGCCAGTGTTGCACGTGCGGAACACTCGGGTTAAACTTGACGAGCCTAGCATGTACAGACATGGCCTCAGAACACAAGAGACCGAAAGGTCGAACATGAGTCATATAGTAGATATGATCAACATGAAGATGTTCACCATTGAAACCACCTCAACTCACATGATGATCGGACTTGAGTTGGTGGATTTGGATCATGTGACACTCGAATGACCGGAGGGATGTCAATTTGAGTGGGAGTTTTTTTAAGTAATATGATTAACTAAACTCATTATCTTGAACAATAGTCTAAGTTGTTTTTGCAAAATTTATGTTGTAGATCATGGCTCGCGCAGTAGCACCCCTGAATTTTAATGCGTTCCTAGAGAAAGCTAAGTTGAAAGATGATGGAAGTAACTTTGTGGACTGGGCCCGTAATCTGAGGATTATCCTTACGGCTTCCCAAAAGGGTTATGTCCTTGATGCACCGCTTGGTGATCCACCCGCTCCAGTTGAGTCTCCAGACGTTGTGAACGCCTGGCAGGCTCGTTCTGATGATTACTCAATGGTTCAATGTGCAATGTTGTATGGCTTAGAACCGGGACTTCAAAGACATTTTGAACGTCATGGAGCATATGATATGTTTCTTGAGTTGAAGTTTATCTTTCAGAAGAATGCCCGGATCGAGAGGTATGAGACCTCCGATAAGTTCTATGCTTGCAAGATGGAGGAGAACGGGTCTGTCAGCGAACACATACTCAAAATGTCTGGGTATTCCACACGTCTAGCTGAATTGGGGATGCCCCTTCCAGCAGAGGCGATCACTGACATAGTTCTTCAATCATTGCCACCTAGCTACAAGAGCTTCGTGTTGAACTATAACATGCACGGGATGAACAAGTCAGTCGTCGAGCTGTTTGCGATGTTAAAAGCCGCTGAGTCTGAGATTCAGAAGGAGCATCAAGTGTTGATGGTCAATAAAACCACTAGTTTCAAGAAGAATGGCAAGGGTAAGAAGGGTAACTCCAAGAAGAGTGGCAAAGCAGTTGCCCCTCCCGTGAAGAAACCCAAGGCTGGACCCAAGCCAGAAACTGAGTGCTTTCATTGCAAGGGAATTGGTCACTGGAAGAGGAACTGCCCCAAGTATCTAGCTGACAAGAAGGCGGCCAACACCAAACAAGGTATATATGATATACATGTTATTGATGTGTACCTTACCAACTCTCGTCGTAGTGCCTGGGTATTTGATACCGGTTCAGTTGCTCACATTTGCAACTCAAAACAGGAACTGCGGAATAGACGAAGGCTGGCAAAGGACGAAGTGACGATGCACGTGGGAAATGGTTCCAAGGTTGATGTGATCGCCGTCGGCACGCTCGCTCTTCGATTACCATCGTGATTAGTGATGAACCTGAATAATTGTTATTTAGTGCCTGCGTTAAGCATGAACATTATATCTGGATCTTGTTTATTGCGAGACGGTTACTCATTTAAATCAGAGAATAATGGTTGTTCTATTTATATGAGTAATATCTTTTATGGTCATGCACCCAATGTGAGGGGTTCATTTTTATTGAATCTCGATAATGATGATACACATGTTCATAACATTGATGCCAAAAGATGTAGAATTGATAATGATAATACCACTTTCTTGTGGCACTGCCGTTTAGGTCATATTGGTCTAAAACGCATGAAGAAGCTCCATGCTGATGGACTTTTGGAGTCACTTGATTTTGAATCACTTGACACATGTGAGCCATGCCTCATGGGCAAGATGACTAAGACGCCATTCTCTGGAACAATGGAACGGGCAAGGGACTTGTTGGAAATCATACATACTGATGTGTGTGGTCCGATGAGCATTGAGGCATGCGGTGGATATCGTTATTTTCTCACCTTCACTGATGACTTAAGTAGATATGGGTATATTTACTTAATGAAACACAAGTCTGAAACGTTTGAAAAGTTCAAGCAATTTCAGAGTGAAGTTGAGAATCATCGTAACAAGAAGATTAAATTTCTACGATCTGATCGAGGAGGAGAATATCTGAGTTATGAGTTTGGCAGTCACTTAAGACAGTGTGGAATTGTTTCACAATTGACACCGCCTGGAACACCACAGCGTAATGGTGTGTCCGAACGTCGTAATCGAACCTTATTGGATATGGTGCGGTCTATGATGTCTCTTGCCGATTTGCCACTATCGTTTTGGGGTTATACATTAGAGACAACTGCATTCACTTTAAATAGGGCACCATCAAAATCCGTTGAGACGACGCCATATGAACTGTGGTTTGACAAGAAGCCAAAGTTGTCGTTTCTTAAAGTTTGGGGATGTGATGCTTATGTCAAAAAGCTTCAGCCTGAAAAGCTGGAACCCAAAGCAGAGAAATGCGTCTTCATAGGATACCCAAAAGAGATAGTTGGGTATGCCTTCTATCTCAGATCCGAAGGCAAAGTGTTTGTCGCCAAAAACGGAGCATTTCTTGAGAAAGAGTTTCTCTCGAAAGAATTGAGTGGGAGGAAGATAGAACTTTATGAGGTTGTTGAACCTTTACTTCAACCAAAGAGTAGCGCAGCGCAAAAAGATGTTTCTGTAGAGCCTACATCAGTTGAAGAGGAAGTTAATGATGATGATCATGAAGCTTCGGATCAAGTTGCTGTCGAACCTCGTAGGTCGACAAGGACGCGTACTGCTACCGAGTGGTACGGCAACCCTATCTTAGAGGTCATGTTGTTGGACAACGATGAACCTACGAGCTATGGAAAAGCGATGATGGGCCCGGATTCCAAGAAATGGTTAGAGGCCATGAAATCCGAGATGGGATCCATGTATGAAAACAAAGTATGGGCTTTGGAAGTATTACCTGAAGGGCGTAAGGCCATTCAGAACAAATGGATCTTTAAGAGGAAGACGAACGCGGACGGTAATGTCACCGTCTATAAAGCTCGACTTGTGGCAAAGGGTTTTTCACAAGTTCAAGGAGTTGACTACGATGAGACCTTCTCACCCGTAGCGATGCTTAAGTCCATCCGAATCATGTTAGCAATAGCTGCCTTTTTCGATTATGAAATTTGGCACATGGATGTCAAAACAGTGTTCCTCAACGGTTTCCTTGAGGAAGAGTTGTATATGATGCAACCAGAAGGTTTTTTCGATTCAGAGAATGCTGACAAAGTTTGCAAACACCAGCGATCAATTTATGGACTGGTGCAAGCATCTCGGAGTTGGAATAAGCGTTTTGATGAGGTGATCAAAGCGTTTGGGTTTATACAAGTTTACGGAGAAGCTTGTATTTACAAGAAAGTGAGTGGGAGCTCTATAGCGTTTCTAATATTATATGTGGATGACTTATTGCTGATTGGAAATAATATAGAAATGTTGGAAGGCGTGAAGGAATATTTGAACAAGAGTTTTTCAATGAAGGACCTAGGAGAAGCTGCTTTCATATTAGGCATCAAGATCTATAGAGATAGATCGAGACGCTTAATAGGACTTTCACAGAGCACATACCTTGACAAAGTTTTGAAGAAGTTCAAAATGGATCAGTCCAAGAAGGGGTTCTTGCCTGTATTGCAAGGTGTGAAGTTGAGTAAGACTCAATGCCCAGTTACTGCAGAAGATAGAGAAAAGATGAGTGTCGTCCCCTATGCTTCAGCCATAGGCTCTATCATGTATGCTATGCTGTGCACAAGACCCTATGTCAGCCTTGCCATAAGTATGACCGGAAGCTTTCAAACTGATCCAGAAGTGGAACACTGGATGGCGGTCAAGAATATCCTGAAGTACCTGAAAAGGACTAAGGACATGTTTCTCGTTTATGGAGGTGATCAAGAGCTCGTCGTAAAGGGTTATGTCGATGCAAGCTTTGACACTGATCCGGATGACTCTAAGTCGCAAACCGGATACGTATTTATTCTCAATGGGGGTGTGGTAAGCTGGTGCAGTTCCAAGCAAAGCGTGGTAGCTGATTCTACATGCGAAGCGGAGTACATCGCTGCCTCGAAGGCGGCGAATGAAGGTGTTTGGATGAAGCAGTTCATGACAGATCTTGGAGTAGTGCCTATTGCACTAAACCCAATGACTCTGTTCTGTGACAACACTGGTGCCATTGCTCTAGCCAAGGAACCAAGGTTTCACAAGAGGACCAGACACATAAAGCGACGTTTCAATTCCATCCGCGATTACATCAAGGAGGACGACATAAATATTTGCAAAGTACACACGGATCTGAATGTTGTAGACCCATTGACTAAACATCTTCCAAGGGCTAAACATGATCAATACCAGAACTGTATGGGTCTTAGATTCATTACAATGTAAATCACATAGTGATGTGAGCTAGATTATTGACTCTAGTGCAAGTGGGAGACTGTTGGAAATATGCCCTAGAGGCAATAATAAAAGTAGTTATTATTATATTTCCTTGTTCATGATGATCGTTTATTATTCATGCTATAATTGTATTAATTGGAAACACTGATACATGTGTGGATACATAGACAACACTGTGTCCCTAGTGTGCCTCTAGTAGACTAGCTTGTTGATCAAAGATGGTCAAGATTTCCTAGCCATAGACATGAGATGTCATTTGATAACAGGATCACATCATTAGGAGAATGATGTGATGGACAAGACCCAAACTATGAACGTAGCATATGATCGTGTCAGTTTATTACTATAGTTTTCTGCATGTCAAGTATCTGTTCCTATGACCATGAGATCATGCAACTCACTGACACCGGAGGAGTACCTTGTGTGTATCAAATGTCGCAACGTAACTGGGTGACTATAAAGATGCTCTACAGGTATATCCAAGGGTGTCTGTTGAGTGGGCATGGATCAAGACTGGGATTTGTTACTCCATGTGACGGAGAGGTATCTCAGGGCCCACTCGGTAATACAACATCACAATAAGCCTTGCAAGCAATGGGACTAAAGTATTAGCCACGGGGTCTTGTATTACAGAATGAGTAAAGAGACTTGCTGGTAACGAGATTGAACTAGGTATAGAGATACCGACGATCGAATCTCGGGCAAGTAACATACCGAAGAACAAAGGGAACAGTATACGGGATTAACTGAATCCTTGACATAGAGGTTCTTCAACCGATGAAGATCTTCGTAGAATATGTAGGAACCAATATGGGCATCCAGGTCCCGCTATTGGTTATTGACCGTAGAGGTGTCTCGGTCATGTCTACATAGTTCTCGAACCCGCAGGGTCTGCACACTTAACGTTCGGTGACGTTTCGGTAGTATTGAGTTATGTATGTTGGTGACCGAAGGTTGTTCGGAGTCCCAGATGAGATGCCGGATGTCACGAGGAGCTCCGGAATGGTCCGGAGGTAAATATTGATATATAGGAAGTCCCGTTTTGGTCTCCGGAAAAGTTTCGGGCACTACCGGTAGTGTATCGGGAGTGACGAATGGGTTTCGGGGGGTCCACCAAGTGGGCCCACCCACCCCAAGGGCCACATGGACGTGGGAAGTGGTCCACCAGCCCCTGGTGGGATGGCCAACCAGCCCTAATTGGCCCTTGCGCAAGGGGGTGGAAAAAAGGGCCAAGTGGGGAGGAATCCTAATAGGATTCCACCTCCCTTATGGGAGGGGGACTCCTCCCCTTGTGGTTCGGCCGAACCTCCTAGGGGAAACCCTAGGGGTTGCCTCCACCCCCTCCCTCCTATATATATTGGAGGGTTTTTTAGGGCAGCACCAATCTGAAAAGCCACGGCTGCCCTCTCTCCCTCTAGATCTGTTCTTCCTCTAGATTACTTCAACGGTGCTTGGCGAAGCCCTGCCGGAATAGTTCCACCACCATCGCCACCACGCCTTCGCACTGTCGGAGAACTCATCTACCTCTCCGCTCCCTCTTGCTGGATCAAGAAGGCGGAGATCGTCATCGAGCTGTACGTGTGCTGAACGCGGAGGTGCCGTCCGTTCGGCACTAGATCGTGATTGGATCGCGGGACGGCTAGCGATTTGGATCGCGAAGACGTTCGACTACATCAACCGCGTTTCTTAAACGCTTCCCGCTTAGTGATCTACAAGGGTATGTAGATCCACTCTCCCTCTCGTAGATGCTCATCACCATGGATAGATCTTGCGTGTGCGTAGGAAATTTTTTGTTTCCCATGCAACGTTCCCCAACAATAGACCCCATCTTGTTATCCTTAATGGCAACGATACATGCGTGCCTTGCTGCCCCTTCTGTCACTGGGAAAGAACACCGCAAGATCGAACCCATCACAAAGCACCTCTTCCCATGGAAAGAAAAATCGATCTAGTTGGACTATCTAAACCAAAGATTCGAAGAAGAAATACAAGGCTATAAGTAATCATGCATATAAGAGATCAAAGAAGACTCAAATAATATTCATGGATAGAAACTGATCATGAACTCAAAATTCATCGGATCCCAACAAACACACCGCAAAAGTCATTACATCAAATAGATCTCCAAGAGACCATTGTATTGAGAATCAAGAGAGAGAGAGAGAGGAAGCCATCTAGCTACTGCCTACGGACCCGTAGGTCTATGGTGGACTACTCACGCATCATCAGAGAGGCACCTATGAGGAAGATGAACCCCTCCGTGATGGTGTTAGATTGGATCTCGCGGTTCTGGAACTTGCGGTGGCAGGAATTGTGTTTTGTCGACTCCCCTAGGGTTTTCCGAATATTTGAGAAATTATAGAGCTAATAGTCGGTGGATGGGGTCCCGAGGTGGGCACCACCTACCAGGTCGTGCCAGGGGCCTCTGGCGCGCCCTCGTGGTTGTTACCCACCTCGACCCTCTTCTTCAGCCTGCTGGGTGTCTTTTGGCCCAAAAAAATTCTCTGAAAAGTTTCGCGGTGTTTGGGTTTCGTTTGGTACTGATTTTCTGCGAAGTAAAAAACAAGCAAAAAAACAGCAACTGGCACTTGGCACTATGTCAATAGGTTAGTCAAAAAAATGATATAAAGCTGCTATAAAATGATTGGAAAACATCCAAGATTGATAACATAACAGCATGGAACAATCAAAAATTATACATACGTTGGAGACGTATCAATAGGTAAAGATAGGTCCTAATCCCACTCGAGTATGTGTAGATTGGGTTCGTGTTCCCATGCTCTGCTCCGGATCCGACGCAAAATTTCGGCAGCACCTCCCCGTTGTTCTCCTGATACACGTCTCAGCAATAAACAGAGAGGATGTGTACCCGGAGAAAAACAGGGAGGCACTGACGAAATTCTGCATCGGATCCGGAGCAGAGCATGGGAAAACAAACCCAATCTACACATACTCGGGCTGTCCATTGATAACGTTGGACAATTCGAAAGAATCACGGTTATAAATATGCAATATTTATAACGGTAACCCTTTCGAACGGGAGACGCATACTGTTCACGCATACTGATGATTGAATCTACCTATAGCTAGCAAGTATCATCAGCACGAAGACCGGAACAGAGCAAATGAAGGGGGGGGAGGAGATGTCATTTGTGCTCACCCACGAACGTAGGGGAGCTCGTCGAACGCACGGGGATGTCGTCGAACACCAGAACCTCGCTGCGACGAAACAACTGCACGTTTAAATCCACCCGATCAACACGAATATTCAATCCCAATAAAAAATCTCTCTATATATATATATATAACTAATTTTCCACTTCTCTTTTATTCTTCTAACAAGATACAATCACGTACTGAGAAATGAAAAAAATAGCGCGCTATAAAATATAGCGAGACCCTTCTCCAAATGCTACACAAGTTATAGCGCGCTAATAGCGTGCTATATTTCAAAATAGCATTTGCAAAAAAATCTAAATATATTTACGATGTGTTCGGATGTCTGTATTCAATACCTCCGTATTGAATTGGTTTCAATTACAATTCAGGGAGGAAACGGTAATGGACATGAATTCAGATTCACATGTTTGGATGCTCATGGAATTAGGCCATGCAATCTTAATGAATTTCAAATACCAAATCATGTTCGGATGACATACTATCAAATTGCATATGCTTTGTGCTTTATGCATCAAATCAAAATCTACACAATGTGTGAGTATAATTGAATGATTATATATCAACAAAAAATAACAAATATTCTAGACATATATGATATATATAGTTTGTAAATATTCTAGATATATATAGCAACAAAAAAGAAAAATATTCTAGACAAAAAACATATAATTGAATGAATGATTATATAGCAACAAAAAATAACAAATATGATATATATAGTTTGCAAATATTCTAGATATATATAGCAACAAAAATAACTAATATTCTAGACAAAAAACATATAATTGAATGATTATTGTTAGAGCATATTTCTCCATATGTGGTTTTGGTAATTGTTGACAATCCCTATGGACTAATGGTTGGCTTGAGTTATATTCGAAGGATTTGTCCATAGGCACTTCTTGAAGTACATGTGTTGGTTTCAAGGAGTTTATATGGTGACCAAGGTGGTATGTAAGGTTTTATCCAAAGATTGGTCATGTGAGAGTTGAGCTCATTACAAGCATGTCTTGAAGAAGAAGATTGTGTGAACATTCATGTTTACCTTCAAGACATCATCTTTGTGAATAGAGAAGATAAGACACAAGGTTGATCAAGATTGAGGCAAAGAATGATTCAAGTTGATCAACACACCAAGCGTACAAGATGTACCAAGTGGGATCAAGTGATTTCATGATATGGTAAGTATTGTCCATTACGCTTTGTGTACTAACCCATGTTCCTTGTGAGTGTTCTTTGTGGGGTTAGGTATATTTCCATGGGCTTGCATCAATAGGAAGATCCCATACAAGCCATGTAGGATGACATCAAGTGGTGATCGTCATCAAGGTTGTGGTGTGCAAGTTCAAGTGAAGCATCACGGAGAGATCATGCTTGAAGCTTGCCGTCCATTGTGGTGACAATGGACTTGTGAAGATGTGCCGAAGAGTGGCTCACCCATAGTGGAGTATGAGGGAGCAATCTACTAGTCTTCATCGAGCCGGCGCAATCAAGAAAGGTGGTCCACCTTGAGAAGGACAAGATCGTCATCATCTAGCTCAAGTGGACTATGCGCAAGGCAAAGGTTTGACCTTGATAGGGTTTTCTATATTACCGGTCTCATGGTGGTAGTTGGGAGACCGGGTTATAGGATCGATAGCCATACCATCAAGGGGGGCTCTCAAGTGAGTAGCTTGATCGTATCGTTCGTTGAGAGCTCAAACCATTTGTGTCGGCGTACGACACCTATGGGATCGCATGGGTCCCTTTTATGGTTCGGCAGGAAAAAAGGCTTGCACAAAGAGCAGATCCAGCGATCAACGCGAGGGATTTTTACCCAGGTTCGGGCCGCTGAGAAGCGTAAAACCCTACTCCTGCTTTAGTGTATTGTGAGTCTTTGAACTCTGGCTCCAGGAGCGCTATGTGATAAACAGTACACAGCCGCTATGCCTCTATCTGGGCCAGAAGGTCCTCTCCCTATAGCTACGCCTTGGGCCTCCTTTTATATGTCGAAGGGGTCACCAACAGTGGCGCACAGTACATACAAGAGGTGTAAAGTTGCTACAGCGTTTACTGACGTCTTAGGACAAACGCATTAAATGCTCCGTTTAGGTGTCCCTAACTTTCTTGGGGACGGAAAAAGAGCCCGTCCCATCAGCGCCGCTTAACCCCATCCGCCGCTAATGCCATGACACGCATCCAGGAGGACAAACCCCGTCTGACAGGCTGGTCGCTGCACTGGAGCAGTGGCAGGGTGGCGGGATCTTGCCGGGTGCGAATCTTGCCGGGTCTTCGCTAGCCATCCCGGCAAGCTTCTTGCCGGGATCCCAGCCTTCGGTCTTCTGTGTTCTGATCATCGGCTTGAATGCCTTCTTGATAGTCTTGTGCTTGTTCCCAGTTGTCCCCCGGCAAGCATCTTGTCGGGAGTCCAACATCGGGTCTTCTCGGTGACCTGCCTGGAGGTCTTCTCCCAGGAAGGCTCGCTTCCCGGAAATTATATCCTGATCTTGCCGGCCTTTGAGCTTGCCGGTGATGCGTAGGCCTGTTCCCGGCAAGTAATCCTTGCCGGAAACCAGGGTCCTAGATGTGTCCTATAAGTGGATTTCTTCTCTACCATGCCCTTCCTGCCTAGAGGCTGCAATTTGCCGGTGTGTGTCCAGGGGTAATAAACACCCCCTGTTCACTACAACGACAGGAGCCCCCAGGCCTGGGCCGGACAAGCGTGCACTGTGTTTGTCTGGGCTAGGCCCAAAAACATGCACCGGTACACGCGCGGCGAGAAGTAACCGTCACTCATGACTTTTTAACTGCACGCTGATGATGACGCAAGAGAGCTTGCGGTTTGCCGGGCCTTGGGCTTGCCGGCAGCGTGGGCAGACAGAGCAGGATGGCAGCAGGAGTCGTGTGCCCGAAAGGGAGTGCCACACCGTGCGACGAAGAGCCAACCCCCGAGCCTTCCCCATAAAGGGTACCGCGGGTGCGGTGCTCGATTCATACAGTCATCCCTGTTGTCGCCGCCGTCTACTGCGAATTCCTCACTGCCGTCTTGCCGGCCTCCAGCACAGCGCCCTTGGCTTTCTCAGCTGCGGCGTGCCGCCGATAATAAAGCAACCGCCGAGACTGAAGTACTTTTTGCATACCTGTTGCTGCAATGGCGCATGTAAAGGAATAATTAATCTTAGTCAGGCCAATCTTTATGTATGCAAGACATGTTTCTTTATGCTAAATGAATGTTTGCTTCCCTCTTGATTAATTCCGTCCTTGCATATATCTTATATCCTACGCTGTTTGGAAACCTTGCCGGCGCGCACGTTTGCCGCGAGCGCTTTGAGGAACAGGTCCCTAGCAGCCTGCTGGAAACGCCGCCGCCGGCAAGGCGACTTGCCGGGTCAGAACGCGGCTGCTAAGCCTGCCGAGCGGACTCGAGGCGAAACTAGAGCGCGGGCTCACCACGACAAGGTTCCTTCGCGTGCAGATTAATGTACAAGGACGAAAAATCAATCAAGACGACCCATGCTTGCCGGAAAGCTTTCCGGTGCGCACGCTCCAGTCGGCAGCGCTTGGAGGAACGGGTCCTTAGTGGCTTGCCGGGAACGCCGCCTCCCGAAAAGGTTTACCTTCCCGGTGTCTGTGCAGCCGCCTAAGTTGTCGAGCGGACTCAAGACACCTAGGAGCGCTATTGGCCCCGGGAAGGCTCCTTCGCGTGTAGGTGTAAGGAGCAAGTGAGGACAGCAAAAGAAATGTAATTGTCACAAGTTTTTGTAACTTAGCTTTTCCTGCTGTTCATCTCACATAGTGAGGCCGCGCTCGTGGTGATGACCGGCAGCTCTCTAGAAGGTTACTCTCTAGGGCGCTGCCAGCCCCCGAGCCCGCCTTCCATGTGTATTCCTGCAACACTGATTGGACATGTAATGCCACGACAGTGTTTTAGCACAACAAGTTAATTAGCTTCTGGTTTATGATTAATTTGTTGTAATTTTGACTTCTGTCGAATGTTCCCTTGCTTGCCGGAACACTTTCCGATGCGCACGATCCAGTCAGCAGCGCTTTGAGGAACGGGTCCTTAGCGGCTTGCCAGGAACGCCACCTCCCGAAAAGGTTTACCTTCCCAACTTTAGCGCAGCTGCTCACATCGCCAAGCGGACTCGAGGCGACTAGGAGCGCAACTAGCCCCGGGGAGGCTCCTCAGCATACGGGTCTACGCAGAAATCCGAAAATAAAACTTATCGAGCCTTTTCCTTGACCAATTGCATTTTTGTACAATGAATCCCTACGCTTGCTGGAATACTCCCCGAATGCGCATGTTCTGGTCGATGGCGCTTAGGATCGGGTCCTGTCTAGCAGCATATCGAGAACACCGCCTCTTCAGGAGCTTAATGCTCTACAGACAACCGCAGCTGCATCTGTGTTGTTGGGCGGACCCAGAACAACCAGGAGTGCAGAGTGTTTCTAGAGCGCTCCCTCGTGCACAGGTTATACAAAACTACCATCAAGGATAAGGCTACACAACAAAAAGCAATCAAAGTTTTAGGACTTAGCTTTTTGTAAGTAGAGCGAAGTCGCCATGGATGATGAAGCTGATGCGCTGACCGCTAGATCAGGTTCGCGCAACCTTTCCCCCTACCTGGCGCGCCAAAGATGTCGGTGTACGACACCTATGGGATCGCGTGGGTCCCTTTTATGGTTACGCAGGGAAAAACGCTTGCACAAAGAGCAGATCCAGCTATCAACGCGAGGGATTTTTACCCAGGTTCGGGCCGCTGAGAAGCGTAAAACCCTACTCCTGCTTTAGTGTATTATGAGTCTTTGAACTCTGGCTCCAGGAGCGCTATATGATAAACAGTACATAGCCGCTATGCCTCTATCTGGGCCAGAAGGTCCTCTCCCTGTAGCTACGCCTTGGGCCTCCTTTTATATGTCGAAGGGGTCACCAACAGTGGCACACAGTACATACAAGAGGTGTAAAGTTGCTACAGCGTTTACTGACGTCTTAGGACAAATGCATTAAATGCTCCGTTTAGGTGTCCCTAACTTTCTTGGGGACGGAAAAAGAGCCCGTCCCATCAGCGCCGCTTAACCCCATCCGCCGCTAATGCCATGACACGCATCCAGGAGGACAAACCCCGTCTGACAGGCTGGTCGCTGCACTGGAGCGGTGGTAGGGTGGCGGGATCTTGCCGGGTGCGAATCTTGCCGGGTCTTCGCTAGCCATCCCGGCAAGCTTCTTGCCGGGATCCCAGCCTTCGGTCTTCTGTGTTCTGATCATCGGCTTGAATGCCTTCTTGATAGTCTTGTGCTTGTTCCCAGTTGTCCCCCGGCAAGCATCTTGTCGGGAGTCCAACATCGGGTCTTCTCGGTGACCTGCCTGGAGGTCTTCTTCCAGGAAGGCTCGCTTCCCGGAAATTCTATCCTGATCTTGCCGGCCTTTGAGCTTGCCGGTGATGCGTAGGCCTGTTCTCGGCAAGTAATCCTTGCCGGAAACCTGGGTCCTAGATGTGTCCTATAAGTGGATTTCTTCTCTGCCATGCCCTTCCCGCCTGGAGGCTGCAACTTGCCGGTGCGTGTCCAGGGCTAATGAACACCCCCTATTCACTACACCGACAGGAGCCCCCGGGCCTGGGCCGGACAAGCGTGCACAGTGTTTGTCTGGGCTAGGCCCAAAAACATGCACCGGTACACGCGCGGCGAGAAGTAACCGTCACTCATGACTTTTTAACTGCACGCTGATGATGACGCAAGAGAGCTTGCAGTTTGCCGGGCCTTGGGCTTGCCGGCAGCGTGGGCAGACAGAGCAGGACGGCAGCAGGAGTCGTGTGCCCGAAAGGGAGTGCCACACCGTGCGACGAAGAGCCAACCCCCGAGCCTTCCCCATAAAGGGTACCACGGGTGCGGTGCTCGATTCATACAGTCATCCCTGTTGTCGCCGCCGTCTACTGCGAATTCCTCACTGCCGTCTTGCCGGCCTCCAGCACAGCGCCCTTGGCTTTCTCGGCTACGGCGTGCCGCCGAGAATAAAGCAACTGCCGAGAATAAAGCAACCGCCGGGTCTTCGCTAGCCATCCCGGCAAGCTTCTTGCCAGGA
Organism: Elymus sibiricus; assembly: GCA_039707655.1. Taxonomy (NCBI): domain Eukaryota; kingdom Viridiplantae; phylum Streptophyta; class Magnoliopsida; order Poales; family Poaceae; genus Elymus; species Elymus sibiricus. The sequence continues at coordinate 114,033,994 of CM077667.1, forward strand.
TCCCAGCCTTCGATCTTCTGTGTTCTGATCATCGGCTTGAATGCCTTCTTGATAGTCTTGTGCTTGTTCCCAGTTGTCCCCCGGCAAGCATCTTGTCGGGAGTCCAACATCGGGTCTTCTGGGTGACCTGCCTGGAGGTCTTCTCCCAGGAAGGCTCGCTTCCCAGAAATTCTATCCTGATCTTGCCGGCCTTTGAGCTTGCCGGTGATGCGTAGGCCTGTTCCTGGCAAGTAATCCTTGCCGGAAACCTGGGTCCTAGATGTGTCCTATAAGTGGATTTCTTCTCTGCCATGCCCTTCCCGCCTGGAGGCTGCAACTTGCCGGTGCGTGTCCAGGGGTAATGAACACCCCCTGTTCACTACACCAACAATTTGCAGCATTGCATCATCTTTCTTGGTTCTTGGTTGGTGTTTCTCTTTGTGATTTTTAGAGATTATGGTTATGTTCATGACAAGCTCGAGTTCATCGAAAACGGAGTCCATATACATCTTCCATGATGTTTTCGATGTTGGAGTTTTTGCCGGTTCTTCATTCATAGAGGTTTCACATCTCTATATCATTGGCATTTTTCTACTACCTCTTCTTGCTAAAACCATTTGTTGTTTGGATAGTACTTGTCGTCTGCTATCCAACAACCTTGAGTTTGCTCAATTCGGAGCTCGTATGTGAAAGTTAGAGCGGTACATGGCTGGTACAACCTCCGGACCAATTCTGGAGCGGTACAACCGCTCTAAACACCGGTTGTACCGGACTAGTTTCTATTGTGGAGCGGTTCTTGGGCTGTTGTGGGCCGGTTGTACCGCTTATTGCTTTTGACCGGTTGTACCGGTGCGCATAGCGGTTGTACCGCTCCTATGTTATTCTGCACATACTGGGCAGATTCGTGGTGACCTATTTAAGGGGGTCTTCTTCCCCAATGGTCCCTAACCTTTGAGCTCATGTTTGCCCCCCATTGTTGACCTTCTTAGAGCTTGCTAACTCTCAATCCCTCCAATGATTCTTGCTCCTTTTTGAGGGAAAAGAGAGAGGAGATCTAGATCCACATTTCCACCAATCACTTTCTCCTCTATGTGAGGGGAACCCCTTGGATCTAGATCTTGGTGTTCTTCGTGTTCTTCTTCGTTCTTCCTCTCACTTTCCTCCACATCATTAGTTGTTGTGGTGGGATTTGGGAGAGAAGGACTTGGGCACTCCGTGAGCCCTTGCCATTGCATTTGGTGCATAGGTTTGAGTTCTCCACGGTGATACGTGGAGAAGTTGAGAAACTTATTACTCTTGGGTGTTTGAGCACCCTAGAGCTTGTTCCTCTTGGGTGCTTTGGCGCCCTAGACGGTTGGTGGTGCCTCGGAGCTCAATTATTGCGGTGCAAAGCTCCGGGCAAGCGTCGGGGTCTCCAATTAGGTTGTGGAGATTTCCCCGAGCATTTGAGGTCACCTCGGAGCCACAATTCATTGTGGTGAAGCTTCGTGGTGTTGTTGGGAGCCTCCAATTAAGTTGTGGAGTTTGCCCCAACCTTGTTTGTACGGGTTCGGTGACTGCCCTCAAGGGTCCCTTAGTGGAATCACGGCATCTTGCATTATGCGAGGGCTTGAGGAGATTACGGTGGCCCTAGTGGCTTCTTGGGGAGCACTGTGCCTCCACACCGCTCCAAACGGAGATTAGCATCCGCAAGGGTGTGAACTTCGGGATACATCTCGTCTCCGCGTGCCTCGGTTATCTCTTACCCAAGCCCTTTACTTATGCACTTTACTTTGTGATATCCATATTGTTTCATGTTATATATCTTGCTATCACTTAGTTTTTTATCTTTCTTAGCATAAGTTGTTGGTGCACATAGGTGAGCCTAGTTGTTTTAGGTTTTGTGCTTGACTAATTAAACGATAGTTTTATTCCGCATTTGTTCAAGCCTAAACCGTAATTATTTTAAAGCGCCTATTCACCCCCCCCCCCCTCTAGGCGACATCCACGTCCTTTCAATTTGTACCAGAGCTAGGTCTCTCATTATTTGGCTTTATCGCCTAGAGAGTAAGGATGTCGACTAGGGGATTAGGATTCTCTGACACTCTTAGTTTCGATGGCACAAATTTTGATGTTTGGGTAATTCGCATGCTTAATCTCTTTAGTGTCAAGGACCCAAATTTAGAGCGAATTGTAGATACGGGTTTTTCTCCTCCAGAGGATTCTCAAAACATATATTTAGAGGATGAGAAAAACTCTTATCTCAATGCTTAAGCTTCTAATGTGCTTTTGGATGCTTTGAGCGATGTAGTTATATTTCAACTCATGCCGTTCCGGGAAGCTCATGAGTTGTGGACAAAGTTTCAAGATAAATATGGCGTGTTCAAGATTTGTAGGGATGATTGTTCTCCCTCCACCTCCGGTCGTGTTGTCTTCTCAACTTCATCTACTTCACCTACATGTGGATTGCTGTTCGCACACGAACGCGTCACGCGTACCCTCGACGCCGGGGGTGATGCACCGCAGCTCACGTCGAAGGAGGTCCGTCCGGCAGCGCGGTACGCAAGCAAACCGGCGGAAGCTTTTGAGACCCGACGCACCGCTTCTCCGGGATGGAACCCGTCAGGAGTCACGGATGGACGATGGGCTGCCCTAGGTCGGTTCGCCCGCCCCTAGAGCCTCGAGGATCGCTGCCCTTCAACACGAAGAACGAACGAAGAACGAGAGAGAAAGAACAAGGGAGAGATGTAAAAGCTAGGGTAAAAAGTAGTAGATTGATTTGTTCGATTGTGTGTTTTCAATCGGCCATCACCTCTTCTATTTAAGAGGGGGTTGGACTTCCCGTACAAGTTATAGATTCATCTAGGCTTTCCTTACAAGAGAATCAATTCACGTCCTAGAGTTCTAGCTCTAGCTTAACTCGGATTCAAACTGAACCTGCCTGAATCTGTGCGTCGACAAGCGGTAGTACCGCTCTAGGCCAGCGGTAGTACCGCTTCCAGCGGTAGTACCGCCCTGGAGTGCCGCGCCACTTCCGCTTGGGGTCCTCGGGATTCCAGAAGTATTTTCGTAAGCGGTAGTCGATGCGGTAGTAAAACACGGTAGTACTGCCCAAGCGGTAGTACCGCTTATACAGGCGGTAGTACCGCTCTAGAAGCTGTCTTGATGAGCCGGCACGTCCATCTTGATCCCCGGTCTTCGACGAGCTGTCGCCTTCCCAGGAGTACCATCAGGGTATCTTGCCGGGCCTCCTTGCCGGGTCATCCCCTTGCCGGGATATCTTCTTGCCGGGCCGCCTCCTTGCCGGATCGCCTCCTTGCCGGGCCGTCTTCTTGCCAGATCGCCTCCTTGCCGGGCCGTCTCCTTGCCGGATTGCCTCCCTGCCGGGTCGTCTCCTTGCCGGATCGCCTCCTTGCCGGGCCGTCTCCTTGCCACACCGGCAAGCTTTTACTCGGGCGGTAAGATTCCATGCCGGCAAGCCTATCATGCCGGCAATATGAACTTTCTCGTATAGAAGATCTTGCCGCTTGATCCCACCTTTACTGTATTTTGCATCGTGCCAAAATCAGGTGTCAACACATGCCCCCCTGTTTTTCGGCAAAGCTTGTGTGCCGAAAAATAATTCACATATAGCTTGCTCTAAGGACGATGTCAACACTCCATTGGCCATTTATATGTGCTTAGGGCGATAATCATATATCGGCCGTGTTTGTGTTTAAGATGATAAGTATATATCTTGAAGTCGATTTCCACCATCCCGAACCGGCGTAGATTCAAAATCCTCCATCTCATCTTCATCTCCCAATGTGTATATTGGACTTAAAATTTCCTCAATAAAAGGGGATGTTTCAGGTGGCGTGGACGATGTAATAAGGGCTGCATCATCCTTTTTTGGTGGCGTAGGTGCTGTTGTAGCTAGTGTAGAGACATCTGCGTTTCCTTTTTGTTTTGGCCTCCACACTTGTTTTGTGGGCGCCACGGGCCGAATTTTATTGAAAAATTCGTCCTTTTGCTCTTCTACTTCATGTGCCGCCTTCTCGCGTCTCCTCATACGTTGTAATCTCCTTTTTTGTGTGTTGGACAGACCGGGAGGACACCACTTAGGTTGAATATACTTGGGATCCCTAGATTCTGCTTCGCTTGGAGAATTTTTTGTTGGCCGATTAGCACCATGGCTTGAACGGCCTTGTGTAGGATAATAAAGCTTTTTGTGAGCAGGCCTTCTAGGTGTTGTCCACCCCATATGAAAAGCATAAGGAGCCATTGGAGGCTGCCCCCATCCTCCATTGAAGTCTCCCATGTAATATGGCGCATAGGGGGGTGGCGACATCCATGGTGCCGGTGCCCATGACCCATATGGCCTTGCATAGTGTCGAAACTCTTGCTTCGGAGGTGATCTTGAACGTTTTGAATATGATGGCCGATTGGAGCTAGAACTGGCCGCTTGACTTGCATATTTAGATATCAACATATCAAAAGTTGGCTTGATTCGCTTGTGCTTAGCTTCACTCCTTTTATGCTTGCCAACTTCTGAATTCTTGGGCTTGATAAATTCAACATGAGTATCCTCTTGTACTTGCGGTTGCCCCCCGAGTGCAGGATTTTTTATGGTGATCTTGATTACCTCTCCACCATCGGATTGCTTCTCAAGCACGACTTGCCTCCCCAAGATCTTGTCACCATCTTTGTTCTTCCTGGGCTCACCAATGACAATATTATTTTTATTAGCTGATTCGGCTATGTTAGGCCGAATTAACATTTTCTTCCCCTCCAAAGTCATGGTATTCATTGGGAAGGGCTGTTTATCAACTTGCATCTCAGAAAAACTCAATCGTCCGTCATTAATGGCCGATTGTATCTGTCTCCGAAAAACATTGCAATCATTAGTAGCATGAGAAAATGAATTATGATATTTGCAATAAGCACGCCGTTTCAGCTCCTCAAACGGCGGTATGGTGTGTGATATTCTAATCATCTTTTCTTGCAAAAGAGCATCAAATATTCTATCACACTTGGATATATCAAAAGTAAATTTCATCTCCTCATCACGATTCTTACGAATCGGCTTCAGAGCATTGCATGCATAGGGTTTGGCCTTTGAGGACCAAACAAATTCAGTGGTATAGACATCAACCTCATCGTCCGAATATTCATCATTATAATCAAGCATATGCATTCTAGGACGATCAGTTGTTGACCTATGAATCTCTTTACTTCGGCTTTCTTGAGCCAAAGCTTTCTGCAAGACTTGGTTAATATTTAAAAACTCATAACTTTCTAGCCTCTCCTTAATGTGAGTTTTCAAAACATTAAGGACAAGATCCGCCAAGTCTCTTTCGGTTATCACTAAGCTATAGCATCGGTTTTTTATATCTCTAAATCTTTTGACATAATCGGTGACCGATTCATCATGCTTTTGCCTAACCGATGTAAGGTGTGATAACTTAAGCTCATTGTCGCCACTATAAAAGTGATCATGAAACTTTTGCTCTAGTTGCGACCATAAGAGAATTGAGCCAGGTGGCAAAGCAGCAAACCATGAAAATGCGATGCCAGTTAAAGATAAAGGAAATAACCGCACTTTCAATTCTTCTATGGAACTTGCTTCACCCAACTGTGCTAGATACTGACTCACATGCTCCCAAGTTGTTTTTGTGCCCTCTCCACTAAATTTGACAAAATCAGGAACCTTATAACCTGGAGGGTACAAAACTGCGTCGAAGTGTTCAGGATAAGGCTTTTGATACACACGACTCTTTACTTTCGGCTCATTTTCGAAAGTTTCTTGAAACATCTTATGCAAATCCTCCCTTAATTTGGCTAAAATTGGATCCGAGGTAGATGAAGATGCTTGTAGCAATGACATAGGAGCAACTTGGGAACTAGCTAGTGATACAACTTGTGGAGTAGGCGCCGAAACATAATTCAGCGGAAGACCAAACATGCTTGTACTCATAGGTGATGTGACAAAGTAATTCGGCGTAGACGCCGAATTGGGCACACTCATAATAGGATTAGGGTATGCAGGTGCAGCCACAAGTTGATTGGTTTGGCTAGGATAAAAATTCATTGGCAAATTGTAATGTTGTTGCATGGGAGGTGCCGATGAAATATGTAAAGTTGGATTAGGTTTTTCTGGCCTAATGGATACACCAACATTACCACTAGATGACGGCGGCATATTTTTCTGAGCATTGGTATTTGCCACGAAAGAATTGTACGCCATCACATTACCCTTACTAACAAGACTTTCAATCATAGCCAGTTGCTCAGGAGAAAAAACTTTGCTCACAGTGATTTCATCTTGTTCATCAATGGGAGGAGGTAACCTGATTTCTCCAATCGGAGTGATGTTGCCTTGGCGGTCCTTCTTGAAACTTGAAAGAAACGCCTCCAAATCCTCCTCCTCACGCTTCTTCTTGAGTGCCTCAAAAGCCTCTTCACGCTGTTTCTTGAGCGCATCGTAGGCCTGGCGATGTTCCTCCGATAGCTCATCAAGACCGGGCTTAATGATGTTATCGGTGCTAACTTCTGAGGGCTGGGGAAGATTTGACATGGTTGATGATGATTCTTGATCTTTCGTCCCCAGCGGAGTCGCCAAAAAGTGTGTTCGCACACGAACGCGTCACGCGTACCCTCGACGCCGGGGGTGATGCACCGCAGCTCACGTCGAAGGAGGTCCGTCCGGCAGCGCGGTACGCAAGCAAACCTGCGGACGCTTTTGAGACCCGACTCACCGCTTCTCCGGGATGGAACCCGTCAGGAGTCACGGATGGACGATGGGCTGCCCTAGGTTGGTTCGCCCGCCCCTAGAGCCTCGAGGATCGCTGCCCTTCAACACGAAGAACGAACGAAGAACGAGGGAGAAAGAACAAGGGAGAGATGTAAAAGCTAGGGTAAAAAGTAGTAGATTGATTTGTTCGATTGTGTGTTTTCAATCGGCCATCACCTCTTCTATTTAAGAGGGGGTTGGACTTCCCGTACAAGTTATAGATTCATCTAGGCTTTCCTTACAAGAGAATCAATTCACGTCCTAGAGTTCTAGCTCTAGCTTAACTCGGATTCAAACCGAACATGCCTGAATCTGTGCGTCGACAAGCGGTAGTACCGCTCTAGGCCAGCGGTAGTACCGCTTCCAGCGGTAGTACCGCCCTGGAGTGCCGCGCCACTTCCGCTTGGGGTCCTCGGGATTCCAGAAGTATTTTCGTAAGCGGTAGTCGATGCGGTAGTAAAACACGGTAGTACTGCCCAAGCGGTAGTACCGCTTATACAGGCGGTAGTACCGCTCTAGAAGCTGTCTTGATGAGTCGGCACGTCCATCTTGATCCCCGGTCTTCGACGAGCTGTCGCCTTCCCAGGAGTACCATCAGGGTATCTTGCCGGGCCTCCTTGCCGGGTCATCCCCTTGCCAGGATATCTTCTTGCCGGGCCGCCTCCTTGCCGGATCGCCTCCTTGCCGGGCCGTCTTCTTGCCGGATCGCCTCCTTGCCGGATCGCCCCCTTGTCAGGCCGTCTCCTTGCCACACCGGCAAGCTTTTACTCGGGCAGTAAGATTCCATGCCGGCAAGCCTATCATGCCAGCAATATGAACTTTCTCGTATAGAAGATCTTGCCGCTTGAGCCCACCTTTACTGTATTTTGCATCGTGCCAAAATCAGGTGTCAACAATTGCCACAAGGTAATGATATGGTGAGTAGTGGTGATCATTGTAATGATGATAGTGGGCTTATTGTTGATGATCCTTCATCACTATCTTATTGCAATGCTTCATCTTTGGACCTTAACACTTCGAGCACTCTAAATGTTTCACATGCTTGTGTTGATAGTCCTTGCATATCATGTAGAAAATGCTTGACTAAATCTCATGATGATATGCTTACTATATCTTGTTGGCATGATAAAAATGTATCGATTTCCTCAAGTTTTTGTGCTAACGATATAGAGGAAACCCAACACTCCAAGGAACAAGATGTGGTCTTGAATGGTCCTTCAAGGGATCCTACATCATCATCTATTATTTCTCACTTTTGCCTTATGGCTAAGGCTTCAAAGGTATCTCCTACTTTGAATCCCAATAAATATCATGATGATGTTGTTGATGATAATGAGGATGAGGATAATGATGTAGAGTGTGATAATATTGATTCCTTAAAAATTAAGGGAGAAATGATTTTTAAATCTCTTCATAAGAATAAACTTGCTCGTTCCAACTTCATGGAAATCATGTCTATTGCCATTGAGGGCAAGAAATATATTGGGAGTTGGAAGCTCATCTCGAGGAGCATGATGCCACCATTGAGAAAATGGAAGGTCATGAGCATGATTACACTAATGAGATCGCGGAGCTATCTCAAGCTCTTGAAAATGAACAAACCACCAAGGAATCTCTTGAGGAGACCTTTGCTCTAGAATTATCTAGATTAAAGGAATCCCATGATAGAGCTCTCGAGGTGGCTAATGATTTTAGAACTGAAAATGATAAGCTTGAAGTTGCACATGCTAAACTCCTTGAGGACTTTTAGCACCTCAAAAATGGCTCAAGGGTCATTAAGAGATCGCTCATCAAACTCACCGAGTCTCATGCTCAACTCGAAGCTTCATATGCTAAAGAGCTTGCCAAGTTGCCTTCTCCTCTTGTTGTTAATGACAATGCTTGTGCTACTAACTCTATTTCTTGTGAAGCACCCATATTGAAGGAGAATGTTGAGCTAAGGGCTCAACTCGAGTTGCTATCTAGCAATTATGGGAAGTTGGAAGAAAGTCATGAAAAGCTTTCTAGCACTCATGGTGATCTTCTATTATCCCATAATGTGCTAAAGATAGCTCATGAGTCTAGTACTACTAAGGTAACAGCTAGTGAGCCTCATGTGGACATTAGCACTACATCTAGTCAGAATGCCTTATTGCCATGTGCTAGTCCTCGTAATTCATCTACTCATAATGTTGCTACATCTTGTTATGATATACTTTCCTTGCCTTGTTGCTCTAACGATGAAGCTTATACTTCCTCTAGTACTTGTGTTGATACTAACCATGTATAGGAAATCAAAGAGCTCAAGGCCCAAGTCACTTCTTTGAAGAAAGACTTGGAAAAGAGTCATGAAGGGAAGTCTACATTCAACAACATCTTGAGTGTGCAAAAATCTCCCAATGACAAAAGTGGACTTGGATTCAACTCCAATAAGAAGAAGAAGTCCAAGAGCAACAAAAAGAAGTGCCAAGAACAAGTCAAGAACTCGGCCAAGATTATTTTCTTCAAGTGCAAAATAGAAGGGTACCATGTAAGATCTTGCCCATTGAAGAAGAAGCCTCAAAGTAACAAGAAACAAGGGAAGCGGCCACAAGTTCAATCTCATGCTCAACCACAAGTTGAAGAAAGGCCTCTTCCCAAGAAGACCCAAGTAACCGCTCCTCAAGTTGAGAAATCAATTGAGAAGAAATCAAAGGGTAAATGTTGCTACTTATGTTGTGAGAAGGGTCACTTCGCTTCTTCTTGCCTGAAAGGTAACTTATCCAACCCAATCATTATTGATGATATCTATTCTCTTGGAAGGATAAGCTTGGCAATGTGTTTGCCAAATGTGTTGGTACTCAAAGTGGTGTGAAGAAAAGAACCATTTGGGTAGCCAAGCCTATTGTGACTAACCTCTTAGGACCCAACTTGGTTGGGGACCAACAAGCTCAAACTTGATCAATAGGTGTTGTTGGAGGGTATTGGAGACATGACTACATTATGAAGAATTAAGGGGTCTTCATCATTCATATTGTCTCAAGCCAAGCCATTTGGGTCATCAAGTTTCTATATTATAACCAATGTTCCTCCTTGCGGTAACTTGTACTTAAATTGAATACATTGTTAGTTACTTGCTCCTTTGCATGTTGTGGTTTTGTACCTTGCATGTATTTATATATGTTGTGATTCCTACTTGTTTATCTTGAGTAATCAAGTATGTATGGTGGGTTGCACATCATGTATGTGTGAGACTTGTGTTGAGCCTTTTTGCATCTTGTATGTATCTTAGTTGTCTCTTTTGAGAGATTAATGGATTATCCCATTTTGGGGGAGTGATGTGCTTTGTGCACTTCACAATCCTAAAAATGTGTGTACATGAGGAATACCACTTAGTATTGATATTACAAGATTATCTAGTTTCTATGTGGTATGCATTCTCATGAGAATTTCAAATTCTAAATGTCCCATTAATTATCTCTTGTTCGTTTTATTTGCCTCTTATTACGGAGTTTGGTTTATCACATTATGGGGGAGTAATATGCTATGTGTATATTACAAGCCTAGAAAATATGTACATTTGAGGTATTGCCGCTTAGAGTTGATATTGTAAATTATCTTGTTCCTAGGTGGCATGTTAGCTCTACAAGTTCCAAGCTGCTTATTTCTTATCTTTTTGGTGTGAAGATGATATTGGATATGTATGCAATCTACCTAGGGGAATTATATTCAAATACTTCTTGTCTTTTGACAATTGGTATTCTTTTATGAGGTAGAATTTGCTCATCATCTTTACATTGGATCTTGTGTTTATTTGTCTTGGTTCACTCCCAGTGTCTTCCTTGCCTCTGGTGGATCTTTGTAAACATTTGTAGTGTTTCTAGATATAGGAAAAATGTTGATCCCATCTTGTGCATTTTGTATTCAAATGCAAACTCTATATAATGCACATATCTTGGGGGAGCTATCCTATTTTCTTTCGAACACTCTTATTATGCATTAGTCATAAAATCTTTTGATCCTTATCAAGTGCGGGTTGGTGGAAGTCGAAGCCGTTTCCTTGTTGGTACTTTGTGCCGTCATGAAAATATGCCAAGGGTTTGGTTTGTTTGGAACCTAGCTCTCTTTTGGGAACTTGATACTTCTTGTTTGTTTTTCCTTCAGTTGGTATCTTGTTTCCTTCTATTTGGCACGTGTCAATGGATATCTCATTCCTTGATGTATCTTTTAATTGGTATCCTTCAAGTGATTTTTTGTGTGTTTGGTATCTTATTTTCACTTGATACCTTGTCTTTTGGTATCTTATCAACTATGTGTTGATTTGTTTCTTGAAAGCCTTGAGCATGCATATTTACTACATGTACTTTCTTTGGCATGTTTTATTTCTTTGTCACGATATATAGGGGAAACTCCACTATGTCACAAATTGGCTAAAGTTTGCATGAAATTCAATTTCATATCTATATGCACATAGTTATGTGGAGTTTGTCCTATGTATTGTTGGTCCACTAACTCTTTGGTCCCAATGAGTTTGGGTAGCACTTTGTTTGTGTTGTTGTTCTAGGAACAATTGGAGATACATTGGACGCTCTGCTCACTTACAAGGAAGGTGTTGACACCATGTGCTTATTAGAGCCATGCTAGGATGATCGTTGAACCATTATCTACTACATCAATCCAATGCTATCTCGGTAACAAGTATCTACTTCATGCATACATTACTTGCATTCAACCTTTTTTAGGTTGCATCATGGCATGAAGTTCTTGATTCATTCCTGTGGTACTTGTTTCCTTTCTCAAAGCATCCCAACAATGATCTCTTGTTGCTAGTTGTGATGTCTTTGATGTTCGTATGCTGGGAGTTCATTTATGTACAATAAGAAAATATTAGGCCATGTTCTATGCTTTCAAGCAAATATCTTATTGGTATATTCACGACTTCCTTTTTGGATATCTTGTTTGTTCCTTCGTGTAACTATTTTGTGTGTACATCCTTCTTTGTGGATATATCATCATGTATTCTACCTAGAATCTTATACACATGAGAGAAGTTACATCTCTAGTTGATATCCTCTTTTCTTTCACGTCCACCGTTGCATTCCCTTTTTATTTCCTTGGTGGTTTCCTGAAAGAATTTGTCTTGAGTGCGGATCTTATATCCTTGCATCTCGATGCACTCATTGGTGGTGAAGATTATTTTTCCTCATGCATGTCTTGAAGTGGGTTTTGCCATTTCGATTGGTATCCCTCCTCTTGACAAGGCTTTTATTTCTTATCTTCACCATGGGTTGTCACAAGCTTTGGTTTTTAATTTGTTTATTAGTAAGCTTGTGAACCCATTTGCTAGTAGTGTGTGGGGGGGGAGGAGGATATGTCTTGCACTTTGTGTCTCATTTCATCAAGACTATGTTGATGCTTAATGCTCATCCTTATATTAGTCTTCTCAAGTGCTTTCCCATGACTCACACACATCATTTTGGTTGATCCTACTCTTAAGTTGCCTCTTCTACATGTTGCTCAACCATATGTCTGGTGCAAGTACTATGCTTATTGTCTTATCTACTTGCTTGCACTTTTTGTGTGTTTTTATTGATTTTGGGGAAGTGATGATCCTATTTTGTGCACTTGTATCGAGATAAAAAAATTGTTAATTGTGCACAAATCATGGGGAGCTTCCCTAGTTTCTCGAAAACACTCTATTGCCCATATCATAATATCTTTTATTCATGTGGCTCGTAGGTCCATGTGATTGTTTGTTCCAATTGGTATTTTTTGATTGCTTGCTTCACTCTTTTGTATGTCTTTGTGACATACGATTCTTTTTGTAATCTTTGGGTCCTTAATATAGTTTGTTTTCCTCCAACTACTTATAATTGGAAATGTGTATCTCGTTGCTCTCATCTTTTAGAAATACACACCTTTTGGAGGAACACCTATTATATTGGCTTTCTAAGCCTTTCGCCCATTTTTGCAATCGATGCCAATGGGGGAGATGTTTAGAGAGTTTAGTTTGGAGTTGTTTAGAGAGTTTTGCTTTTGATTCTCTCATACCCATGCATATGCATTATTGGTTGTTGCTTCGCATGGGTGTGCTCAGTTGTGCTTATTTCCTTATATAAACTCTCTTGAAAGTGATTGTCATCAATTACCAAAATGGGGGAGATTGTTAGAGCATATTTCTCCATATGTGGTTTTGGTAATTGTTGACAATCCCTATGGACTAATGGTTGCCTTGAGTTATATTCGAAGGATTTGTCCATAGGCACTTCTTGAAGTACATGTGTTGGTTTCAAGGAGTTCATATGGTGACCAAGGTGGTATGTAAGGTTTTATCCAAAGATTGGTCATGTGAGAGTTGAGCTCATTACAAGCATGTCTTGAAGAAGAAGATTGTGTGAACATTCATGTTTACCTTCAAGACATCATCTTTGTGAAGAGAGAAGATAAGACACAAGGTTGATCAAGATTAAGGCAAAGAATGATTCAAGTTGATCAACACACCAAGCGTAGAAGATGTACCAAGTGGGATCAAGTGATCTCATGGTATGGTAAGTATTGTCCATTACGCTTTGTGTACTAACCCATGTTCCTTGTGAGTGTTCTTTGTGGGGTTAGGTATATTTCCATGGGCTTGCATCAATAGGAAGATCCCATACAAGCCATGGAGGATGACATCAAGTGGTGATCGTCATCAAGGTTGCGGTGTGCAAGTTAAAGTGAAGCATCATGGAGAGATCATGCTTGAAGCTTGCCATCCATTGTGGTGACAATGGACTTGTGAAGATGTGCCGAAGAGTGGCTCACCCATAGTGGAGTATGAGGGAGCAATCTACTAGTCTTCATCGAGCCGGCGCAATCAAGAAAGGTGGTCCACCTTGAGAAGGACAAGATCGTCATCATATAGCTCAAGTGGACTATGTGCAAGGAAAAGGTTTGACCTTGATAGGGTTTTCTATTTTACCGGTCTCATGGTGGTAGTTGGGAGACTAGGTTATAGGATCGATAGCCATACTATCAAGGAGGGCTCTCAAGTGAGTAGCTTGTTTGTATCGTTCGTTGAGAGCTCAAACCATTTGCACCATTGCATCATCTTTCTTGGTTCTTGGTTGGTGTTTCTCTTTGTGAGTTTTAGAGCTTATGGTTATGTTCATGACAAGCTCGAGTTCATCGAAAACGGAGTCCATATACATCTTCTATGATGTTTTCGATGTTGGAGTTTTTGCCGGATCTTCATTCATAGAGGTTTCACATCTCTATATCATTGGTATTTTTCTACTACCTCTTCTTGCTATAACCATTCATCTTTTGGATAGTACTTGTCCTCTGCTATCCAACAACCTTGAGTTTGCTCAATTCGGAGCTCGTATGCGAAAGTTATGGCTGTTTTTGTCTTACCTATTTTACACCGAGAGGTTGTACCGGTCGACCGGTACAACCGGTGTTTGGAGCGGTTGTACCGCTCCAGAATTGGTCCGGAGGTTGTACTGGCCATGTACCGCTCTACCATCGTACTAGTATCTGTTATGGAGCGGTTCTTGGGCGGTTGTGGCCCGGTTGTACCGCTTATTGCTTTTGACCGGTTGTACCGGTGCGCATAGCGGTTGTACCGCTCCTATGTTATTCTGCACATAACGGGCAGATTCGTGGGGACCTATTTAAGGGGGTCTTCTTCCCCAATGGTCCCTAACCTTTGAGCTCGTGTTTGCCCCCCATTGTTGACCTTCTTAGAGCTTGCTAACTCTCAATCCCTCCAATGATTCTTGCTCCTTTTTGAGGGAAAAGAGAGAGGAGATCTAGATCCACATTTCCACCAATCACTTTCTCCTCTATGTGAGGGGAACCCCTTGGATCTAGATCTTGGAGTTCTTCGTGTTCTTCTTCGTTCTTCCTCTCACTTTCCTCCACACATTAGTTGTTGTGGTGGGATTTGGGAGAGAAGGACTTGGGCACTCCGTGTGCCCTTGCCATTGCATTTGGTGCATAGGTTTGAGTTCTCCATGGTGATACGTGGAAGTGAGAAGGTGAGAAGCTTATTACTCTTGGGTGTTTGAGCACCCTAGAGCTTGTTCCTCTTGGGTGCTTTGGCACCCTAGACGGTTGGTGGTGCCTCGGAGCTCAATCATTGCGGTGCAAAGCTCCGGGCAAGCGTCGGGGTCTCCAATTAGGTTGTGGAGATTTCCCCGAGCATTTGAGGTCACCTCGGAGCCACAATCCATTGTGGTGAAGCTTCGTGGTGTTATTGGGAGCCTCCAATTAAGTTGTGGAGTTTGCCCCAACCCTTTTTGTATGGGTTCGGTGACCGCCCTCAAGGGTCCCTTAGTGGAATCACGGCATCTTGCATTGTGCGAGGGCGTGAGGAGATTACGGTGGCCCTAGTGGCTTCTTGGGGAGCATTGTGCCTCCACACCGCTCCAAACGGAGATTAGCATCCGCAAGGGTGTGAACTTCGGGATACATCGTCGTCTCAGCGTGCCTCGGTTATCTCTTACCCGAGCCCTTTACTTATGCACTTTAGTTTGTGATATCCATATTGTTTCATGTTATATATCTTGCTATCACTTAGTTGTTTATCTTTCTTAGCATAAGTTGTTGGTGCACATAGGTGAGCCTAGTTGTTTTAGGTTTTGTGCTTGACTAATTAAACGATAGTTTTATTCCGCATTTGTTCAAGCCTAAACCGTATTTTTTTAAAGGGCCTATTCACCCCCCCCCCCTCTAGGCGACATCCACGTCCTTTCAATATAGCAAAAAAACAGAAGCTGTTCACCTTGGTGGCTCACGGCCAGGACAAGGGGAGGGGGGAATGGGGGTGGGGCGCCGTCCGCTGGAGGGGCCAAACTGGGCCAGGAGCTCGCGGGGAAGGAGGGGTCGAGCCCGCGGGGAGGGAGGGGGCATCAGGCTTGGGCCTGGGCCTCGGCGGCGTGGGAGATGGCTGGAGATGGCCTGGGTCTCGGCTGCAGCGGTGGCGGCGGCGGCGGCAGGCGAACCCTAGAAGCAGCAACAAAGGAGAGGGAGGAGGGGTTGAGTGCGGGAGGAGGCTCGAGTGCGGGAGGAGCGGCCCCGTTTTTACCTAGGCATTTTTCTTTGCTGTCCGCTAGCGGACGGCATCTAGGCCGTCCGTTAGCGCCGCTCGGTGGCATTTTTCTTTGCCGTCCACTAGCGGGCGGCATCCAGGCCGTCTATTAGCGTCGCGGTCCAATGGGGTCCTTTGCCATTGCCTTTGTCGTCCGCTTTTTATGCTCTTTCCGTCTGCGAGACGGCAAAGAATGGACTGATGGCAAAACCCACCTTTGCCATGACTCCTTTCTTTGCCGTATGCTTTTTGGAAGCTGACGGCAAACACCATCTGTGTCGTCCGCTAGCAGACGGCAAAGCAAGGACTGATGGAATATTCGGTCACCAATGTACATATCCCAATACTACTCTAGCGTCATCAAACAGTAAACGTGCAGACCCTACGGATTCGAGAATCATGTAGACATGACCGAGACACCTCTCCGGTCAATAACCAATAGCGTAACCTGGATGCCCATATTGGTTCCTACATATTCCACAAAGATCTTTCATCGGTTCAACCACGATGTCGAGGATTCGATTAATCCCGTATGTAATTCCCTTTGTACAACGATGTGTTACTTGCCCGAGATTCAATCGTCGGTATCTCCATACCTAGTTCAATCTCGTTACCAACAAGTCTCTTTACTCATTCCGTAATACAAGATCCCATGACTAACTTATTAGTCACATTTCTTGCAAGCTTCTTGTGATGTTTTATTACCGAGAGGGCCCAAAGGTACCACTCCGTCATACGGAGTGACAAATCCTAGTCTCGATCCATGCCAACCCAACAGACACCTTCGGAGATACCTATAGAGCACCTTTATGATCACCCAGTTATGAAGTGATGTTTGATAGCATACAAGGTATTCCTCCGGTGTCAGGGAGTTGCATGATCTCATGGTCTAAGGAACAAATACTTGACATGAAGAAAGCTGTAGCAATAACTAAGTGACACGATCATATGCTAATCTTACGGCTGGGTCTTGTCCATCACATCATTCTCCTAACTATGTGCTCCCGTTATGAAATGACAACTCATGCCTTAGAAAACCTTAACCATCTTTAATCAACGAGCTAGTCTAGTAGAGTCTCACTAGGGACACGGTGTTGTTTATGTATCCACAAATGTATCTGAGTTTCCGGTTAATACAATTCTAGCATGGATAATAAGCATTTATCATGAACAAGGAAATATGATAATAACCAACTGCCTCTAGGGCATATTTCCAACAGTCTCCCACTTGCACTAGAGTTAATAATCTAGTTCACATCGCTATGTGATTAACACCCAATGAGTTATGGGGTTTGATCATGTTTTGCTTGTGAGAGAGGTTTTACTCAACGGGTCTGCAACATTCAGATCTGTGTGTAATTTGCAAATCCCTATGTCATATTGTAGACGCTGCTACCATGCTCCGCTTGGAGCTATTCCAAATGACTGCTCCACTATATATATCCGGTTTGCAACTCAAAGTCATCTGGATCGGTGTCAAGATTGCATTGACGTAACCCTTTACGACGAACTTTTTATCACCTCCATAACCAAGAAAGATTATCTTAGTCCTCTTTAGGTACCTAAGGATAATTTTGACCGTTGTCCGGTGATCCACTCCTAGATCACCCTTGTACCCCCTTGCCAGACTCATGGAAAAGCACACATCATGTATGGTACACAACATGGCATACATTATAGAGCCTATGGTTGAGGCATAGGGAACGACCTTCATCCTTTCTCTTTCTTCTGTCATGGTAGAGCTTTGAGTCTCACTCAACTTCACACCTTGTAACAAAGGAAAGAACTCCTTTGACTGAACCATTTTGAACTCCTTCAAAATCTTGTCAAGGTATGTGCTCTGTGAAAGTCTTATCAGGCATCTTGATCTATCTCTACAGATCTTGATGCCCAATATGTAAGCAACTTTACCCAGGTCTTCCTTTGCAAAACTCCTTTCAAACAACCCTTTATGCTTTCCAGAAATTCTACATCATTTCCAATCAACAATATGTCATCCACATATACTATCAGAAATGCTATAGAGCTCCCACTCACTTTCTTGTAAATACAAGTTTCTTAATAAACTTTGTATAAACCCAAAAGCTTAGATAACCTTATCAAAGCGTATATTCAAACTCTGAGATGCTTGCACCAGTCCATAGAAGGATCCCTGGAGCTTGCATACCTTTTAGCATCCTTGGGATCGACAAAACCTTCTGGTTGCATCACATACAACCTTTCCTTAAGGAAACAGTTAAGGAAACGATGTTTTGACATCCATTTGTCAGATTTCATAATCGAAAATGCAACAACTGCTAACATAATCCCAACAGACTTTAGCATCGCTACGGGCGAGAAAGTCTAATTGTAGTCAACTCCTTGAACTTGTCTGAAACCTCTTTGCGACAAGTCGAGCTTTATATATGGTTACATTACCATCGTGTTTGTCTTCTTCTAAAAGATCCATTTGTCCTCAATGGCCTGCCGGTCATGGGGAAGTCTACCAAAGTCAATACTTGGTTTCACACATGGATCCTATCTTGGATTTTATGGCCTATAGCCATTTGTCAGAATCCGGGACCATCATCATTTCCTCATAGTTGGTAGGGTCATCGTTGTCTAACAACATGACTTCCAAGACAGCATCGTCGTACCACTCGGGGAGGTACGTGTCCTTGTCGACCTACGAGGTTCGGTAGTGACTTGATCCGAAGTTTCATGATCATCATCATTATCTTTGTCTTCAATTGGTGTACACATCACAGGATCATTTTTCTGTGTTGCGCTACTTTTCAATTCAAGTGAAGGTTCAATAACCTCACCAAGTTCTACCTTCCTCCCACTCACTTTTTTTGAGAGATACCCATTTTCTGGAAAGGATCCATTCTCGACAAAAAAGACTTGCTATCGGATCTGTGATAGAAGGTATACCCAATTTTTGCTTTAGGGTATCCTATGAAGATGCACTTTTCCGCTTTGGGCTCGAGCTTATCAAGCATAAGTGTCGCATCCCCGAACTTTAAGAAATGACAACATAGATTTCTAGCCAAACCATAGCTCATACGGTGTCGTCTCAACGGATTTATATGGTGCCCTATTTAAAGTGAATGTAGTTGTCTCTAATGCATTAAACAAAACGATAGTGGCAATCGGTAAGAGACATCATAGAACGCACCATATCCAATGAAGTACGGCCACGACTTTTGGACACACCATTACACTATGGTTTTCCAGGTGGCGTGACTTGTGAAACAATTTTCACATTATCTTAAATGCATACCAAACTCGTGACTCAGATATTCACCTCCACGATCATATCATGGATGTTTTATATTCTTGTCACGATGATCTTCAACTTCACTCTGAAATTGCTTGAACTTTTCAAAATTTCAAACTTGTGTTTCATCAAGTAAATATACGTGTATCTACTCAAATCATCGGTGAAGATAAGATAATAACGATATCCACCGCGTGCTTCAACACTCAATCGATTGCATAAAACAATATGTATTATTTCCAATAAGTCACTTGCCCACTCCATCGTATTAGAAAACGGGGTCTTGGTCATATTAACCACGAGGCATGGTTCGCATGTCTCAAGTGATTCAAAATGGGTCCAAAGATCCATCAACATGGAGTTTTCTTCATGCGCTTTACACCAATATGACCTAAGCAGCAATGCCACAAGTATGTGGTACTGCCATCATTAATTTTGCATCTTTTGGCTTCAATATTATTAACATGTGAATCACTACAATCAAGATTCAATAAACCATTCACATTGGGTGCATGATCATAAAAGATATTATTCATGTAAACAGAACAAACATTATTCTCTGCCTGAAATAAATAATCGTCTCGCAATAAACAAGATCCATATAATGTTCAGGGTCAACGCATGCACCAAATAACATTTATTTAAGTTTAAAACTAATCTCGAAGGTAGAGCAAGCATGCTGATGGTGATCACATCAACCTTTGAGACAGTTCCAACGTGCATCGTCACCTCGTCCTTAGCTAGTCTCCGTCTATTCCGCAACTCCTGTTTCGAGTTACTAATATTAGCAACTAAACTGGTATCAAATACCCAAGGGCTACTATGAGCACTAGTAAGGTACACATCAATAACAAGTATATCAAATATACCTTTGTTGATGTTGCCAGCATTTTTATCTGCCAAGTATCTATGGCAGTTCCGCTTCCACTAACCATTCCCCTTACAATAGAAGCACTCAGTCTCGGGTTTGGGTCCAACCTTGGGTTTCTTCACCGGAGCGGCAACTGGCTTGCCATTCTTGAAGTTACCCTGCTTTCCCTTTCCCTTCTACAAACTAGTGGTCTTATTAACCATCAATAGTTGATGCTCCTTCTTGATTTCTACTTTCTTGGACTTAAGCATCACGAATAGCTCAGGGATCGTCTTCTCGATCCCTTGCATGTTATAGTTCATGACGAAGCTCTTATAGCTTGGTGGCAGTGACTGGAGAACTATATCAATCACTACTTCATCCGGAAGATTAACTCCCAACTGATTCAAGCGATTGTAGTACCGAGACATTCTGAGCACATACTCACTGACTAAGTTGTTACCCTCCATCTTGCAGCCAAAGAACTTGTCAGAGGTCACATACTTCTCGACATGGGCATGAGCCTGAAATACCAATTTCAGCTCTTGGAACATCTCATATGCTCTATGGTGCTCAAAACGTCTTTGGAGGCCCGGTTCTAAGCCGTAAAGCATGCCGCATTGAACTATCGAGTAGTCATCAGAACGTTCCTGCAAGACATTCATAACATCCACAAACGATGCTTGGGCGGTGGTGCACCGAGCAGTGCATGTAGGATCAAAAGTATGTCTAGAGGGGTGGTGATTAGACTACTTGACTAAATTAAAACTTAACCTTTTCCCAATTTTATCGGTTGGCAAGTTTTAGCGATTTTACCAAGTCTAGCATACCCTACACATGCAAGTCTACGAGTACAGCAGCGCAAAGTAATGACATTGCAAGTGTAAGTAAAGGGAGGGATAGGAAGATCAAACGCAATCAAGACACGAAGATTTTTAGCATGGTTCCAATAGGTGGTGCTATCGTACGTCCACGTTGATAGAGACTTCAACCCACATAGGGTAACGGCTGCGTGAGTCCACGGAGGGCTCCACCCACGAAGGGTCCACGACAAAAATACCTTGTCTATTCCACCATGGCTTACGTCCACGAAGGACTAGCCTCACTCGAGGTAGATCTTCACGAAGTAGGTGATCTCCTTGCCCTTACAAACTTCTTGGTTCAACTCCACAAGATTCGGAGGCTCCCAAGTGACACCTAACCAATCTAGGAGACACCACTCTCCAAAAGGTAATAATGGCGTATGGATGATGAACTCCTTGCTCTTGTGTTTCAAAAGATAGTCTCCTCAACACTCAATCACTCTCGCACATAATTTGTCTTGGTAGAAGAGGATGATTGGGTGGAAAGCAACTTGGGGAGGCTAGAAATCAAGAATCGTATGGTAGGAATGGAATATCTTGATCTCAACACATGACTAGGTGGTTCTGTCTCAGAAAATGAATGGTGGAAGTGTTGGTTCTTTCTGAGTGCTCTCTCCATGATTGAGAGGGGGTGGAGGGGGTATATATAGCCATCTCCAAAAATCCAACCGTTACAACATTATTGCCCAACTCAGTGAAACTGAAGTAAAAACTCGGTTGTACCGACAATGCAAAATGCCCAAACTTTTGGCTTTTTGGTGAGACCAAAAGAAAACACCTCGGTGAGACTGGTTCGGCTTAGCCTTGAAAAGATCCAAACTTTGGTGTCTCCAAAATATAAAACTCGGAAGTTCCAAAATTAAATAGTTCGATTCCAGGCGGTTGGTCACGTTTTTTTGGTTCCACCGAACATGATCTCGGTTGTACCGAGGTGCTAGGGTTTGGCTTGCGTTCTTTCTAGGGCTAACTCGGTGAGACCGAAGTGGGAAACTTGGTTCCACTGAATTTGGTGGTTTAGGGTTTTGGACGGAATCTTTTGTGAGAGTTAGGTTGAGGCTTTTGGTGGCATATGTCTAAGCAGCACTTGAGCAACCAGATCATTTTCAATACCTCATCCCCTTTTAATAGTATTGGCTTTCCTATGGACTCAATTGTGATTGCTCACATAAAAACAAAATGTAGATTCTTGAAGCTTTTGCCAATAGGTGTTCTTTGCATCTAGGGATCCTTCTCACGGTCCCTAGCCAATACATTAATTGGACTTTGCTGAAATATACTTGGTAGGCTCATTAGTTCAATGAACTATATGTTGTTGTTAATTACCAAAACCACCTAGGGAGAAGTTGTGCTTTCAATCTCCCCCTTTTTGGTAATTTATGACAAAATATAGGTCAAAGCTTCGACAAAAGATATAATCAATGCATAGTATCATCAATTTGAGAAGTATGTGGTAAGCAAGAGCTCCCCCTAAATTTGTGCATTATTTTGAATTTGCATTTGAATGCAAATGCACAATCGATTAGGAACGTGGGTTACTCTTCTATATCACATACATCTTGGTGGAGCGCATAAAAGATTTGAATGAATTGCAATGCACACATCACCAAGCATACAAATTTTTGCTGCTGTGGTGACCTTGTTCTTGAGCTTGCATGTCAAATTTGTATGGTCCCAAGTAGTTTTGATGCATGATATAGCCTCTAGGCACTTGTGGGAGTAGTTGCTATAAGTTTTGTTGAGTTTTGTTCACTCTTATTTGGAGTCACTAAAATTTTCAGAAATTTTTCAGAGGAAGAAAAATGTTAAGGAGAATGTACCAAGGTGGTTCCTCGAGCAAGAAGACCCCGAGACTTGCGATACGCGAGCCTGACTTTGAACCACCGAGGGAAGCTCAAGTGCGGCCTTGTGAATGGCCGTCAGATCCATTCATAGTCCATGCCGGATTCAAGGAAGAATTTTACGCGTACATACGAAATGCTGGCCTTGAAGATTTTGTTTCAGACCAATGCAAGCAATATTATCAACTCACTGATTCCTTCATGCGGAGGTTTGAATTTTCATCCAGGCGTAATACGCATTCCGTTCTATTTAATCTTTATGATGAATCTTATACTATGGACCTAGAGGATTTCAACCGTGCATGCAAGATTCCACAATGGGGCAGCCATAGTGATCCTCACAAAACTGAATATAATGATTTTCTTGCTAGCATCAGTGTGGGAGAAACTAGAAACATTACACAGGCTACTTTGGGGAGCATTCGCTTTCCTGTCATACATTATTTTGCTCTCTTCATAGGTAGATGTATTAACGGTAAACATGACCATAGCCACCTTTACGTACCTGATCTTAGTATTCTTAAGAGTGCGGTCATGGGTGATAGACGATATAACTTGGGAGCTATTATTGCTAGGAGGCTACATAAAAATGCTAAGGATGGAGATTTCTTTGGTGGAATTTATTCCACCCGTGTAGCTAATTATCTTGGGGTACCCATAAGGGGAAATGATATTGAGTTACCACCTGCTTTTCTTGATTATGAGGCTATGGTGCATTACCAGTTTATTGAGAAAAATGAACAACCCCTCCTGTACCGACTAATTTTTGACAGACAGTGTGCTGTCCATATTACCCTTCCTGCTCCTGCCTTCTTTAACTTTCAGGAAAAACGGAGACACTTTATAACCAGAGAGGAGGCAAATGAGTACGAGAGAGAGGCGGAAGCCGCCCGCCTCCGCGCTGCAGCCGCTCAGGCAGTAGCCGCCACAGCCCAGTACAACCCCAACTATGATTTTGGATATTATCCGGGCCAGCCGTGGCCCTAGACCAACTTAGGCCAAAAGCCTAAGCTTGGGGGAGTACGTATTTCTCACCGACCTTACATTCATGTTTACACACTCATTCCAGTTGTCAGAGTTCATACTTTTTCGTTGTACCATCCATGGTAGTCTATTTCTTCTTTTTGCTTTATTCTTGTGTGTTTAATTAACCTTGAGAAAATCCAAAAAAAAATTAGTTCTAGCTTTACCTTCTTGTTTGTTTAGTTGTAGTATTAAAAGAAAACCCAAAAAGATTTCTCGTTCTTCTTTTGCTTGTTGGGAGCTTTCCCGTGTAAATAGTTTTCCTTTCTTCTTTGGGTCGTAAGGAGAAGACCACGATGACATGTTGAGTGGCTCTCATATGCACTATTGTTTATCTATCAGAGAGCCCATATTACCTTGCCTTCTCCTTTGAGTTATTGCTTGCAGATTCCAGCTTAGTCCAATGCACGTGCACTCTTATTATTTATCACACCGTTCGGTCGTGCAAGTGAAAGGCAATAATGACGATATATGATGAAGTGATTGAGATGGAGAAAAGCTGGTATGAACTCGACCTATCTAGTTTTTGTAAATATGATTAGCTCATCGTTCTGGATTCAGCTCATTATGGATTGAACATGTTTGCAATGACAATTAGAGATTATAGTTACTCATGCCATGCTTAATTAGCTAAGAGTGTATAATGGTTTGTCTTGAGTGCCAACATGCATATTAAAATGGTTGTGATATAGTATGATAGGATGGTATCCTCCTCTGAATGATTCAAGTGGCTTGACTTGGCACATGTTCATGCATGTAGTTGAAACAAAACCAACATAGCCTCCACGATGTTTATGTTCATGGTGATTTATATCCTACTCATGCTTGCATTCAATGTTGGTTAATCTCAAAGCATGTTTATGACTGTTGTCGCTCTCTAGTTGGTCGCTTCCCAGCCTTTTGCTAGCCTTCACCTGTACTAAGCGGGAATACTGCTTGTGCATCCATTTCCATAAACCCAAAGTTGTTCCATATGAGTCCACCATACCTACCTATATGCGGTATTTACCTGCCGTTCCGAGTAAATTTGCATGTGCCAAACTCTAAACCTTCAAATAATACCCTGTTTTGTATGCGCGAATCGCTCATGTAGTGACTAGGGGTTGTTAGTATCTTCCATGCTAGGTGGGTTATTCTCTCGATATGTGTTGATTCACTATCATTCACGAGAAAGTGGCTGGTATTCGGGATGCCCAGTTCCATGCTCAAAAATCAAATCAAAGTATAATGAAACAAAACTCCCCCAGGATTGTTGTTTGTATGGACGGTACCCGTGGATTCGGCCCGCCGTGGAGTGTGATCGATTGGTGGAGGGGGAGTAAAAACTTTACTTTTCTGTTTGGGAACCGCCTATAATGTATCTAGCATGGAAGATATCGAGATCTCTTAGTTGTTATGTTGACAATGAAAGCATACCTCTCAAAATTATGATTCCTCCCTGTTTTAAAAGCTTGAGCTCTGGCACCTCTGTAAATCAATGCTTCCCTCTGCGAAGGGCCTATCTATTTACTTTACTGTTGAGTCATCCTCCTCTTATAAAGAGCACCAGTTAGAGAGCACCTCCGTCATTTGTATGCTTTGCTATTAATTGATATTGAGTATGAGTGTGACTGGATCTCTTTTACCATGAATTACAATGTCTAGTCGGTCCTTGTTCTTCAGAGGTGCTCTGCATTTATGTTTTGCGGTCTCAGAAAGGGCTAGCGGGATACCATCATATCATATTATATCATGATTGTTTTGATAAAATTGTTGTCATCCGAGACTTATTATTATTGCTCGCTAGCTGGTTATGCCATTGATATGAGTAAATGTGAGACCTAAATGTTATTGTGAATGTGGTTAGTCTATAATCTTTGCTGAAAATCTGAACATCAGTTAGACCTATTTACAACAACAAGATCAAACAGAGTTTGTAAAAGTTTTTCTTTATCACTTTCAGTTTATCAACTGAATTGCTTGAGGACAAGCAAAGTTTTAAGCTTGGGGGAGTTGATACGTCTCCAACGTATCTACTTTTCCAAACTCTTTTGCCCTTGTTTTGGACTCTAATTTGCATGATTTGAATGGAACTAACCCGGACTGACGCTATTTTCAGCAGAATTGCCTTGGTGTTATTTTTGTGCAGAAATAAAAGTTCTCGGATTGACCTGAAAATTTACGGAGAATATTTTTGGAATTAATAAAAAATATTGGCAAAAGAATCAACCGGAGAGGGGCCACCACCTGGTCACAAGCCAGGGGGGTGCCCCCCCCTAGGGCGCGCCCCCTGTCTTGTGGGCCCCCTGAAGCTCCTCCGACCTCGTTTCCACTTCTATATATTCCTATTCGGGGAGAAAAAATCAGAGAGAAAAGTTCATCACGTTTTACGATACGGAGCCGCCGCCACCTCCTGTTCTTCCTCGGGAGGGCAGATCTGGAGTCTGATTTGGGCTCCGGAGAGGGGAAATCGACGCCATCATCATCACCAACCATCCTTCATCACCAATTTCATGATGCTCTCCGCCGTTCGTGAGTAATTCCATCATAGGCTTGCTGGACGGTGATGGGTTGGATGAGATCTACCATGTAATCGAGTTAGTTTTGTTAGGGTTTGATCCCTAGTATCCACTATGTTCTGAGATTTATGTTGCTATGACTTTGCTATGCTTAATGCTTGTCACTAGGGCTCGAGTGCCATGATTTCAGATCTGAACCTATTATGTTTTCATGAATATATATGTGTTCTTGATCCTATCTTGCAAGTTGTAGACACCTATTACGAGTTATGATCCGCATCCCCCAGGGTGACAATAACTGGGATTCTTTCCGTTGATTACCATAGTTTGAGGAGTTCATGTATTCACTAAGTGCTAATGCTTTGGTCCGGTTCTCTATTAAAAGGAGGCCTTAATCTCCCTTAGTTTCCATTAGGACCCCGCTGCCATGGGAGGGTAGGACAAAAGATGTCATGCAAGTTCTTTTCCATAAGCACGTATGACTATATATGGAATACATGCCTACATTACATTGATGAATTGGAGCTAGTTCTTTGTCACCCTATGTTATAACCGTTGCATGATGAATGCCATCCGACATAATTATCCATCACCGATCCATTGCCTACGAGCTTTTCATATATTGATCTTTGCTAAGTTACTTTTCCGTTGCTACTGTTACAATCGCTACAACACTGCTACTGTCAGTTTGCCATTGTTACCGTTACTTCCATACTGCTTTGCTACTGAATACTTTGCTGCAAATACTAAGTCTTTCAGGTGTGGTTGAATTGACAACTCAGCTGCTAATACTCGAGAATATTCTTTGGCTCCCCTTGTGTCGAATCAATAAATTTGGGTTGAATACTATACCCTCGAAAACTGTTGCGATCCCCTATACTTGTGGGTTATCAAACGATATAATGAATTTTAAGCAACTTGATCATGAGCATGTTGCACAATCATGGGAGAGGATGAAACTAATGATTAGAAATTGCCCCGCGCATGGTTTGAGTTTATGGATGATTATACAAATTTTCTATGCGGGATTGAATTTTGCTTCTAGAAATCTTTTAGATTCCGCCGCGGGTGGTACTTTTATGGAAATCACATTAGGAGAAGCTACTAAAATCCTAGATAATATTATGGCAAATTACTCTCAATGGCATACCGAAAGATCTCCTACTAGTAAAAAAGTGCATGCTATTGAAGAAATAAATACTTTGAGTGAAAAGATGGATGAATTAATGAAATTGTTTGCTAGTAAGAGTGCTCCTATTGATCCTAATGATATGCCTTTCTCTTCTTTGATTGGAAATAATAATGAATCTATGGATGTGAATTTTGTTGGTAGAAACAATTTTGGTAATAACGCGTATAGAGGTAATTTCAATCCTAGGCCGTTTCCTAGTAATTCCTCTAGTAATTATGGTAATTCCTACAACAATTCTTACGGAAATTATAATAAGATGCCCTCTGATCTGGAGAATAATATTAAAGAATTTATTAGCTCGCAAAAAGGTTTCAATGCTATGATTGAAGAAAAATTGCTCAAGATTGATGATTTGGCTAGGGACGTTGATAGAATTTCTCTTGAGATTGATTCTTTGAAAATTAGATCTATTCCACCAAAGCATGATATTAATGAGTCTTTAAAGGCTATGAAAATTTCTATTGATGAGTGTAAGGAAAGAACCGCTAGAATACGTGCTAAGCGTGAATGGCTTGAAAAAGTGTGTTCTCGTGATAATAATGATGAATATCTTAAAGTGATTGATGTGACTCCTATTGAATCTTTGTTTTCTAATATAAATCTTGATAAAGATGGGACTGGAGATAAGTCAACTTTAGTTAAAAGGCGTCCCAATGATTCGTAGTTTATAGATCTTAATGCTAAGATTGATAAATGTGGGATTGAAGAGGTCAAAACTTTAAATAGCAATGAACCCACTCTTTAGGATTTCAAGGACATTAATTATGATAGTTGTTCTTTGATTGATTGTGTTTCCTTGTTGCAATCCATGTTGAATTCTCTGCTGTCGGTGTACTAAAGTTTGGGTCTTTTGTACCCCATACTTGTGCACGGGCAGTCGAAGCCATACCAGCGGCAAGCCCTGCCGGGGGACAGCTGGATACATGTATAGCAACGTCAAGAAGGCGTTTAAGTCAGCAGTCACAAGATAGAAGACCGAAGGCTGGAGCCCCGGCAAGATCTTGCCGGGATGGCCCGCAGCCCCGGCAAGGCTCGCACCCGGCAAGACTTCGCCACCCTGTCACCGCTCCAGCGCAGCGACCAGCTTGTCTTTTAGCTGTTGTCCTCCTGGGTGCGTGTCAGGACGCTAACGGCGTTGAGCTTAAGCGGTGCTGATGGGACGGCCCCTTTTCCCGTCCCCAAGCAGCTAAGGGACACCTTAACGGAGCATTAAATGCTTTTGTCCTAAGCCGTCAGTATTACGTATGATAGCACTGTAGCTACTTTTACACCTCATGTATGCACTGTATGCCACTGTTGGTGACCCCTTCGAACGTATAAAAGGAGGCCCAAGGCGTATCTACTGGGGGAAATGGACTTCTGGCCTATTCTGCATGTGCAGCTGCTGAGTACTGTAGCGCTCCCAGAACTTGAGCAAGAACACATCTAATACAACCAAAGCAGGAGTAGGGTTTTACGCTTCTCAGCGGCCCGAACCTGGGTAAAATTCCTCGTGTTGGTCGTTAGATCTGCTCTTTGTGCAAACCTTTTCCCTGCCGAATCGTAAAGGGATCCACGCGATCCCATAGGTGTCGTTTTTGGCGCGCCAAAGATGTCGGAGAAACGACACCTATGGGATCGCGTGGATCCCTTTACGATTCGGCAGGGAAAAGGTTTGCACAAAGAGCAGATCTAACGACCAACACGAGGAATTTTACCCAGGTTCGGGCCGCTGAGAAGCGTAAAACCCTACTCCTGCTTTGGTTGTATTAGATGTGTTCTAGCTCAAGTTCTGGGAGCGCTACAGTACTCAGCAGCTGCACATGTAAAATAGGCCAGAAGTCCATCTCCCCCCAGTAGATACGCCTTGGGCCTCCTTTTATACATTCGAAGGGGTCACCAACAGTGGCGTACAGTGCATACATGAGGTGTAAAAGTAGCTACAATGCTATCGTACCTAATACTGACGGCTTAGGACAAAAGCATTTAATGCTCCGTTGAGGTGTCCCTTAGCTCCTTGGGGATGGGAAAAGGGGCCGTCCCATCAGCACCGCTTAAGCTCAACGCCGTTAGCGTCCTGAAACGCACCCAGGAGGACAACAACTAAAAGACAAGCTGGTCGCTGCGCTGGAGCGGTGACAGGGTGGCGAAGTCTTGCCGGGTGCGAGCCTTGCCGGGGCTGTGGGCCATCCCGGCTCCAGCCTTTGGTCTTCTATCTTCTGACTACTGACTTAAACGCCTTCTTGACGTTGCTATACATGTATCCAGCTGTCCCCCGGCAGGCCTTGCCGCTGGTATGGCTTCGACTGCCCGTGCACAAGTATGGGGTACTAAAGACCCAAACTTTAGTACACCGACAGGAGCCCCCGGGCCTAGGCCATACACAGTGCGAGGCGTTGTTGGGCTAGGCCCAAACAGTGCACGGGCACGCGTGGCAGGGATTAACTATCGTAATCATTCCGTTTACTGCGCCCCCCCACTATGCGCGTTGAATGCGCGACGTGGGAGACGTGGGCGGAGCGACCGTTACAGCCGCGCACCCGCAAAAGCGCTATTATATTGATTAGTAAAGAGCCAGCCCCGCGCCTTCCCCATAAAAAGGAATCCGCAGAGGCGCTGCTCATTTACCTCCTGTCTTTTCCAATCTGGGAACCGCCGTCATCTTCTTCCTCGAGCCCAAAACAGAGCCCCTTCACCCATCCATCGCCGCCGTGCCCTTCTCGTCCTCGACCTCCGCCCCCATAGCCACCATGCCGCCCAAGAAGAGCAAGGGCAAGGAGGTGGAAGCCGTCGTCCCTGAGAGCAAGCTGGCGAAGATGCGGAAGGAGCACGTCGTCTTCCCCCCGGCGCTCGACGCGAGCACACTGAGGGAGTGGTACCAGTGCATGTGGGCGAAGGAGACAACAGCGCATCCTGCAACTCTCGTGAGCCCAGGTTCTTCCAGGGGTGGCCCAAACAAGTATCACTTCTTTGCCGATTACTTTTACTGCGGACTCTGCCCCCCGTTCTTGAGCCGAAGAAGAGGCGTGCTCTTCGAAAAGTCACCTCTAGTGCCTCTGCCCGCCAGTCTTCCTCGAGCGGTGAAGCCTCCGGCAAAGGGGCTGCCGGCAAGGCTGCATAGCAACCCGTCGCAGCCAAGCGACCCAGGACCGCTCCTTCCCCTCCTCCCCTAGACGCCGCGGCGGAAGTCGACTTCGACCTCTCTGCCTTTAGCTCCGAAGAAGAAGAGTAAGGGCCCCATCACGTCCTCTAGCTTTTGAATTTCTGATTTTGTTTAACTGACTTGTCTTGCTTCGACTTGTTTCTGCAGAGATGACACAGAAACATTGGCGCAAAGGGTAGCGAAGAGGGCAAAGACCTCGACGGGTGATGAACTGCCGGAAAGCACCTCAGGCGCGCCAGAAACGATCAACATCAGCCCGGAGTCAAGCCCACAACGCAATCCTCAACACAGCCCCCGGTGCAGCCCCCAGCGTGAGTCCGTTACTCACTTTCCGCTGGCAAGTGCCGGGGTGTGTATCTTCACTGCTGACATCTCCGGGTGTGCAGGAGTGGAGCAGCAACAAGGAATACCAATGGGAGCCGTCCCTGATGCGCCACCTCCGTCAACTACGCCGCCCAGAGATGAGTCTTCGGCAAGCGAGCTTTACCGCGATGAAGAGGAGCCGGCAAGCACAGGCACCGGCAACCCTTCTCAGCGGCCCGAACCTGGGTAAAATTCCTCGTGTTGGTCGTTAGATCTGCTCTTTGTGCAAACCTTTTCCCTGCCGAATCGTAAAGGGATCCACGCGATCCCATAGGTGTCATTTCTCCGACATCTTTGGCGCGCCAGCTAGGGGGATTGGTTGCGTGAACCTAATCTAGCGATCGGTGCGCCGGTCTCTTCTTCATCTTCATCGCCATGGCTCCCAAGAAGAAGGGTTTCACGGTGGTTGGTCCATCCACGTCCGCTGTCCCTGTAGCTACCCAGACGGGTGACGATGTAGACGTGGGCGGAGGAGGCGGAGGTTTTGAGCTTCCGCGACGTTCTGGTGACCATAGCCAGGCGAGCGGCGTCGTTCGCGCCGCCAGATCTAAGGACGGAGCTGTGCTGCCAGCAAGCGGTGTAGCGAACTCCAGGGATGGAAGGGCGCCTTCTAAGACGCCCACGCCGGCGCATGCGCCGCGGCCTTCTCAGGTCGCACGCGATGAGCAGCGCCGCGACGTTGGTGGTACTAGGCATCCCTACGGAAAGTCTCCTGAGCATCATCCTCGAGATGCGCAGGGCCAACATGCACGCCGAGGTGCCGGCAGAAGCGGTGCGCGTACACAGGATCGTGACGGAGCTCCTTCTAACATGGTTAGGAGTCAGAGCACCTCACGTTCCTCGCACTTGTCGCCGCCGCCTACACCAGCGGAAGCCTTGGCGCGAGCACAGCTACTCCTTAACTTCCCTCCTGCTGCGGACAAGCTCGACGAATGGAGAGCTGCCATCCAGAGCCTCGTCACCCTCGCAAACGATGATAGGCCACAGCAGGCGGAGCCTTCGCAGCGGCAGTCCATCGAGCCGACACGCGCCGGCGGCGAAAAGACCGGAGGCGGTACCACCACGGCGCACTCTCCTCCGCGGTGGCAACAGCGGTCGCCGACTCGACGGATCGACACCCGTGATGATGATTCAACGGCATCGTCCGATCCGCGAACTCATTGTGATCAACGTCAAGTTCTTCGGGAACGAGGCAAAGAAGACGCTCGGACTACCATCGAGCGGCGGCGGGAAGCGCGCTATCAATCTGATAAGTGCGCGGGGCCTACTGTGGACAAGCCTGCGCCAAGGTATCCTGTCGATCTACCCTATGAGGTGGGTTGTCCAGCGTTTACCCGTGAGCTGCGGCGAGTCCAGTGGCCCAATTCCCGTACGTTCAAGCCAGGGGTCCCGGAGAAATATGACGGCAAGACCCACCCGTCAGAGTTCCTGAGCATCTACACCATTGCGGTGCAGGCTGCCGGGGCTCGCGACGACAAGATACTCGCCAACTACTTCCCGTTGGTGCTTAAGCCCAACGTCAGGTCGTGGTTGATGCATCTGCCGGAGAATTCCATTTCTTCCTGGGCAGATCTGTGTCATGACTTTGTTAGCGCCTTCACCGGAGGCCATCAGGCTCCTGGTCAGGAAAGCGATTTGCATCTCATCCCCCAGAAGGAAGGCGAAACTTTGTGCAAGTACATACAGAGATTCAGCCGTGTACATCACAACATCCCAGACGTTCATCCTGCCGCTGTTGTCAGCGCGTTTCATCATAACGTGCGCAACCGCAGGATGCGCGAAGAGCTGGCGATGAACAAACTCAGGGATGTTGCCGAGCTTTATGCTCTGGCCGACAAGTGTGCTCGGGCTGAAGAAGGGAGGAGACTCCCCGGCGAAGATGCCGGCGCGGGAGTCGACTCAGACGACGAAGACGCCGCCGCCCCGGCAAAGAAAGGCCGCCGGCGTAACAGGAAGCGCAAGGGCAAGGCCGTGCTTGCTGTCGAGGGATCCGGCAAGCCCGACACCGCCAAGAAGGCAAAGGTTGATGACCCCGGCAAGGAGGTTGCCGGGTGCGCCTCCTGTCAGGCCTTGGCGGCTGCCGACAAGCCAGAAGGCTCCGGCAAGCAGTACTGCAAGATCCATCGCACCAAGGGCCATGATCTCCAAGACTGCCGGCAAGTTGAGCAGCTTGTCGAGAAGCAGAAAGCTGAGTACGAAAGGCGAGACAAGGAGAAGGCCCAGGATGGCGCGGAGGGGTCCGGCAAGAAACGTGGTGGCCGAGGAGGTCGCCGCAGCAAGGCCAAGCAACAGAAGGAGAGGCCCGCTCGAGGCCGCGACAAGCAAGAGGGGGGTGACGATGACAACGCAGAGGACGACGAGTCCAGCGAGCAAGAATTCCAGAAAGCTACAAACATGATGTGCATTGACGGGGGCACCTCGTTGCATTCTTCCCGCCGTCAACTTAAACAGTGGGCGCGCGAGGTTAATGCGACTGAGCCATCTGTCGGTGCCCAGAAGCCACTAAAATGGTCCAACACGCCTATCATTTTTGACACTGAGGATCACCCTGATCGCGTAACTACGGTCGGGTGTCTGCCATTGTTGGTTTCACCAACGATTCGCAACCTCAAGGTGACGAAAATGTTAGTTGACGGTGGGGCCGGCTTGAATTTGGTTTCGCCCGAAGTGATCAAAAGGTTGCAAATCCCTGATGAAGATCTCGAGGAAACGGGCACGTTTCAAGGGGTCAATCCAGGGAGGAGCCAGCCGAAGGGTAAGATCACACTGCCAGTAACATTTGGTAGTGATCTGAACTTGAGAACAGAGAAGATTGTCTTCGACGTCGCCAAGATTCCATTGCCATATTATGGGATCCTTGGCCGCCCAGCGTTAGCCAAGTTCATGGCGGCATCGCACTATGCTTACAATGTATTGAAGATGCCCGGGCCGATAAGCGTCATCACTGTCAACTCCGACAAGAAAGACGCGCTTATCTGCACCGACCAGCTTTACCGGGAGGCAGTTGCAGCATCTGCCGCCAAGGCACTTGCTCCTGCCGCTGAAGCTCCCGGGGGGAAGAAGACCGGCAAGACCTCTTGCACTCACTCCAGCAAGTGCGCCTCCTCAGAGTGCTGCGCTCCCGTTGAGGATGTGCCAGAGAGCTCCACCGGCAAGAGCAAGAAGTCCAAGGCAGCTCCACCAGAGACCAAGAAGGTGCCCGCCAAGGAGGATGGTACGGGAGGAACTTTCACCATAAGTTCCACCCTCGATAACAAATAGGAAAGCGCGCTCGTTGCTTTCAAGCGGGCGAATATCGATGTGTTTGCATGGCAACCATCTGATATCCCCGGTGTTCCCAGGGAAGTAATTGAGCACCACCTTGTTGTCTGTCCCCATGCGTGGCCCGTCAAGCAGAAGGTCAGGAACAGGCTTTGGAGCGGCAACAGTTTATTGCTGAGAAATCAAGAAGTTGGAAGCGGCAGGTTTGGTTAGAGGAGTGCTCCACCCAACATGGTTAGCTAATCCAGTTGTAGTGCGCAAGGCAAATCGAAAATGGAGGTTGTGTATTGACTATATAGACATCAATAAAGCCTGTCCAAAAGATCCTTTTCCCTTGCTGTGCATCGACTAGATTGTGGACTCCACTGCCGGCTGCGATTTGCTTTCATTTCTTGATGCATATTCAGGGTATCATCAGATCTTCATGTCAAAGGAAGACGAAGAGAAGACCGCATTCATCACCCCATGTGGTACATATTGTTTCTTACGTATGCCTTTTGGGTTGAAAAGTGCTGGTTCAACATTTGCAAGAGCGGTCCAGATTGGTTTTGAGCCCCAGCTACATAGAAATATGGAAGCTTATATGGATGACATAGTGGTCAAAACCAATGACAAGGCGACGCTCATATCAGATTTAGAGGAAACATTTGCAAATCTGCGTAAGATCAATTTGAAGCTTAATCCTGAGAAGTGTGTGTTTGGTGTTCCGTCCGGCAAGCTTCTTGGGTTCTTTGTATCTCAACGTGGAATTGAAGCAAATCCCAACAAGATCAAGGCAATTGAGCAAATTGAAGCGCCAAGACGTGTCAAGGATGTGTGTCGTCTTGCCGGCTGCGTTGCTGCTCTGAGTAGGTTCATCTCCAAATCTGCTGAGCGTGCCCTGCCCTTTTTCAAAATTTTGAAAAAGGCAGGCCCAATGAAATGGACTCCGGAAGCGGAGGCAGCGCTGCAGGATTTGAAGAGGTACCTCTCCTCTCCGCCAGTAATAGTCGCGCCAAAACCACAAGAGCCGTTGCTGCTATATCTAGCGGCAACGAATCAAGTGGTGAGTGCTGCGTTAGTGGCAGAGAGAGAAGTTGATGAAGAAGCAGCAGCAGCGGCAAGCTGGGATCTTCCCCGGCAGAGTCTGGTGCTGACCAAGTGGGATCTGCGCAGTCAAATGAAGCAACACAGAAGAAGAAGATGGTGCAGCGCCCAGTTTATTTTGTCAGCTCCCTTTTGCAGGGGGCTAGGTCAAGATATTCTGGTGTGCAGAAATTGATCTTCGGCCTCCTTATGGCCTCGAGGAAGCTGCACCATTACTTTCAGGCACATGAGATCACCGTCGTCACTCGCTTTCCGTTGCAGCAGATTTTGCGAAATCCCGATTCGACCGGCAGGATTGTGGAGTGGGCTTTGGAACTATCAAGTTTTGGTCTCAAGTTTGAAAGTACTTCAACCATTCAGAGCAGAGCTTTGGCGGAGTTCATTGCAGAATGGACCCCAACGCCAGACGAAGAGATTCCAGAGACAACTCTCCCCGGCAAGGAAACCAATCAAGAGTGGATCATGTATTTTGATGGGGCTTTCTCGCTGCAAGGCGCCAGTGCTGGCGTGCTGCTTGTCGCACCCACCGGAGAGCACCTTAAATACGTGGTTCAAATGCATTTTCCCCGGGAGAGATCAACAAATAACACTATAGAGTACGAAGGGCTGCTTGCTGGTCTCAGGATCGCGGCAGACCTTGGAATCAGGAAGCTCATCGTCAGAGGTGATTCGCAGCTTGTCGTCAAGTAGGTGAACAAAGATTATCAAAGTCCATTAATGGAAGCTTATGTCGATGAAGTGAGGAAATTGGAAGAGCATTTTGACGGTCTGCAAACGGAGCACGTTCCTCGTGCAGAAAACAGCATTGCTGATGACTTGTCAAAGCGCGCTGCCCTTAAGTTACCTGTGGAACCAGGAACTTTTGTGCTCCGATTGACTCAACCATCCGTAGCACCATCGATGGGACAAGAGAAAAGAAGGAAGTCGAGTTCCGGCAAGTATTTTCCGGCAGAGCTCCCAGAAGCCGCCGGCAAAGAAGTTGCCGGGAACGACCCCAAGCTTGCCGGTGAGCGACAGGCTCCGGCAGGGCCTCAGGCTCTTGCCGTAGAGACAAATGCTCCCGCCAAGCTTGCCGGGGGGCAACCGGCTCCGGCAGGGCCTCAGGCCTTTGCTGTAGAGACAAACGCTCCCACGGCAGAAGACATGCCTTTAGTTCTTGTTGTCGAGCCCCAGGCTCCAGCATGGGCACAGCACATCGTCCTTTTCCTTCAGACAGGAGAACTCCCCGAAGAGCAGGAAGAAGCGGAAAAAGTAGCCCGTCAGTCTAGTATGTACCAGTTCGTGGACAACGTTCTGTACAGAAAAAGACCGAACGGCGTGAAATTGAAGTGCATTCCTCGGGAGGATGGACTGGAGCTGTTGGCAGAGATTCATGGAGGCATATGTGGTTCCCACATAGGATCAAGAGCTCTTGCTGGTAAGGCATTCCGGCAAGGTTTCTTTTGGCCCACTGCTCTCCAGGATGCAACTACACTAGTAACCAAGTGTGAAGCGTGCCAGTTCCATTCGAAGAAATTGCATCAACCAGCTCAAGCTCTTCAGACAATCCCTCTTTCCTGGCCATTTTCGGTCTGGGGGCTCGACATATTGGGCCCTTTTCCCCGTGCTGCCGGGGGCTTTGAGTACTTGTACGTTGCAATCGACAAGTTCACAAAGTGGCTGGAAGTGGAAGCAGTGAGGAAGGTGACAGCACAGTCAGCCGTCAAGTTCTTCAAAGGAATAGTTTGCCGTTTTGGTGTGCCTAATAGGATCATCACTGATAACGGCACACAGTTCACGAGCCACACCTTCATGCAGTATGTCCAAGACCTTGGCGGCAAGATCTGTTTTGCTTCTGTTGCTCATCCGAGGAGCAACGGCCAGGCGGAAAGGGCAAATGCTGAAGTGTTGCAAGGTCTCAGGACAAGAACTTTCGACAAGCTGCGCAAGTGCGGAAGACGCTGGATTGATGAGTTGCCGGCGGTTCTTTGGTCAATCAGAACGACACCAAATCGAGCCACCGGCCAGACACCCTTCTCCCTAGTATATGGGGCGGAAGAAGTTCTCCTCACGGAACTCATATACGGGTCATCTCGAGTGCTCGCCTATGATGAGCTCGAGCAAGAGCAGCTGTGGCAAAATGACGCCGTGCTCCTTGAGGAAGATCGTCTTCAGGCTGCTGTGCGAGCTGCACGCTACCAGTAAGCCTTGCGCCGCTATCATAGCCGCAAGGTTCATGCCCGAAGTCTTGAGGAAGGCGACCTTGTTCTTCGGCACGTTCAGTCGGCCAAGAATTCCAACAAGTTGACGCCGAAGTGGGAAGGCCCTTATAGGGTAGTACGAGTCACCAGGCCTGGCGCAATCCGCCTGGAGACCGAAGATGGCATTCCAGTGAGCAACTCCTAGAATATCGAGCATCTTCGTAAGTTCTATCCATAAGGCGCGGTTGCCGGCCCCCCTGGCAACCACCTTTTGTACAAGTCTTGCCGCTGTAGCATGTAATCCTTTGTACAAAGCCAGGCGCAGACCCTGTGCATAGCTGAATAAAGCCTAAGTGTTTTACAATTCTTGTCGATTTTCATGTTTACTTATGTGCATGCATATCTGAGATATTGTATTACACTTGCTCCCGGTAAGCGTTAACGAACCGCCAAGGTTCCATATCTCTATTTTCTCTTCTTTCTTTTTCCCAAAGGACAGAAGGTTCCCTCGCGTACAAGTTTGCCGGGGGGGAAAGGATGGTATGGATACCGGCAGGCGACGTTCAAGGTTGACATCTTGCCGGAAGGAGTACAGAAACAAAAAGCTAAGTTACAGAAACTTTGAACAAATTTCTTGTTTTCTAAAGTTATTCTCCTTGAATGGTTTCGGCCTATGTATGGAAAACCTGCACGCGAAGGGAACCTTGTCGTGATCAGTTGCGCCCTTACCCTGTTTCGAGCCCGCTCAACAGTTTAAGTGGCTGCACTGAAAATGCTAAGGTATCTTGCCGGCAGCGGCACCGCCAGCAGGCTGCTAAAGTCCCGCACCTGGCGCTCGCGGCAAGGTTGTGCGCACCGGCAAGTTTCCAACAAAGCGTAGGGCGAGTACCATACAGAAAGAAATTAAGCAAGGGGGATAACATACATTCGTCCAGAACATAGCAAGTTATATTACAATAATAGCTGTCGCAGTTCTAACATAAGATTAAATTGTCTTTGACATGGAATGGTGGCGGCAATGAAAAGTAAAGCAGCTAATCCCGGCGGTCGCCCTCAACCCTCTTGACTTGGCTTACCCTGTCAACGATGGGCGCGACAAGCTCCTCAAGTGCCTTGACATCCACATCCTTCGGCAAGCGGTCGAAGACGTTGGAGAGGTTGATGCCGGGGTTCTTGTGCACCACTTTGATGAGCACCTTGCGGAGGACAGCCTGGCAGAGCTTGCGTGATTCGCTGGCCAGATGGGTTGTTCGGCCAGAGTGAAGCTGCTCCAGGGCTTCAAGCGTACGATCAAAGAACATGGTCAGCTTGGCGCTCGTGGACACCCTGTCGTCAGAAGAATACGTGAAGCCTTGCAGGCCCATGGTGGACAGTTGTGCGGCAAGCTTCTCCGCAACATCGATGAGCTTTTCAGTCCAGACCTGCACACCTGACACATAGTCGTTGTGAACGGCGGCGGCACTCTTGAGCAGCTCTTGTTCATTATGGAGATTTTCGATCAGAGCCTTCTCACGAGTCATGCTGCTCTCAAGAGTCTCTTCCAGCGTGGACAGCTTCACCTTCAGATCTTCGATGGAGTCAGTGGCTGAGGAGAGCTGTTTGGTCTTGTCGGATATGGCGACCTGCATCTCCATCAAGATGTGAAGAGTTTTCTCTCTCTCAGTCTTGAGTGTCGAGAGCTCCTTGCCGTGACCTTCAAGATCTGTTTCCAGCCTCTTCCCCTTCTCCTCTAGCGAGTTCTTGGCGGCCTCTGCAGCTTCGGCAGCATCGACGGCTTCCTTCAGCTTGCCGGCGTGGCCCATGACTAGAGCCTCGAGGGCTTCCTTGTGCTGCTGCTCCAGCTCTTGGGTCCGCTGCGCGACAAGCTTTCCAATCTCTTCGTCCTTGGCGCGGAGCTTGTCGGCAAGTGCTTTCTTGCGGGCGGTGAGGTCCTCTTCATGAGAATCAAGCCCAACGTGGAGCTCTGTTAAGCGAGCCTCCTCTGCAGCGGCTCGTTGTTTGGCCTCCTCCTGTGCCTTCTCAACATCGGACTGCTTCATGAGGAGGTCATTCCAGTTTTCGCTCAGTTGTTCCCGAGCAGTCTTCAGCTCTTGGAAAGCTTCAGCATACCAGACCTGCGTCTCCTCAATACGCTTCTGGAGATATGCCTCTGCTGCTTCAACAACTGCTGCCCTGGAATCCAGCTTGTCCTTCCGGGCGCGGTAGAGTGTTTGAAGCTTCTGGTAGTTGTCGCTCATGACCTGGAGGAGCTGTTCTTCTTCAAATTTGCTGCTGTTGGCGCTTGGTTCATCAACAATTTCGAGCCCGGCAGCGGTGATGACTTCCTCGTCGAAGACTTCTCCTTCAGTTGGCACCCTAATGCTTGCCGTGCCCGGAATGCTGACGAACAAGTTGTCGCCAACCTTGAGGTACTTGCTCAACGAGGGGACCTCAGATGTTGACGGCTGGTCCTCAACAGTCGCTTCACCGGCAACTGGGGGCTCCGTGGCCGGCGTAGCGCCTGGCGCTCCTGCGGCAGGGATGCCGTCAGTATGGTCACTGGCCTCCTCACCGGCCCTCTCAGCAAACTCCTTGGCGGCCTCAGCGGCAGCGTCCTTGGCGGCTTCGGCAGCAGCATTCTAGGCGGCCTCTTCAGCGGCAACCCTGTCGGCCTCAGCGGCAGCATCCCTGGCGGTCTCCTCGATAACAGCATCAACGTCCATGTGCTCAGTCGAGGGAAGATCTAGAGGCCAAGAGAACAAGCAAAATACGGCCGAGGAGGAAGTTCAAGAAGACAAAAAGAAAGGCAAAGTGGCAAGTACTCTGAGGCGAGCGGTTTACCTATGTCGAGCTGCTGAGAAGGGTTGCCGGTGCCTGTGCTTGCTGGCTCCTCTTCATCGCGGTAAAGCTCGCTTGCCGAAGACTCATCTCTGGGCGGCGTAGTTGACGGAGGTGGCGCATCAGGGATGGCTCCCGTTGGTATTCCTTGTTGCCGCTCCACTCCTGCACACTCGGAGATGTCAGCAGTGAAGATACACACCCCGGCACTTGCCAGCGGAAAGTGAGTAACGGACTCACGCTGGGGGCTGCGCCGGGGGCTGTGTTGAGGATTGCGTTGTGGGCTTGACTCCGGGCTGATGTTGATCGTTTCTGGCGCGCCTGATGTGCTTGCCGGCGGTTCATCACCCGTCGAGGTCTTCGCCCTCTTCGCTACCCTTTGCGCCAATGTTTCTGTGTCATCTCTGCAGAAACAAGTCGAAGCAAGACATGTCAGTTAAACAAAATCAGAAATTCAAAAGCTAGAGGACGTGACGGGGGCCTTACTCTTCTTCTTCGGAGCTAAAGGCAGAGAGGTCGAAGTCGACTTCCAACGCGGCGTCTGGGGGAGGAGGGGAAGGAGCGGTCCTGGGTCGCTTGGCTGCGACGGGTTGCTGTGCAGCCTTGCCGGCAGCCCCTTTGCCGAAGGCTTCACCGCTCGAGGAAGACTGCCGGGCAGAGGCACTAGAGGTGACTTTTCGAAGAGCACGCCTCTTCTTCGGCTCAAGAACGGGGGGCAGAGTCGGCAGTAAAAGTAATCGGCAAAGAAGTGATACTTGTTTGGGCCACCCCTGGAAGAACCTGGGCTCACGAGAGTTGCAGGATGCGCCATTGTCTCCTTCGCCCACATGCACTGGTACCGCTCCCTCAGTGTGCTCGCGTCGAGCGCCGGGGGGAAGACGACGTGCTCCTTCCGCATCTTCGCCAGCTTGCTCTCCGGGATGGCGGCTTCCACCTCCTTGCCCTTTCTCGTCTTGGGCGGCATGGTGGCTATGGGGGCGGAGGCCGAGGACGAGAACGGCGCGGTGGCGATGGATGGGTGAAGGGGCTCTGTTTTGGGCTCGAGGAAGAAGACAACGGCGGTTCCCAGATTGGAAAAGACAGGAGGTAAATGAGCAGCGCCTCTGCGGATTCCTTTTTATGGGGAAGGCGCGGGGCTGCCTCTTTACTAATCAATATAATAGCGCTTTTGCGGGCGCGAGGCTGTAACGGTCGCTCCTCCCACGTCTCCCACGTCGCGCATTCAACGCGCATAGTGGGGGGCGCAGTAAATGGAATGATTACGACAGTTAATCCCTGCCACGCATGCCCGTGCACTGTTTGGGCCTAGCCCAACAATGCCTCGCACCGTGTATGGCCTAGGCCCGGGGGCTCCTGTCGGTGTACTAAAGTTTGGGTCTTCAGTACCCCATACTTTTGCACGGGCAGTCGAAGCCATACCAGCGGCAAGGCCTGCCGGGGAACAGCTGGATACATGTATAGCAACGTCAAGAATGCGTTTAAGTCAGCAGTCAGAAGATAGAAGACCGAAGGCTGGAGCCCCGGCAAGATCTTGCCGGGATGGCCCGCAGCCCCGGCAAGGCTCGCACCCGGCAAGACTTCGCCACCCTGTCACCGCTCCAGTGCAGCGACCAGCTTGTCTTTTAGTTGTTGTCCTCCTGGGTGCGTGTCAGGACGCTAACGGCATTGAGCTTAAGCGGTGCTGATGGGACGGCCCATTTTCCCGTCCCCAAGGAGCTAAGGGACACCTCAACGGAGCATTAAATGCTTTTGTCCTAAGCCGTCAGTATTAGGTATGATAGCACTGTAGCTACTTTTACACCTCATGTATGCACTGTACGCCACTGTTGGTGACCCCTTCGAACGTATAAAAGGAGGACCAAGGCGTATCTACTGGGGGAGATGGACTTCTTGCCTATTCTGCATGTGCAGCTGTTGAGTACTGTAGCGCTCCCAGAACTTGAGCTAGAACACATCTAATACAACCAAAGCAGGAGTAGGGTTTTACGCTTCTCAGCGGCCCGAACCAGGGTAAAATTCCTCGTGTTGGTCGTTAGATCTGTTCTTTGTGCAAACCTTTTCCCTGCCGAATCGTAAAGGGATCCACGCGATCCCATAGGTGTCATTTCTCCGACATCCGCATGCTTATAATCAAAATAAAGCTTTTACTAAACATATCGTGGATGCTATGATGAACTCTTTTGAAGAAAAACTTGAGTTGGAAGTTTCTATACCTAGAAATCTTTATGATGAGTGGGAACCTACTATTAAGATTAAAATTAAAGATTATGAGTGCCATGCTTTGTGTGATTTGGGTGCTAGCGTTTCCACGATTGCAAAAACTTTATGTGATGTGCTAGGTTTCCGTGAATTTGATGATTGCTCTTTAAATTTGCATCTAGCGGATTCCACCATTAAGAAACCTAGGGAAAGGATTATTGATGTTCTTATTGTTGCAAATAGGAATTATATGCCCGTAGATTTCATTGTTCTTGATATAGATTGCAATCCTACATGTCCTATTATTCTTGGTAGACCTTTCCTTAGAACGATTGGTGCAATTATTGATATGAAGGAAGGAAATATTAGATTCCAATTTCCATTAAGGAAAGGCATGGAGAACTTTCCTAGAAAGAAAATAAAATTACCTTATGAATCTATTATACAGCTACTTATGGATTGCATACCAAAGATGACAATACCTAGATCTATTGCGTTATGCCTAGCTAGGGGCGTTAAACAATAGCGCTTGTTGGGAGGCAACCCAATTTATTTTTATGCTTTTGTTTTTGCTTCTGTTTTTTAGTGTTTTACACATTATTACCTCTGTATTAATTGTGTTTTCTTGTTTAAATTAGTGTTTGAGCCAAGTAAGACCTTTGGGATGGTCTACGGTGTTTGTGATTTGATTTTGCTGAAAAACAGAAACTTTTGCTCTCAGTCCAGGAATTTTGTAAATTCACTGGAACGTTCTTTTGATCTGAAATTTTTACACAAGACTTATATACAAATTTCCCTGATTGTCCTAATTTTTCAGAAGTTTTTGAGTTACATAAGTATTCGAAGTCTATAGATTTCTACAGACTGTTCTGTTTTAGACAGATTCTGTTTTCTTTGTGTTGTTTGCTTATTTTGATGTATCTATGGGTTGTATCGGAGGGTATGAACCATGGAGAAGTTGGAATACAGTAGATATTACACCAATATAAATAAAGAATGAGTTCACAACAGTACCTAAAGTGGTGATTTATTTTTCTTATACTAATGGATCTCATGAGTTTTCTGTTGAGTTTTGTGTTGTGAAGTTTTCAAGTTTTGGGTAAAGATTTGATGGACTATGGAATAAGGAGTGGAAAGAGCCTAAGCTTGGGGATTCCCAAGGCACCCCAAGCCATATTCAAGGATACCAAAGAGCCTAATCTTGGGGATGCCCCGGAAGGCATCCCCTCTTTTGTCTTCAATCCATCGGTAAATTTACTTGAGGCTATATTTTTATTCACCACATGATATGTGTTTTGCTTGGAGCGTCTTGTATGATATGAGTCTTTGCTTTTTAGTTTTCCACAATCATCCTTGATGCACACGTCTTTTGAGGGTGACACGCATTAATCGTGAATTTATTAGAATACTCTATGTGCTTCACTTATATCTTTTGAGCTAGGCAATGTTGCTCTAGTACTTCACTTATATCTTTTTAGAGCACGGTGGTGTTTTATTTTATAGAAATTATTGAACTCTCGTACCTCACTTATATTATTTTGAGAGTCTTTAAACAGCATGGTAATTGGTTTAGGTTATGAATTTAGTCCTAATATAATGGGCATCCAAGAGGGATATAATAAAAACTTTCATATTAAGTGCATTGAATACTTTGAGAAGTTTGATTCCTTGCATATAGTTTTGAGATATAAAGATGGTAATATGAGAGTCATGCTAGTGAGTAATTGTGAATTGGAATAAATACTTGTGTTAAAGTTTGTGATTCCCGTAGCATGCACGTATGGTGAACCGTTATGTAACGAAGTCGGAGCATGATTTGTTTAATGATTGTCAACCTTTGTGTGAGGGTCGGGAGCGCGCGATGGTTAACTCCTACCAACCTCTCCCCTAGGAGCATGCGTCTAATACTTTGTTTCGATAACTAATAGACTTTTGCAATAAGTATGTGAGTTCTTTATGATTAATGTTGAGTCCATGGATTATACGCACTCTCACCCTTCCACCTTTGCTAGCCTCTCTAGTACCGCGCAACTTTCGCCGGTGCATTAAACCCACCTTCCTC
This sequence comes from Elymus sibiricus, assembly GCA_039707655.1. Classification (NCBI taxonomy): domain Eukaryota; kingdom Viridiplantae; phylum Streptophyta; class Magnoliopsida; order Poales; family Poaceae; genus Elymus; species Elymus sibiricus. Next base: position 114,078,388 of record CM077667.1, read on the forward strand.
AAAACAGCCACCATATACTTTCCTCAAAACAGCCACCATACCTACCTATTATGGCATTTCCATAGCCATTCCAAGATATATTGCCATGCAACTTCCACCATTCCGTTTTTCATGACACGCACCATCACTTTCATATTGCATATAGAGTCATATTTTGTTCTAGGTATCGAGTTGTAATTCTTGAGTTGTAAGTAAATAAAAGTGTGATGATTTTCATTATTAGAGCATTGTCCCATGAGAGAAAAGGATGATGGAAGCTATGACTCCCTCACAAGTTGGGATGAGTCTCCGGACTTTACAAATAATAAAAGAGGCTAGCGAAGCCCAAATAAAAAAAAGAGGCCAAAGATGCCCACCAAAATAAAAAAAATAAAAAAATGAGAGAAAGAGAGAAGGGACAATGCTACTATCTTTTTCCACACTTGTGCTTCAAAGTAGCACCATGATCTTCATGATAGAGAGTCTCCTATTTTGTCACTTTCATATAACTAGTGGAATTTTTCATCTTATGCACAACCACTTAGTATTCTTTTTGAGCTTTCATACACTTATAGCTCTAGTGCATCCGTTGCATGGCAATCCCTACTCACTCACATTGATATCTATTGATGGGCATCTCCATAGCCCGTTGATACGCCTAGTTGATGTGAGACTATCTTCTCTTTTTTTCTCACAACCTCCACCATATTTTATTCCACCTATAGTGCTATATCCATGGCTCACGCTCATGTATTGCATGAGAGTTGAAAAAGTTTGAGAACATAAAAGGTGTGAAAGAATTGATTGACTTGTCATCGGGGTTGTACATGATTTAGATACTTTGTGTGGGGAAGATGGAGCATAGCCAGACCATATGATTTTGTAGGGATAACTTTCTAAGGCCATGTTATTTCGAAAGGACGCAATTGCCTTGTTAGTATGCTTGAAGTATTACTGTTTTTATGTCAATATTAGACTTTTGTTTTGAATCTTATGGATCTGAATATTCATGCCCCAATAAAGAATATTACATGGATAAATATGTTAGGTAGCATTCCGCATCAAAAATTCTGTTTTTATCATTTACCTACTCGAGGACGAGCAGGAATTAAGCTTGGGGATGCTTGATACGTCTCCAACGTATCTATAACTTTTGATTGTTCCATGCTATTATATTATCTGTTTTGGATGTTTTATATGCATTAATATGCTATTTTATATTATTTTTGGGACTAACCTATTAATCTAGAGCCTAGTGCCAGTTTCTATTTTTTTCTTGTTTTTGAGTATTGCAGATAAGGAATATTAAACGGAGTCCAAACGGAATAAAATCTTCGGAATGATTTTTCTTGGACCAGAAGAAACCCAGCAGACTTGGAGATGAAGGCAGGAGACCTGCCGTGGAGTCAAAAGCCACCAGGGCGCGCCCTAGGGGGGCGCGCCCCCCTGGCTTGTGGCCCCACGGCAGCCCTCCTAACCCTATTCTTCGGCCTATAAATTCCCAAATATTCCCTGGATACCAAAAAGAGCAACGAAAATACTTTTCCGCCGCCGGAAGCCTCTATTCCCGTGAGATCCAATCTTGAAGCCTTTTCCGGTAATCTGCCGGAGGGGGATTCGATCACGGAGGGCATCTACATCAACTCCATTGCCCCTCCGATGATGCGTGAGTAGTTTACCACAGACCTTCGGGTCCATAGCTAGTAGGTAGATGGCTTCTTCTCTCTCTTTGTTCTTCAATACCATGTTCTTCATGATCTTCATGGAGATCTATCCGATGTAATACTCTTTTGCGGTGTGTTTGTCGAGATCCGATGAATTGTGGGTTTATGATCAGCTTATCTATGAATATTATTTGAATCTTCTCTGAATTCTTATATGCATGATTTCATATCTTTTCAAGTCTCTTCGAGTTATTGGTTTGGTTTGGCCAACTAGATTGGTAATTCTTGCAATGGGAGAAGTGCTTAGTTTTGGGTTCAATCTTGTGGTGTCCTCACCCAGTGACAAAGTAGGGGTAGCGAGGCACGTATTTGTATTGTTGCCATCGAGGATAAAACGATGGGGTTTTCATCATATTGCTTGAGTTTATCCCTCTACATCATGTCATCTTACCTAATGCGTTACTCTGTTCTTCATGAACTTAATACTCTAGATGTAGGCAGGAGTCGGTCGATGTGTGGAGTAATAGTAGTAGATGCAGAATCGTTTCGGTCTACTTGACACGGACGTGATGCCTATATGCATAATCATTGCCTTGGATATCGTCATAACTATGCGCTTTTCTATCAATTGCTCGACAGTAATTTGTTCACCCACCGTATTATTTTCCTTCATGAGAGAAGCCTCTAGTGAAACCTATGGCCCCCGGGTCTATTTTCCATATTATATTTTCAGATCTATAAACCAAAAATACCAAAAATACCTCGCTGCATTCTTTTTACTTTTGTTTTACTTTACGTTCTAGCAATCTTTTATATCTATCTCTATCAGATCTCATCCTTGCAAATAACCGTGAAGGGATTGACAACCCCTTTTAGCGTTGGGTGCAAGAGTTTGATTGTTTGTGTAGGTGCGAAGATTGGGGACTTGCTTGTATCTCCTACTGGATTGATACCTTGGTTCTCAACAACTGAGGGAAATACTTATCTACTTTGCTGCATCACCCTTTCCTCTTCAAGGGAAAACCAACGCAAGCTCAAGAAGTAGCACATAACTATCCGCTTTTCTATCAATTGCGCAACAGTAATTTGTTTACCCACCGTATGCTGCCTACATGAGAGATGTTGCTAGGGAACACTATGGCCCCCGGGTCTATACACTTATATATTCGCAAACGCTATATTTACCTTGCTGCCTTTATTTACTTTTTATATATTTTTCATTTTATATTTATCATCAATTATCTACACAACTCATTTGCTTGCAAATAACGAGATCAAGGGGATTGACAACCCTCTTGCCCGTGATGGGTGCAAGTTGTTTGTTCATTTGTGTGCAGCCGCTAAAGACGGTTGAGGATTGATATTCCTATTGGTTCGATAAACCTTGGTTTCATAACTGAGGGAAATACTTATCCTCTTTGTGCTGCACTTACCCGTTCCTCTTCACGGAAAACCCAACGCAAATCACAAGTATCAGGAAGGATTTCTAGCGCCGTTGCCGGGGAATATCATCGTCAACTACCAAGTAACTTCACAAAAAAAATTATTCACTTGTTCTTCTTTTTATTTGCTGTTATATTTAGCTTGTCACATAAAAATCAAAAATACAAAAATATTTACCTTTGCTTGTTACTAGTTTACTTCTTCGCTTGCTAGTTTGCTTGTTTTGCTTGTTACTTTGCTTGCTCGGTCACCATGTCTCTAGATACTACTAATTTGTGTGACTTATCAAATACTAATAATAATGATTTTATTAGTACACCTATACCACCCGCCACTAGTGCAGAGGCTTTTGATATTAATGCTGCATTGCTAAATCTTGTCATGAAAGATCAATTTTCGGGAAGTCCTAATGAGGATCTCGCGTCACATCTTAATACCTTTGTTCAATTATGTGACATGCAAAAGAAAAACGATATGGATAATGTTATTGTGAAATTAAAATTATTTCCTTTTTCACTAAGAGATAAAGCTAAAACTTTGTTTTCATCTTTACCTCGTAATAGTATTTGAACATGGGATAAGTGTAAGGATGCTTTTATTGCAAAGTATTTTCCTCCTGCTAAGATCATCTCCCTTATAAATCAAATAATGAATTTTAAACAGCAAGATCAAGAGCATGTTTCACAAGCTTGGGAGAGAATGAAATTAATGATAAGAAATTGTCCAACTCACGGTTTAAATATGTGGATGATTATCCAAAACTTCTATGCTAGACTAAACTTTGTGTCTAGAAATCTTCTAGATTCTGCTGGAGGTGGTACCTTTATGGATGTGACCTTAGCAGAGGCCACAAAACTTCTGCACAACATCATGACAAATTATTCTCAATGGCATACCGAAAGGGCTCCAACCAGTAAGAAGGTAAATTTCGTTGAAGAAATCGCTACTTTGAGTGAAAAAGTGGATGCTCTTATGAATATGGTTGCAAGTAAAAATGCTCATGTTGATACCAATGATGTTCCCTTGTCTACTTTGATTGAGCAAAATAATGATGCTATTGATGTGAACTTTGTCTCGCAAAATAATTTGAATAACAATGCTTATAGAGGAAATTTCAATTCTAGGCCGTATCCCGGTAATTCCTCTAACAACTATGGAAATTCTTATGGAAATTCTTCTAAAAATGCTAATAGGATACCCTCTGATCTTGAGAACACAATTAAAGAATTTATTAATTCTCAAAAGGTTTTCAACACTATGGTAGAAGAAAAATTGCATGTAGTTAACACCTTGGCTAAAAACATGAATAGAATTGCTCTTGATGTGGAAACTATTAAAAATAAAGCTTTTACACCCAAGCATGATTTCAATGATGCCATTAAATCTATCCAAATATCTATCAACGAAAGTAAGGAGAGGACCGCTAAGTTGAGAGCTAAGCGGGAATTTTTAGAAAAAGCTCTTCCACCCGGTTTTTACCGGAATGATGATGAAGATCTTAAAATAATTGGTGTTTCTCCTATTGAATATTTATTTACTTCTATGAATATAAATGATAAAGGGACTGGATATGAGTCAACTTTAATAGAGGAGCGCCCCGTTTGCTTGGAGGGTGATGATTTTGATGCTAAAACGAAAAAATGTGGGTTTGGAGAGGTCAAAACTTTAACTAGTGATGCACCAACTATCTTGGATTACAAGGACTTTAATTATGATAATTTCTATTTAGTAGAATGTATTTCCTTGTTGCAATCCGTTATTAGCTCACCCAATGCTTATGAACAAAACAAAGCTTTTACCGAACACATAGTAGAAACTATGATAAGAGCTTATGATGAGAAACTTGAGCTTGAAGTTTCTATTCCTAGAAAATTGCATGATGAGTGGGAACCTACTATCAAAATAAAGATCAATAAATATGAATGCAATTCTTTGTGTGACCTTGGTGCTAGTGTTTCAACTATTCCTAAAACTCTTTGTGATGTACTCGGTATCACTAATATTGAAGATTGTTCCCTCAACTTGCATCTTGCGGATTCTACCATAAAGAAACCTTTAGGTAGAATTAATGATGTGCTTATTATTGCAAATAAAAATTATGTGCCTGTAGATTTCATTGTGCTTGATATTGATTGCAATCCTTCTTGTCCCATAATACTTGGAAGGCCTTTCTTACGAACTATAGGTGCAATCATTGACATTAAAGAGGGAAACATAAGGTTCCAATTCCCATTAAAGAAAGCGATGGAACACTAACCTAGAAAGAGAATTAAACCACCTTATGAATCAATTATGAGAGCTACTTATGGGTGGAGTGTCAAAGATGACAATACTTGAAACTATGCATTATGCCTAGCTAGGGGCATAAAACAATAGCGCTTGTTGGGAGGCAACCCAATAGTTATCTTTAATTTTTTTGCTTAGAACTTTCAGTTTTTTATAGCATGATTATTTCCTCTGTAATGATTATATTTTTGTGTTTAAATTAGTGTTTGTGCCAAGTAAATCCTTTGGGGTGACTCACAAGATGAGTAGAATAGATGCTGAAACAAAACAGAAACTTTTGACTCTAGTACAGGAATTTTAATTATTTTACTGGAGCGTGATAATGATCTGAAATTTTTACACAGTGTTTCTATACAAATTTTAGAGGTTTTCCTAATTTTTCAGAATATTTAGAGTTACATAAGTATAGCGTCTCTACAGATTGCTATAGACTGTTCTGTTTTAGACAGATTCTGTTTTTGCTTGCATACTTGCTTATTTTGATTAAACTATGGATTTTATCGGGGGGGGGGGGGGGGTAAGCCATGGAGAAGTTAGAATACAGCACCTATTATGCATTTATGAAATTTGAATCAATTTACAACAGTACTTAAAGTATGCAATATGTTTCTTATACTAATGGATCTCACGAGGTTTTGTTGAGTTTTGTGTGATTGAAGTTTTCAAGTTTTGGGTGTTATCTTGATGGACAAAGGAATAAGGAGTAGCAAGAGCCTAAGCTTGGGGATGCCCAAGGCACACCAAGGTAATATTTTAAAGGAGACTCAAGCGTCTAAGCTTGGGGATGCCCCGGAAGGCATCCCCTCTTTCGTCTCAAATCCATCGGTATGTCACTTGAAGCTATATTTTTATTCGTCACATGATATGAGTTTTGCTTGGAGCGTCGTTTGCTTTTGTTTGCTTTTAATTTCAGTGTGCCACAATCATTGTTTTCTGGACACACCTATTTAAGAGAGACACACCTTCATCATAATTTGTTAGAATACTCTATGTGCTTCACTTATATCTTTTGAGCTTAGCAGTTGATGTAGTACTTCACTTATATGTTTTTGAGCACGGTGGTGTGTAGATTTTAAAGAAATGATTTCACTCTTGTTATTCACTTATATTTGTTTGAGAGTTAATAAATAGTGATGGTAATTTGCATGGGTCATACAGACTAGTCCAAAAATATTAGGTATTCAAAGAGTGATAATCAAAACCATCATGTAGCACATATAAAGAAATTGTGGGTTATTGATATTGATGTAGTAATATGTAATAGGTGTGAGTTCATAATTGTTAAACCGTAGAAGTGTCGATATTAAGAGGGTTTGACCTTTTTGTTCATCTAAAAATTAAAGAGGCATGGTGATAATGTGTGAGCATTTCTATTCCTCGTTGAAATCCTAGTGTTGTTTCGGGTCGGAAGTGCGCGATGGTTAACTCCTACCAACCTCTTCCCTCGGGGCATGCGATTAGTACTTTGATTTACGATAAACTAATAAAACTTTGCAATAAGTATATGAGTTCTTTATGACTAATGTGAAACCATGGACATACGCAATCTCGCCTTTTCATAATTTGCTAGCCTCTTCGGTACCTTGCATAGCCCGTTCTCACCTCGAGGATCGGTGCAACTTTGGCCGGTGCATCCAAACCCTGTGACATGAGACGCTCTGTTGCACATAAGCCCTGTTATATCTTCCTCAAAACAGCCACCATACCTACCTATCATGGCATTTCCATAGCCATTCTAAGATATATTGCCATGCAAATTCCATCGTCACTCACATGACTAGTTCGTTCATCGTCATATTGCTTTGCATGATCATATAGAGCTTACATAGTATTTTTGGCAAAGCCACCTTCATAATGTTTTTGATACATGTCATGCTAGATCATTGCACATCCTGGTACACTGCCAGAGTCATTCATACAGAGTCATATCTTCATATCAGTTCTCCATGATGAGTTGTAAGTAAATAAAAGTGTGATGATCATCATTATTAGAGCATTGTCCTGGTGAGGAAAGAATGATGGAGACGATGATTCTCCCATAAGTCGAGATGAGACTCCTGACGAAAACAAAGATGGGGGAGGCCAAATGAGCCCACCATCCATTCAAAAAAATGAGAGAAGATGAGAGGAGGGACTTTGCTACTATCCTTTACCACACTTGTGCCTCAAAGTGGCACCATGTTCCTCATGTAGAGAGTCTCATGATATATCACTTTCATATGCTAGTGGGAATTACCTATTCATTATTTCAAACTTGGCTAGTGTAACACTCTGGGTTTAAGCTACAGTGATCATTGTAATTAAGCACAGTGATGACAATGATCAGTGCCTAATCATTTTGCTAAACAGTGCATGATCAATATGAATTTCATGTCTCATTTCAAAATTCCACTTCTAAATGCTCTAGAATTTTATTGTGATAAAATAAATCCTCAAACAGTAAAGGAAAAATGCTGCATACTTGTGGAATAATCCAAAACTAATGTTGTTGAGGAAAACAACATCACCAAGTTTATGATGCGGCCCCCACCTTCAATAACAGCAACTTAAATCAATTTAAAGTGCTTTTTGATTTAAGGGAAAAATGCAAACAAATTCCAAAAATCCCCAAACCTTTTGTGGCCATGAGAAATATTGCAGGATATTTGTTGGGCCATGTTACTTATTTTTGCTGTGAAGAAATATGGCCTAACATAATTAAAACAGAAAGATTTAAAAAGAAAACAGAAAATAAATAAAAGAAAAGGGGCAAAAGCCCACTTACCTGGCCTCTGGGCCGTAGGCACAGTGCGGCCCAGCCCACCGGGGCCTCCTCCTACCTGCTCCCGCCCCGCTATCGCCTTCGCCATGGTCGGAGCGCGGCCTCGCCGCCGCTGCTCGCCACCTGCCGCCACAGGGCCTCGGGGAGGATAAGGCCGAGGCCAACCACTCCCTCTGGACGCCCTCGCCATTCCCCCCCTCGCCCCGCTCGATCTCCTCCCTCTCTCCCTCCTCCAGATCCGCCGCACCATCGCCATGGCCGCCGGCTAGCGCGGCCACACGACCTCCCGCGTCCTGCCAACGCGTCCACGAGCTCCGCCGCGACCTCCCCGTCCTCCTCGACCACGAGCCCAAGCCCCGGAGCCCCTGCAACGACGGCCACGAGCTCCTCCCTCCTCGGGCGCCCGAAGCTCGCCGCCGTCGATTCGCACCACAGTGCCTCCCCCGAGCCCACTTGAGCACACCTGCAGGCGCCCAGTGAGCTCCGTCTCCCTCTCTCTCTCTTCCCCATGCGATTAGGCCGCCGTAGCTAGATCCCCACCGCACCCGAGCTCCGGTTGCCGCCGGCAAGCTCGTGATCGTCGCTACCGCCGCCGTCACGCTCGCCTGAGCGCATCGCCGTGCTCCTGGTGCCTCCAGGAACGCAACGCACACGCGCACGCTCTCTTCCGAGCCTCCTAACGCCGCATGCGACGTGCGCCCGAACACGCCACTGCCTGAACTCGTCGCCGGCGCCTCTCCGGTGACCATTTGGTTCGACCGCCGCCGCCGTTCGACTCCCCGCACCGCGTAGACTCGCGTAGAGCTACTAGATAGCGCGAACGCATGCGGGTTTGCTCGTTGCTAGCATCGCCTGAAGCTCATTCCGCCGCCGGCGACGTAGCGCTCGCTACGGCCCGCCGTTGCTCCAACTGAGGCCTGGAATGGAACGGCGGCTGTCTCAGCTCTCGAACGCCGCCGGTCGCGCTCGATTTGATGCCCTGTGCGAGATTTCCGAGCTCGCCGGAGCTTTCGGCCGCGTCCGACGCTCGCCGGCGTGTCTCCGGCGGCCGCCACCGACGTGGCTGGCCTCGGGCCACCCCCAGTGCCACTGCCAGTGGGCCAGGCCAGCCCCAGTTGACCAGTTGACCTAGTCAACTGGCTGACTGGGCACTGCCCAGTCACTGACTGGTGGGGCCCTTCTCCCTGTGTCTATGACAAATGGGCCCTCCTTGTCAGTTGTCTAATTAAGTAATTAGATTAATTAAAATAAATAAATTAACCTAATCTCTCACTGACATGTGGGCCCCACTAAATAATTAAACCCTGTTTAGTTTAAAATAACCCTGGAATAGCCCACTGTCTATGACAGGTGGGGCCCAGCTGTCAGTTTTGACCTGAGACAGCTGGGTTTGACCTGCTGATGTCATCATTGCGTCATGCTGACGTCATCCTGCACTGTTCTGGATAATGTTGAATTTAATAAATAGAATAATTCCAGAAATTGATTAAAACTTTGAAAATCAATAGAAATTAATCTGTAGCTCAGATGGAAAAACTTTATACACGAAAGTTGATCAGAATAATCCCACGAATCCAAATATGCCATCCATTCATCTCTCACATGCTCCTATCATGATGAACATGGAACTTTCCCCTCCGGATCGCCTGTCCGATAAATCCAAAGACCCGGGAAATATCGTCAGATATTCTCCCGCTTCGTCTGCAACGCGTAGTACTGCGTTAGTGCATGCCTAGCCCTGCATATTGCCATGTCATGCATCGTGTTGCATCTGTTTGCTTGTATTTATTGTTTCTTCCCCCTCTTCTCTCCGGTAGACCCCGAGACTGACGGTGCTGCCGGGTACGACTATGCCCCTGACGATCAGACCTTTGCCGCAGAGCAGCAAGGCAAGCAAAACCCCCTTGAGCATTCCGATATCGCCTATTCCTTTCCCTCTTATTCTTGCATTAGATTTTTGCTACTGTATTAGTTAGCGCCTATTCTAATGCATAGCCTGTTTTTGATAAACTGATACCATACCTGCAACAATATCAACTATTTAGTATAGGTTGATCAGTGAATCCCCAGTGACCCCTTAGTCCCAGTTGCCCCCGCTTCTTCATCGACGACTCCAAGACTCGGTCAACCGACCGACGAGCCAGGCCCCTCACATCACCGGACACCCCTTAGTTGTACGACTATGCAGCGCTACTATCGAGTACCGAGGGTGACACCTCGTGAAGTACTCATGATGCTAGCTCTGTAGTGTAGCTAGTCGGTCGTGGTTATCGAGGGTGATTCCTCCTTCACCATTCTCGACGATGACTCTGTCGTGCAGCCCCTCAAGTGTGGGACCCTCGAGGGTGATTCCTCTAAGTCCACCTTGACGGTTTCGTCGAGCGGGGCCCCTTGAGGGTGATTCCTCAGGTTCCGTCTCGATGTTTTATACACACAGTTACTATGACCGGGTTACTGAAACATGTTGGTGATGGGTCGGCCCTGAGGGGTACCCACGGTTTGATGATGATGAGGCGTGGACTGGCGAGGGAGGCCTTTGCCACACATCCTCGAGACGGGGCGACGGACCGCACTTTATGGGTCGCGCTTTCCCCGCATTAATAAAATGCTAATGGGTTGGGTATTTGATCTGAGTTGGGTCGTTGGCCTTTTTACGCACCAAACCATCGCGTGGGAAAGTTATGGGCACTCGGCGTCGTTGTATCAGCCGAAGCTCTTCGGACGTCAGCAATGGAGCGGCGCGCGATGGATTGGACTGGACGGTGCAGCTCTTGGACTGGAGTGTAATAGGTCTGCTTCCGGCCGCCCACGCATCGTGCACGAGCGCAAGGGCAAGTGGGCCCACGAACCTGCGTGCTTAGGATTTAGACCGGCGGGCTGGCCTCTTCGTTGAGCCTAGGTGGGGCGACGACGTGCTGCTATCCCGAGGCCGGGCATGACCCAGGAAAGTGTGTCCGGCCGGAGGTGATCATGCGTGTTGGAAATGCGGTGCACCCCTGCAGGGATGAATAATCTATTCGAATAGCCGTGTCCACGGTAACAGGACGACTTGGAGTTGTACCTTGACCTTATACAATTATAACTGTGATTTAAATTTGAAATGAATTGTGGCTCCGAGATTTGCTTCCTCGCAGGGAGTCGGGGAAGGATCTCTGGGCGTGGTTACTTAATAAAATTGCTACAACAATATGACTATATATATGAGATACCAGTCTACTCTCTTCTAATGCTGCAAGATGTTGAAGATGTTGAAGATGCTAGTCTTCGATAGGACTAGGCCTTCTCCCTATTCTTGCTTTCTGCAGTCAGTCCAGATATAACCCCTCCCCTTGATAATGATGCATATTTAGCATAGTTCTGATGTCAGCCTTGCGAGTACTTTGGATGAGTACTCACTGCTGCTTTGTATTCTCTTTCCCCCTTCGATACGATGCTGCATTCAGACGATGGAGCCTAGGAGATGGAGTACGCCGGAGACGACTACTACACCACCGCTGGAGCCTACTACTACGTGGAGAACGCTGACGCTCAGGAGTAGTTAGGAGGTTCCCAGGCAGGAGGCCTTGCCTCTTTCGATCCGCTGCTTATGTTTGTGCTAGCCTTCTTAAGGCAAAACTTGTTTAACTTATGTCTGTACTCAAATATTATTTGCTTCCGCTAACTCGTGCTGGTCGAGCTTTGTATTCGAGCCCTCTGGCTTGTAATATGAAGTTGTATGACTTTAATTTGTGTCTAGTGTTGTGTTGTGGTATCAATCAGTGAGTCCCTAATCTTGGTCGTACGCATTGTGTATATGATTAGCGTACGGTCGAGAATGGGGGCGTCACAGCTTGTATATTCCTACGACGGGCTTCCTCAAATGCCCGAGGTCTTCATGAGCAAGCAAGTTGGATGCACACCCCACTTAGCTTCATTTGAGCTTTCATACACTTATAGCTCTAGTGCATCATTTGCTTGGCAATCCCTACTCCTTGCATTGACATCTATCGATGGGCATCTCCATAGCCCGTTGGTACGCCTAGTTGATGTGAGACTATCTTCTCCACTTCCTACCACTTTGATATCTACCACCATACTCTATTCGACCTAAATGCTATGTCCAATGGCTCACGCTCATGTATTGCGTGAAGAATAAAAAGTTGATGCATATTGAAAAAGTACGGATCAATTGCCTGACTTGGACACCGTGGTGCTTAACATTTGCATTAATGTGGTGAAGATGGAGCCATGCCTTGCTAATACAATAAGATGAATAGGGGTAAACATTTCTTGAGAATCATATACTTTTAGGAATTAACAATTATGTTTCTTACACTTTGAATATTGCTATGTTAATATTTGTTGATTCATCTTTTCTCAATGAGCATACCTGAATAAGATTACATAGTGGATAGCATGTCACATCAAAAATTATGTTTTTATCATTTACCTACTCGAGGACGAGCAGGAATTAAGCTTGGGGATGCTTGATACGTCTCCAACGTATCTATAATTTTTGATTGTTCCATGCCGGAGGACGAGCAGGAATTATCATTCTAGGATACTTTTTGGGTCATTATTTACCAATTTATAATATTTTTTAGCACTAACCTATTGACCCAGTGCCCAATGCCAGTTGTTGTTTTCTGCATGTTTTTGCCTTTGCAGGTTTACTGTACCAAATGAAGTCCAATTGCCACGAAACTTTTTGATGATTTTTTCTGGAATATATGAAGACCTAGAAGCTTCGAAAGGAAGCCGGGAGGCACACGAGGGCCCCACCACACATCAGGGTGCGCCGTGGGGGGCGCCCTGATATGTGGTGCCCACCTCGGGCACCTCCCGACGTCCCTCTTCGGCCTATAAATTCTGTAATATTTTGAAAACCCTGGAGGCAGTCCCGAAACCCTTTTTCCGCCGCCACAAGTCTCTGTTCCGTCGTGAGGTCATCTGGAGCTCCGTTCCGGCACCCTGCCGGAGGGGGGATCGATCACGGAGGGCCTCTTCATCAACCTTGCTTCCCTCATGATGATGTGTGTGTAGTTCACCACAGACCTACGGGTCCATAGCTAGTACCTAGATGGAAATCTCTCTCTCTTATGATCTTTAATACAGTGATCATCGCATCGTCGCTTTGATCTATCCGATGTAATCCTATTGTGTGGTGTGTTTGTTGGGATCCGATGAATTGTGGGTTTATGTTCAGATTATTCATGAAAAGTATTTGAGATGCCTCTGAATTATATTATCTCTTATGTGCATGATCATTATAGCTTCGTAATGTTCTCTGATCTATTGATATGCTTTGGCCAAGTAGATTGATATTTCATCGGTGGGAGTGGTGCGTTGTGGTAGGTTCAACCTGGCGAGTTTCTATATCACAGTGAAAAAGTAGGGGACAAGATGCGTCTTAGTGTTGTTGCTACTAAGGATAAAACGATGGGGTTCATTCATATTGTTTGAGTTTACTTTGTCTACATCATGTCATCGTTCTCTAAGCATTACTCTGTTTTACTTAATACTTTAGATGCATGCTGGATAGCGGTCGATGAGTGGAGTAATAGTAATAGGTGCAGGCAGGCGTCGGCCTATTTGCTTATGGACGTGATGCCTATATATACATGATCGTTGCCGTGAACATTGCATAACTATCCGCTTTTCTATCAATTGCCCAACAGTAATTTGTTTACCCACCATATGCTACCTACATGAGAGATGTCGCTAGGGAACACTATGGCCTCCGGGTCTATACACTTATATATATATATATTTGCAAACGCTATATTTACCTTGCTGCCTTTATTTACTTTTTATATATTTTGCATTTTATATTTATCAACAATTATCTACACAACTCAGTTGCTTGCAAATAACGAGATCAAGGGGATTGACAACCCTCTTGCCCGCGTTGGGTGCAAGTTATTTGTTCATTTGTGTGCAGCCGCTGAAGACGGTTGAGGATTGATATTCCTATTGGTTCGATAAACCTTGGTTTCATAACTGAGGGAAATACTTATCCGCTTTGTGCTGCAATTACACGTTCCTCTTCACGGAAAACCCAACGCAGATCACAAGTATCAGCTTGCTGGATGGTGATGGGGTTGGATGAGATTTGTCATGTAATCGAGTTAATTGGATAGGGCTTGATCCGTAGTATCCACTATGTTTTGAGATTGATGTTGCTATGACTTTGCTATGCTTCATGCTTGTCGCTAGGGCCCGAGTGCCATGATTTCAAATGTAAAACTATTATATTTTCACGAATATGAGAGTGTTTTGGATCCTATCTTGCAAGTTGTATGCACCTATTATGTGTTATGATTCGTAGACCCCAAAGTGACAATACTTGGGACACCTCCGGTGATGACCTTAGTATGAGGAGTTCATGTATTCACCATGTGTTAATGCTTTGTTCCGGTTCTCTATTAAAAGGAGGCCTTAATATCCCTTAGATTTCCTTATGGACCCCGCTGCCACGGGAGGGTAGGACAAAAGATGTCATGCAAGTTCTTATTATAAGCATGCATGACTATATACGAAATACATGCCTACATTACATTGATGAATTGGAGCTAGTTCTGTGCCGCTCTAGGTTGTAACTGTTACATGATGAATGGCGTCCAACATATTTATCCATCACCGATCGAATGCCTACGCTTTTCGCATATTGATCTTCGCTGACTACTGTTGCTGTTGTTGTTACAACATCAAATTGCTGCTATTATCATTCCTCTTACTATTGCTACCGTGATACTAAACACTTTGCTAAAGAAAGAAATTATAGGTGTGGTTGAATTGACAACTCAAATGCTAAATCTCACAAATATTCTTTGGCTCCCCTTGTGTTGAATCAATAAACTTTGGTGAAATACTACCCTCGAAGACTGATGTGATTCCCTATACTTGGAGGTTATCAATGACAAATAGAGTAATTCTTGAAGCCAGATGATGATGACCCACAAGTATAGGGGATCAACCGTAGTCCTTTCGATAAGTAAGAGTGTCGAACCCAACGAGGAGCGGAAGGAAATGACAAGTGGTTTTCAGCAAGATAATTCCTGCAGGCACTAAGAGTAGCAGTAACAGATAGTTTTATAGTAGTGTAATTCATAATGAATAACAAGTACTAATTGTAACTAAGGTGCAACAAGGTGGCCCAATCCTTCTTATAGCAAAGGAAAAGCCTGAAAGTTCTCTTATATAAAGTAAAGCGCTCTCGAGGACACATGGGAATTGTTGTCTAGTCATGTTCATCATGTTTAGTTGATTCATGTTCGGTACTTTGATAATTTGATATGTGGGTGGACCAATGCTAGGGTGCTGCTCTTACTTGAAAAAACAACCCTCTTATGATTACCCCCTCTATCAAGCATCCGCAACCACAAAAAAATAATTAAGATAAATCTAACCATGACATGAAACATATGGATCCAAATCAGACCCTTACGGAATAACTTATAAACTAGGATTTAAGCTTCTGTCACTCTCGTAACCCATCATCTACTTATTACTCCCCAATGCTTTCCATTAGTCCCAATTATGGTGAAGTGTCATGTACTCGACGTTCACATGACACCACTAAAGGAAGAGCAACATACACATCATCAAAATATCGAACGAATACCAACATCACATGATTACTTAGAACAAGACTTATCCCATGTCCTCAAGAACGAAAGTAAATACCCACAAATCATCGCCATGCTCAAGATCAGAGGTATAATGAATATGATTAAGGATCTGAACATATGATCTTTCACCAAACAAATAAACTAGCATCATCTACAAGGTGTAATCAACACTACTAGCAACCCACATGTACCAATCTGAGGTTTTGGAACAAAGATTGAATACAAGAGATGAACTAGGGTTTGAGATGAGATGGTTCTCGTGAAGATGTTGATGGAGATGGGTCCTCCCACGATGGAGGAAGCGTTGGTGATGACGATGGCTTTGATTTCCTCCTCCCGGAGGAAAGTTTCCCCGGCGGAATCGCTCCGCCGCAGAGCAAAAGTGCTCCTGCCCAGGTTCCGCCTCGAGACGGCGGCGCTTCGTCCAATGTTATGATTTTTTCTAGGGTAAATTACATCATATAGGAGAAGATGGGCTCCAGAGGGCTGTGCTACTTCTTGAGCTTGCGTTGGTTTTCCCTTGAAGAGGAAAGGGAGATGCAGCAAAGTAGATAAGTATTTCCCTCAGTTGTTGAGAACCAAGGTATCAATCCAGTAGGAGGTACAAGCAAGGCCCCAATCTTCGCACCTACACAAACAATCAAACACTTGCACCCAACGCTATAAAGGGGTTGTCAATCCCTTCACGGTTACTTGCAAGGATGAGATCTGATAGAGATAGATATAAAAGATTGCCAAAAGTAAAACTAAAATAAAAGTAAATAGATTGCAGCAAAGTATTTTTGGTTTATAGATCTGAAATATAATATGGAAAATAGACCCGGGGGGCATAGGTTTCACTAGAGGCTTCTCTCTTGAAAGAAAATAATACGGTGGGTGAACAAATTACTGTCGAGCAATTGATAGAAAAGCGCATAGTTATGACGATATCCAAGGCAATGATTATGCATATAGGCATCACGTCCGTATCAAGTAGACCAAAACGATTCTGCATCTACTACTATTACTCCACACATCGACCGACTCCTGCCTGCATCTAGAGTATTAAGTTCATGAAGAACAGAGTAACGCATTAAGTAAGATGACATGATGTAGAGGGATAAACTCAAGCAATATGATGAAAACCCCATCTTTTTACCCTTGATGGCAACAATACAAATACGTGCCTCGCTACCCCTACTTTGTCACTGGGTGGGGACACCGCAAGATTGAACCCAAAACTAAGCACTTCTCCCATTGCAAGAATTACCAATCTAGTTGGCCAAACCAAACCAATAACTCGAAAAGACTTGCAAAGATATGAAATCATGCATATAAGAATTCAGAGAAGATTCAAATAATATTCATAGATAATCTGATCATAAACCCACAATTCATCGGATCTCGACAAACACACCGCAAAAGAGTATTACATCGGATAGATCTCCATGAAGATCATGGAGAACATGGTATTGAAGAACATAGAAAGAGAAGAAGCCATCTAGATACTAGCTATGGACCCGAAGGTCTGAGGTGAACTACTCACGCATCATCGGAGGGGCAATGGAGTTGATGTAGATGCCCTCCGTGATCGAATCCCCCTCCGGCAGATTACCAGAAAAGGCCCCAAGATGGGATCTCACGGGAATAGAGGCTTCCGGCGGTGGAAGAGTATTATCGTGGCTCTTTTTGTATTGGGGGAATATTCCTGAATTTGTAGGCGAAGAATTAGGGTTGGAGGAGCCACGGGGGGCCCACAAGCCAGGGGGCGCCCCCCTCCAGGGGCGTGCCCAGGTGGCTTGTGGCCCACCCGTGGGTCTTCTGGCCTCTTCTCCAAGTCTCATGGGTTCCTTCTGGTCCAAGAAAAATCATCGTAGAAGTTTATTCCGTTTGGACTCCGTTTGATATTCCTTATCTGCAATACTCAAAAACAAGGAAAAAACAGAAACTGGCACTGGGCACTAGGTTAATAGGTTAGTCCCAAAAATAATATAAAATAACATATTAATGCATATAAAACATCCAAAAGAGATAATATAATAGCATGGAACAATAAAAAATTATAGATACGTTGGAGATGTATCAGGCTGCCAGCGGGCCCACAAGCTCGGCTGGCGCGCCCTGGGGGTAGGGCGTGCCCACCAGGATTATGGCCACCTGGTGGGTCCCCGGTAATGCCCCCGCCTTGATCGTACACTAATCATACACGCAAATACGCACGATCAAGATCAGAGACTCACGGGAATTTATCACAACACAACTCTAGACACAAATTAAAGTCATACAAGCTTTATATTACAAGCCAGGGGCCTCGAGGGCTCGAATACATAAGCTCGAATACAAACAAGTTAGCGGAAGCAACAATATCTGAGACAGACATAAGTAAACAAGTTTGCCTTAAGAAGGCTGGCACAAACATCAACATGGATCAAAAAGGCAAGGCCTCCTTCCTCGGAACCTCCTAACTACTCCTGGTCGTCGGCGGCCTCCACGTAGTAGTAGGCTCTGTCGTGGTAGTAGTAGTCGTCGGTGGGATCAGCTTGCTCCTAGGTTCCGTCATCTAATCGTAGTAATCATATCAAGGGGAAAAGAGGAGCAAAGCAACGGTGAGTACTCATCCAAAGTACTCGCTAGACTTACATCAGATCTATGTTAATTATGCATCAGTATCAAAGGAATGGGGCTATATCTTTGGAATGAACTGCAGAAATGCCAGAATAGAAGGGAAGGCCTAGTCCTACCAAAGACTAGCATCTTCAGTGTCTTGTAGCATTAGAAGAGTGCAGATTAGCATATTATAATTAAGCATGTTGTAGTAACGCCCAGAGATCCTTCCTCGACTCCCTGTGAGAAAGAAATCCCGGAGCCATCAATTCAATTTCATTTCTCCAGTATACAGTTCTAGTTGTATAGATCGGGATACTTTCCGAGCATCCGTTACCGTGGACACGGCTATTCGAATAGATATACTTCCCTGTAGGGGTGCACAAACTTACCCAACACGCTCGATTAACTTTGGCCGGACACACTTTCCAGGTCATGCCCGGCCTTGACCGATCGACAAGCCGTAGTCCTACCTAGTCTCGACAGAGAGGTCAGCACGCCGGTCTAAATCCTAAGCGCTCAGGGGTCTTGGGCCCATCGCCCTTTGCACTCCTGCGCGTTACAAGGACGACCGATGTTAGTCCTGGCACCTCTTTATACAAAGCAGGTGCTTACACGGGCCACCCGGGCGCGTGCCGCTCAACTGTGACGTTTGAAGAGCTTTTGGGCGAATGTTTGACGTAGAGTGCCCATACTTATTCCCGCGTGGTAGTCAATGTGAAAAAGGCCAGAGGCCTACTCAGATCTCATATCCAAACCCGTTAGTGTCTTGGAAGCGCGTGGAGACGATCAATGATCCACGATCTATGGTCCCGTCGCCCCATCTCCTGGACTTACGGCAAGGGCTAAGAATGCCCGACCGTGTCGCATAATTATCTCGCGGGTACCGTCCTGGTCAACCCGACTACACATCACTCGCGGGTACCCCTCGGGGTCGACCCGTCTTTCACATTTCTCTCGCGGGTACCCCTCGGGGCCGACCCGTCTTTCACATGGTTCTGGGGTAAAGTCAAAGTAACCGTGTGTCCATTCATCAAGGGGGAATCCGAGGAATCACCCTCAATGGATTCCACTTGATGTAACCGTCAAGGTGACCTGGGAGGAATCACCCTTGAGGGTTCACACTTGTGGTGTTGCAAGACAGAGTCGTTATCGGGAGTGGTGAAGGAGGAATCACCCTCCATAATCCACGACCGACTAGCTTCACTATAGAGTTATCATCAGGAGTGCGTTACGAGGTATCACCCTCGGCACTCGATAGTAGCCCTGCAGAGTCGCACAACTAAGGGGGTGTGAGGTGATGTGTCGGGATCAGGACGTCGATCATGTTGATCGAGTCATCGGGGATGAAGCGGGGGCAACAGGGACAAGGTGAGGGTTCATTGATGGATCACTAACCAACCTATACTAAGCATATAGGATAACAGGTAAGGTAACAATAGCAGGTTACAAAATCAGGCTATGCATCAGAATAGGAGCTATCAACAACAGTAGAAAAATCTAATGCAAGCATGAGAGATAAGGAATGGGCGATATAGGAATGATCAAGGGGTTTTGCTTGCTTGGAAGCTCTGCTGCAAGTGGCTGGACATCAACGGTGTAGTCGTACCCGGTAGCAGCGTCGATCTCGGGGTCTATCGGAGAGAAGAGGGGGAGAAACAATAAATATAAAGCAAACAAATGCATCACGATGCATGACATGGCAATGAGTTTCATAAAATTCATAAGTAGCATCATCAAGTACTTGCGACATATCAGAACGAACAACAAGTGGTGGTGTTGCAAGCCTACTCAAAACAGAAGGTGAATCAAGTGCAGAGCTAGATGGCAGTTCCTTACCTGCCCTCGTCTTAGAGGGTATGATCTTGGTTCTAGTATCTTTCAGATTCTTCATAGTGACAATTTATTATCCCAAGTGAACTCAATAAATAGAGCTATGCTCCCCGACAATGGCGCCAGAAAAATGTCTTGATAACCCACAAGTATAGGGGACCGCAACACTCTTCGAGGGTAGTATTTCATCCAAATTTATTGATTCGACACAAGGGGAGCCAAAGAATATTTATTGGTCTTAGAAGTTGAGTTGTCAATTCAACCACACCTAGGATTTCCTTCTGCAACAAAAGTTTAGTAGTACAACAAAATAGTAATAGGAACATTAACAGTAACAATAGAAGTTTTTTAGTGATTGTAACAACAACAGCAGCAATAGTAACTTAGCGAAAATCAATATGCGAAAAAGCGTAGGCATTGGATCGGTGATGGATAAGTTTATTGGATGACATTCATCATGTAATAGTTACACACTAGAGCGACACAAAACTAGCTCGAATTCATCAATGTAATGTAGGCAAGTATTCCGTATATAGTCATACGTGCTTATATATAGTAAGAACTTGCATGACATCTTTTGTCCCTCCCTCCCGTGGCAGTGGGGTCCATAAGGAAACTAAGGTATATTAAGGCCTCCTTTTAATAGAGAACCGGAACAAAGCATGAACACATGGTGAATACATGAACTCCTCAAACTACGGTAATCACCGGAAAGAATTCCAATTATTGTCACCTTGGGGTGTGCGGATCATAACACGTAATAGGTGCATACAACTTGCAAGATAGGATCCAAAACACTCTCATATTTATGAAAACATAATAGGTTCAGATCCAAAATCAAGGCACTCGGGCCCTAATGATAAGCATTAAGCATAGCAAAGTCATAGCAACATCAATCTCAGAACATAATGGATACTAGGGATCAAGCCCTATCAAAATAACTCGCTTACATGACAAATATCATCCAATCCCATCACCATCCAGCAAGCCTACAAAGGAATTACTCACTCCTGATGGTGAGCATCATGGAATTGTTGATGGAGAAGGGCTGGTGATGACGACGACAACGAATCCCCCTCTCTGGAGCCCCAAACAGACTCCAGATCAGCCCTCCCGAGGAAGAACAGGAGGTGGAGGTGGCTCCGTCTCATAAAACGCTATGAAACTTCTTTTATTTTTTTCTCGGGGTATAGGAATTTATAGGCTTGAGATTAGGGCTAGCGGAGTCACGTGGGCCCCACAAGGCATCTGGGCGCGCCCAGGGGGTGGGGCGCCCTGTTGCCTTGTGAGCAACTGGTGGGCCCCATCTGGTGGATCTTCGCTCCAGTATTTTTTATATATTCCATACAAAATCTCCAAAAAGTTTCATCCAATTCGGAGAACATTTATTTCTGCACAAAAACAACAGCATGGTAGTTCTACCGAAAACAACGTTAGTCCGGGTTAGTTTCATTCAAACCCTGCAAATTAGAGTCCAAAACAGAAGCAAAAGTGTTTGGAAAAGTAGATACGTTTGGGACATATCATCCAACAAGCCTATGAAGGAATTACTCACACCCGGTGGTGAGCATCATGGAATTGTTGGTGAAGAAGGGTTGATGATGATGACGTTCTCGAATCCCCCTCTCTGGAGCCTCGAACAGACTCCAAATCAGCCCTCCTGATGAAGAACAGGAGGTGGCGGCTTCGTCTCGTAAAGCACGATGAAATTTTCTCTTTGATTTTTTTCTCCGCGGGACGATATTTATGGAGTTGGAGTTAGGGCTAACGGAGGCTTGTGGAACCCACGAGCTCGTGGCTCCCTGGTGCCCTCTCCAGTTGGTCTCTTCGCCAATAATTCTTATATATTTTTTGAAAATATTCTTCGTAAATTTTCAGCCTAATCCGAGAACTTTTATTTATGCACAAAAATAACACCATGGTAGTTCTACTGAAAACAACGTCAGTCCGAGTTAGTTTCATTTAAATCATGCAAATTAGAGTTCAAAACAAGAGCAAAAGTCTTTAGAAAAGTAGATATGTTTGGGACGTATCAGCTATGCACAATGCTGGAGCAAGGAGGGCCGGCAACTAGGACTTGCATGCGTCGAGCGCTCCCGACTCTGGCCATGGCCGTCCAGCGGTCCAAAGGAGAAGAGCGAGGGTTCGGGCTTTGCCTAGTAGTCCCTAGTTACACAGGTGGACGGTTTGTACATATTTAGCTGGCTTAGGTTGGTGGTTTTCAGTGGCATGTGATCAACAGTGCCATTAGTGCATTGTTGAGCGTGCTCTAACAATTTTCCTTGATTCCAGGGGTGACAAGATGATGTCTAAGAGGTTTCCCATGATCATGGGGTGGCATTTAACCAAGGTTGGATGCTTGAGATCAGGAAGAGATGAGGGAGAGAGAAAGAAGATGCTCCTTCCCATTGTCCAGAATGTTGGAAGCTTGCATTTGGGCAAAAAATGATCAAATTGACCACTGAGGCTGGCTCATGTTATGCTTCCTTGCATCATAGAGCACTCGCAAATTTTTTGTGGCATTTGGAAATACATTCCGTCACCAAACTTTCAAAACCAGATTCTACATGAATTGGACAATAGAAAGAATACCAAACCAAATGGATGATTTGGTAGCTCAAATTTGGTAGAATTGATATTTTACAACATTTAGCCGCCCATGAACTATTTGGGATTTTTAGGAGAAAATTCCATGTGTAAAAGTTTCCAACCCTAGAAATGGGCAGAACTGAAATTTGAAGATCTAGTGACATTTTTGAATATTACCATTGTCTGAAACTCATATATATGGAGAATATATGTCCACTGAGTCTCCCTAAATTTTCTCATATATTTCTGAAACATATAAATATTTTTTCCCTTTTAAAGACCATTTATGGCCTTTAGAAAAACCCTTTAAATAAAATACTAAAGTAATTTTCTAAAATTATATTGTTGTGTTCTGGGGTGTCCAAATACTAGTAGGATCTAAATATATCTTTGCATTTTTTATCTCCCTCAAATCTAAGACTTGTAGTCCAAGTCATGATTTGAAGGTTTTTGAAACTCTAATTTTGATAAATAGATATTGGCCAAAATAAATGGTGAAATAAATATTTTATGACCTATACCCATGTCATGATCAGATGTAGGAAGTTGGAATCAAGTACTAGAGTAGAATGGCCGCAGGGTTGTTTCTTAATCCTAGAGCGCTTTCACTAAACAAGCATAACAGGTAGATTTTTAAACAGAGAGAGAGAAAAAATTTAAATAACACATGATTCACAAGATTTTATTTCACTAGGCTCAAGATCACAAAATATAGGGTGTTACAGACCTACCCCCTTAGAAAAATCTCGTCCCGAGATTTTTAACTAAGCACTAAAGAGAGATGGAAACTCAGAAATTGCCAAAAATTGGCAACTCCTTGTGAGGTTGACAACTAAACTTGGTAACCAACCAAGCACTAGCCAATATTTGGCATTTGCCAAATGTTGGCATGCCAATTTTTGGCATCAAACCAATCATGCTCTCAGATCGAAGATAGTCCTCTTGTTCCCACGTGGCTTCATCTTCAGCGTGGTTACTCCACTAGATCTTTAAGTACTTGATGGTACGGCTAAGGTGCAACGTTCAACCTCGTCAAGGATGTGGACCGGGCGTTCACGCTAAGTTAGATCGGGATGGAGATCGATGGAGGGGTGGTCGATATCCTTGAAGAGGTCTAGCTTGTTGGGCACTTGAAGATACTGCAAAGTTGAGAGACATGGAATATGTCATGCACGTCTGATAATTCTGCGGGTAGATTTAGTTGATAAGCCACTTCTCCACGTCTTGTGAAATTTGGAATGGACCGATAAATCTTGGTGCTAGCTTCCCCTTGACGTGGAAAATGCTTCATTCCCTTGAGAGGGGTGACATGAAGGTACACGTAGTCTCCTACCTGGAACTTGACCTCTCGGTGTCGAGAATCCACATTACTCTTTTGTTTTGATTTGGCGGTCTTCAGTGCTCCCTAATAAGTCGCACTTGTTCTTTGGCTCTTTGAAGTACGTATGTTTCAAAGATTAGTCCCTCGTCGGTCTCTGGCCTGTTGAACGGTGTGCGGCACTTACGTCCATACAACACCTCAAATGGTACCATCTTCAAACTGGATTGGTAACTATTCGGGCAAATCATGTAAGGCCAACTCCTAAGCACGATCTTAAACAGACGTTTGATTTATCTGAATTTTGTCCATTTGGGTAACGTAAACGGATAGTGCCTTTGCACACAAAGGTGCTACCTATTTGGTGAGTTGTCCGTTCCCGACATTTTGTCGAACACTTTGCAGGGGCGGCCATCGTCGACGTCGACGAAGGGCACGCAACCAATGTAGCTGCCGAGGGAGGCCGAGAGCAAGAAAAGGGTGGTGGCGGTGCTGCCCATGCTCTCCGACGTGGTGGACCTGACGCTGCTCGCCCGCGCCAGCCACGCTTGCCGGGGGTGCAACAAATGCATCCGGACACGGCTGCCCTCGCCCGCGGCCCTGTAGGAGCTACCGCCGACTCGTTGACTTCCGGCTAGGACCAAATGCAAGCAACAACAACATCTTCGACCGGGACCAAACGCAATAAACAAAATCGTTATGCAAGCCGCCACTCCCTGCTGGGACGAACGCAAGCAACAACAGCAGCAGACGTGTACCGGTGCCGGATTGGTCGATGACGTGGAGCCGCTCCAGCCCGGCAAGCCCAGGGAGCGCGACGTGGATGGCGTTGTCACGCAGGTTAAGCGCGGCAACTGGCAAGCCACGCGACGCCGCGGAGCGCGCCAGCGGGGAACACGCCCGTGAGCGGAACCCCGTCTAGCCTGACGCCCACCACGTGCTCGTCGCCGTCGCAGGAGACGCCGTACCACCGGCTCCGCCCGCCGTGGCACGGCCGGCCTGTCCAGTTGAGTGCAGGTCCTTGTTCGGCCGCAACCCGTCCCGCAGCGCCCCGCTCATCCTGGAACGCCTCTAGCTCCGACTCCGCCAACTCCGCCGTCGCCACGACAGCTCTCACCATGACCACCAGCCATTGTCGTACCCGAAGCTCACGCCTCTGCTTATTCATGGCGTCATTTCGGTAAACTCACGCCCGAAGCAGCAGCAGCCGGAGCGACGCCAAACCCCGTCTTGCCGTGCGCCACCGCGCATCATCGCCTTGCCGCGCGCCATTGTGCCTCCGCCCAGCCTTGTCGCGCGCCGCCACACCGCCGTCCACCCTTGCCACGTCGTTGCCACGCCGCCCCGCCTTGCCAAGCCTCCGTTGGAGCTGTCGCGGCCATGGCGTAGTGGCAGGAGAGAGATGGGTGCATCCGGTCCGTGTCCGCTTCGAAGACAGATCACGAGCAAAATTGGTCTACAAATGTTTTTTTTCTTTTGAACACGTCTACAAATGGGGTTGAATGGAAGCAAACCGGACAAAAAATTCGTACGCTCCTGTGCGTCAGGTTCGTTCGTTTACACCAAAACCGAACCAAATGGATCGTCCCGTTGGTTGGTCTATAAGAGTGTCTACGATCGATTGTGGCAAATCCGACATCTTAAATGCCTGCGGACGCGCACGGGTACGTCCGAAGTTATTGACCGGTCAATCCTCAAATTTCATTTCTCACAACCAAAGACCTTAATTAGCACCCCTCATATACATACCAACTCATGTAACTACGTAAACTATGCATTACCCACATCGTCCGACTACTACACCACAACATGTCATCGGACTATCGAAATATGGCATGTTTAATCTATGGCTGCCCTTGCCCTTCCCGGCGCCCTTGCCATCCTTCTCGCGGAAGTAGTGATTGAAGACGCAGTAAGAATTAAGCCTGATCTACTCGTAGTCGGAGCTATTCGACCCGTCAATGTCCTCCTTCTCCTTCTTGGATGGCAGTCTAGCCATGACGGAGAATGCCGGAGATCGTCGGACCGGAGCTTAGGAGACGGAGTGAAGTGGAATGAAGTTGAGCGGAGTGGCTAAGGTTTGGTTTGGAGAGGAACAACGACGAATATATGTGGGATGGGATGAACCAACGCGTATCGAATCCGACATGGTGAGCGTGCCTGGACCTCCCATATTTATACTGGATATGAATAGTGTCATCTCATATTTATTAGACTAAACAATGATTGACGGTCATCCCAAACGCTTGAGACAGGTCTCAGGGAGTTGCGTTTTTCTGACCGGACCCGTCCGTCTGTATGATTTGACTGTAGGCGCGCCGCGCGCCTCGCCTCTCTCTCTCCCTCTTCGTAGAATTAGCTCGCCCCTCCCTCCGCCTAAAAGCAACTTTTGCAGAGCAGAGCGAGCGCAAAACCCCAGAAACCCCAACCCCCACCTGCTCTGCCCTGGCTGACTCCCACGCCTCCTCTCCTCCCCCATTCCAGCAACCTGGCGCCGCCCTGATGGAGTTGCGCTGGCCCGGAGCGTACGGGGTGGTCAAGAAGAGGCGCCGGAGCGACGGCGCCGCCACGCCGTACAGCAAGAGGCTCGCCGTCGCCCTCAGCTCCACCGGCATCGTTGGCGCCGCCCCCGGAGGCTACGGGATCTCCCGCCACCCGCTCTCGCCCTGGCCCGAGGCCCTCTCGACCGGCGTCTCCCGCGGTCGGTTCGACCAGGACGACCACGAGGTCGGCGCCATGGCCATCGCGCCCCTCACCGACATCACCCACGTCTGGGATCCTCTCCCCGCACACGCGGCTCTCCCGCCCGGCCTCTGCCGCGGCCGGTTCGACCTCGTCGCGGACGCCCTCGCGCGCTTCACCGACATCACTCACTTCTTCTACGTCGCCTGGGGCTGGGATCCTCGTCTCACACACGCGGCGCCCCGCGGGGCAAACTACACTTTGCTCTGCAACATCCCGAACTGCCCCAAGCGATTTCAGGTCCTCGTCCTCGACCCGTTCGAGCCTTTCGGCCGCATTCAGCTCACCCTCCAGAGGGGCTCCAAGACCAGGCCGGGATCCCCTGTAGCCTGGGCAGGGTTCAGGGACCTGTCCGACGCGGAGCTCGTCGGGGAGCACGCGCTCTGGGCAGCCCTGCGTGAGGGCTTGAACTGCAGCAACAGAATCATCTACAGTTGGCTGGTGCTGGCTACTGGGTACTTGGGTAAACCAGCGCTTCAAGCTAGATCGGGCCAGGGCGATTGGGTACGTGGGGAAACGGATAGTAGAGTTTATACTGTTTGTTTGATTTGTTTACCCTGCTTCCTAAAATCAGTTTTCATTCTGCTAAGATGGTTCGTTTCTTCAGATCGTGCACAGGTATTCAGGGTCTCTATTCATGTATGCTGATCACCGTGGTGGTGCATATGCCAAGAACAGCTTTGGAAATATGTACATCCTGCTCTTTTCTCTGCATTTCTTGAGCTATTTGTGTTCTGACTGAAGACACACATTCTGCTTGTAGCTACGCTGCTGTGGGCGTTTTTGTTCTAGATCACTTGTTTCGTGAAGCTTGGGGCAGTAAACCTCCTAAAATGCAACCGGAGTTCAATGGTTTTCTTGAGGTATCATGTACAGGTGACTCTCATTTAGGACCAAGTTTACGAGAAATATGTGCTGCTAATAGGTCATATGAGAAACAGGTATTATTTAATGTTGTGAAGTGGTATCCTCCTCTCTGTCAAACTTTGTATTGGTTCTACCTTGCTGTAACTTCTATTTTTATATGACAGCAAATGGAAGCACTTCTTGAAAATGTTGGATCTTCAATCTGTCCGGACCACTGTTATTGGTTTGGAAACAGCGGTCTTGAGGCTCTGTCTCAAAATACTGATAGATTACTTGCCACTCATTTTCTGCAAGCGCGTCCAACGGACTATGCAACTAAGAAATTACAGGTTAGCTGATTTTATTGGTTCTTGTCCAACAATAGATTCCTCTTGACTGTAATAGACATACTTCCATTTTAAATGCATGATAGCTGTAATATCAGCCAGCCAGGCTTGTTAGATGGTAATTCAGTTCGTCCTGTTTTGAACTGTTCTATCGTTCTTTTCTTCTTTTTGGACTTTGCTCGTTGTACATTTTTGAGATATGAATACGATGCTGTTTACGTTAGATTGGTTCCTTTCATGTTGAATTCAATGCACTCCTAATCTTAAGTTGCGATGGTACTAATATGCTTATGGCTGTGCATTCCTGTTATGTCCATCTGATCTCCCTGTGACGTTTCTCATTTCCTTTCCTTAAGAAGAATTTTTATTCTGTTCACTTGCCTTCTTTTTCATTCGATAGTTGATGATGCTAACTTAAGATCTTCCTTTCAGGCCTGCATAAAATTAGGCGACAGTATGGGATTGTGCACCTTGCTTGTGTCTGGATATCTGCAGACCCCCAGTCTTGTAGTGATTCAGCTTGTAGGTGATCTTTGTTTTAGCTTTTTATTAGAAGTCTTACTTGTTTCCTTTTTTCTAATACCTGTTCCATCAAAGGTACACGTGTCAGGTGCTGGTGATTTTCAATTAGGACAAAATGATATCCTCAAGGATTTGTGTCCTGTAAATGAGAGCAAAAACTCTGATGTAATTGATTCGGATGATAATCTATTCATGTTTGTTATTATATAGGATAAATGCACAGCTTTAGAAACTGGATAGTGCAGTTTCACATATATTACAATATACTGTCAGGCCCTCCCGTACAGTTTTTGTATAAAAGAAAACATCATTCTGATATAGAATCATCCACTGTAAATAGTGTTTGCTAGGGAACCAGTGAGTTCTCACTTTAAAGTTCTTCTTCCATCTTACATACAGTTTTTGGTGATCATGCTCCTGTAACGTCTCTTGTTTGCCTTTTTCAGATTGTTCACGCATTTGTTCCAGACCCCTTGAATCAGGAACCCTCACTTGTTGAAAATATTCCAGATCCTCTTGCAGGAGAACAGGTGATAATTTCTCTGATATAGCTTAGTGATATACTACTTCAGAGCCACCTGTACATAATTTTTCCGATATAGCTTAGTGATATACTACTTCAGAGTCACCTGTAAATAACATAATTTCTCTTATTTAATAAGCCATGATTTTATGTCATTTCACTTTTTCTGTTGAAAAGGGGAAATACATAGTTATACGTTATAATACTAATGAATAGTTATCTTTTTTTCAGAACTTGAATTTTTAGTCCTTAATTTCTGTTGGACTTCCAAATTTAATCACGTGTGTCACTGAGGTTTTTCTTTTTGGTTTGACAAATTGTTTCTTTACATGAGATGGTTGGCATATGGGCTATTGATTCTGTATTGCATGTTGTTGCGTCATGCATATGAGCTTTAAGTTTGTTTTCTACATACATAAGTTCTTAAATATGGTATTTTCCTTCAACCAAGTGCAACACACGTTTCACTGTCAAAGGAAACTAGTACTGCCTCGGGGAACTAGATCCAGAACTTGAATAGCTCAACACATGGACTTCATATATCACATGTTACTATTTATTATGTTTTATGATCTCGCATATCGTTGACATGCTCATATTGCTTGGAACGCAGGCCCCAGAAACCTTTTTTACAGCATCTGATCAAAATTCTCTAGATAAAACTGTCTCTCGCTACAGGATGGTCAGAAGCCTTCATAACATGTCCACATCTGGTATGATTAATTTTGAAGTATTTAAAGTTATTCACTTGTTATACTCATTTTGAGAACCGTTCCAATATGTAAACAGTTAATTTTAGTTTCAGATATTCAGTATTGAAATTTGTGAAGTGATACCTCTTAAGCTCTAGGCTAATCAGGGCATTATTCTTACCACCCTTGAATAGTGTATACTGCATACATCAATGCTTTAAACTTGTTTGAAACTATGTTTTCATATGGCAGGGCGTCAAATTCAAATTTTGGCACTTCTAGTATTCATCTTTAGCTTCTTCACACCCTTTGTACACGCCGAGTCTGGAATTCACACGTGTCCAAGATATAGTATCGCAGATGTTTTGCCTCGAACTACTTGTCCGGTAGTCAAACTGACTGGTGCCCATTGGTTACATTCAAAGCGTATCCACCGCGACCTGAAAGATAGGTAATTACCTCGTTAGCATTTTGTATTATATTGCTTGATTTTTTTAAAAATAAAAAGTAACTAGTAATACTTCTAGATAGAAGTGAGTAATATTTGGATAAATAACTAAGTGAACCGACCTAACTGTAATCATGTTTGTTTCAGGCATATCGTGTATCCTTATCCCTTTACTTTCTATTTGGAAAGTAATTGCACAAAGTGCACTCTACTTCAGGATTTTCTTTTGGTGATTGGGATTCTACTTCTTTGGTATGCATTTATCCCCAACTATAACAATGTTGTACCCAGGATATACTATAATCCTGTTGTACTCTGGATATACTTCTAGATTTTGTGCAATTTAACCCATATTTAGATGCTCATAGTTGACTCTGTTGCTTTATGCCATCAAATTTGGTGTTTACAACGTCATTACTTTGGGCACATTGCTTCTGAAAGATGTTTCTGAAACAAAGTGCTTCTTACACAATGTAAATGTTTTATCCATCTATGAATAACTCCTTTTTTTCCGTGCAGGCCAGTTCTTATGAACTTAAACGAGAGGAAGCAAGTCAACATTTTCTCATTTGATAGACATCTAATCTCTGTGTGGATCGAGATAACAGTTTCTTGCATACTCTATTGTGCTTGCTGGATTATATATGGAAACTTGATTTCCTCGTCAGAAGATGACGAAATATCTCATTTTGGATCACATATATATTCTATCAATTGTATTGCCTGCTTTTCATACCTACTATGGCTGGTAGTCTTACTGTTTTGGTATGGAAAGGTAAAATATTTAAACATAATTAATTAAATTGTTATTCAAATTTGCAGCATACGACCAATGAAAGCTTCCTTTGTACGAATCTGCTCACAACATTATTTTATTGTTTCACTAGGATTGGCGGTTCATATTTTACCGCTTGCTGGGATTGTTTTGCCTTATGATACCATTGTACATTTTGAGAGATGATGTTTTTGGAATTGGCCTGCTTGGTTTTTGTGCAATGGCAGCAATGTATACCCTCAAATGGCTTACTATTGTGGTAAGTGCATCATTTTTTTTATTCTAGGCTTAGTATAATTTTAAGTTGGTTTACACCATGGACACAAGCAGACACAATAATTTTTTTGCTAATTTTGGTGACATGCTATTTCACACAGCAAATATCATTTTTCTTCTTTTCTTTTAGTATTTAATAAGGAACTGGCTACATGGTCTTGTATAGGGAAACACAAATGCCTCTTATGCCACAACTTTGCCTTATTACATCGCACCATTTTAAATGATAATCCCCTTGGCACCTCACACACATATTGTATAGGTAAACACAAATGCGACTTATGCCACAACTCTGCCTTATTACATCCAACCATTCTAAATGATAATCTCTTTGGCACCACACACACATATTGTAAGATTGGATGCTACGCAATTTTGCATGTAGCTAACTCTAATGCTAACCAACAACCAACATGAATGGACTAACTCTCCCAGCACAACATTTAAAGCTTATTAACAACATAATGGGTTGGCAGATCCACTATGTATTTGCAGTTCATATTTGGTTTTAGATAAAAGGAGCTTCATTACTTCCGACCTTTGCACTACGAAGGTCCACACAACTATAATTTGACAATATCATGTACAAAATGTGGGCTTTGCTAGCACGGTCGCTGTACGATACTACCGCTTCCAAATGCATTAGATTTTTTAGCGGCATGCCAAGTGGCAAGGCAGGGGACTTGAAATGCATTACTCCCAGTTCAAATCTGGTGCTGGTGTAGGGCGCATAACTTCTGTGCGGGCCTGCATCAACAAAACTACCATGAAAATGATAGAAAAAAGATAACAAACACCTACAACACAACCAAGAGAGTACGTACAATTTATGAAGGCCATACGGTTATACCAAACCTTATGTAGTTGTGATCTTCCCCTTCTAAACCAAGCCTTCAAGGATTCTTCATCTGGTGAGTCATGGCGTTAGATCTTCAATGACTAGCCTTAGTGTGATGTTGATGTGGTGATTCTCATGCCTTGAAGGCCATGGTGTTGCACGAAGGCCAAATCTTCTATAGGATGATGAGGAGCACTGTGTACCAGATTCTTGTATCAACACCATGTGAATACCGGGTGAAGGGAGTGTGGCAGCCCCATAGGCTGTTGATGTAGAGGTTGGGATGATGCCAATCCTTTGTCAAATCATTTGGGTGAGCGGGCATGTGTTGAAGATGTGGGAAATGTCTTCACCATTGTAGCCGCACCTAGGGCAAAATGCATAAGAAGCAATGGTGAAGCATGGTGCGGCTACACTAGGATGGTGTTGACGTTATCCGCATGCTTTAGCCGTACGCTATGCCCTCGGGCTTCTGGAGGCCTGCGCTGAATATGCCCAAACCATCTTAGACGATGTTGGACAAGCTTCTCTTCAATTGGTGCTACCCCAACTCTATCTCGTATATCATCATTCTGGATTCAGTCCTTCCTTGTGTGGCCATACATCCATCTCAACATGCGCATCTCTGCCACACCTAACTGTTGCACATGTCGCCTTTTAGTCGGCCAACACTCAGCGCCATACAACATTGCGCGGGTCGAACCGTCATCCTATAGAACTTGCCTTTTAGCTTTTGTGGCACCCTCTTGTCACAGAGAATGCCAGAAGCTTGGCGCCACTTCATCCATCCGGCTTTAATTCGATGGTTCACATCTTCATCGATATCCCCATCCTTCTGCAACATTGACCCCAAATGTCGGAAGGTGTTCTTCTGAGGCACCACCTGACCATCAAGGCGAACATCCTCCTCCTCGTGCATAGTGTTGGGAACGTTGCATGGGAAACAAAATTTTCCTACGCTCACCAAGATCAATCTAGGAGATAACCATCTACGAGAGGAGAGATTGCATCTACATAACCTTGTAGATCGCTAAGCGGAAGCGTTAAGAAACGCGGTTGATGTAGTCGAACGTCTTAACGATCCAATCACGATCCGTCCCGATCTAGCGCCGAATGGACGACACCTCCGCGTTCAGCACACGTACAACTCGATGACGTTCTCCGCCTCCTTGATCCAGCAAGCGAGGGCGGAGAGGTAGATGAGTTCTCCAGCAGCACGACGGCGTGGTGGCGGTGATGGTGGAGCTGATCCGGCAGGGCTTCGCCAAGCACTACCGAAATCAATCTAGAGGAGAAAACGATCTATGAGGGAGGGAGAGGCTGTGTCGTGGCTTGGGTGCGGCAGCCCTCCCTCCCCTCACATATATATAGGGGGAGAGGAGGGGCCCGGCCGCCCTAGGGTTTTCCCTAGGGTTTGGTGCGGCGGCCAAGGGGGTTGCCTTGCCACCCAAGGCAAAGGGCCGGCGGCCCCCTTTGGGCTTGGCCCCCACCCTCTAGCCGCATGGGCCTATGTGGGAGGGGCGGCCAGCCCACCAGGGGCTGGTGCGCACCCTCTCACAGCCCATGGAGCCCTTCGGGGCATGTGGGCCCCTTCCGGTGGACCCTCGGAACCCTTCGGCACCCCCGGTACACTGCCGGTGATGCCCGAACTCTTTCCGGTGACCAACACGGTACTTCCCATATATCAATCTTTACCTCCAGACCATTCCGGAACTCCTCGTGACGTCCGGGATCTCATCCGGGACTCCGAACAACTTTCGGTCACCAACATATATAACTCAACAATACCTAATCGTCACCGAACGTTAAGTGTGCAGACCCTGCGCGTTCGAGAACTATGCAGACATGACCGAGACACCTCTACGGTCAATAACCAATAGCGGGACCTGGATGCCCATATTGGTTCCCACACATTCTACGAAGATCTTTATTGGTCGAACCACGATGTCAAGGATTCAATTAATCCCGTACTCCGTTTCCTTTGTTCATCGGTATGTTACTTGCTCGAGATTCGATCGTCGGTATCTCCATACCTAGTTCAATCTCGTTACCGGCAAGTCTCTTTACTCGTTTCGTAATACAAGATCCTGTGGCTAACTCTTTAATCACTTTGCTTGCAAGCTCATTATGATGTTGTATTACCGAGTGGGCCCTGAGATACCTCCCCATCATACGGAGTAATAAATCCCAGTCTTGATCCATGCCAACTCAAAGACACCCTCGGAGATACTTGTAGAGCATCTTTATAGTCACGCAGTTACGCTGCGACGTTTGATACACACAAGGTACTCCTCCGGTGTCAGTGAGTTGCATGATCTCATGGTCATAGGAACAGATACTTGACATGCAGAAAACAATAGCAATAAACTTGACACGATCATATGCTACGTTCATAGTTTGGGTCTTGTCCATCACATCATTCTCCTAATGATGTGATCCCGTTATCAAATGACAACCCATGTCTATGGTCAGGAAACCTCGACCATCTTTGATCAACGAGCTAGTATATTAGAGGCTCACTAGGGACATAGTGTTGTTTATGTACCCACACATGTATTTGAGTTTCCAATCAATACAATTCTAGCATGGATAATACTCTCTCTTTTTTTTACTCTTTTTTCTCTCTTTTTTTCTCTCTTTTTTTTTAAACAAAAGCAGCAGAGCCACGAGGCAAACCAATCGAGGCCCACCACCACCACCAGCAGGATCGATCTGAAACTAAACAGGGACGTGAAACAAGGCAGTTTCACACACGCATCACGCGTGCACCCACGGACGCTAGCAGCGGCGCGTAGAGGCCAGAACCGGATGGGCGGCCAGCAGCGACACGGGGACGAGGCCGGCGACTCGCGGACGAGGTGGTGTGGCGGACGGCGACCGGCGTAGAAGTCCCGGCGCCGCGGGCCTGGACAGAAACCGGCGACCTGAAGGCAGACGGTCAGCCTGCACTGGCGGGGACGGCTGGTGGGAGCCGCCGGGCGTGTGGAGATGGCGGGATCCGGCATGGCGCAGCCAAGACCAGCGAAGGGCGACGGGATCCGGCGAACGGCAGCGGAATCCGGCGAAGTGCGGCAAGATCCGGCGAAGCCGAGCGCGTCACGGGAGGTGAGCAAAGACCGGCCAAATCGGGAGAGGAAGTACCTGCGGCCTTCCGCAGAGGAGCAGGCGAGAAGTGCAGCGGCAGGGTGTGCCGATCAGCAGGCAGAGGCAGCCGGAGAAAGTAGCAGCGGGCGACAGACGAAAAATTGGATCGGAAGAGCACGAGTTGCGCGTGCGAAAAAAAAACCTAGAGCTCTAATACCATGTTAGAAATAGCAACTTGTATTACTAGTAGGCCAAAGCCGGCATATATACATGTACAAAGGGATGCCAAAAGTCAAGAATACAAAAGGCCAAAGGCCATCATCACTATAACTCTAACAACGAGCACTCGTTAATAGGCCACGATGTGTTACAACCTACAAGATGAGAGTGTGGGTGTAATTTTTGTGAAGGAAGATGGTGACTATAGGAGGATATGCTCTAGTTTGCTGCCTCCTATTGGTTGGGCTGGGTCGATTAGATTGACATTAAGTGAGCTTAACGGGCCGAACTCTTGAGTGCTCATTAAGCTCGAGAGGTACAAGCTTTTGGTTCAGCCTTAAGTCCGGCATGAAGTGCCACGAGCCCCTTCCCCGGACCCTGCGCAAGCAGGAGCTACATGCAACGGGCTGCCCCCAAGTGTCTAGCCAGAAGTAGGTGTTGGCGCCTGAGTTTGCTAGATCAAAGGATAGGAAGTGCTGGAGCTGTTGGTTAATTGTTCTGCAGAGGAAGGAGGGATTATTTTAAGTAGCAATGAAGTCCTTTGGGTGTTGTAGTGCTAGAGAATCAAGCCAATGGATAGTTTTGGGTAGTAGTTGTTAGAGTTATATTTATGGTGGCCTTTGGCCTCCCCTATACATGTATATATGATGGCTTTTGCCTCTTGATAATACTAAGTTGCTATTCCTAACATGGTATCATGAGCTTAGGTTCAGAATTTTTTTTGGCGTCGCAACTCGCCTTTCCCCTGATCCAACTTTGTGCGTCGCCGTTGCTTTCCTTCCGGTGATCGCTGTCTTCCTCGAATTCTCATCACAAATACACCGCATCTGAAGGCCAACCTCCAGTCAGGCCCTCTCAATCCTGCGGACGCCGGCTCCTGTCCTGGTCCGGAGGCGCGTCTGGTTGCTCCACTTCCTTCGGGCTGTGGCTACTTTGCCTGCTGCAGGCCAGCCTGATTTCATCCCACCCTACCCTGGAGATCAATTCCCTCGACGCAGGTCGCCATCGAGGAGGTCGCTGCTCTCTAGGATCGACAGAACTGGGCTGATCTCCGCTGCCAGTTGTTGCTCTACGATGCCCCGTCGCCTGATGCCCTAATCGGATCTCCGCCGCCCCCGTGCCCTCGCCGGATTTCCGCCGCCCCGCACCCTCGCCGGACTTCCACCGCCGCCCGACGCCCATCCGGCGCTGCACCTTCGGCCGTTGCCCGGCGCCCATTCGGCCACTGCCCAGCGCCTATCCGGCGCTGCACTCCCGGCCGCTGCCCGACGCCCATCTAGCACTACAACTCTGGCCGCTGCCCGCAACCCATCCGGCGCTGCTTCTCTGGCCGCTGTCGGCTCAGCTTCTTCTGGCCCGTCGGTGCTTCTCCAGTACTAGCGAGAGACACGATTTCGATCTAGCGTGACGGTTTAGTATGCTTTATCCCCTGGGCTTCTGCTTGATTCGTGAGAGAGATTGAGAGAGAGAGAAGAGTTATTAAAAAAAGTACAATGCTTTCGTCGGGTATTCCTCTCCCTCGCTGACCGGTGTTTTTTGACTGTGTTTCGTACGTTGATTCCGTCTCATGCGTGTGTCGTTCCTCGGTGCTTGGTGTTCGCCCGCTTGGTGGTGGTGGTTGTCGCTCTACTTCGACACTTTTTGCGACTCCCACCGGTGCTTCTAGTCGCTCTACATCGACTCTCTTGGCGTCTTCTGCCGGCTATGTTGGTCGTTCTTCAGCGACTCTTCCCACGACTTCCGCACCTGGTGATTGTCATCCTACGTCGACTCCCTTTACGGGTTCTGCACACAGTCGTGACCACTTTTTGTCGACTTCTGTCATGGCTTCTACCCACGGTTGTAGCCGCTTCACGTCGACTCGTTTTACGTCGACTTGCCACATGACTTCCACATGTGATGGCGATCGTTCTTCGTCACCAGATGGTTCTACCTCGACGTCTACCACTGTGTCTCTGTCGGTGCATGAGATTGCGCAATTTCGGTGCCTTCTTAATACTTGGGATTGTTCAACCACAGGTGCTGCCGGTTCTGCATCTGAGTTTTCTAGCATTGAGAGACCACCTTCTACTCATTCAGGTACATCCTCATGGATTCTTGATACCGAAGCATCTTTTCAGATGACTTATGATTCTTCCTCTTTGACCTCCATTCAACCTGCTGAGTCTCATGTTCGTGTTTTTACTGCTGATGGTATTCCCCTCCCTGTCGCTAGTCAAGGCACTCTTAGCACATCTTCTTTCCATGTTCCCTCTGTTTCTCATGTTCCTCCACTTAGCATGCAACTCTTTTCAGGTAGTAAAACTATTGACTCTAGTAGGGTCAATCACGACTTTGATTCATGTTTTGTTCAGGATCGTCGCACAGGCGCCTTGCTTGGTGCTAGCCCTCGATGTCATGATGGTCTATGGGAGTTTGACTGGCTTCGTCTTCCCTCTGATGCCACTGCCGCCAATCTCGTGGTCTCTGTTGCTGCATCTTCTAGCTCTTTTCAGCAATGGCATCATCGTCTTGGCCGTTTATGTGGTTCTCGTCTCTCGTCTTTAGTTCATCGTGCTGTCCTGGGGCGTGTCTTCGGATTGGATTGTCTGGGTTGTAGGCTTGGTAAGCAGATTCAGCTACCCTATCCTCACAGTGACTCAGTGTCCGAGCATCCTTTTGACCTCGTTCACTCAGATGTTTGGGGTCCGGCTCCCTTTGCTTCGAAGGGGGTAATCGCTACTATATTCTCTTTATAGATGATTTTACTTGTTACACTCGGATCTATTTCATATCCTCTCATAGTGACATCTTATCTATAAACAAAAAAATTGCTGCCATGGTTCATACCCAGTTCTCCACTCCTATTCATATTTTTCGTGCAGATTCTGCTGGTGAGTATATCTCTTGGGCATTGCGAGGATTTCTTGCTGAACAGGGTACTCTTTCCCAGTTCTCTTGTCCTGGTGCTCATGCTCAAAATGGTATAGCTGAACGCAGGCACCGTCACCTTCTTGAGACGGCGCGTGCGGTGATGATTGCTGCCTCTCTTCCGCCTCACTTTTGGGCTGAGGCTATATCCACTTCCACCTATCTCATCAATATACAACCATCTGCTGCTCTATAGAGTGGTATTCCTTTCGAGCGTCTTTTCGATCGTTCTCCTGATTATTCGACGCTTCGTTTGTTTGGTTGTTTTTGCTATGTTCTTCCTCCACGTGAACGCACCAAACTGACTGCTCAATCTGTTGAGTGTGTCTTTCTAGGATACAATGATGAGCATAAGGGTTATCAGTGTTGGGATCCTATCAGTCGACGGATGCGTATTTCCCGGGATGTGACCTTTGATGGGTCTCGTCCTTTCTACCCACGTCCATCCTCCTCGACCTTTTCTATGGGGGACATCTCTTTTCTCACACTTCCTGATACACCTTCCTCTGTGCCCAGTATTCCTACTCCTCATCCTGCTGTTGTAGACCCGACGTCGTCCTCTCTTACGGTTTCTTCTCCTCCCTCACCGCATGACTCTCCACCTTCTTCACCGATACCTTCCCCTTCTCCACCTTCATCACTGATACATGCCCCATCTTCACCTCTTCCCTCCTTTGCTTTCTATTATACTCGTCGCCCACGTGTAGTGGATGAATCTACTACTGTGCCCTCTACTTTTGGTGTGTCGTCTTTCTCCTCTCGGTCGACTTACGATCTTCGTTCTCGACCTTGCCTGCCCCCCGACCGATATTCTCCTTCTCGCTATGGTCTTTCGACCGTTGTTGAGCCGTCTTCTTATCGAGATGCTGTTGTTCATCCTGAAAGGCAGTTTACGATGGCAGATGAGATAGCTGCTCTTGAGCGCACTGGCACGTGGGATCTGGTTTCTCGTCCTCCCCATGTTCGTCCCATCACTTGTAAGTGGGTCTATAAGATTAAGCCTTGCTCTGATGGTTCTCTTGAGCGTTATAAAGATCGTCTTGTGGCTTGTGGCTTTCAGCAGGAGCATGGTCGTGATTACAATGAGACTTTTGCTCCTGTGGCCCATATGACCACTATTCGCACACTTCTTGCCGTGGCCTCTGTTCGCCACTGGTCTGTGTCTCAACTTGATGTTAAGAATGCCTTTCTTAATGGTGAGTTGCGTGAGGAAGTTTATATGCAGCCACCACCTGGGTATTCAGTTCCTGATGGCATGGTTTGTCGTCTTCTTCGCGCTCTCTATGGCCTTCAGCAAGCCCCTCCCCCCCTCCCGCGCGCTTGGTTTGAGCGTTTTGCCTCGGTGGTCACTACAGTTGGATTTTCGCCCAGTGCTCATGATCCAGTGCTGTTTATCCACCTCTCTGCTCGTGGTCACACTCTTGTTCTTCTATATGTTGATGACATGATTATCACTGGCGATGATCTTGAGTACATTGCCTTTGTTAAGGCCTGTCTCAGTGAGCAGTTCTCTATGTCTGATCTTGGTCCTCTTCATTACTTTCTTGGGATTGAGATTTCCTCCACCTTTGATGCCTTTTTTATTTCTCAAGAAAAGTATATCCAGGATCTTCTTGCTCATGCGGTTCTTAGTGATGAGCGCACTGTTGAGACTCCTATGGAGCTTCATGTTCACCTTCGTGCTTCTGATGGTGAGCCCTTGTCTGATCAGACTCGTTATCGTCATCTTGTTGGGAGTCACGTCTATCTCTCTGTCACTCGTCCAGATATCTCCTATCCTGTCCATATCCCGAGTCAGTTTGTTTCTTCTCCCACTTTGGTTCACTATAGTCACCTTCTTCGTGTTCTACGATATCTTCGTGGCACGATCTCTCGCCGTCTCTTCTTTCCTCATTCCAACTCATTATAGCTTTAGGCCTATTCGGATGCTACCTAGGCTAGTGATCCTTCGGATCGCCGTTCACTTTCTGCTTATTGTGTCTTTCTTGGTGGTTCTCTCATTGCCTGGAAGACAAAGAAAAAGACTGCAGTTTCCCGTTCGAGTGCAGAGGCTGAGTTGCGAGCTATGGCTCTTGTCACGGCAGAGGTGACTTGGTTACGATGGTTACTTATGGATTTTGGTGTTATCGTTACTACACCTACTACACTCTTGTTAGACAGTACATGTGCTATCCGTATTGTGCGGGACCCCGTGAAGCATGAGCTTACCAAGCATATTGGTGTTGATGCTTTCTTTGTGCGAGCTGGTGTGCAGGACCATGCTATTTCTCTTTAGTATCTGCCTTCTGAGTTACAGCTGCCGGACTTCTTCACGAAGGCCCAGACTAGAGCGCAACATGGATTTTACCTCTCCAAACTCAGTGTTCTGGATCCACCATGAGTTTTGGGGGGGAGGGGGGGGGTGTTAGAGTTATATTTATGGTGGCCTTTGGCCTTTTACATTCTGGCCTTTGGCCTCCCCTGTACATGTATATATGATGGCTTTTGCCTCTTGATAATACTAAGTTGCTATTCCTAACAGTAGTGAGTTGACAGCAAATTTCATGAGCAAATAGTTGTTCTGTCGGTGTATGTTATTGAGGCCAGGGCCACCAAACTTCTTAAGCTTACACACATAGTTCTAGGCAATTAAGCATTGAGCTCCAGTACAAGTATCTTCCGCAGCCCCAAGAAAGGCACAGCTAATCAAGTCTAGTGTTTCGAGAACACTTTTCTGGATGGAGAAGTAAAATAAGCCTGTCATGCTTAGACAACAATTTTGCTCTCCATCGTGACTAAATTTCGGCAGCTTTCGATTATAGGGAGAAATGCATTAGGGGGCAGGCGTCAGGGCTAGATTGGGGGGGGGGGGGGGGGGGCTAGAGAAACATGTGGGAATGTAGAAACCTAGCAGTGTAGGGTAAGAGCTGTTTGATGCGAGGTCCGATGGTGTGTGCATAGGGACAAATGTTTTGGAAAAGTTGATGGAAAGGTTAGTACCTAGAGCGAAATTATCTAGGATAGTTTTGAGCTGTTCAGCCGCTTTGCTTGAGGCCCTCGCGATGATTAGGGTGTCATCCGCATATTGTAAGGTTGTGGAGGTAGGTGAGAGAATAGGGGGGTGCTAAGATGAGTAAGGTTGCAGTCTTGTTGGATGATTTGTTGCACTGGGTGAGACAGGGTCGATTTTTTTTTCAAAACTATGAGTATATTTATAGCAAATTCGGACAATATATGGCTGAATGCAAAAATGGCAAAAATATTACCCTGCCGGCCTGCGGTGGGCCGACGGGGGGCCTGTCGGCCAGCAGTGGGCCGATAGGTGCCTGTCGGCCTCCGGGCGACCAACAGCTGGCCCGTCGGCCTGCGGGCGGCCGATAGGCGCCCGTCGGCCTGCGGGCGGCCGATAGGTGCCTGTCGGCCTCCGGGCGACCGACAGCCCCTGGATAAGGCCGACCGCCCGGTTTCTTCCTCCTCTGGCTCGCTCATCCTCTTTCTCTCTCGTTTTCTCTACCGAATTTCCTCCCCTTCCGATCTCCTCCATCCTCCACCCATTTTCCTATTGAATCCGCTGAAACAATAGATCATACCCATCTCCACCGGTCTACGGTCTCATTTGGGTAGTTTTTTTTTTCGTTTGGAGGAGCCATGGTGGGGTGGTGGAGGTGTAGATGGTGAGGAGGTGGTGTGGTTGAGAGGAAGAAGAAGGGGACACACGCGTCGAAGGTATACCGAGTTTTAGTTTAGGTTAGTTTTTTTATTGTACGTAAAATTAGTTTATGTAGTGTACGTGTACGTGTACATTTTTGTTTAGGTTAGTAGTCATTTTAGTGTACGTGTTGGTAGTGTAAGTTTATTTAGTTTACTTAGTGTAGTCATTTTTAGTATACGTTTATTTAGTGTACGTAGGTTTATTTTAGTGTAGGTTTATTTTAGTATAGGTTTATTTAGTGTAGGTTTATTTTAGTGTAGGTTCTTTTTAGAGTAGGTTTATTTAGTGTACGTAGGTTTATTTTAGTGTAGGTTTATTTTAGTATAAATTTGTTCGTTGCGATTAATGAAAGATGGCAATGTCTGACAGGTGAAAATGTCTGAATCAGTAAATTTAACTGTTTACTACGGCCCTGGTAATGTTCGATATAATGAGTTGGGGTTGATCTTAGCGAGTTTAAGAATGGCGTCATGACACTTTCACACCCGGACATACTGGACATTAGACAGTTGAAGCACTGGTTGACAACTAGTTTTGGGCTAGATCCTGAAGTATGTTCCGTCAGTATTCATGCATTGTGGACAAAATCCTGTAAAAATGTCAAGTGGGAGTTGATGCCGATAGATAGGAGCCAGCATTGGGTGACCCTGTTAAGTCGTTGCCGAGACCGAAGAATCCACCCATATGCCCTAGTGCAACCAGTGGCGAAGGAGGAGAATACGGTACAACTTCACGTGGGGTATGAACCAGGCCAGGGTAGTCAAGTGACTAACGAGAATTATTTATCCGGGTCACAGCCACCGGATGTGGATGCTAGCCAAGCCGAGAAAGAGTCAGACTACATGCCACACAATGTTTGTGGTCATGATATTGGGCAGAGTATTAAGTCAAAAATATTGGCTGGTTCTGGTGTTGCTGATGGGGATGAGGAAGGCGATGAAATGCAGAGGGTGATGGAGGAAGAGGACGAGGATGGATTTGCGGAGGATTTGGATTCTGAAAATTCTGAGGATGAAGTGGAGGTACCAATTCCTTCTGCATGGGATCAGGACATATCCACCGGCCTTACTGTCAACGATGGCCATGAGACTCCATGGCAATATAATCTGAACCAAGTCCAGATAGGGGCTATGTTTGATACAAAGAAAAAATTGAAGTATGCGGTGATAAAGTGGGCTATGTCTACGCAGAGGGTTTTCTGGACACACATATCGAGTCCAACAAACTATACCGTGAAGTGTGTTGAAACAGGTTGTCCTGCGAAGGTGCACGGGCACGTGCCGAAGTATAACATCCACTGGGTTGTCAGCAATGTGGTCCCACATAATTGTGTGAGGAAAAACATGTTGGTTAGTCATCCAAACCTGACTTCAACTCTCATTGCGCAACTCATGTATACTGAGATAGTGGAGAAGAAAGATATGGAAGCAAAACACATCCAGACAGCAGTGAAGGTCAGATGGAATTATGACATTCCATATGGGAAGGCTTGGAGGGCTAAGCAGAAGGCTATGGAGGAAAGGTTTGGGACGTTCTTCGACTCATATGATAATGTTGTCCGTCTCCTTGACATACTGAAGGAGAGGAATCTCGGCACTTATGTGAACGTACAGCACACGAGGTTGCAGAGTATACCATATTTCAAGGTTTTGAAACGAGTATTCTTCTCTTTCGCTATGTGCATCGAAGCTTTCCGGCATTGTCCTCCTGTGATGTTTGTGGATGGTACATTCATGACTGGTCAGTACAAAGGGCAAATCCTTACTGCTATTGGTGTGGACGGGAACAATCAAATCATCCCACTAGCCATGGCATTTGTGGAGGGTGAGAACTTTCCGAGCTGGGTATGGTTCTTCCGGCAAGTTAAAATTGCGATCGTGAAGGACCGACCAAACGTGTGTGTCATTCATGACAGACATCCTGGTATATTGAAGGC
This sequence comes from Elymus sibiricus, assembly GCA_039707655.1. Taxonomy (NCBI): domain Eukaryota; kingdom Viridiplantae; phylum Streptophyta; class Magnoliopsida; order Poales; family Poaceae; genus Elymus; species Elymus sibiricus. Next base: position 114,122,303 of record CM077667.1, read on the forward strand.
GGTGAAGACACTAAGGAATCCAACTGCTGACGAACCAACACCTTGGAAGGACTTGCAGAGCCGGTGGTGCATGCGCCATCTTGGGGCTAATTTTTTCTCACAGTTCAAGAACAAGCGGTTGATGAACTTGTTCAAAAAATTATGCAAGCAGAACCAGCAGCGTAAATACCATTTTATTTGGTCAAAACTTGATGAGTTCACTAAGAAGCAGGTCCGCGCGAGGAAGAAAATGGAAGCAGATCAGGTTAAATTAGCAACACTCATGGCGGAGCTAGAGGAGCCGGTAGGTCTTGGTGACTTGCCAGCAATTGACCCTCCTAATACTAAGAGAAAGAAGGGCAGGGCAATAAAGGATTTTTCTGAGTGGATAGAGAAAGAGCCTCCAGTGAATTGGTCTTTGCTGCATGACACCCATGGAGCTAGGTATGGCCACATGACAACCAATCTTGCAGAGGTGTATAACTTTGTACTCAGAGGGAATAGAGCATTGCCACTCACAGCTATTGTGGAGGCTGTATTCCATGGCACTTTGAGATATTTTAGAGAAAGGAACGAGTTAGCAAAGAAGCATATTGCAGACAATCAGAACACACCTTATTGTATCCGTGTCATGGACTACATGGCAAAGAAGATAGAGAAAGCAAAGAAGCACACTGTCAGACTCATAGGTAATCAGGAAAGGAGGTATGAGGTTCAGCTACCTACTGATGGTTTTGGTTCTGCAAATGAGGTGAAGACGCACGAGGTAAAAATTGGAACGGAATTTTATCCAACTTGTGAGTGTACATGCAACAAACCGAAGTTGTTGCACCTGCCTTGCTCACATGTGTTGGCTGCCTGTGGCCAGATTGAGTTGGACGCTATCTCCTTCGTGTCCCCATACTATTTAAAAGATGCAGTAGTCAATGTCTGGACAGGTGAGATGACAGGGTTTAGAGTCGTCGGCAATTTCAACAAGGTAAAAGATGGGGAGAGAGTATACATCCCGGATCCAGAACTTCGGCGAACAAGCAGGGGCAGACGTAAGGTAAAGCGCATCCGTAACGATATGGACCAATCTGAAGCTGGTGGAGCAACCAGACAATGTTTGCTATGCGCGGCTTACGGGCATAGGATGAAATATTGTCCCGACCTGAACAAAGACGGTGCTTCCACTTCGACGAGTGCTTCCACATCGACAACTGCGACCACAGTAGCAAGAGGCGGACGTGGTCGCGGCAGTCGTGGTGGTCGTGGAAGTCGAGGCCGAAGGGGCAAGCAAGGAAGAAATAACTCAGAAGCTATATAATGTGTAATATGTCTGGACTATGTTTTAATGTGTAATATGACGGACTATGTTTTATTCTGTAATATGTCTGGACGATGTTATAATTTGTAATATGTCTGGACTATGTTTTAATTTGTAATATGTCTGGGCTATGTTTTAATTGCAGATATGGCTTCGTATCCGTTGCTTAATGGGAATATCGATAGAGGGCACCGGGCCGCACTTATGGAAGCGGGCAAGAACTTAGACGTGTTGATCACTCGCACCCCAAATCGTAACTGGATGATACACCCTTTATGGGTTGATAGGTATGTGTCGGTACAGTGACTTACTATGTTTGAAATCCTTTTGATAGCCGCTAACTGTATGCTACATTCTCTTTATTTTGTAGGTTAAGTTGGGCAGGACTTCTACCCTTGGCACGGCTGGTTGAGGGTACATTGGATGAGTGGGTTGAACATCCGGACTTGGATGAGGAAGGTGAACCAATGCAGTTACACAAGAGGCAAGTGGCACGTTTCTCTTACGACAGGTCACTGCTTACCTGCTTAGTAGATAGATGGAGACCAGAGACACATACGTTTCACTTTCCCTGGGGAGAGATGGTTCCTACTCTACAGGATGTGTCTTTCTTGTTGGGATTACCTTTGGCCGGTGCTGCCATAGGTCCTTTAGAGAAAGAACCTTTGGCTGGTGCTGCCATAGGTCCTTTAGAGAAAGAACCTTTGGCTGGTGCTGCCATAGGTCCTTTAGAGAAAGAACCTGCCTGGCTAGCACTGATGCAAACACGTTTTCTAGCTGCGGTGCCAACTGCTGTGCCCTTAGACAAAGATCCTCACGGGCCCCATTTTAAGTGGTTGAGCCAGTTTCAGGTAACCTTCTCAGTGAGCTGAACATATTTTATTTTCCTAGTTGCCCTTACTAGATAGTTTACACAATTGTATGATTTCTATACAGATTGTCCGGTTAGGGTACCCCGGAGTTGTGTTGTCAGAGGCACAGATTGATCGATCCCTAGAGGCATATATTATGTGGTTGTTCGGCAAGACGATGTTCACGGAGAACCACATGACCACTGTCGATGCACGACTCATCGGTATTGCACGAGAGATAGCTGACGCACGTTGCCCGGGGGACATTCAGCAGAGGAGTTTTGGTTCTGCTGTGTTAGCGGCTACGTACAGAGGACTGTGCAAAGCTTGCGTGTTGAAGTCTAGAAAATCAGCTCTTGTTGGATGTCCACTATTGTTGCAGCTCTGGTCATACGAGAGATTCCCTATTGGTCGACCCTATGTCTGCGTTGATAAACCTTTTGGTTTGGAGGACATGGCTGGGACTTATGTGCCTTCTATCGGCGACTTGCCTACTATGGGATCTGTGTGGACACGGAGAGAGGTATTTTCATATTAAGTAACAATATGAATTACTAATGTTTATTTCTTGCCATTCAATAGAATTACTAATGCTTATTTGTTGTCATGCACAGAGACAGTTCGCGCATAGCCAGGTGAGGGGCTGCTACCCCTCCTTCACGGCGCAGTTTGATAGTTTGCACGAGGATCAAGTTATCTGGGAGCCATACTCCCATCACGCTATATTATCCAGGTGTCCAGCTGGGATTTCTGGATTGTGCACTAGAGATCGGCACTATTGGATGACCAAGGCCAAGTTGGTGTTCGACGTGACGGTTGAGGAGATGGCTCTTCATAGGGTGATGAGACAGTTCGGTCTATGCCAAGAGCCTGACATTCCAGTTATTCCACACGTACCAGATCACGTGCACAAGTAAGACATACTATTTTACTTCTCATGTCTGCATTCAGAATATAACATTTCAATCTCAGGTATACTCGCTCATGAGGAAACAAGTCTCAGGATTCTTGGCTTCGTGACATTAGCCCTTACGTGGACGAATGGACTACTGCGCCGACAAATATCTGGGATGAAGTTCGGCCCTTTCACTGGGACAAGTTCGGGTTGTATCTGCAGCGTTACCGGCATAGCACGAGGATCTACTTGGTTCCATCAGCAGCTCCTGATCAGATCGAAGCCCCTCTCACCAGCGATCTGTTCCCAACTGCCTCTGTTGTTGGGACCAGACGCCACGCGGTACGTGCTATGTTTCTCACATGTTAAGTTTTTTCTTAACCTGAACATATACAATTGGTTAACTATTCGTGTTGTCTGCCATACAACGATGATCTAATTAGTTAACTCTCCGTGTATAGAGTGACTTGGCATGCGAGGTGCTAGAGGAGGTTTCCTCTTTAATGGAACGCTTTGAGAGAGGAGATAATATCCCACCGCGAGAGCACGTCTCATGGTTGAGGAGTCTTCATGAGAAGGTTCGCGGGATTTACGCAGCTGTTACATGTAGACGATCTTCGGATGTTGCTATTCCTCGTCCAGCACATCGTCTGCCACGCCCCTCTCTGCAGCGTTCAGAACCTCGAACCTCTGTGCACCGTTCGGAACCACGACCTTCACAACGAGGGACCTCTTCCTGGCAGCATACACCTCCTTCACAACCAGGGAGCTCTTCCTGGCAGCATACACCTCCTTCACAACCAGGGAGCTCTTCTTGGCATAATCAGATGGACCTAGGTAACACTACTTTGTGCATTCTTTTAAACATTCTAGGTTCGCAAATCAATTTTACATGTTTTACTTTACCGCAGTCGGCAGCCAGTCGCAACCGTTCATGCAGTCTAATGTCCAGTCACCGATGCTTAGTGGTGGTGGTTCGTTCTTTGCCGGCGACGGCGACGACGATGACCGAGCTGCAAACACCTATGAGTTCTCGCAGACAGTTCTTCACACTCCACCACCATGGACGCAGGAGACACAGACACTGACAGACGATGTGGTCTATGGTCGTGGTCATCGTGAGACTCGTCCACCGCCTGAGCGCTTATCGCCTTCCGGTCCTCGTCCGAGGAAGACCAAGATTCGTCGCCGTCCCCAGCAGTGATATGGTTATCAGATTCCTCCCAGGGCACCACCTCCTTTCCAGCCCGGTGATACTATTATCTATGCATGAGACATATTTCTATCTATGTTTGTTTCAGACTTTTATCTATGCATCAAACATCCTTCATGTATGTGTTACTATCTATGTATGAGTCATTATCTATGTAAGAGACCGATTTGTTTTCAAGACACGTGTCTACTTCATATTAGTAGTACATCTGAATTAAACGGTACGACTCAACTAAACGGTACAAGATACATTTCCAAACAGACTACAACAGAAAATTAAGATAGAAGTACATCTAAATTAAACGGTACAAGATACATCTTGCTGCGAATTTTAAGATACAACTTGCTGCAATGCGAACGTTACGATACAATAACATAAATCTACTGAGTCCAACGGGGATATTTTCCTTTTCCATCACCAGCTTCTTCTGCTACCTTGGCTGCACGAGCCCTTTCTTTCTTTATCTGCCTCTCAGCCTCACGGGCCTCCTGTCGCTGTCGGTAAACCTCCGCCAGTCGAAGTCCCTCTTCTCGGTTTTTCTTCTTCATCTCATCAAGAAAAGCCCTCTGCTTCACACAGTACTTTTGCCACTCTCTCTCCTGCTCTGCTTTCTCCTCTGCTGCCGCCTTCGCGCGGCGCTCTTCCGCGTCCAAACTTGCCCATGCACGACGACCTCTTTCACGAATCTCGGTCACCGCCCAGTCCGGTTTTTTCGTGTCAATCCAACGATAGTACATGCACAGAGGCGGAGGAGACTACAACAAAAATAGAAATAGAAATATCAAATCAACAATAATATCAACAACGTGTTTATTCTTCGTGACTGAAACATACCGGAGGACTGATGTACGGTGAAGTAGCAACGGGTGGATCTTCCTCATAATTGGCGCACATGAAAAACTTCATGCCCAACCAATCTGAAAAATCCGTCACCTCCTTCACCTTGCAGAGATCGCCACACCAACAACGAAGTACTTCCACCCCCTGAGGCATAGTCGCACTCTTCATTTTCGTAGGCCTAATGCTTTGATCCGAGCAAGGCAAACTCATACTGACTAGCGCGTTGGTGTTAACTGCGGCTGGACGATGGAGAAGAGAGTGAGAAAGAGCAAGCAGTGTGGGCAGAAGCAAAGAGAAGAGCGTGACAGAGCAGGCAACGGCATCTCGTATATAAAGATGAGGAGCACTGTGTTGTCGGTGCAAGAAAATAAAACACGCGCGTGCGATTCTGCCAATCACTACAGTCTGCCATGGAAAGCAGCGCATTTTGCTGCAGTGTGGGCATCGGAATTAGCGTTTGCGCATGGGAAAAGCTAATTTGTATCGTAGAATAAATAAATAAATACTGCATCTGAATTGGAATATTTTGCTCCAGTGGGCATCGGAAAAGCTAATTTGTATCGCAGATAATTAAGATACAAGTACATCTGAATTAAACGGTACGACTGACCTTAAATAATACTGCATACAAACTACATAAAGTCATCATCACTATTCTCACTAACATGTTTCTTCGGCTTTGATTTTTTATTGGCTGTCATAAACTCATCGCTGGAAGAGTAACCATCATCACCAGGCTTTCGTGATGCATCGCTGCATTTCTTCTTCGAGCTTGAGCCATCATGAGTTGCTACATATTTTGGCGGCGGTCTTCCGTTAACAGTCGGAACAGACCCAAATAAAAGCTTGAACTATGCCAACATACTGACATCGTGGTTCATTTCTTTAACGTCCACATTGTATCTCTACAATTCACAAAATGAACAAAAATGAATTAAAACGACAAACATATTAAATATGTAAATAAAATACGAAATTTAAATTACCTTATGAAACGCAATATATTCATCAACTGGCAAATCTATCACATGATTATCTAAATCATCAGATGATCGTATGAATCGCGCTGATTCATATATTAGTTCACAAAGTCTTTCCCACCTTGCACGCAACCGAAAAAGTTCTAGTCGAATGTCCGCTGTGTTTCTACTATGACAAGCTGTTTGTCTCAACCTCTGCAAGTTACTCTCACTGCTAACTAATTCATCGAAAGATACACCTGGAGTTCCATGAAGCCCGGACTTCATTCTAACCGCACCTATCAAGACATCACAACAGTCCTCTCGTGAAAATGGACGAGGATCACCCATCACTGCGGAATTGTTAATGCTACCACAACAAGCAGTGAGGAGAAGAGGCAGTGAGGAGAAGTGCTGTGAGGCAACGGCATCTCGTATATAAAGATGAGGAGCACTGTGTTGTCGGTGCAAGAAAATAAAACACGCGCGTGCGATTCTGCCAATCACTACAGTCTGCCGTGCAAATCAGCTGCCAATCACTACAGTCTGACGTGGAAAGCAGCGCATTTTGCTGCACTGTGGGCATCGGAATCAACGTCTGCGCATGGGAAAAAGCGAGCGCATTTTGCTCTGCGTCCGGCCGAGGGAGCAGCCGTCGGTGGCGGCAGGCCCCGCCGTGCAAATCAGCTGCCAATCACTACAGTCTCCGTATGGTATGTGGTCTATTTGCACTGTGCAGGAATTATAATGCATTTAAGTGGAAAAAAACTTCAGTACAAAACATAACACCAATACCCGGTTACATGTCACAATGCTGGCCAATCAACAGGATACCTAATTAACACTGTGACCATGCACATGATGTACTTCACAGTCTATAAGTACCATCACTACGACAGATCACTACGGCAGAGGGTTGAAAACAACAGCAAGCTCATGATCACGCTCTTTGAAAGTTATGAGCACCAAATTGTTTACTTCAATAGACGATGCCCGAAGAAAATTACCGAAACCTTCCTTGTTTAACACCATTCTGTTACCCAAGCCAATAAAGTAGGAACAAGGAATGCTCACAGATATATCATCATCTTCAGAATCCAAAGTAATTTCAAGAGTTAAAGAACCAGTCCTAGGAATTGCGCAAAAATCCTTCAAACTCCTCACAACCATGCTCGGAATAACCTGACAAAAAACATCAAGTTATATGATGTTCAGCTTAGAAATTTTGAACAATATACTAGAGCAAAGAACAAATAAATAAACAGTAGCCAAAAACAAAGCTCACCATATGTTGACCATTAACATTCATCGAATCAATCCTATGAACAAAAGGAGTACACAATATGTAGTTGTCATCAAAGAGCTGTCGCGACATGACCCACGTTTGGTGATAATTCAGACTGACACCACGACTATAGAAACAACTGTCAACAAGTTCCCTCTGAGTTTCACTCAGATCCTCAAGAGCTACAAAAAAATAATTTCACAAATTGAGCAGAACAGCATAACGTATGAGCCGAAACAAAACTTAAAATCACTCAAAAAAATTACTTACCAACACAGGGTAAAGGGAACAACGTAACACCATCCCGATGAAAATCAACAACAATCAAAGTTCCATAGTGCTCAAGCCTAACAGTCATCATGTCACGATGACGGAGACCATAATCATTCACAAGTTCCTCCTAGGAAGGACCATGGAATTTACTGCTCACCCGACCATGTGTAAACAGAACACCATATAAGTTACCCTCACTGTTGTGAAGAGCAAGATCAATATCTGTGTCACCCCTCCGAATAGCTAAAGCTCTGCACTCCTCAATGTACCGAGCAAGATGTGATCTAACACTGCACGGGACATACTACAAAAAGAATGGAAGCAAACATCATAATCATATAAACAAAGGCATTACAATACATTCCAAGGAAAACAACATCAACCATATGCCACAATCAGATAAACAAGATATAGAATCTTACAACACGCCTTGAACAGCGACGATCCAGCACCACGGTGAAGACAGACGCAGAAGAATCAAACGAAGAACAAGGGCCAACTGGAGCTCGGCAAAAGGGGCAAGCCATTACAACCTCGCGGACTCCTTGCACCACCGGAACTCCTCCTCCGCACGCACAGAAAACTACCCCGTAGCAAAAAAAAAATACCGTAGGCCGGCGGAGAATGCTACGATCTATTGTTTCTGCGGGTTGGATAAGAAAATGGGTGGACGAGGGAAGAGATCGGCGCGGGGGTGGAAGCACCAGAGAGCAACGGGAGAGAGAAGAGGAGCTAGCGAACAGGGGAGGAAGAAAGGAGTGGCTCGGTCGGGCTGAGCACTAGGAGGGTCGCTGTATGGGCCTATCCAGGGGCTGTCGGCCGCCCGCAGGCCGACGGGCACCTATCGGCCGCCCGCAGGCCGACGAGCCAGCTGTTGGTCGCCCGGAGGCCGACAGGCACCTATCGGCCCACTGCTGGCCGACAGGCCCCCCGTCGGCCCACCGCAGGCCGACAGGGTAATATTTTTGCCATTTTTGCATTCAGCCATATATTGTCCGAATTTGCTATAAATATACTCATAGTTTTGAAAAAAAATCGACAGGGTCGCCTTGTCTGAGGCCATTCTTGCAATTAATCTAGCCACCCGGGATCCCATTGAGTAGGACGGTATGTGAGATAGGCTATAAGCATATAACATAGGGCAGGGACGCGTGCGGGTTTATATGGGCACTAGGCCGAGATAGATTACAGAGATGGGAGGTTGAAGGTGGTTAGGATCGAGCTACGAGATAACCTACAGAGGAGATCGATCCAACCAGCCCTAACAACGTAGAGATTACAACACGCACGCCACACAATAACTTGATACACACGGTTTATAACAGCACCGTATCTACAAGGGAATACAATGTCTAACACCCCCCCTCAATCACAACTTACTAAGTTGAGATTGCGACGAAAAACTGCCAGTTGCTTGGCTGTCAATGGTTTTGTGAACCCATCTGCCACTTGGTCACCAGTAGGAATAAACTGAATATGCAACAGCTTGTTTGCTACCCGCTCTCGAACAAAATGATAATCGATCTCAATATGTTTCGTTCGAGCATGGAAGATAGGATTACCAGATAATTAAGCAGCACCAATATTATCACACCAAAGAGAAGCTGATCGAGGATGAAGAATTCCCAATTCTGTAAGAAGATTCTGAACCCAAATAATTTCAGCAGTAGCATTGGCAAGGGCTTTGTATTCAGCTTCAGTACTAGACCGAGAAACAGTAGGTTGCTTGTGAGCAGTCCAAGACACCAAGTTGCTGCCAAGAAAGACTGCAAAACCACCTGTGGACCTACGATCATCAGGACAGCCTGCCCAGTCGGCATCTGAGAATGCACTGATCAACCGGGAGACAGACTTACAAATTTTGAGACCATGAGTGACAGTTCCCTGTAAATAACGAAGGATGCGTTTGATGAATGTCCAATGTACCGTGGTAGGAGCATGCAAAAATTGACAAACTTTGTTGACAGAAAAAGAAATATCAGGCCTAGTCAAAGTTGAGTATTGCAATGCACCAACAATGCTTCTGTATTTGGTGGAGTCCTCTCCACCAAGAGGCTCACCATCATAAAGAGACAATTTTTCTGTCGTAGGAAGTGGTGTGGTGACTGGCTTGCAACCTTTCATGCCCACACGCTGAATAAGATCAACCAGATACTTGCCTTGGGATAATACAAGACCATCTCGAGTAGGTGTTACCTCAATACCAAGAAAGTAGTGCAAGTCGCCCAAATCCTTGAGGGCAAAGTCCACACGAAGATCTGTCAGAAGAGCTTCAACTGCCTTAGGTGAGGAACTTGTAACAATGATATCATCCACATAAATGAGCATAAAAATGACAGTCCCATGACGAGAGTAAAAGAACAAAGAGGTATCTGCCTTGGACTGACTAAAGCCAAGAGACTGAAGTTTGGATGACAGTCGAGAGTACCAGGCACACGGAGCTTGTTTTAGGCCATACAGTGATTTATCCAGTTTGCAAACAAAGTGAGGAAAGGTTGAATCTTCATACCCAGGCAGTTGTTTCATGAATACTTCCTCTTCCAGAACACCATGTAAGAACGCGTTCTTTACATCTAACTGTTGAATACACCAATTGCTAGAAACAGCAACAGACAGAATTAAAACGAATGGTGGCAGCCTTGACAACAGGGCTAAAAGTGTCCTCATAATAAAGTCCATAACGCTGTTTAAAACCTTTGGCAACAAGACGTGCTTTGTACCTGTCAATACTGCCATCCGATGTGGTTTTTTACCTTTTACACCCATTTGCAGTCAATAATGTTCTAACCGGGACGCCGCGGAACCAGGTGCCAAGTTTTGTTGTCCAACAGGGCACCAAACTCTTCATTCATGGCAGCTTTCCACTTCGGATGAGCAAGAGCTTCCTTGAAGGTTTCTGGTTCACCTGTAGCACAAAAAGAACCCCAACGTATACAACCATCTGTAAATTCTTTGGGCTACGAAATACCACTCTGAGAACGTGTGTGCATTTTTGTTGGAGGAGCTGCCGGAGGTGGGAGAAGCCGTTGGCGAAGTCGTTGCCCTGCCGGTGATCCCGAGGAGACTGCACCAGAGGAGTCAGTAGCAGGCGCATGCAGCGAACCAGAGAGCTCCAAGGGGCTAGCTGCATCGGGATCTGGAGTGTCAACAGTAGAAGCCGCCCCATGCAAGACAGCGACGTCTTGACCAGGCGACAGCATGGGGCCCGCAGGAGAATCTGGACCGTCCGAGGTAGCGGCGTCGTCCGCACCCACCAACGGGGAGGCGCCCCGAGTGGGAACCGAGCAGGGGGACCGCCCGGGTTCCAAGGCGGAGGAAGCCCCAGGCTGGCGCGTGGAGCCACCCGACCCAGGTGCTGCAGGGGGCGATTCCGATGCGATCCGGGGGGATCTCGGAGGGGATGGCGCAGCAGAGGTAGCTCCGAGACTCGCGGAGCCCAGACCGTTTGTGGCAGCAGATCCTGCATCACTATATGCCTGCATAAGATCACGATTTGCTGTGCTATTTTTCTCTGTTTCCTGCACACTGTCAACAGATTGGTTATCACCAGTAGTGGAAATCGACATGTGATCATGGCAAACTTCCTCACATGAAGGAGAGGGTGATGGACTGAGAAGGTTGGGAGGAAGAAGCACGAGTTCAACACGAAGTTGAGCGCTGGCATTCAGATGTAAAGCATCAAATGGAAAAATATGTTCATCAAAAATGACATCACGTGAAACATAAACCCGTCCAGTGGAAACATCAAGGCATTTGACCCTTTATGAAGAGCACTATACCCAAGAAAGGCACATTGGTTGGAGCGATACTCAAGTTTGTGCTTATTGAAAGGCCGCAAGTTAGGCCATACGGCACATCCAAAAATGCGTAGAAAAGAGTAATCGGGTTTGGTTCCAAAGAGACGTTCTAGTGGAGTTTGATTGTTGATGACACGATTAATAAGATAGACCGTCGTAAGAAAGGCCTCATCCCAGAATTTGAGGGGCATAGACGCATGAGCCAAAAGGGAGAGACCAACCTCCACTATGTGACGATGCTTACGTTCTGCGGAGCCGTTCTGTTGGTGGGCATAGGGGCAAGACACATGATGAGTAATGCCAATTCGCTCAAAAAATCTATTCAATTTTTGGTATTCACCACCCCAATCGGTTTGCATGGCAATTATTTTACGATCAAAGAGTCGTTCAACAAGTGCTTGAAAGAGATGAAATTTTTGAAACACATCGGATTTATGTTTGATAAGGTAAATCCAACTAAACTTGCTAAAATCATCAATGAAGCTAACATAATATTTTTGCCTACCAACAGAGAGGCCCAGGGCCCCATACATCGGAAAAAACGAGCTCTTAAGGAGCTTGAGACATACTAGCGGAGCGAGGATATGGTAGCTGATGGCTTTTAGCCATTTGACAAGCATCACAAACTAAATGGCGATCTACTTTATTTGACACGGGAAGATTATTTTTGCGGAGAATTTGCTGCACCACCGAGAGCGAAGGATGACCTAGGCGCCTATGCCACCTAGAGGTAGATGGCTTGATTACTCCAAGGATGTGCCGTCCATAGGTAGTCGGCTGGCCATCAACAGGGTACAACCCATCCTTACTCGGATTGTGAAGAATTGTTCCCCCCGTGGCCTGATCGTTAACAGAAAAGAACTCCGGGTAAACAACGAGATAATCATTATTATCTTTAGTGAGTTGATGACCAGAAAAAAGACTTTTGGCGGTATTTGGAACATGAAGGATATTATTCAACTTGAGGGATTTATGTGGAGTAGGAAGTAGTGCATGACCAACATGTTGAATTTCCATACCTTGACCACTAGCAGTGTGGATTTGTTCCGGTCCGGTGTAGCGATCACGCACCGCAAGTTTCTCCAGCTCTCCGGTTACGTGATCAGTAGCTCCGGTGTCGAGATACCAGTTGATATCCACACCATAGGACGCGGTAGCCGTGTTGGCGGATTTGCGTCTGCCGCCGCCGCGTCCACCACCATTACCACCCTGGCGCTTGGGAGGTGGGTTGAAGGTTTTGTCATAGCGTTTGAAGCAACGCCATGCCGCATGTCCTTCTCTCTTGCAGATTTGACAGATCACATCACCCCCATCACCGGAGGATGATGAGCCACCAAAGGAGTTGCTGCCAGGGTAAGTGTTGTTGGAGACCCGGGAGTTGCCATCAGTATCGAAACCCCCACCAGAGGGGCGACCAGAGCTGGTGCGGGGGCCGCCCTTGGAGGCAAGGTTGACGGAGTAGCCGCCGGTGGTGCTGCTGCCGTTCTGTGCCTCAAGGCGCGCCTCCGCGGATTGCAGAAGCGAGTAGAGCTCCGTGAGACCGATCTGCTGATCAGTTCCGGGGCGGGAGGAGAGGGCTGCAACGTACAGATTGTACTCCGAGTCCAGGCCCTAAAGAACATAGGAGACAAGATCGTCATCGTCAATAGGCTTACCCGCCGCTGCCAGCTCATCGGCATAGCCCTTCATCTTGAAAAAGTAGAGGGCAGCAGAGGAGTCGCCCTTGCGTGTGTTGACGAGCTGGCCACGAAGCTGGATGTGGCGCGCCCGGGACGGGGATGCAAACATCTGAAGGAGGGCCTGCCAGACGCCGGCTGCAGAGGTGATGGAGTGCACTTGAAGCAGGACCTCCCGGGACAGCGAGGCGAGAAGAAAAGTGAGGACCTGCTGGTCCTGCGTGTACCACGGCGCATGGGCCGGTTCGAAGCAGAGGAGAGCTCCTTCTTCCCGGAGACTTCGATCTCCGAGACAAGGGTAGCAGACGGCTCGGCCATGGTACCATCTAGGTATCCCATGAGCCCAGCGGCGCGGATGTGGGGAAGGACTTGAGCCTTCCACACCAAAAAATTGTCCTTGGACAACTTCTCTGAGATGGTGTGTCCCATCGCAGCAATGGAGGAAGCCATGGTGGAGCTCGAGGAGGAGGATGACATAGATTTATTTAGGAAGAGGGAGGCTCTGATACCATGTGAGATAGGCTATAAGTGTATACCATAGGGCAGGGACGCGTGCGTGTTTATATGGGCACTAGGCCGAGATAGATTACAGAGATGGGAGGTTGAAGGTGGTTAGGATCGAGCTACGAGATAACCTACAGAGGAGATCGATCCAACCAGCCCTAACAACCTAGAGATTACAACACGCACGCCACACAATAACTTGATACACACGGTTTATAACAGCACCGTATCTACAAGGGAATACAATGTATAACACGGTAGTTTTCCTGGTAGCGAGAAGATTGTTGGTCCAGGCGCAAAATTGTTGTGGAAATCCCTGACAGCGCAAGATCTGAATCAGTGAGTCCCACGAGAGAGAGTAAAAAGCTAAGTCTAGTTTGATGACCATAGTGGGACCTTCAAGGAGGGATAGTACACATGCGTCTATGTTCTGGATCTAGCAATTAAGCCAGATCAAGGATGTTGATTCGATGTGGAGCAACCAGTGAGGACCATACTGTCGGTCGAGATGACAACAGTGTCAAAAGGAGGACGACACATTCCCGCAGAAAAAGGAGGATGGCTCATGTACGCCATCATTGCGGCATGGGACCAATGAAAGCAAGACCTTTAGTTTTCAGCGAGAAACATGAAGCAGTTCTTGTTCTTGAAGCTCTACTAATCCACTAAGACCATGCCCACCTCCCAAGACCACAAGAATCCTCTTGGACTAGTTGTCCTTTGATTCGGAAGCTCCTCCGCTTTGGGTTAGTTGTCCCATCGTCCAACGTCTCCACTTGCCACGCCACACAACCCACATTGGCCATAGACCATGATGGGAAGGGAAACTAACGAGGATGATGGGGGGAGCAAGGAGAGTCCCCTGCCACTGTTCAAAGCAGGCTGGAGGTCACTCCTAAATGTTGTGAGGGGCTTGTATGACGTGTAAGTGGCTGGTGGGAACCATAGTCACCCCTATAGGGAGCAATGCCCTTTCCTCTTGCAGTTATCCTTGTCACTTTTATTCATTCTGGGTCGACACATTTTTTGGCCTTGCCGCCAAGCTGGTGGAGCACCTCTTTGCCAAGTTGTGCCCTCTCTCAGGTCTTGGCTGCCCCGATCGCCAATGACGATCAGATCATCGCACACTGTACCATGCCCATTGCATTGGCAGCAAGCCTTTCATCGTCGGCTTCTACACAATCCCACTTGGCGGTTTGACGTTACTGGGCATCTAATGCTGGGGTGTTGGGTCGTGCCCTCTGGGATCCAACGAAAGAAAAGGCCTAGAAGCGTTTTTTTCCAATGGGGATTTCAACCTCCCTACCTTTGCCTTACAACACAACAACCAATGGATGGTATGGCATTTTTCGACAAAGGGTGGATTTTATTGGCTCAAATGGAGCATCGAGAGGATACAATATGAGCACACACCCGGCCTCTGCATAACTACGATGCACACAGCCAACCCAACACACACACGAAAACACACCAGCAACTAGCAAGGTCATAAGACCAAAAGCTATGCGTAAGCGTGGAAAAAGCAAAAGAAAAAAAAAAAGCCCCAAAGTGATCAGATCAGCGATCGACAAATTACAACTGAGACCATATCCGCACCAACCATTGACATCACATGGAGGACAAGTATCTTCAACAGCAACGCCTTCAGGAAGAAAGCGACACTCAAGTGCCGCCGTCGCCGGATCCCACCACAAAGGCCAGAATCAAAGTTTTCACCCTGAAGAAACAGTCCGAACATATCCGAGCAATGCCTCCAACAAGGTAACGACATAAAAAACATCGCCATTGCCAGGTATGACCACTCGGGTCTGCCTAGGCTTTCGCCCCGGAGCTCGAGACCAGGTGCTCGCAGCACCACCATCAAAGCCACGCATGTGTTGTCGCCACCACTTTTCCGCAATCCAGCAGCTACAATTTGACCGCCGCCACTCCACAAAACATCCCTGTGCGTCAAGTCGTTGTCCATAATTTGTAACACACCACAGAAAGTCATCTACCGGATCAAGAGATAAAACCTCCTGAAGTCTTTTCGATAACCTCGCTGTCGTGGATCCATAGGAAGTCGCTGTAGAACAGTCTACAATCACCACCATCCGGCCAATCTGATCTATATCACCACCACCAACTGAGGATCGCACCGTCGGCGGCCCGCACCGCACACGCAAAAGGCCAGCTCATCGCCGCCGCCCCACATGTCCAGAGACAGCCGTGGCCGGAGCAGTGCCAATAAAGATGCACCGCCATGCTGACATGCGATGAGAAGATCCGCATATCCGCCACTGCGCAACACAGACTGCAGACAAGCGGTGGGAGCAAGTCAACGCCGGCGGCCAAAACTCCAAATAAGAAGTCCTATGGCAGCCGCGAGTCTTCCTCGTTCGAGCAGCCAATGATGGATCTGGTTCACCACCGTGATTTGGCCAGACCGAGCCACCGGCTGCCCAATCCTGCAGATTGCCCCATCCGCCAATTCCCCCGGCCACTGCCTAGCCTCTTGTGTGCACAGCCGCCGCTGCTACATATAAATTGTGGCAAGCCAACGCCCATGACATCCAAGGCCGCAGCTGCCAAGATCCGATGGCAGTTTGATCGCCATCGATGCGCCCGAACGCCCCGCAGCCGCTAACCAGATCCAGCCGCCGGAGCGCCACACCATCTTGGGGAGGAAAGGAATGGGGCGCGCAGCGCGCGAGGAGGGAGGATCCGCCCCGCCGCCACCATCCCAGGGACCGGCGCGGCTTCGCCGGCCGGCCCTCCGGCGGCGGCGATGCGGGGTTGAGCGGGAGGGGGGATTCCCGCGGCGGCGGCTAGGGTTTCCCCCGTGTCGCCAGCAGCAGCGACGCGGGGGTCTCGTGGGTCTGATGGTATGGCATGGTGAGACAACGCCCCCAACTGCGCCCTATTTTCACGCTGTGGCAAGGCATGTCCTTCTGTGAGAGCTACCACTGGGCTGCTGCCAGTGTGACCATGTGACCACCAAATCTACCTCTTTACGGAAATGCTAGTGGTCGACGTCCACACACACTGGTATCCGACACTCCAGAAGGATGAGTTGGAGGTTTACACAGTGCTCTCTTACTTGCTTGTTCAGCAACTTTTTGGCTAGAGCACCAGGGGCAGAGCCAGGGAAAAACTGAATGGGTCCACTTACTCTGTTGTTGAGCTTTGCTAGAGGGGCGCCAATGGTGGAAATCTCGCACCAAAGGCTTCAAGGCAGAATGGAGTTGGGGCAGTCCCCCAAAGAAGCACATTGTCTTCTTCATTCTGGCCTTGGTAAAGAAGCACGATGGCTCTTGTAGATGTGCATGGACTATTTTTGTCATCAACCTGGAGCAACCTTCCACTACATGTATCCATCCAGTTTTTCATGTGGCCTGCTCAAGAAGTTTAAAGGATAGCACTTGCATCACTGTGCATCACTATCTCTTGTACTGCCTATGCTGCATGGCAAGGTCTTCGTCTCACCAATTGTGTTGCTGCCTGCCCACCACAGGAATACTTGGCTGATTTTATTCCAATGGGAGGGCCTATTAGCTGTCAGTGCCTTGTTTCCTACTTCAGTTAAAACCATCCTTCGCTGCAGCTCCAATAGGGTAACCTAGGTTATTAACCAATATCCCGAGTAAGTGGCTAGTTTTGGTCAGAAGTATGAGCGCAGGCGGAAGGAAAGCCATTAACTGCTGAGTAACGCAAATTCTAGGAGATAGCCTGATCCTAATCTTGCTAGCGATATAGTTTCCTTTAAATTGGAGGTACAAAAAGTGCCCTTCATCGAAAAAAAAGCAGTTTCCAAGTTGTATTCAAGGCTTAGCCTGTAACACAGGCTTTATAATGCTTCAATATATCAGGAAATAAAGCTTGCTTCAAGTAGTCAAATCTGTCTCCTCAGTTCCTTATGTAGTTCTGTTGGTTACCCTATCCCACCTATAGGGCTGCAGCATCAAGCACCCCTACCATATTATTCCTTTGAGTGAGTTGAACGACACTACATTTACTTATGATGAATTTGATTATTGTTGGGTAAGACAAGGTCTATTTTGAGACGTGTAAATAATATAAGTGAAATTTCCTGCGATAATTCAAAACTGTGCCCGGGCTAAAAAAAAGTTGGTTTTTTCTTTCTATTTTTGTCCATTTTACTGTTCATTGATGGGAGCATCTGAGCTTGGGAGCCAAAACGCCCCATCCAAGTTTCCTGCTATTTTTCAGTTTTGCTAACCTTATTTTTTCTATAGAGTTTCAAGTGGCATACGACAGTACTGAACATCGGCACCATCTTTGTGCTGTGTGTATGTTCTGAGCATCCAAACATTAGATCATGGTATGGGTGCACCCACTTTGGAAGTCTTCTCTTCAAAGCTATTGATATCATAACGTCTATTTTGATTATGTCGTCAATGGAGGTTAGCAAGAAAAGATGTTACAGTCTGTCTATTCTGCTTTTGTTATACACAAACATAATAACTTTTGTTTACACAGCGGGCAAGCATGTGGGCGAGCATGCAGGGTAGATGGAGGCTTATTGCAGCAAGAGCAAGGAGAATGATTGCATCTGTAAAAGGAAAGCTGCGACGCCGAGGCGCACTGTGAAGAGTGATGGTGGTGGTGGTGGTGGTGGTCTGAAGAAAACATGTTTACTCGTGGGAGGAGATGAGATGGTGTGGCGTGTAATGGAATCTTAACCATTGTGCTTGCTGAAACGGCATTACAGTGAGACGCTAGGCAGAACATTGTTTCGTCAGATGGAATGAAACCATACACCACTCCAATGCAAGTGCTGCGCACCAAAAAAATTCTCACCGGTGTCAAACAGGATTCTTGTGTTGATTAGATTTGGCGTTTAGGTTGCCTTCCTTTGTGTTTATTGTCAGGTCTCGTAGACTCTAATTATGATCATGGTGTCTCAGTTTTTTTTTCCCTTTCGCCTCCCAAATGGGAGCCGGGTTCCACTATAGGAGGTGTTTGGTTTGCAGTTTTTTGTCCGGTATGTGATTACGATGCAACCTCTTACAGTTACTTGTGTTTGGTTTTCTTCCTCTGTAAACAGATCCCATGTAAAGGGATCCCGGGCGGTTTTGGGAACCGCCCGAGAAAAACGGTTACCGGGTGGTACCCGTGTTTCTCGTCGCCCCACGAGAAAGATGTATGCCGAGCAAAAAATTCTGAAATTTTTGAATTTAAATGCTCAAGGTGTAGTCAAGTACAGCAGCATCTCAATCTTGATAGATCTTTAATTTTGGCGTGGTGGTAACCGTCTGCAGCCCTCCTCAGGAGGTTGCTTGCTCGACTCATTTTCGCAGCACCTTTTTTTTGGTTTTGTTTACTTTCCCCAATACATATATAAAAAAGAATAAGGACCCAAACAAGAGCCGAACTCGTGACCTTATCAATTAGCGAGCGCTTACAAGACATACCACTGGCTACTAACATTTTTGTTATCTATTATTGAAAAAGGCTTGCGTCCCGTTTTATATATAAAACACCAAACACCATACAATCCTAAATCTCGAGAAGTTTGCCATTGCCCTTCGCCTCAGGTGGTCGTGGGCCGAGTGGCTTCACCCGGACAAACTATGGGTTGGCTTGGGAAACCCTTGTGATGACAATGGCCAAAATATCTTTGCTGTTGCTACCAAGGTCCAAGTTGGGGATGGTATGCGTGCCAAGTTCTGGGAGTTTCCTTGGCTTGATGGGATTAGGCCTAAAGACTTGGCTCCTAACATCTTTGGCTTGTCGAAGAAAAAGAATTGCTCAGTTCGTACGGCTCTGCAAGACAACTACTGGACTTCCCATGTCGACATTGTTCAGGGCATCACCGTCGAACACCTCTCCGAGTTTGTCTCCCTTTGGGAGAGGGTCTCCCATGTCCACCTCGATGTCCACACACGTGACACCATAACATGGAAATTCACCACTGACGAACTCTACTCGACCGCGACGGCCTACAAGGCGCAATTCTTGGGCCATACTGACACGGCCATGATCCCGACCGTTTGGAAGATTTGGGCGCCTCCTAAATGTAAGTTCTTCGCATGGCTGCAATCAACAATAGGATATGGACGGCAGACATACTACAACGTCGTGGCTGGCCAAACTGCAATCTTTATCCCCTATGCAAACAGGTCCAGGAATAGGCGGCCCACCTTTTATTCCAGTGTCGATACACTATCAGAGTTTGGCGCATGGTCAAAGATTGGTTGGGTCTCCATGATGTGCATCCTTCTGATTGAAGTGACGCGACTTCCGTTAAAGAGTGGTGGAACCACAACGCCAATAAGAAAACCCAATTGCGAAAACCGCTTGCTTCCTTGATGCTGCTTATTTCTTGGGAGGTGTGGAAAGAGAGGAATGCAAGAATCTTTCGTAGTAATGCCGTCCCAATGGGTGTCATCGTTGCTAGGATAAAAGGTGAGGCCTCACTTTGGAGCCTCGCGGAGCGAAGCACTTGAGTAATGTAATGCCGGCGAGAGTGATTGTTGTAATTCGGCCATGGGCCTTAAACCTCTAAAACTTTCCTCTTAATCAATGAAAATGGCAAATCTTTTGCCTCGTTTCAAAAAAATATATACAAACCAGCACATACAATTCACCTGCACGCCACACACACTCAAGACAAGATAAAGGGTGTATAAGAAGGACAGGGCTTGCCTGCTCCCGCGATGTGTTCCCATCCGTACTCCCGTCACCTCATTTTCCATCTAACGGTCACACTAATTCTCCTCCCCCACGTCTTAAAATAAAGCACTAGAACTCTTGTATTTGCATCTGTCTTCCCGTAATACTCGAGAACCGGACGCTCCCCGCCCCGGTCGCTCTCACGAGCGACAGGGGCCAACCCTAGCCGCCTCTCCCCCCGTCCCCACCTCCCCTTCCCTCTCCTCGCCGCCGCCAGAGCTCGCTGCCGGGCAAAGCCCGGTCGGTGGCGGCGGCGGGGGGGCCTTCTCTCCCCTTCGCGCGGTGGTGGGCGGCGTGGGACGGCGGCCCCGGGCGGAGGTGCTGCGCTATGGAGGGCTCGGCGGAGCTGGCGGCGGGGACGTGGCTTGGAGGGCTCCGAGCGGTGGGCCGTCGCGTGGCCGTGCTGGCGGCGGCGGTGCCCGCGTGGCGACGGCTGTGCGCGTTTGGCGGCGGCGGCCCATCCAGATCTGGCGGGCGCTGGGCATCGGGCGGCGCGGGGGCGGGCTGCGTCCTGGTGGGGCGTGGCTCTGGCCATGGTCCCGGCGGAGCGTCGGCTGCTGCTGCTGGCGGCGGTGCCGGCCGGCCAGATCACCGGATCTGGCCCATGGCCGCCGGCGAGCGGTTCGGGCGTGTCCCTCGGGTCCTGGCGTGGATGTGGGCTGCCACGGCGTGGTGGTGGCTCACGGCGGTGGTGTGGGTCGTCTCACGGCGGCGTTGGGCTCGTCCGTGCGCGGCTCGCGAGGGGGCAGGTCTGTTGCGGCGGCGGCTGGCTTTCCGGCATCGGTCCGCCCGTAGTCGATCTGTGTCGGCCTTTGTCCCCTCTCCTCGGCGTTCGGTCACTACTCGTGTCGTAGGGCTGGCCCGCTCCCACCTGCGGTCCATTGTCCGTCTCGCGCCCGGTGCGGCAGGACCGAGCTCCTCTCGCGCACGGTGGGTAGGACCGAGCTCGTCTCGCGCACGGTGCAGCAGGACCGACCTCGCCTCGCACACGGTGCCGCTGGACTGAGCTCGTCTCGCGCCCGGTGCTGCAGGACGAGTCGATGGAGGCCAGCGTTGGCCGGCCTTTGGGTCTCGGTGCTGGGGACTGCCCAGGGGTGGAAAATGCGGTTCCTTTTTGCTTGTCTCTTTGGTTGGGGTAGCGGCGGTTCTCGGGCGAGGTGGTGTCAAGGTCTTGGATGCCGGGGCGGCGGCCCTGGAGGTGGTTGCGCGGTGCTCATGGGCAGAGCCCGTGGCCTGGCGCTGCCTGGTTGCCACGGCCATGTGGGCGGCGTGGTAGCCGGGGTGTGGCGATCGGTGGCGATGTGGGTTGGCCGGGGTGAAAACCTGCTCTATCTTCGGACGGACCGGCGGCGGCAAAGTTCCCTTCTTGAAGGCACCGCCGCGGCTCTCATCGCCCGTCGTGCTGCTCCAGGGGAAACTCTGTTCCTCGGATCGGGCGGTGGCGGCGCTCCGGTCTCGTATCCTTCTTGAAGGCGCCGCCTTGGAGCCCACGGTTCGTCGTATGCGGCTTTATCTCTTCGTCGTGGCTTGTTTCCGGTTGAGTCCCCGGTTGCTCTTGTAGTGCTAGGGGTGATGTTGCTGCGATCAGCGTCTATGTATCATGCCTTGGGTGTGTGCGTGTGTTGTGATGACGTGCGTTTGTATCCGGTTGTTGATAATCATTGCTTTATATATAAAGCGGGACGAAAGCCTTTTTGGTAATACTCGAGAACCACCGGACGTTTTTCTCCCAGCAGAACCCGCTCGAGAGTCAAGAACTGCATACAACACTGACGACCGAGGCATGGCCGGCGTAGCAGACAGTCTACGCGTCGACGCCGGAGGTGAGCTACCCCTACAAGGATGGCGTACGTGTTGACGTCGGCAGCGTGCACAGCAGCGTAGCCGACAGCCGGACACAGCAGCGGGCACCGGAGGTCGTCACGTTCATGACGGAGGTGACTCAGCTAACCATGGCGTACGCGTTAACGTCCACGGGTTCCACAGTGGTGTGCCCCACACAGCGGCGGCAGCGGAGGTCCTCTCGTCGATGTCGCAAGTGACTCTGCCCGCCGCACACGCTACACCAGCTGCATCACCAGGTGTCCATGACCCATGCAGAACCATGGGTCGAAGGCGTCCCAACTCCCAAGCGTCCTCCTCGGCGAAGGAGAAACCATCGCGGACGGCGACCCCGACGAAGCCCGCGCACGGACGAATCGACTCGGCGGTGCAAAGATCAGCGCGGCGCGGGGCTGTGGTTTGACGCGGAGCTGTATGACCAACTCGTTGGATAATGATGCGGCCAACACGACCCCGTGTCCATGGACACAACAGGTGTTTGTGAAGTCGAGGCGGCGTTCGCGGGGGCAGAAACCTAGCATGGACGAGGAGAAGACGAGGCGCTCATGGCAGCGACAACTTTGAGAAGTTGACCGGCCAACTTGCTTCCACTCGAGCGGTCGTCTAAAGGGAAATGGTGGAGAAGACGTATGGATGAGGCCACGAGGGGAGACGGCTGGAAATACGATGTGTTTTGGGTTTTCTTTTGGCTGCCAAAAGGAGAGGGAAAATGATAATTAGTACGGCCGTTAGATCAGAATGAATGGTACGGGAGCATCGATGGGAGATTGGGAGCACATCGCGGGAGCAGGCAAGCCCCGTCCGTATAAGAACTGCTAAATAACCCCATCCACTCCAAGCAAACACCATTTGGATTCTTCGGAGTCCTCAACCGTGAACGAGTCACCGTGAAAGGAAGGAAAAAGTGCACGATGAACTGAATACTTCAAGGCGGTGTCTTCAAGAAGGACACGACACCAAAGTATCGCCACCGCCCGATCCAAAGATCAAGGTTTCCCCCGGAGCAACAGGAGAATGCAGAGGAACCGCGACGCTGCCTTCGGGAAGGAGATGACGCCCATAGGCGACGCCACCGTCGGCTTAGCAGAGCCAAAGCGGGTTTTCACCCCGCCAATTCCTCAATGCCTTCGAGATGTAGTACAACAAGCCAGGCCTGTCGCACCCACACCTCCAACCGTCTCACCCTGGCCACCACGCCGTCCACACGACCATGGTCACCAGCTCACACCCGAGCCAGGAGCTGCGCCCATGAGCACCACGACTCCCACCTCCAGGTCCGCCGCCCCGACTCCCATGGCCCCGACACCATCCCCATCCCAAGCTTGCAGCCAAGATAAATAAAGAAATGGGCGGAAAGGCAGCTCCTTCCCCACCCCTGGACGCACCCTCGGGTCCGAGGCCACCACTGGCCGGCCACAACCGGTCGCCATCGCCCCGCCTTGCCCCGGCCGTGCAAGGAACGGGCTCTCCGGTGGCACACCGCCACCAGACGGGAGGCAAGGATGGTTCCATGGCCCTCCTGGCAACGGATCCACCCCTCAACGATGGCCAGCCCTGGGAAAGGTCCAGCCCCAAGTCGCATCTTGCCCAAGCACAGTAGGGAATGTGTTGGAGCCAAACTCGGACTGGCGCCGCTGCCAAACGAGACGAATGTCCACCTGCGGGCGACATTCACCACCTACAACCACCGAACCCGACGACGAGGTGCAGCGGCGAACAAACCCACCGTCGGACGAGCTCCCGCGCAAGCCGCACCATCCCTGGCCGCCGCCGAACTCGCGCCATCTGCAGCGAAGCCTCCGCCAGATCTGGGCGAACCCAGCTCCAGGCTCCGGCGCCACCGCAGCCACCCCGTCACCACGGGGCCTCCCGCGCGAACACCGCTCCCAGGCATCGCCGCGCAGAGCCCCGATGTCGCGCCGTCGCCCCCCCCCCCCCCCCCCCCCCCGGCTCGCGCCGCGCCACCCGCCACCACGCGAGGAGGAAGAACTGCCCCGCAGCCGCCGCCGCCGACCGGGCTTCGCCCAGCCGCGCCCTCTGGCGGCGGCAGGGGAGGGGAGAAGGGGGGGGGGGAAGGGGGTTGCCGGCGGGGGCAGCGCTAGGGTTGCTCCCGTGACGCACTTCGCGGGAGCCGAATCGTTGTCATACATTTGTTATCTATTCATGTTCAAGTCTTATCTATTTCTAGTTTTTTTTAAAAATTGAATTCAAAATTGAATTAGAAATCGTTCGGTATTTCTCAGTAACCGCGGTAATCGCGAATCTCGCCCTCCCACGAGAAAATTTGTTCATTGGGAATCCAAAACCTATTCCCAGTGCAGTTTTAGCCCGATACCGCCCACTTCCCCGCGGAAACAAATCACGTTACAACGAGTGAGCCGAGCCGAGCGAACACATCCAACCTCCCTCCAGAACACAGAAATTCTTACGCCCACGAGTCTTCAGCGAGTTGCGGCACTAAGACTACCCACAATGAAGAGTAACATAGAGCAGTAACCTGCATATGTTACCGGTCTAAGTTACTACCTCCACAATGGATAGTAACTTAGTGGTAGTAACATTGAGCCTTTCATTTATTAGCTTATAGACTCATCTTGCCTTGGTATGCGTTATGTTACAGTAACATGCTAAGTTACTCAATTTCTTTCTCTTTTCTTAATTAGTTGTCACATCATATTTTTTGCTTATGTGACATTTATGTTACTCTCATTGTGGATAGTCTAATGACAGAGGCCCCTGATCTCCCGTGCAGATCTCTTCCTCCAGTCCCCACCCAAACCTCCATGGGCTGGGTTGCCGCCGGCTTTGGTTGCCAAGGTATCAATCTTCCCCACTTCAGCATGCAGCGGCGGCGACATGCCCGGAGCAGCGGGCGGGCGGTGGCCTCAAGTCTCCTTTTTCCCAGCCGTGCTTTTCCTCTGAGCCATGGCCGATGGGTTCATGTTTTCTTCCCTGCGCCATGGCCGACGGGTTCCGGTTTTCTTTATTGCTTTTACTCTTACCGTTACATCTGATCTGATAACCAAACAGATTTTGATTTTTGCCCATACCGTTTAAAGTAACGGTGTAAACCCATTGCGTTTACGTTGCCGTTACCTATCTGGAACCAAACACCTCCACATATCATGGTGTCTCACATATCTGACCGCGCCATATTTTCGGTCAAAACTGACTGCAAGAACAAGCCCTGAGTTAAGCAAAGTTGTGCCTTGCCCTTCAAAAGAGGTAATTGCACTAGTGGTGCTTAAACTTGTCACCGACGTTCACTTTGGTACATGAACTTGGAAAATACACCAAACTGGTTTTAGAACTTGGCATAAACGTGAAAATACGGTTTAAATGTCATTTCTATACGCCCAAGACGCCGACGAGGTATGCCAACGTGACATAAGGCCCACTGTCAGCGACCATGCCGTGTGGTCACTCCACTTTTTACAGAAAAGACCTAACATTTAATAATGTTGCATTTGAACGGAGGACTAACCGCTGCGACCCATCAGTCAACGCACAGTGCAACGGAATAATAAAATCGAAAACAAAAACACGCCAACTCTCGAACGCAAGACCTCCTCATCGTTTCCTTCATTAACTGTTTGTGGGAACCAAATAGGCTGCACCCATTTTCACATGTTAGTTATATTTAAAAAATTTCTATTATTATTTAAATTATTAAACAATATAAGAAATTAGGTTCGAATATTCGTGGGTTATAAATAATATGTATACATACTAATAGATTTAATTACTTCAAAAAATTAGTCACGTATTATTAAAAAAACATATTCATATAATTGAAATAATATTTATGAATTATAAAATGTTTGTAGAATTGGAGAAGTGTTCCCTTTTTAATAAAAATGTTAATGTAATTTAAAATTCTTATATATTTAATAGATGTTCTTATAATTTAAAAAATATTATTTTTCTATAAAATATCTTGTATTTAGAATCTCGAGGCACACTAGGCTCATATTTATTTTCCCATGCCTCCTTTTATATTAATTTTTTGCTGAACACTTTTGGAAACAACATAACCATTTAATTAGAGCATGGACACTGTAATATAATACATGTAATTTATTAAATACATGAAATTTTGTTTTTAATATATACAAAGATTAAAATTATGTTAATATTTTATTTAAATATGTGAACATGTTTCTAAATTACTACTGGGTTATAATTTAAATTACTTCGTTAGGCATGCGCCTAATATTGATTGGTGATTGGTGTGTGGTTAGAACCTCCATTAGGCACGCCCTGATATTGTGGTTATAATTAAAAAAACTGATGCAAGGTTATAATTTAACTAAATAATAATCTCTCTATACAAAAAAAATAAGATCGTTCAGATCACTAAAGCAATGATCTAAACAGATTACTAATTTCTGAAAAAAATAACTATCATCTGAAAATGGACCTCGCTGGGTACAATCCATTTAGTTCACCGAAGTAGTTTCTCTCATAATATATTAAGCTCCCGTATGCTTTCGTGTCATCAAGTTGTTGTTTAGTGGAATGGCCAGCTCGTCACGCACGCTAGAAGGGGATAGTATGTTCAAGTCTTGGCGTGTGGGCAGTTTTGATTTCATTATCTCATTGCATTGAGCGCTGACAGATGGGTCCAACAAATGCAAAAATATTAAATCTGAGTTTTTTTTTTGCAAAAAGAGCAGTGACCACACGGTATGTTCGCTGACAATGGGCCCCATGCCACGTTGGCATGGCTCATTAGCGTCTTGGGCGTATATAGATGACATTAGAACTGTATTTGCACGTCTATGCCAAGTTTTAAAACCAGTTCGATGTATTTTTCAAGTTCAGGCACTAAAGTGAACATCAGTGACAAGTTCGAGCACCACTGGTGCAATTACCTCAAAAAAAAAAAAGCTTTGATCTCCTTCCCTGCATACGTCGGTTGACGAGAGAACCAGACGGGGCAGAGGCGACCTCGTGGCACTTGGTGTACCTACCACGGAAGCACAACTCACGCGACAGAGAGTTGCCACCGAGTTAGGAAAGTTGCCAAGCTAGTGTTAATGTAAGGTCTGCAACGACCAAAAATGGTAGATTTTGTGTAAGATTGAGGCAATCCTCTATAACATAAGCTTTTTAGTTTTAAAGAGTCCACATTCAATTGAGGTCTTTAATTAAAATTGGGTCAAACCACATTAAATTGAGGTCTTCAATTAGAATTGGGTCACCCGATTTTGACCGGGTCAACAATTTCTCAATGCTCTCTCATTCATTTTTTTTTATACACACTATAGTTCCAAATTTTATGTCTCACAATTAATCAAGGTATTCAATTTAGAATTGGGTCATCCGATTTTGACCGGGTTAATAATTTTTCAATCTCTCTCATTCAATTATTATCTTCTATAACACTAAGCTCCCTAGTTTTCAAGAGTCCACATTCAATTGAGGTCTTCAATTAGAATTGGGACACCCGATTTTGACCGGGTCAACAATCTCTCAAAGCTCTCTCATTCAATTCTTTTGTACTATACACTATGCTTCCAAATTTTAAGGCATCACAATTAATTGAGGTATTCAATTTAAAATTGGGTCATCAATTTTAACCATGTCAACAATTTCTCAAGCTCTCTCATTAAATTCTTTCATTTAATTGAGGTATTCAATTTTGGATTTGATTTATACTTTTGACCGGGCCAATGCTTTTTCAAATAAATCAACAACAACATGCCCATAGAATCATATCAATCATGCGCACCCCCTCCCCACCTAGAAAAAAGAAGCGCCGCCATGTGATATTGTAGCACTAATATAGTGCATGCAACCACCAACACAAAAATGTCCCCACATACATACATAGAGGACAACACAGAATTACACCACGAAAGACCAATCCGATCACCACAATATAAATAAAAATAAAAAACACTCTATCATCTCTTCACCCGCCAAACTAAATATTCCATTAGTTTCAAAATATAAGGGGTATTAGTTTCTTGTAATTTACTATGTTCCCTAGTTTTAAAGCTCTTTCATTCACTTGAGGTATTCAATTTTGGATTTGGTTTACGATTTTGACTAGGCCAATGATTTTTTAAATCAAGTAGCAACATCTGGTCTATAAAACCATATCAATCCTACGCACCCTCCCACCACTTCAAAAGAGAACCGCCATCATGTGATATTGTAGCACCAATATAGTACATACAATCACTGACACAAAAAAAATCCCATATAAAGATAGGTTAGTTCGCGGATAACGCAGAATCACATCACGCCCGCCGAATCATTGCGCTATAACTAAAAAATAAAACACACTCGGTCATCTCCCTCACCCATCAAATTAAATATTCATCAGTTCCAAAATATAAGGAGTATTAGTTTTTTAAAAGACTATTTTCTTTAACTTTGACCAAGTGCACAACAAAAAGATTGACATCCACAATATTAAACAAAATAAGTATGAGAATTCATTTCATGATGAATCTAAAAATACCGATCTGATATTATGAATTTTGATATAATTTTCTATAAATTTGATCAAATTTAATATGTTTGACTTTAAAAAAAAAGTAATACACCTTATATGCTGAAACTGAGTGATAGATTTTTGTTAAGAAACCCAACAACACCAACGACGCAGCAAAGCGCGTCCAAACCAACTAGTAATTTATAATTTACGAGTGGGGCGCAGAGGAAGAGAGATAAACCCTAAGAACTGTATGCTATGAAATGATCTTCCCTTCTTAGCTTCCCACTTCAACAACTCGCTTATATGCCCGTTCGAAGATACAGACAAACTGGGAAGATAAACATGGATATAAAACGGTAAACCATAATTAATGCCGTTCTCCTCGTTGATCATGATCGTCCGTTATCACTCATCTTGATCGATCAGCGCCGTTCGATAACTGAAGAAGTGTCTACTTGAATAGGACAGTAGCGGGTTGAGTTGTAGTCCTCACAATGCCGCCACCTTAAGTAGCGACTTGCACTTAGGGATGGCAATTTTATCCATGGAGCCGGATACCCGCAGATACCCGACCCGGTTGGGCAAGGGTATGGAGCGTATTTATGCCCATGGATCCATGGATCTGGATACCCGCAAACAGCCGGGTTGGGCAGGGTTATATTTTTTCTCCATGGATATCCAATGGATACCCGTATGACACATGGCCCCATATGGCAGTGACACTAGACTACGCAAATATCCAACCCCAAGTCACTCGCGGTCACAGAAGGTCAAAGCCCGACCTATGTTCTATAATCCCTCACAACCCCACTAACCTAATCTAAGTTAATGAACGATGATGAGTTCATTTGATCTTTGGGAACGCTTCATGCTGATTTTTCTATGCCCATGGAGCTCCATGGGTATCTGGGTATCCAATGGGTTTGGGCATGGGCATAATTTGTGCCCACGGATGCTTTCGTGGATGGGTAAGTGGTAGAAGATGGGTCATGGGTTGGATTTGGACAAGCTCCACCCGTCCCAAACCCGACCCATTGCCATCCCTACTTGCACTCAAGGAGTGAAATCAGGAAAAAGCTTCTGGATGAATGGAACATCCTACCATGTCGTAAGTGCGGGAGCCAGCCAGTGTATTATTTTTACTAAATGGCCCTTAGCGGGTCTTATGTCGTTCATTGGCCTTTGGAAAAATTTATTTCATCGTCTCACGCTCTCCATTTGTGCCTGATAGATAGGCGCTTACAGTACATGTACACACGCCTTTCTAGAATGCATCTTTGACCGGTCAAGGTCCACGGTTGTTAGTTTTTTTTGACACCCAAACCGTAGAAATAACGGTATGTTACAAAGATGGAGAGAAAAGAGAAAGAAAAGAAAAAGTTTAAGATTTGTTGTTGGTCACGCCGTCAGCGTGGTGCAGGTTTGATGCGCTTGATGAAATGGCACTATACAAGCCGTAATATCTGCCTTTCTAATAAACCCCAAGCTTCCCGAGCTGTGTGGATCTAGGAACAATGGTAATAGGAGACAAGAGAGACAATGTTTTACCCAGGTTTGGGCCCTCTCGAAGAGGTACAACCCTACATGTTACTTCGATGATTTGATGCGGTACAGAGTACAGTATGATCAACCTGGAGATCAGATGATTGTGTTCTAACCGTAAGGATGGTAATCGTGTCTCTAAAGATTAAACTCCTCGGCTTATATATGCATCGGGGGTACTTAGGCTACACATACGGTCGGTAATGAATTAGGAATAAACACGCCGACTACTAGTATACTCCTTGAAGTACACGCCAAGTCTTCAGTGGTTTCCATCTTGATCACGCCTAAGGTCACGGCTTCGGCAATCCTTACTTCAACGGTTGACGGGTCATCGACCCAGCCCGTGGATGACATGTCGTACAGGTTGACACCCCTTAGTCCAGGATACCGTCACCGGGCGCGTACGCCACCTCGGACTAATGGCCAGGTCCCAACGGAATTCCCTAGAAACCCAATAACCCGACGGGCGTCTCCTCCGTCATCGCGTGGCGTCACTCCGGCGGGCTGCGTAGTGCCCTAGCCCGGCTTTTTAAGCCGACCGCTGACACCGAAACCTACCCATTCCCATTTGTCCCCTCCCGTCCACCACCACCGCCACTTTATGCTCACCGTCCATCACTTTCTTCTCGCCATCCACCACTTTCCGCTAGTAGCCATACCGCCACGCCCGGGCAACGTATCTAAGCCGAAGCGCCGGATGTAGCTCCTTGAGCAGAACCTGACATGGCGCGAAGCCCGGATCGCCGCGGGGGTACCTCCGGATCCATCGCATTTGGAGGAGGACATGGAGGATGAGGAGGAGGTAGGGGAGGGGGAGGGGGAGGAGGAGGTGGTGGAGGAGGAGGACGTGGGGGACATTTGGGCTACAGATCTGCATGCGGAGCAGCAGGCGATCGCCGATTCTCTCAGGTCTGAATCGGCGGCGGAGGCCAAGCGTCGTTGTCAGCAGGAGGCGGAGGCGGAGGATGCCGCAGATGTCGACGAGATGCACGTGCATATGGATCATGAGGAGGAGCCGGAGCCCTCCGACGCCCAACTACCAGGCACCCGGCATGGACGTCATGCACATCTCCGACGACGGAGCTTAGTTTAGGCTAACATGGTGTCTGTTGTACATAGGAACTCTTTTGTATGGTTTGTATGGGTTTGAGGGATGAAATATGCAGTACTCGGATGCATTGGAGAAAGTATGAGGTGTGACCGGTCAGTTCCCACGGACGCGTCCGGTCGTGTCAGCGGGTGTTTGAGGGCTCGGATTTGCCAAGTCCGGTTGTATATGCTCTTATACACTCTCTCTTTGGTTTTGGTTTGATAAAGAGCCCCCCCCTGTCGGTGTCAAAACCAGCGGATCTCGGGTAGGGGGTCCCGAGCTGTGAGACTAGAATCGATGGTAACAAGAGAAGTGGGAGACGATGTTTACCCAGGTTCGGGCCCTCCTATGGAGGTAATACCCTACATCCTGCTTGATTATATTGATGGTATAAGGGTTACAGAGTTGATCTACCTCGAGATCGTATGACTAAAACCCTAGAGGAGTTCTCTTGTCCTACAACCTAGAATCCTCCGGCTTATATAGACGCCGAGGGTACCTAGGGTTTACACATGGTCGGTTACACGTCGAAGGGATAAACATGCCTATTCACTACTTTAAATGTGGAGGATAATCCATGATTCCCGAAGCTTCCATCCTGGAGACAGGGTCTTCGATCCATCCAATGCTCGGCAAGTGGCCCATATAGTCCGGCCCATAAGAAATAGGTCGGCCTCCCGAGGACCCCTTAAACCAGGACTCCCTCAGTAGCCCCCGAACTAGCCTCCAACGCCAAGGGTCCCAGCTCCAGCTGCTTCATATGATCAGAGTCTTCGGCTTGCGAGGCGAGTTCCTTTCTCCGAACAGTGATCGGCTTCCGACGACGTGTAGTTTTCCCGATCATAGATCGTCCGAACATCATGTATAACCCGGCCCTGAAGGCCAAACGTCAAGGAGTAAATAGTGCTCCCTGACAACCTTTCAGATGAAAGGTCACGGCCCACCACGACCACTAAACCAGTCGTAAAGACTCGATTCGCGGTTCGAGGCCATTTTTATCAGCACGATCCATCAATGCACAGATCGTGCTCCGTTTCACACGGGATATGTTTAATCATGTGTGTATAACGGCACGCACATCTTGGGAAGCGGAGGGATTCACGGCGCAGTGAAGGGAGGCTAACCGGCAACAAGCCCAATAAAAGGGGAAGAAAACCCCAAGGCTTATCCGCACTTCCCATTCGCACCCCTGCTTCCCCAATCTACTGAG
This sequence comes from Elymus sibiricus, assembly GCA_039707655.1. Taxonomy (NCBI): domain Eukaryota; kingdom Viridiplantae; phylum Streptophyta; class Magnoliopsida; order Poales; family Poaceae; genus Elymus; species Elymus sibiricus. The sequence continues at coordinate 114,154,694 of CM077667.1, forward strand.
CCTCTAGAGCCCAGATCTAGGTTTTCCACCCTTCCTCCTCCGAGCTTAGCCATGGCCGGCTCAGGCTCCAACGGCAAGTGGGAGGCTTCCACGGTCACAGACCAGGACATCCGGGACCTCAAGGAGGCCGGCTACCTCCCCGCCAACATCTTCCACCGCACCGTAGAGGAGGGCCAGGTGATTCCCACCCCCAAACCAGGCGAGAGGGTGGTTTTCATTCCTCACTTCATCCGAGGACTGAGCTTCCCGCTCCACCCCTACGTGAGGGGCCTCATGTTCTTCTATGGACTCGACTTCCACGACCTCCCGCCGAACTCCTTCATGCATATATCGGCCTTCATTATCGTCTGCGAGGCCTTCTTGCGGGTCGAACCACACTTCGGACTATGGCTCAAGATATTCAACATCAAGTCGAAGTGTGTCGCAGGAGCACACGCAGACTGCGGCGGGGCGGTCATCGGCAAGCTCCCACGCGCAGTATGGCCATCCGGCACCTTCATCGACACCATCAAGACTTGGCAAAAAGAGTGGTTTTACATCACCGAGCCAAGGGAGGAGGGCGGAACTGTTCCTGCCGAATTCAGATCCGGCCCCCAGACCAGATTGACCTCATGGGTTCGAAAGGGCCTCGACTGGGGGTCGGACACAGAGGTGGATGACCTGTAGAGGGGCATCGCCTCCATGATCAAGGACGGAATCGAGCTGACCAATGTGGTCCAGGTTATGCTTCGGCGGCGCATCCTCCCCTGCCAGCGCCGGGGCTCTCCTATGTGGACTTATCGGACTGACGATGAGCCTACGATTCATCAACTCTTCTGCACCACACGGGAGAAGCTATGGAAGGCGCTGTTCAAGGCGCAGGAGAACTGGCCGGCCAAGAAGGAGGACCAGGGTCTGCGCGCCGATAAACCCCCTTCCGAGGTATGACATAGTTTCATTAGATCGGCTCCGTTTTCCTGAAGAAAATCTAAGTGCTTTCCGATCACTTCCGCAGGAATGGCTGAGCAAGGCCACGGGCATCAAATGCCCGGCTCCACAGCCCAAAGACCCTAGGTCCCAGCTGCTGTCGGAGATGCTCGTCGTGGCGCCTTACAAGGCGCCAGAGAAGAAGGAGCAGAAGAAGAAAACAGGCCGAGCAGGCCTGCGCAACAAGGACCAGCCAGGGGCTGTGTCCGAAGAAACCCATGCCTCCTCGAATCAAGAGGAGGAGCATGAGGGTGAGGGGGGAGGCGATCCCCCCCTCGCAGGAAAGAGGGCGGCGTCATCGGACGCCTCGGAGGATGTACCTCCTCCCGCCCAGAAGAAAGCGCGTCGGACACAGGTAGTTCTGTCCGACGACAGTTCGGACTCGGATACTGAGTCCGAGGACTTCGAGAGGGTTCCACGAAGGAGCCTCAAGGTCAAGCCCCCAGCTCGAAGGTACAGATCCGAAGACCTCCCGAGCTATTAGTGCTAAGTTTTGAGTGTTATTAACATGTGAGCGCCTATTGACTTGCAGCCCACCACGTGTTCTTCCCGCCGATCAAGTCTCGGACGGGGAGACCCCGCCCGCCGAGCTAGCGGAGAGCGGGACCGCGTCGCGCCCCTCTCCTCCGGGCGCCACGAAGGATGCCGCGGAGGTGTCATCCCAACAGGCTCCTTTGGAGCCGGACACTGGAGGTGGGGGCGACGACGTCATGGTCGAGGCTAACGCCTCGGCCGCCGAAGACCGGGGGGACGAGCCCCTCCCGGACACTGAGGAGACCGGACGAGGAGATGTCCAGTCACCTTCAAGGCTGTCTCTGGAGCGCACCATACCTCCGGAGGCATCGGTTCAATCCCCGGTTGGAGATCGGGTCAACCGATCCCCACCGGCGCCACCGACCAATGGGTGGCCGGCTATGGGGGAGGCTCTGTCAAGCGCCTCCATCTCCGGGGAGCACCGCACCCTTATGGGTGCGGTATTGCAGAGCATTCAGTCCGTAGACAGCGGACTGAAGGAGGCCTTCAACGGTCTCCTGACGGGCTTTCAGGTGAGCCACGTAATGCTCTGTTTGTGAAATGTTAATTTCTTTGTGTTATCATTATATACATGGCAGCCCCCGAGCCCTAGGTGAGTTTGGAAAAACTTACCTGGGGGTCAATCATAGATCATTATCCGAACTATGTATAGGACAATATTAGTTCGGGACGTTCTAACAGCCCTTAAGAGGACCGGACACAGGATCATATTTATGACAGTTCGGAAGTTTTGAACCCATGTAACTTGATATAGTTTTGTCTTTTGCAGGCTTCGTCGACGGCGGCGGCTGCTAATGCTGCCGAGCTGGACGAGCTAAATCGGAAGCTCAAGAGCTCCGAAGATGATCTTGACGCTCTAAACAAGAGATTCGACGAGGCGCAAGGTAAGCCGGATTAGAGTATCCAAATTCTTCATCACCGTACTGTCAAAGCAGTATTTTTTGATGTGGTTAATGCTTTATGCAGCCTCGTCGAAGGAAATTGAGAAGCTCAAGGCCGAGCTTGAGAAGGCGAAGCAGGAGGCTGCGGTTGAGAGGGCGGCTGCCAAAGAAGCGGCTACCACGCTATCCGCCCTGAGAGCCACCAGCGACAAGCATGAGGCTCGGGTGGAGGAAATCCAACAGGAGCTCAAGGACGCCGGCCAAAAGTGCGAGGATCTTGAGCGGAAGGGCAAGGAGCAGTCCGCCGAACTATCCACCCTGAAAACCAATCTCCAAAAGGAGCGGGTGGATAGGCGGTCGTTTGAAGAGCAAGTCAGCCAGGCCAAGGCTATAATGGATGGTAAGCCGTATTTATTGCAGTGTGTCTTCGGGGATAGCAAGTTCGAGTTGCTTACCCAAGTATGGCGTTCCTCAGGCGCCTGCTCGGACCTCCAGAAGAGCACAGCGGACGCGAACCAGTCCTATGCTTCGCGGGGAGAAGGAGATGAAGCTCGGCTGTTTTGGGCGCAGTTTGAAGCCCCCGAGTGCTCTCCTCTCCTTGTTGAGCAGCTGAAGCAGCTGATGGAGCTACACCGGATGGCGGAGCCGGCCATGAAGGATCTCTGCATCCGGCTATGGCCCAACGAGCCACTGCCGGGCAGCTACTTCAGCCTGGTGCAGAAGCTGAGCGACACCTCGCCCCGGATCGACGCGCTAAGGCGGTCCTCCTGTATCGAGGGAGCTCGGATGGCCTTTGCGAAGGCCAAGGTGCACTGGCCGGGGCTGGATCCGATGAAGATAGCCACCACCCCTCCGCCTCCTGGAAAGGAGCATAGGTGCCCCGAGCTGTACTTCTCCGGAGTAATGGAGGGTGCTCGGGCAATAGAGGCTCAATGTTCGGGAGAAAACGTTTACGAGTGAATGCGTTGTAATATGTCCGAAGACCTTTTAACGCGTTTATATTTAAAATGCATGGTTTATCATGTCTTTCGTGTTTTGCGTCCTTTATAACTCCTGTGTGGCCGTTAAAACTGAAAGCTGTGAGTCATCGGCTTCAGCCCCCATGTAGATACTACGTGGGGTGTCTCTGCCAATCGCACTGTGACCCTTAGCCGAACTATCGGCACCCGAAGGCGGTAGTGTGGGGCGGACAAGGCCATCGGACCATAATGCTTTATTTCTTTCACTTAGCCGTAGGGGCGCGAGAAAGGAGTGCGGGGGGCTGATGACTAGCCCCCAGGTGTTTGTGATGTTCGGAAGAACCGTGGCCAAGGCCTATATCACATGGTTTGTACTAATACCAAACCCATCGTATGACACGGAATAACCTCTGACGAGATTTAGTTAAGCTCGGATTCGCAGATCAGTTCTCGCATACCATGACAGTCAGTTTTTGGCTTTCTCCGCTGAGGTGCTTGACCAGGCTAGCCGGAAGCACAATCGCAGCGGTTCTCCCTTTGCCCTTTTAGCCGAACTAGCGGAACGTAAAGGGGCAAGCACAGGAGAGGGCAACCCAACTATTGACCCAAGACATAGTTCGGAACCAATGCATATAAAGCTGAATTCCAAGACGCCGAACGCAAGAATCAGTTGTGCTTAGGGCGATTTTTTAAGTTTGAGGCCCCGGTCTATTACCCGGTTGCATCGTAAGGTATACCAAACAGGTTCGCATGAAGAGGGAGAAAATAGAGGGCGTGCCAAAAAAATACAGCAAAGCAATCATGTATGATATATCTGTATTTTAGTCCACAACTCTTATTATTCAAATTGCCGATGCGACTGTTTACAGGTATTTGAAAATAAAATATGAACTTTACAGGAGGTGTTGTACCAGGGATCTTCGATGGGTGACCTGCCGTCCTCGATGTGCCCTGTAGTTTGTCCGCTCCTGCGTCACCTAAGGAGGTGTATACCTCTATGGGTTTTGCTATTCGGCGAACGGACCTTGGAGAAAAAATCTTGAGAAGTCGCCGAAGTATGGATTAGCTTGACGCTTTAGCAGGTACTTTATGGTACCTGTAGTGTGTCCGAAGACGTGTTGGTGGTGATAGTTTGGTCCAGCCGAACACTTACCGTTTGATAATTTTTCCCCACCGCTGCCCATGGAATTTTGAGCGCGAAGTTGTGCCTCCTCGGCACGTACTTTGCCGGTTCTAGGGCCGTGCGGTGGGGGGCGAGTCCCTATTTATGGGGAGAAGAAGGTTCTGGTACTTCGGGCTGAGACCGAGCTCGCTTCCCAGTCTTGGGTGCCTTTACGGCAGATGTCTGCGCTTGCCGATCATCAGTGTAATGGAGTTCGGCCGCCAGTGCCAACGCGTGTTCCTCAGTTCGGAGGGAGCGCTCTGTGTTGCCATTGACAGTAATGACCCCCTTGGGGCCGGATATTTTGAGCTTGAGGTATGCGTAGTGCGGGACGGCGTTAAAGCGAGCGAACGATGTACGGCCGAGCAGGGCGTGATAGCCGCTGCGGAAAGGTACGATGTCGAAGATCAAGTCCTCGCTTCAAAAGTTATCGGGCGGGCCGAACACTACTTCCAGGCTTACAGAGCCCGTACACCGGGCTTCGACGCCTGGGATTACTCCTTTAAAGGTAGTGTTGTTGGGCTTGATCCTTGACGGATCTATGCCCATCTTTTTCACCGTATCTGAGTAAATCAGATTGAGGCTACTTCCTCCGTCCATTAGGACTTTAGTGAGGTGATACCCGTCTATGATGGGGTCGAGGACTAGGGCGGCCGAACCCCCATGACGAATACTGGTCGGGTGGTCACGTCGATCGAAGGTGATCGGGTATGCCGACCATGGGTTATACTTTGGGGCTACATGCTCTATGGCGTAGACATCTCGAAGGGCGCGCTTCCTCTCCTTCTTGGGTATATGGGTGGCGTATATCATATTTACAGTTTTTACCTCTGGAGGAAATTTCTTTTGTCCGCCACCGATCGGACCACGAGGCTCATCCTCGTCCTCGCTGCGTGGGCTCTTGCCTTGGTCCTCGGATGCGAGCTTGCCGGCCTGTTTGAAGACCCAACAGTTACGGTTGGCGTGGTTGGCGGGCTTCTCTTGAGTGCCGTGGATCTGGCAAGGCCTCTCCAGGATCTTGTCCAGCGGGGTGGGTCCGTCACGATTGCCTTTAGGAGGCTTCTTCCGCTGCCCAGGCCAGGAGTTGCGGAAGCCGGCGTTAACAACCGTGTCATCGGCATCACTATTATTGTGCCGGCGCTTGTTCTTGTTGCGCTTTGGTTTCCCGTTTCCATCCCGAACTTCAGAGGTTCCGGGGTCTTCGGGGTTGTGGCTACGTCTTGCTAGCCAGTTGTCCTCGCCCGCGCAAAAGCGGGTCATGAGTGATGTGAGGGCGGACATTGTCCTTGGTTTGTCCTGGCCGAGCTGATGAGCCAACCATTCATCCCGAATATTGTGCCTGAAAGAGGCTATTGCTTCGACGTCCGGGCAATCCATGATCTGGTTTTTCTTGGTCAAGAAACGATTCCAGAATAGCCGTGCGGACTCTCCTGGCTTCTGGACGACGTTGCTTAGATCGGAGGAGTCCGGCGGCCGAACATAAGTGCCCTGGAAGTTAGATCGGAATGCCTCTTCTAGGTCCTCCCAGCACCCAATGGAATTTTCGGGGAGGCTATTTAGCCAGTGCCGAGCTGGCCCCTTAAGCTTCAGGGGTAGGTATTTGATGACGTGGAGGTCATCTCCTCGCGCCATGTGGATGTGAAGGAGGAAATCGTCGATCCATACGGTTGGGTCAGTTGTCCCATCGTATTGCTCTATGTTTACGAGTTTAAACCCTTCCGGGAACTGATGCCGCATCACCTCGTCCGTGAAGCATAGTGGGTGGGCAGCGCCTCTGACCCGAGCTATGTCGCGCCGGTGATCGGCGTCTGTCCTAGCTCGGTTTCGTTCCCGACCTTCATTGTTGCGGTCGAACCAAGGTCGGTACCCTTCCCGTCTATCGGATGAGTATCCTCTGGATCCGTAGATGGATCGCGTACGACCTGCTCTGTAGTCCAGGTCATGTCTGTAGGGTAACGCAGCAGAAAACAAAAAAATTCCGACCTACGCACCAGCCCAGGACCACTATGGAGACTGCATACAAGGTTTGATCTTTTCGTTACCGACTCGTAGCGCAGCGGAAGTAGAGTCGATGACGATCGGCGGTGCAGATCCCCGCAGCTAGTATTTACAACCTCCCAACCACGAGGATGTAAACCCTCATCCGCCCCTCAGACAGCCCTCCGGGAGGCGGTCGGACAGTCCCCCGGACGGTGTCGCGGACAGCCCTTCGGGAGGACCAACGAAACTCAGACAGTCACTCGGACAGCCCTTCGGGAGGACCCACGAAACTCGGACAGTCACTCGGACAGCCCTTCGGGAGGCACACTCGAACTAAGACCGAAACTACGATCTCTCTACAGAGTTGCACACATACGGTGTCATCTATCCGGCAGGGCTTCGCCGTCCAGAACTAGTTCCCACCGGAACCCAGACATCCTTTTGGCTCTACGAAACTATTTCGCTGGGAGGGAGAGAGAAGCCAGATAACATCAGATGGCATGTGTATGTGAGAAAGAGTGAGTGTGGAGAGTGCATCTCCACCTCTATTTATAGGAAAACCCAAGGGGTAGGGTGACACTTGAAATACCCAAAATGCCCTTCACAAGGGCACAAAGGTAAAAGCAAGTGGGCAGCCCTTATCCTTCCATGTCATCTCTAAAGATATTTGTGAGTAAAGCCCCAAAAGGTGGCTTTCCATAAAGTAATCCAAAAAGCACTTTCACTATTCACGACGACATATTTCAGCGTCCGTTCGAACTGAAAATATTCATGTGGGCTTAGAACATTTCCAGTACCCACTAAAATAATTTTCAACGCGATCCGAAACAATTCCGGTTTAGTGATTTTCATCTGCGAAAAGCATCTGAAGCAGTTCCGGCAGCTCCGGAACATTTCTGGTTTTCATCCCGGAAAATTCCAGAAAGTTTCCAGAACGATTCTAGCACCCTCCAAGAATTATCAGGCATGTGCCGAAACCAATTTGACTTTATGGTGTACTCCAAAACAACTTTTCGGTTTAGTGATTTTCATCTGTGAAAAGCAATTAAAGCGGTTCCGGCAGTCCGGAACATTTCCGGTTTTTGTCTCTGAAAAATCTCAGAAGTTACCGGAACAATTCTGGTACCTTCCAATAATTTCCAGGCATGTGCCGAAACCAATTTGACTTTATGGTACACTCCGAAACAACTTTTTGGTTTTACCGAAACTCTTCTGGTGTTCTCTCTCCGGAACTCTTCCGTTGTCTCCGAAACTTTTTCGGTGAATTTCTCTCAGACTCCCTGTCTAGTATTCAACAGATAGATGACCCTTAAGCGTGTGACCCTATAGGTTCGGTGAAGCATAGACATGACCCGGAACCCCTTCCGATCAATGATCAACATCGGAGCCGTGGACACCCATATTGACCCATATATCCACACAAATGAATATTCGAGTGAACCTCCAGTTGCCGTGTGCTATTCCTGTTGCTTCGCGATATGTTACAAATACCCGAGGTGAGACATGTTGGCATCCCCGTGGATCAACAACTTGTCCACTATGCCAGTTACCTCGTTACCGGTATTGTTCTCTTTTCTTGTTCCCGTGTTCCGGCATCCCCGTGATCAAATCACAAAGTGTCTGGCCAGACGATGATGGATACTGTAACACCGAGAGGGCCCAGAGATATCTCTCCATCGTCGGAGGAGCAAATCCCAATCTTGAGCTATCAAGTTACTTGACATACTTTTCCATGAACCCGTAAGCCGCCGTAATAGCCACCCATGTACGGATGACGTTTAACAAACCCCAAAGTTCATGAAGCAAGCATGAAGAAACTCGATACTCTCATGGTCTAAGGAATTATGCAAACGTTAACCATCTCTGTGTTATTAACCATTAACTTGTGACGAATGAATCTCATAGCATAACATCAATTCGGGTCGATTCAACACAAATGTTCTTCTAACATTGTGCCCTCAAAATTGCCGGCATAGCCATGCCCATGATCAGGAAAACATGATCATCATGCAATACTTGAGCCAGTCTTAGAGGCCAGACTAGGAATACATTTTACCGTTTATTATTCCACACGTGCATATGAGTCTTCCTTCGAGCCTCGTGGTTATTGTAGACTCGAGAACCATAGCAGTTATAGCATGGAACATAAACCTAATTATGAACAGGGAGATAATCAATAACATTTATTATTGCCTCTAGGGCATATCTCCTACAGACTCCCACTTGCACTAGAGTCAATAATCTAGTCAATGCTAATGCACTTTACACCTATGGCATACTGGTGTAAAATATGCTTCGCTTGTGGTATAGCGTGATGCCAACGGATCTGACGACTGCAGCTCCGTGTGTAACTTTGCTTATCCTTGCGTTTTCACGCTTTCACAAAATTCATATTTTGTGTGGACTTGGCTTTGCATATGTGTGAATCATTGGTCGAAACCTGATTCCTCAGACTGAGCTATGGGGCAACTATCTGCAATAGTGTCCCATAGACCAAAGCCATCTTGGAACCATACTAAGTTCATGAATGAACTATATGATTCAACAACTTCTTTGTCGCTTCTAAAGCGTCAACATACTTAGCTTTTGTTATAGAATTCACCACAGTGTCTTGTTTGGAACAATTTCCAACTACCGTGCCACCATGTTGTGTATTACACAAAACCCTTAACTAAATCGAAAATCGCATGGAGCATTGATGAAGACTGTATCGATGTAATTACTTACAACGAGCACTTCATAATCTCTGCTTGCGAGAAAACATGTCATCAGTACTGCTCTAGTACTCAATGACATCTTTCACTGTTGTCCCATGATCAGTACTTTGATCACTTTGGTTTCTATACTCGCAACAGTTTTGGAGTATTGGACATAGCTGGTTGTTTTTACATACCATGGAATACATGATTAATCCAAACACAAGAGTGTGTGGAATCTCCATCATGTATTTTCCTCATCAGTGTTTTGGGACACCGAGTCTTGCAAAAACTCTTTCCATGTGATTTCGTTAAGAATCACTCCTTGGCGTTTTAAATGCTAAAAAGTTTTAGCATCTTGTCAATATGTATTCATAGCTTAGCCCCATTAGGTAAATCTATCTCCATAGATCATCATGCCTAATATTGAGGCTATTTAGCCTAAGCACTTCATCGAAAAACTATTTTCAAATGAAGTCCTAATTCGTGTCAAGAAATTTATTTCCAATTAACAATGTGTCAAGTACACAAGGTTTTTAGAAATATTATTATGCTCCCACCTACTTTCTTGAATCACAAGCATCTTCGATACCCATTTGATGAAGTCAAACCCCTTTGACCATTCCATCAAAAACTAAGATTCCAACTCCACTTTGCTCTCTTCTGTCCATCGCTGGAACTCTGAAGTTTGCATACTTACTAGCATCCTCTGGATCGACAAATTACTTTGGACTGTATCACATACAAGTCCTAGGTTTCATTTCCATCAGATGGAAATCCTTTTGTCATCCATGTTTTATATCTCATGATTGAAATATGTATTAATTGCTAGTTTAACCCGAACCGACTTCAAGCATCGCTACGGTGAGACAATCTCATCGTAGTCAACTCCTTGAACTTGTTATTGCAACAAGTCGAGCTTTATGGATAAAACATTTTATCCGTATCAGTTTTTACTTCCATAAATATTCGTTAGACTCTAAGTCTTCCGAAAGGTGTATCAAGATTTTAATCTCGAATCACTTATATGGAAACTATCTCGGATTGTATTGGCATTTAGCCAATTCTGGAGTCAGGGCCCATCACCGCTTCCTTATGTATCGTAGGTATACTGTTGTCCAACAACAATATCTCGTTTGCGCACCTGAGAGGTTTGCACGAGCCTTGCCTACGTGGTTCAGCTGCAAGTTCGACCGAAGTCCTTACATTTTATTGTAGAGACTTCCGTATCAGTCGCAGTAGGAAACTCCGGAATCACTTCCAAGGTTTCTTTCCTTTGATCTGATGATGAAGATACTGGTTATCTCGTCGAGTTGCACTGTCCTCCCACTCACCTTTTGTAAGAACTATTTTCTTTAAAAGCATACCGTTTTGTGGCAAAATCCTTTGCCTCGGTATAGTGGTGGGGGAATACCCAATGACTTGGGATAACCTACAAAGTAGCACTTGTCTGATTTGGAATAGGTTTGTAACCTTTTACACAAGCCCCATATTCCAAATGTTAAGAAAAGATATAACATGGTTGGGCTTACCATACCATGGCGTCATTTCAACAGACCTGATGGAGCTCTTTTCAGTGTAAAAGCCGCAGTCTCTAAAGCATCACCTTTTAAAAGGGGTAATGGCAAATTTATTTATGTCATCTTTGATCTTACCATGTCATAAATGGTTCGATTACATCTTCACGGACTTTCCACTTGCAGTGGTGTTCCGGGAGGTGCAAGTTATGAAACCCCTTTCACAACTCATCAGACATTCGCTAAACTTGTAACTCAAATATTCCTTTCTGCAATCGAATTGTAGAAACATAATTTTCTTGTTACAATATTTTCTTCTTCATTTTGAAAACCTTTCGAATGATTTCAAAAGATCCAGACTCACGTCTCATCAAGTAAATATCCATATATCTACTTGAGTCATTTCTGAAGATAGATAAATCCAATACTGAACAACAATTGTTGTTTTTATGGTTCCAATACTGAACAACAATATATTACCTCTGTGTTTACTTTCATAAATGGTTCGATTACATCTAGGATGGAAGCATGTCCCTTCATGTTATTCATAATACTGAACAACAATTGTTGTTTTTATGAACAACTCTTTTGCAACAAACATTGTGCAATGGGCTAGAGTGTATGAAACTCTAAAATAAATTATGAAAGTAAACACAGAGGTAATATATTAATATCATTATTCATAACATACATCTCATTCATAATGAAAGTATGGCCCTCATGTTATTCATAACACCGAACATCAAAATTTCTCTTATGAACAACCTTCTTGCAAGATACCTTATGCAAAGGGCTGGAGCGTGAAACTCCAAAAGAATTATGAAAATAAATACATAGGTAATACACCGATGGAAGGTATAGTAACATTTACTATGTTCCCTGTGTGTATCTTAACCTCATTCCTGGCTAGTCTTTCAGGCCATAGTAGTTCTTACATCGAGTTGCAACAGAATGCAATCAAGCGGGTATCTTTGTGATCAACTCACAATACCCAAGAATTAGTGATCAACATGTTTAACCATAATTCCCAAGAACTATATCTTTAACCAGCCTTCTATACATCAAAAACTTGTATGACATTCATACATGAGCTGGATATTCCAGTCTTCTTTCTTTCTGCCTTCATACTCCTAACAGTTTAACTTTCAGTATTTCTCCTACTCTCAGAAGAAGCACCCAACTTAAGAGTGGCGTTAGCCCCGGACTTCCTAGGCGTGAAAGTCTTACTAACACCCTTCGGACACTTCCTTTCTCTTTAAGTTGTTGTTTTATTCACCTTTCATCATATGACAGGCGTTCTCCTGGATCCCTCTCTTATCAGTCTAATGCATAGTAAACTCCTTTACTAATAGTTTGCAAACAAACATTGCTTTGGATATCTCATATCTTTTAGCCTTTGTCTTTCTCTGAAAATGATTTTCAGATTCCATGAATATCACATAACTATCCAAACTTTCGAAGTTCGGGTCTCATGGAAGCAAACATATTGCACTTTGACTGAAAAGGAATTCTAGCTTTTGGATCGAAGGACGAGAGTCACATGATCCATAGCATTAGCGGGAGAATACCGAAAGCATGCGATAGGACAAAGTCCTTCTCGGCACTCTTGAGGACAATCCTCACATTACGTTACCAACCGTAAAGTTTTAACCAGATATTTAACAGCTTATTCAATTTTAATTGGGAAGGTGGAAATGCGAGCCATTATTCTACAACTATTATGCAAATAACACTTAGACAGTGTTCATAATTAATTGCACTGAGAATTTAAACAAGTTAATTCTACAGTGCGCTCCCACTCAAATCAATATCTCTCATAATTGATTGTGAGTGATACAAGACCCGCATTTAAATTCAACGCCATGGTTCGAGATGAACTCAAATGGCGCGAACTTCAATCGGTAGGCGAACTTGACGATCACATCTCTATGTGATTCTTGTTCATCTTTCGATGCGTGTGTTCCGAGCTCAGGACTGTCCTGCCTGAACGTCAAGACAACCAAGTGATCTCGCTGCGAGGTCTCAACTCACCCGCCTCACACTTCTCTAATCGTTCGCACCCATGGAGATCATGTGATGCCCCGAAGAGATAGGTGCCGTGACGGTGCTACACTTGGGAAAACACTAACTACTTGATATTTTTGTGAGAGATCACCCTAATAAAAAGCGACTACCGCGCAATCAAGAAGGGTGCATCATAAGGGATAAACTGTTGGGGAACGTTGCATGGGAAACAAAAATTTTCCTAGGCACACACAAGATCTATCCATGGTGATGAGCATCTATGAGAGGGAGAGTGAATCTACATACCCTTGTAGATCGCTAAGCGGAAGCGTTAAGAAACGCGGTTGATGTAGTCGAACGTCTCCGCGATCCAAACCGCAAGTCGTCCCTCGATCCGATCACGAACTAGTGCCGAACGGACGGCACCTCCGCGTTCAACACACGTACGGCTTGATGACGCCTTCACCTCCTCGATCCAGCGAGCGATGGTGAAGTAGTAGATGAGTTCCGGCAGCACGACGGCGTGGTGATGATGGTGAGGAACAATCTCTGCAGGGCTTCGCCAAGCACTACGGAGATTATGACGGGAGAACTAGAGGGTTAGGGTTGCCGACACACGGCTTGGGAAATCTTGATGTCTCCCGTGTGCTAGCCCTGCCCCTCTATTTATATGTTGAGCCTTGGGGTCTAAACTTGGAGTAAAAGCCTCCTCCAGGTCGGTTTTGCCCGCACAAGGTCGGTTTGGCCCGCAGGGAAAGAGTCCAACTCGGATCCCTGCAGTACCGCGCACAAGCGGTAGTACCGCTCACGAGCGGTAGTACCGCTTCACACAAGTGGTAGTACCGCTTATGCGGTAGTACCGCTTATGCGGTAGTACCGCTTCACACAAGCGGTAGAACCGCTTATGCGGTAGTACTGCCTTACCAGCGGTAGTACCGCTTAAGGCAGCAGCAAAACTTCCTTCTGCACTTTCCAATACCTCGTGGGCTTTACCCCTTTGGTTCATATAAAGTGTTGCTGCACCCGAACACTTCGGTAAACATCCGGAACCCCTTCCGGTGAATTCCGGAACCCTTCCGGAGATCAAAACACTATTATCACATATATCAATTTTTACCTCCGGACTCTTCCGGAGATCCTTGTCATGTCCGGGATCTTATCCGGGACTCCGAACAACCTTCGGTCACCAACAAAATAACTCAACTATACTAATCGTCACCAAACGTTAAGTGTGTAGACCCTGCGGGTTCGAGAACTATGTAGACATGACCGAGACACCTCTACGATCAATAACCAATAGCGGGACCTGGATGCCCATATTGGCTCCTACATATTCTACGAAGATCTTTATCGGTCGAACCTCTATGTCAAGGATTCAGTTAATCCCGTATACTGTTCCCTTTGTTCTTCGGTATGTTACTTGCCCGAGATTCGATCGTCGGTATCTCTATACCTAGTTCAATCTCATTACCGGCAAATCTCTTTACTCGTTCCGTAATACAAGATCTCGTGGCAAACACTTTAGTCACATTGCTTGCAAGGCTCATTGTGATGTTGTATTACCGAGTGGGCCCTGAGATACCTCTCCGTCACACGGAGTAACAAATCCCAGTCTTGATCCATGCCAACCCAACAGACATCCTCGGAGATACCTGTAGAGCACCTTTATAGTCACCCAGTTACGTTGCGACGTTTGATACACACAAGGTATTCCTCCGATGTCAGGGAGTTGCATGATCTCATGGTCATAGGAACAGATACTTGACATGTAGAAAACAATAGCAATAAACTGACACGATCATATGCTACGTTTATAGTTTGGGTCTTGTCCATCACATCATTCTCCTAATGATGTGATCCCGTTATCAAATGACATCTCATGTCTATGGCTAGGAAACCTTAACCATCTTTGATCAACGAGCTAGTTAACTAGAGGCTTACTAGGGACACAGTGTTGTCTATGTACCCACACATGTATTTGAGTTTCCAATCAATACAATTATAGCATGGATAATAAACGATTATCATGAACAAGGAAATATAATAATAACTAATTTATTATTGCCTCTAGGGCATATTTCCAACATAAACATCTCAGGCAATTCATAATAGCATGATATGGTATAGCCCTTTCTGACGAAGAAGTCTTGTATTTCTTTGTCTTCGGCATTCGCGTCGGTGTTCACCTTCGCGAAGATTGCCACCACCTTGTCGATGCACCAGATAATATTGCTATCTCTATAGCTAATAAAATAAGTGCATTACATAAGGTTGACACGCAGGTCATTAAAGTGCAATCATATGGCTCCAGCCTTCATGCCGAATCATGACACGCAGGTCATGTTAATCAAATTACATCATATAGTCATCTCATACATAATCAAATTAATATGAGCACTGCTATACCACATCATATGCACATGCAAACCATCCTGCAAAACCAAGTTAGACGCCTCTAATCGGTTCATGCACAAACTTGTTTTACGTGGCTTCTAAGGTTTCGAAACAAACCGAAGCTACCAACGTCCATCATCAAGCATGATAATCCAAGTCGCTAGATTAACATTGCGGGGAGTATGAAACACGAGATAATAAAATCTCGAGCCCCATACTAAACTTCGTCATATGCGTGACCCCCGTGCAGATCATATCTGCATTGCCCTTTCGTCTGCGAAACATCCATCTTTCTTTAACTATGGTGGAACCCAAAGAACTGTTAGCACTTCGTTGATCTGTCAATCAGCATACTCAGGATTAGCATGAAAGGATCGCGGATTGCCAGAACTTTGTGAGATTCCACCATGCCGTCAAGATCAGGACTACGCAAATTCAGGGGAAGCAACAAGAACATCGGGTAGCAGATTTAGAGTCGATGACGATCGGCGATGCAGATCCCCGCAGCTAGGATTTACAACCTCCCAACCGCGAAGATGTAAACCCTCATCCGCCCCTCGGACAGCCCTCCGGGAGGCGGTCGGACAGTCCCCCGGGCGGTGTCGTGGACAGCCCTTCGGGAGGACCAACGAAACTCAGACAGTCACTCGGACAGCCCTTCGGGAGGCACACTCGAACTAAGACCGAAACTACGATCTCTCTACAGAGTTGCACACATACGGTGTCATCTATCCGGCAGGGCTTCGCCGTCCAGAACTAGTTCCCACCGGAACCCAGACAGCCTTTCGGCTCTACGAAACTATTTCGCTGGGAGGGAGAGAGAAGCCAGATAACATCAGATGGCATGTGTATGTGAGAAAGAGTGAGTGTGGAGAGTGCATCTCCACCTCTATTTATAGGAAAACCCAAGGGGTAGGGTGACACTTGAAATACCCAAAATGCCCTTCACAAGGTCACAAAGGTAAAAGCAAGTGGGCAGCCCTTATCCTTCCATGTCATCCCTAAAGATATTTGTGAGTAAAGCCCCAAAAGGTGGCTTTCCATAAAGTAATCCAAAAAGCACTTTCACTATTCACGACGACATATTTCAGCGTCCATTCGAACTGAAAATATTCATGTGGGCTTAGAACATTTCCAGTACCCACTAAAATAATTTTCAACGCGATCCGAAACAATTCCGGTTTAGTGATTTTCATCTGCGAAAAGCATCTGAAGCGGTTCCGGCAGCTCCGGAACATTTCCGGTTTTCATCCCGAAAAATTCCAGAAAGTTTCCAGAACGATTCTGGCACCCTCCAAGAATTATCAGGCATGTGCCGAAACCAATTTGAGTTTATGGTGTACTCCGAAACAACTTTTCGGTTTAGTGATTTTCATCTGTGAAAAGCAATTAAAGCGGTTCCGGCAGTCCGGAACATTTCCGGTTTTTGTTTGTGAAAAATCTCAGAAGTTACCGGAACAATTCTGGTACCTTCCAATAATTTCCAGGCATGTGCCGAAACCAATTTGACTTTATGATACACTCCGAAACAACTTTTCGGTTTTACCGAAACTCTTCCGGTGTTCTCTCTCCGGAACTCTTCCGTTGTCTCCGAAACTTTTTCGGTGAATTTCTCTCAGACTCCCTGTCTAGTATTCAACAGATAGATGACCCTTAAGCGTGTGACCCTATAGGTTCGGTGAAGCATAGACATGACCCGGAACCCCTTCCGATCAATGATCAACATCGGAGCCGTGGACACCCATATTGACCCCTATACCCACACGAATGAATATTCGAGTGAACCTCCAGTTGCCGTATGCTATTCCTGTTGCTTCGCGATATGTTACAAATACCCGAGGTGAGACATGTTGGCATCCCCGTGGATCAACAACTTGTCCACTATGCCAGTTACCTCGTTACCGGTATTGTTCTCTTTTCTCGTTCCCGTGTTCCGGCATCCCCGTGATCAAATCACAAAGTGTCTGGCCAGACGATGATGGATACCGTAACACCGAGAGGGCCCAGAGATATCTCTCCATCGTCGGAGGAGCAAATCCCAATCTTGAGCTATCAAGTTACTTGACATACTTTTCCATGAACCCGTAAGCCGCCGTAATAGCCACCTATGTACGGATGACGTTTAACAAACCCCAAAGTTCATGAAGCAAGCATGAAGAAACTCGATACTCTCATGGTCTAAGGAATTATGCAAACGTTAACCATCTCTGTGTTATTAACCATTAACTTGTGACGAATGAATCTCATAGCATAACATCAATTCGGGTCGATTCAACACAAATGTTCTTCTAACATTGTGCCCTCAAAATTGCCGGCATAGCCATGCCCATGATCAGGAAAACATGATCATCATGCAATACTTGAGCCAGTCTTAGAGGCCAGACTAGGAATACATTTTACCGTTTATTATTCCACACGTGCATATGAGTCTTCCTTCGAGCCTCGTGGTTATTGTAGACTCGAGAACCATAGCAGTTATAGCATGGAACATAAACCTAATTATGAACAGGGAGATAATCAATAACAATTATTATTGCCTCTAGGGCATATCTCCTACAGTGTCACAGGTCGAACCTGTCATCGGGCTCTAGTGGCTCTTTTCCCCGTCTACGAGGTATCGTCGGCCTATAGCCGGTGTCGTCGGCCGTCCTGTCTCGTCCTCGAGGAGGGCGGTCTGGCTTGTCTTATGGGGTATGTTTGGGAGACGGCATATCAGTGAGCTCGTCATCAAATTGTGGCAGCAGCCTTCTGCGTGGATAGCTCTTAGGTTGGTCCGATAGACCGGTACCGTATCCTTCCTCAGCTGAGAGGACTCTGGTCCATCGATCGTTGAGGTTGTCTTGTTCGGCTTTAAGCTGCCGTTCTTTTGCTTTCAGGCTGCGGGCCGTGGCTATAAGCTGTTGCCTGAATAGTTCCTGATCTTCAGGATTGTCGGGGATGGCGAAGTCATCGGCTTCCGCATTGTCCTCCCCCTCGACAGAGCGGAGGTAGTCGTCGTCCTCGGGATCATCTAGATAGTCGGGGTTGCGCCGGTCTTCCGGCCTCTCCTGACCCTCTAACGGGTGTTCGGGGATTTCGGGATCGCCGAGGTCTTCCGGGGTGTCTCCGTCCCCGGTGCCATCGATAGCTTTTCTTCCCTTTTTTCCTTTTGACCGTTTATGCGGCTTTCGGCGTCTTGACGGCGCGTCATCCGATTTGTCGCCATCGTTTTTCGGAGTGTCCACCATGTAGACGTCGTATGTGGAGGTGGCGGTCCACCGTCCGGTGTTAACGGGGATGAGGGTGCGTTCTTCCTCATCCATGTAATCTGCCTCCTCGGAGGCATAGTCCAACATGTCGGTTAAATCCTCGACAGTGGCTATCAAGTGGGTGGTGGGTTGGACAAAAAATTCGTCCTGACCCGTCTTGAGCCCGATCCGAGCACATATCGGGGTTGGGTCATCGGTAATCTTTATCGACGAGATCCGATCTAGGGCCTCGTTGAGTATCGAGAGCTCGATCGGGTAGACCTGCTCAGAGCTTCCGGAGTTAACCTCCAATGCGTCTGCGCGGGGGGAGTGTTCGGCAAGAACAGGTGTCAGGACGTCAGGTGCTATGACCGGGTCCGGACTGAAAGTCGGGTCCTTGCCGGGGTATATCCCGTGGGCGGGGCCGAAAGATGGATCTGGGGTTAAAGCCTCAGAGTTTTCGGGCGTGGCAGGCAAGACTGCGAGCCCGGTAAGTGACAGGTCGCCCCGCGAGTCTGCGGAGAACTCTAGGTTCCTGAATCTGACCTCTTGATCAGGGGCGAAACTTCCGACACGGCCTAGGTGGCCGGTCAGGTCAGCGTGCAGCACAATGCTGCCGAAGGCGAAGATCTGCCCGGGGACGAAAGTGTCCGTATTGCAGACTTCTTCATTGATGACAAGGCGAGCCATCGATTCCTTTGGCAATCAGAGCGGAACTCTCAATGAAAGCACCAATGTCGGTGTCAAAACCGTCGGATCTCGGGTAGGGGGTCCCGAGCTGTGAGACTAGAATCGATGGTAACAGGAGAAGTGGGAGACGATGTTTACCCAGGTTCGGGCCATCCTATGGAGGTAATACCCTACGTCCTGCTTGATTATATTGATGGTATAAGGGTTACAGAGTTGATCTACCTCGAGATCGTATGACTAAAACCCTAGATGAGTTCTCTTGTCCTACAACCTAAAACCCTCCGGCTTATATAGACGCCGAGGGTACCTAGGGTTTACACATGGTCGGTTACACGTCGAAGGGATAAACATGCCTATTCACTACTTTAAACGTGGAGGATAAGCCACGATTCCCGAAGCTTCCATCCTGGAGACAGGGTCTTCGATCCATCCAATGCTCGGCAAGTGGCCCATATAGTCCGGCCCATAAGAAATAGGTCGGCCTCCCGATGACCCCTTAAACCAGGACTCCCTCACCCCCCCCCCCCCCCCCCACACACACACCTAATCATGGCGTGCAACGGCTGTGAAGAACAGGTGGGGGAGGGGACAAAAGGGGAGCGAGGGGTACATGCATGCAGATTTGTGTGGGGGAGTGTCGGACCTGTGCCGGAAATATCTGCCCTTGTTTTGCAGGACGTGAATTGTTGGACGGTGGGGTTTAACTTTCTTGTTTTGGTTGGGGGACCGCACATGCGTCCCTAGTCCCTACCTTTTTGGCCTGCCGCTGGAAAGACCCACACAACAAGTACTTATTGTGTAGCAGCGTTCTAAAGTTATATCGAGATTCTGAGACCACTAAATGACTACTTCTGCCACCGACGCAACCTCATGTATGCGCCTATACAACACGTAGTATAACATAATTCCAAAATAACATGTTTAACAAAGGTTCCATGCTTTCTATTCCATCATTATTGTGAGAACAGAAGAGAAAACGGTTACATAAGTGACACACAAGGCCAAAATCAGCAAAGAAAGAAAACTGTCCGCTAGAGGGCTGCCATATCAACCTGTATGGATCGATCACATGCTTGGAACGAAAAAGAACCTTCTATCACTAGTCTCTGCCCGAGTTATGGGGTAGATGCGGCAGGGGGAGGGGGGCTGGTGAGATTGCCCACCCAACGTGGCCTTGCACCATAGCCAGTAGTATCTTTCTTGACCTGTTGAGGTACCATCATCAAATAGCAAACCAGTACACTCTGTCATCTCGACCTGAAGCATCCCTGATGCCCCGTTGGCCATGCTTAGCCCGACCAAGTCGGTTGACGTCGTCGCTGTCACCACCGCTTCTGTCATGTTCTTCAGGCATGTCTTGGGGAAGTAAGCCTTACCCAGGGGTGCCCCGCCGTACCAGACATCAGCCTCCCAGCTCGTCACACACATCTCGCGCCTCTTGTAGCGGCTGATGACACGCGCGGTGAGGTTGAAGAGCAAGCGCGTCGCGTCGGCATCGTCGTGCGGAGTCTGGAAGCCGGATGCCTCGATGCCAGTGATTTCCACTTGGTGGTAAGTTTTCTCCATATTGTTTGGTGTGACGAGAGGAAGTGCAACCTCGGACATAAGGAAGACGAACAAGCCGGCAGAGAACAAGATGGCAAGCCAGATCAGCGGGTATTTGGCTTTCTTAAATAGCCATGCGATCGCCGACGGGAAGTTCATATTTTTGTGTATAATGCCTAACCGATGGGTGCCCAAGTTAATCGGCGACAGGCGAGACGAGTTTTTCTGTTATAGCAATCTTCTATGGGCTTCTATATATATACATATACACAGAGGAGAGACGAGTCGATCAACCAGGTGCAGAATCGATGTCGGATCAGATTTCATACTCCAATTCAAATCAATCTGCAGTCCGGTCGCATCACGGCAGGGAGATGTCATCGGTTGAGACTCAAATTCGCTTAATCTTTCAGAAAAGTCCTCCCATATATACGCAACGCCGCAGACCCTAGCTTGCCCTTGAGATCTGCGAGCGTTTACGATGACAGTACTCATGGCGGAAGAACCTGGCAACTACGGCGACTACTACGTCCTCACCATTGAACCTGAACAAGAGCCCGCCGATGACGATGCGACGAGCCTTTCGTCGTTAACGCCGGCAGAGGAATCTGGCAACTATGGGGACTACTACGTCCTCGGCATTGAACCAGAGCCAGAGCCTGACGTCGACGACGCCGAGAAAGACCACAACGATCCTATGACCCTTCTGCTGGGCATGCTGGGGCTGTGCCTTTTGCTCCTGATTTGTGCAGGCTTGTCCTTCCTCTTCCGAGGTCTAGAGCCCGGGTACTCGGTCCAGTTGACAGGCGTCCAAGGGCTTGATCCCTCGCAGAACCCTGCCGTCTCGCCGGCCTTCAACCTCACCGTCCACGTCAACAAGCAGCATCATATGCGACGAGTCTGCCAGGAGGAGAGCTACCTGGTGGTTTACTACGACGAATCGGCCGGAGCCTCTAACAACACAAGCATCGGATGGGGCAAGCTGCCCGCCTTCTGCGTGGATAGGTGGTCGGCGAGGGATCTCGACGTGTCCTTGTCTAATCAGGGCGTGTTCCTCTCTCGGAGGTTGCGGGAGAAGATGGAGTCCCACCGGCAAAGCCAAAAAATGAAGCTCAGCGTTGAGATCAAGCCAACCCATCCGGAGGAGTCCTTCAGGCCATGTCTAACCTTGTGTGAGGGCAAGTACGGCCAGTCCCTCGCTGCAGCCCCAGCGATGCCGTGCAACACACTATGTGCGGGTGCGACATAAAAGACTACACTATCACCAATGATATCCCCCACTCCTCCTCCTGTTCGTACATCTCTCTGAATCGAATCATATGTCAACAAGCTTTTTTGGGGGGTTTTTTTTAAAAAAAAGAAAAATATGTTAACAAGTTCAGTTGGGGACTTGGGGCGTTGGGCCATGTCCGAATTCTGTTATGTTTCTTCCCCCCACCCCCACCGTAATAAGTACTCCCTCCGATCCAAAGAATTCAAATTTGAACCAAAACCACGACACTTATTTTGGATTGGAGGGAATACTTGTCCGTAGTTTACTAGATTTTCAGTTGTATTATCCCTAAAAAAGATATTGCAGTTGTACTAGATGAAAGATCTTGCTTTCACTTCAGGTTCGACACAGCATGTACAAAACTTCAAGTATTTAGTATTTTTGTGTTCATGCGCTTGATCAATCTTTTCCTACTTTTAATCCATCGGCAAGGCCGGCTACTGACACATGAAAGGATTCTCCTTCTCACCTTGATTCTCATTCTCATCAATACGCTATGAAGCATGTTTATATACAAGCGACCCACGCAGAATAAAGGGGTCGTGTACTGCTAATATATAGTCCGATGCAACATAAACCACCTGAAGTTCCTGTTCTATGTTCCAGTCGTCAGCAAGCCACTTGTCAATGATCAAAGCGTTCGGATTTGAGTTAATGGAGTAGTTGACACATTTCACCCAGTTAATCTGAACTCTATTTATAATTTGGATCCTTTATCAAAAATAATATAAAATCGAGTCTTTTTAGCAATATATAATAGATTTGGTAGGGAAAGTACCCTTTTGAGCTCGAGCTCATTTGAGCTCGCATGAACAGTAAATTTGATAATAAAAAAAATTCAAAAAAAACTGATTTTTTTCGTGGTATACTTTCACAAATGTTCTAAGTGTTTGCAAAGTTACATCATGAGATCACATTCATGTAAGGCATGACAACAAAACAAAATCAGTGTTCCAAAATTCTTTCGAAAGTAGCATTTTCAGAGCATCGTTTTTTTTCACGCCTTCCTCGATTCTGATCTCATGATGAAAATTTGCAAACACTTGGCATGTTTGTCAAAGGGTACCACAAAAAAAAACTCAGAATTAAAAAAATCATTTTGTTTTTATTTTACTGTTTATGCGGGTGCACTAGAGCTCGAGCTCAAATATTCCACGTCCCGCGTGGATTCCTTCTATCTAATGCTAGAACCTTGTACAGTTTGGGAAGAGTTTTAGAAGAATCTTCACGGGCGAGCGTCTAGATATTTGATAAATTTGATTACGGTCACACAGAAAGGTACTGGTTAGTAGTAGTTGCACTCTACCGGTAGATGAGGTTGAACATTGCTTCTGCGCGGACGTTAGATCCCAGAACTTGTTTAACTACAGGTTGGGCGAGCAACAGGGCACACATCCGGTGGTGGGGCAGGTGTTGACATTGAAACTCTGGAACGTGGAGGTAAATGGCGCACGGTTCCAGTCGACCTTGATCATGATGTTGTTGCCCAGGGACAGCTTTCCCAGATGCTCGCCCGCATCGGTGGAACTACATTATGAGCTACAGGGGCCATGGCCCCCGAGCCTTGATTAAAAAAAGGAAGAATATTTTTAAGGGGTGTTTAGATTAGAAAAATTATAGCCTTTGCCCCCCCCCCCCCCCCCCCCCCCCCCCCCCCCTAAACATCCATTATTTGTGCTTGCCCCCCTCCCCCCCTTGAATATCCTGCCTAGCTCCGCCACCGCTCGCCGAAATTCTCATCGTCCTCGTCGAGAACTGGTAACCCACCGTGCGGCCCGCTAGGTTCTTGAGCACTCGGATTGGCGTTTTGTCGACGAGCATGTTCCGATCGAGGTGCATGTAATATATATGTTTTTTTTAGATAGAGGGTGATTGCCCGGTTTTAAAGTACATAGTAGAACCGACAAAATGCAAAGGGAGTGGCTACGGGGCAGTTGCTGCTTTTAGGAAACAGGTCATCGATTCCTAATCAATCGACTGAACCAAAACTGTGGTTGGCCAATTTCAGTGTTATTGCACACTTAAGCATTTTTTCCATACAAAACCAACAGAAGCCACACCAGTTCTTGGTTCAACGCGAAATAACAGCCCATTGATGAAGAAAAACAAATATAAAGAAAAACAAAAAGGAAGTTTCTAATAGAGAATGAATTAGTTAATGTATAAAATAACAAAAAAGATCACACAATTTACACACAAAATGCGCGTTTGTACAATATGCTAGAATAAGCATACATGAGTGGAATTTATGCAAAAAAAATTGTAAGAAGGAATGAATTATCTATTTTTATATGTGCACTCTCAAACATGTATATTATATTATACACATACACACACACATATATACATACACATATATAAAAAAGTATTATTACTATGCAAAAACAAGCATATAGTAGTGAGATTTCCGCAAAAAAAAGTGTTTTCTAAAAGCATTATTATTGACATTGGTATTACCTTTATAAAAGAAACAAAATAAAACTAAAAATTAGAAAAATGAAATAAAAAACATAATAATGATGAAATGACATTTTCTATGGAAGGATGATTTCATGGCATTGGTTTTACCCTATTAGAAGATAGAAAAATAAAAATAAAACAAAATCAAAATAATAAAGTTTTCTAAAAAATAATGAAACCCTTCAAGAAGAAGAAACTAAAAAAGAAAATCATTTCAAAATTTGCAGACTTTGCACTGAAATTGCACTTTAAAAAAAGCTTGCACACAAATTTACACTGAAATTGCACTTTGTGTAATATGCAAAAAATAATAATCATATAATTATGAAATTTTGGCACATATTATACAGTATTTGTATGCATATATTCACACTCAGCTAACATCCCAAAAATACCCACACAAAAAGACAACTAACAAAGGAAAGAAAAAACAAAAACAAATAAACGGAAAAACAGAAAACAGAAAAAACAATGAGAAAGAAAAAGGATGTGTCGCCCTAGAATAGGGTACGTCTCGTTAAAGAATTGACTGACCCAAATATGGAGTCAGTTAGAAAGAACCAAGACAACACACACACTAAGCCGGAAAAAAAGGTGCATGAATCTTAAAAGCAAAAATCAAAGGCCAAAAAATTGATTTACCCAAATTTAATGGGTCCCGATATTCATCACACGTGTGGCATATTAGACATGCGCCCACACACCGTGTGTGGCATACGCAGGAGGCAGCCTACACGGATCGTGTGTGGGCGAACAATAGAACTACCCACACGTCTGGGCGCGGCTACTTCGTGCCACACGCCCAATAAGTAGTAGTCATCCTCACCCGCGTGTGTGGCACGAAGCAAATCTGCCCACACGTCCTTGCGCAGCTACATTAGTTACCCGCGGGATGGCAACTCTAGTTACCCCGGGGATGGCAACTGTAGTTATCCCGGATGGCAACTGTAGTTGTAAAAGCATGGCCACTCTTTTTGTTTTGGTTAACTATAGTTACCCGCGGGGTAACACTTTAGTTATCCGGGGATAGTTGCCATGTGTGTTTACCTAGTTGCCGCGTGTGGTTCAACCATAGTTGTCATGTATGGTTATCGTAGTTGCCATGTGTGTTTACCTGGTTGCCACGTACGCGCAACTGCAGTTGCCATCTAGCAATGAATCGTAGTTGCCATGTGTGTTTACGTAGTTGCCACGTACGCGCACTGCAGTTGCCATCTAGCAACGTACGAGCGATGTGTGGGCGAAGAGCAGTTCGCTCACACGTGGTGGACTAGGTGATGACTGTGTGGACAGAAACCGGTTCGCCCACACAGCGCAGCTGGCAACCGCGCGCTGCGGGTCGTGTGGGCGAACGTTCTAACGCCCACACACACCATGATGCCTACGTGGCACAAAAAATCTGCCAAAACTTGCCAAGATTCGTGCAAACACGAATGGACGACCATCCATGCGTGTGGGCGAGTTGCAAAACGCCCACGCGTGTGGATGTTATCTTTTCCCAATTTAATTTTCAGGCGACTTATATATAGCTAAAGTAAAATCCAAAACGCAAGGGAAGATTACAAGTCCAACATCAAGATTCCCTTGCAGAAAGAAAGTCTAACCGCAAGATTAGGACATGAATAAAGAGTCTCAAGCCCAAAGCTAAAGAGAAACAAAACAATTGCTGCCGAGTCATCAGCCAACTCCATGCGACGAATCTAACAACGCCTCGCATACGATCTTCAGCTCCGAGATACACCTCTATCCATCCACAGTTCTTGAACTTAGCTCCAATGTTTTTGCTCGATTGTTGCGCCAAAGAATGTCAATTTGTTTCTTGTACTTCGGCTTGCTCAACACTTTTCACATCTGCAATAGGGAGATGATTTATACACTTTTCACTTCTGCTTTTCATCAGATCGAAGGAAATACAATATAAATCAACAATCAAACAAAGTACACGACCAAATGATACAAGGTGATGAGGTGGCCCCCATACAACAGCAATCCCAAGAGCAACACACATGACTACGCTATGGAAAGAGCACATGAGCAACTAATTAGAACACCACACTACGCTCTATAACACATAAGCTCCACGACGACGCCCCCAACGGAAAGAATGAGGCTAAGCGTCGCCGTTGCCGAGTCCACAACGGGCAAAGGCTTTCATCCGGAACCCAGACATGGAGAAGAGCACCACGGCGATGTTTTCAACAAGATAACAGCGTCCCTGAGCTTCGCATTTGTCGGCGACAAAGCGTAGAGCTTTCGCTCGGAAACTCCTTCGCGCCACAATGAGGTCTCCAGGACAAGGGTGACGAGGTCATAACTCCAGATCTGAATCTGTGGGTGACACCACAACGTGAGACAAAAAGCGGCCTCGAGCCACCCGATGCTACCTCTCGCCGCCCACACAACCATGAGAGAAAGCCATCACCGCTAGCATGGTGCCCGCCGACGAGCTAACCATGCGGACTACCATCCGGGGTCGCTGCCCCGGCATCCATCTCCAGGACACCACCAACTACCAACATCACGGTGCATCCACCACGGTAGGAGGAGCAAAAGGTGCCTCCTTTCACTCCTAGCCAGGCATCAACCATGGAGTCTGGGTCTCCGCCTCCACGGTAAGATCGACGCCTCCACGGTAAGATCGACGCCTCCATGCTCATGTCTCCGACCAGTCCCGGTGGATTAGGGGAGACACAACCCCGTGACTACAATCAGCCGTCGCCAAATACACTCGACGCCATGCCCATGGTCTTCAGCCAATCTGCCCGACACAGCAGTGGAGACCCGACCACCATCAACGACCATCGCATCCGCGAGTAAATACCTCATCGCCCAAGGACACCACCCGAACCAAGCCCACCATCACCTACCCGGAGCGCGATCTCCGACCCGCCTCAGGCCCCAAGCCGATCCGCCCGAGCACGAGCCCCGGGTCCCGGCCATCTCCATCGCGCGAGCACCCCCGCACCGCCGGTCGGGACCCAGGAGAAGGGACAAGCTACCCCCACCCGCACCCCACCATCGATCATGAACTACTGCCATCAAAACAGATGCGGTTGCCTTGTCGACCAGCCCTACCACCATCTGACGGCACAACCAGAACAGAGCAAGAGTGCAAGACATGCACACCAGCCATGTCCCAACCGCCAACCCCAGTCGACGCCTCCCCGCCGGACGCGCACACTGCCACCCGCCACCATTCCACCAGGAACCATCGCTCGCCGGACGGCAACCACGGGGAGCCGCACTGCCCACAGCCTGAGCCACCCACAACCACCTATCACAAGATCCAGACGAACCTCGATGCCACCACTAGCGCCGCAGACACGCTCCACCACAACACAACCAGCCACACCACGAGAGGAGCCCAAGCAACACCGCAGAAGGGCCCTCCGTCACGCCACCGCGACCCGCAAGCATGATGTGCCCTAGCACAACGACCCCAGCCCATGTCGGAACTTTGCACGCCGCCGCCGACGATGGTAGGGCTTTGCCCGACCGCGTCCCGTTGTGGCAAAGGAGGAGGATGTTGGGAAACGTAGTAGAAAACAAAAAATTCGCCCTACGATCAAGCAGGAACACTATGAAAATACAAAAATGGTTGAGATTACGATCGTTACCGTCACCGAGTTGCAGTGGAAGAAGAGCGTGACGATGTAGATCGATCTTGGAGTCACTCGAACCATAGATGAACAATCCCGCGAACCGCCCACGAACGATCCCTCAAAATGAAGACCGAAAACACGACCTCTCTACTTGGTTACAAGCGTGCAATCTTCATGATCCAGTAGCGCTTCACCGTCCAGAGCTAATCGTCTCCGGAGAATTAGAGGAAGGAGATTAGAACGACACATGGATTATAATTACGAGGATTAAAGGAACTAGACCCAACACTAATTAGTCAAGTAGGACCAACTAGAACTAGAACTATAAGAACTAGAGGAGGCTCCAAAACTTGTGTGTCTCAATAGGGTCAATACCTCAAATATATATAGGTTAGAGCGGGA
The DNA here is from genome assembly GCA_039707655.1 of Elymus sibiricus. Taxonomy (NCBI): domain Eukaryota; kingdom Viridiplantae; phylum Streptophyta; class Magnoliopsida; order Poales; family Poaceae; genus Elymus; species Elymus sibiricus. The sequence goes on from CM077667.1 coordinate 114,182,986, forward strand.
GGGAGGGGCACCCACCAAGGAGGGAAAGTCTCTTGGGGCGCCGGCCAAGGGGGGGGGGGGGGAAGGAGTCCAACTCCTCCCCTAGTACGATGAGCCCCCCCCCCCCACACACACACATAAGGAAATGGGGGGGGGGGGCTCCACCACTTGGGCCCTTGTGGCCCAAGTTGCCTTCCACCTTAAGGCCTTTTTAGGCCCATTGATATTTTATTAAATATAAAATTATTCTAAATATTTTTAGACCATTTTGTATATAATTTAACATCCCGGAAGCATTTTCCACTTATAAATATTTATCGGTAATACCCGGTGTTATCAGATACTTCTCTGAAACCCTTCCGGACCCCGGAACGCTTCCGGATCCTCTCAAAACTATTCCGAATAGTAATAAAACAATTACACAAATAAATCTTCGATACTCTCGTCCTACCAACACTCAAAAGATCATGATTACCTAATGATTGTGACCCCGTAGGTTCGGTAACTCATGGACATGAACGGAACTCTTTCGTTCAATGACCGATAGCGGAACAGTGGACGCCCATATCAATCACTATGAGTACACGAAATATATTAGAGTGAACCATTGGTTACTATGTGATATTCCCTTTGCTTCGCGATACTTTACAAGACCCAAGAATCACCGGTATCCTCTTGTGTCATTCACATGCTCATTATACCGTTATTCTCATGATCAGTTTTGTTCTTCTTTGTCGTTGATATGTTCCGGTATCCCCGTGACATAGTCACTTGTGTCTGGCCAGACGATGACGGGTTCCGTCACACCGAAAGGGCCCTAAGAATATCTCTCCATTGTCGAAGGAGCAAATCTCACTCTCGAGCTATCTAGTCTCTTGTCAAACTTTCCGATGAACATGTAAGTTGTCGTTATGATCACCTAGTTACATATGACGTTTGAGCAACCCCAAAGCTCATCGTATGGTAATTAGTGACTTTGATACTCTCATGGTCAAAGGAACATAATTAAAACACATGTTAACACTCCATGTTATAATAATTGATTTCATACGATATTATCTCAAATTATAACAAACAAGTTTGGGTCGATTCAATATGATCGTTCTTCTAACGTCATACTCTCAATATTGTTTTAGGACTATCGTTATACTTAACGATATCCTAAGATCCGGAAAACATGATCACTAACAACACTTGAGCCAGTCTTAGAGGCAAGACTAGGAACCTTTGTTTTAACGTTTATCATTCCACACATCTGTATGTGTTTTCTACTGAATCACATATTTCAGAATCATAGCAGTTATAGCATAAAATATAAACTCTTAATTATGAATATGAAAATATAATAATACAATATGATTGCCTCTAGGGCATATTTTCAACAGAGGAAGGGCTAGGAGAGGACTTAGGGCGGCGGCGGCTAGGGTTCCTCCCTGTCGCCCACGGGAGCGACACGGGACGAAAGGGAGGGGAAATGGGTCATTCATAGGTTCCAGCTCCCTTCATGTCTACAATTGTTACTCTTAGTTGTGTCGCTTCTTGTACTTTCTTCTCGAGGCATGATTTCTCTGGGTCGGAACACACATTCAATGTGAGAATTTTCACTGATTGACTTGGTATGAAATGTTGTGGAGATGCAAAAATAAGAGCAAACCTAACTGTGAAACAAAAGGCAATAACATTGGGAATAGATGATAAAAAAGGATGCAAATTTGGACACGGAGTATCTATTCGTGAGCTCAAATGCCCCCTCACAAACAATAAGTTCAAAAAATATTAAAATTAAAATAATCTGAATTGTTTTGATAACAAACATTGATGAATTTTCTTACTTGCAAATTTTCATGACGAAAAAACATTCCTAATGCTCGGGAAGAAACATCAAAGGCCCAAATTGCTTTTGTATTGGACATCAAACTAAAATATTCAGTAATAGTTTATCCAGTGACGAAACATCAATGGCTATATAAGAAAGCATATTCTTAGCATTCGATTTGAGCATTCACAGAAACAAAGCGCATCTCATGCATTTGATAATAAAGAAACAAGCTAGTACATGTATGCAAACTCTCCACTCAAGACATCACCGGCGAGCCTGTGAATTCGCCTCCCCTCTGCCTGCCCCTACGGCAGCTGGTGGCGGGGAGGGGAATCTCGGTGCCAACAAAAATTAGATGGTTATTAGATTAAGCAAAGATTTTACCGTGAGCTTCAACCAACCGAGTTTTTGGTGGAAATACGAAGTCGCTGTTATAAATTGATGGTGAGTCGTTTACGAAAAGAACGATGAATCACAAATCAAGTTGACAATGACAATCACAATGAAAATCAGTATTATTTATCTGAACGACACACATCACAAATCAACTTAAGAATGCGAATCGTGGCCTTTCCATTGGAAGATTGGTCAAGCACATCTCCAAGCCGTAATAACAGTAACAAAATACACAATAGACTGATGTAAATAATATTTCATCTTCTCCTAACTCAATGGAAATCGGTCATGGGCTTGAGGCCCAATGCACGAACTAGAAGACGAGTGGGTAATAGCTTGGGTGATAGGGGGGCAGCCGTTGATGATCCTTGTAGTACATATACTTCCTTTCTGTCGCACATAGTGTGCTGCACTTGCACGGCATCGGCATCGCTGACGCTGCTAGGAAGGACTGGCCGATCGACTTGCCACCACAGAAAGTGAGGCATGGCCTAGAGGACTCCTCCGGATGAGTTGGCTTGATCTCAACGCTTATACCAATTTGTTTGCTTTTCAGGTCGGCCTCCATCTTCTCCCGCAACCTCTGAGAGAGGAACAAGCCCTGATTAGACAAAGACACGTCGAGGTCCGTCGTCGACCACCTGTCCACGCAGAAGGCAGGCATCTTGCCCCATCCGATGCTTCTGGCTGTGAATTTACCTCCGTCGTCGTCGTAGCCGTAGTAGACGATCACGTTGCTCTCCTCCTGGCATACTCGTCGTATGTGCTGCTTGTTGTTAACGTGGACACTGAGGTTGAAGGCCGGCGAGAGGGCAGGATTCTGCGAGGGGTCGAGCCCTTGGACGCCAGTAAACTTTACCGAGTACCCAGGCTCTAGAACATAAGTGAGGTGCCAGATGTAGATGGCCAAGCCTACAGAAATCGCCAGCAAGACGAAGAGCGCCAGCGTGCCCAGCCAAAAGGTCGTCTCATCGTCGTCGGCGGCGGCGGCATCGGCATCGGCAGGCTTATCTGGTTCTGGTTCAATGGCGAGGACGTAGTAGTCGCCGTAGTTGGCAGCTTCTTCTGCCATGGATACTGTCATGATAAACTCTCTCGCAGATCTCAAGGGCAAGCTTGGGTCTGCGGCCTTACATCTATATATGGGAGGACTTGAGAGATTTGTTCGTGTCCGAGACTCCGATTTCACCCCTTCGATTCGGGCAGCAGGGGATTGGTTCAAATTCGAGTCGGAACTCGGAAGTCCTGAATCCTGATGCGATCGGACTGCAAGGGATTGATCTGAACCGACATCGATTCTGCTCCTGGCTGATCGACTCGTCCCGCCTGCGTGTATATATATATAGCTACAGAGGTCCGTCCGTTGATAAACTTGGACACCCCTTGGTTATTAAGTATACAAAATCATGGAATTTCCGTCTGCGAAGGCATTGGTTTGGGAGAAAGCCAAATGGCTGCTGCTCTTGCTTGCCATCGTTTTCTCCCTCGCCTTGTTCCTCCTGCTTGTGTTCGAGCTTGCATCCCCTCACCTGTCTGAGATCATCCAGGCAAACTATGCGGAGGAAGGGTACCACCAAGTGGAGATCACCGGCATCGAGGCAACGCCGCAAGACGCGACGTGCTTGCGCCTCAACCTCGCTGCACGCGTCACCAGCCGCTACAAGCGCCACGAGATGTGCGTGACTGACTGGGAGGCTGACATCTGGCACGACGGGACACACCTTGGTAAGGCTTACTTCCCCAAGACCTGCCTGGAGAAGATGACAGGCGGCGGCGACAGTGACGACATCAACCGGGTTGGACGGGCTAAGCATGGCAACGCAACATCAGGGATGCTTCAAGTCGAGATGTCACAACGTACCGATTTGCTGTTTGGTGATCGTAGGGGTCAAACAGGATGGCACTGGCTATGGTGCAAGGCCACGTTGGGTGGGCAATCTCAGCAGTCCCCCTCCCCCTGCCGCATCTACCATCTCACCCTGGCAGAGACTAGTGATAAAAGGTTCTCTTTTCGCCTGGGAAAGTGATACAGGTTTGATATGGCGCCGCACTATTAGTTGATCGATGAGATTACGTGGGGTTATTTTATTTTTCTTGGCAGCCATGTTGTAGTACTTCTAATGAAATCATGCATGTGTGTTATTCATGTGACCGGTTTCTCCTGCTCGCTAATAATGGAAATAGGAAGACTTGCAACTTGCAAAACCGAGGCCAAAAACTGGATATGATGTGTTAATGTACGCACATGTATGCATGTGTTAAAGCATGTTGTTACGCTTGTATCCGGACTATGACTCTTGGTTAAACGTACATCACATGGATTCTTGTTCTTTTTGGACAAGCATGGATTCTCGTGCCCCTTCTCTGAAGTTTTGGGCTTGTTAAATAAAAACAAACTGTAATTGTTCAGTAGACTTAAATCCTATACTATATGGGTCTGTCTAAGACTCATCTAGACTTAAATCCTATACATAATTATGTCTCATCTAAGTATGACATCAAGATTAGTTTGTGACCCTCTTATGTATGTATGTATGTTTGTTTGTTTGTCTTGGGCTGTTTATTCGTTCGCTGCGCTCACGGACCCAGCCCGACTAGACGATAATATCCAGGCGCTTCTAAGACAAGTTCATCAACGCTGTTTTTCTTTTCTGTTTTAAAACCAGTGAGCTTGCCCACGTTGCTCAGTCGCTAGGTTAAGCATGCTCCTGTAGCCTAGCTTACCTAATACTGTGATTTGTCGTTTTCTTTTTCCTTTTTGATTTTTTCTCTTTCAGGTATGTGCTTTTCTTCTTATTATCTTTTTTCCTTTTTAACCTTTTCTTTTTTTATAATATTCTGTAGTTGTGACGCACCCAAATTTCGACCGTATGCTAAACATTCACGCAATGCAATGCGTACGATCAAGATTAGGGACTCACTGATTGATATCACAACACAACACTAGACACAAATTAAAGTCATACAACTTCATATTACAAGCCAGGGGCCTCGAGGGCTCGAATACAAAGCTCGACAAGCACGAGTCAGCGGAAGCAAATAATATCTGAGTACAGACATAAGTTAAACAAGTTTTGCCTTAAGAAGGCTAGCACAAACATAAGCAGCGGATCGAAAGAGGCGAGGCCTCCTCCCTGGGAACCTCCTAACTACTCCTGAGCGTCGGCACTCTCCACGTAGTAGTAGGCTCCGGCGGTGGTGTAGTAGTCGTCTCCGGCATACTCCATCTCCTGGGCTCCGTCATCTGAACGCGGTAATCGTATCGAGGGGGAAAGAGAATGCAAAGCAGCGGTGAGTACTCATCCAAAGTACTCGCAAGACTGACATTAGAACTATGCTAAGTATGCATCAATATCAAGGGATGGGGTTATATCTGGACTGACTGCAGAAAGAAAGAATAGGGAGAAGGCCTAGTCCTATCGAAGACTAGCATCTTCAGCATCTTGCAGCATTAGAAGAGAGTAGACTGGTATCTCATACATGGTCATATTATTGTAGCAATTTTATTAAGTAACCATGCCCAGAGATTCTTCCTCGACTCCCTGCGAGGAAGCAATCCCGGGGCCACATTCATCTCAAATTTAAGTCACTGTTATATTTGTAGAAGGTCAAGGTACAACTCCAAGTCGTCCTGTTACCGTGGACACGGCTATTTGAATAGATGAATTCATCCCTGCAGGGGTGCACCGCATTTGCAACACGCTTGCTCACCTCCGGCCGGACACACTTTCCTGGGTCATGCCCGGCCTCGGGATAGCAACACGTCGTCGCCCCACCTAGGCTCAACAGAGAGGCCAGCACGCCGGTCTAAATCCTAAGCACACAGGGGTCGTGGGCCCACTTGCCCTACGCGCTCCTGCACGATGCGTACGCGGCCGAGGTCAGCCCTAGCACACTCTAGTCCAAGAGATGTACCGTCCAGGCCACTCGGGCACGCGTCGCTCCATTGCTGACGTCCGAAGAGCTTCGGCTGATACAACGACGCTGAGTACCCATAAGTTCTCCCACGCGATGGTTTGGTGCGTAAAAAGGCCAACGACCCAACTCAGATCAAATACCCAACCCATTAGCATTTTATTAATGCGGGGCAAGCGCGACCCATAAATTGCGGTCCCGTCGCCCCGTCTCGAGGATGTGTGGCAAGGGCCTCTCCTGCCTGTCCACGCTTCATCATCATGAAACCATGGATACCCCTCAGGGCCGACCCATCACCAACATGTTTCTGTAACCAGGTCATAGTAACTGTGTGTATAAAACATCAAGACGGAACCTGAGGAATCACCCTCAAAGGGTCCCGCTCGATGAAAACCGTCAAGGTGGACTTAGAGGAATCACCCTCGAGGGTTCCACACTTGAGGGGTTGCACGACAGAGTCATCGTCGGGAGTGGTGAAGGAGAAATCACCCTCGATAACCACAACCGACTAGCTGCACTACAGAGCTAGCATCATGAGTACTTCACGAGGTGTCACCCTCGGTACTCGATAGTAGCGCTGCAGAGTCTTACAACTAAGGGGTGTGCGGTGATGTGAGGGGCCTGGCTCGTCGGTCGGTTGACCGAGTCTTCGGATCTTCGGGTCGTCGAGTCGTCGATGAAGAAGCAAGGGCAACTGGGACTAAGGGGTCACTGGGGATTCACTGATCAACCTATACTAAACAGTTGATATTGTTGCAGGTATAGTAGCAGTTTATCGAAAGCAGGCTATGCATCAGAATAGGAGCTAACTAATACAGTAGCAAAATCTAATGCAAGAATAAGAGGGAAAGGAATGGGCGATATCGGAATGCTCAAGGGGAGGGGGGTTGCTTGCCTTGCTGCTCTGTGAAAAAAGGCTGATCGTCAACGGCGTAGTCGTACCCGGCAGCACCGTCAGTCTCGGGGTCTACCGGTAAGAAGAGGGGGGAGAAACAATAAATATAAAGCAGACAAATGCATCTCGAAGCATGACATGGCAATATACAGAGCTAGGCATGCACTAAAGTAGTATTACACGTCGTAGACGGGTCGGAAGAATATCTGACGATATTTCCCGGGTCTCTGGCTATTACCGGACAAACGAAATCGATGGAAAAGTTCCATGTTCGCTATGATAGGAGCACGTGGCGGACGAACGGACTGCTTGTTTGGATTCGTCTCGTCGTTCTGAGCAACTTTCATGTATAAAGTATTTTCATCCGGACTACGGTTTATTTTATATGATTTTATAAAGATTTGGCAATATTCTGAAATTATTATTAATTCAAATTAAAACAGAAATACTAAATGTACCCAGCCGTAGCTAGCCTATGTGTATGACCAGTGGGACCAGGGGGTCCAGTCAGCATGCCTAGTCAGCAGTTGACCAGTCAATAGTTGACTGGTCAACAGGGTCAATGGACCCACAGGTCATAGACTACTTTGACTAGCCAGATTAATAAAACTAATTAATCAGATTACTAATTAATTAATTAACTTATTAACATTATTTATTTATTTTGAAACACTTTTTCCTTTTTTCTTCTTCTTTTTTTTCTTTTAAAACAGAGCATGTGGGGGGGGGGGGGGGGGGGGGGGGGGGGTTATTAGAAAATGGGGGATTAACCCCCGGTAATCAAATCGGGCCGGCCGTGCTGGGCTCGCACGGCGCTAGGAGGCGCCGGCGGCCGAGGCAGGAGGCCGCGTGGGCCGGTGGGAGGGGAGCGGCGGCGGCTCGGCCGCGGGTGGTCAGGCGGAGGCGGAGCGGCGGCCAGGGGCGCGGCCGGGCGCGTGCGGGCGAGCGCCTGGACGCGGGCGCGGTCGTGGCCGGGGCGGGCTAGCGGCGCGGGATCAGCGAGCAGGTGGTGGCCGCGAACGCAGGCCGGCGAGGCGCGGGCGCGGCGGCAGCAGGAGGCGGCGCGGCAGCGGCGGGTGGCGGTGGGGAGCGACGGCGTGTGCGGCTGCAGCAGCGCGTGGCTGCAGGGGGCGCGGCACGGGCGAGCAGCCGCGGGCGGAGTCGGACGCCGGCGTGGGCTCGCGCGGGCGGGCGCGTGCGGACGAGAGAGGGGCGACCGCGGGGTGAGCGCGACCGGGGCAGCGCGGGAGCAGCCCGGGCCTGACGAGCGTGGGGTGCGGGTGCGCGGGTGCGCGGGTGCGATGGGGGCAGAAGGGGCGAGGCGAGCCGGGAAGAGAGAGGAAAGAGGCCGGGGGCCCTCACCGGCGGTGCAGGGGGGCAGGAGCGGCGAGGCTCAAAGAAGCGGCTTGGGGAGGAGGACGGGGACGGAGTCCGGCGACGACGACGGGGAGCAGCAGCGTCGGGGCGGCTCGGCCGCTACGGGCCCGAGCTCCAGCTCAGGCAGAGAGAGGGAGGGACGAACGGGGCGCGAGGGGGAGAGGGAGGGAGCTAGGTCAGTGGGGAGGGGTCGTCCGCCGGCTTTATAGGGGAGGGACCGGCGTCGATGGCCGGCGCGTGGCCGGGGTGGCGCCGTGTCGGCCATCCCCTTTCCCTGGCCCCTGTAGCGAGAGGTGGGGGATGGCTGGGGAGGAGTTGGGCCGGCTCAGAGGAACAGGAGGAGGGCTTTCCTTTTTCTTTGATTTTTGCTTTCTTTTCTTTTAAACAGTTACTGTTTGCAAAGCTTTTTAAATACCAAATGGTTTTAAAAAAATATGATAGCTTGCCCATTATTACAAAAGCAATATTAGGCAGTTCCCCAAAAAGTTTGAGACCATTTGAAAAATATTTGGAATTTTTATAATTCAAAAGGCAATTAAATAATTGTTTTGGCCTCTGTTATAACTGCTTTAGAGGCACCAAAATATTTTATAAAATGCTGGTTCAAATTTTATAAATACCAGGTGAATATTTGTAACCCAAACATGATTTTTGTTTTCAGGTTTGCAAAAATTATTTAACCCACTTTTGAATGAATTTTGAAAATCATTAGGGATTTCAAATGAGATATGATTTCATTGTGATCATGCACTGTTTAGCAAAATGGATTAGCTTAAACTTGGCCATTACTGTAGCTTAATTACAAGGATTACTGTAGCTGCAAATCCAGGGCGTCACAGTAGTATAATTTCTCTAATATATGGTAAAGAAAAATTAAACTACCCAATGAACTTTTTGTAATATACAGTGAACATTTGTTCAAATACACGCCGAACAAATTTGTAATATACCATGAACACTTTTTATATACAGTGACATTTAAAAATGAGCCCGACCCCTAGTTGCGAGCCGATGGTTGACATGCGGCTGGGTTTCGGTTGCGAGTCAATTGTTGAGTTATAACTGGTTCAAAGCGCAAAATACGAAAAAAACACGAGCCCGACCCCCCTAGTTGCAAGCCGATGGTTGACATGCAACTGGGTTTCGGTTGCGAGTCAATTGTTGAGTTGCAACTGGTTCAAAGCCCAAAAAACAAAAAACAAACACGAGCCCGACCCCCCTAGTTGCGAGCCGAGGGTTGACATCCAGCTGGGTTTCGGTTGCGAGCCGATGGTTTACATGCAGCTCGGTTTCGGTTGCAAGTCAATTGTTGAGTTACAACTGGTTCAAAGCCCAAAAAAACAAAAGAATACACGAGCCTGACCCCCTAGTTGTGAGCCGATGGTTGAGATGCAGCTGGGTTCGGTTGCGAGCCGATGGTTGACATGAAGCTGGGATTCGGTTGCAAGTCAATTATTGAGTTGCAACTGGTTCAAAGCCCAAAATAACAAAAAAAAAAACACGAGCCCGACCCCCCTAGTTGTGAGCCGATGGTTGACATGCACCTGGGTTTCGGTTGCAAGTCAATTGTTGAGTTGCGACTGGTTCAAGGGCAAAAAAAACGAGCCCGACCCCCTAGTTGCGAGCCGATGGTTGACATGCAGCTGGGTTTCAGTTGCAAGTCAATTGTTGAGTTGCAACTGGTTCAAAGCCCAAAATAACAAAAAAAAACGAGTCCGACCCCCTAGTTGCGCTGCGGTGGTTGACATGCAGCTGGGTTTCAGTTGCCAGTCAATTGTTGAGTTGCAACTGGTTCAAAGCCCAAAATAACAAAAAAAAACACGAGCCCGACCCCCCTAGTTGCGAGCCGATGGTTGACATGCAGCTGGGTTTCTGTTGCGAGTCAATTGTTGAGTTGCAATTGGTTCAAAGCCCCCTAAAAAAACACGAGCACGACCCCCTAGTTGCGAGCTGATGGTTGACATGCAGCTGGGTTTCGGTTGCGAGCCGATGGTTGACATGCAGCTGGGTTTTAGTTGCAAGTCAATTGTTGAGTTGCAACTGGTTCAAAACCTAAATAACAAAAAAACACGAGCCCGCCCCCCTAGTTGCGAGCCAATGGTTGACATGCGGCTGGGTTTCGATATCAAGTTAATTGTTGAGTTGCAACTGGTTCAAGCGCGAAATAACAAAAATAAAACGAGCCCGACCCCCTAGTTGCGACCCAATAGTTGTCATGCAGCTGGGTTTTGATTGCAAGTCAATTGTTGAGTTGCAACTGGTTCAAGAGCAAAAAAAAACACGAAAAAAAGTTGCAACGGGACAAAGGTTGCTAGTGAATGGTTGAATTGCAAAATGGTTCGAATGCATACAACAAAAATCAAACAAAACACACCCCTTCCCCCTAGTTCCGAATCGATAGTTGACATGCAACGGGGCAAAGGTTGCTAGTCAATGGTTGAATTGCAAAATGGTTCGAACGCATACAACAAAAATCAAACAAAACACGCCCCTTGCCCCCTGGTTCCGAGTCGATGGTTGACATGCAACGGGACAAAGGTTGCTAGTCAATGGTTGAATTGCAAAATGGTTCGAACGCATACAACAAAAATCAAACAAAAACACGCCCTTTGCCCCCTAATTCCGAGTCGATGGTTGACTCGCAACGGGACAAGGTTGCTAGTCAAATGGTTCAATTGTAAAAAAAACGAACGCATACAACAAAAATCAAACAAAAACACGCTCCTTGCCCCCTAATTCCGAGTCGATGGTTGAATTGCAATTTGTTCAACCGCAACAACAAAAATCAAACGAAAGAACGTCGCTCTGCTCCTCTAGTTGTGACTCGATGGTAACATCCAATTGGGGCGCTACCAACAAATAATAAAATGAATAAAAAAGGTATGGTACGCAAAATGTATCTATTAATAAGATGAGTGAAATTAATAAACATGAATAAAAAGAAAAAAAAACTTGAATAAAAAAAAGGTATCTATATTTAATAATGAATGTCCCAGGTGTGGTACGCAAAAAGTTGTTCAAAAACGCAAACAAAAATCAACAAAAAAGAACAAGGGCAGGGGAAGAAGGGGAGAAGACTGATGACTCAAGGGAGGTTGCCACATCGATCTAATTTTTTTTCGAGACATGCCACATCGATCTAATACTGTTGTTGGGCTGTTATCCTGGTATTATAGACAAAGCCCAACACAAACAAAACCAGTGCAGCTGGCCCACCAAAAACAAACAGTTAAATCTACCCCCACTGTAGGCCTCCAGCCCAACAGACGCCAGATCCATCCCGCCCCCGCTGTAGGCCTCCCACCAGCCCGACAGAACCAGCCCGACACACCAGCGTGACTGAGCTAAAGCCCAAACACAAACAATGGCAGCGCCAGCCCAACAAAGGCAGAGCACCACAACTTGAGGCGGATCGATTCCAGACGCGGGCGATCATAGGAGTGCGAAAATTAAAGACACGATGGAACGGACGGCTGAACAGTTAGATGTGAGATCACTAAAAAACATCTAGATGTGAATTAGTCATTACGATACTATATATATTTTAGCCTTCCATGATTCAACAAAAATGTTTGCTTGACGTCATGGCAATGATGTATTGTGTGCCTCGTGAAGGTCACGGGTTCCTATTTTAATTAATCTTTTTTGGCATAAAAAATAATCTTTTTTTCACTTTCATTCGGGTTGATCCATAAAAAAGTCAGTTTTTTTAATAAAATGCCATGACAGACCAAGAATATATATTCCCTTTAATAGTAGGTATAGTATATATAAAGTATAGATATGGACTTTTATATCTGCCTACAGGTTGTTAGCGTCGTGATTTTTAATAGGAGGGGGTGGATGAAAGTTACAAAAAGGGGGGAGGGAGGGGCGGATGAGAGGTTGCGTTTCAATACTGGATGAGCCTGTCGATATCTAATATGGTGGGCAAGCGTCCGCCGGCTGGTATTTTTAAAAGATCGGTCGGATCGCGAGCCGTCGGATCCACCGTCATCGAGCGGCTGACCGGCACGCTCGACCATTCAACGGAGCTAATGTTCCATAACCTTTGCAACCTAGGTTGTGTTGCAGAAACTTCTGCAATAAAGGTTATGTAATAGAATTGTTTCACAACACACATCATGTTGCGGAATCATCTGTATTTTTTAATTTTATTTTGCAACAGAGATCACATTGCGGAAACATCTGTAGATTTTTTTTACAATAGAGTCCATGTTATAGGAATTTTTGAAGACGAACGAGAAAAAAGAAGAAGTGATGGGTCTCGGTCGTCAATGATGGAGACAAGATGAGCGGTGATAGGCCCCACATGGGACCGTGGTGCGCATCTGAGGTGGCAAACGGTACGTCGTAATCGGTCGGCTGGCAGAAATATTTTCTCATATCTAATCTAGTTAGTCATGATGAGCCCATTAAAAAATTAGCATCCGCAGTGCCTTGCAAACCTCTTGCAACACAATGCCATTTGTTCTCAGAGGTGGATTTCATTGGTGATGGCTTCTGTTAGTTCTGTGAAATACTCAGTTAAGTTTAATGGAAAAGTCTTGGGTTCTTTTTACCCCCCCCCCCCCCCCCCCAAGGCTTGTGTCAAGGTGGATCCTACATCTCCATTTATATTCCTTTTTGTTGTTGATGCCTTGTCTACCTTGGAAGTATACGAGGGAGGAAGGATTGGTGGGCGTTAAGATTTTTCGGAGTGCCCCGAAAATTTCATACCTGTTATTTGCGGATGTTTCGTTGCTTTTCTTCAAAGCTACACAACAGCAGGCAGCTACGATTAAGGGTTTGTTGAACACTTATGCGATTTCAACGGGGCAACTCATTAACCCCTCGAAGTGTCCCATCCTTTTCTCTGATAACTGCCTGGGCATGGCGGCGGAAGAGGTATAAAGTACACTGAAAATTACACAACAGGTGTTTGACCTAAAGTATTTGGGGTTGCGAGTCCCTGATGGAAGAATTAATAAGGGAATGTTTGAAACTGTTCAAGCCAGGCTAAGTAAACGACGGGTTGACTGGAGTGAGCAATATGTAACCTCCGGTAATAAGGAAATCTTGATCAAGTCTGTAGCTCAAGCTATACCCACTTATGTCATGAGTGTGTTCCGGCTGTAGGCATCGGTTTGTGATGATTTGACACACGGGATGAGACAATACTGGTGGGGAGTGGAGAGAGGAAAAAGAACGATGGCCTGGCTGAGTTGGGATAAAAAGATGCTCCCTAAAGCTAAGGGTGGCATGGGCTTCCGGGATATGCGTGCCTTCAACCAAGCTCTCCTCGCAAAGCAGTCTTGGCGTCTCATTGAAACCCAGAATAGTTAGTGTGCACGCTTCTCTGAGTAAAGGATTATCCAAACGCTAACCTATTGGACACAGTTTTTACATGAAATGCACCCGTGGTTTGGAAAGGTATAGAACATGGAGTTGAGCTGCTGAAGAAAGGTGTGATTTGGCATGGGGGGGACGGTAGGAATATTCGTACATGGCGTGACTCGTGGATCCCTAGAGGCCCTACTTTTTGACCAATTACACCCAATGGCAATTGTAGGCTGCACTTTTTGGCGGATTTCCTGAACGAATATGGTGCTTGGAACACCTAGTTATTGTACGAACACTTTTGGCCAATGGATGTTCGTGAAATTTTGAAAATTCGCACATCGCCTCGACAATGTGAAGATTTTATTGGTTGGCTATGATTGAGCATGATGACATGTTCGTGTGAGGTGCGACGAGTTCTCATCCAAATGGTGAAAGGGAGTTATGGAGTTTAATTTGGAAGTCTCAAGTTCCACAAAAAATGAAGATTATTGGTTGGACAACTGTTGCCTAAGCAGCAACCAGAAAAAACAAAGTTCAGCGCCACATATATACATGTGCAACATGTACGTTGTGTGGAGTTGAGGAGGATAGCAGTTTCCTGCACTCATCACATGCAATCATGCACTGTTGCTGTGGGAACATATGAGAAGGGTTTGGTCGCTGCCGCCAAAAGAAAATTTAGTGGATACAGGGCCTGATTATGGCTTCTCCAAGTAGTTGTGAGCTGCTCGGACAATGGGCGCAGCATGGTAATTCTGTTGATATTGAGTATTTGGCAAACTAGAAATGATGTGTCCCATGGAAAGGACGATGTTGAGATTTCTGTAGAATTTCTACAGAGCTATTGGCAGTCCCTGTACAATGCTAAGTACTACTCGTATGAGGAGATTCTTCGGGGAAAGATGTCGTTAGTTTTTTAGGAGGAGATGCCATCGCCGAGGCCTACTAGACCTATATTGTCTTGGTCAGCACCGCCAGAGGACAAAACAACTCTATCAGTGGATGGTTCATGTTGGACGCGTGATGGCACGACGGCTGCAGGTATGATATTAAGGAGACATGACAAGAGTGCCACTTTTGGAGCTTACAGAGTCTTGTTCCATTGCAATGACGCTCTCGAAGCAGAAATATATGCAACGATGCAAGGGATGGCCCTTGCAATCCAACACACGGACCTCCCTATAATTGTCCCGTCGGATTCGACGACTCTTTCAATATTTACCGGAGATTCACTGGATCGCTCTGCATATGGACACTTGGCTTTGGAGATCAAGTCTTTACTCGTATATCAAGAGTTTATTCCCCACAAAGTTCACCAAGACCAAAATAGAGTTACAGATTGTTTGACAAGATATAGCCGTACTGAAAGTAGCACAGATGTTTGGCTACATAGAGGGGCCCCATGTATCGGGTATCTATTGCCTCTTGTCTGTAACTCTCCAATTTTGGAATAAAACTCTCTTTTACCCCGCAAAAAAAAAACTGATGCGGGCTCCATGTTATACCCTTCGGTCCAACGAGAGTGCCATCCCCAAGCCTGCAAAGATCATCGGTGCCAATTTGACTTAGGGCAACTACACAACTTTCAGCAATAGATTGCACTACTCATTAGCAGCGAGCGGTGTGTCACGCCCCCTATGTTGACCAAGTCATCGGCGATGGTGGACGACGACAGTGATCCGATAGAGTTGTGTGTGTGCTAGCGTGTGGATCTACTATTTTATATTCAATTCAAAATTAAAATTTCATCCGGAACCATACATTTACAAATCTAGTGATCCACATGGATATGTAATCACTACATCTATCACTTCATAGATTGATTGATGTTGTATTGTTAATGATGTAAGGTATTGGAAAGAGATTCCACCCATGAAGACTAATATGAGTATATGCATGAACCCTTGTGCTACAGGACTCGATCTATGTCTCACCACCTCATCGTTCCCATTCCATTTCTAAAAAAGCAAAACTAGACTTGGTATTGCTTCTGTGAATACCTTCACTTTATTGAGCAAGATTATTTCTACATGGATTGCATCATTTGAGTTCAGTTCGAGTGTTGTTCCGAGTTCACTATGGCCATGATCTTCGGATCGAAATGATTCGAAACATTGTTTGCAACTTAATTGAGAAATTTATGTTGACAATTGTAGACTTTTAGTTATGTCTTTATCCATAACCTACAGATGCATATATAGTTGATGGAAATATCGTTACCCATGATGATTGTTCCCGATTTCTCGATGTGGTTGAGTCAGGTTTTTCGATGTCCCGACAAATATGTGCACTATATCCTGGGTTGATGGACATTCCTCATCCAGTGGGTGTATACTAACCATTACAATTATGCCAATATGAAGTAACAAAAGTCCACATTTTAACCCCGAACTAACCACTTAGTCCTATTTACAACCCTTATCTTTAAAACCGGTTGTATTACACTCTCAAATTACAACAAAGTTCAAAAAACAACCCTCGTCTCTCGTTTTTGGGTTGTTGGACCAGTCTTGATCGAGTCAACACTACTGCAGGAATGCACAGCAGTGGCGGTTGCAAAAAGCCTAGTAGTGGCGGGTCAGGCTCTCAGGGCTGCCTGCCACTGACCTCCTGCCACTGCTATTATGGCAATAGTGGCGGGCTGCCGCCCGCCACTGATCACAGTGCTGCAATGGCGGGCATAAGTTATCGCCCGCCACAACTATAATCTCTACATGCCACTATTGTGTGTATTAGTAGTGACATGCACCTTTGCCGCCCGCCACTAGTAGTGATGTCGACATATAGACAAATTGCTGAGTGATAGCATTTTTTTGTTGTCGTGGCAACATTTTAATGGCACTGAAGCAGTATTTTGCACTCAATCCTCCCATTGCATTCAAACAATCATATTACAACGGTGTTACAATAATTAAGATTATTAATGAAGCAAACATACAGTATAAGAAGTGTAGGACAACAAATAAACATGTAAAATTCTCAACTCATAAAATGAAAAACGAATCAAGATGTTTTGAAGCATTGTATCACTCGCAATCGATTACCGCAATATGTCTTTGACTCGATGAAGTCGTTCTTCATGTCGCTCTAGCTGGAAGTGAAACTTAGCATCCTTATTTACAACCTCTCTGTTGATGATTCTGGCCAACACCTTTTGGAGGCGGCTATGCTTTGTTAATAGTTCCCCTCACTACAAGAAATATGCTATCTTGTGACCCTCTATATTGGTCCCTGAATGGTCAATGTTTCTCATTTGTGACCTTTTTGAGACCAAAAACAGTTGGTGCAAAGCTGACCATCTTTAATGAAACTTAATGTCGTTCTTACAACCAACTGTTTTGGTCACTTGCTGTCTGCCCAGACCACTTCAGATCCAACGTGGCAAGCTGACGTGGCAAAATTGTGACCTTATAAATTGGTTGTAGATTAGAATCAACCCGGTCCAGTTCAGCCATCTATATGGGCCAAGCCCAAAAATTCAACCCATTTAATATATATTTTTCCTGTTAATTTTGGTTAGCTACATGGGCTTGGCCCAATATTTTTGCCTTTTTATTTTCTAAGGCATGGATCCATTTCTTTTGATTTCCAGCTTTTTGTCTCTAGTTTTCAGATGGGTCCCAATTGTCAGATTTTTCCTGGCAGTGGGTCCAGATCGTAAGGTTCTAGATTTTTCATAGCTTATTAATAAACAATATATATCAAATAGAAAGAAGAGAGAAAGAATATGAAAATCTTCAAATAACAGCTAAAATAAGTTTATTACAATATTCTATACAAAACAGAACACATGAAAATCCATACACTCGTTCACATGACAACCAGTTTAACCATCGAATCTTGCATACCAAGGAACTTCAAACTTCACCCAGATATAACCATACAATATTCCACACAATCACAAATATTGCTATCTACAAATAGAACGCTCTTCCAATATAAAAGCTAGCCACTCTTGGATACCACGGAACATGCTCTTTAACATGGGAAGATGTCATCAATGGAGTTCTACCAACTACACAAGTTCCATTCACCTACAAGAACAGAATGGAATATCAAGTACTTGCATTGTTCAAGAAGATTACAACCAACATATATATGTAGAAGTACATCAGGAAAGATGATGGAGCAAATCGGACAACAGATATAGCAAGTAAACAACCCAACAAGTGGGTGATGACAACAAGCAAAAAAATACTCCCAGGTCTGGACAAAAATTGTGTCAGATCAAGCAGAAGATAATAAGGCAGTAAACATGTGGTCATGTCCTCTTGACCCTCTTTAGATCAAGTAATCTACATAGCTTCAATTTTCTTTGTGCTTTACAGCAAAGAGCAAAACTAAGGAGAGCAAGCAAAGCAAAGCATAGTTGATGACGGAGTGGTGAATTACCTCGATGGCGTACTTGATGGTGATGTCGGTCCCTCTCAAGGAAGTAGTGGTCATCCACGAACATAAGCATAGAAAAGAAAACATGATTTCAGCGAAATTAAAAGTGTTGATGAAAGCAGAATAACAGTGCAGTAGATTAGCTCTTAGTATGGATGAACATCACCAAATTAAACAAGATGGTTGTTCAAGTTTCTAAACAAGTAGTCATGATTATAGTTTGTTATCATCGTCTAAATTCTCCAACATGGACAAAATGAATTAATACTGCTGAATGTGATACCAATGAAGCAAATTCTAAAAGATACACATGCAAGGCTTAATTAACCAACATTGTCATTCTATAAACACAGAGAAAACTCAACGATAAGGTGTACAGTTATTACCATATAACCTCGGAAACATACCTACTGTCCACATATTTCATAATGTAAACAGCAAAATGTTACAGGAAATAGATTGCTAAGCATTGATGTCCTTCTTTCAAGCCAGCACCAACATAACACCCTCACTATAACAAGATCCACACAAACAACCATCTGCAGCAACCGTACACAGAAAACAACCATGATCAGAGAGAGTGTGATTACCTTGACGCCGTAAATCTTAGAAGACACCTCGTGTGCGAGGAAGTCCTTGTCGTCCATCGCCAAGCAGCAGGATGCTGGTGGAGCATCCCTCACCGAGCCAACAGGAAGTTTTACATATAGTTAGAAAAACTAGAAACATACAACATGGACTACCACAACATAGCATTGACGGAAAAAAAAGTAAGAGCATGTAACTGAACCTCCTACAGTTCAAAGTGTGTTAAGTATGTGAAACAAATCATTTTTTCTCTTTCAGCATGATAGTCCATAAAACATAACTTACTAATTACAGGTTTACTAACTATAGGCCGTGTTGTCGCCCACCAAAAGCATTAGGCAATGAAGAATAATATATTTCCAATGCAATTCGTTAGCCGACCACCAATATGATAGTCCATGTGGGTATTACATCAGGGACAAGCCAACAGATAAGTGCATATGACAAGAAACAAGACCAGAGAGGTCGTACAACACATGGCACTTGCTCCATGACACCAACCAAGCAAAGAATGCACAAACAAGAAGCGCACCTTCTTCAACGTCTCATCATCGGTCATGATAGGTGTGTTGGTTTGTGGTTGACGAGACTTCCTTCTTGTCATGCTTAGTCATGATCTGTATAGAGAAAAGAGGGAGGGGAGGAACATCAAATAGAGCATGTATGGAACATCACAATGACAGTACTGCGATCACTCAAGTAATCCTAACGAGGCACAAACCTCACAATGTTGCCAACAAGGCAAGAACCTTGTTGATCTTGTCCTTGAAGTTCTCTAACTCCAGGTTGTTCCACTGCAGCTCGGTATTTGCTCAACCGTGTGTGTACATGCATCAAGGCATACATAAAATATTCAAGTTAATATTCTCGGCTAACTGTGGTGTAATCAAAATAATTACTTAAGGACTTTGGGTTAAAATTGATTTTAGATATCAAAATTTGCAGCGCTCATTTCATCTATCTTAAGATAAACTTGAGGTAAATTAGTAGTAAGGATATTAGGTACAAGCTAGGTGAAACACAAACGAAGTCCTATTGTATTTATGGAACCCAACTTGTTTAAACTAGGGCAGGTCATTCAGCTTGTACAATCTAGCAGTCTAAAAACAGAGAAATATGTTCATTCTCAGTTACACATTAATTAGAATACAAATGAAAGACACTAATATAAGCAAGAACTTGCAACAAAGTATACATTAAATATATTGTAGCATCTCTAGCATGGTTGTTGTTTGCATATTAAAACCAATGATTGACAACTATGGATCATAGCCGATAAATTTGCATCTGATGCTACAACTTAATTTCAGCACATGACAAGACCAGAAGCATGGCATCAATAGCAGCATCAACAACATATACTAACATACTAAATTGATGGACTCCCATCCATCCATGAGAGAAGAGAGTAACTTTGGGTGATGAAGAGAGGAGAATGCCTCCATGGCACATCCTGCTCGAGCACTTGAGCGGTAGAGGAAGATCATGGCGTGGTGGATCTGCAAGGTAGAAGAGACGAGGTGAGGAGGAGGGGGGGTCATGGAAAATAAGAAGGGGCTTGGGGAGGGACGAACCAGAAACCCTAGCCTCCTCTGCTGCTGCGTGGTTGTGCCATGTCGAGGAGGCTGACCGAGAGACGGAGGTGACATGGGGGCGGCGGATCCCGTCGAACAAGAGCGGAGAGGTTGTCGGCGACACCTCGCCCGAAACCCTAGCCCCAGCTAGATCGCGATGGATCTCCCTCCCTCGAGTTCTTCTCTCCCTTCTGGTGAGGGAAGGGGAGGGGCGGGAGGAGGAGGGCGTGGGGGAGGCTTTGGAAGGCGGCGAGCTCCACCGGAGGAGGGTGGCGGCGGCGAACTAGAAGGGAGGAGGCGAGCTCTCACTCTCGCTCTCTCTCAATCGGGCGAGACCGCAAGGTTCGAGATGTTCGGTGGGATAGATGGATGGATGTGGGGATGAAGAGATAGATGCATAGATGGATGGATGGATGTGTGACATGTCATCGATCCATGGCACAAACCTTTTCACCAATGAGAGTTAAGTTTATTTTCTAAGTGTCAAAAATGTTTTTTTTGTGAAGAACCTATCAAATTTTTGTTGCAAAATTAGAACTCATAATTTTCTAAAAATATTAGA
This sequence comes from Elymus sibiricus, assembly GCA_039707655.1. Taxonomy (NCBI): domain Eukaryota; kingdom Viridiplantae; phylum Streptophyta; class Magnoliopsida; order Poales; family Poaceae; genus Elymus; species Elymus sibiricus. The sequence goes on from CM077667.1 coordinate 114,203,802, forward strand.
CCACATTTTAAGTATAATTGACCAAATGGTTGCATGTCAAATGGTTTCAATACACCTCTCGTGAAACAGACAAATTTCCGCCGATTCAGTAGGAAGCGGGTCAAATTTGAACTATAGCTGCCTCATAGTTTGCTCTTTATTTTTTCCAAAAATCGTTTCTAGGTACATAAGTATCTATTTAATCGGAGACACTCCATAAGTTTTGCAACATTCAACCCCTAGCTACGAACGGTCATGCCCGTCGTTTTGACCGTATTTAGAAACGGGCATAAGAAATTCAAAAAAATCAAAAAATTGAAAACCTTCGCATTGTGTCATCATATGTGACCAAGTATGCAAGAAAAAAAACTTGGACTACGACAAATGTCTTAAAAAGTGTTCTCAGAAACGAGCTATCATGCATAAAGATCCATGCACTACTACGGAATGGTCCAAAGATGACACATCAATCAGAGACCCTTCCACGAAACTGTGTGCGATGCATGAATCGCAAACGATATAGTTCAAGATCTATCGCTAATGGCATGAACTGTGTGCGAAGGTGGATCCATTAAATACGATTCAGAAAGTAGTTACGTGTGCGATCTACGGCAGACAGTTTGTTCTTATGAACCATTTGTGATTAGCGAAGATAACAGAAATGGTTAGCAAAACTACATATATGTGCGAAGCACGGCATACAGTTCACTAGGATAAACTGTGTGCGCTGGTACAGCAGAACACAAACGATTCGGCATAACAAGATGTGTGCAATATATAGCAAATAGGTGAGTAATGAGAATCGTGTGTGAACACCGGAAATAACATAGACGATTGGTGCTAATAACCTGTGTGTGTTGTGGGAAAACGTTTGCTGGTATACAATTGTCAGCGATTGATGAAATCGTCACCGACGGGTTTCGTAGTTTAGTCCGTGTGTACTGTGATTTGCTCTGTCTGCACAACATCTATGCTGTGCCTACAGAACAACAACATATGTACTTATAAGAACATGATTGCATAATAAAAAAAGAATACAATGCAATTTCAAATATTGTATCACAAATACCAGCAATATTACAAGGTTCAAATTCCAGCATAACAAGGCCCAAATTCAAAGATTACAAGGTACAAACTGACATTAGAAATCAAATCCAATCTTCAGGATCCATGGGATGAAATATTTCTGCGAAGGGATCATCCACCAAGAAGTCATATATTGGCTCGATAGAATCGCTTCCGAATAATCTGTCATATGAACTTCCAAAGTGAAAATCAGCTTCTGCAGAGCCTTTTCCATTCCGCTGTAGACGCCTTCGCTGGTCAGTAAACCATCCATTGTGGCGCACTAAATATAGTGCAAACCTCATTACCTTGAGCACCCTTGCTTTCTGAATAAAGAAACTGGCAAATTGAATCTCTGGATTGGTGCCTTGGTACTCGTTCAAAGTAATTTCCGTGAGATGGAATTCAAGGCATTCGATGTGATTATTATATTCCGCCACCTTTTCCACTCCATGTCATGCTTGTATCTGCAAACGAAGACAACATATCAGTGCTTAGATGCAGTATTGAACACTACGGGCCTCTTTGATTTGCATGATTTATAAAATACACTAATAGATTGACATGCCATCTTCGATCGTTCATGATTAACATCTCAAAAAAATGTATAGTACATCTGTCATTGTAATCATGGGTAAAAGTACCAACAAATTGAACTCCGTTGTGGTTAACAATTAACATGAAAGGAACATCACCTCGACGTATAGCTTGCACGGAAAGCATATAAGGAACTTAACAACTTCATCCAGATTTGGGCCGATAGATTGTAGTGCCAAGATCTTCACTATGCGCAGAGACAATGTGAGGCTTGTGGGAATCATTTTCTGGATGACAGTCGAACATAGATCAACAAAAACTAGATAAAATTTGATGTACAATAATAAGAATAAGAAGAAGATTGTTGTACCTGAACGAGTATGGATACAGCTGTAACAAGTTCGAAGAATTCAGCACACGAATAGCCCAACACTGTCAATTTCGGTGTGTCAATGACCCTAATTCTTGTTTGACCTTCTTTATCAAGTACAAACAATCTCTCTAGGAAAGGCGCATTCTCAATGACCATATCATGAAACTCCCCAACTGATAGTGTGTTGCGGCACCAGCCATGCACTAGCGATGTGGAGGCTACTGAACCCAAACATCATCTGAAGACGAAGTTACTCGAGCGTTGTACAGCCGCCGAGCAAGCGCTCCAAATCCGACTTCGAGATGCTGACACCAATGAGCTCGAGGTTCTTCAGTTTAGGGAGATGAAGAGCGTGCGCGGCATTAATCTTAGGAAAAAGGCACTGCATGAACGTAGCGCGGCGCAGCGTGGGCGCGAGACGGAGGACGGACGGAGGCAGCAAGTGCCCATGTCCAGCATCAAAGTTGAGCTCCTCGAGCTGATCTAGGGTGGGGGATAAGAACCACTCGTGAAACTTGGGTTCGGCCTTGTAGTTTGAACGGAAAGTGCCGATGGAAAGGCGTCTGATTGGCGCAGTGTGCGTCACGAGGATGTGGGACAATGCGTCCAAGCGTTTGCGATCCCCGCTGCAGGGCTTGTCATTGTCGAGGAGGTCAAGAGGGGTGGAGTGCCATACGGGGCGGCACCGCCTGGAGAGGATGGTGGTCTGGACGGCAGATTTGATGGGGAGGAGGGACATGATGGTTACCAACATCTCGTCGGGGATGCTACTGATGAAGTCCACGCTCGCCCGAGGCTCGTGTGGTTCAGCCTCGACCCGCCCCCGCTTGTTGGCCGCCTCGTCGTCCATCGAAAAAGGAGGCGATCCACGGCGGTGGCCCTTATAGATAAGACCAGGGGAGAAGGCGTAGCATTAATGGAGAACTTGGGAGAGAATAGGGCTGTGTGGGTGGAGGTCCGAGGTCAAAGGGCTTGATTCCCGGTGAGCCAGCTGCGCCTACGCGGCGGACTACTCGCACGCATCCCTTTGAGCCTGCGCTGCGGACTCCTCACACGCGTCCCATCTAATCAAACCTTTGGCCCACGTACGCCATCCCAAACGGTTTCTATAAACCATAAAGCGTTCCGTGCTTGGGAACTAAAATCATCAATAAATATTGAGCTTGTTTCCTTTCACATTCCAAATTACCACGCGCTAATTTTTTTCGCAAATCAGTTCACACCTACAAAACCTAAACGTGTTCCCACTTAGCAGCTATTTACTGTAGTAGGCTATAAAAACACAAACACGTACTCGAAAATTACCGCACATTCCTCACCCCCGCCACCAAAAAACGGGCCTTTCTTTGTTAGTCCTTCATTCCATCTGCCATGGCCGGTAGGAGGGGGGTTCTGGGTCGACTTTGAGATATAACCAGGGAAGAAAGACCAAGGCCGCAGAAGCAACCGAGAGGTCCCGCCGCGGAATCGCCAGAGAGCTCCAGCCACACTGCTTTGGCCGCAGGAGAGATGTCCGGTGGCGCCATGGAAGCCCGGGGGATCTTTCGCGGAGAGGCGACGACTCTCACAATCACAAGTGCATTCACCTCGGAGGCGAACTTGACGAGTTGGCAGTCGTGGATTCGTCAGCCAGCGACGACATGCGCGCTGAGCTCGATAGGAAGGACGTGATGATCGATGACTTGGTGAAGCTGCTGGAGAAGAGCGATGCCTCCGTTGACAGGGCTCCCGTCCTCGTGGAGAAACTTATGAAGGAGAACGACGCCTGGAAGAAACTGCTCGAGATGAAAACTGCCTCGGAGGGGAGGCTGAAAGAACTCACCGAGGAACTTCTAGAAGACTTGGCGAAGCTCTACATCGAGCGCAAGGGGCTGCTGAAGGAATCCGTGGAGCGTGTGAAGGAACTTCATGCGTACGCTACGCAGAGCATCGACGCTCTCGAGCAAAGAGCCCGTGCCATGGCCGCCATGCGGAAGATGTCGAATGAGAGGCGAGAGGAGATGGAGGTCATGGAGGTGATGAAGAAGGAGATTGAGGAACTCCACCCCAGCAATCCATGAAGAATTAGATAGCAGCGGGCTAGATCGTTTTCTTTGTCTTCCTTCTTCAACCTCTCCCTTCTTCTTTTGCCCCTGTGTCTTTGGGGAGTTGCCGCTTGTGGCATTTTTTATTATCATGTATATGTAAGAGAGAATTATAATCCTTTGCTGGTGCGAATTTGTTGTAATATTATTTCGTTCGTTTGTACTGTTATCACGAAACGTCAAAGTTCTCGGCGAGGCACAAACAAAACAGTAATCACAAGCAAACTAGTCCCTTCGTCCAGGCGCATTAAGCACATGATAAACAGCAGGTCGGACGCCATTAATTCAGAAGTTGGGAGCGCGGTGAGCGGGGGGGGGGGGTGGATGTCAAAGTATCGCTTCCCGATGAGCATGCGCAGTAGACTCTCATGCATCCCGTCGAGCATGCATGGCGGACATCTCTCACGCATCATGTCAAGCCTGCGCGGCGGACACCTCGCACGCGTCCCATCGAGCCTGCGCGGCGGAAAGCTCGCATGCATCCTGTCATCAACCTACAGCTACATGCACGGCACCCCCATATCAAGTACTCCCTCCGTTTTTTAGTTAGCATATAAAATTTGGTCAAATTCAAAATTTGTAAAGTTTGACAAGCTTTATAGGAAAAATATATAAATATTTATAATTTAAAATCAATATTATTAGATGCATCGTCAAATTAACGTTCATACTATATAAGCTAAGCATTGTGGATGTTGATATGTTTTTTGTATAAATTTAGTCAAACTATGTTTAGCTTGACATTGACCAAATCTTATATGCGAAGTAAAAAGAAACAGAGGGAGTAAAAAAATTGGACGCATGGCACCAAATGATTATCATACAAGTTTTGTATTTATGGGAATTCAATAAACCAATATTATCATACAAGTTCCGAATTTATGGGGATTTAAAAGCAATGTTTCTCAACGTTTGCATCCTAGTCATGATGCCGAGATGTTTTTAATCATTGCATGGGACCTAAATAGTGGCCCAAGGACATATAAATGATTTTGTAACCCATTTTGGTGCCCTGGAGCATGTGCTTGTAGTTCAAATTTGAATTATGCACATTAAGTGGATATAGAAAAGCTCAATTAATGTATAAAGGGTCCCAAACGAGCCGTGAATAATTCCACATTTTAGCATTGCACTTGTATTAGTCTATGTTGCATGTAGAAAAAATATATATGTGTAAGAAGAGACATCGAATGTCGTTCCCTCCACAGAGGTGACACATGTTCCGTATCGAAAGAACGATGGTTCTTGAGAGAAGTTTTGGTGTGCAAGAGACTTGTCCCAAATTGGACAAAAAATTATAATGTTGTATAAGTGCCGTGTCATGACACCAGGGTAAGTTTCAAGAATTTCAGACGAGGTTTGGATTTATGATGATTTAAAAACCAAGTTTCTCAATGTTTTTGGCCTTAACTCCGAGATGTTTGTAATCCATTCACATTCATTGCATGGGACCTAAACAAGGAACCCAAGGACACAAATATCTTTTTTCAACCCATTTTGGTGACACGAAGCATTTTCTTTTAGTTCAAAATTGAATTATGCACATTAAATATCTAGAAACATAATTAGTGTAGTATACAAAAAACTAAACGAACCATGAATAATTTAAAGCTGTTCTATACGTCCATCTAAAGCTCGTGCGTGTGTAAGCACGGTGTGCGTGTGTCGTGCTAGCTCGAGCTTCCTTCTTTCATAAGTTATCCAATTTGTATTAAAATGATGTTCTATCCAACACGCTTCTCCCGCCACTCCCCCAATCGGTCTCCCGCCACTCCCCCAATCGGTTTCCCGCTGAAGCGCCAGCCCCGTTATCAACCTTCTAGACGAGGAGGACGAGACGGAGCAGGCCGGAGAGCACGCAAAAGCGACATCGCGACATCGCGCCATCGAGCATGAGCGAGACGTCATCATCAGCCCCCATGCCACCATCGCGCACGGTTTCTAGTACTACCAGAAACGTCTGCGATACGTATCTGGTCCCACCAGGTGCCTATCGGGGCACGCCTTGTAAATGATACGAGGCAACTCTTACCAGCAAGGCGCGGCTTCCCAGCCCGTAACCCAGTCGAACCGAACTCGAAAGTTAAGCGTGCTTTCGGTGGAGTAGTCAAGGATGGGTGACCGGTTGGGAAGTTGCTAGATTTTAAGGTTCATTTAGGCGGTGTGATACGATCACTATAAGCATAAATAAAATGCATGTAGTGATATGTCATTCCGGCTAAATAAATCTTGAGATCCTTGTTTTGAAAATATCCATGATTTTCTTTTGATGTTTTAAAAATATCAAGGATCGATGATGTGTGTGTCTGTGTATCTGTGAACCAATGCCTGTGTGTGGACCATGTGCCTATATTGTGCGGTTTCCGACGACAAACCTATCGGTGGACCCTTAGGGTCTGTCATGCCTTTTAGTGACAACGCTCGAAGGCCAGATCCTTGTTTTGAAAATATCCATGATTTTCTTTTGTTGTTTTGAAAATGTCAAGGATCGATGACGTGCGCGCGCGCGTGTGTGTATGTGTGTGTGTGTGTGTGAACCAATGCCTATGTGTGGACCATGTGCCTACATTGTGCGGTTTTCGATGACAAACCTATCAGTGGGCCCTTAGGGTCTGTCATGCCTTTTACTGACAACGCTGGAAGGCCAGTTCCTTGTTTTGAAAATATCCATGATTTTCATTTGTTGTTTTGAAAATGTCAAGGATCGATGACATGTGTGTGTGTGTGTGTGAACCAATGCCTGTGTGGGGACCATGTGCCTACATTGTGCGGTTTCCGACGACAAACCTATCGGTGGGCCCTTAGGGTCTGTATGCCTTTTACTGACAACGCTGGAAGGCCAAGGATGGGTGACGATGTGTGTGTGTGGGCGCGCGCGCGTGTGCGTTCGTGTGTGTGTGGGGGGGGGGGGGGCGTGTGCGTTCGTGTGTGTGTGTGTGTGTGTGTGAACCCATGCCTGTGTGTGGACCATGTGCCTACCTTGTGCGGTTTCCGACGACAAACCTATCGGTGGGGCCCTTAGGGTCTGTCATGCCTTTTACTGAACGTTGGAAGGCCAAGGATGGGTGACGGTGTGTGTGTGCATGTGCGTGTGTGTGTGTGTGTGTGTGCGTGCGTGTGTGCGTGCATGCGTGCGTGTGTGTGTGCGCGTGCGTGTGTGTGTGTGTGTGTTCGTGTGTGTGTGTGTGTGTGTGTGTGTGTGTGTGGACCATGCATCCATTGTACGGTTTTCGACGAGAGGCTTATATATCGATGGGTCGCTATATATCATAAATTTTACTGACAACGCTGGAACGTCACCCTGCTACGTGTCATGTGTGTGTGGGGGGGGGAGTGGAACAATATATATATGTCCATAACGACCTAGCCAGGTAGTATATATAACCAATCTTAAGGGGGGGTATATATGCCAAGTTATCTCAGCTAGGTGCATGCCACGTCATAGCTAGTGTTGTGCATTGTGTATTAATTGAAATACCGGACCACACCATTTTCGCATATACATTTGGCCATATGCGGGGGGATGGTGTTCTTCTAGCCTCGCTCAACCGATCTTCGATGACGTGCCAACTCGTGGGACCACGCGATCTATATATCCCTCTTGTCCGACAACAATATGTGATGGTTTGGCCAAATTAAGGTATAAATTCTCTTGGTTGTCTTACGAAAAGTCAGACATGGATAAATGTGTGACAAAGTTTGAACCAGGTCATGTGTTCATAGGACCCCATCCTCCGACACATAGTGTAGGGGGCAACACCCTACGTTTGTCATGAAACCCTTTTCTGTCACATTGGACACTTTTAGGCATGCACATATGCAGCATGTGCCACACATTAAAGTTGTGCATTGCGAATTTGAACATGACAACACCATGTTCGTATATATGTATATACTTCATCCATTCCTAAATACAAAATATAAGTCTTTTTTTTAGAGATTTCACTACGAACTACACACACACACACACACACATATATATATATATACGTACTTCAGAGTGTAGATTCACTTATTTTACTGTGTACCTATATAGTTAGTACTGGAATCTCTATTTTTTTTGAAAACTCTAGAAAGACTTATATTTAGCAACGGAGGGAGTATATATTTGGGCCACTAGCGGGCGTGGTTGTGTTTTGACCCTCTCTTGCGTTTTTTTGTCGTTTATCCCAAAGATGCTAGTATTATGTAAAATAGCAAACGAAACCGACGAAACAACCGTATGCGATTGTATCCCCAACAGGCACGAGTGTGTTACTCTAACCGTGTGCGATGCCCGTACACAGCAAAATCGGCCTTGCCTAGTGGTGGCAACCGCAAGCGTCAGCCAGTGCAAAGTGGCATTGTGCATAGTAAAAACCCAAACCCGACGGCGGCCTATAAAAGATCTCGCCGGCGGCGGCTAACAACTAATTTTTCCGCCGATAGCTCGCCACCACCACCACACACACCAAATGGAACCGGCGCGCAACCATGGGGATGTGCATGGCGCCGTCCTAATAGTGTTGGACGACGACGTGATAGAGGATTCCGACGCGTTAGCCGCCATGGCGGGCAACGGCAAACAGCCAGCTCCCACGGCCGACGACGACGGCATAGAGGATTCTGACGCGATGTCCTCCATGTCGGTCAACGGTCAACCGTCATCTGCCGTGGCCGCCGACGATGACCCCGAGTTTCAGCATCTGATGCAGATGGCCATTGCTCTGTCCATCCAGGAATCGGGCCTTGATGCGTTCCTGCGCGACGAGGACGAACGCCGTCTCGGTGTCGGTGTGGAACAATCTATCGCATCTGCGGATGCCATCCGTAACATGGCTAGGGATCTGAAGCGGCAGAAACGGCGGGAGAGTGCGAAGAGGAAGTGGAACTCAGATGCAGAGGGCAAAAAGAGGCGGGAGCAGGACCAGAAGGCGGTGGAGCAGGTCGTCGCATGCCTCTCAGCCGCGTTGGAGGCCAGTGCAGGCCTTGCAGCTATGGCGGCAGCCCTGGCAACAGCGGCCACGGCGACCAGGGACGCGGCTCTAGCGAGAGCGGCGCCCGTCTGTATCCCGATGGCCCACGTGGACGCCATGACATCTTCGTAGACAGCGGCAAACCTTGCGAGAGGCGCCACGGTCGCTCTGGCCGAGGTAGCCCCGCCGGTCTCCGTCGTGGAACCACTGGAGCTCATCGACTTGACGAGCTCCTCTGAATACTCGTTCTGAGCCGAGGAAGGTCATGATGACGGTGGAGGCGCGGCGTTTGTATGCATCCATGGCGTAGTGAATATTTTGTGCAGTTCATTTTAATGTAAATTGACGATCTGTTTGTAAATTACTGAGCGTATGAACTAATGTCAACTAATCCGCTGCAAAATAAGGCATTTTGTTGTGAAAATTTGCCAAATGTTTGTGTCATCTGTTTGTGGGCATGTGGAAATTTAGGATGAATTTCACGTCTGCGACTGAAATTGAGGATGAACCGTGTGAGATGAGCCCGCCTTGAGAAATCTTGGAAAGAGCTACCCGCCTTGAGAGATGCAAAAATTCGTGGTTTCGCGGCACGGCATTTCCTTACAGCATAGAAACTTTATTATGTTAGGACCGTGTGCGATCTTGGTTGCTCCCGCCCAGTTCCTTTACCAAAATTTAAGTGGAAGCGGTATTTCAACTGCATGCCGCCCTCCTCGTCCACCGCACCAACCCTATAGTAAATTTTTAGCTGCCGAGGCATTTCAACCGTCGCCATCCCTCGTCCACCACCATCTCCACCCACACCATTACTACTAAATTTTTCAGCAGCAGCGACACATCCGCAAACACACACCCTTCCACACAACACCCCCTCCACCTTCCTCCCCCGCTTGAACCCTAGCTCGCCCCCGCCGCCGCCTTCCACCACCAACCTCAGCCGGTCTGCCCGTGCTTCATAGCTAAACAGGTTCAGGGTCCCCACCGATCCACATACACCATCGCCGCCCTGAGTTTTTAGATGAGGCCGGCGATGTCCCTTTCCCCCAGATCCCCATCCCGTACTCTAGAGAGTCGCAACCTAATCAGCCCGACCATATCTCTCGTGGAGCTCGAGGAGAGTACGAGCAAAAAGAGGTCTATCATGGCCTCTCCGCCGTACGCGGGCGAGGTGGACGCCGTCCGTGCCGACCCTTCGATCCCGGACGAACACCTCTCCGCGGGAGCCAGTGCGGACGATGCCTACCTTGCCGCCGAAGGCTTCAAGTCTGTGGGCTCGCGTATTCCTGTATCTCAGGATAGCCGGCTACGACATCAAGCTCGTCAACATCACCGGCTTCACTCGGGCCATGTCACAAGTTAAGTGGTCCACCGGCAACGCCTCTGGTTCAACCGCCGTCGATCTCTTCAAAGGCCCTGCCGCTGATCTCCTTCGCCTCACGGTCATGGATTTGCGATCCTTCTACGCCATCGAGCCCCTTTTATCATTTCTGAAGGAAACGTTCTACGGCGGTGGCTTGGGATACTTAGCTCCAAAGTCAGATCTCATCCACCAAGATAATGGCACACACTACGGCTGTTACAAGGGGAAACGTCCCATCTGCGATATCAGGGAGCGCACCCTGGGCACCTCATATCCCAAGTGGAAGGAGCCCATCCATGAAAAGTGAGGCAACATCCTGTGAGAAAATCATACCTTTTCTAGCTAGCCGTCTTGTACCCATTGTTGTAGTAGCTTTTGCCATGCCATAATCATGCAGTGTTTAATTGAGCATTTGCCCAGTTGTCTAGCAGATGCCTTGATTTTATGTATCTGGTTGTTAGGTTGGTTGCATTGAGTATTTGTCCAGTTTTCAATGGCTATAGTTGGTTGTTACAGTGAGCATGAATGTCTTGTTTCTTTCAGTTATTCACAATGTGATGTTCATTATGTGCAAGTATGAACTGTGCAGTTCAATTTCATCAATACCACCTGTTATGCCTGGTGTTGTTAACATGTGCCCTTAACTCCCGCTTTAAACATTTATGCCTTGTTTCTCTGAATTATGTTGCCAGGTTGGTTGTAGTGAGCATTTGTCTAGTTTTCAAGTAGATGCCTTGCTTTCTGTATCTATTTGTTAGGTTGATTGTAGTGAGCATTTGTCTAGTTTTCAAGCAGACGCCTTGCTTTTCGTTATCTGGTTGTTAGGTTGGTTCCATTGAGCATTTGTCCAGTATCAAATGGCTATATTTGGTTGTTATAGTGAGCATATATGCCTTGTTTATTTCAAGCAGATACCTCGTATACTTGGTTGATGTTAAGCCTGTTGTACTTATCATGAATTTTCATGTACTTGCACATGACAACAATGGGAGTGGCCAACGTTTTCCACCGAGGTTCTTTTCATCCCTCCGCTTATACTCCATCCGTTCCATCATGTAGTGCATATAGATTTTTGTGATGTATCAACATATACCATCTAAAATGTATACAATATGAAATTTTGTGATGTATCTAGTGATATGGAATTGCAATTCTAGATGTAAATGTTTTTCTCTACAAACTTGGTCAAAGTAAGTAAATGTTGACTTCTCAAAATGTTTATAGGCAACACATTGAGGAACTGATGGAGTAATATATTACACCATTCTACAACTGCATTTTTGCTTCTAATATCGGCTTCTTGCTTGTAGGTACATATGTCTTAGGTAAAGATCCATTCATGGACCCTTTTTGCATGTGGGGCAATGAAATATTCATGAACAAGCATCAAGTTAGAAAACTGAAAATGATTGTTAGGGAAAAGAGACGAACAATGCCAATTAGACTATTTGTTTACACTCTATCCAACACAATAGTGAGCTGTAGGATGGTAACTACAAACTTTGTAGGCTTCTATTAGTACTGCCCATAATGAGTTGTCACACAACAATGTCTGAATCTTTTTCTTTTGCAGTGGTTCCCAAAGCAGTTTACTCAAGATTACCTCGCAAAGTACATGATTGCTGGACATGCAATAAAGGTTAAAATATATCATCGAGACTACAATGAGCATCGAGAAGTCGTAATGAAGACAGTGAAGGATGGGCGGGCGGCCATCACTAGGGGCTGGCCTAGAGTCGTTCATGCGTTAGGCATGGTGGAGGGCACAATATGGGCATTCCGCTTCTCCTACTCCAGCAACCAGAATGTCTTTCGGCTCTCTCTTTACCATCTTTAATACAACCTTGGTTCCATCATTCTTTATTTTTCCCTTCTGTAGTGTTCCTTTTTTTAGAGAATTGATGCTTATGTAGTTCTTGAGTATATGTACATGTGAATCGAATTATGCATTTGTTCTTAAACCTACATTTAAACATGATTCAATATGAAATACATGAATTCCTACTTTCAAATGTAAATTATGTGAATTATGAACAAAGGTATTTAATTAGGGGCAAATCATGCTCTATAGGCCATTACAATGCACACAGTTTGATAAAGCAAAACGTCTGCGATCAACTTCAACATCACACACGTTTCTCCATTCGCGTCGTGTGCGATGAGTCTCGTCTTCGCACACGGTCATGCGAGAATGAACGTGTGCGATTAATGACACCAGCATTTGTGCTAGTCTCCTTATCACACACGATTTCATATTTTGAACTGTGTATGATATCGTGCCCATGGTAAACGTTGGTCAAAGAAGAACGCGTGCGATAGGCCTTCATCTGACACAGTTAGTCTGGATGACACGTTTGGGAAGTATGAATCACATGTTTGGGAAGTTTTGTAAATACCAAACGTTTATGAAAAACGCCGCGTGTGGGATAGATTCAACCTTCGCATACGATTTTATAATGACAAACATATGCACTCTTATATCATATCAAAGACAGTCATGGTGGAACTAAATGTGTGTGATAGCCCCTTATCATACACGCTTTATAATCGTGAATTGTTTGCGATTCTTCGCATGTCGTAAACGGCGCGCCACGAAATTGTTGGAAATATGCCCTAGAGGTAATAATAAAAGTGGTTATTATTATATTTCCTTGTTCATGATAATCATTTATTATCCATGCTATAATTGTATTAATTGGAAACACTGATACATGTGTGGATACCTAGACAACACTGTGTCCCTAGTATGCCTCTAGTAGACTGGCTCGTTGATCAAAGATGGTCAAGGTTTCCTAACCATAGACATGATATGTCATTTGATAACAGGATCACATCATTAGGAGAATGATGTGATGGACAAAACCCAAACTATGAACGTAGCATATGATCGTGTCAGTTTATTGCTATTGTTTTCTGCATGTCAAGTATCTGTTCCTATGACCATGAGATCATGCAACTCACTGACACCAGAGGAATACCTTGTGTGTATCAAACGTCACAACGTAACTGGGTGACTATAAAGATGCTCTACAGGTATCTCCGAGGGTGTCTGTTGAGTGGGCATGGATCAAGACTGGGATTTGTTACTCCGTGTGACGGAGAGATATCTTAGGGCCCACTCTGTAATACAACATCACCACAAGCCTTGCAAGCAATGTGACTAAAGTGTTAGCCACGGGATCTTGTATTACGGAACGAGTAAAGAGACTTGCTGGTAACGAGATTGAACTAGGTATAGAGATGTCGACGATCGAATCTCGGGCAAGTAACATACCGAAGAACAAAGGGAACAGCGTATGGGATTAACTAAATCCTTGACATAGAGGTTCAACCGATAAAGATCTTCGTAGAATATGTAGGAACCAATATGGGCATCTAGGTCCCGCTATTGGTTATTGACCGTAGAGGTGTCTCGGTCATGTCTACATAGTTCTCAAACCCGCAGGGTCTCCACACTTAAGGTTCGGTGATGTTTCGTTATAGTTGAGTTATGTATGTTGGTGACCGAAGGTTGTTGGGAGTCCCGGATGAGATCCCGGACGTCACGAGGAGCTCCGGAATGGTCTGGAGGTAAAGATTGATATATAGGAAAGTGGTGTTTGAACTCCGGAAAAGTTTTGGGCATTTCCGGCAGTGTACCGGGAGTGACGAATGGGTTCCGGGGGTCCACCAAGTGGGCCCACCACACCCCAAGTGGGTCACATGGGCCTAAGGGTGGTGCACCAGCCCCTGGTGGGCTGGGCGGCCGGCCCAACAAGGCCTATGTGGCTGGACTTGTGGGAAAGGGAAAGTCCAAGTGGGGAAGGGAAGGAGTCCTACTAGGTGTAGGATTGGAGGTGGACTCCTCCACCTCCACCTCCTTCGGCCGACTCCTAGGAGGGTTCGTAGGTCGGCCAGCCCATCCCCTCCCTCCTTTATATACTAGAGGGGAGAGAGGGCAGCAGCACAAGAAACTTTAGCCACGGTGCAGCCCTCTCTCCCCGATAGATCAAGTCCTCTAGTTTTCAGCAGCGCTTAGGCGAAGCCCTGCTGGAATAGTTCCACCACCACCACCGCCGCGCCGTCGCGCTGCCGGAGAACTCACCTACCTCTCCGCTCCCTCTTGCTGGATCAAGAAGGCGGAGATCGTCATCGAGCTGTACGTGTGCTGAACACGGAGGTGCCATCCGTTCGGTACTAGATCGTGATTGGATCGCGGGACGCTCGGCGATTTGGATCGCGAAGACGTTCGACTACATCAACCGCGTTTCTTAACGCTTCCCGCTTAGCGATCTACAAGGGTATGTAGATCCACTCTCCCTCTCGTAGATGCTCATCACTATGGATAGATCTTGCGCGTGCGTAGGAAATTTTTTGTTTCCCATGCAACGTTCCCCAACAGGAATAGCACGTGCAATGTTAGTGTGATCTCACACGAGTTCCAAGGATGAACCGTATGGGAAATACACCATATCTCAAACGATTGCCCAGTGACCCTCGTTTGTGATAGATGCAGACATCCCATACGCTTAGTTTTGCGAAACGTTTGCGTTCGTTGGCCACAATCGCCAACGGGTTTGCCGTGTCGTGTGGGATGGACCCCCCTATCGCCCACACATGCAAGGCGACGGTTTACAACTACGTCGCGGAAAGGGGTTAAAAACCGTTTGTATAGCACGTCGCTGCACCAGTGATGACTTTCAAGGAAAATGCCCAATGTTATGGCAACATTCATGGCATAGTTTGTTCAAACGACTTTATATTTTGCACAAGGGTGCGTCTTGGAATGGAAAACAATGTTGCCTATGGAATTTTTCATTTTCTGTGCACGAAAAATTCATTTTTTATTTTCCGAGTGCCCAAAATGAGTTTTTTTGTGAAGAACCTATCAAATAATCGTTGCAAAATTGTACCAAATCAATTTTTTAAAATGTTAAGCCATATTTAATGTACAATTTACCAAATGGTTGGGTGTCAAAAGCATTTGATCCGCCTCTCGTGAAAAAGATAAATTTCCGCCGATTCAGAAGGAAGCAGGTCAAATTTGAACTACAGTTACCTCATAGTTTGCTCTTTATTTTTTCCAAAAACCATTTCTAGGTACATACGTATCTATTTAATCAGAGATACTCCATAATTTTTGCAAGATTCAACCCCTAGTAACGAACGGTCATGCCCGCCGATTTCACCGCATTTTGAAACGGGCATAAGAAATTCAAAAAAATCAAAACAATTTAAAACCTTTGCATTGTGTCAATATATGTGACCTAGTACCCAGGAAAAATAACAAACTTTTACTACGGCAATTTTTTTTGAAAGTGTTCTCAGAAACGAGCTATCATGTATGAAGATTCATGGCTTTCAAGGCAAATGGCCACTGTTATGGCAACATTTATAGCATAGTTTGTTCAAATGACCTATATTTTGCAGTGCATCTTGGAATGGCAAACAGTGTTTCCTAAGGAAAGTTTCATTTTCTGTGAAAAATTCATTTTCCATTTTCCGAGTGCCCCAAATGAGTTTTTTTGTGAAGAACCTACCAAATAATCGTTGCAAAATTGGACCGAATCAATTTTCCAAAATATTAGGCCATATTTAATGTACAATTGACCAAATAGTTGGCTGTAAAAAGCTTTTGATCTGTCTCTCATGAAAAAGACAAATTTTCGCCGATTCAGCAGGAAGCGGGTCAAATTTAAACTACAACTACCTCATAGTTTGCTCTTTACTTTTTCCAAAAATCATTTCTAGGTACATAAGTATATGTTTACTACAAAAGTTTTGCAAGATTCAACCGCTAGCTACAAACGGTCATGCCCGCCGTTTTGACTGCATTTTGAAACGGGCGTAAGAAATGCAAAAACAAATCAAAAAAGTTGAAAACCTTCACAATGGAAAATAATAAACTTGGAGACGATGAAATTTTTTAAATTCACGTTCATTTTTTTGTGAACATTTAAATAAAAATCATGAACATTTTTTGAATTCACTATTTTTTCAAATTAACTAACATTTTTACAAAACGAGAACATTTTTTCAAAATAATGAACATTTTTAATCCAGAAATATTTTAGGAACATTTTCCAAAATTCACTTTTTTTTTAAAAAGTGAAACTTTTTTGAAATCCCAAATTATTATAAAGGAGAAAAAAATAAAAACAGTAAAAAACACACATTTTCCACCTAAAAACACCTTCTAATTGGCTATGGTCCGTTGGCTCACTCGTCGGACCGGAGTTAATAATGGAAATGAAATAAGGAGAGAAGGGGAGGCCTCGCACGAATTCGGCCCAAGCCCAGGAGACGAATATATCCTACAAGAAACGCGAGTGTGGGATTCTATCACTATCTCCGTTGTGGTGTGGTGGTAAGGCACTCCATGCTATTACCTTGCGGCGCGTGTTCGAATCCAACCAGCCACGGCATTTCCTTTTTATTTTTCTGGTTTCGTGGAAGGCATGTGGGTCCCGCTCGTTAGATAGTGGACCTGTTAGTTTAGTGGGTCTTAACTGTCAGGTCAGTGGTGGGACCCGAATGTCAGCTTGGTGGGGTCAACGTGTCAGGTAGGTGGTTGATGTCTACTATGCAACTTTATTCTTGTAGACTTTGTTGGGCCTCCAAGCACAGAGTTTTGTAGGACAGTAGCAATTTTCCCTCAAGTGGATGACCTAAGGATTATCAATTCGTGGGAGGTGTAGGATGAAGATGGTCTCTCTCAAACAACCATGCAATCAAATACAAGAAATCTTTTGTGTCCCCAACACACCCAATACAATGGCAAATTTTATAGGTGCACTAGTTCGGCGAAGAGATGGTGATACAAGTGCAATATGCATGGTAGATAAAGGTTTTTGTAATAGTAACAATAAAAAACAGCAAGGTAGCAAGTAACAAAAGTGAGCACAAACGGTATTGCAATGCTTGAAAACAAGGCCTAGGGTCCGTACTTTCGCTAGTTCAATCTCTCAACAATGCTAATATAATTGGATCACATAACCGTCCCTCAACGTGCAACGAAGAATCACTCCAAAGTTCTTATCTAGCGGAAAACATAAGAAGAAATTGTTTGTAGGGTACGAAACCACATTAAAGTTATCCTTTCTGATCGATCTATTCAAGAGTTCGTACTAAGATAACATCAAGTTATCCTTTCCGTTCGATATATCTAAGAGTCCGTACTAGAATAACACCATATGATACGCATCAACCAACTCTAATGTCACCAAGATACTCCAATGTCACCACAAGTATCCATGAGTTAATTATACGATACGGATCAAACAATTTAAGATTCATAATACTCAATCCAACACAAAGAACCTCAAAGAGTGCCCCAAGATTTCTATCGGAGAAAGTAGGACAAGAACATGTATCAACCCCTATGCATAGATTACCCCAATGTCACCTCGGGAATCCGCAAGTTGAGTACCAAAACATATACCAAGTGAATCAATAGAACACCCCATTGTCACCACGGGTATCCACATGCAAGACATATATCAAGTGTTCTCAAATCCAATATTCAATCCAACAAAACAAAATATCAAAGGGAAAACTCAATTCATCACAACAAGATAGAGAGGGAAACGCACCATATGGTCCAACTATATTAACAAAGCCCGTGATACATCAAGATCGTGACATCTCAAGAACACGAGAGAGAGAGAGATTGAACACATAGCTACAGGTACATATCCTCAGCCCCGAGGGTGGACTACTCCCTCCTCGTCATGGCCTCCGCCGGGATGATGAAGATGGCCACCGAAGATGATCTACCCTCTCCGGCAGGGTACTGGAACGCCTCCAGATTGGTTTTTTGTCGATACAGAGAGTTGCCACGGCGAAACTTCTCGTCTAGGGTTATTTCTGGTGGTTTCTATATATATAGGATTTTTGGGCGTCAGTTTCACGCGAAGATGGGCCACGAGTGGAGCACAACCCACCAACGCAAGCCCGGGGGGCCTGGCGCGCCGTGGTGGGTTTTGCCCACTTCGTGGGTCTTCTGGCCCTCCCACGAAGCTTCTAGTGCCTCTTTTGTTCCAAACAAATCGTCAAAAAGTTTCGGGCGATTCCGAGAACTTTCATTTTCTGCACAAAAACAACAGCATGGTAATTCTGTTGAAAACAGCGTCAGTCCGGGTTAGTTCTAAATAAATCATATAAAGTGCATTAAAACCATATAAAAGTATTGTAAACATAGGCAATCATGGCATGAATACTTCATAAATTATACATACGTTGGAGGCGTATCAACATCCCCAACCTTGATTCCTACTCGTCCTCGAGTAGGTAAATGATAAAAGAACTAATTTATGAAGTGTGAATGCTAGCATAATATATAAGTTTGATCATTGATAATTTCAGTCAATTTTCTAGCATCATAACCAGCAACTTTTTCTCATAAAAATCATCATGATATAGCAATTAATTCACATGTCATGGTTCAAATAATGAATTCTATTGAAACTTAACAACCTATGTTCTTTTTCACCAAACAATTGCAATTCAACTTATTCTCAACAAAATCTAAGTAAGAGCTACACATACTCAATCATCATATAGTCTTCTATGATTGCTAGTACTCAAAGCATATTTTTAGAACAAATGGCATCCATCGAACACAGAGAAAGATAGGGGCTTAATGTTTCGCCTCCCAACTCATTTATCATAGAGATAATTGTCAACAATAATAAGTCATGATCAAATATATTTGACTGGCCATATGTGCCTAGATCTTTCCCCACCACATGATGTTTGCCAACTAGAGAATAATTGAGGTTGAAATGAGAATGCATACTATTGACTCTTGCATAAAAGTAAATACTAAATATATTTGACTAGCCATATGTGCCTAGATCTTTCCCCACCACATGATGCTTGCCAACTAGAGAATAATTGAGGTTGAAATGAGAATGCATACTATTGACTCTTGCATAAAAGTAAATACTGAAAGGTAAAAGATAGGCCCTTCGTAGAGGGAAGCAGGGATTTGCAGAGGTGCCAGAGCTCAAAGCTTAAATCGGAGATAAATATAATTTTTGGGAGGTGCACCCTTCCTGTCAACGTTACGACCAAGAGTTATCAATATCTTCCATGTTAAACACATTAGCGACGGTTCCCAAACGGTAAAAGTAAAGGTTTACTCCCCCTCCACCAACAAACACACTCCACGGCTAGCCGAATCCACGGGTACCGTCCATACCAACAACATTTCTGGGGGAGTTTTGTTTAATTATTTGCATTTTTTTTATTTCGGGACTGGGAATCCCTATTAATGCCCCTCTCGTGCAAGGACGAGTGAATAAACACTCATCATGAGAATAACCCTCTTAACATGGAAGATACTGACCACCCCCCGTCGCTCCATGAGCGGTCCAGCCACACAAAACAGATGTTTATTTGAATGTTTAGAGGTGGAACATGCAAATTTACTTGGAATGGCAGTGAAATATCATATATAGGTAGGTATGGTGGACTCTTATGGAAGAAACTTGTCTCAAGGATTTGGATGCACAAGTAGTATCTCTACTTAGTACGAAGTGTAGGCTAGCAAAAGGTTCTAAGCAAGCACCACATGTTGGATGATCCATAACAATATAACTTCTATGCAAATATACACAACCATAACTCATTACTTTGTCTTCCTTGTCCAACTTCAATTAATTTGCTCAAGTTTGGAAATAATTAATGGGTATTCACAATCATAGAAGATGTCCAAGATAATAAATTTGTATGTGAAAGTTCTCTTCCTTATACTAATCATTCATGAATTGCTTGTATGACAAATATTGTGATTGTCAAACTTCAATAGATTTTACTCTAAACCAGATGTGAAGCTACTACTAAGCATAAAGCACATTGATAATTTCATATTTATGATATTTCATTGATTCACAATTTACTCATAGGATATAAGTGAAGCTCAAGAGTAAACATCAAACTACTCTTCAAAAGGTATAAGTGAAGATTAATGAGTAGTCAAACAATTAATAAAATATGTGAGGGCTCTCTCTCAATAAAGATTTTCAGATCTGAGTATTTTATTTAAACAGCAAGCAAAAGAAAAATAGCACTCCAAGAATAGCACATATCATGTGAACGAGCAAAAATTTAGGCTCAACATAAGCTAACCGATATTTGTTTGATGAAGAGAGGTGGGATGTGTAGCATCCCCAAGCTTAGATGCTTGAGAGTTCTTGAAATATTTACTTGGGGTGCCTTGGGCATCCCCAACCTTGAGCTTCTGTATCTCGTTCAATCCTCTCATATCCCGGTTTCACCTAAGTCTCAAAAACTTCATCCACACAAAACTTGAAAAGAACTCGTGAGATAGGTTAGTGCACATAATAATAATCAACACTTCATGTAGTGACAAGACAAGTTGCACAATAATTTTCAAATGTCATCTACTATTTACTATCGTTTCCACAATTTATATCTAACAATATAGGCTATGACTATAGGATAAGTAGATAACAAAACAATGACAGCAATCTGTCCAAACAGAACAGTCTGTAGCAATTTATGAGAACAGTGTACTTACGTAACTCAAAAAATTATGAAAATTTAGGACGTGATAAAGAATTTACGTGACAACACTGTGTAAATTTTTTAGAAACTTTCCATGTTCCAGTAAAATATGAAAATTCAAACACTACAGAGAAAGTTTCTGTTTTTACACAGCACACATCAAACATGCAATGCAAGCATCCTAAAGGCAATTCTTGGAACTTTTTATTGAAAAACAAGATTATAAATGACACCTAACAGAAAATAACAAAATATAATGACGATCCAAGCAAAGCACATATTATGTGACGAATAAAAATATAGCTCTAAGTAAGATATACTGATAGTGTTGAAGACGAAAGAGGGGATGCCTTCCGGGGCATCCCCAAGCTTAGGTGATTGAGTCTTCCTTGGATATTACCTTGGGGTACCTTGGGTATCCCCAAGCTTAGGTTCTTGTCACTCCTTATTCTCCTCATATCGGTGTCTCACCCAAAACTTGAAAACTTCAATCACACAAAACTTAACGGAACTTCGTGAGATGGGTTAGTATAATAAATAAAGATCATTCACTCAGTTACTATCAAGATAATATCTATAATTGTTCCCACATGATACCTAATGTATTATACCATTCACATAATTTATATCACTCAAAATAAGCTATGGGAACACTAAAACAAGCAAACTATGCATGCAAAACAGAATCTGTCAAAAACAGAACAGTCTGTGAAGATCTGTAGTGTAACCATAATTATCTGTCTCTAAAAATTCTAAAAAATAAGAAAAACCTGAATAATTTGTATATGAAGACTGTAAAAATTTCAGATCATTATCACGCTCCAGTAAAAAATGAAAATTCCTGTACTGGAGTCAAAAGTTGCTGTTTTGGTTCAGCATCAATTCTACTCATCTTGTGAGTCATCCCAAAGGCTTTACTTGGAACTTTATTGAAATAAAAGACACAAAACATGATTACTACAGTATCTTAATCATGTGAACACACAAAAACAGAAAGTAAAAGTGTTGGGTTGTCTCCCAACAAGCGCTTTTCTTTAAAGCCTTTCAGCTAGGCATGATGATTTCAATGATGCTCACGTAGGAATAGTATATGAAACATGCAAAAGAGTATCATGGATCACATGACAAGCACATTTAAGTCTAACCCACTTCCTATGCATTGGGATTTTGTGAGCAAACAATTTATGGGAACAAGAATCAACTAGCATAGGAAGGCAAAACAAGCATAACTTCAAAACTTTGAACACATAGAGAGGAAACTTGATATTATTGCAATTCCTACAAGCATATGTTCCTCCCTCATAATAGTTTTCAGTAACGTCATGAAGGAATTCAACAATATAACCATCACATAAAGCATTATTTTCATGATCTACAAGCATAGAAAATTTATTACTCTCCACATAAGCATATTTCTTCTCATTCATAATAGTGGGAGCATCAAATGAAACTCGAATACTATAAATTGTTTCCACATTAAAAGAGTAATGTTCAGTAAAAGGATATTCAAAATTATGACAATAATTATCACTACTTTTTATAACATAAGTATCGTCACAATAATCATCATAAGTAGCAACTTTGTTCTCATCATAGTCAAGTGAAACCTTTTCTGAAATAGTGGAATCATTACTAAATAAAGTAATGACCTCTCCAAATCCACTTTTATCTTTATAATAAAATTCAACACTCTCCAAAATAGTGGGATAATAATTATCTAAAGTTGACACTCTTCCAAACCCACTTTCATAAATATCGCAATCATCATAAATAGGAGGCATGCAATCATCATAACAAATTTGATCATTCAAAGTAGGGGAACTAAAAAGGTCATCTTCATTAAGCATAGCATCCAACCTTGGGACAAACATTAATTGCAGCAAATAAATTCTCAAACATGTCATTCTCATCAAGCATAGCATCCCCAAGATTGTGGCTTGGCATATCATAAGCATAATCACTCTCATCATTGGTAGTATGAATAGCACCAATAGTATAACAATTATTATCATCATAATTTACCAAGTTGGTGCCAAAAAGATTTTCAAGATTATAAGAAGTATCATTATTTTCGCAATCATAGTCATCACAACAAGCAATAGGCATAACAAAATCATCATCAAGTGTATCATCTTCCACAATTATTTTTGATTCATCCTCGTGAGGCACAATGACGTGGCTTGAGACTGCGTCGGTATTTCCCCAAAGAGGAAGGGATGATGCAGCACAGCGACGGTAAGTATTTCCCTCAGTTATGAAACCAAGGTTATCGAACCAGTAGGAGGATCACCGCCACCCAATAAGTAGCACCTGCACACAAACAACAAATACTTGCAACCCGACGCGAAAGAGAGGTTGTCAATCTCTCTACGGGAAAAAGATAGATTAGGTAGTGATAGATAGGAGAGATAGATCTCTCAAGAACACAAATAAAAAGAGTAAATATGCAGCAATATATTTTTGGGTTTTTGGTTTAGTAGATCTGAAAACAAAGATTGCAAAAATGTAGATCGAAAAGCAATATGATGGAAAAGTAGACCCGGGGGCCGTAGGGTTCACTAGTGGATTCTCTCATGAGTATAGCGCACGGTGGGTGAACAAATTACTGTTGGGCAATTGATAGAAAATTGAATAGTCATGACGTATCCAAGGCGATGATCATTATATAGGCATCACGTCCAAGATAGATAGACCGACTCCTGCCTGCATCTACCTCTATTACTCCACACATCGACCGCTATGCAGCATGCATCTAGTGTATTAAGTTCATGGAAAAACGGAGTAATGCAATAAGAACGATGACATGATGTAGACAAGATCTATTCATATAGGAATAGACCCCATCTTATTATCCTTAATAGCAACGATACATGCGTGTCTTGCTGCCCCTTCTATCACTGGGAAAGAACACCGCAAGATCGAACCCATCACAAAGCACCTCTTCCCATGGCAAGAAAAATCGATCTAGTCGGCCTAACTAAACCAAAGATTCAGAGAAGAAATACAAGGCTATAAGTAATCATGCATATAAGAGATCAAAGAAGACTCAAATAATATTCATGGATAGAACTTGATCATGAACTCAAAATTCATCGGATCCCAACAAACACACCGCAAAAGTTTGCATCAAATAGATCTCCAAGAGAACATTGTATTGAGAATCATAAGAGATAGAGAAGAAGCCATCTAGCTACTGCCTACGGACCCGTAGGTCTATGGTGGACTACTGACGCATCATCGGAGAGGCACCTATGAGGAAGATGAACCCCTCCGTGATGGTGTTTAGATTGGATCTCCCGGTTCTGGAACTTGCGGCGGCTGGAATTGTGTTTCGTCGACTCCCCTAGGGTTTTTGGAATATTTGGGAATTTATAGGAATCAGAGGCGGTGCGGAAGGGGGCCGAGCAGGGCACAACCGATCAGGGCGCGCCGGGGCCCCCCTGGCGCGCCCTGGTGGGTTGTGCTATCCACAGCCCACCTCTCCGGCAGTTATTTGGTCTGGGTGTCTTCTGGTCCAGAAAAAAACTCCAAAAAGTTTCATCGCGATTGGACTCCGGTTGGTATTGATTTTCTGTGAAGTAAAAATACAAGCAAAAATAGCAACTGGCACTTTGGCACTATGTCAATAGGTTAGTCCCAAAAAATGATATAAAGTTGTTATAAAATGATTGTAAAACATCCAAGATTGATAATATAACAGCATGGAACAAGCAAAAATTATAGATACGTTGGAGACGTATCAAGCATCCCCAAGCTTAATTCCTACTCGTCCTCGAGTAGGTAAATGATAAAAACAGAATTTTTCATGTGGAATGCTGCCTAACATGTTCATCGCATTCTTTTATTTTGTATAGCATGGACATTTGGACTTATAATGATTCAAAGCAATAGTCTAGTTTTAACATAATGACTTCAATACTCAAGCATGTCAACAAGCAACCATGTCTTTCAAAATATCAACACTAAAGAAAGTTATCCCTAGCCCATCATGCTCAATCATTGATCCATTCATGAAACACACTCAAATATTAGCTATGCCCAATGCTCAAGTACGATCATAGTGCCCCCTAGTTGGTGCTTATAAGAGAAGATGTAGACTCAAAGCAAAAAATAAAAATTGCATAAAGTAAATAGATAGGCCCTTCGTAGAGGGAAGTAGGGATTTGTAGAGGTGCCAGAGCTCAAGGTTTAAATTGAGAGAGAAAAAGTATTTTGGGTGTCATGCTTTTCCTGTCAACGAAAACGACAAAGTAGCTCACAATACTTTCCATGCTAGATATATCATAGGCGGTTCCCAAACAGAAAATAAAGTTTATCCCTTTTTCCACCAAACTTTCACTTTCCATGGCGGGCCGTATCCACGGTTGCCTTCCATACCAATACTTTCCAAGGAATTTATTATTTGACAACATAAAGTAAATATTTTTTTTATTTTTCATTTCGGGAATGGGCATCCCTATTACCGCTGCACTCTCGTGCAATGACAAGTGAATAAACACTCATCTTGAGAATAACACATCTAGCATGGAAAAATATTAGACACTCCCCACCGTTTCATGAGCGGTACGGGCACACAAAAGAGAAAATTTATTTTGAAAATTTAGAGATGGCACATACAAATTTGCTTGGAACAGCATGGAAATACCGCATATAGGTAGGTATGGTGGACTCATAAGGCAAAAACTTGGTTTAAGGATTTTGGATGCACAAGTAGTATTTCTACTTAGTAAAAATGGAGGCTAGCAAATAGATTGGGAAGCAACCAAACCAAGAAACGAAAATTCACATAAGTGAGCATTGAACATATCTAACACCGAATAATTCACCACAAGTAGGATGTAACTTCGTTGCACAACTATTGACTTTCGTGCATGCATAGGGAATCACAAACCTTAACACCAATATTCCTACTAAGCATAATTACTCACTAACATGACTCACATATTACTATCATCATGTTTCAAAACTATTACAAAGAATCAAGTTTAATTTGTCCAATGATCTTCATGAAAGTTTTTATTATATCCTCCTTGGATATCTATCACTTTGGGACTAGTTTCATATATTGCCATTGCTTTTTGGCAAGCTCAAACAAATTTAAGTGAAGCACATGAGCATAAAGATTTCATCTCTCAAAAAGGTATAAGTGAAGCATGAGAGGATTTCTTCAAAATTTACTAACTCTCAAATTAATCTAAGTGAAGCATGAGAGTATTTCTACAAAAAATTCCAAGCACACCGTGCTTAAAAAGATATAAGTGAAGCACTAGACCAATTCTATAGCTCAAAAAGTTTAAGTGAAGTACATAGAGCAATTCTAACAAATCATAGCATGATTGTGGCTCTCTCAAATAGTTGTGTACAGCAAGTATACAAAGGAAAAACTAACAAACAAAGAAAGCAAAGATACAAGACGCTCCAAGCAAAACTCATGATATGTGACGAATAAAAATATAGCTAAAAGTAAAATACTGATGGTCGTTAGAAGAAAGAGGGGATGCCACTCGGGGGCATCCCCAAGCTGAGTTGCTTGTTTCTCTTTGGATATATCTTGGGGGTGCGGTAGCATCCCCAAGCTTAGGCTTTTTACCACTCCTTATTCCTTCATCCATCGTGATCTCACCCAAAACTTGAAAACTTCAATCACGCAAAACTCAACAAAATCTTCGTGAGATCCATTAGTATAAGAAAGCAAATCACTACTTTAGGTACTGTTGCAAACCCATTCATATTTTATTATTGCATTGTACCAACTGTATTTTAACTTTACCATGGTTCATACCCTTCAATATAACCCATAGATTCATCAAAACAAGCACACAATGCAACGAAAACAGAATCTGTCTTAAACAGAATAGTCTGTAGTAATATGTACTATACCCATACTTCTGTAATTCTAAAAACTCTGAAAATTAGGAAAACGTAAGGAATTTGTATAGAAACACTGTGTTAAAATTTTAGCTCAAGATCACGTTCCAGTAAAACATGAAAAATCATATACTGGACGCAAAGTTTCTGTTTCAGATTCAGCATCACTTCTACTCATCCTATGAATCATCCTAAAGGCTTTACTTGGCACAAACACTAAATAAACCATAAAAACACAATCATAACAGAGGCAGAATTGTGTCAACACACAAAAACAGAAAGGAAAAAGCAAAAAATTATTTATTCATTGGGTTGCCTCCCAACAAGCGCTATCGTTTTACGCCCCTAGCTAGGCATAATGGATAGATTCAAGTATTGTGATCCTTAGTTTTGGATCCATAGGATGCCCTCATGATTGATTCATATGGTGGATTAATTCTTGTTCTAGGGAAGTGTTCCATACCCTTTCTCAAGGGAAATTGAAAACGAATATTGCCTTCTGCCATATCAATCACGGCACCTATAGTGCGTAAAAACGGTCTACCAAGTATAATGGGACAAGACGGATTGCAATCAATATCAAGCACAATAAAATAAATAGGCACATAGTTCCTATTTGCAAGAATAAGAACATCATTAATTCTTCCCAAAGGCTTTTTAATAGTAGAATCCGCCAAGTGCAAATTAAGAGAACATTCTTCAATATTGGTAAGGCCAAGCACATCACATAGAGATTTCGGAATCGTGGAAACACTAGCACCCTAATCACACAAAGCAAAGCATTCATAATTTTTAATCTTGACCTTAATGGTAGGTTCCCACTCATCATGTAATTTTCTAGGAAGAGAAATCTCCAATTCCAACTTTTCTTCAAAAGATTTCATCATGGCATCAACGATATGTTTAGTAAAAGCTTCATTTTGCTCATAAGCATGGGGTGAATTCGACATGGATTGCAACAAACAAATACATTCAATCAAAGAGCAACTATCATAATTAAAGTCTTTGCAATCCAAAATAGTGGGCACATCACTAGTTAAAGTTTTGACCTCTTCAAACCCACTTTTAGCAAAATTTTCATCAAGATTTTCACCCTCCAAATTATTGGGACGCCTTCTAGCTAAAGTTGACTCTACTTCAGTCACTTCATTGTCAATTTTAACATTACTAAACAAGGAATCAATAGAAGAAACACCAACCACTTTAAGATCTTCATCTTTTTTACGAAGGCAATCACTAGAAAACGATCTTTCTAAGATTTCTCTTTTAGCTCTAAGCATAGCGGTTCTTTTCTTACTTTCATCCATAAAGACATATAAAGATTTAATAGATTCATCTATCTTAGGCACAAAAGCTTTCAACTTGAGATTTTCAAAATCATGAGAAATTCTATCAATGCTTCTAGACATATCATCAATCTTATTCAACTTTTCTTCTATCGTATTATTGAAAGCCTTTTGCGCATTGATAAATTCTTTAATATTACTCTCAAGATCAAAGGTGTTCCTATTATTATTGTAGGAAGAATTACCATAGGAATTACCAAAATTATTAGAGGAATTTCCAGGAAAAGGCCTAGGATTAAAATTACCTCTATAAGCATTGTTATTGAAATTGTTTCGAGAGACAAAATTCACATCTACGGAATCACTATTTTTCTCAATCAAGGTAGACAAAGGCACATCATTAAGATCAATAGGAGTATTTTTACTAGCAACCAATTTCATCAAAGCATCAACTTTATCACTCAAAGTACTAATTTCCTCTACCGAATTAACTTTTTTACTAGTAGGTGCTCTTTCGGTATGCCATTGAGAATAATTAGCCATGATATTATCTAGCAATTTAGTAGCTTCACCCAAAGTAATATCCATAAAAGTAGCACCCGCGGCGGAATCTAAAAGTTTTTTAGAGACAAAATTCAATCCCGCATAATTTTTTTGTATGATCATCCAAAGATTTAAACCATGAGTAGGACAATTTCTTAGCATCAACTTCATTCTTTCCCAAGATTGTGCAACATGTTCATGCTCAAGTTGCTTAAAATTCATGATTTGCGTCCTAAGGGAAATAATTTTCACGGGCGGAAAATACTTAGTGATAAAAGCATCCTTGCATTTATTCCAAGAATCAATACTATTGCGAGGCAAAGAGGAAAACCAAATTTCAGCACGATCTCGCAAGGAAAAAGGAAATAGTTTCAACTTAACAATATCATTGTCCACATATTTTTTCTTTTGCATATCACACAATTCTACGAACGTGTTTAGATGGGATGTGGCATCCTCATTAGGAGTACTGGCAAATTGATCTTTCATGACAAGATTCAACAAAGCCGCATTAATATCACAAGACTCCGCACTAGTGGGGGGAGGAGCAATAAGAGTACTAATAAAATCATTGTTATTAGTATTGGAAAAACCACACAACTTGGTTATCTCTTGAGTCATCATGACTACGCAAACAAGATTGCAAGCAAGGAAGAGATCCGGCAAGAAAAAGGGCGAATGAAAAAGAGGGCGAATAAAACGGTAAATTGGTGAAGTGGGGGAGAGGAAAACGAGAGGAAAATGGCAAATAATGTAATTGCAAGGAGATGAGATTTGTGATTAGGAACCTGGTAGATGATGGTG
This sequence comes from Elymus sibiricus, assembly GCA_039707655.1. Taxonomy (NCBI): domain Eukaryota; kingdom Viridiplantae; phylum Streptophyta; class Magnoliopsida; order Poales; family Poaceae; genus Elymus; species Elymus sibiricus. The sequence goes on from CM077667.1 coordinate 114,233,165, forward strand.
GAGTCCCCTCGGCGCCTACGATAGGCACGTAGAAGAGACCGCTTCCTCCCCGGCAACGGCGCCAGAAATTCCTTTGACGTGGTTTGAGACTGCGTCGGTATTTCCCCAAAGAGGAAGGGATGATGCAGCACAGCGACGGTAAGTATTTCCCTCAGTTATGAAACCAAGGTTATCGAACCAGTAGGAGGATCACCGCCACCCAATAAGCAGCACCTGCACACAAACAACAAATACTTGCAACCCGACGCGAAAGAGAGGTTGTCAATCTCTCTACGGTAAAAAGATAGATTAGGTAGTGATAGATAGGAGAGATAGATCTCTCAAGAACACAAATAAAAAGAGTAAATATGCAGCAATATATTTTTGGGTTTTTGGTTTTGTAGATCTAAAAACAAAGATTGCAAAAACGTAGATCGGAAAGCAATATGATGGAAAAGTAGACCCGGGGGCCGTAGGGTTCACTAGTGGCTTCTCTCATGAGTATAGCGCACAGTGGGTGAACAACTTACTGTTGGGCAATTGATTGAAAATCGAATAGTCATGACAATATCCAAGGCGATGATCATTATATAGGCATCACGTCCAAGATAGATAGACCGACTCCTGCCTGCATCTACCTCTATTACTCCACACATCGACCGCTATCTAGCATGCATCTAGTGTATTAAGTTCATGGAAAAACGGAGTAATGCAATAAGAACGATGATATGATGTAGACAAGATCTATTCATATAGGAATAGACCCCATCTTCTTATCCTTAATAGCAACGATACATGTGTGTCTTGCTTCCCCTTCTGTCACTGGGAAAGAACACCGCAAGATCGAACCCATCACAAAGCACCTGTTCCCATGGCAAGAAAAATCAATCTAGTCGGCCTAACTAAACCAAAGATTCGGAGAAGAAATACGAGGCTATAAGTAATCATGCATATAAGAGATCAAAGAAGACTCAAATAATATTCATGTATAGAAACTGACCATGAACTCAAAATTCATCGGATCCCAACAAACACACCGCAAAAGTTTACATCAAATAGATCTCCAAGAGACCATTGTATTGAGAATCATAAGAGATAGAGAAGAAGCCATCTAGCCACTGCCTACGGATCCGTAGGTCTATGGTGGACTACTCACGCATCATCGGAGAGGCACCTATGAAGAAGATGAACCCCTCCGTGATGGTGTTTAGATTGGATCTCGCGGTTCTGGAACTTGCGGCGGCTGGAATTGTGTTTCGTCGACTCCCCTAGGGTTTTTGGAATATTTGGGAATTTATAGGCATTAGAGGCGGTGCGGAAGGGGGCCGAGGAGGGCACAACCCATCAGGGCGCGCCGGGGCCCCCTGGCATGCCCTGGTGGGTTGTGCTCTCCATAGCCCACCTCTCTGGCAGTTGTTTGGCCCACTGGGTGTCTTCTGGTCCAGAAAAAATCTCGAAAAAGTTTCGTCGTGATTGGACTCCGTTTGGTATTGATTTTCTGGGAAGTAAAAAAACAAGCAAAAATAGCAACTAGCACTTTGGCACTATGTCAATAGGTTAGTCCCAAAAAATGATATAAAGTTGTTATGAAATGATTGTAAAACATCCAAGATTGATAATATAACAGCATGGAACGAGCAAAAATTATTTTGGAGACGTATCGCACAACAATAATAGGAGCAACATCATTTGGGAGAGATGCATTTTTACCTCTACTCTTTCTTCTTTTCTTCTTCTTCACCACATCATGTGTGGGTTTAATTAATTTTTTTGAGCTTCTTATTGATGAGATTGTTTGAATAGGGAGCTCCTCCTCGTTACCTATTTCATCTTGAGAGACAATAGGAGGGAAAGTGGAAATCTTAACCCTTTCATTAGTATTCCTTTTATATTCTATTGGTTTTCCCATCTTTCTATAGTTGGCAATATAAGCATTCTCATTGCAATTTACCATGCAAAACATATAGATATTTTTTAGATTAGTTTCAATGTCGTTCGTGAGAATGAATACTTCAAACCAACTATTTTTATGTGTCAATTCTTCACTACCCAAAAATAGAGAAAGCTAATTAGAAAGTTCAAGGGTGATCAAGTCGTTACAATATTTGGCCATGATTTGATCATGAAAAAGTTTGCATTGGAAATTAAGATGACCAACTTTATTGCAAAGTTCACAGGTAATAGGAAAAAGAGAACATAATTTTGTAGCAAATTCATCTATCACTTTGAACAAAAAATTGGTTCTATCATGTTTATGCTTCTTACAAAATCTATCATCCCTATAAGGCACGTCTTCACAAACTTTATGCACTCTACAAAAATTGACATGCTTATAAGAAACATTTTTGTCATGACTAGTGCAATCATCATTAGTATTTTGGATATTCATAGAATACATACTAACAACATTGCAATCATGCTCATCATTTATGCCAAACATTTTATGGAATTCTTCTTCTATCAATTGAGAACAATTTCCTTTCCATCATTTTCAAGAAAGACATGATAAAGACGAATAATATGAGGCCGCCTCAATTACATTTTTTTAAATTTTCTTTTATAAACCAAACTAGTGAAAAAAACAGGAAACTAAAAGATTCAATTGCAAGATCTAAAGATATACCTTCAAGCACTCACCTCCCCGGCAACGGTGCCAGAAAAAAGCTTGATGTCTACTACGCAACTTTATTCTTGTAGACTTTGTTGGGCCTCCAAGCGCAAAGTTTTGTAGGATAGTAGCAATTTTCCCTCAAGTGGATGACCTAAGATTTATCAATCCATGGGAGGTGTAGGATGAAGATGGTCTCTCTCAAACAACCCTGCAATCAAATACAAGAAATCTCTTGTGTCCCCAACACACCCAATACAATGGCAAATTGTATAGGTGCACTAGTTCGGCGAAGAGATGGTGATACAAGTGCGATATGGATGGTAGATAAAGGTTTTTGTAATAGTAACAATAAAAAACATCAAGGTAGCAAGTAACAAAAGTGAGCACAAACGGTATTGCAATGCTTGAAAACAAGGCCTAGGGTCCGTACTTTCGCTAGTGCAATCTCTCAACAATGCTAATATAATTGTATCACATAACCGTCCCTCAACGTGCAACGAAGAATCACTCCAAAGTTCTTATCTAGAGGAGAACATAAGAAGAAATTGTTTGTAGGGTACGAAACCACCTTAAAGTTATCCTTTCCGATCGATCTATTCAAGAGTTCGTACTAAGATAACATCAAGTTATCCTTTCTGTTTGATCTATCTAAGAGTTCATACTAGAATACCATCATATGATACGCATCAACCAACTCTAATGTTACCTAGATATTCCAATGTCACCACAAGCATCCATGAGTTAATTATATGATACGCATCAAACAATTTCAGGTTCATAATACTCAATCCAACACAAAGAACCTCAAAGAGTGCTCCAAGATTTCTATCGGAGAAAGTAGGACAAGAACGTGTATCAACCGCTATGCATAGATTACCCCAATGTCACCTCGGGAATTCTCAATTATATTAGCATTGTTGAGAGATTGCACTAGCGAAAGTACGGACCCTAGGCCTTGTTTTCAAGCATTGCAATACCATTTGTCCTCACTTTTGTTACTTGCTACCTTGCTATTTTTTATTGTTACTATTATAAAAATCAATATCTACTATCATTACTACACTTGTATCACCATCTCTTCGCCGAACTAGTGCACCTATAAAATTTGCCATTGTATTGGGTGTGTTGGGGACACAAAAGATTTCTTGTATTTGATTGCATGGTTGTTTGAGAGAGACCATCTTCATCCTACACCTCCCATGGATTGATAAACCTTAGGTCATCCACTTGAGGGAAATTTGCTACTGTCCTACAAAACTCTGCGCTTGAGGCCCAACACGAGTCCAAGCACAAGTTGTGTAGTAGACATCAAGCTCTTTTATGGCGCCGTTGCCGGGGAGGTGAGTGCTTGAAGGTATATTTTTAGATCTTGCAACTAAATCTTTTAGTTTCTTGTTTCTCACTAGTTTGGATTTATAAAAGAAAATTACAAAAAAATGGAGTTTAGGTTGCCTCAATTGCTTCGTCTTTTTAATGTCTTTCGTGAAAACGATGGTTCGGAAAATTGTGCTCAATTGGTAGAGCAAGAATTTATGAAAATACTTAATGAGAATTCCTTGAATGATGAGCATGATTTCAATGTTGCTAGTATGAATTCTCTGAATATCTATGATGCTAATGATATGCAAAGCCACAAGCTTGGGGATGCTATGTTTGATAAAGATGATATTTTTAGTCCCCCAAGTTTTGATGAGCAAATTTATTATGATGATTGCATGCCTCCTATCTATGATGATTACTAGATCGTGACTGACGCGCGTTGCTGTGTCCATGTATTAGGAATTTTGATGAAATAGATTTGTAATGTTTTTGTAAAATCATGTATTTTGTCTAATTTTTGATTAATTGTTGGGCTGGTATGGTCCACATAATATGGACCTTTTTCTTGTCAAGTGCGCATGCAGTCACATGAATAGACCATGCTAAGGCTATTTCCATGGATGAACATTACCATCTATCTCAAGCTCATGTTCTTCTATTTCTATATCATTTGCGGCAGAGCAAAAGAAAATGTTAATCTACTCAACATCCATCAATTCACCATCATAAAATTAGACATACAAAGCAAGAGGATCTAACATCATTCATCGACATCACATCTTAATATGTGGACTTTACAACCACCGGTAGCAATATTTCCATGACATGTGCTTGTACCATGGAATGGTGTCCTTTCAATCTGGATCTTTTGGTCCTTCCACTTGTGATTGTCAAAGAAATGTCCCTTCCCAACCTGGATCTTTCGATCAAGTGCCGCTACATCCTACATTAAGATAGCACAAATCATTAGCATGTAGCAATATGATGTGAGAAAGCATGTAGATTTACTGATTACGTATCTTTGATTATTTTTTTAATATAAAATGAAGATATCTTAGCTTGCGCTGTATAGAATTAAACAAAGCGGTGTACTCATAGTTGCCTGTAATCCTATTCCTACACATGGTGAAATAGTTTGTCAACTCTCTAATTTGTGGAATAAGAGGGATGCATAGATTAACAAAAATCCCACAAAATGAGGGAGCCCAGCAGCTAGAGAAAAGTGTTGTAGCAAAACTTTGGAGTGCCGAAGTTGGTTAAGTAGTCTATCCTAAACAGGTAGAACAAAGAGCTACAAATAGTTCCAATTGAAATAATGTGTCCACTTGGTACTTGTCACAGAATTAGTAAACTAATTTTATCCATATGAACGAGAAGTCCACTACAAATATAGCCGAAAAGGAGAAATGTTCATTTTGTTCTTGTCATAGATGTTTATGATGATCGAAGCTGGCCAAGCTTCAGAAAGGATAAGCTCATAACCTGAAAAATATCACTCTTTACTTATTTTCTCTAAGGCTAAATATTTTCTTTCTACAATAAAAATAATGTTTAGTGGGCTCAGGCTGCCTAGCGGGATAAAATCTTAGTCATGTTAATGGTTCAACTCATTGATGAACAATAAAAAAGGACAAAACCATAGAACTGCAAGCAAAAGCGCTCACGTGTGGCTACATCCGTATCTAGACAAATTTGAGTCAACTAATTAGGGATGGAGGTAATATATATCAATGGTTAGCTCTGCTTAGAAAATATTCCTAGAGGCAAACATGCAAGTGCAGAGTGACAAAAATATGTGATACAAAAGGTTTGAGAATGGTAAATCAGTAATGTGTAAAGCAACTATGACAACAATTTTAAAAAGTTCTAGATAGAGATCATAACTATGTGGACTCGAAAAATCGGAAGAAAACACTCTGTAATGATAGATTAGCATGAACTCACTCACGGTTAGTTAGGACAATATCTATTGAATTAGAGCTCCCCTCAAATGTCCAATATATGTATTCCTTTGTACAAAAAGAGCTTTGAAGAAGCAATCTGTCATCATATAAGCCAGAGCAATCAACATTTAACATACTCTGTTCCTGTTATTGACTTATAAACCTATCTCAGAAGTTAAACTTTGACCAATTATTTTGTGCTAATGCATTTATTAAATGTGAATGGAATGCATGGTAACCAAAAAAATGTAGGAAACCTGTAACCACGCCAATCACAGGCACCTATTTATCTCCATATAATCTCTACTGGACTTGTACTCTCCTTGAGCATGATTTCTGCTAGAATAAACAATGTAAAGAAAGGACCAAATCAGCAAAAAGCAATTACTCTATTCCATGCCGTCAATGAATTTTCGAACATCTTTTATTCCAAAAAGCAACATGCAGCAGAAAATTAGGCCATAATCATGGCTATAGAAATTGGGAACCTGAAACAAAACAAAAACAAACCAGTTAAGCAAAAATAATGATACAATGCCTATCCATGCAGTGCCATGAGAACAATTGCATGAAAAGCTAAGACAATTTTAGGAAGATAAAGGCAAAGCAGTTGCTCAAACGGCAGCCAGTAGCCAAGAATTAAAGTCTGAAATTTGCATAAAACGGTGCCCTCCATTGCCCAGCCGGCGCCGTAAAAAATTCTGGGCACCGGAACACCTACTTGTTCTGATGCCAAACTTTCAAAGCAGCAAACAATTAGCTCGGTGGCCCACGCAAGGAAGCAAAGTAAACTGAAGGTACTCTGGCAAGGGAGCAGTTGATGGCTCACTTGAGTTCTTCGCAAAATGCTGACATGAATCATTACTGTCAATTTTTGTTGCAAGATGGCGATTCCATTTGTCTTCAAATTCCACGTCGGGCTTGGCGGTGGAAGCTGAATGCCGAGAGGGTACACTACTGCAATGTTCTTGCTCATCTGTGTCGTCTCCTGCGGCCTTAGTTGGTCAAGGGGTTCTATGTCCTGGACCTTTCTTGGTAAGAAGGTCCACTCAGCTGGTCAGCTCTTGGGCACGGCTCTGAATTTCGCTCTTTGCTTTGCCCAGATGCAGTACTTCCTGATGATGTGTGGCGGCTGAAGAATGCCATCCTTACGTACTATGCCATGTGCATTTAGCCATGATTAAATTAAGTTTGGCTGAGAAACCATGGCTAGATCATGTGGAGTAGTTCAGTGGGTCTAAATCTGATGCCCACTCTTTTCAGGCTAGGAACACAAACATTGTCAGACCGGTGTCAAACAAATTTCTTAGGGCATCGCTGCCAAGCCATCAATATTTTAATGTACCGGGCATCGACCACGTTGTGGAAGGCCTATGAGCCTCAGTATACCAGCATCATGCACCTGCAATATCAAAACTAAAATTAGACACACGCGCGCGCGCGGAAAGCCATAATCCTTGGACAAGTTGAAAGCTTCCTAAGCAGAACAAGGACAAAGGTTACGCCATCATTTTGATTGTATTAACAGTAGCAAATTTAATAAGAACTCGTATAAGGCGCTCAGAAGAATCTCAAGTGAACAATTGTAGAATACAAATTGAATCAGGGATCAATACATTTTATTAATTCAGTCTTATGCATAGACAAAAATGAAAAAAATGATATCAACAACTAAAAGGATAATTTATAATTTTTGCAGTACTTAGAACACCTCAATAATGAAAATGAGGAAAATTAGAAGTTGAAAGCTAGATCACAACCCGAAATAGATGATGGTGGAATCAACAAAATAAAAATGTGAAATAGTGTTAGCATGTGGTTTTACCACATAATATTCTTCTTCTGCCCACCAATTAACCAACGTAGTGTCATGTTCATCTAATCCATAAAAACAATTAAGACTATCTGTAACCTAACAAACACTATATTATATTCGGGTGCATGTTAATGGTAATAATGTCCAGCAACCTCATTGCATCGCTTTGTAATCCTCGGGAGAGCAAATTATCAAATATCTGCAGTGCAGCATGTGAACATACGTCGCCGATTTAGGCAAAGATCGAACCTGTAGAAGACCCCGTCCTCTCGTCCTCCGGTTCCAGATCGAATCCTCCTGTTCCAGATCGAATGGACCATGGCGTCCAGCCCTGTTCCAGATCGACTCGTCTTCCCATCCTCCCATCCTCATCCTCTCATATTCCTCTCACCATCGAAAGGCACAGAGAAGAGGGACAGGGAGGAGGAGATGAAAGGGAGCGATGCAGGAAGAGAGGTTGAGCCCTCGCCTAGCTAGGTGTGGAGAGATCGAGAGAAGGGGAAGGGGCAGCGTTGCTTGAGGTTCCTACAGCGGCGGCGCTGCCGGGGGCTCGGGGCGGCTGTTTCGCTCAGGTCTCAGGAGAAGACGATCTGATGTGAGAGAGTGAGATGGGCTAGATCAAGAGGGAGAGGGCCGAGCGAGGCGGAAATAAATGGGCTTTGCACGATACGGGGCCCAATTAACCACATGACTCAGTTTTTTCTTTCGGAGCAGCAGCCCCTTAGGACAACAGATCTGATGGCCAAAAACGTTCAAATCGTAAAAATGGACGGCCAGAAATGCAAATCGCTGAGAGAGCTCGCTTTAGGCTCGGTTTTACTGTCCTAAATGATGATGACATGTATGCTATAAAGAGTGATAGTAACCATGAAACTTGTCATCATGATTTTAATATTGAATGTGGTTATGTCAATCAAGTGTGCCATGATGGTTATTTTGTTGAGTTTGCTCCCACTATTATGAATGAGAAGAAATATGCTTATGTGGAGAGTAATAAATTTTTGATGATTGTAGATCATGAAAAGAATGCTTTATGTGATGGTTATATGGTTGAATTCCTTCATGATGCTACTGAAAATTATTATGAGGGAGGAACATATGCTTGTAGGAATTGCAATAATATCAAGTTTCCTCTCTATATGTTCAAAGTTTTGAAGTTATGCTTGTTTTGCCTTCCTATGCTAGTTGATTCTTGCTCCCAAAAATTATTTGCTCACAAAATCCCTATGCATAGGAAGTGGGTTAGACTTAAATGTGCTTTCCATGTGATCCATGATGCACTTTTGCATGTTTCAAATACCATTCCTATGTGAGCATCATTGAAATCATCATGCCTAACTAAAAGGCTTTAAAGAAAAGCGTTTCTTGGGAGACAACCCAACAATTTTAGTTTCTGTTTTTGTGTGTTCACATGATTAAGCTACTGTAGTAATCATGTTTTGTGTCTTTTTTTTAAATAATGTGCCAAGTAAAGCCTTTGGGATAGTATGGATACTTGTTGATTTGATTCTGTGCAAAAACAGAAACTTTTGCCTCCAGTAAAGAATTTCTCGAATTTTACTGGAGCGTCAAAAAATTCTGAAATTTGTACACAGTATTTATATGCAAATTCTATAAGGTGTCCTAATTGTTCAGAATTTTTAGAGACAGGTAAGTATGGCTATACTATAGATCTTCACAGACTGTTCCGTTTTTGACAGATTCTGTTTTGCATGCATAGTTTGCTTGTTTGAGTGTTCCCATAGCTTATATTCAGTGATATAAATTATCTGAATTGTAGAATACGGTAGGTATTATGTAAGAACAATTATGAATCTTGTCTTGACAGTACCTAAGTGAATGATCTTTATTTATTATACTAACCCATCTCATGAAGTTCCGTTAAGTTTTGTGTGATTAAAGTTTTCAAGTTTTGGGTGAGACACCGATATGAGGACAATAAGGAGTGACAAGAATCTAAGCTTGGGGATGCCCAAGGCACCTCCAAGGTAATATACAAGGAAGACTCAAGCGCCTAAGCTTGGGGATGCCCCGGAAGGCACCCCCACTTTTGTCTTCAACACTATCGGGAAACCATGATATAAAAGGAATTAAGGAGACATAAAAGTTCAAGCTTGGGGATGCCCAAGGCATCACAAGATAATATTTCAAGAAGTCTCAAGCATCTAATCTTGGGGATGCCCCGGTAGGCATCCCACCTTTCTTCATCAACAATTATCGGTTAGTAGCGGTTGAGCCTAAGTTTTTGCTTCTTCACATGATGTGTGCTATTCTTGGAATGTCATTTTATTTTGTTTAGCTTGCTGTTTTAATAAAATACTTAGATCTAAAAGTTTTTAGATGAGCGAGAGTTCTCAAATGGCTACCCATTTACTTAACTACTCGCTTGATCTTCACTTATATCTTTTTGGAGTAGCTTGTCACTTACTCTTGTGCTTCACTTACATCCTATGAGTAAATTGTTGAATGAATGGAATACCATGAAGTTGAAATTATATGTTCATATCATGCCTAGTAGTAGCTTCACATTGGGTTTAGAAAGTGAAATTTTTGAAGCTTGACAATCAAAATATTGGTCATACAAGCAATTCATGAATGATTAGTATAAGAAAGAGAACTTTCACATACAAATATATTATCTTGGACATCTTCTATGATTGTGAATACCCATTAATTATTTTCAAACTTGAGCAAATTAGTTGAAGTTGGACAAGGAAGATAACGTAATGAGTTATGGTTGTGTATATTTGCATAGAAGTTATATTGTTATGGATCCTCTAACATGTGGTGTTTGCTTAGGATATTTTGCTAGCCAAAAATTCGTACTAAGTAGAGATACTACTTGTGCATCCAAAAACCCTTAAACCTAGTTTCTTGCCATGAGTGTCCACCATAGCTACCTATGGATTGAATAAGATCCTTCAAGTAAGTTGTCATCGATGCAAAAAGGCAATAAAATTTGCTTCTAAATGTGTTTGATCATTTAGTGTAAGAGAAAATTGAGCGTTGTACGAACTTGTGATGGCAAAGTAATAAAAGCGACGGACTGCATAATAAAGGTTGCTATCATAAGGGGCAATATAACGTGACGTTCTTTTGCATTAAGGGATTGTGCATACAAAATCAAAAAGCGCATGACAACCTCTGCTTCCCTCTGCGAAGGGCCTATCTTTTACCTTTCAGTATTTACTTTTATGCAAGAGTCAATAGTATGCATTCTCATTTCAACCTCAATTATTCTCTAGTTGGCAAGCATCATGTGGTGGGGAAAGATCTAGGCACATATGGTCAGTCAAATATATTTGATCATGACTTATTAATGTTGACAATTATCTCTATGATAAATGAGTTGGGAGGCGAAGCATTAAGCCCCTACCTTTCTCTGTGTTCGATGGATGCCATTTGCTCTAAAAATATGCTTTGAGTACTAGCAATCATAGAAGACTATATGATGATTAAGTATGTGGAGCTCTTCCTTAGACTTTGTTGAGAATAAGTTGAATTGCAATTTTGGTGACTAAGAACATAGGTTGTTAATTTTCAAGAGAATTCATTGTTTGAACCATAACATGTGAATTGGTTGCTACTTTATCATGATGGGTTTTATGAGAAAGAGTTGCTATTATGATGGTATGAAAAGTGGTTGAAATTATCATTGATCAAACTTATGTACTATGCTAGCATTCACACTTCATAAATTATTTTCTTTTATCATTTACCTACTCGAGGACGATTAGGAATTAAGCTTGGGGATGCTGATACGTCTCCTACGTATCTATAATTTATGAAGTATTTATGCCATATTTACAACAATTTTATATGGTTTTGGTATGATTTGCATGGATCTAACCCGGACTGACGATGTTTTCAGCAAAACTACGGTGGTGTTGTTTTTTGTGCAGAAATAAAAGTTCTCCAAATGCAACAAAACTTTTTGACGATTTTTTTGGAACAAAAGAGGCACTAGAAGCTTCGTGGGAGGGTCAGAAGAGCCACGAGGTGGCCACAACGCACCAGGGCGCGCCAGCCCCCTCTGGCGCGCCCTGGTGTCTTGTGGGCCCCTCGTGGCCCATCTTCACGTGAAACCGACGCCCAAAAATTCTATATATTCAAAAAAACCAGAAATAACCCAAGATCAGAAGTTTCGCCGCCGCAACTCTCTGTAACGACGAAAAACCAATCTCGAGGTGTTCGAGTACTCTGACGGAGAGGGTAGATCATCTCCGGTGGCCATCTTCATCATCCCGGCGGAGGCCATGACGAGGAGGGAGTAGTCCACCCTCGGGGCTGAGGGTATGTACCAGTAGCTATGTGTTCAATCTCTCTCTCTCTCGTGTTCTTGAGATGTCACGATCTTGATGTATCACGGGCTTTGTTAATATAGTTGGATCATATGGTGTTTTCCCCTCTCTATCCTTTTGTGATGAATTGAGTTTTCCCTTTGAGATTTCGTTATTACCGGATTGAATACTTTGATGGATTTGAGATCACTTGATCTATGTCTTGACACTCAACTCGCGGATTCCCGAGGTGATAGTGGGTTAATCTATGCATAGGGGTTGATGCACGTTTTCGTCCTACTTTCTTCGATAGAAATCTTGGGGCACTCTTTGAGGTTCTTTGTGTTGGATTGAGTATTATGAATCTGAAATTGTTTGATGCGTATCGTATAATTAACTCATGGATACTTTGTTGGAAATATGCCCTAGAGGCAATAATAAATTGGTTATTATTATATTTCCTTGTTCATGATAATCGTTTATTATCCATGCTATAATTGTATTGATTGGAAACTCAAATACATGTGTGGGTACATAGACAACACTGTGTCCCTAGTAAGCCTCTAGTTGACTAGCTCGTTGATCAAAGATGGTTAAGGTTTCCTAGCCATTGACATGAGATGTCATTTGATAACGGGATCACATCATTAGGAGAATGATGTGATGGACAAGACCCAAACTACGAACGTAGCATATGATCGTGTCAGTTTATTGCTATTGTTTTCTGCATGTCAAGTATCTGTTCCTATGACCATGAGATCATGCAACTCCCTGACATCGGAGGAGTACCTTGTGTGTATCAAACGTCGCAACGTAACTGGGTGACTATAAAGGTGCTCTACAGGTATCTCCGAGGGTGTCTGTTGGGTTGGCATGGATCAAGACTGGGATTTGTTACTCCGTGTGACGGAGAGGTATCTCAGGGCCCACTCGGTAATACAACATCACAATGAGCCTTGCAAGCAATGTGACTAAAATGTTAGCCACGAGATCTTGTATTACGGAACGAGTAAAGAGACTTGCCAGTAACGAGATTGAACTAGGTATAGAGATACCGACGATCGAATCTCGGGCAAGTAACATACCGAAGAACAAAGGGAACAGTATACGGGATTAACTGAATCCTTGACATAGAGGTTCGACCGATAAAGATCTTCGTAGAATATGTAGGAGCCAATATGGGCATCCAGGTCCCGCTATTGGTTATTGATCGTAGAAGTGTCTCGGTCATGTCTACATAGTTCTCGAACCCGCAGGGTCTACACACTTAACGTTTGGTGACGATTAGTATAGTTGAGTTATTTTGTTGGTGACCGAAGGTTGTTCGGAGTCCAGATAAGATCCCGGACATGACGAGGATCTCCGGAAGAGTCCGGAGGTAAAGATTGATATATGTGATAATAGTGTTTTGATCTCCGGAAGGGTTCCGGAATTCACCGGAAGAGGTTCCGGATGTTTACCGAAGTGTTCGGGTGCAGCAACACTTTATATGAGCCAAAGGGGTAAAGCCCACGAGGTATTGGAAAGTGCAAAAGGAAGTTTTGCTGCTGCCTTAAGCGGTACTGCCGCTGGTAAGGCAGTACTACCGCATAAGCGGTACTACCGCTACGGGCGGTACTACCGCTTATCGTAAGCGGTACTACCGCTTGTGCGCGGTACTGCAGGGATCCGAGTTGGACTCTTTCCCTGCGGGCCAAATCGACCTTGTGCGGGCAAAACCGACCTGGAGGAGGCTTTTACTCCAAGTTTAGACCCCAAGGCTCAACATATAAATAGAGGGGCAGGGCTAGCACACGGGACACATCAAGATTTTCCAAGCCGTGTGTCGGCAACCCTAACCCTCTAGTTCTCCCGTCATAATGTCCGTAGTGCTTGGCGAAGCCCTGCAGAGATTGTTCCTCACCATCATCACCACGCCATCGTGCTGCCAGAACTCATCTACTACTTCACCATCGCTCGCTGGATCGAGGAGGTGAAGGCGTCATCAAGCCGTACGTGTGTTGAACGCGGAGGTGCCGTCCGTTCGGCACTAGTTCGTGATCGGATCGAGGGACGACTTGCGATTTGGATCGCGGAGACGTTCGACTACATCAACCGCGTTTCTTAACACTTCCGCTTAGCGATCTACAAGGGTATGTAGATTCACTCTCCCTCTCGTAGATGCTCATCACCATGGATAGATCTTGTGTGTGCGTAGGAAAATTTTTGTTTCCCATGCAACATTTCCCAAAAGTGGCATCTGAGCTAGGTCTATGCGTAGATGAGATCTCGTGTAGAACACAAACGAGTTGTGGGCGTGGGTGTATACATATTGCTTGCCGTTACTAGTTGATACTTGATTCGGCGGTATTGTGAGATGAAGCGGCCCGGACCGACATTACGCGTATGCTTACGCGAGACAGGTTCCTTCAACTGACATGTAACTTCGTTACATAAAGATGGCTGGCGGGTGTCTGTCTCTCTCACTTTAGTTGAATCAATTTCAATGAAGAGGGTTCTTTTAGAAGATCAAAAAGCAATCACCACACCACGTTGTGGTTTTGCGTAGGTAAGAATGGTTCTTGCAAACCCGTAGCAGCCACGTAAAATTTGCAACAACAATTAGAGGACGTCTAACTTGTTTTTGCAGGGTATGTTGTGATGTGATATGGCCAATTACATGATGAGATATATGTGATGTATGAGATGATCATGTGTTGTATAGAATATCACGACTTGCATGTCGATGAGTACGGCAACTGGCAGGAGCCATAGAGTTGTCTTTAATTATTGTATGACCTGCGTGTCAATCATTAAGCGCTATGTAATGCTTTACTTTATCGCTAAACGTTAGCAATAGTCGTGGAAGCAACAGTCGACGCGACAACCTCATGGCGACACTTTGATGGAGATCAAGATGATGGAGATCATGGTGTCATGCCGGTGATGATGGAGATCATGCCGGTGCTTTGGAGATGGAGATCAAAAGCACAAGTTCATGGCCATATCATGTCACTTATGATTTGCATGTGATGTTAATCCTTTTATGCATCTTATTTTTCTTAGGACGACGGTAGCATTATAAGGTGATCCCTCACTTAAATTTCAAGATAAAATTGTGTTCTCCCCGAGTGTGCACCGTTGCGAAAGTTCGTCGTTTCGAGACACGCCGTGATGATCGGGTGTGATAGACTCTACGTTCACATACAATGGGTGTAAGCCATGTTGCACGTGCGGAACACTCGGGTTAAACTTGACAAGCCTAGCATGTACAGACATGGCCTCGGAACACAAGAGACCGAAAGGTCGAACATGAGTCATATAGTAGATATGATCAACATGAAGATGTTCACCATTGAAACCACCTCAACTCACGTGATGATCGGACTTGAGTTGGTGGATTTGGATCATGTTACACTCGAATGACCGGAGGGATGTCAATTTGAGTGGGAGTTTTTAAGTAATATGATTAACTAAACTCATTATCTAGAACAATAGTCTAAGTTGTCTTTGCTATATTTATGTTGTAGATCATGGCTCGCGCAGTAGCACCCCTGAATTTTAATGCGTTCCTAGAGAAAGCTAAGTTGAAAGATGATGGAAGTAACTTTGTGGACTGGGCCCGTAATCTAAGGATTATCCTTACGGCTTCCCAGAAGGCTTATGTCCTTGATGCACCGCTTGGTGATCCACCCGCTCCAGTTGAGTCTCTAGACGTTGTGAACGCCTGGCAGGCTCGTTCTGAAGATTACTCAATAGTTCAATGTGCAATATTGTATGGCTTAAAACCGGGACTTCAAAGACGTTTTGAACGTCATGGAGCATATGAGATGTTCCAGGAGTTGAAGTTTATCTTTCAGAAGAATGCCCGGATCGAGAGATATGAGATCTCCGATAAGTTCTATGCTTGCAAGATGGAGGAGAACGGGTCTATCAGTGATCACGTGCTCAGAATGTCTGGGTACTCCACCCGTCTGGCTGAATTGGGGATGCCCCTTCCGCCAGAGGCTATCACTGACAGAGTTCTTCAATCATTGCCACCTAGCTACAAGAGCTTCGTGTTGAACTATAACATGCACGGGATGAACAAGTCAGTCGCCGAGCTGTTTGCGATGCTGTAAGCCGCTGAGTCTGAAATTCAGAAGGAGAATCAAGTGTTGATGGTCAATAAAACCACTAGTTTCAAGAAAAATGGCAAGGGTAAGAAGGGTAAATCCAAGAAGAGTGGCAAAGCAGTTGCTCCTCTCGTGAAGAAACCCAAGGCTGGACCCAAACCAGAAACTGTGTGTTTTCATTGCAAGGGAACTGGACACTGGAAGCGGAACTGCCCCAAGTATTTGGCTGACAAGAAGGCGGCCAACAACAAACAAGGTATATATGATATACATGTTATTGATGTGTACCTTACCAACTCTCGTTGTAGTGCCTGGGTATTTGATACCGGTGCGGTTGCTCATATTTGCAACTCAAAACAGGAACTGCGGAATAGACGGAGGCTGGCAAAGGACGAAGTGACGATGCACGTGGGAAATGGTTCCAAGGTTGATGTGATCGCCGTCGGCACGCTCGCTCTTCGATTACCATCGGGATTAGTGATGAACCTGAATAAATGTTATTTGGTGCCTGCGTTAAGCATGAACATTATATCTGGATCTTGTTTATTGCGAGACGGTTACTCATTTAAATCAGAGAATAATGGTTGTTCTATTTATATGAGTAATATATTTTATGGTCATGCACCCAATGTGAGGGGTTTATTCTTATTGAATCTCGATAGTAATGATACACATGTTCATAACATTGATGCCAAAAGATGTAGAATTAATAATGATAATACCACTTTCTTGTGGCACTGCCGTTTAGGTCATATTGGCGTAAAACGCATGAGGAAGCTCCATGCTGATGGACTTTTGGAGTCACTTGATTTTGAATCACTTGACACATGTGAGCCATGCCTCATGGGCAAGATGACTAAAACGCCGTTCTCTGGAATAATGGAACGGGCAAGTGACTTATTGGAAATCATACATACTGATGTGTGCGGTCCGATGAGCATTGAGGCGCGCGGTGGTTATCGTTACTTTCTCACCTTCACTGATGACTTAAGTAGATATGGGTATATTTACTTAATGAAACACAAGTCTGAAACGTTTGAAAAGTTCAAACAATTTCGGAGTGAAGTTGAGAATCATCGTAACAAGAAGATTAAATTCCTACGATCTGATCGAGGAGGAGAATATCTGAGTTATGAGTTTGGCAGTCACTTAAGACAATGTGGAATTGTTTCACAACTAACACCGCCTGGAACACCACAGCGTAATGGTGTGTCCGAACGTCGTAATCGAACCTTATTGGATATGGTGCGATCTATGATGTCTCTTGCCGATTTGCCACTGTCGTTTTGGGGTTATGCATTAGTGACAGCTGCATTCACTTTAAATAGGGCACCATCGAAATCCGTTGAGACAACGCCATATGAACTTTGGTTTGGCAAGAAGCCAAAGCTATCGTTTCTTAAAGTTTGGGGATGTGATGCTTATGTCAAAAAGCTTCAGCCTGAAAAGCTGGAACCCAAAGCGGAGAAATGCGTCTTCATAGGATACCAAAAAGAGACAGTTGGGTATACCTTCTACCTCAGATCCGAAGGCAAAGTGTTTGTCGCTAAAAACGGAACATTTCTTGAGAAAGAGTTTCTCTCGAAAGAATTGAGTGGGAGGAAGATAGAACTTGATGAGGTTGATGAACCTTTACTTCAACCTGAATTTAGCGCAGCGCAGAAAGATGTTTCTGTAGAGCCTACATTAGCTGAAGAGGAAGTTAATGATGATGATCATGAAGCTTTGGATCAAGTTGCTATCGAACCTCGTAGGTCGACAAGGACGCGTACTGCTCCTGAGGGGTACGGCAACCCTGTCTTAGAGGTCATGTTGTTGGACAACGATGAATCTACGAGCTATGGAGAAGCGATGATGGGCCCGGATTCCGAGAAGTCGTTAGAGGCCATGAAATCCGAGATGGGATCCATGTATGAAAACAAAGTGTGGACTTTGGAAGTATTACCTGAAGGGCGTAAGGCCATTCAGAACAAATGGATCTTTAAGAGGAAGACGGACGCGGACGGTAATGTCACCGTCTATAAAGCTCGACTTGTGGCAAAGGGTTTTTCACAAGTTCAAGGAGTTGACTACGATGAGACCTTCTCACCCGTAGCGATGCTTAAGTCCGTCAGAATCATGTTAGCAATAGCTGCCTTTTTCGATTATGAAATTTGGCAGATGGATGTCAAAACAGCGTTCCTTAACGGTTTCCTTAAGGAAGAGTTGTATATGATGCAACCAGAAGGTTTTGTCGATTCAGAGAATGCTGACAAAGTTTGCAAACTCCAGCGATCCATTTATGGACTGGTGCAAGCATCTCGGAGTTGGAATCTTCGCTTTGATGAGGTGATCAAAGCGTTCGAGTTTATACAAGTTTACGGAGAAGCTTGTATTTACAAGAAAGTGAGTGGGAGCTCTATAGCGTTTCTAATATTATATGTGGATGACATATTGCTGATTGGAAACAATATAGAAATGTTGGAAAGCGTGAAGGAATATTTGAACAAGAGTTTTTCAATGAAGGACCTAGGAGAAGCTGCTTTCATATTAGGCATCAAGATCTATAGAGATAGATCGAGACGCTTAATAGGACTTTCACAAAGCACATACCTTGACAAAGTTTTGAAGAAGTTCAAAATGGATCAGTCCAAGAAGGGGTTCTTGCCTGTATTGCAAGGTGTGAAGTTGAGTAAGACTCAATGCCCAGTGACTGCAGAAGATAGAGAAAAGATGAGTGTCATCCCCTATGCTTCAGCCATAGGCTCTATCATGTATGCAATGCTGTGCACAAGACCCGATGTCAGCCTTGCCATAAGTATGGTCGGAAGGTTTCAAAGTGATCCAGGAATGGAACACTGGACGGCGGTCAAGAATATCCTGAAGTACCTGAAAAGGACTAAGGACATGTTTCTCGTTTATGGAGGTGATCAAGAGCTCATCGTAAAGGGTTACGTCGATGCAAGCTTTGACACTGATCCGGATGACTCTAAGTCACAAACCGGATACGTATTTATTCTTAATGGGGGTGCGGTTAGCTGGTGCAGTTCCAAGCAAAGCGTGGTAGCTGATTCTACATGCGAAGCGGAGTACATCGCTGCCTCGGAGGCGGCGAAGGAAGGTGTCTGGATGAAGGAGTTCATGACAGATCTTGGAGTAGTGCCTAGTGCGCTTAACCCAATGACTCTGTTTTGTGATAATACTGGTGCCATTGCTCTAGCCAAGGAACCAAGATTTCACAAGAGGACCAGACACATAAAGCGACGTTTCAATTCCATCCGCGATTACATCAAGGAGGACGACATAAATATTTGCAAAGTACACACGGATCTGAATGTTGCAGATCCGATGACTAAACCTCTTCCAAGGGCTAAGCATGAACAACACCAGAACTGCATGGGTGTTCGATTCATTACAATGTAAATCACATAGTGATGTGAACTAGATTATTGACTCTAGTGCAAGTGGGAGACTGTTGGAAATATGCCCTAGAGGCAATAATAAATTGGTTATTATTATATTTCCTTGTTCATGATAATCGTTTATTATCCATGCTATAATTGTATTGATTGGAAACTCAAATACATGTGTGGGTACATAGACAACACTGTGTCCCTAGTAAGCCTCTAGTTGACTAGCTCGTTGATCAAAGATGGTTAAGGTTTCCTAGCCATTGACATGAGATGTCATTTGATAACGGGATCACATCATTAGGAGAATGATGTGATGGACAAGACCCAAACTACGAACGTAGCATATGATCGTGTCAGTTTATTGCTATTGTTTTCTGCATGTCAAGTATCTGTTCCTATGACCATGAGATCATGCAACTCCCTGACATCGGAGGAGTACCTTGTGTGTATCAAACGTCGCAACGTAACTGGGTGACTATAAAGGTGCTCTACAGGTATCTCCGAGGGTGTCTGTTGGGTTGGCATGGATCAAGACTGGGATTTGTTACTCCGTGTGACGGAGAGGTATCTCAGGGCCCACTCGGTAATACAACATCACAATGAGCCTTGCAAGCAATGTGACTAAAATGTTAGCCACGAGATCTTGTATTACGGAACGAGTAAAGAGACTTGCCAGTAACGAGATTGAACTAGGTATAGAGATACCGACGATCGAATCTCGGGCAAGTAACATACCGAAGAACAAAGGGAACAGTATACGGGATTAACTGAATCCTTGACATAGAGGTTCGACCGATAAAGATCTTCGTAGAATATGTAGGAGCCAATATGGGCATCCAGGTCCCGCTATTGATTATAGATCGTAGAAGTGTCTCGGTCATGTCTACATAGTTCTCGAACCCGCAGGGTCTACACACTTAACGTTTGGTGACGATTAGTATAGTTGAGTTATTTTGTTGGTGACCGAAGGTTGTTCGGAGTCCAGATAAGATCCCGGACATGACGAGGATCTCCGGAAGAGTCCGGAGGTAAAGATTGATATATGTGATAATAGTGTTTTGATCTCCGGAAGGGATCCGGAATTCACCGGAAGAGGTTCCGGATGTTTACCGAAGTGTTCGGGTGCAGCAACACTTTATATGAGCCAAAGGGGTAAAGCCCACGAGGTATTGGAAAGTGCAAAAGGAAGTTTTGCTGCTGCCTTAAGCGGTACTGCCGCTGGTAAGGCAGTACTACCGCATAAGCGGTACTACCGCTACGGGCGGTACTACCGCTTATCGTAAGCGGTACTACCGCTTGTGCGCGGTACTGCAGGGATCCGAGTTGGACTCTTTCCCTGCGGGCCAAACCGACCTTGTGCGGGCAAAACCGACCTGGAGGAGGCTTTTACTCCAAGTTTAGACCCCAAGGCTCAACATATAAATAGAGGGGCAGGGCTAGCACACGGGACACATCAAGATTTCCCAAGCCGTGTGTCGGCAACCCTAACCCTCTAGTTCTCCCGTCATAATCTCCGTAGTGCTTGGCGAAGCCCTGCAGAGATTGTTCCTCACCATCATCACCACGCCGTCGTGCTGCCGGAACTCATCTACTACTTCACCATCGCTCGCTGGATCGAGGAGGTGAAGGTGTCATCAAGCCGTACGTGTGTTGAACGCGGAGGTGCCGTCCGTTCGGCACTAGTTCGTGATCGGATCGAGGGACGACTTGCGATTTGGATCGCGGAGACATTCGACTACATCAACCGCGTTTCTTAACGCTTCCGCTTAGCGATCTACAAGGGTATGTAGATTCACTCTCCCTCTCGTAGATGCTCATCACCATGGATAGATCTTGTGTGTGCGTAGGAAATTTTTTGTTTCCCATGCAACGTTTCCCAACATACTTGTGGTGACATTGGAGTATCTAGGTCACATTAGAGTTGGTTGATGCGTATCATATGGTGTTATTTTAGTACGAACTCTTAGATAGATCGATCGGAAAGGATATGATGTTATTTTTGTATGAACTCTTGGATAGATCGATCGGAAGGGATAACTTTATGGTGGTTTCGTACCCTACAAACAATTTCTTCTTATGTTCTCCGCGAGATAAGAACTTTGGAGTGATTCTTCGTTGCACATTGAGGGATGGTTATGTGATCCAATTATATTAGCACTGTTGAGAGATTGCACTAGCGAAAGTACGGACCCTAGGCCTTGTTTTCAAGCATTGCAATACTGTTTGTGCTCACTTTTGTTACTTGCTACCTTGCTGTTTTTTATTGTTACTATTATAAAAATCAATATCTACTATCTTTACTACACATGTATCACCATCTCTTCGCCGAACTAGTGCACCTATACAATTTACTATTGTATTTGGTGTGTTGGGGACACAAGAGACTTTTTATTTGGTTGCAGGGTTGTTTGAGAGAGACCATCTTCATCCTACACCTCGCATGGATTGATAAACCTTAGGTCATCCACTTGAGGGAAATTTGCTACTGTCCTACAAAACTCTGCGCTTGAGGCCCAACACGAGTCCAAGCACAAGTTGTGTAGTAGTCATCTTTTTACAAAGTCCTAATTTTTTATGAAATCATAGAACATGTTTAGAATTCATGAATACTTTTTGGAAACTTTTGAATCGGTGAACTGTTTTTCAATCTACAATACATTTCTGAAATTTGGGAACAAATTTGAAATTCACGAACATTTGGTTTGTTTAGAAGAACATTTTGTGAAATGCATGGACAATATTTTAATCAACGAATTTTTTTGAATCGATGAACTTTTTTATAAAATTTGGAACAAATTTTAGAATTTGTGTTTTTTCGAGTTTTTATGAACATTCTTAAAATTTTCATAGACATTTTCTTCGAATTCACGAATATGTTTTGAATACATTATCATTTCCAAAATCATGAATGATTTTTATTTTTCGAATGTATTTTTTGAAATCATGAATTATTTTATAATATGCAAACAGTTTTTAGAATCACCATTCTAATCTGTGAACATTTTAAGATTTAATGAACATTATTTTCAAAACTCACAACTTTTGAAATTTGGAATTTTCGGAAATTCCGAATTAATTTAGAGATGGGGAAAAATTAAAATGAGAAAAGAAAAGTCATAAAAAGTGGAAAAAAATACATGGGCCGGCCCATGAATCCATGTTGGAGAGGCTTGCAACCGATAAAGAGAGAATGGGGGGAGAAAAAGGAGTCGGAATCAAGGATCGAACCTGGGTCTCTGATACATCTACAACGTATCGATAATTTATGAAGTATTCATGCCATATTCATCTATGTTTACAATACTTTTATATGGTTTTGATGCACTTTATATGATTTATTTAGAACTAACCTGGACTAACGCTATTTTCAGCAGAATTACCGTGTTGTTTTTGTGCAGAAAATGAAAGTTCTCGGAATCGCCCGAAACTTTTTGACGATTTTTTTGGAACAAAAGAGGCAGTAGAAGCTTCGTGGGAGGTCCAGAAGAGCCACGAGGTGGGCACAACCCAACACGGCGCGCCAGGCCCCCCGGGCTTGCACTGGTGGGTTGTGCTCCACTCGTGGCCCATCTTCGCATGAAACCGACAACCAAAAATCCTATATATATATATATATATATATATATATATAGAAACCACAAGAAATAACCCTAGACGAGAAGTTCCACCGCCGCAACTCTCTGTATTGACGAAAAACCAATCTGGAGGCGTTCCAGTACCCTGACGAAGAGGGTAGATCATCTCCGGTGGCCATCTTCATCATCCCGTCGGAGGCCATGACGAGGAGGGAGTAGTCCACCCTCGGGGCTGAGGCTATGTACCTGTAGCTATGTGTTCAATCTCTCTCTCTCTCGTGTTCTTGAGATGTCACGATCTTGATGTATCACGGACTTTGTTAATATAGTTGGATCATATGGTGTTTTCCCCTCTCTATCCTTTTGTGATGAATTGAGTTTTCCCTTTGAGATTTCGTTATTACCGGATTGAATACTTTGATGGATTTGAGATCACTTGATCTATGTCTTGACGCTCAACTCGCGGATTCCCGTGGTGATAGTGGGTTAATCTATGCATAGGGGTTGATGCACGTTTTCGTCCTACTTTCTTCGATAGAAATCTTGGGGCACTCTTTGAGGTTCTTTGTGTTGGATTGAGTATTATGAATCTGAAATTGTTTGATGCGTATCGTATAATTAACTCATGGATACTTGTGGTGACATTGGAGTATCTAGGTCACATTATAGTTGGTTGATGCGTATCATATGGTGTTATTTTAGTACGAACTCTTAGATAGATCGATCGGAAAGGATATGATGTTATTTTAGTATGAACTCTTGGATAGATCGATCGGAAGGGATAACTTTAAGGTGGTTTCGTACCCTACAAACAATTTCTTCTTATGTTTTCCGCTAGATAAGAACTTTGGAGTGATTCTTCGTTGCACATTGAGGGATGGTTATGTGATCCAATTATATTAGCACTGTTGAGAGATTGCACTAGCGAAAGTACGGACCCTAGGCCTTGTTTTCAAGCATTGCAATACTATTTGTGCTCACTTTTGTTACTTGCTACCTTGCTGTTTTTTATTGTTACTATTATAAAAATCAATATCTACTATCATTACTACATATGTATCACCATCTCTTCGCCGAACTAGTGCACCTATACAATTTACTATTGTATTTGGTGTGTTGGGGACACAAGAGACTTTTTATTTGGTTGCAGGGTTGTTTGAGAGAGACCATCTTCATCCTACACCTCGCATGGATTGATAAACCTTAGGTCATCCACTTGAGGGAAAATTGCTACTGTCCTACAAAACTCTGCGCTTGAGGCCCAACACGAGTCCAAGCACAAGTTGTGTAGTAGTCATCTTTTTACAAAGTCCTAATTTTTTATGAAATCATAGAACGTCTTTAGAATTCATGAATACTTTTTGGAAACTTTTGAATCGGTGAACTGTTTTTCAATCTACAATACATTTCTGAAATTTGGGAACAAATTTGAAATTCATGAACATTTGGTTTGTTTAGGCGAACATTTTGTGAAATGCATGGACAATCTTTTAATCAACGATTTTTTTTGAATCGATGAACTTTTTTATAAAATTTGGAACAAATTTTAGAATTTGTGTTTTTTCGAGTTTTTATGAACATTCTTAAAATTTTCATAGACATTTTCTTCGAATTCACGAATATGTTTTGAATACATTATCATTTCCAAAATCATGAATGATTTTTATTTTTCGAATATATTTTTTGAAATCATGAATTATTTTATAATATGCAAACAGTTTTTAGAATCACCATTCTAATCTGTGAACATTTTAAGATTTAATGAACATTATTTTCAAAACTCACAACTTTTGAAATTTGGAATTTTCGGAAATTCCGAATTAATTTAGAGATGGGGAAAAATTAAAATGAGAAAAGAAAAGTCATAAAAAGTGAAAAAAAATACATGGGCCGGCCCATGAATCCGTGTTGGAGAGGCTTGCAACCGATAAAGAGAGAAAGGGGCGAGAAAAAGGAGTCGGAATCAAGTATCGAACCTGGGGCTCTGATACGTCTCCAACGTATCGATAATTTATGAAGTATTCATGCCATATTCATCTATGTTTACAATACTTTTATATGGTTTTGATGCACTTTATATGATTTATTTAGAACTAACCCGGACTGACGCTGTTTTCAGCAGAATTACCGTGTTGTTTTTGTGCAGAAAATGAAAGTTCTCGGAATCGCCCGAAACTTTTTGACGATTGTTTTGGAACAAAAGAGGCACTAGAAGCTTCGTGGGAGGTCTAGAAGAGCCACGAGGTGGGCACAACCCAACACGGCGCCCCAGGCCCCCCGGGCTTGCACTGGTGGGTTGTGCTCCACTCGTGGCCCATCTTCGCATGAAACTGACAACCAAAAATCCTATATATATATATATATATATATATATATATATATATATATAGAAACCACAAGAAAGAACCCTAGACGAGAAGTTCCATGGACGCAACTCTCTGTATTGACGAAAAACCAATCTGGAGGCGTTCCAGTACCCTGACGGAGAGGGTAGATCATCTCCGGTGGCCATCTTCATCATCCCGTCGGAGGCCATGACGAGGAGGGAGTAGTCCACCCTCGAGGCTGAGGCTATGTACATGTAGCTATGTGTTCAATCTCTCTCTCTCTCTCTCGTGTTCTTGAGATGTCACGATCTTGATGTATCACGGGCTTTGTTAATATAGTCGGATCATATGATGTGTTTCCCTCTCTATCTAGTTGTGATGAATTGAGTTTTCCCTTTGAGATTTCGTTACCGGATTGTATACTTTTATGGATTTGGGAACACTTGATATATGTCTTGCATGCGGATACCCGTGGTGACAATGGGGTGTTCTTTTGATTCACTTGATATATGTTTTGATACTCAACTTGCGGATTCCCGCGGTGACATTGGGGTAATCTATGCATAGGGGTTGATACACGTTCTTGTCCTACTTTCTCCGATAGAAATCTTGGGGCACTCTTTGAGGTTCTTTGTGTGGATTGAGTATTATGATCTGAATCTTGTGGTGACATTGGAGTATCTAGGTGACATTAGATTTGGTTGATGCGTATCATATGGTGTTATTCTAGTACGAACTCTTGAATAGATCGATCGGAAAGAATAACTTTAAGGTGGTTTCGTACCCTACAAACAATTTCGTCTTATGTTCTCCGCTAGATAAGAACTTTGGAGTGATTCTTCGTTGCACATTGAGGGATGGTTATGTGATCCAATTATATTAGCATTGTTGAGAGATTGCACTAGCGAAAGTACGGACCCTAGGCCTTGTTTTCAAGCATTGAATACCGTATTTGCTCACTTTTGTCACTTGCTACCTTGCTGTTTTTATATTTTCAGATTACAAAAAAACTATATCTACCATCCATATTGCATTTGTATCACCATGTCTTCGCCGAACTAGTGCACCTATACAATTTGCCATTGTATTGGGTGTGTTGGGGACACAAGAGACTTTTGATTATTTGATTGCAGGGTTGTTTGAGAGAGACCATCTTCATCCTACACCTCCCACGGATTGATAAACCTTAGGTCATCCACTTGAGGGAAAATTGCTACTGTCCTACAAAACTCTGCGCTTGGAGGCCCATCAAAGTCTACAAGAATAAAGTTGCATAGTAGACATCAAGCTCTTTTCTGGCGCCGTTTCCGGGGAGGTGAGTGCTTGAAGGTATATCTATAGATCTTGCAATTAAATCTTTTAGTTTCTTGTTTTTCACTAGTTTGGTTTTTATAAAAGAAAACTACAAAAAAATGGAGTTTGGGTTGCATCATTTGTTTCGTCTTTATAATGTCTTTCATGAAAATAAGGAGTCAGCAAATTGTGCTCAATTGGTAGAGGAAGAAATTATGAAAATACTTAATGAGAATTCCTTGAATGATGAGCATGATTGCAATGTTGTTAGTATGAATTCTATGAATATCCAAAATACTAATGATGATTGCACTAGCCATGATAGAAATGTTTCCTATAAGCATGTCAATTTTTGTGGAGTGCATAAAGTTTGTGAAGATGTGCCTTATATGGATGATAGATTTTGTAAGAAGCATAAACATGATAGAACCAATTTTTTGCTCAAAGTGATAGATGAATTTTCTACAAAATTGTGTTCTCTTTGTCCTATTACTTGTGAACTTTGCAATAAAGTTGGTCATCTTAATTTACAATGCAAACTTTTTCATGATCAAATCATGGCCAAATATTGTAATGACTTGATCACCCTTGAACTTTATAATGAGCTTTCTCTATTTTTTGGGAGTGAAGAATTGACACATAAAAATAGTTGGTTTGAAGTATGGTGATATACGCATCAAAAATCGGATAGCTAACACACAAACACCATGATAACTTTTTGACCGGGAGAAAAAGTTGTTGGAAACAACTCTTGATGCTAGCAGTTTCCATACTTGTAGTTTTATAGCCTAAAAAATCATGCTAAAGCTGAGAATTGAACTCAAGACTTCAATATTGAGATCTTAACACACTAGCCAACTCACCCACTACTTGGCTCTTGACAAGGTCAAATAAAATACCACTTTTTTTAGCATCCGAGGTGAAAAAGTTTTGAAATATACCCCCGGTATCTTTTGTGTAAATAAGATAATAACTTACGTACAACTAACCTGATAACTTACATATAAACACATTGATAACTTTTCACCTTGGGCGAAAATTTCTAGAAATATCCCCTGATAACCTAGTGCAAATAGCATGGTAATTTACGCACCAAACACCCAATAACTTACATACAAGACATTGATAACTTTTTACCCATGGGAAAAACGTTACTCAAACATGCCCCGGTAACTTCTGTATAATAGCATGGTCATTTATGCACCGAGGACCTCATAACTTACGTTCAACCACCATGTTAACTTTGACTTCAAGAAAAAACATTGAAACATAACTCCTCCGGTAGCTTTCATGTAAATTTATGACATTTTTATGCATCACAGACCTAATATCTTACATTTAAATACCATGGTATCTTTCATCCAAGGGGGAAAAGTATTTGAAACATTTCACCGATAATTTCTGTGTTAAATTACCATACTGCCCCACGCTTTAACCTTCTCGTACTATAGTTACCAACCTTATCATGGTATAGTTATCATGTTGCTCATACTATATTTATCAGGCTGGTTATGCCAAAGTTACCAAGCAAATCTTTATTATTTTTTCTGATATGGCAGAAATAAGAAAGGTTCAAATAACATTGCTTATCTACAACAGACAACAATGAAAGGTGGCTCAGTTGGTTATTAGGCTCAATACACATTGCATAGACTTGGGTTCAAATCCTCTTTCAAGCACTTTTATTTTCTTTTCATACTATGCAGCAAAAAACCAGAAAAAAACACTAGTGATTCACTACGGTTTTTGAGAGAAGGAAAAAATATGTGCAAGCAAGCATGGGATGATATCGATCAGGAAGGAACTAAGTTGTGCGGACCTGTCGCTAACTTCCGGTCGACTGGAAGTTAGCACTGTACGTATGTGCATGTGCTGCCTTCCGGTAGGTGACAAGATTAATTAACAGGCTAGCTGCTGTGTACGTGTTGTTGCTAATTGATCGGGGTAGATCAAGTAGCTTAAACGAAGGAAGCTCCAGCGGAATCGTCAGCGTGCGTTGTCCGTGTCACCAACCGGTCGGAGAGTACCTACCGATGTTGAGCTAGTCCAACAATGTGAAAATGGATATGTGACTTGGCTTGAGACTGCGTCGGTATTTCCTCAAAGAGGAAGGGATGATGCAACACAACGACGGTAAGTATTTCCCTCAGTTATGAAACCAAGGTTATCGAACTAGTAGGAGGATCACCACCACCCAATAAGCAGCAACTGCACACAAACAACAAATACTTGCAACCCAACGTGAAAGAGAGGTTGTCAATCTCTCTACGGTAATATGATAGATTAGGTAGTGATAGATAGGAGAGATAGATCTCTCAAGAACACAAATAAAAAGAGTAAATATGCAGCAATATATTTTTGGTTTTTTTTGGTTTTGTAGATATGAAAACAAAGATTGCAAAAACGTAGATCAGAAAGCAATATGATGGAAAGGTAGACCCGGGGGCCGTAGGGTTCACTAGTGGCTTCTCTCATGAGTATAGCGCATGGTGGGTGAACGAATTACTGTTAGGCAATTGATAGAAAATCGAATAGTCATGACGATATCCAAGGCGATGATTGTCGGCATTCCGGATACAAGGGTACCCAGACTTGCCTGCCCGCGGCCCCAGGCATGGCCCACCTCGACAATCAAGTACGGCCCGGCGAGGCCTCGCTCGACACAAGGCCGTCGCGAGACCCCAAACTCGCGAGGGAAGAAACGCCAAGACCCGCGGGGAGATAGGCCTCCCCAGGCCCCCTCCTGAGTGGCGGAGACTCCTATGCAGCACACGACATCAGGAGGACAAGGGTGACGCCAGCCGAGCCAGGAAGGCGCCAGTAGGCCAGAGGGGACAGTTTCCCCTTTGGTACAAAGAAGGCTGGGACGCACGCGGGTTCCTAAAGTGCCCTCCAAAGGTTTCCCTTTTGGTGCAACAAGACCAAGACCACAAGCCCCGCAGGACAGACATCATCGCCGAGCCCACCGCTGCATCACCGTCGACTGCTTTGCAGGCGAAGACCACCTTTCGTCAGGATAGGGTGTACCTCCTGTCCCCCTTCGAATTTGGCCGTTGTGGGATTCCTTCCCGCCATTGCGATAAGGGAAGAGGACCCGGGCCACTATAAATAGGGACCAGGTAGCTCGGTAGAGGGGACGAGGCAACCACCCCGAAAACACACCGCTGTACTAGTTCATCCTTAAACCTCCTCGCGAGGCAATCCACCAAAAGCAGGAGTAGGGTTTTACGCTTCGCAGCTGCCCGAACCTGGGTAAACACTTGTGTGCCATCGTCTTCCTCGCCATCGAGCGGGGTATTGTGTTGTGAGCTTGGAAAGGGCGAAGCTGTTGGGGAATCTTCGCACACACCCCTGGGTTCGAATTCCTTAGGGTTTTACGGAGCCCGAAATCCGACATTTGGCGCGCCAGGTAGGTGCGTGTCGAAGTCTCCAGCAAACTTCGTTTCTTCTTCACCCCATCATGTCGATGGCCGACGCAACCCCTGAGGCAGGGCAGCTCACGGTGCGCGGCGGCGCCCCAGCTCGCAGGGTCGGCCCGGCAGTCGCTTGCATCCTCGGCGGATCACAAGCACCCGCCTCCGACCGCCAAGTCAAGCGGTTCCTCCGCCAGGTAGGCGCGGCCCGGCCGCCGTTCGAGACCCCGCCGCGCCGGGCATGGCCAGAGGCCGACATCACTTTCGGCCCCAACGATCACCCCAGGACAACGGCCGCCGTCGGTGCGCTCCCCATGCTGTGCACGCCAACCATAAACCGGGTGGCGGTCACCAGAACCCTCATAGACGGCGGGGCCGGCCTCAACATCCTCTCCGTGGAGACCTTCAACGCACTGCAAGTGCCTCAAGGTCAGCTCGCACCCTCAAGGCCCTTCTCCGGGGTGGCTGGGGGCTCCGTCGCCTCCTTGGGGCGGGTGCGCCTCCCCGTCATCTTCGGCACCCACTCCAACTACCGCACCGAGCAGATCGACTTCGACGTCGCCCACATCCATATCCCTTACAGCGCGATACTCGGCTACCCCGCCCTCACCCAGTTCATGGCGGCAACGCACCCGGGCTAAAACGTCATCAAGATGCCCGGGAGCGGCGGCATCCTCTCCGTCATCGGAGACACTAAGGACGCGGTCCACGCACTCAAGCTCGCCTACAGAGCTGCAGCCACGGCGCGCACCAACGCAGGCGACGCCGCGCAGGCCTCGCAGGGCATTGACGACGTTGCTAACGTCGCACCGATGAAGAAGAAGAAGCTGTTCTCTCAGAACCGGGCTGAGACAAAGCAGGTGCCCGTGGGCGACGAGAATCCTGGCCTCACCTTCACCATCGGCGCCGGCCTGCCTCAGGAGCCAGAGGAGGCGTTGATAGCCTTCCTCCGCGCGAACAAAGACGCGTTCGCGTGGAACGCTTCTGACCTGGTGGGGGTGTCGCGGGATGTGATCGAGCATCATCTCATGGTATGTCCCAATGCGCGACCGGTGAAGCAAAAGGCGAGGAGGCAGGCCCAAGAGAAGCAGGCGTTCATTGCCCAGGAGGTTGGCAAACTGAGAGAGGCAGGGGTCATCCGGGAGGCGCAGTACTCGGAGTGGCTCGCCAACCCAGTGGTCGTCCCGAAGAAGTGTGGGAAGGAGCGCATGTGCGTCGACTTCACGAGCCTCAACAAGGCCTGCCCTCAGGACCCATTCCCGCTACCGCGCATCGACCAGATCGTGGGCTCCACCGCCGAGTGCGACCTCCTGTGCTTCCTGGATGCCTTCTCGGGCTACCACCAAATCAAGATGGCGGTG
This sequence comes from Elymus sibiricus, assembly GCA_039707655.1. Classification (NCBI taxonomy): domain Eukaryota; kingdom Viridiplantae; phylum Streptophyta; class Magnoliopsida; order Poales; family Poaceae; genus Elymus; species Elymus sibiricus. The sequence continues at coordinate 114,264,569 of CM077667.1, forward strand.
GAAGATGTTGAGAAGACAGCCTTCCTCACCACGTGCGGCGTGTTCTGCTACACGTGCATGCCCTTCGGGCTGCGGAACGCGGGTGCAACTTTCCAGCGGCTGATGCACATCGCCCTGGGGCCACACCTCGGGAGGAACACGGAAGCCTACGTCGACGACATCGTGGTCAAGTCACGAGAAGCCAAGACCTTGATCGAGGATCTGGAGGAGACCTTCGCCAACCTGAGGCGGGTGAACCTGAAGCTCAACCCCGAGAAGTGTGTCTTCGGGGTCCCATCGGGTAAGCTGCTCGGTTTCTTAGTGTCGCACCGAGGGATCGAGGTGAACCCTGAGAAGGTCAAGGCCATAAGCAAGATGAGCCCACCTCGGACGCTCAAGGAAATGCAGAAGCTGGCGGGCTGCGTGACCTCCTTGGGGCGCTTCATCTCGAAGCTTGGCGAGCGGGCCCTGCCGTTCTTCAAGCTCATGAAGAGGAAGGGCCCCTTCGAGTGGACTCCAGAGGCAGACGCGGCATTCGAGGACCTCAAGTGGTACCTCACGAGCCCACCAGTGATGGTGGCACCTCACCCTCGGGAGCCCCTGGTGATGTACCTGGCCGCCACCCCGCACTCCGCAAGTGTTGCGCTTGTGGCTGTTAGGGAGGAGCTTGCTCACAAGCGCGTTCCGCTTTCGGGTAGGGACGGGCCCCCAGGCGGGGGGCAGAGCGACGTGCCCAGCACCGAGAAACCTCCATCTCCTCAAGACAATGCTCCCGAGGCCCCAGCTGCCTCGGCCAGCCCCGAGGCACCCGAGCCTCAAGAGCCTGCATAGGGGAAAGGCGGAACCAAGGGCCTCTCTCTCGTCGAACGACCGGTGTACTATGTCAGTACCGTGTTGCGGGACGCGCGCTCACGCTACCCTATGCAGCAAAAGCTCTTGATTGCACTCCTTGTCGCCTCAAGGAAGCTGCGCCATTACTTCCAGGGGCATCCCATCAGGGTCGTCTCCGCGTACCCCTTGGAGAAGGTCCTGCGCAACCCCAACGCGGCAGGAAGGGTGGCAGAATGGAACATCGAGTTGCAGGCCTTCAATATAGAGTTCAGCATGACCAGGGTCATCAAGGGAGCGGCCCTGGCGGACTTCGTGGCCGAATGGACAGACGCTCCCGACCGGGGGCTGGGCGAGGGCCAGTCCCTCACCCCCGGCGACGAGGCGCCTGAAGGCTGGATCATGCACTTCGACGGGGCCTTCGCGCGCAGGGGAGCGGGGGCCGGAGTAGTGCTCATCTCCCCGACCGGAGACAAGCTCTACTACGCCGTGCAACTCTGTTTCCAGCATGGTGAAAAAGTCTCCAACAACATTGCAGAGTACGAAGGCCTAATCGCCGGCCTCTGGGCTGCGGCTGCCATGGGGATTCAACGCCTCACCATCAAGGGTGACTCTCAGCTCCTCGTCAACTTCTCCAACAAGGAGTACACGCCCAAGGACGAGCACATGGAGGCGTACTTGGCGGAGGTACGTAAGATTGAAAATCGTTTCCAGGGCTTGGCGGAGGCCGATGACATCGCCAAGAGGGCATCGCGCCGTGAGCCTCAAGAGCCGGGCGTCTTCGAGGAGCGGCTCTTCAAGCCATCCACGACGCCACCGACTGGGGATCAGGCGTCGCGGAATGAAGAGTTGCCATCAGTGCCACCCTCAGGAGCTCCAACTTGTGGTCCAGCCTCAGGAGCCCGGTTGCTCTTGGCGCTGGAGCCCCAAGTTGACGACTAGACACAAGAATTCAAGGCATACCTGCTTCACAGCACGTTACCCGAAAAAGAAGAAGACGCGAAGCGTGTGGAACGACAGGCCACGGCTTATTGCCTTCGAGACGGCAAGCTGTACCGCAGGCGCCCGAACGACGTCGCGTTGCGGTGCGTATCCAGGGAGCAGGGGTGCGAGCTGCTAGCTGACATCCATGGGGGAGACTGCGGGCATCACTCCTCGTCGCGCACCCTTGTAGGGAAGGCATTTCGCACTGGCTTCTACTGGCCCTCGGCGCTCAACGATGCCACCGAGCTGGTCCGGTCTTGTGAGGCCTGTCAGTTCCACGCCAAGCAAATTCATCAGCCTACCCAAGGCCTCCATACCATCCCGCTCTCAGGCCCTTCGCGGTTTGGGGGCTGGACATACTAGGACCCTTCCCGCGAGCAGCGGGCAGATACCGCTACCTCTACGTCGCCATCGACAAGTTCACCAAGTGGGCGAAGGTGGAGCCCGTCCGCACCATCCCCGCCGGATCAGCCATCAAGTTCATCAAGGGCATCGTGAGCCGCTTCGGCGTCCCCAACCGCATCATCAAAGACAACGGTTCGCAGTTCTCAAGTAACCTTTTCAGGACCTATTGCGCTAACCTTGGAACGCAGATATGCTACACCTCGGTGGCACACCCCCAAAGCAACGGTCAGGCAGAGCGCGCCAACGCGGAGGTCCTATGGGGCCTCAAGGCAAGGAGCTTCAAGAAGAAGCTTGAGGCCTGCGGCAAGGGTTGGATCGGTGAGCTTCAGTCCGTGTTGCGGTCTATCAGTACCACCGTGACTAAGCCCACCGGTGAGACCCCGTTCTTCCTCGTCTACAGAGCCGAGGCCGTCCTCCCACACGAAGTCAAGCACCATTACCCGCGGGTTTTGGCATTTGACGAGGAGCGTCAGGATGACTCGTGGGGGACGGACCTCGTGCTCGGGGAGGAGGCCCGGCGCTGAGCCTTACTCCGAGCTCCTAGGTACCAGCAGGCGCTGCGGCGCTACCATTGCCGCAACATCCGCTCCAGGACCCTCGAGGTTGGAGACCTCGTCCTAAGGCGGGTCCTCTCCAGGGAGGGCCTGCACAAGCTCTCGCCCATGTGGGAGGGCCCGTTCAAGGTCGCCCGCGTCTCCAGACTTGGCGCCGTGCGTCTGGAGACTCAAGACGGCATTCCCATCCAGAATACCTGGAACATCCAGCACCTCCACAGATTCTACCCGTAACACTCTCACGTAATAATGAGTGGGATGTATACGCCCGGAGCCCCCCGAGGACGCGGAGGGGTTCCCTCCCACACCCAAGTGGAAGCCCCATGCTCCGCGCTGGCGGACAACACTGCCCTCCAATGGCTATGCCCACGCAACGTGGATGCCCTATGTTCCGCGCTGGGGGAAGACGAAGACTAGCCTAGGTGCCAGACGCGGATTTTCTCTGCCTTTCTTGTGTTCGAATTTGCCTTTTCCCAGAAAGAAGTCCGAGTCTTTTTCTTAACTCTGCTTAAAAGAAAAGGGGCAGGAATTTTTCTTCTTGCGGTTCTCTCTCTCTTGAAATTTCTTTCTTCGGGATAACGCCTGCCAACCTCTCCCTATTGCACCCCGCGAGCGGGGGCTACTACTGGCACGATGCGCACACCTCACCAAGGCCTTGACGTCATGGTCCCCACGTGGCATTGGCGTCCTGGTCCTCGCGTGGCACTCTCGAGCAAGCTAGAAGGCGTGCGCTTCCTCACCCTCGCTCGGGGGCTCCGCCGCGGCTCGGTGTGCCGTCTTAAAAACCCCTGGAGGCTCACGCTCCCTGGGGACAAGAACTGGCAGAAAGGGTTGGTCGCCACTTGAACGTCAAGGGAGGCTCCTGAGCACCACGCCTCAGGAGCCTCACCGATCGCGTGGCTACTCGCTCGCCACTGGTCTCGTCCTGGTGATCCGGACGGCCCCAGTGGCGATCGAGGCCCCACCCTCTTTGGTTTCGTCGTGGTGAACCGGACGGCCCCAACGGGGGTGGGGCATGCACGGGATCGGGCCCCGCCGACGTAGAGTGAGGCTTGAGCGTCAAAGGGGGGGCTCCTGAGCACTGCGCCTCAGGAGCCTCACCGACCGCGTGGCTACTCGCTCGCAATTGGTCTCGTCCTGGTGATCCGGACGGACCCAGTGGCGATCGAGGCCCCGCCTTCTTTGGTCTTGTCCTGGCGATCCGGACGGCCCCAACGGAGGTGGGGCATGCACGGGATCGGGCCCAGCAGACGTAGAGTGCCGGAACGGGCTCCCGCCAAGTAGCCTCATTCGCAGGAAATGAGAACCTCCCCAAGCTCTCCAAGCGCTATCAGCTCGCGGGACGCCACTGCTAAACCTCGTGACGAAGAGGCCCGCCGCGGACGCATCAAGCTAAGCACTCTAGCTACAATCGAAGGGAGGCCTTAGTTAACAGTAACACAATGACCATAACGCATAATGAAAGTGCTAATAAGAGGACGCAAGCGCCGGGGTTCATCATACACCCGAAAGGATCCCCCATGATTTTGATTGCAGGCAGAAGAAAAGAAAACAAGGCGAAGGGGCCCCCGTCCCGGGGGGATGCCACTCCTGAGGCCCCGGGCTTGGTGCACCGGCACTCAGTCGGAGTCTTCCTCCTCCTTGATGGCGCTGTGGTGGCACGTCGGCGTGGTCGCTTCCCGGGCGGGGGGAGTGGCGCCGCCGCGGCTGGCTTCCCCCCGAAGTCCGGGCGCGACGGCGAGGCGGGGAGTCGTCGCTTTCATCGCTCGGGCTCCCCTCGGAGGATGTATCGCTGCTGCTGGAGACACGGCGGCCGTCGCCAAGGGCAAGCTCATCTCCAAGATCGCCGCCACCCACCGGGCAGCACTCCAAACGCCTCCCGTCCTCACCGAAGATCTTGACGAACAGCGCCGCGACGCCGTCGTGCTTGAAGTGGAGCGTGGGCCTCCCCTTCAGGTCGTGGGCGCGGGCAAAGGTCTGTCACCTGCGGCCCGAGAAGGCGTTGCCCGCAGGGGTGACCTCGACCTCCACCCACAATGTGCCGCTGCAGCACCCGTCGGCCTGCAGCCATAGGCCCGAGGGCGCGCCAGCCGGCAACGCCTCTGCGAAGGCGCGTGGGAGCTGCAACCAGGAGCTCGCTGCCCTCTTCACCGGCACCAGGAACTCCGGGCCCGCGTCGAACGTGCGGGCTTGCGGACGCGATGGACGGGCATCGACCGCAAGTCTCTCCCCCCTGCCGCGGCCACTGTGACCGCCGCCCCCAGCTGCGCCAGCGGAAGCGCCGGGCCCCACGGGAAGGTGCCCGCGCCCACGGGGAGCCGCCGAGGGCGTCCCAGCATACTTGTGAGGGCGACCCCTACCCCTCTTGGGAGGCTGCTGGCTCGGCGTCCCCTGGCTGACTTTTCCCTTCTCAGCGGCAGAGAACCTCCTCACCGGCGTCATGATGGGGTAGATGGAAGACAAAGGCAGGGGAGCAAGAAGAAGGAATGGGCCGGGGGCTCAGTCCCCCCCCCGGCCATTTATAGCTGGATGGAGGCCAACCGGCGTCTTCCCAGCCCCGGGCATTGATGGCCTCGCAGCGTGCAATGGTTCAGGCCAGCTGAAGTAGTTGCCGAGGCGACGTGGGAAGTGGAGTCGCCATGCACCTCGAGCGGCGCGTGCCAGGCTCATTCGGCGTGCTATCCCGCCTCACGTCGCCTCGCCTGCCCCCGTCGGGTCACATCCGCGTGAACTGAGGAGAGAGAGGACTCAAGGGGTCAACGGCATTCAAAGAAAGGTAATGATGGCCAGCAAGGCGCAGAACCCACGCGTCAGCACGACTGAAGACGGTTCCCGGCATCTTCGGGGAGCCGAGACGCCCACGTCTCGTGGTGTGCCACGCATCGGATCGGACCCGCATGCAATTGGGGCCCACGGCGCTCCGACCCTTCCACCGTGGCTTCGCCCTGAAGCTAGCTCGAGCGCGCCTCGAGCCCGGGGGCTACTGTCGGCGTTCCGGATACCAAGGTACCCAGACTTGCCTGCCTACGGCCCCAGGCGTGGCCCACCTCGACAACCAAGTACGGCCCGGCGAGGCCTCACTCGACATAAGGCCCTCGCGAGACCGCAAGCTCGCAAGGGAAGCAACGCCAAGACCCGCGGGGAGATAGGCCTCCCCAGGCCCCATCAGCGGTAGAGACTCCTATGCAGCACACGACCTCAGGAGGCCAAGGGTGACGCCAGCTGAGCCAGGCGGGCGCCAGTAAGCCAGAGGGGACAGTTTCCCCTTTGGTACAAAGAAGGCTGGGACGCACGCGGGTTCCCAAAGTGCCCTCCAAAGGTTTCCCTTCTGGTGCAACAAGACCAAGACCACAAGCCCCGCAGGACGGACGTCATCGCCGAGCCCACCGCTGCATCACTGTCGACTGCTTTGCAGGCGAAGACCACCTTTCGTCGGGATAGGGTGTACCTCCTGTCCCCCTTCGAATTTGGCCGTTGTGGGATTCCTTCCCACCACTGCGATAAGGGAAGAGGACCCGGGCCGCTATAAATAGGGACCAGGTAGCTCGGTAGAGGGGACGAGGCAACCACCCCAAAAACACACCGCTGTACTAGTTCATCCACAAACATCCTTGCGAGGCAATCCACCAAAAGCAGGAGTAGGGTTTTACGCTTCGTAGCAGCCCGAACCTGGGTAAACTCTTGTGTGCCATCGTCTTCCTCTCCATCGAGCGGGGTATTGTGTTGTGAGCTTGGAAAGGGTGAAGCTGTTGGGGAATCTTCGCACACGCCCCTGGGTTCGAATTCCTTAGGGTTTTGCGGAGCCCGAAATCCGACAATGATCATTATATAGGCATCACGTCCAAGATAGATAGACCGACTCCTGCATGCATCTACCTCTATTACTCCACACATCGACCGCTATCCAGTATGCATCTAGTGTATTAAGTTCATGGAAAAAGGGAGTAATGCAATAAGAACAATGACATGATGTAGACAAGATCTATTCATGTAGGAATAGACCCCATCTTGTTATCCTTAATAGCAACGATACATGGTGTCTTGTTGCCCCTTCTGTCACTGGGAAAGAACACCGCAAGATCAAACCCATCACAAAGCACCTCTTCCCATGGCAAGAAAAATCGATCTAGTCGGCCTAACTAAACCAAAGATTCGGAGAAGAAATACGAGGCTATAAGTAATCATGCATATAAGAGATCAAAGAAGACTCAAATAATATTCATGGATAGAAACTGATCATGAACTCAAAATTCATCGGATCCCAACAAACACACCGCAAAAGTTTACATCAAATAGATCTCCAAGAGACCATTGTATTGAGAATCATAAGAGAGAGAGAGAAGAAGCCATCTAGCTACTGCCTACGGACCCGTAGGTCTATGGTGGACTACTCACAAATCAGCGAAGAGGCACCTATGAGGAAGATGAACCTCTCCGTGATGGTGTTTAGATTGGACCTCGAGGTTCTGGAACTTGCGGCGGCTGGAATTGTGTTTCGTCGACTCCCCTATTGTTTTTGGAATATTTGGGAATTTAGAGGCATCAGATGCGGTGCGGAAGGGGGCCGAGGAGGGCACAACCCATCTGGGCGCACCGGAGCCCCCCTGGCGTGCCCTGGTGGGTTGTGGTCTCCACGGCCCACCTCTCCGGCAGTTCTTTGGCCCACTGGGTGTCTTCTGGTCCAGAAAAAATATCCAAAAAGTTTCGTCGCGATTGGACTCCGTTTGGTATTGATTTTCTGCGAAGTAAAAAACAAGCAAAAACAGCAACTGGCACTTTGGCAATACGTCAATAGGTTAGTCCCAAAAAATGATATAAAGTTGTTATAAAATGATTGTAAAACATCCAGGAATGATAATATAACAGCATGGAACAAGCAAAAATTATAGATACGTTGGAGACGTATCAACATCCCCAAGCTTAATTCCTACTCGTCCTCGAGTAGGTAAATGATAAAAACAGAATTTTTGATGTGGAATGCTGCCTAACATGTTCATCACATTCTTTTCTTTTGTATAGCATGGACATTTGGACTTATAATGATTCAAAGCAATAGTCTAGTTTTAACATAATGACTTCAATACTCAAGCATGTCAACAAGCAACCATGTCTTTCAAAATATCAACACTATATAAAGTTATCGCTAGCCCATCATGCTCAATCATTGATCCATTCATGAAACACACAAATATTAGCTATGCCCAATGCTCAAGTATGATCATAGTGCCCCCCAGTTGGTGCTTATAAGAGAAGATAGAGACTCAAAGCAAAAAATAAAAATTGCATAAAGTAAATAGATAGGCCCTTCGTAGAGGGAAGTAGGGATTTGTAGAGGTGCCAGAGCTCAAGGTTTAAATTGAGAGAGAAAAAATATTTTGGGTGGCATGCTTTTCCTGTCAACGAAAACGACAAAGTAGCTCACAATACTTTCCATGCTAGATATATCATAGGCGGTTCCCAAACAGAAAATAAAGTTTATTCATTTTTCCACCAAACTTTCACTTTCCATGGCGGGCTGTATCCACGGTTGCCTTCCATACAGGAATTTATTATTTGACTACATAAAGTAATTTTTTTTCTTTTTTTCATTTCGAGAATGGGCATCCCTATTACCGTCGCACTCTCGTGCAATGACAAGTGAATAAACACTCATCTTGAGAATAACACATCTAGCATGGAAAAATATTGGACACTCCCCACCGTTTCATGAGCGGTACGGGCACACAAAAGAGAATTTTTTTTTGAAAATTTAGAGATGGCACATACAAATTTGCTTGGAACGGCATGGACATACCGCATATAGGTAGGTATGGTGGACTCATAAGGCAAAACTTGGTTTAAGGATTTTGGATGCACAAGTAGTATTTCTACTTAGTACAAATGGAGGCTAGCAAATAGATTGGGAAGCAACCAAACCAAGAAACGAAAATTCACATAAGTGAGCATTGAACATAACTAACACCGAATAATGCACCACAAGTAGGATGTAACTTCATCGCATAACTATTGACTTTCATGCATGCATAGGGAATCACAAACCTTAACACCAACATTCCTACTAAGCATAATTACTCACTATCATGACTCACATATTACTATCATCATGTTTCAAAACTATTACAAGGAATCAAGTTTAATTTGTCCAATGATCTTCATGAAAGTTTTTATTATATCCTCCTTGGATATCTATCACTTTGGGACTAGTTTCATATATTGCCATTGCTTTTTGGCAAGCTCAAACAAATTTAAGTGAAACACATGAGCATAAAGATTTCATCTCTCAAAAAGGTATAAGTGAAGCATGAGTGGATTTCTTCAAAATTTATCTACTCTCAAATTAATCTAAGTGAAGCATGAGAGTATTTCTACAAAAATTTCCAATCACACCGTGCTCAAAAAGATATAAGTGAAGCACTAGAGCAATTATATACCTCAAAAAGTTTAAGTGAAGCCCATAGAGCAATTCTAACAAATCATAGCATGATTTTGGCTCTCTCAAATAGGTGTGTACAGAAAGTATACAATGGAAAAACTAACAAACAAATCAAGCAAAGATACAAGACGCTCCAAGCAAAACTCATGATATGTGACGAATAAAAATATATCTCCAAGTAAAATACCGATGGTCGTTAGAAGAAAGAGGGGATGCCACTCGGGGGCATCCCCAAGATTAGTTGCTTGTTTCTCTTTGGTTATATCTTGGGGGTGCGGTAGCATCCCCAAGCTTAGGCTTTTATCACTCCTTATTCCTTCATCCATCGTGATCTCACCCAAAACTTGAAAACTTCAATCACACAAAACTCAACAAAATCTTCGTGAGATCCGTTAGTAGAATAAAGCAAATCACTACTTTAGGCACTGTTGCAAACCCATTCATATTTTATTATTGCATTATACCTACTGTATTTTAACTTTACCATGGCTCATACCCTTCAATGTAACCCATAGATTCATCAAAACAAGCACACAATGCAACGAAAACATAATCTGTCTTAAACAAAACAGTCTGTAGTAATCTGTACTCTACCCGTCCTTCTGTAATTCTAACAATTCTGAAAATTAGGAAAACGTAAGGAATTTGTATAGAAACATTGTGTTAAAATTTCAGCTCAATATCACGTTCCAGTAAAAAAATGAAAATTCATATACTGGACGCAAAGTTTCTGTTTCAGATTCAGCATCACTTCTACTCATCCTATGAATCATCCTAAAGGCTTTACTTGCCACAAACACTAAATAAACCATAAAAACACAATCATAACAGAGGAATAATTGTGTCAACACTCAAAAACAAAAAGGAAAAAGCAAAAATTTATTTATTCATTGGGTTGCCTCCCAACAAGCGCTATCGTTTTACGCCCCTAGCTAGGCATAATGGATAGATTCAAGTTTTGTCATCCTTGGTTTTGGATGAGGTGCTCTTGTCAAGAGGTTTTGCAAAAAAAACTTTAAACACATCATCCATAGCAACCTTAGCACTATCAAGTTGTCCCTCTACGTACCCCCTTTGATTACCGGCCATGATCCAAGAATATTGTTGGTTCACATCATTGAAAATTTGTTGGATCATGTCTAAAATGGGGACTTCCTTTTTGAGATTCTCATAAATTTTTTGATTATTTCCAAGAAAATATCTCATCATGTAATCACTATTGTAAAGGATTTCTCCTATTACCGGTTTTTCACGGCTCATACCATAAAAGTGAAAGATTTCCCTAGCTTCCCGTACTATGCGATCAAATTTATTCATAAGAACAAGGGTAGCTAACTTTTTAGCCTTAGGATTCTTTATGACGGGTAGCTCATAAAACAATCTTTGCAAGGTAGGATGGGTACGAATAAATCTATTTTCAAGTTTTAAGACTAGCGCTGAGATAGCTTCCGCATAGGATTTAGTTCTTTTCAGTATAGGAGTATCATCGAGAGTCAAATTCCCAACGCAATTGAAAAACTCTTGGATAGTTTCTTTTCATATAACGTTCCCTTGCCCCAAAACAAAAGTTTTAGAATCAAGATTAGCAAAACGTCCAATTTTAGGAGTCCTACCATCATCCGTTTCTGCCATACCAAAATCACTCATGGTGACAAGCAAACAAGAGATTTGACGAGAAAAAGGCAAACGAAAAAGAGGGTGAATAAGACGGCAAATTGGTGAAGTGGGGGAGAGGAAAACGAGAAGCAAATGGCAAATAATGTAATTGCAAGGAGATGAGATTTGTGATTAGGAAACTGGTAGATGATGGTGGAGTCCCCTCGGCGCCCATGATAGGCACGTAGAAGAGACCGCTTCCTCCCCGGTAACGGCGCCAGAAATTCCTTTCACATGGCTTGAGACTGCGTCGGTATTTCCCCAAAGAGGAAGGGATGATGCAGCATAGCGACGGTAAGTATTTCCCTCAGTTACGAAACCAAGGTTATCGAACCAGTAGGAGGATCACCACCACCCAATAAGCAGCACTTGCACACAAACAACAAATACTTGCAACCCGGCGCGAAAGAGAGGTTGTCAATCTCTCTATGGTAATAAGATAGATTAGGTAGTGATAGATAGGAGAGATAGATCTCTCAAGAACACAAATAAAAAGAGTAAATATGCAGCAATATATTTTTGGGTTTTTTTGTTTTGTACATCTGAAAACAAAGATTGCAAAACCGTAGATCGGAAAGAAATATGATGGAAAAGTAGACCCGGGGGCCGTAGGGTTCACTAGTGGCTTGTCTCATGAGTATAGCGCAAGGTGGGTGAACAAATTACTATTGGGCAATTGATAGAAAATCGAATAGTCATGACGATATCCAAGGCGATGATCATTATATAGGCATCACATCCAAGATAGATAGACCGACTCCTGCCTGCATCTACCTCTATTACTCCACACATCGACCGCTATCCAGCATGCATCTAGTGTGTTAAGTTCATCACTACTAGGAGAAACCTTATAGGCAGGACACTATCAGTAGCGCTGGAAAGTAACAGGCGCTGCTGGTAATTATCAGTAGCGCTGGATTTCGGCGGCGCTACAAGTAAGGACTTAGCAGTAGCACTGGAAACAAAAAGAGCGCTACTGCTAAGCAGGACCCGACGAGCCCACCGACACTATTGGTAGTAGCAGCGCTGTCCAGAATACAGCGCTACTACTAAGATTTTAGTAGTAGCGCTTTTTTTAGTGGAACCGCTATTGCTAATGGGCCCCACTTAATAGTAGCGCTCTTTCTGTAAAGCGCTACTACTAAGTAACATAGCAGTAGCGCTTTCTGAAAAACAGCGCTACTGCTATGCGTGGCTGGTGCCACCTTTTCACCCCCTACCCCTCCTCCCCCCCTTTGCCCTCTCTCCCCCTCCTTTCCCCTCTCCCCTCACCATTGTTTCCCTTCTTCTCTCTTCCTCCTACCTCTCTTCTCTCCCCATTAATGCTCCCCTCCACCATAACTCTCCTCCATAAATGGCCTTCTCATCTCTAGCTAGCTCCATAAATGCCCCCTACCTCATTTATTTGGCTCTCCCTCCATTCCATTAGATATAGATCTAGCTAGCTCATCTCTCTCCCTCTCCATTAGTTACCTAGAGTCATCTCTCCTCCCCAACAACTAGATCTAGCTAGCTATTTAGCCATCCACACTTTCGATCCCTATAGGTAGTGAAAGGCCTCATCCGGTCGATCGGTCTCTCTCGGGAGATAGGTGAGTAAAAAGTTGTTCATTTCAAGAATGGGAATATGTGTGTTTGGGATATGGAGAGATTTGTGCGAGTGACATGCCCTAGAGTTGCTTATGTTTTGCCGAAATGTCGATTTATTTCCGTTTCGGTGAATTTCGAGCAAACTCGATATGTCCTGTTTTTAGGCAAGGTCATGCCAAATTTTTATATGACTTTGATGCATGCATGCATTTTGTTTATAACCCTTTTGCTTGTTATACCGTGCATGCAGTCGGTCATGAAGGTGAGTGAATGGAAGGTGGAGCGATACATGCAATCCGCGGTGATGGACATGTATGCAAATAATCGGACTAGGATTAGATGTCTGTGTACAAGATGCAAAGAAGGAGTCCTTTTGGACCCTTTTGATCATGGCAGGTTGAAGGCGCACCTGCTGATGAATGGTTTCATGGATGGCTATACTCGGTGAATAAGTGAAGATGATGATGATGAGGACGTCCACATGGCAGGGAATAACGACATGGGGCTAGACGAAGAGATGACCGATCGACACGAAGACGATGGTGCCAGACATGGCGGCGGGGAAGAGTTAAATGATGGCGGCGGAGAAGATTCCGGACACGGCGAAGAAGAGTCCGGACATGGCAGAGAAGAGGCGGCGGTCACGCCACAGTCTTCGACGCTACTAAGTGCAGTCGTGCAGGACCCTCATGTTCGAGACCTCCTTCGCAAGAGTACGACTAGCGAGAGAGCTGTTTCTAGAGAGGAGGCCAAGCTGGCGCAACTTGAAGTAGACTCGAAGACTCCATTGTATGACGTTTGCGATCCCGAGGTGACCCGCTTGAGTTTCACGCTCGAACTTCTAAAGACGAAGGCCAAAAACAAATGGACAGACAAAAGCCTCGATGAGCATTTGAAGTATCTACATAATAAAGTTCTTCCCGCGGGGAACCTGTGTCCTACTAGTGTCGATGAGGCCAAGAAAATCGTTTGCCCTTTTGATTTGCCGCACATTAGGTACCACGCATGCATCAATGATTGCATCATTTATCGGGGGAGCATGCGGAAAAAACCAGCTGTCCAGTGTGCAATGCTTCTCGATACAAGAAGGCAGGAAAGAAAGCTCCTCAGAAAGTTGTATGGTACTTTCCGATCACTCCCCGTCTGCAGCGGTATTTCGTAGATCCTAAGGAAGCAAAGCTCATGCGCTGGCACGCGGAGAGGAAGAAGCCCGATGATGGAGATGATCCGAAGCTGAGACACCTCGTAGATGGTAGCCAGTGGAGAGCATTCAACACCGTATATGGATTTGTTGCAGAAGATCCAAGGAACATCGTGCTTGGTGCGAGTACCGATGGCATGAATCCGTTTGGAAACCAAAACACCAACCACAGCACATGGCCCGTCTTTGTATGGATGTACAACCTCCCCCCATGGAAGTGCATGAAGACAAAGTACATACACATGAGCATGCTGATTCAAGGGCCAAAACAACCGGGAAATAATATTAACCTGTATATGGGGCTTCTGAAAGAGGAGCTAGACACGTTATGGAAAACACCGGCATGGACATGGGACGCCAGCAAAGGAGAGTATTTCTATATGAGAGCCGCGCTGATGATGACGGTGCACGACTATCTCGGTTACGGGTACACCTCAGGCCAGGTGTGCCACGGATACTGCGGATGCACGAGGTGCATGGATGATACAACATCTCAGCAGCTTACGTCAACGAAAGATGGCGCGTCCGGGAAAATCGTGTACATGGGGCATCGTAGATGGCTCGAGAAGGATGACCCGTGGAGAAAGCGTGGAGATCTATTCAATGGGTTGGCTGAGCATCGAGGACCTCCACGTAAGAGGAGCGGCGCCGAAATCAATGAGCTGTTGAAAAAGTGGGAACAGTGCCCCGCGCCGGGAAAGATGAAAAAGGCGCCGGAGTCGCTACTGAAGGTATGGAAAACGAGGTCTGTTTTCTGGGACTTGGAGTACTGGCCCAATCACGACACGCCTCATTGCCTTGATCAAATGCATATCATGAAGAATGTCCTTGAGAGCTTGCTTGGCACACTGATGAACATGACGGAGAAGACCAAGGACGGGCCGAAGGCAAGGAAAGACTTGGAAGATTTGAAGATCAGGAAAGATCTCCACCGTAAAAAGTCGACGGAGGAGACGGAGACGGAGACGGAGGAGGGGGAAAGGGGCAGAAAATTCAACAAGAAGGAGGAGAATTATTGCCCCCCTTCTTGCTTCACCTTAAGTGCGAAGGAGATCGATCAATTCATCAAGTGCCTTATGGGAATCAAAGTCAGTTCCGGTTACTGTGGGAAGATAAGCAGATTTCTAGACCCCAAGAAGAAAAGGTTCAGCGGGATGAAGTCTCATGACTGTCACGTGATGATGACGCAGATACTCCCGGTTGCCATTAGAGGGATAATGGACAAGCACGTCCATGACACACTTACTGGTCTCTGCAACTTCTTCGACGTTATCTCTCGAAAGTCCATAAGTGTGAAGTAGCTCCGAAGGCTACAGGAAGAGATCGTTGTCATACTATGTGAGCTTGAGATGTACTTCCCGCCCGCGTTCTTTGACGTCATGGTGCATCTGTGCGTCCACATCGTGGACGACATCATCGACCTCGGGCCGACATTCCTTCACAGCATGATGCCGTTCGAGAGGATGAATGGGGTCATCAAAGGATTCGTTCATAACATGTCCCGTCCCGATGGGAGCATCGTCCAGGGGTATCTGACGCATGAGTGCATCTCCTTTTGCGAGAATTATATAGGCGTCGGAGACCCTGTTGTTGGTTTGCCCGTCAAGAAGCACGATGGGAGGCTCGGAGGAGAAGGTCACAACAACGGCCGGAGGGAATTGCACGTGGACTACTCGGATCGATGGAACGACTTTGACAGGGCTAACTTAGTAGTGCTACAACACCTAGATGTGGTAGATGATTATGTGGCACGGCACAAAGAAACCATCGCAAATAAGTACCGTGATAAGGGGATGCTCAAGACGGACGATGAAGTTATTGTAGAGCACAACGCCACTTTCTTGCGTTGGTTCAAAGAGCAAGTTCTTGAAAATCCCCCGGAAGAGGGCAGTTCGGACGGATTGCTCATACACGCCTTAGCACATGGCCCCGCGCCCAAACTCGCGACCTATCAGTCATACGATAGCAACGGGTACACGTACTACACGGAGGCCAAAGACATGGACAGTGATTACCAGAACTCCGGGGTGACGATTGAATGCGTGACTGACGCCAACGGCACAACTGAAAGATTCTACGGAAGGGTCGAAGAGATCTGGGAGCTTGACTATGCTGGAATGCACGATGCGACGATGTTCCGTGTCAGATGGGCTAAGGATGTCGTAAGAGAAAACAAGTATTTCACTACCATGTCTATACCCGACGCGAAGAGCGCAACCGTGAACGTTAATGTCATCGCCAAAACTAAGCCATGGGTACATGCTAAGCACCTGACACAATGCTTCTTCATAACCGACCTGACCAATCCCAGCCGTGTTGTCGTGAGGAGAGGCAAAAGGAGCATCGTCGGAATGGATGGAGTCGCCAACGAGGAAGACTACGACCAATACGGCAACTCGATGATGGAAGATGACGATGACGATGAAGCATACGTGAAAAGAAGAATCAATACTACATTACGTAAGAAAGATCGTACTCCATGGTTCCGGAAAAGTCACAAGGAGGGGCTCAATTATTCGGCAACGAACAAGAAAGGGAAGAAGCTCAATGTGAAACGTCGTCGACGCAGCTGAGAAACCATCATTTATATATATATATATATATATATATATATATATATATATATCTATTTTGTGTACGCACTTAAGTAACCCTTATCGGTCAAATGATGTATACATCGTATCCCCTTCAATTACCACCACATGATTCCGGTGATATTCGCGCTCTCGTCGACTGCGTGCGAGGCCGTCGGGAGAAAAACAAAAAACAAAAACAAAAGGGAGAAACCAATACAAAAGAAAAAGAAAAGTAAACAGAAAAGGAAAAGAAAATAATAAAAAGAAAAGAAAACTAAAAACTAGAAAAGGAAAATAATAAAAAGAAAAGAAACATAGCAGTAGCGCTGGATTGGAACCAGCGCTATAGCTAACTTAGCTATAGCGCTGGATCCTAATCCAGCGCTACTACTATGTGTATTTTAGAATTAAAAAACCTAAAAATTGGAATATCTAGCAGTAGCGCTGGATTAGGACCCAGCGCTACTGCTATTTTAGTTAACCCCCTGCCGCGCGGGGTCAAAATTTCGCCAAGTCCTTTCCCCCCCCCCCCTCTCCACCTCTGTCGCCGCCGTTGCCCTGCCCGCCCTCGACCTCGACGCCGGCCGCCGCCCTCTCCCCTCTCTCCCCCGAGCACGCCGTCGTCCTCACCGCCGCCGCCCTCGACCTCACCGCCGCCGCCGCCCTCTCCCCTCTCTCCCCCCTCTCCTCTGTTGCCGCTGTCCGAGGCCGCCCTCGAACTCACGCCGCCACCGCCCTCTCCACTCTCTCCCCCCTCTCCCCCCTCTCCTCTGTCGCCGCCGCCCGAGGCCTCCCTCGACCTCACACCGCATGCCGCCGCCGCCCTCTCCCCTGCCCGCCCTCGACCTCGCCGCCGGCCGCCCGAGCCCGCCCTCGACCTCACCGCCGCCGCCGCCCTTTTCCCTGCATGCCCTAGACCTCGCCGCCGTAAGCCTCTCGCTCCCCTCTCCCCTGCCCTCCTCTCTCTTTAGCTAAGGCAAAAAAATTAGCAAATTAGCTAGGGCAATTTTTTTTAGGAAATTTGCTTCGGCAAAAAACAGTAGCATTTAGTTTTCATTGATGTTCATTGTTGCTTGGTTAGCTTGGACAAAAAATTAGCTAGGACAAAAAATTAGTTAGGACAAAAAACAGAATTGATGTTCATTGTTATATGATATATGTCATTGATGTTCATTGTTGCTATATGTTCATTTGCATATTCCACTTTTTAGGAATGTAGTATGATATATGTTCATTGTTGTTCATTGTTGCTATATGATATATGATATATGTTCATTTGTTATATGATATATGTCATTGATGTTTTGCCGGAATGTCCGAGTGGCCTATGTTTTGCCAGAATGTTGATTCATTTCCGTTCCGGCAAATTTTAGGCGCTCCATATGTCCACTTTTTAGCAAAGGTCATGCCGAAAATTTCCGTGATTTTCGGCATGACTTGTGCTAGAAACTAGGACATATGGAGTGCCCGGGATTTGCCGGAAGGGGAATGAATCAACATTCCGACCAAATATAGGCCCATTTTTTCTCTTCATTATATCTTTTATTTACAATTGTTGAATAGGAAACATGTCTAGCCACGCCTCAGCCAGGGGTTCTGCTCGCCTCGAAGAAGACCCCATCGAGGCAACAAATCACTATTTTGATTACCTGGACGAACACCAGATGGGGGTGCATGGTGGCAGCAGTGGCACCAACCCCGACACCGATGCCGACACCGGCACCAGCACTGGCGCCGGCACCGACACCACCCCCGAGACCGGCAACGATGCTGTCGTAGCCGGTAAAGCACCGAAGCAGAAGAGGTCACGAAGACCAAACGAGCTTGGCATCAGACAAATTGTGGTCACGGAGATGCACCCCAAGAAATTAGAGCCAACGGCGCCGGATGAAGTGCGCTCGTGCTGGGGCAATCAACTAGGATGCATCCTCAGGGAAACCGCCAACATCAACGACGAGAAGTTGAAGAAGATACCACATATGGAGCACATGCTCCTAAAGAAGTTGCACAATAGGTTCCTGTTCCCCGGCCGCACAGAAAGCAAAGAACCATGGGATGACGACGCCATGACAAAGATAAACAGCAAGGCGATGGTGACGTTCACCAACGACTTGTCCGCCTGGAAAGTTCGGGTGAAAAAAGCGATTGATAAGAATGAACCGTGGTCCAAGATTCATGTTGACAATCCGACACTTACGGAAGAGGACTTTGAAAAATTCAAGGAGACTTGCGCTAAAGATGAAACCAAGAAAAAGTTAGAGAAAATGAAGGCGCTCCAGGCCAGGAACACGCCTCACCACCGCCTTGGAAGCCGTGGTTACGAGGGGAAGAGGCACGTATGGGCCAAGGAGGACGCCGAACGTGAAAGTCACGGAATCCCAGACCCCTTGGCAGAGTTCACCGAGCCGCTGGAGCGTGACTGGATCAGCGCCCGGTACAAGTGGGACCGCGTCAAGAAGATCTTTTACACGGACCCGAACACGAGGGAGTTCATGAGACTTCTGGTAATTGTTATATTACCACATTATCATATTAGCTTCCAATCAATTCGACTACAAGTTTTGTCACATTATTAGTAAACCATCCACGTTCCTTCTGCAGAAAGAGCAGCACCAAAGGCAGCCGAAAGCGATGAGTCGTCACAGTCGTCGGCGAGGCCCAAGTGGGACACCCATTTCAACCGGGCCCTGAACATACTGAAAAAGGTCCCGGAGGACCAACCGCCGTCCTATGGACGTGTGCACGGCGTCGGAGATGGCGCCTCGTGGAAGACGTGCTACCTCGAGGAGCCAGAGGAAAGAAGGAAGAGACAGTTGCTTACTCAATAGACCATCGACCAGAAGGTCGCGCTTGCGGTCAATAAGTCCAAAGCTAAGACCAAAGCACAGTTGGAACAGATAGTCGATGCAAGGGTCAGTGCAGCGGTAGCTGGCGTCACGGCTGACTTCACATCTTCCATTTCCAACTTGCTTCCGGCATTTTTTGAATGGACGAAGAAAAATCCAGATAAAGGGCCAGCGGACTTTCCCCTTCCCAGCTACGTCGGGAGCAATACGGTGAACATCGCACCACCAGCACCTGCTCACACCACCGCACATGCTCCCGTACCTGGTCCCGCTCCTGTTCATAGCAGCCCGTCCTCCGTCTCTGGCCTACTCGGCGGGGCTTCGTCTTTGGCTGAGCTCGACGCCCTCACGGTAATTACGCGTCATACCCTCTTGACCAGCATATCTATAGTCTTTCGTTTCAGTTGCCTTTCGGATGTTTGACATCGCAGACATGTCTTCGCAGGCCAACGATACCCCGTGCACCCTACCGTACGACATCAAGGGCCAGAACGTGGCCGTGGGAAAGGCAACGATCGTGAAGCCGAAGGACCGCATGTTCCACAACCGAGAGATGCCCGATGGCGTCTTCAAGGTTAACGTGGCCAGTGTCTTAGCGGGCTTCGAGGATTTGCCTCCTCCGGTACCAGTCGATGACGAGGAGACCCCTCAACGGATTGGCGCATGCAAGAGCTGGTTCTTGCCTTGGCCGAAGACTCTTCTTCGTGTCGAGGCGCCCAGTATCACACCAACGACAGCTTCTCAAGAAGGTATAAACACCACCCCACCTACCAAATTACCTGCACCTGTCATGGCGGGTGATAGCGGACGACGTGAGGGAGAGCCTCCATTAGTGCCAGATGACGTCGCCCCCGTTGTCGAAGAAGCAAATGTTGATGATGACATGGAGGAGGATGATGATGACCCAGACAAGTATTTCAATACTGCCTATGATGATGGAGGATTGATGGCTCAGGACGATGAAGACTCAGGCTATGAGCGTGGAGATGATGACTTGATGCTGCCTGATTTGCCGGAGCCGGAACGTCCTAAGGCGGAATGCCAAAAGTCTCTCTTCAAGCGATCCTCGCAGGAGATGCCTCCAGATGCCGCCTCTACCCAGCAACAACCCGAGGGCCGTCCACTGATTAGCCCGACGACACTGGGGGTGGTGGTTAGGGAAGGTATGGTGGGCTCACTACCGCCACCCGCCAAGAAGCAAAGGAGGAGACCGGACAGGAAAGGCTCTAAAGGCGCCAGAGCTGCTTCAAGCAGCCAGCCACCTCTGAAGCCCCGGGAGGTAGACATAATACCTGTCGTAGGTGCGGACCGTTTCTATGTCGCCGGCCACCCGATCCTACCTCAGAAAGCGCTAGAGGACATACTGAACAATGATCTAAGGAGACTTCATGATGATGTGCTGGCCAGAGAGAAAAGCCTTCTCATCTCGGAAAAACCAGGTTACCCGCTTTACGCGGCTCAGGTGCCGGGTGGGAAGTTGTACGTCGAGGGATGGCCCGCGGATAAGTTCATCCTGCGATTTGACTACATCTACGACATGTTCCACATGACCAAGCTGGATTTCCAGTTCATCCGCATGTATGCGCTGTATCTCAACTACTTCATCAGGATCGAGGACATAAAATATATCTGCGTCGCGGACCCGTACCATATGCACGAGAGCTTTTTGGCAGTCTGCAAAGAGCACCGTGACTATGCGAGCAAGTACATCGGCGGCTTCATGATCGCTAATAAGGACATGGAAGCGATTCTCCTGCCTTATCATCCCACGTAAGTCATCCACGCATATCCTTTCGTAAGTGTTAATCATTCCTTTGCAAGCATGGAGGCTAATTTGAGGTGTACTTAATTTGCGCAGCGGGGGGGGGGGGGGCGCCGTCCTCATCGTTCTGTACCCAGAATACTCCCATGCTATCTACTTGGACTCATCGAAGAACATCAAGAAAAAGGATTACAAGCACATAAAGAGTGTTTTTGATAGTGCCCTGTTAACCTTCAGCCTATCTGGTGGATATATCAAGGTGAAAAAGTACAGGAAGAACGGGCTGGTTTTCAGCCATAAGACCGACTTCTGCTGCATCCAACAACCGCACATCAGTAAGACTGATGGATTCTACCTCATGCATCACCTGCTCGAGTTCAAAAGGGATAATCAACGCCTTCGCATGTCAGCTACTACCAACGATGTCGAGATTGTCAACTGGGCCACAAGCATAGGAAAGACACCGGATCATCGAATTCGAGCTGAGTTTTATCACGTACAGTGTGAACTTGCCCAAGTGATCATGAAGCAGGTCCTCGAACCAACAGGGATGTTCTACCATGGGCCAATCACGCGGGATGATGTCCGAGCACTGCTAATCGCTCAGCGTCTGGACCTGAAGCCTTTCAAGAAGCTCGGGCGCTTCCTCCCTGACTATGAAGATTGGACCGCCGACATGGAGGAGTGATTGTCGATGACAATATATGTGTCACTACTGTCTTTCTATCGCAAAACTTTGAATTTATGCACGGCGAAACTATGTGATGTAATTAAACCGTGGTCCTGAACTAGCGTAGATCGCTCTAGTTAATTAGTTTAGGTATGAGGAACTTCGTCATTTATGTTTACTATAGGTTGCTTATATTTTGCTAATTATGCCTCTTTGTTTTCTTAAGTACATTATGTTGCATATTATCGTTCAGTTCATCAACTGACGATGCAGGTACATAGATCAGAGATGGCGAAGGACTGCTACGCCGTGTTCGTTGGGAGGGTTCCAGGAGTCTACGACCACATGCCAGACGCTTAGGCCCAGGTGGACAAGTACCCGGGTGCTAGCCACAGAGGGTTCGACAGCAGAGCCGAAGCGGAAAGTAGTTACTTGAGGTGGACGCTCCGGCAAGAGCGGGGGCGGAACCGTCGGTGCCTCAAGTACTACATAGTCGCGGTCTTGCTCATGCTGATCGCTCTTCTCTTCTACATCATGGTTTAGATAGAGATGATGAAACTTGTGTGTGTGCCATGACCATGCAGTTGCACTTATTCGAGACATGACATGACTTGTGTATCGCTATTTTCGAGATGTGATGATATTTGTGTTGAATGATGATGATGATGGTATGACGAGACTACTGTATGTGTATGATATGATGAGAATAGTGTATGTTTATTGTGATCTGATGAAACTACTGTATAGAGCCTGTATAAATACATCACAAATACGTAGAGGGGGTATGAATCTGTGAAAGCAGGAATACTAGCAGCAGCGCCGGAAGGCATCTAGCAGCAGCGCTGGATTAGCAGTAGCGCTTGCCTTTCTGCAGCGCTACAGATAGTTAGCAGTAGCGCTGGTCAGTGCAGCGCTACTACTAACCATACTTAGCAGTAGCGCTGCACCAACCAGCGCTACTGCTACAACTTAGCTGTAGCGCGTTAGCAGTAGCGCTGGACCTAGCGCTACTGCTATAGGTTTTTCAAGCGCTACTAGTAGGCTTTCTCCTAGTAGTCATGATGATATCCAAGGCGATGATCATTATATAGGCATCACGTCCAAGATAAGTAGGCCGACTCCTGCCTGCATCTACCACTATTACTCCACACATCGACCGCTATCCAGCATGCATCTAGTGTATTAAGTTCATGGAAAAACGGAGTAATGCAATAAGAACGATGACATGATGTAGACAAGATCTATTCATGTAGGATTAGACCCCATCTTGTTATCCTTAATAGCAACGATACATGCGTGTCTTGCTGCCACTTCTGTCACTGGGAAAGAACAATGCAAGATCGAACCCATCACAAAGCACCTCTTCCCATGGCAAGAAAAATCGATCTAGTCGGCCTAACTAAACCAAAGATTCGGAGAAGAAATACGAGGCTATAAGTAATCATGCATATAAGAGATCAAAGAAGACTCAAATAATATTCATGGATAGAAACTGATCATGAACTCAAAATTCATCGGATCCCAACAAACACACCGCAAAAGTTTACATCAAATAGATCTCCAAGAGACCATTGTATTGAGAATCATAAAAGAGAGAGAAGAAGCCATCTAGCTACTGCCTACGGACCCGTAGGTCTATGGTGGACTACTCACGCATCATCGGAGAGGCACCTATGAGGAAGATGAACCCCTCCATGATGGTGTTTAGATTGGATCTCGAGGTTCTGGAAGTTGCCGCGGCTGGAATTGTGTTTCGTCGACTCCCCTAGGGTTTTTCGAATATTTGGAAATTTATAGGCATCAGAGGCGGTGCGGAAGGGGGCCGAGGAGGGCACAACCCATCGGGGCGCGCCGGGGCCCCCTTGGCGCGCCCTGGTGGGTTGTGGTCTCCACGGCCCACCTCTCCGGCAGTTCTTTGGCCCACTGGGTGTCTTCTGGTCCAGAAAAAATCTCCAAAAAGTTTCGTCGCGATTGGACTCCGTTTGGTATTGATTTTCTGCGAAGTAAAAAACAAGCAAAAACAGCAACTGGCACTTTGGCACTATGTCAATAGGTTAGTCCCAAAAAATGATATAAAGTTGTTATAAAATGATTGTAAAACATCCAAGAATGATAATATAACAGCATGGAACAAGCAAAAATTATAGATACGTTGGAGATGTATCAATATGGCGTCGGCGATGCACGAGAGTGTGCGTGTGCGGCGGCAAGGATCAAACTGACTGCAAGTCTGTAATTGAGTCTAGTCTTGTCTGGAGGTATAAAACCGATGAACTTTGCTTCTCCAACAAATTCATAACGTTGACATGATTCTCTAACTAAATAATCAGCCTTGTAAACTTGTAGGTAACAAATTAACGAGTTCAGCTACTAAAGGTCGACAACCACGTGAATCTCCCCATAGGCTCAAGTCGAGAAGTATGGGGATCAAAGTGGGGACATGAACTACAAGTATAGGAGCGAATGCGAGCTGCAACATCAGATGGCGGCTGGGTTTTTGCTGGCAAGGAAGCACGGCCCAAGACGGCGCTCGACCGACGGCCCATGGAGAAACATGTGGTTGCAGGTCATGTGGACAAAACTACTCTCAAAACCACTTTTAAAGCTCTCATGGGGTGTTTTAAATGGTTTTGTAAAGTTTAGGAGGTGTTATACCCGGTTTTATAGTTGAGGGGGTTAAGCAGACTACTCCAAAAACATGAGGGGGCTATGTGGACTTCTTTCGTTCTTTATCGAGAGTTATGGTTTGACCATGTGATTATCTTTCGATGCACGTTCCAGTTCCCCTTTGGTAGTTGGTTTTTGTGTTCAGTTCACTGCTTATTATCTTTCCGCTGCTGGGTTCTGAAAGATTTGAAGTTTCTGAAAGAAATTTTAAATCTCCCATTCAGCGCCCCCCCAGGGTAGACATACTTCGTTCCTACACTTCCCCAACAACGACAAGCACTACACTACGCTTACTATCTGCTCGAACCCCACCCCATCCACTTGAGTTGTTTGGTAAAAAGGAATTACCAAGGCCAAAAGCATAGGGCAAGTTGCATTGAGTGTCCAGCTATATGTTATCTTTACTATGTTATCACTAACTTGTTGGAGACATGGGGAGTAGTTTCGAAGGCTAACGAAGAGAACATGCTCATTCTTGTGAAGGCCGCGATACCCGGCATCAACTACTCACCCCACTTGGGTGCGATATTTTTCTTTCACCTAGCACACCAAAGAAGTTGTGCACAAGGAGATATCGCTTGCGGAGGAGTGATCACTATGTTTGTCAACTCTCTTGGCTTGAACTTCGCCAACCTACACCCGCTTGTTCGTAATACCGTTGTTAATATTCGTGCCCTGAACATGCTAGTGAGGATCCAATACACTACACGGTTGATGTAGCTCCAGGCAAGCGAAACCCCTTGAACATGCCATCACGTATGCTTCTCCCCATTTCATGCATTAGGTTAATGATAATGTAGAAGTCTTTCTTTACCAATTTTATGCATGGCCTGATTTTGTCTCCCAGATAATTGTCAAGATCCATAATTTGACATGCCTTGCTGCAGTATGCATGCTTAGGTTTTATGCTTGAGTTATGTTACAACAGGCAGTGCCTTCGACTCTCGCATCGGGTGTTCTCGGTGGTCCCCTATTCTATACACGTGTCCTCGTTGTCACAATTCTAAGTCCTCGCGGTTTCCGGGCAAGATAGGCGCCCGATGACGCAGAGCGTGATAACAGTCGGCTCTCTCTTGAGAATGCTTGGTGTGTCCGGTACAACGTTGTCCGGTGGTTTCTAAAGGAGGTCCGAGTTTTTCCATGTTCACTACTCGCTCAGATGTTTTTTGTTTGACCTAGTTATATGAAGATTTCCTTGTAAATTTGTGTTGTGTCTGGCCATTTGAGCTTTATATATAAAGCTGACAGAAAGCATGAAAGAAAGCATGGTTCGAGAAACACAGTACAAATGTAACACGTACACAGACTAATTGCCCCTAAGAGTAACTCTAGCAGATCTCTTATATCACGGACCCGTATCGCGCGTTTACAGTTCGCGAAAAATGCTTTTTACGGGCTGGTGAGGGCCGCGGCAGAACAGTTACCGCATCGTGGAACTATAAAACAGACTATTTGCTGAATATTCTGCTTTATAGTTCTGCGATGCGCGTTCTGTTCTGCCGCGCCCCCGCTAGCCCGTAAAAAACGTGGTATTTGCTGAAATTGGCTAAAAACATAAGATCAAATATCCAAATCATAATACAACAATCATTCAGATTACCATAATTATTCAAATCTCTGAAATAAAGTAATAATTCAATACAAAAATTGTTCGGAATACAACAATGATGAAAATCACACATGAATTAAATTCTTCTACGACAATGTCGGTAGCCGTGTGAAGTCAGGGTCTCTAGCTGGCTTCACACGGCTACCGACATTGTCGTAGAAGAATTCCACGTTAACGTCCCTCTCATCTTCGAGGATCATGTTATGAAGAATCACACAATAATTCATGATGTTCTTCAGGGTTCGTTTGTCCCAAAAACGAGCAGGACTACCAACAATGGGAAACCTTGATTCTCGAGTAGCGACTCTATGTCCGAGTCGTTCGACGAGGACGAATCCTCGAGCAAAAACTCATCGCAAGGGCTCAAATCCATCTACAAAAATGGCGCACCCGAGCTCGCATGAACGAATTTTCTTCGCCAAATCGACCGCTACTTCGAACTAGACAAGGGCACGAAAGGACTCACCGGCAGCGGGCCGGGTGCGGCCGCCAACCTGCGAATCTGAGGCGGGGGCGGGACGGAGTCGGCGACGGCTCGGCGGGGATCGATACGGTCTGGCGGGCACCCGGGGGCGGCGCGGCTCGGCGGATCCGGTGGGGCGGCGAGGCAGCATGGTGGAGCGGTCTCAAGAGAGCGGTCCGACGACGTGATTCCGGCGGGAGGCGGCACTGCGGGATGGGGGAAGGGAACCAGCGCGGGCTGAAATGTCCCTCCCGCCAAACGCTTTCGCGAGATACAGGGCGCCGATGGGGCGGGGGCGAAAGCTGTGTATTCGCGGGTCGGAAGGGCACTTTTACCACGCCGCTTGAAAAGTTGTAAGGGTCTTTCGCGTTTACGGGGTCTATTCGGGACACTTTTTCACCGCTAAACTGTAAAATGACGGTTATTTTGCGGGTCGGGGAGATATACGGGGTCTACTAAAGTTGCTCCAAGATCAACATCTCAACTATACATATGTGCACACGCATAACAACATGCTTAATTAACAACCTAAGGTATGTAGCTACATTAACACATGTATATATCCGGTTGTTGCTCCGAAGCTTTTTATAAACCAACAAGAAAAAGGAATAACCAGACGTTAATCTCATCCATCAACAAGAAAAGAGAAGATGCCGTTAGTTTTTGAGGAGGATATGCCGTCGCCGAGGCCTACTAGACCTATACTGTCTTGGTCAGCACCGCCGGAGGATAAAACAGCTTTGTCAGTGGACGGTTCATTTTCGACGCGTGATGACACGGTGGCTGCAGGTATGATATTAAGGATACATGACAAGAGTGTCGTTTTTGCAGCTTACAGATTCTTGTTCCATTGCAATGATGCTCTCGAGACTGAAATACATGCAATGATGCAAGGAATGGCCCTTGCAATCCAACACACGGACCTCCCTATAATTGTCCAGTCGGATTCGACAGCTCTTTCAATATTTGCCGGAGATTCACTGGATCGCTCTGTGTATGGACACTTGGCTTTGGAGATCAAGTCTTTACTGGTAGATCAAGAGTTTATTCCCCACAAAGTTCACTGAGACCAAAATAGAGTTGCTGATTGTTTGACAAGATATAGACGTACTGAAAGTAGCACAGCTGTTTGGCTACATAGAGGGGCCCCATGTATCGAGGATCTATTGCCTCTTGACTGTAACTATAATTTTGGAATAAAACTCTTTTTTACCCCGCAAAAAAAAAAAAAACTGATGCAGGCTCCATGCTATATCCTTCGGTCCAACGAGAGTGTCATCCACAAGCTTGCAAAGATCATCGGTGCCAATTTGACTTAGGGCAACTACACAACTTTCAGTAATAGCTTGCACCGATCATTAGCAGCAAGCGGTGTGTCACGTCCCCTATGTTGACCAAGTCATCGGTGATGATGGACGACGACAGTGACCCGACAGAGTTGTGTGTGAGCTAGCGTGTAGATCTAATATTTTATATTCAATTCAAAATTAAAATTTCATGAGGAACCATACATGTACAAATCTAGTGATCCACATGGATATGTAATCACTACATCTATCACTTCATACATTGATTGATTTTGTACTATCAATGATGTAAGGTATTGAAAAGAGATTCCACCCGTGAAGAATAATATGAGTATCTGCATGAACCTTGTGTGAGCAACCCCTCTTCCGAGTGATTTGAGTTTAAAACCCACCGAGAGAAAACCCGGAGTCAAAAAATTAGATAGTGGTCTAGAATCACTGGAATCCAATTCAAGTACGCTCCTTCTATTACTCTTGAGAGTTCCAAACTTTCTAGACGGTTAGGTGTCAAGTTCTTTAGTGACCAAGAGTAGTTGGGGTTCACGAAAAAAAAAGTTTGTGAAGGTTTTGAGATTAGCTCAAGCATCTCCCACGAGTAATCAACACTGGTTGACAAATCAGTTGTCGAGGAGAATAGAACGAACAAAGTTTATCTTATGCGTTCAATCACAAGTCCCTCCAACTAGACATAGCTCTTTTGCAGAAGATTGGACTGGTTGAACAAATAATCTATCGCCATCGAGCATCATTGGTTAACTCTGTACCATACTTACATTCAGTTCCTTATCGAGAGTTATGCTTCGACCATGTGATTATCTTTCGATGCACGTTCCAGTTCCCCTTCGGTAGTTGGTTTTTGTGTTCAGTTCACTGCTTATTATCTTTCCGCTGCTGGGTTCTGAAAGATTTGAAGTTTTTGAAAGAAATTTTAAATCCCCCATTCATACCCCCCCTCCTGGTAGACATACTTCGTCCCTACACTTCCCCAACAACGACGAGCACTACACTATGCTTACTATTTGCTCGAACCCCATCCACTTGAGTTGTTTGGGAAAAGGAATTGCCAATGCCAAAATCATAGGGCAAGTTGCATTGAGTGTCCAGCTATATGTTATCTTTACTATGTTATCACTAACTTGTTGGAGGCATGGGGAGTTAGTTTCGAAGGCTAACGAAGAGAACATGCTCATTCTTGTGAAGGCCGCGATACCCGGCATCAACTACTCACCCCACTTGGGTGCGATATTTTTGTTTCACCTGGCACACCAAAAAAATTGTGCACAAGGAGATATCACTTGCGGAGGAGTGATCATTATGTTTGTCAACTCTCTTGGCTTGAACTTCACCAACCTACACCTGCTTGTTCGTAATACCATTGTTAATATTCGTGCCTTGAACATGCTAGTGAGGATCCAAAACACTACTCGGTTGATATAGCTCCAGGCAAGCGAAACCCCTTGAACATGCCTTCACGTATGCTTCTCCCCCTTTCACTCATTAGGTTAATGATAATGTAGAAGTCTTTCTTTACCTATTTTATGCATGGCCTGATTTTGTCTCCCGGATAATTGTCAACATCCATGCTTTGACATGCCTTGCTGCAGTATACATGCTTAGGTTTTATATGCTGAAGTTATGTTACAGTAGGTAGTGCCTTCGACTCTCGCATGGGGTGGTCTCAGTGGTCCCCTATTCTATACATGTGTCCCCGTTGTCACAATTCTTAGTCCTCACGGTTTCCGGGCAAGATAGGCACCCGACGACGCAGAGCGGGACGGCAGTCGGCCCTCTCTTGAGATTGCTTGGTGTGTCCGATACAACGTTGTCTCGTGGTTTCTAAAGGCGGTCCGATTTTGTCCATGTTCACTACTCGCTCAGATGTTTTTTTTTTTGACCTAGTTGTATGAAGATTTCCTCGTAAATTTGTGTCGTGTGTGGCCGTTTGAGCTTTATATATAAATCTGAAAGAACGCCTGTTTTAAGAAACACCGTACAAATGCAACACGTACACAGAATAACTGCTCCCTGACCAACATCTCAACTATAGCTTGTGCAGACGCATAACAACATGCTTAATTAACAACATGAGGCATGTAGCGCTACATTAACACGTGTATATATCCAGTTATTGCTCCCTGGTTTTGCAACTTGCAAGCTTTCTACTGTATAAAGCAACAAGAAAAAGCAATTACCCAACGTTAATCTCGTCCATGAACGAGAAAAGATAAGAACCTTGTATCACTAGTCTCTGCACGTGTGAGGTGGTAGATGCGGCAGGGGGATTGCCCACCCAACGTGGCGTCGCACCATAGCCAGTGCCATCCGGTTTGACCCCTACGATCACCAAACAGCAAATTGGTACGCTGTGTCATCTCCACCTGAAGCATCCCTGATGTTGCGTTGGCGATGCTTAGCCCGACCAACTCGGTTGCCGTCGTCGCTGTCGCCGTCGCCTCTGTCATCTTCTCCAGGCAGGTCTCGGGGAAGTAAGCCTTACCAAGGTGTGTCCCGTCGTGCCAGACGTCAGCCTCCCAGTTGGTCACGCACATCTGGTGGCGCTCGTAGCGGCTGATCACGCGCGCGCCGAGGTTGAAGCGCAAGCGCGTCGCGTCTTGCGGAGTTGATGCCTCGATGCCGGTGATCTCCACTTGGTGGTACCCTTCCTCCGCATATTCTGCCTGGATCATCTCAGACAGGTGAGGGGATGCAAGCTGGAACACGAGCAGGAGGAACAAGGCGAGAGAGAAGACGAGGGCAAGCAAGAGCAGAAGGTATTTGGCTTTCTCCCAAACCAATGCGATCGCAGACGGAAATTCCATGTTTTGTGTACTCTATAATACTACCGGGTTGTCCAAGTTTATCGATGGACGGACCTCTGTATATATACACACAGGCGACACGAGTCGATCAACCAAAATCGGTTAGTAACCGGTGTTGGTTCAAATCAACCGATTGCAGTCGAATTGCATCAGGACACGAGGATGTAGTCGGTTCAGAGTTCAGACTCGAATATGAATCAATCCCCTTGCTGTCCGAATCGAATCCTGCCTTCCACGTGTTAGACTAAGTATATAGTAGATATACGTGTTGTAACATAACCTGTATTTGTACGGTTCCCTCTTATAAATATATGACAGCCGTACCCACCAAGGGTATTGAGCATTGTTCTAAACCCTATTATGTCTAACATGGTATCAGACGACGCGTTCGATCCGCGCCGCGCTTCCGCCTCCTCTGCTGCCGCCGCGTCGGCCTCCGCCGCCGCGCCGCCTCTCTCCACCCTGGCGACGGGATCGCCGTTCCTGGCGTCGCCTCCGCTCGCCTGGGCCAGGTCTGCCGCGTCGGGGTTGCGTCTTCCCGCGCCGCCTCGATCGCCCGCGATGCATCCGATCGTGGCCGACGCCCCGATCCAGTCGCGTGACGCGCCTCCACAGCAGGCCTCCTACGGCACCCCCGCTCAGGCGCCCTACGGTGGCCATCCTGCCCCGGCCCAGTCCCCCGACGCGCCGCTGGTCTCGGGGCCTTATGGCGCTCCCGTACAGGCGCCCTACGGCGGCCCGTACCCCGCGCCGTACGTCGCGCCGTCAACGGCGTCGTACGTGCCGTCTCCTGCGGTGCACTGTGAGGCGCCGTATGGCGCGCCCTACGCCCCTGCCCCTGTGTCGTATGCTGCGCCCCCCGTGCTACCTTACGGTGTGCTCCCTCCGGCGCCCTACGGTCATCACCAACACTACCGTGTGCCTCCGTCGGCCGATGCACTGGTTCCGTACAGTGTTCCCCCGACGCCTGATCAACAGCTCTCCGTGCCGGTGGCCGAACCAGGACCGTTCCACTTCGCTCATCTGGTGACGGTGAAGCTCTCTGCTGATAACTACCTCCTGTGGCGCGCTCAAGTGCTGCCGCTGATGCGTAGTCACTACCTTGAGGGGTATGTTGATGGCTCGCTGTCGTGCCCTCCGGCCATGGTTCCGGTGCCCTCGTCCCATGGTGGCTCCGTCATGGTCCCCAACCCTGCTCATCGTCGGTGGATCGCTCAGGATCAAGCCATCCTGGGGGCTATTCAGTCTTCGCTCACTCCGTCTGTGGCCGGCATGGTGGTCTTTGCCGCGACGTCGAGGGACGCATGGGCCACGCTTGACTCCAGCTTCTCCTCGCAGTCGCTGGCGCGTTCTTCTGCCATTCGTAGTCAGCTGGGTGAGGTCAAGAAGCGTGATCTCTCCGTCACGGCCTTCTTCAACAAGGTCAAAAATTTGGCTGATACACTGTCCTCCATTGGGAAGCCTCTCAGTGATGAGGAGTTTACTTCGTTCATTCTCAATGGGCTTGATGAGGACTATGACTCTCTTGTTGAAAACGTCAATGGACGTGACACGCCGATGCCGCCCCGTGATCTCTACGCGCACCTCCTCAACACGGAACAGCGGCTCGCTGCTCGCCGCTCCGTCGGAGTCTACACGGAGGACCCTTCTGCGAACGCTGCTCACCGCGGGGGTGCCCGTGGTGCCAAGCAGCCACCGCCACCGTCCACGGGCAACCAGCCCCGTCCGCCCGCTCCAGCCCCTCCGACGGCTGGCCGCAAGCGGCTCCACTGCCAGGCATGTGGTGGTGGGGTTGAGTGTCAGCTCTGCGGCATTGAGGGGCACTTGGCGTCTCGATGCCATCGTCGCTTTAAACGTGACTTCCTTGGCATTGGGAACAATGGGAAGGGTAACGAGAAGCAAGCTGCTCTCGCTACACAGGAGCCTGGGTTCACTCCTTCATATTCTGTGGATCCTGCCTGGTATATGGACACAGGCGCCACGGACCATTTGACGAGCCAGCTTGACAAGCTGGCCACTCGCCAGCCCTACACCGGTCATGATCAGGTCCGCACTGCCAATGGATCAGGTATGCCCATCTCACATGTTGGTCAGGCATCTCTCCTTTCACGTACTACTAAAACCTTGCGTCTCCTTAATGTCCTTCGTGTTCCTTCAGTCACACGTAGTTTACTCTCGGTTCCTAAATTAACTCGTGACAACAATGTGCTTGTTGAGTTTCACCCTTTCTATTTTTTTATTAAGGACCGGGACACGAGGGACGTTCTACTTAGTGGTCGAGCTCGCGACGGCTTATATGCGCTTGATGTGCCACGCATATCTCAAGTTTTCAGTGGTGTTCGGGTGTCATCGTCGCAGTGGCATTCTCGCCTTGGCCATCCTGCCACTCCCATTGTGCGCCATGTGCTTCATCGACATCGTCTTCCTGTTGAGTCGACTAATAAGGAGTTTCTAGTGTGTGATGCCTGTCAACAAGGCAAGAGTCATCAGTTGCCTTTTTCTGTATCAAGTCGTGTTGTCAAGACTCCTCTCGAACTTGTATTTTCAGATGTGTGGGGCTATGCCCAAACTTCTGTTAGTGGTCACAACTATTATGTCAGTTTCATCGATGCTTTCAGTCGCTTTACTTGGATTTATCTTATTAAGCGCAAATCTGATGTGTTTCATGTCTTTATGCAATTTCAAGCACATGTTGAGCGGTTGCTGAAACACAAAATTATCCATGTTCAGTCCGATTGGGGGGGGGGGTGAATATCGTAATCTTAACACATTCTTTCAGAAGCTTGGCATCTCACATCATGTGTCTTGTCCTCATACACATCAACAGAACGGTGCAGCTGAGCGCAAGCACCGTCACATAGTTGAAACTGGTCTAACACTTCTTGCACATGCCTCTGTCCCATTTCGGTTCTGGAGCGATGCTTTTGTTACTGCTTGTTTTTTGATAAACAGGACTCCCACACGACTTCTTCACATGAAGTCTCCTCTAGAAGTGTTGCTTCATGAAACTCCAGATTACTCCTTCCTCAAAGTGTTCGGTTGTGCGTGTTGGCCGCATCTTCGTCCGTACAATAAGCATAAACTTGAGTATCGATCGAAAAAATGTGTGTTCCTTGGGTACAGTCCTCTCCACAAAGGTTACAAGTGTCTCCACATTCCGACGAATCGTGTTTACATTTCCCGTGATGTTGTGTTCGATGAGACTGTCTTCCCTTTTTCCACGCTCACATCACCCACTGATACTCCCATCACCGAGTTGCACTCTTTTCCAGTTTTGCCTGATCAATTTGTGGATGCTGCATATTCTCCTCTGTTGTTGCCTAACCATGGTGCAGGGACTGGACGAGGTGCTCGACTTGAGCTTCTTGATGATGATGATGAGGCCTCACCTGCGCCAGCTGCCGCTCCGCCGGCTGCCCCCGCTGCTACGCCGTCTGCCCCCGACGTTGATCCCGCGTGCATGTCCCATGCACGTGGATCCGATGGGGCGCCCGCGTCGCCTGGGCCGGCGGCCTCGCTGTCGCCTCGGCCGGCTGACCCCGCGGCACTGTCACCTGGGCCGGCGGCCTCACCGATTGGTGCTTCGGGTGGGTCTTCATCACCTGGCCCGTCGTCGCCGACCACGCCTGGCCTGTCTTCGCCGACCACTCCAGGCCCGGCGTCGACCTTGACCGTGCCACCGGTCGCGCTCATTGACTCGCCCGCAGGCGCGTCTTCCTCGCCGCTGCTGGACAGTGGGTCCTCTGTGGTGGCGGCTCCACCGCCACCTCCATCTGTCGTCCTGCGTCCTCATACACGCAGCAAGAGTGGCATCTTCCAACCGAAGAAGCGCACTGACGGCACTGTCGCGTGGCTTGCGGCCTGTGTGGCTCATGCTGAGGCCGATCCTACGACTGAACCGCGACATTTTCAGGCAGCGCTTGGTATTCCACACTGGCGTGCTGCGATGGAACAGGAGATCCATGCTCTTCAAAGAAACAACACTTGGCGTCTGGTTCCACCTCCATCTGGTGTCAATATCATTGACTCCAAATGGGTGTTCAAGGTGAAGAAACATGTTGATGGCTCCATTGAGAGGTACAAGGCACGCCTGGTTGCCAAGGGATTCAAACAACGGTATGGCCTTGATTATGAAGACACATTCAGTCCTGTTATTAAACCAACGACTATTCGTGTTCTTCTCTCCTTGGCTGTTACTCGAGGGTGGTCGCTTCGACAGCTTGACGTTCAGAACGCTTTTCTTCATGGAGTTCTGGAAGAAGAGGTTTATATGCGTCAGCCGCCAGGTTTTGTTGACCCTGCTCAGCCGCATCATTTGTGTCGACTTGTTAAGGCTCTCTATGGTCTGAAGCAGGCCCCTCGTGCGTGGCATGCACGTCTTGGCGCTGCCCTTCGTGTGCATGGGTTTGTGCCTTCTACTGCAGACACGTCTCTGTTTATTCTTCAGCGACCTGAGGTGACTATGTACATTCTGGTCTATGTTGATGACATCATCCTTGTTAGTTCGTCCGTTGCTGCTGCGGATCGGCTTGTGTCCTCTCTTGGTGCTGAGTTTGCTGTTAAGGATCTTGGGAGACTGCATTATTTTCTGGGTCTGGAGGTTCTTCATTCTGACGGTGGCTTGACTTTTACTCAGAAGAAGTACTCTCAGGATCTCCTACGTCGTGCAGGTATGTTGCAGTGCAAGGCTGCTACGACTCCCATGTCTGCCACAGACAAACTGACAGCTCTTGATGGTGACTTGCTCTCTTCTGAGGATGCCACTGAGTACCGCAGCATTGTTGGTGGGCTGCAGTACTTGCTCATTACTCGACCAGACATATCATTTGCGGTTAACCGTGTGTGCCAGTACCTTCATGCACCACGTGATCCTCATTGGTCAGCCGTTAAGCGCATCTTGCGCTATGTTCGTCACACTGGTTCATATGGTCTCCATCTTCATCCTGCACCTTCTGGACTGCTCTCAGCATTTTCTGATGCCGATTGGGCTGGTTGTCCTGATGATCGGCGATCCACGGGGGGACATGCTGTGTTCTTTGGACCTAACTTGATCGCCTGGCAAGCTCGCAAGCAAGCTACAGTGTCTCGGAGTAGTACTGAAGCTGAGTACAAAGCGGTTGCTAATGCCACAGCTGAGATCATGTGGGTGCAGTCGTTGCTTCGAGAGTTGAAGGTCTCTCCAATTCAGCCGCCTGTCCTTTGGTGTGATAACATCGGTGCCACATATCTTTCATCCAATCCAGTTTTTCATGCCCGAACAAAGCATATCGAAGTTGACTATCACTTTGTGAGGGAACGTGTTGCTCAGAAGCTCCTTCAGATCAAGTTTGTTTCTTCCAAGTATCAGCTTGCTGATATTTTTACTAAACCCTTGCCCTTGCCTTCTTTTGAAGGATGTCGACGCAATCTTAACCTTCTGAGTGTTTCAGGACATAGTTAAGATTGAGGGAGGGTGTTAGACTAAGTATATAGTAGATATACGTGTTGTAACATAACCTGTATTTGTACGGTTCCCTCTTATAAATATATGACAGCCGTACCCACCAAGGGTATTGAGCATTGTTCTAAACCCTATTATGTCTAACACCACGGATCCAGAAAAATCTCTCAAGTCCTCCTATATATACTCCTAGATGTAACGCCGCAGAGCTTAGCTAGCTTGCCCTTGAGATCTGCAAAGCGTTTATAATATAATGACGGTGGCAGAAGAACCTGCCAACTACGGCGACTACTACGTCCTCGCCATTGACGACCCTGAACCAGACCAGCCTGCCGATGCCGCCGCCGACGATGAGACGAAACTTTGGCTGGACACGCTGGCGATGCTCGTCTTGCTGGCGGTTTCTGTAGGCTTGGCCATCTACATCTGGCACTTCACTCATGTTCTGGAGCTTGGGTACTCGGTACAGTTCACAGGCGTCCAAGGGCTCGACCCCTCGCAGAATCCTGCCCTCTCGCCGGCCTTCAACCTCAGTGTCCACGTTAACAACAGGCAGCACATACGACGAGTCTGCCAGGAGGAGAGCAATGTGATCGTCTACTACGACGAGGGCGGTAACACCACAACCAGAAGCATCGGATGGGGCAAGATGCATGCCTTCTGCGTGGACAGGTGGTCGACGACGGACCTCGACGTGTCTTTGTCTAATCAGGGCCTGCTCCTCTCTCAGGGATTGCGGGAGAAGATTGCGGCCGACCTGAGAAGCCAACAAATTGATATCAGCGTTGAGATTAAGCCAACTCATCCAGAGAAGCCCTCTAGGCCATGCCTCACCATGTGTGGTGTCAAGTCGATCGGCCAGTTCTTCCCAGCAGCGTCAGGGATGCCGACGCCGTGCAAGTGCAGCACACTATGTGCGACAGAAAGGAAGTATATTTACTACAAGGATCATCAACGGCACCCTCCCCATCAAAGCTATTCCCCTTTCTGAACCGAATCATGTGTGTCAACAATATGACCGAGTTCTGTAACTAGTATATATAGCAGAAATTTCAGTTGTCCTAGATGAAAGATTATCACATCAGTTTCTACACATGTACAGATTCTTTTATTAGTCTATTTAGTATAGTATTTTTTTTACTATGGCTTGGAGATTTGCTTGACCAATCTTTTCGTGCTTAAATCCATTGGAAAGTCCGGTTACTCACCCATGATGCTCCGTCGACGTTCTATAGGTAGTCGTGGAAGAATGTAGAGAGGGGGTGGTGCCCGAAGAGATATCATCGGCTACGATGATGACACGGTGGTTGTCCCAGGTTCAGACCCCTGTATGGGTAATTATAATAGATACACATCCGGCCTACCGAGAAAACGGCTCGTGAGGCGCTCCTCTCCTCTCCTCGCGCCGTCCCCGCGGGCGGACGGGGGGAGTCCAGATCTGCCGCCCCTCACCCCTCCTCCGTCCTTCGCCACTCCTCGCCGTCGCCGGGCAAAGCCAGCTCGGCCTAGGCGACGGCGGGGCCTTCTACTCCTCCTGGCTGAGGATGGCGGCGCGGAACGCTTTCTTCTAGTGGCGGCGAGGCGCGGCCGTGGGACGCGGCGGCACGACAGCACGGGCTGGCGGCGGTGGCTGCTGGGCGTACGTGGCGTCGTCCTCTCCTGGGCCTGCGGCGGGGTCTGGTGTAGGGTTCTCCGATGTTATGGCTTCCGGCGGCCTTGCTGCTCGGGCGGCGCGGCTGCTCGCTGGTCAGGCGGCGGCGGCCTGGAGCCTACTTCCAATCCCCGGTGGAGATGGCGGCAATCCGTACACAAGACTTGATGGAGGTTCTTCGAACAGATCTGGGTGAAAACCATGTGCTCGGCTAGATGCCAAGGCCGGCGATGGCGGCGCTCTTCTGTGTCGTTCTCTTCTTGAAGACATCGTCGTGGAGAAGTTCCAGACCTCTATCTGTTACCTCCGGGGGAAACCCTTGATCGGTAGATCGGATGACGGTGGCGCTCTTTCGTCGTTTCCTCCTTGGGGGCGTCAGTCTTGGAGGTGTGCATGGGCTCGAGGGACCAGCGGACAACATCTTTGGTGGAGCGGTGTTTCATCTTACACATCGACGACTGTGGATCTCGACGGCGGGGCGTAGTGGAGTCTTGGCGTTAGATGTGTATAGACGGACTCGCGCAGGAGGATGGCGCTATCTGGCGTCGTGGTGGCGTCGATGGCAGACCAGGCAAGGTCGTGGCGTCAGTATCTGCTCTGAAGATGGATTGGTGGAAGACGGCAGCGGCGGCCTCTGAGAGTGCGCCGGACTGGTGCGTGCCCCAGACCAGGTATATGGCTTGGCTGGGGCCTCTAGTTTTAGATGTTAGGCTTAGGTGCGAGGTCTGTTTAGTATTAGGCTCGGACTATCGGCACCCCTTCATCGTGGATAGAAATAGCAACAGATGTTGTCAAGATGATGGCTTCAGACTTACTGATGTACTACTTTGTAAGGTCTTTATGAATAATTAATAAAGTGGCTGCATGCATCGTTCAGATGCAGAAGCCGGGGGCCTTCCTCTTTTTCAAAAAAAACATCCGGCCTACCTATCTTTATTGATGAACATGAAGGAGTACAATGGAGTTCTATTATCTATTGAGCTAGGGTACGGGTATGTTTGAGCTCCCGTGTGTCTTCTGCCTTTGGCACAGACGAGTATATCGGCCTTATATGGGCAGTCTTCAGCCGGTACGTAGTTTGGTACCTTTTTTTTTAAGAAAACGATACGATTAGGAGATCCCGCGGTTACGAGGCACAAGTCTCCTGCGGTAGAAGAAGCCCTAAAGTAGCGCTCCTGGTTCATATCCCATACCAATGCCTACTACAGTGCAACGGGGGCACAAGACTTGGCAGCCATTAGACGCTCAGGTTGGTAATAAGGTCTACGTGTACAAGCATCGTTTCTCTCTCCGAGTGGGTGTTCTTACTCGCCGACAACAACAACCCCCTCCCCCCCCAGACACACACGCGCGCGCGCGCGATGGAAACATACGCGCGGGGCCAGAAACCCTAGCCGCCGCCAAGAGAGCCAATTTCCGGCGCCGTTTTCCGGCGGCTCTCCTCTGCCGGTGACCTCTTGGTCGTTGGTCGTGAGGGGAGCCACCGGATCCCACGCGTGCGGATCGTTTTTGCTATAGGTTTTAGGGCCCCAATAGTTTAGGTTTTTTGGAACGTCTGACGTCATGGCTTCAACGGCGATGCTGAACAAAGAAGCTTTGGATTCTTTCCCGACGAGGCGATCGTTTTTATGGTCGGTGATGGATTTAGGAACCAATCTGTTCAAGCGGGGATATCATGGCGGCGACGACATCCTTGTGGTGGACTTGTGTCATTGGGCTTCGCCGTTGCCACGGCGTCGGCGCGGAGCTTGGGAGGTAGTCCAGGAGCGGATGCAGATGTTGGGGAACGTTGCATGGGAAACAAAAAAATTCCTACGCACACGCAAGATCTATCCATGGTGATGAGCATCTACGAGAGGGAGAGTGGATCTACGTACCCTTGTAGATCGCTAAGCGGGAAGCGTTAAGAAATGCGGTTGATGTAGTCAAACGTCTTCGCGATCCAAATCGCAAGCCGTCCCGCGATCCAATCACGATCCGTCCCAATCTAGCGCCGAACGGACGGCACCTCCGCGTTCAGCACACGTACAGCTCGATGACGATCTCCGCCTTCTTGATCCAGCAAGAGGGAGCGGAGAGGTAGATGAGTACTCCGGCAGCACGACGGCATGGTGACGCTGGTGGTGGTGCTGTCCCGGCAGGGCTTCGCCAAGCGCAACCGAGATGATTGGAGAACAGATCTAGAGGGAGAGAGAGGCAGCCGTGGCTTTTCAGGTTAGGGGCTGCCCTCAAAAACCCTCTAGTATATATAGGAGGGAGGGAGGAGGAGGCAGCCCTAGGGTTTCCCCTAGGGGTTCGGCCGAACCACCACAAGGGGGAGGAGTCCACCTCCCACAAGGGAGGTGGAATCCTAGTAGGACTCCTCCCCTCTTGGCCCCTTCCCCACCCCTTGCGCAAGGGCCTCCTAGGGGCTGGCCGGCCAGCCCACCAGGGGCTGGTGCGCCACCTCCTAGGCCTAGGTGACCCTTGGGGTGGGTGGGCCCACTTGGTGGACCCCCCCGGAACCCATTCGTCACTCCCGGTACACTACCGGAAGTGCCCGAAACTTTTCCGGAGACCAAAACGGGACTTCCTATATATAAATCTTTACCTCCAGACCATTTTGAAGCTCCTCGTGAAGTCCAGGATCTCATCCGGGACTCCGAACAACCTTTGGTTACCACCATACATAACTCAATACTACTGAAACGTCACCTAACGTTAAGTGTGCAGACCCTGCGGGTTCGAGAACTATGTAGACATGACCGAGACACCTCTATGGTCAATAACCAATAGCGGGACCTGGATGCCCATATTGGTTCCTACATATTCTACGAAGATCTTTATCGGTTGAACCTCTATGTCAAGGATTCAGTTAATCCCGTATGTTGTTCCCTTTGTTCTTCGGTATGTTACTTGCCCGAGATTCGATCGTCGGTATCTCTATACCTAGTTCAATCTCGTTACCGGAAAGTCTCTTTACTCGTTCCGTAATACAAGATCCCGTGGCTAACTCTTTAGTCACTTTGCTTGCAAGGCTTATTGTGATGTTGTATTACCAAGTGGGCCCTGAGATACCTCTCCGTCACACGGAGTAACAAATCCCAGTCTCGATCCATGCTAGCTCAACGGACACCCTCGGAGATACCTGTAGAGCATCTTTATAGTCACCCAGTTACGTTGCGACGTTTGATACACACAAGGTATTCCTCCGGTGTCAGTGAGTTGCATGATCTCATGGTCATAGGAACAGATACTTGACATGCAGAAAACTATAGCAATAAACTGACACGATCATATGCTACGTTCATAGTTTGGGTCTTGTCCATCACATCATTCTCCTAATGATGTGATCCCGTTATCAAATGACATCTCATGTCTATGGCTAGGGAACCTTGACCATCTTTGATCAACGAGCTAGTCTACTAGAGGCATACTAGGGACACAGTGTTGTCTATGTATCCACACATGTATTTGTGTTCCCAATCAATACAATTATAGCATGGATAATAAACGATTATCATGAACAAGGAAATATAATAATAATCACTTTATTATTGCCTCTAGGGCATATTTCCAACAGTCTCCCACTTGCACTAGAGTCAATAATCTAGCTCACATCACTATGTGATTTACATTGTAATGAATCTAACACCCATACAGTTCTGGTGTTGATCATGTTTAGCACTTGGAAGAGGTTTAGTCAACGGGTCTACGACATTCAGATCCGTGTGCACTTTGCAAATATTTATGTCCTCCTCCTTGATGTAATCGCGGATGGAATTGAAGCGTCGCTTTATGTGTCTGGTCCTCTTGTGAAACCTTGGTTCCTTGGCCAGAGCAATGGCACCAGTGTTGTCACAGAACAGGGTGATTGGGTTCAGTGCACTGGGCACTACTCCAAGATCTGTCATGAACTCCTTCATCCAGACACCTGCCTTCGCCGCCTCCGAGGCAGCGATGTACTCCGTTTCGCATATAGAATCATCTACCACGCTCTGCTTGGA
The DNA here is from genome assembly GCA_039707655.1 of Elymus sibiricus. Lineage (NCBI taxonomy): Eukaryota > Viridiplantae > Streptophyta > Magnoliopsida > Poales > Poaceae > Elymus > Elymus sibiricus. The sequence goes on from CM077667.1 coordinate 114,305,995, forward strand.
ACTGCACCAACTTACCGCTCCCCCATTGAGAATAAATATGTATCCGGTTTGAGACTTAGAATCATCCGGATCAGTGTCAAAGCTTGCATCGACGTAACCCTTTACGACGAGCTCTTGATCACCTCCATAAACGAGAAACATGTCCTTAGTCCTTTTCAGGTACTTCAGGATATTCTTGACCGCCGTCTAGTGTTCCATTCCTGGATACCTTTGAAACCTTCCGGCCATACTTATGGCAAGGCTGACATCGGGTCTTGTGCGCAGCATTGCATACATGATAGAGCCTATGGCTGAAGCATAGGATGACACTCATCTTTTCTCTATCTTCTGCAGTCACTGGGCAATGAGTCTTACTCAACTTCACACCTTGCAATACAGGCAAGAACCCCTTCTTGGACTGATCCATTTTGAACTTCTTCAAAACTTTGTCAAGGTATGTGCTCTGTGAAAGTCTTATTAAGCGTCTCGATCTATCTCTATAGATCTTGATGCCTAATATGAAAGCAGCTTCTCCTAGGTCCTTCATTGAAAAACTCTTGTTCAAATATTCCTTCACGCTTTCCAACATTTCTATATTGTTTCCAATCAGCAATATGTCATCCACATATAATATTAGAAATGCTATAGAGCTCCCACTCACTTTCTTGTAAATACAAGCTTCTCCGTAAACTTGTATAAACCCGAACGCTTTGATCACCTCATCAAAGCGAAGATTCCAACTCCGAGATGCTTGCACCAGTCCATAAATGGATCGCTGGAGCTTGCAAACTTTGTCAGCATTCTCTGGATCGACAAAACCTTCTGGTTGCATCATATACAACTCTTCCTTAAGGAAACCGTTAAGGAACGCTGTTTTGACATCCATCTGCCAAATTTCATAATCGAAAAATGCAGCTATTGCTAACATGATTCTGACAGACTTAAGCATCGCTACGGGTGAGAAGGTATCATCGTAGTCAACTCCTTGAACTTGTGAAAAACCCTTTGCCACAAGTCGAGCTTTATAGACGGTGACATTACCGTCCGCGTCCGTCTTCTTCTTAAAGATCCATTTCTTCTGAATGGCCTTTCGCCCTTCAGGTAATACTTCCAAAGTCCATACTTTGTTTTCATACATGGATCCCATCTCGGATTTCATGGCCTCTAACCATTTCTCGGAATCCGGGCCCACCATCGCTTCTCCATAGCTCGTAGGTTCATCGTTGTCCAACAACATGACCTCTAAGACAGGGTTACCGTACCACTCAGGAGCAGTACGTGCCCTTGTCGACCTACGAGGTTCGATAGCAACTTGATCTGAAGCATCATGATCAACATCATCAGCTACCTCTTCAACCGATGTAGGCTCTACAGAAACATCTTTCTGCACTGCGCTACTCTCTGGTTGAAGTAAAGGTTCAACAACCTCATCAAGTTCTATTTTCCTCCCGCTCAATTCTTTCGAGAGAAACTCTTTCTCAAGAAATGACCCGTTCTTTGCGACAAACACTTTGCCTTCGGATCTAAGATAGAAGGTATACCCAACCGTCTCTTTTGGGTATCCTATGAAGACACATTTCTCCGCTTTGGGTTCCAGCTTTTCAGGCTGAAGCTTTTTGACATAAGCATCACATCCCCAAACTTTTAGAAACGACAACTTTGGATTCTTGCCAAACCACAGTTCATATGGCGTCGTCTCAACGGATTTAGATGGTGCCCTATTTAAAGTGAATGCAGCTATCTCTAACGCATAACCCCAAAATGATAGTGGCAAATCGGCAAGAGACATCATAGACCGCACCATATCCAATAAGCACTACTGGAATCAGATCATTTGCCGTCTGCCAGATCTTTGCCGTCCGCTGGCAGACGGCAAAGAAGTTCTTTGCCGTCAGCTTCTGAAAAACAGACAGCAACGGCAAGGCAGGCGGCAAAGGTCATGTTTGCCATCAGCCCTCTCGTTGCCGTCTGCTGGCCGACGGCAAAGATGCGCCAGGCAGACGGCAAAGAGACCAGGCGTGCCCCACTGCAAAGTTGCCGTCAGGGATATCATTGCCGTCCGCCTCCCCCCTCTTTGTCGTCTGCTAGCAGACGGCAAAGAGGATGCCCACATAACGGCCACGGCGCCCCCTCCCCACCCCCTTCTCTCTGCCCCCATCTCCCCACCTCTCTGTCTCCCCACCACCACCGCGCCGCCCGACACCACCGCGCCGCCGCCCTCCCCTCGCCAGCTCCCCGCGCCGGCCCCTCCCTGCGCTCTCTCCCCCCTCTCCTCACCTCTCTCTCTCCTCGCCACCACATCGCTGCCCCACCACCACCGCACCGTCCCCCACCACCGCACCGCCCCCTCCCCGCCCCCACCACCACGTCGGCCCCCTCCCTGCGCCGCCCCCCACCACCGCGCCGCCCCCCTCCCCTCGCCGGCTCCACGCACTACCCCTTCCCCGAGCCGGCAACCACCATGGCGTCGCCCCCCTCCCCTCGCCGGCTCCCCTCGCCCCCCACCACCCCGGCCGCCCCCGCCGACCCGGCAGCCCCCACCCAACTCCGGTGAGTGCCCGCCCCCCCCCCCACCTTTTTTCCTGTTTTTTTCTGTTAAGTTAGTTTATTAGGTTATTAGGTTAGGTTATTAAGTTAGGTTAGGTTAAGTTAGTTTATTAGGTTAGTTAGTTTATTAGGTTAGGAAAAACTTAGAAGAAAAGAAAAAATTTAGAAGAAAAAAAGAAGAAAATAAGAAAGAAAAAAAGGAAAAAGGAAAAGAAGAAGAAGAAGAAAAAGAAGAAGACGAAGAAGAAGAAGAAGAAGAAGAAGAAGAAGAAGAAGAAAAGGAAGAAAAGGAAGAAGAGGAAGAAGAAGAAAAGGAAGAAGAGGAAAAAAAGAAGAGGAGGAAGAAGAAAACGACACCCCGACACCCCGACACGACGCCCCGACACGACACCCTGACACGACACCCCGACACGACGCCCCGACACGACACCCCGACACCCAGACATGACACCCCGACACCCAGACACGACACCCCGACACGACACCCTGGCAACACCCCTCCGGTGAGCCCCCTGCACGACACCCCCGGCACGATACCCCTGGTGACGCCCCTCCGGTGAGCCCCCTGCATGACTCCCCGGCACGACACCCCGGCGACACCCCGGCACGTCACCCCGCGCAGCTGTTAATACGCCGCCCTCGGCGCCACTGACCCTCGACCCGCTACCCCCGACACCTCTTCGGCCTCTTGTTGACCGAAAAGGTGCTCTTCGGCCTTCCAGAGGCCGACGGGGTCATAGTTTTGTAAATTATGAGTAGGTCATATATTTTCCGATTTTGTTATAAAAAACATCATATTTGTGTTGATCGGGTGGATTTCAATGTGCAGTTGTTTCGTCGCTGTGAGGGTCTGGTGTTCGACGACCTCCCCGTGCGTTGGACGAGCTCTGCCCCTGCGTTCGTGGGTAAGCACAAATGACATCTCCTCCCACCCCCCCTTAATTTGCTCTATTCCGGTCTTCGTGCCGATTAAACTTGCTAGCTATAGGTGTCTTCAATTATCAGTATGCGTGACCAATATGCGTCTCCCGTTCGAAAGGGCTGTTGAGGAACGTTGCATGGGAAACAAAAAAAATTCCTACGCACACGCAAGTTCTATCCATGGTGATGAGCATCTACGAGAGGGAGAGTGAATCTACATACCCTTGTAGATCGCTAAGCGGAAGCGTTAAGAAACGCGGTTGATGTAGTCGAACGTCTTCGCGATCCAAATCGCAAGCCGTCCCGCGATCCCATCACGATCCGTCTCGTGATCCAATCACGATACGTCCCGCGATCCAATCACGGTCCTTCCAATCTAGTGCCGAACGGATGGCACCTCCGCGTTCAGCACACGTACAGCTCAATGACGATCTCCGCCTTCTTGATCCAGCAAGAGGGAGCGGAGAGGTAGAGGAGTTCTCCGGCAGCGCGACGGCGTGGCGGTGGTGGTGGTGGAACTATTCTAGCAGGGCTTCGCCTAAACACTGCTGGAAAAACTAGAGGAACTAATCTATCGGGAGAGAGGGCTGCACCGTGGCCTTTTTGGGTTGGGTGCTATGGCCCTCTCTCCCTCTAGTATATATAGGAGGGAGGGGAGGGGCTGGCGCCCTAGGGATCCTCCCCTAGGGTCGGCCGAAGTGGGGGGGAGAGGGAGTTGGACTCCAATCCTACTCCTAGTAGGACTCCTCCCCTACTTGGAAACCCTTCCACCTTTGGGCTTTTGCCTTTTCCTCTCACCCCAGCCACATGGGCCCCTAGGGGCTGGCTTGCCCAGCCCACTAAGGGCTGGTGCGCCACCCCTAAGGCCCATGTGGCCTCCTGGCGTGAGTGGCCCCTCCCGATGGCCCTCCGGGACCCTCCCGGCACTCCCGGTACACTACCGGAAACACCGAAACTTTTCTGGTGGCCAAAACGGGACTTCCTATATATCAATCTTTATCTCCGGACCATTCCAGAGCTCCTCGTGACGTCCGGGATCTCATCCAGGACTCCGAACAACCTTCAGTCACCACCATACATAACTCTACTATACCGAAACATCACCTAACCTTAAGTGTGCAGACCCTGCGGGTTCGAGAACTATGTAGACATGACCGAGACACCTCTACGGTCAATAACCAATAGCGGGACCTGGATGCCCATATTGGCTCCTACATATTCTACGAAGATCTTTATCGGTTGAACCTCTATGTCAAGGATTCAGATAATCCCGTACGCTGTTCCCTTTGTTCTTCGGTATGTTACTTGCCCGAGATTCGATCGTCGGTATCTCTATACCTAGTTCAATTTCGTTACCGGCAAGTCTCTTTACTCGTTCCGTAATACAAGATCCCGTGGCTAACACTTTAGTCACATTGCTTGCAAGGCTTATTGTGATGTTGTATTACCGAGTGGGCCCTGAGATACCTCTCTGTCATACGGAGTAACAAATCCCAGTCTCGATCCATGCCAGCTCAACAGACACCTTCGGAGATATCTGTAGAGCATCTTTATAGTCACCCAGTTACATTGTGACGTTTGATACACACAAGGTATTCCTCCGGTGCCAGTGAGTTGCATGATCCTCCGGTGTCAGTGAGTTGCATGATCTCATAGTCAAAGGAACAGATACTTGACATGCAGAAAACAATAGCAATAAACTGACACAATCATATGCTACGTTCATAGTTTGGGTATTGTCCATCACATCATTCTCCTAATGATGTGATCCCGTTATCAAATGACATATCATGTCTATGGCCAGGAAACCTTGACCATCTTTGATCAACGAGCTAGTTAACTAGAGGCATACTAGGGACACAGTGTTGTCTATGTACCCACACATGTATTTGAGTTTCCAATCAATACAATTATAGCATGGATAATAAACGATTATCACGAACAAGGAGATATAATAATAACCAATTTATTATTGCCTCTAGGGCATATTTCCAACAGTCTCCCACTTGCACTAGAGTCAATAATCTAGTTCACATCACCATGTGATTTACATTGTTTTGAATCTAACGCCCAATGAGTTCTGGAGTTCGATCATGTTTTGCATGTGAGAGAGATCTTTAGTCAAGGGCCTGCTACATTCAGATCCGTGTGTTCTTTGCAAATCTATATGTCATACTGCAGATGCTACCACGCTCCACTTGGAACTATTCCAAATGGCTGCTCCACTATACGTATCCGGATTGCTACTCAGAGTCATCCGGATAGGTGTCAAAGCTTGCATCGACGTAACCCTTTACGACGAACTCTTTATCACCTCCATAACCGAGAAACATTTCCTTAGTCCTCTAGTTACTAGGGATAATTTTGACCGTTGTCCAGTGATCCACTCCTGGACCACTCTTGTACCCCTTGACAGACTCATGGCAAGGCACACACTAGGTGCGGTACACAACATGGCATACTATACAGAGCCTATGGATAAGGCATAGGGGACGACCTTCGTCCTTTCTCTTTCTTATGCCGTGGTCGAGCTTTGAGTCTCACTCAACTTCACACCTTACAAATCAGGCAAGAACTCTTTCTTTGACTGATCCATTTTGAACTCTTTCAAAATCTTGTCAAGGTATGTACTCGTTGAAAGTCTTATCAGACGTCTTGATCTATCTCTATAGATCCTGATGCCCAATATTTAAGTAGCTTCATTCAGGTCTTCCTTTGAAAAACTCCTTTCAAACAACCCTTTATGCTTTCCAGAAATTCTACATCATTTCTGATCAACAATATGTCATCCACATATACTTATCAGAAATTCTATAGTGCTCCCATTCACTTTATTGTAAATACAAGTTTCTCATAAACTTTGTATAGACCCAAAAACTTTGATCACCTCATCAAAGCATATATTCCAACTCCGAGATGCTTGCTCCAGTCCATAGAAGGATCGCTGGAGCTTGCATACATTTTAGCATCCTTAGGACTGACAAAAACTTCTGGTTGTATCACATACAACCTTTCCTCACGAAAAACGTTAAGGAAACTCTGTTTTGACATCCATCTGCCAGATTTCATAATCGAAAAATGCAGAAACTCCTAACATAATTCCAACATACTTTAGCATCGCTACAGGTGAGAAAGTCTCATCGTAGTCAACTCCTTGAACTTGTCGGAAAACTTCTTTGCGACAAGTCGAGCTTTATAAATGGTGGCATTTACCATCAGCGTCCGTCTTCTTTTAAAAGTCCATTTGTACTAAACGGCCTGCCGTTTAACGGGCAAGTCTACCAAAGTCCATACTTGGTTTTCATACATGGATCCTTTCTCGGATTTCATGGCTCCTAGCCATTTGTTGGAATCCGGGCCCACCATCGCTTCTTCATAGCTCGTAGGTTCATCGTTGTCCAACAACATGACCTCTAAGACAGGGTTCCGTACCACTCATGAGCAGTACGCGTCCTTGTCGACCTACGAGGTTCGATAGTAACTTGATCCGAAGCTTCATGATCATCATCATTAACTTCCTCTTCAACTAATGTAGGCTCCACAAAAACAACTTTCTGCGCTGCGCTACTCTCTGGTTGAAACAAAGGTTCAACAACCTCATCAAGTTGTATCTTCCTCCCACTCAATTCTTTCGAGAGAAACTCTTTCTCGAGAAAGGACCCGTTTTTAGCAACAAACACTTTGCCCTTGGATCTGAGATACAAGGTGTACCCAACTGTAACGTTAGGGTATTCTATGAAGATGCATTTGTCCGCTTTGGGTTCGAGCTCATCAGGTTGAAAACCTTTTTCACATAAGCGTCGCAGCCCCAAACATTAAGAAATGACAGCTTAGGTTTCTGTCAAACCAAAATTCACACGGTGTCATCTCAACGGACTTAGATGGTGCCCTATCTAAAGTGAATGTAGTTGTCTCTAATGCATAACCCCAAAACGATAGTGGCAAATCAATAAGAGACATCATAGTACGCACCATATCCAATAGAGCACGACTATGACGTTCGGACACACCATTACACTATGGAGTTCCAGGTGGCGTGAGTTGTGAAACAACTTCCACATTGTCTTAAGTTCTATACAAAACTCGTAACTCAGATATTTACCTCTACGATCATATCGTAGACATTTTATCTTCTTGTCACGATGATCTCAAACTTCACTCTGAATTTGTTTGAACTTTTCAAACGTTTCAGACTTGTGTTTCATTAAGTAAATATACCCATATCTACTCAAATCATCAGTGAAGGTAAGAAAATAACGATATCCATCGCACGCTACAACACTCACTGGACCGCATACATCAACATGTATCATTTCCAATAAGTCACTTGCCCGCTCCATCATACCGAAAAACGGGGTCTTTGTCATCTTGCCCATGAGGCATGGTCCGCATGTCTCAACCGATTCGAAATCGAATGAGTCCAAAGATCCATTAGCATGGAGTTTCTTCATGCGCTTTACACCAATATGACACTTAGCGGCAGTGCCACAAGTATGTGGTACTATCATTATTAACTTTGTATCTTTTGGCATCAATATTATGAACATGTGTATTACTACGATCAAGATTCAATAAACCATTCTCATTGGGTGCATGACCATTGAAGGTATTATTCATGTAAACAGAATAATCATTATTCTCTAACTTAAATAAATAACCGTATTGCAATAAACATGATCTAATCACGTTCATGCTCAACATAAACACCAAATAACATTTATTTAGGTTCATCACTAATCCCGAAGGTAGAGAGAGTGTGCGATGGTGATTACATCAACCTTGGAAACACTTCCAACACACATCGTCACCTCGCCCTTAGCTAGTCTCCGTTTATTCCGTAGCTTTTATTTCGAGTTACTAACATTTAGCAACCGAACCGGTATCCAATACCCAGGTGCTACTAGGAGTACTATTAAGGTACACATCAATAACACGTATATCAAATATACTTCTGTCGACGTTGCCAGCCTTCTTATCTACCAAGTATCTAGGGTTGTTCCGCTTCAGCGACCGTTCTCCTCATAATAGAAGCACTTAGTATCGGGTTTGGGTTCAACCTTGGGTTTCTTCACTGGAGCAGCAACTGACTTGCCATCCATGAAGTTTCCCTCCTTGCCCTTGCCCTTCTCGAAACTAGTGGTTTCACTAACCATCAACACTTGATGCTCCTTCTTGATTTCTACCTTCGCGGTGTCAAACCTCGCGAATAGATCAGGGATCATTATTTCCATCCCTGGCCTTTTATAGTTCATCACGAAGCTCCAGTAGCTTAGCGACAGTGACTTGGAGAACTATATCAATCACTATCTTATCTGGAAGATCAACTCCCACTCGATTCAAGCGATTGTAGCACCCAGACAATCTGAGCACATGCTCACCGATTGAGCTATTCTCCTTCATCTTGCAGGCAAAGAATCTTGTTGGAGGTCTCATACCTCTCAACACGGGCACGAGCCTGAAATCCCAAATTCAGCTCTTAGAACATCTCATATGTTCGGTGACGTTCAAAATGTTTTGGAGCCTCAATTCTAAGCCGTAATGTATGACGCACAGAACTATCAAGTAGTCATCAAAACGTGCCTGTCAGATGTTCACAACATCTACAGACGACGCTTGAGGGGGTGGCGCACCGAGCGATGCATTAAGGACATAAGCCTTCTGTGCAGCAAATGAGGACAATCCTCAGATCACGGACCCAGTCCGCATTATTGCTACCATCATCTTTCAACTCTATTTCTCCAGGAACATATAAAAATTCAAGGGAGCTACAGCGCGAGCTAGTAATCTACAACATAATTTGCAAAGACATTTTGACTATGTTCAAGATAATGAGTTTGGTTAATCATATTACTTAAAAACTCCCACTCAAATTGACATCCCTCCGGTCATTCGAGTGTCACATGATCCAAATTCACCAACTCAAGTCCGATCATCATGTGAGTTGAGATGGTTTCAATGGTGAACATCTTAATGTTGATCATATCTACTATATGACTCATGTTCGACCTTTCGGTCTCTTGTGTTCGGAGGCCATGTCTGTACATGCTAGGCTCGTCAAGTTTAACCCGAGTGTTCCACACGTGCAACACTGGCTTGCACCCGTTGTATGCGAACGTAGAGTCTATCACACCCGATCATCACATGGTGTCTCGAAACGACGAACTTTCGCAACGGTGCACACTCGGGGAGAACACAATTTTATCTTGAAATTTAAGTGAGGGATCACCTTATAATGCTACCGTCGTCCTAAGAAAAATAAGATGCATTAAAGGATTAACATCACATGCAAATCATAAGTGAAATGATATGGCCATGAACTTGTGATTTTGATCTCCATCTCCAAAGCACCGGCATGATCGCCATCGTCACCGGCATGATACCATGATCTCCATCATCTTGATCTCCATCAACGTGTCGCCATGAAGTTGTCGCGCCGACTGTTGCTTCCACGACTATTGCTAACTCATAGCGATAAAGTAAAGCAAAACGGCGAAAATAAATTAAAGACAACCCTATGGCTCCTGCCGGTTGCCGTACTCATCGACATGCAATTCGTGATATTCTATACAATACATGATCATCTCATACATCGCATATATCTCATCATGTAATTGGCCATATCACATCATAACATACCCTGCAAAAACAAGTTAGACGTCCTCTAATTGTTGTTGCATGTTTTACGTGGCTGCTATGGGTATCTAGCAAGAACGATTCTTACCTACGCAAAACCACAACGGTGATACACAAATTGCTATTCAACCTTCTCAAGGACCGCCTTTGTAAAATCCGATCCAACTAAAGTAGGAGAGACAGACACCCGCCAGCCATCTTTATGCAATGAAGTTAAATGTCAGTTGATGGAACCGGTCTCTCGTACGCGTACGAGTAAGGTTGGTCCGGGCCGCTTCATCCCACAATACCGTCGAATCAAGAAAAGACCAAGGGAGGAAGCAATCTGAATATCAACGCCCACAAACTCCTTTGTGTTCTACTCGTGATCTCATCTACACATAGACCTAGCTCTGATACCACTGTTGGAAACGTTGCGTGGGAAACAAAAAAAATTCCTACGCACACGCAAGATCTATCCATGGTGATGAGCATCTATGAGAGGGAGAGTGAATCTACATACCCTTGTAGATCGCTAAGCGGAAGCGTTAAGAAACGTGGTTGATGTAGTCGAACGTCTTCGCGATCCAAATCACAAGCCGTCCCGCGATCCCATCACGATCCGTCTCGTGATCCAATCACGATCTGTCCCGCGATCCAATCACGGTCCTTCCAATCTAGTGTCGAACGGACGGCACCTCTGCGTTTAGCACACGTACACCTCGATGACGATCTCTGCCTTCTTGATCCAGCAAGAGGGAGCGGAGAGGTAGAGGAGTTCTCCGGCAGCAAGACGGCATGGCGGTGGTGGTGGTGGAACTATTCCAGTAGGGCTTCGCCTAAACACTGCTGGAAAAACTAGAGGAACTGATCTATCGGGAGAGAGGGCTGCACCGTGGCCTTTTTGGGTTGGGTGCTATGGCCCTCTCTCCCTCTAGTATATATAGGAGGGCTGGGAGGGGCCGGCGCCCTAGGGATCCTCCCCTAGGGTCGGCCGAAGTGGGGAGGAGAGGGAGTTGGACTCCAATCCTACTCCTAGTAGGACTCCTCCCCTACTTGGAAACCCTTCCACCTTTGGGCTTTTGCCTTTTCCTCTCACCCCAGCCGCATGGGCCCCTAGGGGCTGGCTTGCCCAGCCCACTAAGGGATGGTGCGCCACCCCTAAGGCCCATGTGGCCTCCCGGCGTGAGTGGCCCCTCCCGATGGCCCTCCAGGACCCTCCCGGCGCTCCCGGTACACTACCGGAAACACCCGAAACTTTTCCGATGGCCAAAACGGGACTTCCTATATATCAATCTTTACCTCCGGACCATTCTGGAGCTCCTCATGACGTCTGGGGTCTCATCTGGGACTTCGAACAACCTTCCGTCACCACCATACATAACTGTACTATACTGAAACATCACCTAACCTTAAGTGTGCAGACCCTGCGGGTTCGAGAACTATGTAGACATGACCGAGACACCTCTACGGTCAATAACCAATAGCGGGACCTGGATGCCCATATTGGTTCCTACATATTCTACGAAGATCTTTATCGGTTAAACCTCTATGTCAAGGATTCAGTTAATCCCGTACGCTGTTCCCTTTGTTCTTCGGTATGTTACTTGCCCGAGATTCGATCGTCGGTATCTCTATACCTAGTTCAATTTCGTTACCGGCAAGTCTCTTTACTCGTTCCGTAATACAAGATCTCGTGGCTAACACTTTAGTCACATTGCTTGCAAGGCTTATTGTGATGTTGTATTACCGAGTGGGCCCTGAGATACCTCTCCGTTATACGGAGTAAAAAATCCCAGTCTCGATCCATGCCATCTCAACAGACACCTTCGGAGATATCTGTAGAGCATCTTTATAGTCACCCAGTTACGTTGTGAAGTTTGATACACACAAGGTATTCCTCCGAGGTCAGTGAGTTGCATGATCTCATAGTCAAAGGAACAGATACTTGACATGCAAAAAACAATAGCAATAAACTGACACGATCATATGCTACGTTCATAGTTTGGGTCTTGTCCATCACATCATTCTCGTAATGATGTGATCCCGTTATCAAATGACATCTCATGTCTATGGCCAGGAAACCTTGACCATCTTTGATCAACGAGCTAGTTAACTAGAGGCATACTAGGGACACAGTGTTGTCTATGTACCCACACATGTATTTGAGTTTCCAATCAATACAATTATAGCATGGATAATAAACGATTATCACGAACAAGGAGATATAATAATAACCAATTTATTATTGCCTCTAGGGCATATTTCCAACAAGGGCGGCATCTATAAATATGCATGTCTTTGCATATTTATGACCATCATCCTTTCGAATTGTCCAACATTATCCATGGACAGCCCGAGTATGTGTAGATTGAGTTCGTTTTCCCGTATGCTCTGTGATACGTCCATTTTGCATCATGCTTTTATATTGATATTTATTGCATTATGGGCTGTTATTACACATTTTGGTATAATACTTATGCCTTTTCTCTCTTATTTTACAAGGTTTACATGAAGAGGGAGAATGCCGGCAACTGGAATTCTGGACTGGAAAAGGAGCAAATATGAGAGACCTATTCTGCACAACTCCAAAAGTCCTGAAAAGTTACGGAGAATTATTTTGGAATATATAAAAAATATTGGGCGAAAGAAATACCAGAGGGGACCCACCAGGAGGCCACAAGCCTGGGGGGCGCGCCCTACCCCCCTGGGCGCGCCCCTGTGGCTTGTGGGGCCCCTGGCAGGCCTCCGGTGCCCATCTTCTGCTATATGGAGGGTTTTGACCTGGAAAAAATCAGAAGAGAGCTTTCGGGACGAAGCGCCGCCGTCTCGAGGCGGAACCTGGGCAGAAGCAATCTAGGGCTCCGGCGGAGCTGTTCTGCCGGGGAAACTTCCCTCCCGGAGGGGGAAATCGAAGCTATCGTCATCACCAACGATCCTCTCATCGAGAGGGGGTCAATCTCCATCAACATCTTCACCAGCACCATCTCCTCTCCAAACCCTAGTTCATCTCTTGTATCCGATCTTTGTCTCAAACCTCAGATTGGTACCTGTGGGTTGCTAGTAGTGATGATTACTCCTTGTAGTTGATGCTAGTTGGTTTACTTGGTGGAAGATCATATGTTCAGATCCTTAATTATAATTAATACTCCTCTGATTATGAACATGAATATGCTTTGTGAGTAGTTACGTTTGTTCCTGGGGACATGGGATAAGTCTTGTTATAAATAATCATGTGAATTTGGTATTCGTTCGATATTTTGATGAGATGTATGTTGTCTCTCCTCTAGTGGTGTTATGTGAACATCGACTACATGACACTTCACCATTATTTGGGCCTAGGGGAAGGCATTGGGAAGTAATAAGTAGATGGTGGGTTGCTAGAGTGACAGAAGCTTAAACCCTAGTTTATGCGTTGCTTCGTAAGGGGCTGATTTGGATCCATATGTTCCATGCTATGGTTAGATTTATCTTAATTCCTTTTTCGTAGTTGCGGATGATTGCGAGAGAGGTTAATCATAAGTGGGAGGCTTGTACAAGTAAGGGCAGCACCCAAGCACGGGTCCACCCACATATCAAATTATCAAAGTAACGAACGCGAATCATATGAGCATGATGAAAACTAGCTTGACAGAAATTCCCATGTGTCCTCGGGAGCGCTTTGCTTTATATAAGAGTTTGTCCAGGCCTGTCCTTTGCTACAAAAAGGATTGGGCCACCTTGCTGCACCTTTGCTACATTTGTTACTTGCTATCCGTTACGAATTATCTTATCACAAAACTATCTGTTACCGATAATTTCAGTGCTTGCAGAGAATACCTTACTGAAAACTGCTTGTCATTTCCTTCTGCTCCTCGTTGGGTTCGACACTCTTACTTATCGAAAGGACTACGATAGATCCCCTATACTTGTGGGTCATCACTCTGCTCCGGATCCGATGCAGAATTTCGTCAGTGCCTCCATGTGGTTCTCCGGGTACACATCCTCTCTGTTTATTACCGAGACGTGTATCAGGAGAACAGCGGGGAGGTGCTGCCGAAATTCTGCGTCGGAACTGGAGCAGAGCATGGGAAAATGAACCCAATCTACACATACTCGGGTGGGATTAGGACCTATCTTTACCTATTAGCGTATAGGTTGCATGGACGTAATAAAACTGACAAACTTGATTAACTGATAAATATATATGCTGAATTATATATATATATTTCTTGTGTGTCTAGTAGCTACGCAAGATGAGTGATCGTGCGTGGATGTACACCGGTCACGCTAGTCAGAAAGACATGACCAAAGAATGGTTAACAAATACCAAGGGGTTTGTGAGAGCCGCATTTGCAAATGGTCAGGATATAACATGGTGCCCATGTCCCCGGTGCGACAACTTTAAAAAGCAGACAGAGGGTGAAATGGGTAAACACCTGCAGAAGTGGGGTTTTACGCCTAATTATACGGTGTGGACTTTTCATGGTGAGTCTGCCCAACGTGCCAGAGCTGAGGTGGTTCGTCGTCGCACCGACGAGCATGGTACCGGGATCGAAGACATGGTGCAAGACTTTGATGATGCTCGGGATTCGGACGATGAGATGGAGGAATCTGCAAAGGCATTCTATGAAATGTTGGAGTCTTCAAAACATCCTCTCCACGAGCACACTGAGCTCTGTCAGCTGGATGCCATCGCGCAAGTAATGGCTCTGAAGGCTCAATTCAACCTGGGAAGAGAATGCTACGACGCGATGATGACAATATTTGGACGCTTTCTACCCAAAGGCCATGTACTTCCTGCAAACCTGTACCAGTCGGAAAAAATCCTCCGTGTACTTAAGATGCCCTATGAGAAGATAGATTACTGTGAGAATGGATGTGCCTTATTTAGGCTTGAGTATGCGGACTTGAACTATTGTCCCATTTGCAAGTCTTCGAGGTATGTTGTGGTAGACAACGGTATGGGTGAGAAGAATCAGACCAAAATCCCCGTTAATGTTCTTCGCTATATGCCAATCGTACCAAGACTTCAACGTCTTTTCATGGTCGAAGAGACGGCCAGACAGATGACATGGCACAAATTGGGCAAAAGAACCGAACTAGATGCAGATGGGAATCAGATGTTGGTACACACTTCAGACGCTTTTGCCTGGAAGCACTTCGATGCATTACATAAGGATAAAGCGGCAGATCCAAGGCATCCTCGAGTTGCCATCAGCACTGATGGGTTCAATGTGTTTGGTATGACGGCAACCCAATACAGTTGTTGGCCTGTATTTGTCATTCCACTCAATCTCCCCCCAGAGAGATTATGAAAAGAAAGAACATTTTCCTGACGTTGATAATTCCAAGGCCCAACTATCCGAGGAATAATATGAATGTGTACATGCAGCCGCTTAAGGATGAATTGCAAGAAGCTTGGGATAATGGGATCAAGACATACGACGCCGCTACAAAACAAAACTTCATGATGCATGTGTGGTACATGTACTCGATGCATGACTTACCGGCGTATGCGCTATTCGTTGGCTAGTGTGTGCATGGAAGGTTCCCGTGCCCCACATGCAAGGCAGCTCTTCAGTTCCATTGGCTGCAGGCGGGTCGCAAGTTTTCTTGCTTCGACTTGCATAGACAGTTCCTGGATCCTCGCCATAAGTTCAGAAAAGACAAGAAGAATTTCATCAAAGGTAGAGTTGTCAAAAAATCTGCACCACCTACGTTGATAGGCTAACAGACCCTGGATCAGATAAATGCTCTCGAGCCTGATCCAGAGCGTCCAAGGTATTTCAAAGGGTATAATTCGCAACACGCCTGGACTCACAAGACATGCTTATGGGATCTGCCTTACTTCAAAGACCTCCTTTGCACACACACATTGACGTCATGCACACTGAAAAGAATATCGCCGAGGCCCTATTTGGTACATTGTTCGGCATAGAGGGGAAGTCAAAGGATAATCCTAAGGCTAGAGTCGATCAGGAGGCTCTATGTGATAGACCGTTACAAAACATGCGACAACCGAAAGGAAAGCAGAACTGGACAAAGCCAAAGGCATGGTTCAATCTTGGAAGGCCAGCTATGAGGGAAATGATCTTGTGGGTGAAAATGCAGTTGATGTTCCCCGATGGGTATGCAGCGAATCTAAAGAGGGGAGCGAGTCTTGACAAACTGAAAATATTTGGTCTCAAGAGTCATGATTGGCACATATGGCTTGAGCGGGTAATGCCGGTGATGTTGCGTGGCTTTATCCCTGAGGATGAATGGCTAGTACTGGCAGAGCTGAGCTATTTCTTCCATTCTCTTTGTGCAAAAGAACTATTGCCTGTCCTGCTATGTGAAATGGAAGAGTTGGCACCGGAGTTGATATGCAAGTCAGAGAAGATCTTTCCACCGGGCTTCTTTAATCCAATGCAGCATTTGATTTTGCATCTCCCGACCGAGGCAAGATTGGGGGGCCCATGCAAAATCATTGGTGCTACGCAACTGAGAGGATGCAGAAGACGCTTCGAGCAAAATGTAAAAATAAACGTCGAATTGAAGCATCGATGGCCGAGGCATTCATTACTGAGGAGGCGGCAAACTTCATGACAGCACACTACGAAGCCAAAAATCGTCATTTGCATAATCCGAAGCCTCGGTACAATGATGGCGACCCTAAAAAAGGTCGATCCAACCTCAGCCTATTCAAAGGGAAGCTCGCACCAGCCGGTGCTTCGAAAGGAATAGCGTTGGATGTCGAAGAATGGCGGACCATTTCGGTGTATATCTTCAACAACCTAACAGAAGTGCGGCCGTACATCGAGTAAGTTCTCGGTACATTTTTTTCACAACTTCTAATTCCTTTGAACTGCTCTTATTAGCTGATATTTGATACAGTCGATACGTCGCCAAATTCTCGGATGGAGCGGTGATCCAAAAGGATTCCATCGAAGAGTATGAGCTTCTGGCAAAGCATGGAGGCGGCTATCCCGGTTTCATCTCTTGGTTCAAACAAACGGTAATTTCCATTAGACCATTTCATTTCTTCATCTAATTTGCGGCTAATGCAACAATCCCTTCGTACTAAACTTGTAGGCTAATTCAGAGTCTATGGACGCCGAATTGAGACAAGTCGCTAATGGTTTTGACTATAAGGTCCGTTCATTTGACAAATACGACATCAACGGGTATCGCTTTCGTACCTTTGGCAAAGAGCTATCTATGGCCGACCGAAAGTCTACAAATTGTTGTGTCTCTGCTATCGGCGAAGGAGGTACCGAGTATTATGGAAGAGTTGAAGCAATTTATGAACTTCTATTCTATGGTGAAAACCCACCGAACGTCGTAATCTTCAAATGCTGTTGGTTCCAGCCGAAGGAGACTAGAAGGACTCATGAACATATAGGGCTAGTCGAAATCAAACAAAGCACCCATTTAGATGTTCCTGATGTCTATATTACGGCTCAATAGGCGACCCAAGTTTTCTATCTACCGTGGGCCTACCAAACTGATCCAAATCTGAATGGTTGGGATGTCGTTTATGAAGTGCCGCCACATTTTAGACCACCTCCCCTCAATGAAGAGGATTATGAACCTCACATTAACCCAGACACATATGAAGGAGAATTCTTCCAAGAAACACGTCTTTCCAAAAAACATTTTAAGAACCGCTCTACTTCACCACAGAACATTGAAGTAGACAGCGACTGTGAATCCAACTTCACCCCTGAGCCGGAACAAGAAGAGGTTACTGATGCGGATGACCTATCAATGCTTGACCGATTACATAAAGGAGGCCTTCCACATGTTGTTCCCGATAGTGATGATGATGATGCATTTATTGATGATAGTGATGATGATGATCCCGGAGCATATATAGACGATCAAGATTATTATTAGTTCATGTCAGGTATTCAATTTTTATTATATACATGATGATGATACACTTAAATTATATACATGTCAGTATTAAATTTTTATTATTCATGTTGGTATTCAAATTTTTTATGTTGTACTAATTTCGTTCACTCTTTGTCATGGCAGGTGTTGAAAGATGGTGGGCGCGGGTCCAGAGCATTCCGCGGCTTAGTCTTCGTCGGCGCGTGGTGGGAGGGGTACTTCCCTTCCACTACAGCATCTCCGGAGAGCGTTGCTCGACTGTATGCAGACACAGGCGGGAGCTTCTTCGTCGGCGTCGTTGCCCACCGGGAGAGGAGGTCGGGGGAAGAAGAGAGGTACACGTGCCCGTGCTGGGAGAGGTAGGAAGGCCGCTACGCCTTCCTCGCCGTCACCCCCAGCTGATTCACCTGAGCACAGGACTGCTAGGGTGGACCCGTCTGAGGAGGAGGCTATGCGGACTCCGGTCCACGAGCCTAGTGTGGACCCGTCTGAGGAGGAGGCTAGGCGGACTTCGGTCCACGAGCCTAGGGTCGATGAGCCTTCGTCCCACGAGACTCCTGTCCCATAGGCTTCGTCCCACGAGACTTAGGGGCAGAGCAGGGATTAGGGTACGTCCCAGCAGACCCAATGGGATAGCTGGCCGGAGCCGAGTGGCCATGCTGATTGTGGCGGGGATGGGTTTCCTGATAGCGAGGACGAGGTGGTTGAGGGGGGGAAGGTCTACCAGCGTGGTGGTACACGGCTCCCCCCGTGCCGGCGACCCACGAGCAGAGGTGGTTGATTAGGCCTAAGGGGGAGAAGTAAGTGCATTTACTCTTTTTTGACCTTTTGCCTTCACGTTTCTTCAAATATCTAATGTGTTGGCTTTGTCATACTGCAGGGGTTGGACTCATGCCAAGGGTGCCCGCAGGCCCAACTCCGTCCTTGGTGTGATTTGCCGACACAACTTTCCGGGGTTTGTCACGTTGCCCGGTGAGGGCCAGGTTCGAGAGCTAGGATTGACCTGGGAGCACTACTTGGCTGCCCCGGCCCCGCCGGAGATGAGGATCGACGGTGTCTTGTGCCACACGAGGGCCGACATGGTGATCAGACAGTTTTGGGTAAGTTTTCCATTACACAATTAAAAATCAACAATAGCTATTTATTGTACTAATCAATGTTGTCTCGTTTGATTGCAGACCTTCTAAAGGTGTGAGGAGGGGTACGAGGAGGCCGCGGCAAAGGTTATCGAAGGTGAGAGCAAGCGCCTACTACAGAACTTACGGGACGAGGCTCGACCGCAGGCTGTTCGAGACTACTATGCCTCGTTGAAAGTTAAGAAGGAAAAGACGAAGTGCCGCGGAAAGTTTCTGGACAAGGAGCAATACATGAAGGTAATCACCTTTTCTTAAGGCCTTGTACTTAGTTTCCTTGATTTGATTCGTAGGCGTAGCGCTCAAATTAATCTTTACTCACTTAGGTGCCCCCGAGATGGTGAGCGGATAAGATGGATTGTTGGGAGGCGTTGGTGGATGAGTGGTGCTCAGAGCAATGGTGAGCCGTCCACGACAACGCCAAGGACCGGCGTGCCAAAATGGTTGGTGTCATGGGAAACGAACACCTATGGGATCGCTATCGAGCGGATCCCTTTACAGTTCGGCAAGGGGAGAGGATTGCACAAAGAGCAGAACTAACGAACAGCACACGGGGGTTTACCCAGGTTCGGGCCGCACGGATGCGTAAAACCCTACTCCTGCTTTGATTGTATTATTGTGGATGTCCTTGGCCAAGTTCTGGGAGCTACAGTATTCAGTAGCTACGCATGCAGAATGAGCTTCCGAAGTCCCCCTTCTGTACGCCTCGGGCCTCCTTTTATATAAGTCAAAGGGGCTACCACAGTGGCGTACGAGATAAGGCATGAGGTGGAAAGTAGCTACAGTGTTACCACAGTGTTATCATACCTAACCCTGACGGCTTAGGACAAACTCATTAAATGCACCGTGAGGTGTCCGTCGAGGTGTCCCTTAGCGTCTCGGGCTTGGAAAAGCTTTACAGGGGATGGGCAAAAGCAGCCATCCCATCAGCACCGCTTAAGCATCTCGTGGCCAGCATTACGCCACGTCACCATGAGGACAAGCCCTAAACAACAAGGCTGGCCGCTGCACTGGAGCGATAGCGCTGCACTGTGCAGAGCCTTGCCGGCACCGAATCCTTGCCGGGCCCGGGGCTTGCCGGGACTGAATCCTTGCCGGGCCCAGGGCTTGTCGGGACCGGGTCTTGCCGGGCGCGAGGCCTTGCCGGCAAGGGTCTTGTCGGGCCTCCGCAACCCTTTGGTCTTCTGTCTGGTCGTTGACTTGAACGTCTCCTTGGCATCTTAGTCTCGTGATTACTCCTAGCTATTCCCTGGCAAGGCTTGCCGTGGTACGGCTACAACTGCCCATGCACAAGTAAGGGGTACTAAAAAGACCCATACTTTAGTACACCGACAGGAACCCCGGGCCTAGGCCATACATGGGTGCCAGGCCTGTTGGGCTAGGCCCAAAACAGTGCACGGACACGCGTGGCAGGGAATAATTGCTCGCAATCATTATCTCTTTTACCACGCCCCTCCACTATGCGCATTAATCGCGCGACGTGGGAGACGTGGGCGGAAACTCCGCTGCAAAAGCGGGCGGTAAAGAGCCTGCCTCGCGTCTTTCCCATAAGAAGGGAATCGCAAAGGGCACTGCTCATTTACCCCCCTCCGCCTTTCCAATCTCAATCTCATAACCGTCGCCGCCGTCTTCTTCCTCGCGCCCAAAGTAGAGCTCGTCTCCCTCCACCGGCCTCCACCGCGCTCTCGACGTCTTCAGCGCCCACCTCCATAGCCACCATGCCGCCCAAGCCGAGCAAGGGCAAGGCGGCGGAAGCGGCCGCCGCGGAGATCAGGTTGGCGAAGATGTGGAAGGAACGTGCTGTCTTCCCCTCGACGCTTGACGCGGAGACCTTGAAGAAGAGGTACCAGTTCGCATGGGCGACTGAGACCACGGCGCATCCAGCCACCAAAGTGAGTGTAGCTTCTCGTAAGGCAGAGCCAGGAGATTATCCCTTCTTTGCCGATTACTTCTGGTGCGGCCTCTGTCCTCCGTACTCGGATTTCTTCGTAGATATCATGCTCACCTACGGCTTCCAGCTGCTAGATTTCACGCCGAATGCCGTGACTTGTATGTCCGTCTTCGCGCACCTTTGCGAGAATTTCATTGGGGTCATCCCGAGCACTGCACTTTTCCGGCACTACTTCTACCCCCGCATCCAAAAGGGCGACGCCCTCTCCGGCAGCATCGCTTGGATTCCGAGGACGGCAACCAAGGAGACGTACCCAGAGGGGCTCTACCGCGAGAGATGGGATGAGTGGCGCGGCAAGTGGTGCTGGGTTTGGGAAAAGGAGCCCAAACCATTCTGCGAGGTGCGAAAGCAGAAGGTGGTCCGCGGCAAGGATTGGGGCGCCGCGGACCCTGACGACAGCAAGCTCACCATCGCCATCACTAGGATACTGCGCCTCAGGGCTGCCGGGTTGAAGGTGGAGATGATTGCTTCAGATTTCCTTCACCGGCGCATCGCCCCACTGCAGAACAAGGGGCGCCCTGCCTGGGAGTACGCGAACGCCGCCGACGTCATGAGGGTGCGGCCTGGGCTGGATAATGATCTGACAGCCATAGGGCACGCGGCCCTCTGCCAACAGCTGTTCAAATCTGGAGCAGTGGGAGACTTGCCGGCAGGCATCGTCCCACTATGCAACAACTCGTCGCTGACCTCCATCATCGCCATGATGCCGGCGTTCAATGCCCATAGCATCGACGAGAGGTGGATCGAGCCGTCCGCGGAGCAGGCGCTGGCGTTCTTCGACAACTTGACGGAGAAGGCCATCCGCGGGGAGAACCTTGTCCGCGCCACCACAGAGGAGGAGCTCGCCTACATCGCCAGCAGGGCGGAAGAGGCGAACCTTGCCGAAGAAGCCGGCAGCACTGAGTCCAGCGAAGGCGAGGACTTGCTGCGGGAAGATTTCACCGGGCGAGGTCAGGCTGCCGGGGAGCCGAGCGGAGCCGCTGCCGGGAGTTCTTCTGCCGGAGGCGCCGCCGAAGAGGAAGAAGAGGAGGAGGAAGAGCCCCCAGCTCTTCAACACAGGAAGAGGCGCGTCCTCCGGAAGAACGCCACCGGCGCTGCAGCCCGCCAACCTTCCTCAAGCAGCGAGGCTTCCGGCAAAGGGGCGGCCGGCGAGGCCGCACCGCAAACTGCCGCTGCCAAGCGGCCCAGGACCAATCCTCCTCCTCCTCCGTCAGGAACTGCGGCGGGGGTCGGCTTCGACCTCTCCGCCATTAGCTCCGAGGAAGAAGAAGAAGAGTAAGAGTCCCGCCACAGCCTTGATTCTTATCCTTCTAGTTTTGCTTGATTAACTTGCTCTGTTTTTGCCTCCTCAGGGATACGGAGACTCTGGCGCAGAGGATGGAGAAGAGGGCCAACACCTCAACAAGCGTCGAGCCGCCGGCAAGCACCTCGGGCGCGCCGGAAACGGTCCTCGTCAGCTCGGAGTCAAGCCCAGAACGCAACCCTCGATGCAGCCCTCGACGCAGCCCCCGGCGCAGCCCCCAGCGTGAGGCTTCTACTCACTATCCACTGGCGCGTGCCGGGGTGTGCATCTTCTCTGCTGACATCTCCGGGCGTGCAGGAGCGGAGCAACAGCGAGAAGCAACAGCGGGAGCTGCCTCTGCCATGCCACCTCCGTCGACCACACCGCCCAGGGGCGAGTCTTCGGGCAATCTCTACCGCGACGAAGGGGAGGGGCCGGCAAGTGCAGGCTCCGGCAACCCCTTCCTTGACGCAGGTAAAGTTACTTGCCCCAAAGAACTCTTGTCGCTTTGGTTTTTCTTCTTTTTGTCTTCTTGAACTTCCTTCCCAGCTTCATCTTAATCAACTCCTTGGCTTTCAATCTTCTTCCGACAGAGCTCATGGACACTGACGTTGTCATTGAAGAGACTGCCAAGGATGCCGCCACTTAAGCCGACAAGTTTGCCGCCGAGGAGGCCGCCAAGCATGCCGCCGCCGAGGCCGCCGAGGCTGCTGCCGTTGAGGCCGCCAAGGCCGCTGCCGCCAAGGCCGCTGCCGCTGAGGCCGCCAAGGCCGCGCAAGAGGAGGCCGCCAAGATGTCCGCCGAGGGAGCTGGCGAGGAGACCCGCGGCCATACTAACGGCGCTTCCGCCGCAGGAGCGCCAGGCGCTTCTACTGCCGCGGGGCCCTCAACTGCCGAAGACCAACCCTCGTCGTCCCAGGCCCCTTCCTCAAGCCAATACATCAGGGCCGGCAAAAACGTTGTCAGCATGCCGGGGTCGGCAAACATCGAAGAGCTGGTTGAAGGAGAACATCTTGACGGGGAAATCACCGCCGCCACCGCTAGTGAGCTCAAGGAGGAGCAGCTACTTCAAGCCATGAATGACAACTATCAGAAGCTCCAAACGCTCTACCGTGCCCGGAAGGAGAAACTGGACTCCCGGGCAGTGCTCGTCGAGGCCGCGGAAGGAGACTTCCAACAACGCGTCATGGAGACGCAGGCTTGGTATGGCGAGGCCCTCCAAGAGCTGAATATTTACCGGGAGCAGCTGGCGGAAGAGCAGAACATCCTCCTGCTGAAGCAATCAGACATCGAGAAAGCGCAGGAGGAGGCCGCCCAACAAGCCGCCGCAGCAGAAGCCCACTTGACGCAGCGCCGCATCAGCCTTGACGCTCAAGAAGAGGACCTTGCCGCGCGCGAGGCGGCGCTTGCCGCCAAGCTTCGCAACAAGGATGAAGAGCTCGAAAGTCTTGTCGCACGGCGGGTCCAGGAGCTTGAGCAGAAACACTTGAAGACGCTCAGAGCTCTAACTGAAGACCATGCCGGCAAGCTCAAAGAGGCCCTCGACGCTGCCGGAGCTGCGGAGACCGCCAAGAACTTGCTGGAGGAGAAGACGAAGCAGCTAGAGGCCGCTCTCGAGGATCACGGCAAGAAGGTCTCAGCACTCGAGGCCGAGAGAGACAAGGCTCTCCATAGCCTGATGGAGACGCAGGCTGCCGCATCCGAGAAGGTCCAGCAGCTTTCCTCCGCCAAGGACTCCATTGAAGATCTGAAGCTGAAGCTATCCACGCTGGAGGAGTCTCTTGAGGCCGCCCGAGTTCGCCAGAGGACTCTTATCAAAGACCTCCACGACGAACAGGAGTTGCTCCAGAACACCGCCACCACCCACAACGAGTACACTTCTAGCGTGAAGCTCTGGACTACCAGGCTGGCGGACGTCGCCGAGAAGCTTGGCGCGGAGCTGGAGGCCATGGACTTGCCGGGCTTCGGATACTCTGTCGACGACAACATATCCTCAAGCGCCAGGCTAACCATGTTCTTCGACAAGCTCGTCGACGCCCTCAAGCTACTCCAGGCAAACCAGACAAGCAAGCTGGCCGACGAATCCTGGAAACTCTGCCAGCTCGTCCTTCACAAGGTGTTGATGAAGGTGGCGTACAGGAACCCTGGCATCGACCTCTCCAAAGCCTTGAAGAGCTTGCCAAAGGACGCGGACGTCAAGGCTCTCGAGGAGCTTGTCACGCCCATCGTCGATCGGGTGAGCCAGGTGAAGAGGGTCGAGGGCGATCGCCGGGACTAGCCACATCCGCCTCATCTCTTCTCCATCTTGCCGCCGGCGTCATATGTAAAAGACAATTTGTCTTATGTCAGAAACGCGGCAAGCACTAGATGTAATATAACTTGCTCTCTTTGAATTATGGCATGCTATTCCCTTTGTTCAATTTCTTTCTGTATGGCGTATACCCTACGCTTTGCTGGGAACTTGCCAGAGCGTAACCCCGTCGCGAGCGCTGGATTCGGGTCGTCAGCAGCTTGCGGGCAGTGCTGCTCACGGCAAGAAATCTTGACGCTTTCAGCGCGGCCACCTAGACTGTTGAGCGGACTCGAAACAGAGTAAGGGCGCAGCCGATCACGGCAAGATTCCATCGCGTGCAGGTTTTCCATACAAAGCCGAAATCGTTCAAGGGAATACAGCCTTACAAAAATCAAAATCTGCTTAAGGGGTTTAGCAACTTAGCTCTGCTTTTCGTCGCTATTCTTTTTCTTCCGGCAAGGCGCCAACCTTGAACGTCGTCTGGTATCCATACCCACTATTCTCCTTCCCCCCCCCCCCCCCCGGCAAACTTGCGCGCGAGGGAATCTTCTGTCTCTTGAGAAAAAGAAAGAAGAGAAAATAAAAGTATGGAACCTTGACGGTTCGTTAGCTCTTACCGGGATCGAGTGCAATACACATCTCAGATAACACATGCATATAAAATGACATGAAAATCAACAAGAAACGTAAAGCACACAGATCTTATTAAATATGCACAGGGATGTACCTGCTCTGTACAAGGGATTACATGCCAGCGGCAACACTTGTACAGAATGGCGTTGACGGGATCTTGCCAGAGCGTTACGCTGCTGCGAGCGCTGGATTCGGGTCGTCAGCAGCCTGCTGGCCGTATCGCTATCACAGCAAGAAACGCGAACAACTGCGCCTTATGGGTAGAACTTGCGAAGGTGCTCGATGTTCCAGGAGTTGCTCACTGGCAAGCCCTCTTCGGTCTCTAGGCGGACAGCGCCAGGCCTGGTGACTCGCACTACCCGGTAAGGGCCTTCCCACTTCGGCGTCAACTTGTTGGAATTCTTGGCCGACTGAACGCGCCGAAGAACAAGGTCGCCTTCCTCAAGACTCCGGGCATGAACCTTGCGGCTATGGTAGCGGCGCAAAGCTTGCTGGTAGCGAGCGGCTCGCACAGTAGCCCGAAGACGGTTCTCCTCAAGGAGCAGCGCGTCACCTTGCCGCAGCTGCTCTTGCTCAAGCTCATCATAAGCGAGCACTCGAGGTGACCCGTATATGAGTTCCGTGGGGAGAACTGCCTCCGCTCCGTAGACCAGAGCGAAGGGCGTCTGGCCGGTGGCTCGATTCGGCGTCGTCCTGATCGACCAAAGAACCGCCGGCAGCTCATCAATCCAGCGTCTTCCATGCTTGTGCAGCTTGTCGAAAGTTCTGGTCCGGAGACCACGCAGCACTTCAGCGTTCGCCCTTACCGCTTGGCCATTGCTTCTCGGGTGAGCAACAGAGGCAAAACAGATCTTGCCGCCAAGGTCTTGGACATACTGCATGAAGGTGCGACTTGTGAACTGCGTACCGTTGTCGGTGATGATCCTGTTCGGCACACCAAAACGGCACACAATCCCCTTGAAGAACTTGACTGTTGACTGTGCTGTCACCCTCCTCACTGCTTCCACTTCTGGCCACTTCGTGAACTTGTCGATAGCAACGTACAAGTACTCGAAGCCCCTGGCAGCGCGGGGGAAGAGACCCAGTATGTCGAGCCCCCAGACCGAGAAGGGCCAAGAGAGAGGGATCGTCTGGAGAGCTTGAGCTGGCTGATGAAGTTGCTTGGTATGAAATTGGCATGCTTCACACTTGGTTACTAGTGCCGTTGCATCCTGGAGGGCAGTAGGCCAGAAGAATCCTTGCCGGAATGCCTTGCCGACAAGGGCTCTCGAGCCTATGTGGGATCCACATATGCCCCCATGAATCTCTGCCAACAGCTCTAGTCCATCCTCCCGAGGAATGCACTTCAATTTCACACCGTTGGGTCTCTTTCTGTACAGGACGTCGTCGATGAACTGGTACATACTTGACTGACGGGCTACTTTCTCAGCTTCTTCCTGCTCCTCAGGGAGTTCTCCTGTCTGAAGGAAATGGACTATTTGCTGTGCCCATGCCGGAGCTTGTGGCTCGACGACAAGGACTAAAGGCGACTCTTCAGCTGCGGGAGCATTTGCTTCTACGGCAAGAACCTGAGGTTCTTGGCGGAGCAGCTGCTCACCGGCAACTGGTATTTCTTCGGCAACAGGGGCGCTTGCTTCGGCGGCAAGAACCCGAGGTTCTGCGCGAAGCCGCTGCTCACCGGCAACCGGGTCGTTCCCGGCAAGATCCTTGCCAGGGGCTTCGGGAAGCCCTGCCGGGAAGTACTCGCCGGTACTTAACTTTCTTCTCTTATCAGGCCTTGTCGATGGCGACACGGATGGTTGAGTCAAGCGGAGCACAAAAGTCCCTGGTTCCACAGGCAGCTTGAGTGCGGCACGCTTCGACAGGTCGTCGGCAACGCTGTTCTCTGATCGAGGAACATGCTCTGTCCGAAGGCCGTCAAAGCGCTCCTCCAGCTTCCTCACTTCATCGACGTACGCTTCCATTAACGGGCTCTGATAATCTTTGTTGACCTGCCTCACGACAAGCTGGGAGTCACCTCTGACGATGAGCTTCTTGATCCCAAGGTCTGCCGCGATCCTGAGACCGGCAAGCAGTCCTTCATACTCTGCCGTGTTATTGGTCGATCTCTCCCGGGGAAAATGCATCTGGATGACGTACTTGAGGTGCTCTCCGGTGGGTGCGACAAGCAGCACGCCGGCACCGGCGCCTTGCAGCGAAAAGGCTCCATCAAAGTACATGATCCATTCGCGATCTGTTTCCTTGCCGGGAATCGCTCATTCTTGAACTTCGTCGTCTGGCGTTGGGGTCCATTCTGCAATGAACTCTGCCAAGGCTCTGCTCTGGATAGTTGAAGAACTTTCAAACTTGAGACCAAAGCATGACAGCTCCAACGCCCACTCCACGATCCTGCCGGTTGCTTCTGGGTTTCGGAGAATCCGTTGCAGCGGAAAGCGAGTGACGATGGTGACGTCATGTGCTTGGAAGTAACGGCGCAGCTTCCTCGAGGCCATGAGAAGGCCGAAGAGCAACTTCTGCACACCAGAATATCTCGACCTAGCCCCCTGCAACAGGGAGCTGACGAAATAGACTGGGCGCTGCACCATCTTCTTCTTCTGCACTGCTTGACTTGACTGCGCGGATCTTTCCTTGTCGGCACCAGACTCTGCCGGGGCCGGCCCCGGCAAGTCACTTGGTGGGCCTGCCGTTGCTGCTGCATCCTCCTCTGCTTTTCTCTCTGCCACCAGCGCAGCACTAACCACTTGATTCATTGCCGCCAGATATAGCAGCAACGGCTCTTGTGGTCTAGGTGCGACTAGTACTGGCGGAGAGGATAGGTACTTCTTCAAATCCTGCAGCGCTGCCTCCGCTTCTGGAGTCCATTTCATCGGACCTGCCTTCTTGAAAATTTTGAAAAACGGCAGGGCGCGCTCAGCAGACTTTGAGATGAACCTACTCAAAGCAGAGACGCAGCCGGCAAGGCGGCGCACATCCTTAACTCGTCTTGGCGCTTCAATCTGCTCAATTGCCTTGATCTTGTCGGGATTGGCTTCAATTCCACGCTGAGATACAAAGAACCCGAGAAGCTTGCCGGATGGGACGCCAAACACGCACTTCTCGGGATTGAGCTTCAGGTTGATCCTGCGCAGATTTGCAAAAGTCTCCTCCAGATCTTGAATGAGCGTTGCCTTGTCCTTGGTTTTGACCACTATGTCATCCATGTAAGCTTCCATATTTCTATGCAGCTGGGCCCCGAAACCAATCTGGACAGCTCATGCGAAGGTCGAACCAGCATTTTTTAACCCGAAAGGCATACGCAAGAAGCAATATGTGCCACACGGGGTGATAAATGCAGTCTTCTCTTCGTCTTCTTTCGCCATGAAGATCTGGTGATAGCCTGAGTATGCGTCAAGAAATGACAGCAAATCGCAGCCGGCAGTGGAATCCACAATCTGGTCGATGCGCGGCAAGGGAAAGGGATCTTTTGGACAGGCTTTATTGATATCTGTAAAGTCAATACACAGCCTCCATTTACCATTCACCTTGCGCACAACAACTGGATTGGCCAACCATGTAGGATGGAGGACTCCCCTAACCAGGCCTGTCGCCTCAAGCTTCTTAATCTCTTCTGCAATGAATTCTTGCCGCTCCAAAGCTTGCTTCCGCACCTTCTGCTTGACGGGCCGCGCGTGAGGACAGACAGCTAGGTGGTGCTCAATTACCTCCCTGGGAACACCGGGGATGTCAGATGGTTGCCATGCGAACACATCGACATTCGCCCGCAGGAAGGCAACGAGCGCGCTTTCCTATTTGTCGTCAAGGGTGGAACTTATGGTGAAAGTTCCCCCCGTCCCGTCCTCCTTGGCGGGCACCTTCTTGGTCTCAGGCGGAGCAGCCTTAGTTTTCTTGGTCTGGCCGGCAGAGCTCTCTGGGGCACCCTCGACGGCAGCACAGCACTCCGGAGAGGCGCGCTTGCCGGAGTTTGTACCAGAGGTCTTGTCGGGCTTCTTCTTCCTGCCGGGATCTTGAGCGGCAGGAGCATGCGCCTTGGCGGCGGACGTTGCAACTGCTTCCCGGTAGAGCTTGTCGGTGCAAATGAGCGCGTCTTTCTTGTTGGAGTGGACAGTGATGACGCTCATTGGACCGGACATCTTCAAGACGTTGTAGGCGTAGTGCGAGGCCGCCATGAACTTAGCCAGCGCTGGGCGGCCGAGGATTCCATTATATGGCAACGGAATCTTGGCGACGTCGAAGACGACCTTCTCCGTCCTGAAGTTCAGCTCGCTGCCGAAAGTTACCGGCAGCGTGATCTTGCCTTTCGGCCGGTTCCTTCCCGGATTGACCCCTTGGAAAGAACCTGTCTCCTCAAGGTCCTCGTCAGGAATCTGCAGCCTCTTGATGACGTCTGGCGAGATCAAGTTCAGGCCGGCCCCACCGTCAACTAACATTTTCGTCACCTGGAGGTTGCGGATCATTGGTGAAACCAACAACGGAAAACACCCGACCGCAGTTGTGCGATCAGGGTGATCCTCGGCGTCAAAAATGATAGGCGTGTGGGACCACTTCAATGGCTTCTGTGCATCAATAGAGGGTTCTGCCGCATTAATCTCACGTGCCCACCGCTTGAGTTGGCGGTGAGAGAAATGCAACGAAGCACCCCCGTCGACGCACATGGCCTCTGTAGCCTTCTGGAACTCGTGTTCGCTGGACTCGTCGCCCTCTGCATCACCATCATCATCTCCTTGCTCTTTGGCGCGGCCCCGGGGAGGCTTCTCTTGCTGCTGCCTGGGCTTGCCGTGGCGACCTCCTCGACCGCGCTTCCTGCCAGACCCTCCGGCACCATCTTGGGCTCTCTCCTTGTCGCGCCTTTCGTACTCGGCGCGCTGCTTCTCGGCAAGCTCCTCAACTTGCCGGCAGTCTTGGAGATCATGGCCCTTGGTGCGGTGGATCTTGCAGTACTGCTTGCCGGATCCTTCTGGCCTATCGGCAGCCGCCAAGGCCTGACACGCCGCACACCCGGCAACCTCCTTGCCGGGGTCATCGGTCTTGGACTTCTTGGCGGTGCCGGTGTTACCGGAACCTTCAACGGCAAGCACGGCCTTGCCCTTGCGCTTCTTGTTCTTCCGCCATCCCTTCTTTGCCGGGGCAGGAGCGTCTTCGCTATCGGAGTCGACTCCAGCGCCAGCGTTCTCGCCGGGGAGCCTCCTTCCTTCTTCTGCCCGAGCACATTTATCGGCCAAAGCGTAGAGCTTGGCGACATCCCTGACTTTGTTCATCGCCAGCTCCTCCCGCATCTTACGATTGCGCACATTCTGATGAAAGGCGCTGATGACGGTGGCGGGATGAACGTCAGGAATGTTGTGCTGGATGCGGCTGAACCTCTGGATATACTTGCGCAAAGTTTCGCCCTCCTTTTGGGGAATGATGTGCAGATCACTCTCCTGGCCAGGAGCTTGATGGCCGCCGGTGAAGGCGCCAACAAACTGATGGCAGGTGCATCAACCACGATCTCACGTTGGGCTTCAGCACCAACGGAAAGTAGTTGGCCAGTACCTTATCGTCACGAGCCCCGGCAGCCTTCACCGCGATGGTGTAGATGCTCAAGAACTCGGACGGATGGGTCTTGCCGTCATACTTCTCCGGTACTTCCGGCTTGAAGGAGCGGGAGCTAGGCCACTGGACTTGCCGCAGCTCACGAGTAAACGCTGGACAACCCACCTCGTAGGGTAGGCAGCCAGGGTACGCTGGCGCGGGCTCGTCAACAGCAGTCCCAGCGCGCTTGTCAGACTGGCGACGCGCTTCCCTTCGGCGCTCGATGGTGGTTCGAGCGTCCTCCTTCTTCCATTCCCGAAGAATGTGACGTTGATCTCGGCGAACCCGCGGATCAGATGACGCCGTGGAACCATCCTCACGGGCACTGGTCCGTCGAGTTAACGACCGCTCTTGACGCAGTGGAGGGGAACGCAACGTAGTCGTTCCAGCTCCGGTCTTCTCTCCATCGCCACGCACCAGCCTAGACGACTGCAGCCGCGAGGGTTCACCCTGCTGCGGTACGTCATTGTTGGCTAGGCCGATGAGGCTCTGGATAGCGGCTCGCCACTAGTCTAGCTTCTCTGCGGCGGGAGGGAAGTCTAGGAGCAGCTGAGCTCGCGCCAACGCCTCTGCTGGCGTAGGCGGCGGCGACAGGTGCGAAGAACGTGAGGTGCTCAAACTCCTAACAGGGTTAGAAGGAGCACCATCACGACTCTGCACCCGCGCGCGGCTTCCACCGGCGCGCTGGCGCGGATCTTGGCCCTGCGCACCCTGGGAGTGATGCGCAGGGGTCTTCCCATGCGGACGCCTAGAACCACCAACGTCTTGAGGCCGCACGTCACGCGCGTCCTGAGAAGGTCGCGGTGCATGCGCCGGCGTATTCGTCCTGGAAGGCGCCGCTCCATCTTTGGAAGTCGCTGCACCACCCGCAGGTTGCGCAGCTCCATCCTTGGACCTGTTGCTCGTCCGGCTCGGATCGCCGGAACGCCGTGGAAGCTCGGAGCCTCCACCTCCTCCACCCGCGTCTACCCCGTCGCCTGCGCGCGCAGCATCAGGCACGACGGATGCGGATGGACCAACCGCCATGAAACCCTTCTTCTTGGGAGCCATGGTGGTGAAGATGATCGAAGATCTGACGCGCTGATCGCTAGATCAGGTTCGCGCAACCTCGATCCCCCTACCTGGCACGCCAAAGATGTCGTGGGAAACGAACACCTATGGGATCGCTATCGAGCGGTTCCCTTTACGGTTCGGCAAGGGGAGAGGATTGCACAAAGAGCAGAACTAACGAACAACACACGGGGGTTTACCCAGGTTCGGGCCGCACGGATGCGTAAAACCCTACTCCTGCTTTGATTGTATTATTGTGGATGTCCTTGGCCAAGTTCTGGGAGCTACAGTATTCAGTAGCTACGCATGCAAAATGAGCTTCCAAAGTCCCCCTTCTGTACGCCTCGGGCCTCCTTTTATATAAGTCAAAGGGGCTACCACAGTGGCGTACGAGATAAGGCATGAGGTGGAAAGTAGCTACAGTGTTACCACAGTGTTATCATACCTAACCCTGACGGCTTAGGACAAACTCATTAAATGCACCGTGAGGTGTCCGTCGAGGTGTCCCTTAGTGTCTCGGGCTTGGAAAAGCTTTACAGGGGATGGGCAAAAGCAGCCATCCCATTAGCACCGCTTAAGCATCTCGTGGCCAGCATTACGCCACGTCACCATGAGGACAAGCCCTAAACGACAAGACTGGCCGCTGCACTGGAGCTATAGCGCTGCACTGTGCAGAGCCTTGCCAGGACCGAATCCTTGCCGGGCCCGGGGCTTGCCGGGACTGAATCCTTGCCGGGCCCGGGGCTTGTCGGGACCGGGTCTTGCCGGGCGCGAGGCCTTGCCGGCAAGGGTCTTGCCAGGCCTCCGCAACCCTTTGGTCTTCTGTCTGGTCGTTGACTTGAACGTCTCCTTGGCATCTTAGTCTCGTGATTACTCCTAGCTATTCCCCGGCAAGGCTTGCCGCGGTACGGCTACAACTGCCCGTGCACAAGTAAGGGGTACTAAAAAGACCCATACTTTAGTACACCGACAGTTGGTGTGCCACACCATCAAGGCAGTGCCGACCTATATCAGTTCGGGGAGAACTGGGTATGTGGTTTGCTTCATTATTCATGCAATTCATTCTTGATGCTTGCTTGAGCCCTTTACTAATATTGTGTTCCTCTCTCTCTCTCTTTTAGGCGCATCACAATAACACGGAGGTGCCAGGGATGTACGACCTCTATGCCATGGCCCATAATGCCTCGTACAAGAAGGCGAAGGCATTCTCTGAGTCTGTCCTCGATCATCCCGAGAACTTCAGCAACATCTCCTCCCACCACAAGCTCGTGAGGTACAGAGATGTGGGGAAGAAGGTGAATGGGGAGGACTTCAACCCGAGCCAGCATCCTATTGATCCAGAGCTGGTGATGGTGGCTAGCGGCGGGAGGCCCCATGGCTCGATAGCCATTGGATATGGACTTATACGGTCTTCTCGCACTCTCCGGGAGATCAAGGCGCGCCAAACGAGCTATTGTCCTGAGATAAGGCCTCGTCCACGGCCAGTCGAGTTCGCCATCAAGGTTAGTCATACGAACTCAGATAGCTTTCCTCCATTACATTGTGTGTGCGAACAAATATGATTACAATGCTAACAAGGAGTTGTGTTGCAGGCTGCTCTACAGAAAGAGAGAGAGAGGCAACCCAGGCGCTTCTGGAGGAACAAGCCCAGCAGGCGGCGGAGGAGAAGAGGGATTTGGAGGAGAGGATGGCTAAGTTGTTGGAGGAGGAGAGGGCACGGAACGATGCGTCTAACCGGGCCATGTACGAGCTCATCGTGGTAAGTTTCTTCTTCATATTAGCCAAATCATGCACTACAGGTTCGTTTCATTAATAACCAATATGATTGACTTGTCAAAACCAAATGTGCAGTCTCTGTGCGAGAAGTCCGACCAGACCCCTCCGCCGATGTCAGTCATTACCACGGTGGGAACGGTAAGTTTCATTTGAATGGTCATTAGTTACTAGTCTTAACATTTCAGTGTCATCATGCTAACGAGACTTTGCAAATGATCTTTGGTGTAGCATAACTCCCGAGCCGCATCGCACGACCCTTCTCCAGGGCATCCTTCTCCAGGCCCGAGCAACCCCGGTGCTTCACCTCCGTGATGACGAGGACGGTAAGCCCTAATATGCCACTTACTTGGCTCATTTTCTCAAAGAAAGACAAACTTAGCACTTAGACAAAATTACGTACTTTCGGTCTGTCGGAGCTCCTTGTGAGAGTGTCATGCCTCTTCTTGATGGAGGAATCCTGACTGTTGTCGCGGGGGTCGTTTCTTCTTCTCCTTCTCTCGATATATACCTTGGTATATTGCGGGAGAGGAGAAGGGGAAACGACCATCACCGACGGTCGAAATATTAGTGTTAGGTAGTGTCCACCAACATACACCACCATATAAGTGTGAGTGAGTGCGCACCATACACACCATGAGGCATGAGAGTTTTTGTAAGGAAAACCTCGAAAGACCGAAAGTCAAGCTCAACAAATGGCATAACAACCTTAGTTAGCTCATAAATGTCATATTTTACCTAAGTTAGCTTTGTTTCCTCTAAAATGACATAGTAAGCTTACTTACCTCCAAAATGACATATTTTACCTAAGTTAGCTCTAAAATGACCTATACTTAGCATTGTTCTCTCCAAAATGACATTGTAAGCTTACTTACCTGATTAGCTCCGAAATGACCTATTTTACCTAGCTTATCTCTAAAATGACCTATACTTAGCTTTGTTTCCTCCACAATGACATAATAAGCTTAGTTAACTCAAAAATGGCATAATAGCCTTGGTAACCTCATAAATGCCATATATTTAGCTTATTATCTTGTAAAATGACACAATAAGCTTAGTTAGGTGAAAAATGGCATAATTACCTAGGTTAGCTCTAAAATGACACAAATAAGCAATAAGAAGAAGAAAAACAAGAGGAGAAAGAGAAAGAGAAGAAAAACGCTTCTTCATCATCATCTTCTTCTTCTTCTAGATCTTCTTCTACTTCTTCTAGTATTCTTCTTCTAACTTTCTCATTTCCAATTTTGCAGATTTGATTCACTTCACGGCAGCTTGCTTTGATGGAGTGCTAGTGTTTACTTTCTGTTTTCATTTTGTATCGATGAACTTATGTGAAACTTTCTACCTATGGATGAAACTATTGTAATATGGATGAAACTATGTATGTATAGATGAAACTATTGTAATATGGTGAAACTTGCACTTTTGATTTGATATGTTTGTTGGATGATCATATTCATATGGCATGGATATGGGTTTTGTGAAATATATATGTATATCATACATTTTGCTTGTGAAAATGCTTGGATATATCAAAAATAAATATAAAAGAGGCAATATGGTCACTTTGCCGTCTGCCACCGACGGCAAAGCCACCTTTGCCGTCTGCCACCGATGGCAAAGGTGACACATGGCAGCCGCCTGTACAACCTGGGAACACCAGGCCTGGGGCCATTTGTCCCCTTTGCCGTCAGGGGGCAGACGGCAAAGGGGGCCGACGGCAAGGGGGGCAGACGGCAAAGGGGCGGATGGCAAAGGGGTGGGGGCAGACGGCAAAGGGGGCCGACGGCAAGGGGGGCAGACGGCAAAGGGGGTGGACGGCAAAGGGGGCCGTTAGCCACCTAACGGGGATAACGTCAGTGCTACACCGTCGAGCGTCTTTGTCGTCTGCCCCCTGATGGCAAACAATCTTTGCCGTCCGGTGAGCCCAGGCAGACGGCAAAGAACTCCTTTACCGGAGTTCACAGTGCCGAAACTGTGGCCGTCTGTCAGCTGACGGCAAAGAGGTTTGCCGTCCGCTGTCCTATCCTTTGCCGTCTGCCATGGCAGACGGCAAAGTTCCTGATTCTAGTAGTGAAGGTTCGATTACGACATTCGGACACACCATTGCGATGTGGTGTTCCAGGCGGTGTCAATTGTGAAACAATTCCACATTGTCTTAAGTGACTGCCAAACTCATAACTCAGATATTCTCCTCCTCGATCAGATCGCAGGAATTTAATCTTCTTGTTACGATGATTCTCAACTTCACTAGGAAATTGCTTGAACTTTTCAAATATTTCAGACTTATGTTTCATTAAGTAAATATACCCATATCTACTTAAGTCATCGGTGAAGGTGAGAAAATAACGATATCCACCACGCGCCTCAATGCTCATCGAACCGCACACATCAGTATGTATGATTTCCAACAAGTCACTTGCCCATTCCATTGTACCAGAGAACGGGGTCTTAGTCATCTTGCCCATGAGGCATGGTTCACATGTGTCAAGTGATTCAAAATCAAGTGACTCCAAAAGTCCATCAGAATGGAGCTTCTTCATGCGTTTTACACCAATATGACCTAAGCGGCAGTGCCACAAGAAAGTGGTGCTTTCATTATCAACTCTACATCTTTTGGCATCAATGTTATGAACGTGTGTATCATCACTATCGAGATTCAATAAGAATAAACCCCTCACAATGGGTGCATGACCATAAAAGATATTACTCATATAAATAGAACAACCATTATTCTCTGATTTAAATGAGTAACCGTCTTGCAATAAATAAGATCCAGATATAATGTTCATGCTTAACGCAGGCACTAAATAACAATTATTCAGGTTCATCACTAATCCCGATGGTAATTGAAGCGCGAGCGTGCCGACGGCGATCACATCAACCTTGGAACCATTTCCCACGCGCATCGTCACTTTGTCCTTTGCCAGCCTCCGTCTATTCCGTAGTTCCTGCTTTGAGTTGCAAGTGTGAGCAACCGAACCGGTATCAAATACCCAGGCACTACAATGAGAGTTGGTAAGGTACACATAAATAACATGTATATCATATATATACCTTGTTTGGTGTTGGCCGCCTTCTTGTCAGCCAGATACTTGGGGCAGTTCCGCTTCCAGTGACCAGTTCCCTTGCAATGAAAGCACTCAGTTTCTGGCTTGGGTCCAGCCTTGGGTTTCTTCATGGGAGGGGCAACTGCTTTGCCACTCTTCTTGGAGTTACCCTTCTTGCCCTTGCCATTCTTCTTGAAACTAGTGGTTTTATTGACCATCAACACTTGATGCTCCTTCTGAATCTCAGACTCAGCGACTTTCAACATCGCAAACAGCTCGGCGACTGACTTATTCATTCCTTGCATGTTATAGTTCAACACGAAGCTTTTGTAGCTAGGTGGCAGTGATTGAAGAACTCTGTCAGTGATCGCCTCTGGCGGGAGAACAACTCCCAACTCCGCCAGATGGTTGGAATACCCAGACATTCTGAGTACATGTTCACTGACAGACCCGTTCTCCTCCATCTTGCAAGCATAGAACTTATCGGAGGTCTCATACCTCTCGATCCGGGCATTCTTCTCAAAGATAAACTTCAACTCCTGGAACATCTCATATGCTCCATGACGTTCAAAACGTCTTTGAAGTCCCGGTTCTAACCCATACAACATTGCACATTGAACTATTGAGTAATCATCAGAACGTGCCTGCCAGGCGTTCGCAACATCTGCAGACTCTACTGGAGTGGGTGGTTCACCGAGCGGTGCATCAAAGACATAAGCCTTTTGGGAAGCCGTGAGGATAATCCTCAGATTACGGGCCCAGTCTACAAAGTTACTTCCATCATCTTTCAACTTAGCTTTCTCTAGGAATGCATTGAAATTCAGGGGTGCTACTGCGCGAGCCATTGATCTACAACACAAATTTTGCAAAGACAACTTAGACTATTGTTCAAGATAAAGAGTTTAGTTAATCAAATTACTTAAAAACTCCCACTCAAATTGACATCCCTTAGGTCATTCGAGCGTCACATGATCCAAATTCACCAACCCAAGTCCGATCATCACGTGAGATGAGGTGGTTTCAATGGTGAACATCTCCATGTTGATCATATCTACTATATGACTCATGCTCGACCTTTCGGTCTCTTGTGTTCCGAGGCCATGTCTGTACATGCTAGGCTCGTCAAGTTTAACCCGAGTGTTCCGCATGTGCAACACTGGCTTGCACCCGTTGTATGCGAACGTAGAGTCTATCACACCCGATCATCACGTGGTGTCTCGAAACGACGAACTTTCGCAACGGTGCACACTCGGGGAGAACACAATTTTATCTTGAAATTTTAGTGAGGGATCACCTTATAATGCTACCGTCGTCCTAAGCATAATAAGATGCATAAAAGGATTAACATCACATGCAAATCATAAGTAACATGATATGGCCATGATCTTGTGCTTTTGATCTCCATCTCCAAAGCACCGGCATGATCTCCATCGTCACCGGCATGACACCATGATCTCCATCATCTTTATCTCCATCAACGCGTCGCCATGAGGTTGTCGTGCCAGCTATTGCTTCTACAACTATTGCTAACTCATAGCGATAAAGTAAAGCAAAAAGGCAAAAATAAATTAAAGACAACCCTATGGCTCCTGCCGGTTGCCGTACTCATCGACTTGCCAGTCATGATAATCTATACAAAACATGATCATCTCATACATCACATATATCTCATCATGTTTCTGGCCATATCATATCACATCATACCCTACAAAAACAAGTTAGACATCCTCTAATTTTTGTTGCATGTTTTACGTGGCTGCTATGGGTATCTAGCAAGAACGATTCTTACCTACGCAAAACCACAACGGTGATACACAAGTTGCTATTTCACCTTCTACAAGGACCGCCTTTGTAAAATCCGATCCAACTAAAGTAGGAGAGACAGACACCCGCCAGCCATCTTTATGCAATGAAGTTACATGTCAGTTGATGGAACCGGTCTCTCGTACGTGGACGAGTAAGGTTAGTCCGAGCCGCTTCATCCCACAATACCGCCGAATCAAGATATGACTAAGGAGGGAAGCAATCTGAATATCAACGCCCACAAACTCTTTTATATTCTACTCGAGATCTCATCTACGGATAGACCTAGCTCTGATACCACTGTTGGGGAACGTTGCATGGGAAACAAAAAATTTCCTACGCACACGCAAGATCTATCCATGGTGATGAGCATCTACGAGAGCGGGAGTGGATCTACGTACCCTTGTAGACCGTTAAGCGGGAAGCGTTAAGAAACGTGGTTGATGTAGTCCAACGTCTTCGCGATCCAAATCGCAAGCCATCCCGCGATCCAATCACAATCCGTTCCGATCTAGCGCCGAACGGACGGCACCTCCGCGTTCAGCACACGTACAGCTCGATGACGATCTCCGCCTTCTTGATCCTGCAAGAGGGAGCGGAGAGGTAGATGAGTACTCTGGCAGCACGACGGCGTGGTGACGGTGGTGGTGGTGCTGTCCCGGCAGGACTTCGCCAAGCGCAACCGAGACGATCTAGTGGAGAACAGATCTAGAGGGAGAGAGAGGCAGCCGTGGCTTTTCAGGTTAGGGGCTTCCCTCAAAAACCCTCTAGTATATATAGGAGGGAGGGAGGAGGAGGCAACCCTAGGGTTTCCCCTAGGGGTTCGGCCGAACCACCACAAGGGGGAGAAGTCCACCTCCCACAAGGGAGGTGGAATCCTAGTAGGACTCCTCCCCTCTTGGCCCCTTCCCCACCGCTTGCGCAAGGGCCTCCTAGGGGCTGGCCGGCCAGCCCACCAGGGGCTGGTGCGCCACCTCCTAGGCCTATGTGACCCTTGGGGTGGGTGGGCCCACTTGGTGGAACCCCCGGAACCCATTCGTCACTACTTGTACACTACCGGAAGTGCCCGGAACTTTTCTGGAAACCAAAACGGGACTTCCTATATATCAATCTTTACCTCCGGACCATTCCGAAGCTCCTCATGACGTCCAGGATCTCATCCGGGACTCCGAACAACCTTCGGTTACCACCATACATAACTCAATACTATCGATACGTCACCGAACGATAAGTGTGCAGACCCTGCGGGTTCGAGAACTATGTAGACATGACCAAGACACCTCTACGGTCAATAACCAATAGCGGGACCTGGATGCCCATATTGGTTCCTACATATTCTATGAAGATATTTATTGGTTGAACCTCTATGTCAAGGATTCAGTTAATCCCGTATGATGTTCCCTTTGTTCTTCGGTATGTTACTTGCCTGAGATTCGATCGTCGGTATCTCTATACCTAGTTCAATCTCGTTAACGGCAAGTCTCTTTACTCGTTCCGTAATACAAGATCCCGTGGCTAACTCTTTAGTCACTTTGCTTGCAAGGCTTATTGTGATGTTGTATTACCGAGTGGGCCCTGAGATACCTCTCCGTCACACGGAGTAACAAATCCCAGTCTCGATCCATGCCAGCTCAACAGACACCCTCGGAGATACATGTAGAGCATCTTTATACTCACCCTGTTACATTGCGACGTTTGATACACACAAGGTATTCCTCTGGTGTCAATGAGTTGCATGATCTCATGGTCATAGGAACAAATACTTGACATGCAGAAAACTATAGCAATAAACTGACATGATCATATGCTACGTTCATAGTTTGGGTCTTGTCCATCACATCAATCTCCTAATGATGTGATACCATTATCAAATGACATCTCATGTCTATGGCTAGGGAACCTTGACCATCTTTGATCAACGAGCTAGTCTACTAGAGGCATACTAGGGACACAGTGTTGTCTATGTATCCAATCAATACAATTATAGCATGGATAATAAACGATTATCATGAACAAGGAAATATAATAATAATCACTTTATTATTGCCTCTAGGGCATATTTCCAACAGCAGATTGTAGTCCGCATCGACGACATCTGGAAGACAGAACGTGTGTTGGGTTCGTGGTTGATGGATGGCACGTATGGTTTCCTCCTTCGGTGTCTTAGTCGTGGTGGGGTGTCAGATCTGTAGTTCGATGGTGTGTCCGGGGTGTTGCCCGGGTCTGATTCGTTCAACGGCAATGGCTTCATCTTTGGGGAGCCACCTTGAAGGTCCGCAAAGCTGCATATCAGCGATGGAGCCGCGTCGAGCTCGGGTGAGGTGCTCCGACATTTTTTTCTTTGGTGGCTACTATGGTGGTGCCGGAGACAGGTGACGGACGTTGGTGTCAAGCTCAGCGATGTTCTTCTATCTTTTCAGTATTGTCATGTCGGTCTTTACATGACTTGTAATTTGATCTTTATGATATGAATGAGACACGTATTACCATGCAAAAAAAAACCTCCTCAGTAATGTACGATGTTGTGTCCTTTTGGAGAATAACTGGGATGTCGTTCAACTTTCGTGGATGTGGGATCCTTAGGATTTTTTTTTAAAGGAGGATTGCCCCCGGCCTCTGCATCATGATGATGCATACAGCCATTTTATTGAAATAAAAGAGTTTCAAGCAAGTACAATATTCAACAAGAGCTCAAAATAGCTCGCAATAAAAATGAAAATTACATGCCATATCTGGCCAGGTAAAAGTAGGCTGCGATGACTAAACACCTAGACTATTAGTGTGACGCCATCCATATCGGTTGAAGATAACCTGTGCTGTCGTCTCCCACCGGCTGCACCCAGTAACCAAAAGCTCTCTGGACTCCACAGGTGTGAGTAACGACCACGTACGGATCCAAGCAGTAGCTCTGTAAATGACCTGCAAAAAAATGGTGAAGTTCTTCCTATTAAATATCATATCATTTCTGCAATTCCATATAGCTCAAAGCATGGCACATATTCCTATTTGAATGTGTCTAGCTATGGTGGCGTCCACTCCATTAAGCCACGCCCCGAATAACATGTTCATACTTGTTGGATGATTTATGTTAAAGGCTATATGAATAGTGCACCATAGAATTCTATCCAATGGGCATTCGAGAAAGAGGTGTTTAATAGTCTTTATTGTGACCACAAAAGCAGCATCGGTAACTACCCACCCATCTTTGTTTAACCAAGTTATCTTTCGTGACTATAACTCCTTTGTGAACAAACCACATAAATATCCTAATCTTCAGCGGTACTTTTATTTTTCATATGTGTCGAGAGGTAGGTATCGTTCCAGCATTAATAAGGTCCAGATACATCGATTTCATGGAGAAACTGACGCTTGGAGTTAACTTCCAGTGAATTTTGTCTGGTTGGTCAGACAGTTGAACTTGCATCAACCTATAAACCAAATGGAGCCACACATTCCATCATTCTCCTACCAGAGATCTCCTAAACTGAATATTAAGAGGGACCGTCTATAAAATCGTAGCAACATAAGCTTCCTTACGTTGCACAATGTTATACAAAGCCGGATATTGTGTAGCTAGGGGCGTCTCTCCTAACCACGTGTCTTCCCAAAACCCGGTTGTGTTACCGTTCCCAATGTGAAACTTCACCCAATGGAAAAACGCTTCCTTTGTCTTCATTAAGCCTTTCCAGAATGGTGAATCCAAAGGTTTCACTGTAAGTTGAGCTAAGGTCTTGGATTGTAGTACTTATTACGCAAAATTTATATCCATGTACCTTCCGTCTCCACATGTAATCTATATAGCCATTTGCTCAATAGAAATTTATTCTTAATATGTAAGTTTTCAATTCCTAACCCACCTTGATCTTTGGGTCTGCACATCATATCCTATTTAGCAAGTCTGTATTTTGTCTTATTATCATCACTTTGCCAGAAGAATCTTGATCGGTAAAAGTCAAGTCTTTTTTGTACCCCTACTGGTACTTCAAAGAATGATAATAAAAACATCGGCAAGCTTGTCAACACAGAGTTGTTTAGCACTAGCCGACCTTCATAAGACATAAGCTTGCCCTTCCAGCAACTTAGTCGTTTTCCAAACCGATCTTCCATGCACTCCCATTCCTTATTGGTGAGTTTCTGATGATGAATAGGGATACCCAAGTAGCTAAACGGAAGAGAGCCCATCTCACATCTGAATAATTGTTTGTAAGCATCCTGTTCTTCCTTGGCTCACCCAAAGCAGAACAGTTTGCTCTTTTTAAAATTAATCTTGAGTCTCGATAACTATTCAAACAAACAAAGTACCAACTTCATATTTCTAGCTTTGGCGAGGCCATGTTCCATGAAAATAATTGTATCGCTTGCATATTATAAGATGGACACCCCTCCATGTACAAGATGTGGAACTAGCCCACCGATTAGGTTGTTCTCTTTAGCGCGGCCTATGAGTACTGTCAACATATCAGCTACTATGTTGAATAAGATCGGGGACATCGAGTCTCCTTGTCTCACTCCTTTATGGGTTTGAAAATAATGACCCATGTCATCATTTATCTTAATCCCAACACTACCTTTCTGAATAAAGGAATCCACCTGTTTCCTCCAGGCTTCATTGAATCCCTTCATTCGTAGTGCTTGTTGGAGGAAAGGCCATTTTACTTTATCATATGCTTTTTTGAAATCCACCTTAAAGATGACTCCATCGAGTTTCTTGGAGTGAATTTCGTGAAGTGTCTCGTGTAGAACAACAACCCCTTCTAGGATGTGTCTACCAGGCATGAAAGCCGTCTGAGTATGTTGTACAACCGAATGGGCTATCTGAGTCAACCTATTCGTTGCAACGTTAGTAAAAAAAATAAAGCTTACATTAAGCAAACAGGTCGGCCTGAACTGTTCAATACGAGTGCCCCCCTCCTTCTTTGGTAACAACGTAATTGTTCCAAAATTTAAATGAAATAGCTGTAATTGCTCGCTAAATAAGTCATGGAACATAGGCATGAGATCATCTTTAATGATATGACAACACCTCTTGCAAAACTTAGCTGGGAACCCATCTGGTCTGGGAGCCTTGTTTTGCTTCATATGCATAATTGCTTCAAACAACTCTTTCTCGGTAAACGGAGTCGAAAGCACCCCATTCTCGTCATCATTGAGTTGAGGGATGTCCTCTATTATGCACTCTTCAAGCGATATAGAGTTAGCTTCGAGGGCTCCGAAAAGTTTTTTATAATATTCGGAGATATATAATTTCAGGTTCTCATGCCCTACAATTGTACCCTCATCATGTTCAAGCTGAATTATCTTCTTCTTTCTTCGTTTCCCATTAGCTATCATGTGAAAAAATTGGGTGATGTCATCCCCTTGGACGACCGTAGACACTTTAGCTC
Organism: Elymus sibiricus; assembly: GCA_039707655.1. Taxonomy (NCBI): domain Eukaryota; kingdom Viridiplantae; phylum Streptophyta; class Magnoliopsida; order Poales; family Poaceae; genus Elymus; species Elymus sibiricus. The sequence continues at coordinate 114,349,837 of CM077667.1, forward strand.
TTAATGCCCACTTGATTTCTTCCTCTTGAAGTAAAGCATGAAGCTTCTCCTCAGCCTCATTCTTCATACTCTGATCGGAACTATTAAGGACTGAAGCCTCAACTTTCAACTCTTAACTCGTTGATGAGTTGAATAAGCCCTTCCTTTTCCACTCTGTACAGACCACTTTGGTTTTTGGCCTAGCCCCTCAAGAACTGGCGTAGAAATCTGATTTTGTTTTGCCATTTGTCCATACTAGAGTTTCCTCCAGTTTCTTTGGCCCATTCATTCGCTATTAGATCTAAAAAGCCTTCTCTCTCAAACCACCCTAATTCAAAAGAGAATACATTTCTATTGCCCACATGTGTGACCTCCCCTGAGTCGAGCAGTAGTGGAGTATGGTCCAAAATTGCTCTCTGCATAGCCTGGACCATTACAAGGGGAAATTTCTGTTCCCACTCCACACTGGTGAGCACCCTATCCAGCTTCTCATAAGTCAGAATGGGTAGAGAGTTCGCCCAAGTAAACTGTTTACCCGTGAGTTCAATTTCCCTCAGGTTGAGACTCTCAATAATCATGTTAAACATGAATGACCACCTAGCATCGAAATTATCATTATTTTTCTCTTCTCATCTTCGAATGATATTAAAATCTCCTCCAACTAGAATAGGTAATTCTTCATTTCCACAGATCCGCACAAGATCTGAAAGAAATTCAGATTTGAGATCCTGTTGGGTACATTAAGAACTTCTAGTGTTTCACATTTGACCTCCAAGAGTATCCCTCCGGATCGACCCCTTGGTGGTAAGCAATGCCAATCGAAATCAACCCCCACCTGAAATATTCCTTAAGAACTTTGGAGTAAAGTTATCTCTACCCGTCTCTAGTAAAGCCATAAAGTCTAATTTATGCTCTACCGATGCCTCCGCCAGGAACCTCCGTTTAGCTAAGTCTGCAAGACCTCTGATGTTCCAAAAGATTCCTTTCATGTTTCATCATAAAAAAATCTTTTGTTTCACGCGTGCACTTTTGCGTATTGCCGATGTAGGATAAATTTTCCTCTTCCAGGTACGTCTTGGTTTATCCTGCATCGGCTCTTCAGTCTCGTGACCATATCCAGAGACCAAAACCTCCGTTCGATAGGTAGGAGCCACATACTCCTGACTAACCAAGTCCTCCTCCTTTTCCTCCTCATTTAATATTCCAGACCTGGGAATTAAATCCTCACACATACTTTGTAACGCTGTTACACGTAAGTTATTAATTTCTGATTCCTCCATGGGTTTCACTTCCGCTAAATTTCAAACTATGTCTAGATCTCTATCCGTTTCTAGATCTAAAAGTTCATTAATAGATTGCACGACTTCTTTAGCAGTACTACCAAGAGAAATCCCTAAGCTGCTGGCTTTATCAATGATATCATGCTCTGAGTAATGTAAGATAGAATTACTAGTATTCATGGACATACCTGTAGTTGCTTCGACATATCGAAGTTTGGCGGCCCTCATAGCACACCCCAACGGCAAGTCATCCGCATCAGCCCGACCCTGAATCCGCTGACTGACGCGCCTGTCACCGGTGTTCGGGTCCGAAATCCCGCCAAAAGTGATAACCTCCTCCGTGGTGATATCAGTCGAGGCTTGACCTCTCGCCATGCCCCTTACTATACCAGTGAATACCTCTTCATGTGCCTTAGTTTGTGCAACCACCTCGTCAGGTCTTCTGCCTCGCTGTGCAGTACTCGCCTCTGCACCATGTGGGCTGATAAAACTAGAGGAAACCAGTGATCGCGGTAATGCTTGTCGGACCAAAGGAGCCTCACGCTCATTGTCCACATCCGCCTCCTTAGCCAACAAAACAGATGAAGTCGGAGCTCGTGGTGAAAGTGGTTGGGTCGGACGAGCCTCCTGCTCGCGGTCCACCACCTCGTCCTCAGTAGGCGGGCCGCCTGCCCGCAACGCCGACGTGTCCATCACAATATCTGATTTTCCCGTGTTATCATAAATCTCCCTTGGTAGTACAGTCTATCTGCCATCCTAAACAGACATGTTAGGTAAATACTCTCCGTCCTCTACTTCAACTCTATCGCCCCACATGCGGCTTGGCGACGACATCGCCTGAAAAGAGCCGAAGCGTAGCGAAGCCATCGGAGTAGAGGAAGCATCCGGCCTCTAGGTGTGTGTGTGTGTGTGTGTGTGTGTGTGTGTGTGTGTGTGTCCCGGACTGCTTAGAGGGCTGTTTTTTCGGTTGCGGTGTGCTGCCATCCGCACCCCGTGGTCCGTCCAGTCCCTGGTTGACTTTTCCATCACAGTCGTCAGTCATGTCCATATCTATGTTTTTATCATGAGCCTCCTTGACGTGGCTTGAGACTGCATCGGTATTTCCCCAAAGAGGAAGGGATGATGCAGCACAGCGACGGTAAGTATTTCCCTCAATTATGAAACCAAGGTTATCGAACCAGTAGGAGAATCACCACCAGCCAATAAGCAACACCTGCACACAAATAACAAATACTTGCAACCCGACGCGAAAGAGAGGTTGTCAATCTCTCTACGGTAAAAAGATAGATTATGTAGTGATAGATAGGGGAGATAGATCTCTCAAGAACACAAAATAAAAAGGGCAAATAAAATATGCAGCAATATATTTTTGGGTTTTTGGTTTCGTAGATCTAAAAACAAAGATGCAAAAAGATAGATCGGACAGCAATATGTTGGAAAAGAAGACCCGGGGGCCGTAGGGTTCACTAGTGGCTTATCTCATGAGTATAGCGCACGGTGGGTGAACAAATTACTGTTGGGCAATTGATAGAAAATTGAATAGTCATGACGATATCCAAGGCGATGGTCATTATATAGGCATCACGTCCAAGATAAGTAGACCGACTCCTGCCTGCATCTACCACTCTTACTCCAGATATCGACCGCTATCCAGCATGCATCTAGTGTATTAAGTTCATGGAAAATGGAGTAATGCAATACGAACGATGACATGATGTAGACAAGATCTATTCATGTAGGAATAGACCCCATCTTGTTATCCTTAATAGCAACGATACATGTGTGTCTTGCTGCCCCTTCTGTCACTGGGAAAGAACACCGCAAGATCGAACCCGTCACAAAGCACCTCTTCCCATGGCAAGAAAAATCCATCTAGTCGGCCTAACTAACCCAAAGATTCAAAGAAGAAATACGAGGCTATAAGTAATCATGCATATAAGAGATCAAAGAAGACTCAAATAATATTCATGGATAGAAACTGATCATGAACTAAAAATTCATCGGATCCCAACAAACACACCGCAAAAGTTTTCATCAAATAGATCTCCAAGAGACCATTGTATTGAGAATTATAAGAGACCATCTAGCTACTGCCTACGGACCCGTAGGTCTATGGTGGACTACTCACGCATCATCGGAGAGGCACCTATGAAGAAGATGAACCCCTCCATGATGGTGTTTAGATTGGATCTCGAGGTTCTGGAACTTGCGGCGGCTGGAATTGTGTTTCGTCGACTCCCCTAGGGTTTTTGGAATATTTGGGAATTTATAGGCATCAGAGGCGGTGGAGATGGGCCCAGAGGAGGGAACAACCCATCAGGGCGCGCCGGGGCCCCTCTGGCGCGCCCTGGTGGGTTGTGGTCTCCTCGGCCCACTTCTCCGGCACTTCTTTGGCCCACTGGGTGTCTTCTGGTCTAGAAAAAATCTCCAAAAAGTTTCGTCGCGATTGGACTCCGTTTGGTATTGATATTCTGCGAAGTAAAAAACAAGCAAAAATAGCAACTGGCACTTTGGCACTATGTCAATAGGTTAGTCCCAAAAAATGATATAAAGTTGTTATAAAATGATTGTAAAACATCCAAGAATGATAATATAACAACATGGAACAAGCAAAAATTATAGATACGTTGGAGACGTATCAGCATCCCCAAGCTTAATTCCTACTCGTCCTCGAGTAGGTAAATGATAAAAACAGAATTTTTGATGTGGAATGCTGCCTAACATGTTCATCTCATATTCTTTTGTTTTGTATAGCATGGACATTTGGACTTGTAAATGATTCAAAGCAATAGTCTAGTTTTAACATAATGACTTCAATACTCAAGCATGTCAACAAGCAACCATGTCTTTCAAAATATCAGCACTAAAGAAAGTTATCCCTAGCCCATCATGCTCAATCATTGATCCATTCATGAAACACACTCAAATATTAGCTATGCCCAATGCTCAAGTACGATCATAGTGCCCCCTAGTTGGTGCATTATAAGAGAAGATGGAGACTCAAAGTAAAAATAACAATTGCATAAAGTAAATAGATAGGCCCTTCGCAGAGGGAAGTAGGGATTTGTAGAGGTGCCAAAGCTCAAGGTTTAAATTGAGAGAGAGAAATATTTTGGGTGGCATGCTTTTCCTGTCAACGAAAACGACAAAGTAGCTCACAATACTTTCCATGCTAGATATATCATAGGCGGTTCCCAAACAGAAAATAAAGTTTATTCCTTTTTCCACCAAACTTTTACTTTCCATGGCGGGCCGTATCCACGGTTGCCTTCCCTACCAACACCTTCCAAGGAATTTATTATTTGAGAACATAAAGTAAATATTTTTTCTTTTTCATTTCGGGAATGGGCATCCCTATTACCGCCACACTCTCGTGCAATGACAAGTGAATAAACACTCATCTTGAGAATAAAACATCTAGCATGGAAAAATATTGGACACTCCCCGCCGTTTCATGAGCGGTACGAGCACACAAAAGAGAAAATTTATTTTGAAAATTTAGAGATGGCACATACAAATTTGCTTGGAATGGCATGGAAATACCGCATATAGGTAGGTATGGTGGACTCATAACGCAAAACTTGGTTTAAGGATTTTGGATGCACAAGTAGTATTTCTACTTAGTACAAATGGAGGCTAGCAAATAGATTGGGAAGCAACCAAACCAAGAAACGAAAATTCACATAAGCGAGCATTGAGCATAACTAACACCGAATAATGCACCATAAGTAGGATGTAACTTCATTGCATAACTTTTGACTTTTGCGCATGCATAGGGAATCACAAACCTTAACACCAATATTCCTACTAAAGCACAATTACTCACTAACATGACTCACATATTACTATCATCATGTTTCAAAACTATTACAACGAATCAAGTTTAATTTGTCCAATGATCTTCATGAATTTTTTTGTTATATCCTCCTTGGATATCTATCACTTTGGGACTAGTTTCAAATATTGCCATTGCTTTTTGGCAAGCTCAAACAAATTTAAGTGAAGCACATGAGCATAAAGATTTCATCTCTCAAAAAGGTATAAGTGAAGCATGAGAGGATTTCTTAAAAATTTACTAACTCTCAAATTAATCTAAGCGAAGCATGAGAGTATTTCTACAGAAATTTCCAAGCACACCGTGCTCAAAAAGATATAAGTAAAGCACTGGAGCAATTCTATAGCTCAAAAAGTTTAAGTGAATCACATAGAGCAATTCTAACAAATGATAGCATGATTTTGGCTCTCTCAAATAGGTGTGTCAAGCAAGGATACAAGTGACAAACTAACAAGCAAAGCAAGCAAAGATACAAGATGCTCCAAGCAAAACTCATGATATGTGACGAATAAAAATATAGCTCCAAGTAAAATACCGATGGTCGTTAAAAGAAAGAGGGGATGCAACTCGGGGGCATCCCCATGCTTAGTTGCTTGTTTCTCTTTTGATATATCTTGGGGGTTCTGTATCATCCCCTAGCTTAGGCTATTTTCACTCCTTATTCCTTCATCCATCGTGATCTCACCCAAAACTTGAAAACTTCAATCACACAAAACTCAACAAAATCTTCGTGAGATCCGTTAGTATAATAAAGCAAATCACTACTTTAGGTGCTGTTGCAAACCCATTCATATTTTATTATTGCATTATACCTACTGTATTTTAACTTTACCATGGCTCATACCCTTCAATATAACCCATAGATTCATCAAAACAAGCACACAATGCAACGAAAACAGAATCTGTCTTAAACAGAACAGTCTGTAGTAATATGTACTCTAACCATAATTATGTAACTCTAAAAATTCTTAAAAATTAGGACAACGTAAGGCATTTGTATAGTAACACTGTGTTAAAATTTCAGCTCAATATCACGTTCCTGCAAAAAATGAAAATTCATATACTGTACGCAAAGTTTCTGTTTCAGATTCAGCATCACTTCTACTCATCCTATGAATCATCCTAAAGGCTTTACTTGGCACAAACACTAAATAAACCATAAAAACACAATCATAACAGAGGCATAATTGTGTCAACACTCAAAAACAGAAAGGAAAAAGCAAAAATTTATTTATTCATTGGGTTGCCTCCCAACAAGCGCTATCGTTTTACGCCCCTAGCTAGGCATAACGCATGGATTCAAGTATTGTCATCTTTGGTTTTGGATCCATAGGATGCCCTCATGATTGATTCATATGGTGGCTTAATTCTTGTTCTAAGGAAGTGTTCCATACCCTTTCTCAAGGGAAACTGAAAACGAATATTGCCTTCTTTCATATCAATCACGGCACCTATAGTGCGTAAAAACGGTCTACCAAGTATAATGGGACAAGACGGATTGCAATCAATATCAAGCACAATAAAGTCTATGGGCACATAGTTCCTATTTGCAAGAATAAAAACATCATTAATTCTTCTTAAGGATTTTTAATAGTAGAATCCGCCAAGTGCAAATTAAGAGAACATTCTTTAATATTGGTGAGACCAAGCACATCACATAGAGATTTCGGAATAGTGGAAACACTAGCACCCAAATCACATAAAGCAAAGCACTCATAATTTTTAATCTTGACTTTAATGGTAGGTTCCCACTCATCATGTAATTTTCTAGGAATAGAAATCTCCAACTCCAACTTTTCTTCAAAAGATTTCATCATGGCATCAACGATATGTTTAGTAAAAGTTTTATTTTGCTCATAAGCATGGGGTGAATTCAACATAGATTGCAGCAAAGAAATACATTCAATCAAAGAACAACTATCATAATTAAAGTCTATGCAATCCAAAATAGTGGGCACATCACTAGTTAAAGTTTTGACCTCTTCAAACCCACTTTTATCAAATTTTTCATCAAGATTTTCACCTTCCAAATTATTGGGACGCCTTCTAACTAAAGTTGACTCTACTTCAGTCCCTTTATCATCAATCTTAATATTACTAAACAAGGAATCAATAGAAGAAACACCAATCACTTTAAGATCTTCATCTTTTTTATGAAGGCAGTCACTAGAAAACGATTTTTCTAAGATTTCTCTTTTAGCTCTAAGCATAGCGGTTATTTTCTTACTTTCATCCATAGAGACATATAAAGCTTTAATTGATTCATCAATATTAGGCAAAAAAGCTTTCAACTTGAGATTTTCAATATCATGAGAAATTCTATCAATGCTTCTAGACATATCATCAATCTTATTCAACTTTTCTTCTATCGTAGTATTGAAAGCCTTTTGCGCTTTGATAAATTCTTTAATATTACTCTCAAGATCAGAGGTGTTCCTATTATTATTGTAAGAGGAATTACCATAGGAATTACCATAATTATTAGAGGAATTTCCAGGAAAAGGCCTAGGATTAAAATTACCTCTATAAGCATTGTTATTGAAATTGTTTCGCGAGACAAAGTTCACATCTACGGAATCACTATTTTGCTCAATCAAGGTAGACAAAGGCACATCATTAAGATCAATAGGATCATTTTTACTAGCAACCAATTTCATCAAAGCATCAACCTTATCACTCAAAGTACTAATTTCTTCAACCGAATTAACTTTTTTACTAGTAGGTGCTCTTTCGGTATGCCATTGAGAATAACTAGCCATGATATTATCTAGCAATTTAGTAGCTTCACCCAAAGTAATCTCCATAAAAGTACCACCCGCGGCGGAATCTAAAAGATTTCTAGAGACAAAATTCAATCCCGCATAAAAATTTTGTATGATCATCCAAAGATTTAAACCATGAGTAGGACAACTTATTAGCATCAACTTCATTCTTTCCCAAGATTGTGCAACATGTTCATGCTCAAGTTGCTTAAAATTCATGATTTGTGTCCTAAGGGAAATAATTTTCGCGGGCAGAAAATACTTAGTGATAAAGGCATCCATGCACTTATTCCAAGAATCGATACTATTGCGAGGCAAAGAGGAAAACCAAATTTTTGCACGATCCCGCAAGGAAAAAGGAAACAATTTCAACTTCACAATATCATTGTCCACATCTTTTTTCTTTTGTATATCACACAATTCTACGAACGTGTTTAGATGGGACGCGGCATCCTCATTAGGATTACCGGCAAATTGATCTTTTATGACAAGATTCAACAAAGCGGCATTAATATCACAAGACTCCGCACTAGTGGTGGGAGGAGCAATCGGAGTACTAATAAAATCATTGTTATTAGTATTGGAAAAATCACACAATTTGGTGTTCTCTTGAGTCATCGTGACTACGCAAACAAGATTGCAAGCAAGGAAGAGATCCGGCAAGAAAAAGGCAAACGAAAAAGAGGGCGAATAAAACGGCAAATTGGTGAAGTGGGGGAGAGGAAAACGAGAGGCGAATGGTTGCAATGAGATGAGATTTGTGATTAGGAACCTGGTAGATTATGATGGAGTCCCCTCGGCGCCTACGATAGGCACGTAGAAGAGACCGCTTCCTCCCCAGGAACGGCGCCAGAAATTCCTTTGACGTGGCTTGAGACTGCGTCGGTATTTCCCCAAAGAGGAAGGGATGATGCAGCACAGCGACGGTAAGTATTTCCCTCAGTTATGAAACCAAGGTTATCGAACCAGTAGGAGGATCGCCACCACCCAATAAGCAGCACCTGCACACAAATAACAAATACTTGCAACCCGACGCGAAAGAGAGGTTGTCAATCTCTCTACGGTAAAAAGATAGATTAGGTAGTGATAGATAGGAGAGATAGATCTCTCAAGAACACAAAATAAAAAGGGAAAATAAAATATGCAGCAATATGTTTTTGGGTTTTTGGTTTTGTAGATCTAAAAACAAAGATGCAAAAGGATAGATCGGAAAGCAATATGTTGGAAAAGTAGACCCGGGGGCCGTAGGGTTCACTAGTGGCTTCTCTCATGAGTATAGCGCACAGTGGGTGAACAAATTATTGTTGGGCAATTGATAGAAAATCGAATAGTCATGATGATATCCAAGGCGATGATCATTATATAGGCATCACGTCCAAGATAAGTAGACCGACTCCTGCCTCCATCTACCACTATTACTCCACACATCGACCGCTATCCAGCATACATCTAGTGTATTAAGTTCATGGAAAAACGGAGTAATGCAATAAGAATGATGACATGATGTAGACAAGATCTATTCATGTAGGAATAGACCCCATCTTGTTATCCTTAATAGCAACGATACATGCGTGTCTTGCTGCCCCTTCTGTCACTGGGAAAGAACACCGCAAGATCGAACCCATCACAAAGCACCTCTTCCCATGGCAAGAAAAATCGATCTAGTCGGCCTAACTAAGCCAAAGATTCGAAGAAGAAATACAAGGCTATAAGTAATCATGCATATAAGAGATCAAAGAAGACTCAAATAATATTCATGGATAGAAACTGATCATGAACTCAAAATTCATCGGATCCCAATAAACACACCGCAAAAGTTTACATCAAATAGATCTCCAAGAGACCATTGTATTGAGAATCATAAGAGAGAGAGAGAAGAAGCCATCTAGCTACTGCCTACGGACCCGTAGGTCTATGGTGACTACTCACGCATCATCGGAGAGGCACCTATGAAGAAGATGAACCCCTCCGTGATGGTGTTTAGATTGGATCTCGAGGTTCTGGAACTTGCGGCGGCTGGAATATTTGGGAATTTATAGGCATCAGAGGCGGTGGAGAGGGGCCCCAAGGAGGGCACAACCCATCAGGGCGCGCCGGGGCCCCCTTGGCGCGCCCTGGTGGGTTGTGGTCTCATCGGCCCACTTCTCCGGCACTTCTTTGGCCCACTGGGTGTCTTTTGGTCCAGAAAAAATCTCCAAAAAGTTTCGTCACGATTGGACTCCGTTTGGTATTGATATTCTGCGAAGTAAAAAACAAGCTAAAACAGCAACTAGCACTTTGGCACTATGTCAATAGGTTAGTCCCAAAAAAATGATATAAAGTTGTTATAAAATGATTGTAAAACATCCAAGAATGATAATATAACAGCATGGAACAAGCAAAAATTATAGATACGTTGGAGACGTATCACTCCTCAACATACTCATCCTCAATATCCACGTGTAAGTCATATACCGACCCGTTGTAAGTCAATGGAACCTCATCTGACACGTAATCCACATGTAGCACCATAACCAGCAATCTCGCAATCCCATGTGAGCGTGTGAAGGGCATGTCAATGAGGTCGTGGAGATCCGAGGCTCCTCTCTCAGCCACTTGACCAACCATGGTTCGGACGGATGAGTTTAGGATGTAATGTGTGTTAACAAGGTAGTGGATATCTGAGGTTCGTCTCTCGACAACTTGATCTACGGAGGTTCAGGCGGACGAGTTTCTGATGGTGTCACTTATAAAAGAACCCCTTGTCTATGGCCGCCAGCTGAAACCGAGTGCCTCTTTAGGACTTAAAGAGAGGTGTGAGTGGACCATAGGAGCCTATGCTTCCTTTCACACACTCACTGTCTCTTAGTTTTCCCGAGTGAACCCAATTATCAAATTCTAGACCTGGAGGGCCGTCACCACGTGAAATATGAGTTCTTGTCGTTCTTCGGACCTCGACTATTAGGTTTGTAACATACCAAAAACTTCTAAAGTTTGGAATGATAATAAAAATAAATGTGATTGCTTGTTCCATTGAATTTTTTAGAGTGATTTGAAGCCCTTGTGAATTGAATACGAAAAGGAGGGGGAATAGAAGGACTTCCCGTAACATTCAATTTGAGATAAAACCAAGTTAAACATGAGAGAAGATAACATGACATATTCAAAATATATTGAATGGGAGGTTTGAGAGAGAGAGAGAGAGAGGAGATAATAGGACTTCCCCAGTATAAAGATATTGGAAATATTTTAGATATTTCTTGTATTGGTTTCTTGGAGTCCAAAAGGTATTTTGGGAATCTATAAACCCTAAAAGTAACTCTAAAACTGATTATAAGCCTAGCTATGTCTTTATTATAAAATGGATATTTTTTGTAATATATTTAGGGGTGGAAAAAATTCATAGACTGTGAGTATTGTGTTTTATTTCCTAAAATTTTCTAGGATTTATGGAATTTAAATATAATTATTTCATAGGCTATATTTATATTAGTTCCCATTAAAAATAAATACAAAAGGTCAACAAAATAAAAACGGCAAACTACCCAGCATGACATATGACAACACAATATATCACAATACAAGCTGCCGACGACCCGTTAAGCGTCGCAAAGCGGTACACATGCAAACACACACTTCACGCTGTCGGTTCTCGATCCAGCGACGAGCGCGGTCCGTTCTCTCCTTCTTTCTATTTGTCACTGATGCGTGGGGCGCACCTTATTTCCTGTTACTAAACAGGGTCTGAGCTCCTCATGACGTTAGTACTAAAGAAAACCCTAGTAGTAGCGATGGTTTTTGTACTCCCAGTAGCATAGGGTCCCGCGCTATTACTAGGATGCTACAGCTAAATTCTAGCAGTAGCGCGTGTTTTACCCCGCGCTACTGATAAAAAGACATAGAAGTAGCGTGTGTTTTACCCCGCGCTATCTGTAGCGCCTATTTTGACCCGTGCTACTACTACTTAATAGTAGTGTGGGGCTCTTTCCTGACGTTACTCCTAAGCATCTACTTATAAGCTATTTCCTAGTAGTGCGTCCATGATGTGCTTGGGCCGGACATGGCCACACACCACCTTCCCATGCAACGTGAGAGCAGACACCACCTCGTCGAGATCTCCACCGGATAAAGCTCCCCGAGCTCTGGATTGTACACTGGAGTTCCGCCACCACCAGCTGAGAACCACCGTCGCTTGAGGACACCAATGGAGCAGCCGAGAGAGAGAAACGGGTGCGTCGGAGCAAGCCACACGCTGTTGACTCGTAGTCGGGCCAAGGGGATCACTAGATTCGTCGACATCAACAAGCAGGAGCAACGTCGTCCCCGTTGCCATCGTTGCCTACTCGTCGTCGGTAAAAATCACAGCCGCCACTAACCCTAAACCACATCTCTCCCACAAACTCCCTTTGTCTCATAGCGTAAGACATTTTTTGACACTAGTGTAGTTACAACCGTCTGATCTCTTTTAGATTAGACGGCTCTCAGCACTCCACAGCGCTGGAGCGGTATGGCCCAACCCCGTAGCGCCTTAAAAAAATTCTAGCTCCAAAACGATACAAACCAATCAAAGTGCCCATGTGTCCTACTGTAAAACAGTGTTTTACAAAAAAAACTAGATCTTCAGACACTTATAACTTTTTATCTATTCTTCCAATTTCAGTGAAAACTTTCTACATAATGTTTATAGTGAATTTTCCAAAGCTTTCAAACTACCTTTCCTAATTTTTTATTTTCTTATTTTTTATTTTTATTTATTTTTGAATTTAAACTTAATATGATCATAACTTTGAAACCATAACACCTATTGAGATGAATCCTTTTCTATATTGATCTTTTCAAAATTCTCTTTTTAATAATACTTTTATATTGTATTAGTATGAATTCAAATTAACTCAAGATTTGAAATGTTGATGAAAACCTTCTTCTATTCATAATTATTTTCGTAAACATCCAAAAAATGGTGATTCTCTTTGCATACTGAATCATGGGCAAAACACCAACCTTGGGTGATTATCTTACCGAAATTGGGACACCAAAAAATTTGCTCCTTAATTTGGCACACACTAAACATGCCTTAAGAGTTAAGTGCTGAAAGAGTTAACTCGTAATAAAATTAAATTACACACTCTCAACTCTAAAATTTATGGAGTGAATGGATTATATTTGGATATTGTCACACACCAAATTCACATAATTGACATGCCACACGTGTTAGCTTAGAAATCACAGTGACATGAGCCTTAACAATCTTGATAAGATGCACACAGTACCGACCAAATACAAAGGGTTCACAAGACGCAGCATCACCATGTTCCTTCTCCAAGTGAGGGTCCGATGCGCTCCCCTCAAAGGTGATTTTCCATGGGTATTGTGAGTGTGTCATTTCTGCTACCGTTGTCCCGAAAATCCCATCAGACATATGGTGCTTCAGTCTGCTCTAGTAGATCAGACTAAGATGTTGCAAGGGTGGCTGGCTAGGGTTGGAAGATTTCTAGAGCGGGCGGAGACTACTCTAAGTAGGCTCTCCATTGCGTCGGCTATGGTGCAGACCACACCGATGTCGTGTCCTCTTAGTGTGGCCGGTGTTGGCTCCATGGAGGACAAGAGGGCGGAGCTATATGGATGTGTTCTCCCCTTGTGTTGGGGACAATTCATCGTCGTTGTCTGCCTTATCCCCTGTGTTGTTGCCTTCCACTGACGGCGAGTCAATCAATGTGCTTGTGGTTCCAGTTCTACATATCATGCCTGAGCTTCGAGAACGTATGGTTATGCCCTATATTACCTCTATCTCTGGAGCAATTGCAAGTGGACTCACCGGCAACCTCATGTGAGAGACATGTTTCGCCTATTTCATGTGAGCACGTGGAGGTGCTTGAGTCCATCATTTTGGTCATTCATATGGTTGACGGTCACGTATCAATGGTTCTTATTAATGATGTTGATGTGGTCCGCGTGTTGGTTCCTGCTCCTAAGAGCCTCCTGGTTGATGACAACTACATCAAGAAATACAATGATTATTATGACTAGCAAAAGGGCCCGTGCATTGCAATGGGAAAAAAATCATAATCTTCAATGGTCATGAATACATTTTACTGCATCATCGAGATACAATATCACTTTCAATTTCGCGAAATCATGAACATTTTTCTAAACTCGTGCACACATTTGAAAGCGCGAACATTTTTCAAATTCGTGAACACTTATGAATTCATGACCATTTTCTAAAATCAAGAATATTTTTAGAATTCATGAACATTTAATACTATTCGCAAACATTTTATAAATTTTTGAAAAAATTAGACAATTTTCTTGAATCTGCGAATATTTCTAGAATCGACGAACATTTTTTTGGAAATTGATGGAATAATTTTGAAATTCACTAACATTTTTCTAATTTCAGGAATATTTATAAAATCTAAAAAATATTTTTTTAAATATATCGTCATTTTTTGCATTAATAAACTATTTTTTAAGTCACGAACAGTTTTCGAATTTTTAGTATATTTTTCCATTGGTGAACATTTTTTGCATTTGTGAAATTTTATTCAATTTCATTTACATTTTTTTAATACATGACATTTTAAAAAATAATGAGAATTTTTTATTTTCCGAACATTTGTTTTCAATGTTGCAATTATTTTTCAAATAAGCAAACATTTTTTTACAAAATCGTGAACTTCTTTTGAATGCATAAACATTTTATATCAATTTTTTTATTTTTTTTCTTGGGAACTTTTAAAATTCCTAAATAAATTATTTAAAGTAAAAAGTATCATGACGGAAAACAAAAAAAAATAGAAACAGGCCGCCCGGACATGGCCGGCCCAAACTGGCGCGCTGCATCTTCTCCCAGCGCCCAAAGCGCAGTATAGGAGGGCCTTACTGCATGGGCTGGCCCAGAGAGGGATTACCCTGTGTGAAATGTTTTTTATGACTTACGGATGGCATTGGTGGGTAATTTTTGCCAACTTTGAGAGTATTTTCAATAACGGACGACCAAAAAATCATAGTTTGTGCTCTATTATTACTAGCAAAAGGGCCTGTGCGTTGCAACGGGAAAAAAAATCATAGTCTCCAATGGTGATGACCACATTATGTTCACATCTCATCACATGATTTTGAAAATTTATGCACAAATGTTAGAAAATGTTTGTACTTTTAAATTTATTCACAAGTTTAATCAAGGTTCACATTTTCGAAAAAATATAATGGTTATAAAAAAACTTGGTAATTCAAAGAATTATTCTAGAATATTTTTAAAAACGAGAACATTTTATTAAATTTGTAAGTATTTTTAAAATCGAGAACAGTCCGTGTATTTGGGACCATTTTTAAATCAAGAACATTTTTTACAATTTACAAACATTTTATAAAATTTGTAAATATTTTTCTCTATTGCGAACACTTTTTAAGTATTTTTTTTTTGAATTGGCAAAAAATTCTAGAATAGACAAACAAATTTTTCGAAGTTGGTAAATTATTTCAACAAACATTTTCTGAATAAATAAACTCTTTGTAAATCACAAACTGTTTTTTTTTAAGTTTAGGACATTTCTTGAAATGCATGAACATTTTTTGAATTATCAAAAAATTACTTCAATTGCATTAAAAAATACACAGACTTTTTCTCAAAATCATGGATTTATTTTGTTTTAACCAACATTGTTTTCAAAATTGCGAATTTGTTTTGAATATTTGAACATTTTTACAAAAATACCGAGCATTTATTGAATTCACAAACATTTTATGTTTTCTTTAACATTTTATTTCAAAATTCTGAGTTTTTTTAATTGCAAAATTTTTTGAAGTTCTAAATTATTTAAACTAAAGAAAACGAAACAGAAAAATAAAAATGAAAAACAAAACTAAAAAAACATGCACAAACTGTTTTTAAAATTTTAGGATTTTTTTTAAAATGCATGAACATATTTTGAATTTGCAAACACTTTGTTAAATTTCATTAATAATTTTTATTACACGGACTTTTGTTTAAAATCATGGATTTTTTTTATTTTAAGAACTTTTTTCAAAATTGCGAAATTGTTTTGTATATGCGAACATTTTTACAGAAAACCCGAGCAGTTTTTTAATTCACAAACATTTCATGTTTTCTTGAATATTTTATTTCAAAATTGTCAGTTTCTTAAAATTTGAAAAGTTTTTTTAAGTTTTAAATTATTCAAAGAGAAAAACAAAACGAAACTGGAAAAAAATGAAACTAAAAAAACAGACGCCCGCGCATGGGCCGGCTCAAATGGGTGTGCTGCTTCTTCTTTAGCACGCAGAGCGTAATATAGGGGTTCCTACATGGGCCGGCCCAGTCAGAAGATTCTTCTGTCTGAAACGTTTTTTATGACTTATAGGTGGCATTGGTGGGTAATTTTAGCCAACTTCGGAGGTAATTTGGTTGACGGACGAACAGAAATAGTCCGTGCTTTATTATTAGGTAGAGAGGTAAAGATTTTCTTGACAAATGAGTGGCGATCAGCCTAGACCCAACAACACAAATGGATGTCTCCTGAAGGAGAAACCAAACAAGAAAAAATCAAAGAGGAACGAAAGCAAGAAAGGTGGTTCCACCTGAAATGCGTTCGCGATTGCATGGGGGGGTGCTTAGTTTTTATCATTGGCGGTGTTCTCATCAAGAGTTTAGATGTGTTGTACAAGTGTAGGGATTGTTGTTGTTGTGCATTGGCAATGCCGCATTTGCAATTACGATGTTTCGTGCTTTGTGAGTAGTACGCTTATGATTTTTGTATTAATTTTCACCCGTTTTTCCATAAATTATTTGGGCAACTCTCTTCTTGAATAATCAACGAGCCAAATGGTTGCCTCTATTAAAAAAGAAAACACAGATAGGTAGTTTACGAGACCTGACAATACACACAAACGAAGGCGACCTAAATGGCAAATCTAATCAACACGAGAATCATGTTTGACATCAGTAAGAATTTTTTTGGTGCCCAGCACTTGCATTGGAGTGGTGTACGGTTTCGTTCCATCTGAAGCTGCCTAACGTCTTGCTGTAATGTCGTTTCAGCAACAAGGCACACAAGGTTTTAGATTCCATTACAACCAAAAATATCAAGCGAATTCTGCAAGGGCCACGCGCCCACTGATTGTAGCCTAGGAGCAACAGCCTTTCTCTGCAAACCATGCGGTTTCTGTTGACTTGTGCATGAGCATGAGGAGAGAGCAAACAACGTATGCATCAACAAAAGAAAGGTTTCTGTTGATTAGATTTGCTGTTTAGGTCGCCTTCGTTTGTGTGTATTGTCACGTCTCGTAAACTATCTATTTGTGTTTTTTTTAAATAGAGGCAAACATTTGGCTTGTTGATTATTCAAGAAAAGAGTTGCCCAAATAATTTATGGAAAAATGGATGAAAATTAACACAAAAACCATAAGCGTACTACTCACAAAGCACGAAACATCGTAATTGCAAATGCGGCCTTCCCAACGCACAACAACAACAATCCTTAAACTTGTACAACACATCTGAACTCTTGATGAGAACACCGCCAATGATAAAAACTAAGCACCCCCATGCAATCACAAACGCATTTCAGGTGGAACCACCTTCCTTGGTTTTGTTCCTCTTTGATTTTTTCTTGTTTGGTTTCTCCTTTAGGAGGCATCCATTTGTGTTGTTGGGTCTAGGCTGATCGCCACTCATTTGTCAAGAAAATCATAATAATCATTGTATTGCTTGATGTAGTTGTCGTCAACCAGGAGGCACATAGGAGCAAGAACCAACATGCGGGCAGCGTCAACATCATTAATAAGAACCACTGATACATGATCGTCAACCATATAAATGACCAGCGTGATGGACTCAAGCACCTCCAGGTGCTCACATGAAATAGGAGAAACATGTCTCTCACATGAGGTTGCCGGTGAGTCCACTGCAATTGCTCCAAAATAGAGGTAATATAGGGCCTAACCATATGTTCTCGAAGCTCGGGCTTGATATGTAGAACTGGAGCCACAAGCACATCGGTGGACTCGCTGTCAGTGGAAGGCAACAACACAGGGGATAAGGCACACAACGACGATGAATTGTTCCCAACACGAGGGGAGAAACATCCATATAGCTCCGCCCTCTTGTCCTCTATGGAGCCAACACCGGCCACACTATGAGGACACGACATCGGTGTGTTCTGCACCATAGCCGACGCAAGGGAGAGCCTACTTAGACTCGTCTCCGTCCGCTCTAGAAATCGTCCAACCCGTGCGAGCCACCCTTGCAACTGCTTAGTCTGATCTACTAGAGCAGACTGAAGCACCATATGTCCGATGGGGTTTTCGGGACAATGGTAGCAGAAATGACACACTCACAATACCCATGGAAAATCACCTTTGAGGGGAGCGCATAAGACCCTCACTTGGAGAAGGCACATGGTGATGTTGCGTCTTGTGAACCCTTTGTATTTGTTTGGTACTGTGTGCATCTTATCAAGATTGTTAAGGCTCGTGTCATTGTGATTTCTAGGCTAACACGTGTGACACGTCAATTATGTGTATTTGGTGTGTGACAATATCCAAATATAATCCATTCACTCCAAAAAAAATTAGAGTTGAGAGTGTGTAATTTAATTTTGTTACTAGTTAACTCTTTCAGCACTTAACTCTTCAGGCATGTTTAGTGTGTGCCAAATTAAGGTCCAAAAATTTTGGTGTCCGAGTTTTGGTAAGATAATCGGCCAAGGTTGGTGTTTTGCCCATGATTCAGTATGCAAAGAGAATCACCATTTTTTGGATGTTTACGAAAATAATTATGAATAGAAGAAGGTTTTCGTCAACATTTCAAATCTTGAGTTAATTTGAATTTATACTAATACAATATAAAAGTATTATTAAAAAGAGAATTTTGAAAAGATCAATATAGAAAAGCATTCACCTCAATAGGTGTTATGGTTTCAAAGTTATGATCATATTAAGTTTAAATTCAAAAATAAATAAAGATTAAAAATAAGAAAATAAAAAATTGGGAAAGGTAGTTTGAAAGGTTTGGAAAATTCAATAGAAAAATTATGTAGAAAGTTTTCACTAAAATTGGAGGAATAGATAAAAAGTTATAAGTGTTTGAAGTTCTAGGGGCCTTTTTGTAAAACACTGTTTTACAGTAGGACACATGGGTGCTTCGATTGGTTGGTACCGTTTTGGAGCTAGATTTTTTTTTGAGGCGCTACGGGGGTTGGGCCATACCGCTCCAGCGTTGTGGAGTGCTGAGAGCCGTCTAATCTAAAAGAGATCAGACAGTTGTAACTACACTAGTGTCAAAAAACGTTTTACGCTATGAGGCAGAGGCAGTATTTGGGAGAGATGTGGTTTAGGGTTAGTGGCGGCTGTGATTTTTACCGATGACGAGTAGGCAACGATGGCAACGGGGACGACGTTGCTCCTGCTTGTTGATGTCGACAAATCTAGTGATCACCTTGGCCCTGGCTACGAGTCAACGGTGTGTGGATTGCTCCGACCCACCCGTTTCTCTCCCTCGGCTGCTCCATCGGTGTCCTCAAGCGGCGGTGGTGCTCATCTGGTGGTGGCGAAACTCCAGTATACAATCCAGAGCTCGGGGAGCTTTATCCGGTGGAGATATCGACGAGGTGATGTCTGCTCTCAGTCGTGCATGGGAAGGTGGTGCGTGGCCATGTCCGACCCAAGCACATCTTGGACGCACTACTAGGAAATAGCTTATAGGTAGATGCTTAGGAGTAACGTTAGGAAAGAGCCCCACGCTACTGTTAAGTAGTAGTAGCGCGGGTCAAAAAAGACGCTATAGATAGCGCGGGGTAAAACAAACGCTACTGCTATGTCTGTTTATCAGTAGCCTGGGATAAAAGACGTGCTACTACTAAAAGTTAGCTGTGTTGGGGAACGCGACAGAAAACAAAAATTTCCGGTATAGCGAGCACGCCCAGGACCACTATGGAGACTGCATACAAGGTTTGATCTGATCCGTACCGACTCGAAGCGCAGCGGAAGAAGAGTCGGTGGAGATCGTTGGTGCAGATCCCCGCAGCTAGGATTTTACAACCTCCCAACCGCGAGGATGTACTCCCTCGTCGGACAGCCCTTCGGGAGGCGGTAGGATAGTCCCTCGGACGATGTCACGGACAGCCCTTCGGGAGGACCTTCGAAACTCGGACGGTCACTCTGACAGCCCTTCGGGAGGACCTTCGAAACTCGGATGGTCACTCGGACAGCCCTTCGGGAGGACCTCTTAAACTAAGACCGAAACTACGATCTCTCTACAGAGTTGCACACATACGGTGTCATCTATCCGGCAGGGTTTCGCCGTCCAGAACTAGTTCCTGCCGGAACCCAGACAGCCTTTCGGCTCTACGAAACTATTTCGCTGGGAGGGAGAGAGAAGCCAGACAAGTCAAATGGCATGTGTATGAGAGAAGGATGAGGTTTGTGGGCAGCCCACTCACCTCTATTTATAGGAAAGCCAAGGGGTAAAGTTGGCATTCACAAATACCAAAAGTACCCCCACTTTATGTCATTTACATAAAGAATAAAGCAAAATAGGGTGCCATGTGGAGCTCCAAGGAGCTCCACCTTGCTTGGCCGGCCTCCCCTTGGGGGGCCCCCCATGAGGGGTTTGCTTAGCCCCAAAGCTCTTCTAGAAGCCTTTTGGAAATATCCCAAAAGGTGACTTTCCATAAATAACCCAAAAAGTACTTTCACTATTCACGACGACATTTTTCAGCGCCCGGTCGAACTGAAAATATTTATGTGGGCTTAGAACATTTCCAGTACCCACTAAAATAATTCTTAATGCGATCCGGAACAATTCCGGATTAGTGATTTTCATCTGCGAAAAGCATCCGAAGCGGTTCCGGCAGCTCCGGAACATTTCCGGTTTTTCTTTCGGAAATTCCCAGAAGTTTCTAGAATGATTCTGGCACCCTCCAAGAATTATCAGGCATGTGCCGAAACCAATTTGACTTAATGGTATCCCCTGAAACAACTTTTCAGTTTTACCGAAACTGTTCCGGTGTTCTCTGTGCGGAACTTTTCCGCTGTCCGAAACTTTTCCGGTGTCCGAAACTTTTTCGGTGATTTTCTCTCAGACTCCCTGTCTAGTATTCAGCAGATAGATGACCCTTAAGTGTGTGACCCTATAGGTTCGGTGAAGCATAGACATGACCCGGAACCCCTTCCGATCAATGATCAACATCGGAGCCGTGGACACCCATATTGACCCCTATACCCACACGAATGAATATTCGAGTGAACCTCCAGTTGCCGTGAGCTATTCCTGTTGCTTCGCGATATGTCACAAACACCCGAGGTGAGATTTTCTGCATCCCCGTGGATCAACAACTTGTCCACTATGCAAGTTACCTCATTACCGGTTTTGTTCTCTTTTCTCGTTTTCGTGTTCCGGCATCCCTGTGATCAAATCACACTGTGTCTGGCCAGACGATGATGGATACCGTAACACCGAGAGGGCCCGAGAATATCTCTCCATCGTCGGAGGAGCAAATCCCAATCTTGATCTATCAAGTTACTTGCCATACTTTTCCGTGAACCCGTAAGCCGCCGTAATAGCCACCCAGTAACGGATGACGTTTAACAAACCCCAAAGTTCACGAAGCAAGCACGAAGGAACTCGATACTCTCATGGTCTAAGGAATTATGCAAACATTAACTATCTCTGTGTTATTAACCATTAACTTGTGACGAATGAATCTCATAGCATAACAACAATTTGGGTTGATTCAACACAAGTGTTCTACCAACATCGTGCCCTCAAAATTGCCGGCATAGCCATGCCCATGATCAGGAAAACAGGATCATCCTGCAATACTTGAGCCAGTCTTAGAGGCAAGACTAGGAATACAATTTACCGTTTATTATACCACACGTGCACATGAGTTTCCCTCCAAGCCTCGTGGTTATTGTAGACTCGAGAATCATTGCAGTTATAGCATGGATCATAAACTTTCATTACAAACTCGGAGATACAAAATAACTGTTATTACCGCCTCTAGGGCATATCTCCTACAGTCTCCCACTTGCACTAGAGTCATAATCCAGTTACATGGCTTCCCTAACACCAATGGCTGTCCGGTGTTGCTCATGCTTTGCTCGTGGTAGAGGCTTTGTCATCGGGTCTGACACATTCAGATCCGTGTGAACTTTGCGTACTTTCACTAAACCTTCTTCGACATGATGTCGAATGAGTTTATATTTGCGTTGAATATGCATTGTCTTATGGTGCGAACATGGCTCCCTTGCCTGAGCCACGGCGCCACTATTATCACAATAGATTTCCACCGGGTCCAGAGCACTTGGAACCACACCAAGGTCTTCAAGAAATTGCTTGATTCCGACAGCCTGCTTGGAGGCTTCTGAAGCAGCAACATATTCCGCCTCCGTTGTAGAATCCGCCACAGTCTTTTGTTTGGAACTTTTCCAATCAACTGCGCCGCCGTTCAATATGAAAACATAGCCAGATTGAGATTTAAAGTCATCTGGGTCAGTCATGAAGCCTGCATCAGTGTAACAACTTACAATGAGCTCTTCATCACCTCCGTACACAAGGAGTAAATCCTTGGTCCTTCTGAGGTACTTAAGAATACCCTTGACTGCGGCCCAGTGTTCCAATCCTGGATCACCTTGGTACCGGCTGCTAACACTTAGCGCATAGGAAACATCCGGTCTTGTACATAGCATGGCATACATAATAGAACCAACTGCCGAAGCATATGGAATATCATTCATTTGTACTCGCTCATCAAGGGTCCGAGGACACTGATTCTTGCAAAGCACTGTGCCAGGTGACATGGGGAGTAGGCCTTTCTTGGAGTTCTCCATGTTGAACCTTTTCAACACCTTGTCAATGTACGTGCTTTGGCTAAGCGCTATCAGGCGTCTTGATCTATCTCTATAGATTCTGATGCCCAATGCATATGCTGCTTCGCCTAAGTCTTTCATTGAAAAACTCTTCTTCAATGAGTCTTTTATTTCGCTAAGAAATTTCACATCATTTCCAATCAACAATATGTCATCCACATACAAGATTAGAAATGCTTTTGCGCTCCCACTAAACTTCTTGTAAACACAAGATTCTTCATCATTCCTGATGAAGCCAAACTCTTTGACCACTTCATCAAAATGAATGTTCCAGCTCCTTGATGCTTGCTTCAGACCATAAATGGCTTTCTGAAGCTTACATACTTTTCCAGCATTCTTAGGATCGACAAAACCTTCTGGCTGTATCATGTATACATCCTGTTCAAGGTTTCCATTTAGGAAAGCCGTTTTGACATCCATCTGCCATATTTCATAATCGAAATAAGCAGCAATTGCTAGTAATATCCGAACAGACCTTAGCATAGCTACGGGCGAGAAAGTCTCGTCGTAGTCTACCCCTAGAACTTGCGTGAACCCTTTCGCGACAAGTCTAGCTTTGTGGATAGTAATGTTACCATCCGCGTCCGTCTTTCTTTTGAAAATCCATTTACAACCAATGGGTTTTATGCCATCTGGAAGTTCTTCCAAGTTTCAAACTTGGTTTTCGTACATGGATTCCATCTCGGATTTCATGGCCTTGTGTCATTCCCTTGAGCTAGGCCCCGCCATAGCTTCCTTGTAGTGCGCAGGTTCATCATCTTCAAGAATGAAGATTTCGTTATGAAACCATTCAGGTGGCTGGATAGCCCTACCTGATCTGCGCGGTTCAGTTACAACATTGTCTGAAGTTTCCGCATCACATGCGACAACTTCCGGCTCGGTTGTAGGGATAATTTGCGGAATTACTTCCGGTTCCTTAGCCATATCAACGGTTGCCGAAGATTCACTAATCTCATCAAGCTGTACTGTCCTCCCACTCAATTCTTTAGCGAGAAACTCTTTCTCAAGAAAGACTCCATTTTTAGCGACAAACACTTTGCACTCGGAGGGTTGGTAGAAGAAATACCCAACTGTTTCCTTGGGATAACCTACAAAGTTACATTTGTCTGATCTGGGATCGAGTTTGCTCGGTTGTAAACGTTTTACATAAGCTTCACAACCCCAAACTTTGAAATGCGACAAATTGGGTTTCTTCCCATGCCATAACTCGTATGGTGTCATCTCAACAGACTTAGACGGTGCTCTGTTTAATGTGTGAGCGGCAGTAAGTAGTGCGTGACCCCAAAAAGATATCGGTAGATCTGTAAGAGACATCATTGACCTTACCATGTCTAACAGGGTTCGGTTACGTCTTTCCGACACTCCGTTTCGCTGTGGAGTTCCGGGAGGCGTAAGCCGTGAAACGATTCCACGGTCACTCAGATGTTGGCCAAACTCATGACTAAGATATTCGCCTCCGCGATCAGACCGCAGAAACTTAATCTTTTTGTTACGATGATTTTCCACCTCATTCTGAAATTCTTTGAACTTTTCAAAGGTTTCCGACTTATGCTTCATCAAGTAGATATAGCCATACCTACTTAAATCATCAGTAAAAGTCACGAAGTAGAAATACCCACCCCGTGCGATTGTGCTCATTGGACCACATACATCACCATGTATTATTTCCAATAAATCACTCGCCCGTTCAGGATGACCCGTGAACGGCGTCTTGGTCATTTTTCCCATCAAGCAAGCTTCAC
Source organism: Elymus sibiricus (assembly GCA_039707655.1). Taxonomy (NCBI): domain Eukaryota; kingdom Viridiplantae; phylum Streptophyta; class Magnoliopsida; order Poales; family Poaceae; genus Elymus; species Elymus sibiricus. The sequence continues at coordinate 114,374,285 of CM077667.1, forward strand.
ATGTGTCAAATGATTCAAAATCAAAGGACGGTAAAACTCCATCTTTATGGAGTCTTTGCATGTGTTTCTTTCCGATGTGGCCAAGCTGACAGTGCCACAAGTAAGTGGTGGTGGTATCAGCCTTCTTAAGGCGTTTAGAATTCACGTTAAAGACACCATTTTCACATTCAAGATTTAGTATGAAAAGGCCCCCAACAATGGGTGCAAATCCATAAAACATATCCTTACAATAAAGTGAACAACCATTGTTCTCAGACTTGTAGGAGTACCCATCGTGCACTAAACATGATCCAGAGATAATGTTTCTACACAACAACGGAACAAAATAACAGTTACTTAGTTCCAAAATAAATCCTGAAGGCATAATGCCGACGGCTTGAGCGGCGATCCCAGCGCCGTTCCCGACACGCATCACGACTTCATTCTTTGCCAGCTTGCGCACCTTCTGAAGCCCCTGTATCGAGTTGCAAATGTGTGCAACCGATCCGGTATCAAATACCCAAGACTTAGAATTTTCGCTAGCAAGCAAAACGTCAATGACATTAACTTGTATAACAATTATACCTTTTCCGGTTTTCCCGGACTTCTTATCTTCCAGATACTTCTTGCAGTTTCTCTTCCAGTGTCCTGTGCCCTTGCAGTAGAAGCACTCAGTTTCATTCTTGGCTTTGCCCTTAGATTTGCGTTGGAAGCCGGTCTTACCGGCGCCCTTGCCCTTCTTTGGCTTGCCCTTTTTGAAACTGGCAGTTTTATTCACAAGCAACACTTGCTTGCGATTTTTCCGCAGTCCTCCTTCAGCAGTTTTCAGCATGGCAAGCACCTCATTAGGTGTTTTGTCCATCCCATTCATGTTGTAGTTCATGACAAAACCTTCGTAAGAAGGGGGGAGTGAACCGGGCAACATGTCCATAACATGCTCTTCTGGAAGTGGAAATTCCAGGGTTTTAAGCCTCTCAGCGTGGCCAATCATATTGACCACGTGTTCGCCAACTGAACTGCCCTCAGCCATCTTGGTCTCCGACATGGTCTTGACGATATCAAAACGTTCAGACCGTGCATTAAACTTGTACAGAGCATCCAGTTCCTTGATCATATCAAAGGAGTCATGGAATTCAAAACGTTTTTGAAGCTCTGAACTCATGCAAGACAGCATGAGGCACTGCACTAAGTTGAAGTCATCATCCTTAGTGGCCCAGACATTTTGTATATCTGCCGCGGCTGTTGCCGCCGGCTTAGGTGGAAGAGGTCCGTCAAGCACGTACACTTTCTTAGCACTCCTGAGGACAATCCTCAGGGTACGGACCCAGTCCGCATAGTTGTTTCCATTCGCAGCTAACTTCTCTTTCTCTAACATCGGGCCTAAGTTGAACGCGCTATTGCGAGCCATTTGATCTACAACGGAAAACACAAGTTCACTTAGACTTTGTTCATAATGATATTTGCACTAGTGAATAAACAATTTTATCCTAAAGTGCGCTCCCACTCAAATCAATATCTCTCAAAATTGATTATGAGTGATACAAGACCCACATTTAATTCAACGCCATTGATGTGGACATCACTGATGACGAGAATTTCAATCGGTAGGCAAACTTGCCGATCACATCTCCATGTGACTCTTGTTCATCTTTCGATGGGTGTGTTCGGAGCTCAGGACGATCCTGCCTGAACGTCAAAGACAACCAAGTGATCTTGCTGCGAGGTCTGACCTCACCCGCCTCATTCCTCTCGATTCGTTCGTACCCATGTGGACATGGCGCACCCCGAAAAGATACGAATTTCAGACGGTGCTACACTTGGGTGAACACTAACTACTTTGATATTTTTGTGAGAGATCACCCTAATAAAAAGCGACTACCGCGCAATCAAGAAGGGTGCATCAAGAGGGATAAACATCTCAGGCAATTCACAATAGCATGATATGGTATAGCCCCTTCTGACGGAGAAGTCAAGTATTTCTTCGTCTTCGGCATTCGCGTCGGTGTTCACCTTCGCGAAGATTGCCACCACCTTGTCGATGCACCAGATAATATTGCTATCTCTATAGCTAATAAAATAAGTGCATTACATAAGGTTGACACGCAGGTCATTAAAGTGCAATCATATGGCTCCAGCCATCATGCCGAATCATGACACGCAGGTCATGTTAATTACATTATATAGTCATCTCATACATAATCAAATTAATATGAGACTTGCTATACCACATCACATGCAAACCATCCTGCAAAACCAAGTTAGACGCCTCTAATCGGTTTATACAAAATTTTATTTTACGTGGCTTCTAAGGTTTTGACTCAAACCGCAGCTACCAACGCTCATCATCAAGTATGATAATTCAAGTTGCTAGATTAACTTTCCAGGGTGTATTAAACACGAGACAGTAAAATCTCGAGCCCCATACTAAACTTCGTCATACGCGTGACCCCGTGCAGATCATATCTGCATTGCCCTTTCGTCTGCGAAACATCCATCTTTCTTTAACTATGGTGGAACCCAAAGAACTGTTAGCACTTCGTTGATCTGTCAATCAGCATACTCAGGAGCAGCATGAAAGGATCGCGGATTGCCAGAACTTTGTGAGATTCCACCATGCCGTCAAGATCAAGACTACGCAAATTCACGGGAAGTAACAGGAACATCGGGTAACATATTTCATCTGCTACCCGCACAAATAATTTTCAGTAATAGATCTCATCTACTACAAAATTATACTATGCAATACCCATACATCTCATGTACTCTAGATCATAACATGCATCTACGCATAGCCTGGCTCTTGATGCCACTGTTGGGGAACGCAACAGAAAACAAAAATTTCCGGTATAGCGAGCACGCCCAGGACCACTATGGAGACTGCATACAAGGTTTGATCTGATCCGTACCGACTCGAAGCGCAGCGGAAGAAGAGTCGGTGGATATCGTTGGTGCAGATCCCCGCAGCTAGGATTTTACAACCTCCCAACCGCGAGGATGTACTCCCTCGTCGGACAGCCCTTCGGGAGGCGGTCGGACAGTCCCTCGGACGATGTCACGGACAGCCCTTCGGGAGGACCTTCGAAACTCGGACGGTCACTCGGACAGCCCTTCAGGAGGACCTTCGAAACTCGGACGGTCACTCGGACAGCCCTTCGGGAGGACCTCTTAAACTAAGACCAAAACTACGATCTCTCTACAGAGTTGCACACATACGGTGTCATCTATCCGGCAGGGCTTCGCCGTCCAGAACTAGTTCCTGCCGGAACCCAGACAGCCTTTCGGCTCTACGAAACTATTTCGCTGGGAGGGAGAGAGAAGCCAGACAAGTCAAATGGCATGTGTATGAGAGAAGGATGAGGTTTGTGGGCAGCCCACTCACCTCTATTTATAGGAAAGCCAAGGGGTAAAGTTAGCATTCACAAATACCAAAAGTACCCCCACTTTATGTCATTTACATAAGGAATAAAGCAAAATAGGGTGCCATGTGGAGCTCGAAGGAGCTCCACCTTGCTTGGCCGGCCACCCCTTGGGGGGCCCCCCATGAGGGGTTTGCTTAGCCCCAAAGCTCTTCTAGAAGCCTTTTGGAAATATCCCAAAAGGTGACTTTCCATAAATATCCCAAAAAGTACTTTCACTATTCACGACGACATTTTTCAGCGGCCGGTCGAACTGAAAATATTTATGTGGGCTTAGAACATTTCCAGTACCCACTAAAATAATTCTCAATGCTATCCGGAACAATTCCGGATTAGTGATTTTCATCTGCGAAAAGCATCCGAAGCGGTTCCGGCAGCTCCGGAACATTTCCGGTTTTTCTTCCGGAAAATTCCCAGAAGTTTCCAGAATGATTCTGGCACCCTCCAAGAATTATCAGGCATGTGACAAAACCAATTTGACTTAATGGTATCCCCTGAAACAACTTTTCAGTTTTACCGAAACTGTTCCGGTGTTCTCTCTGCGGAACTTTTCCGCTGTCCGAAACTTTTTCGGTGTCCGAAACTTTTTCGGTGATTTTCTCTTAGACTCCCTGTCTAGTATTCAGCAGATAGATGACCCTTAAGTGTGTGACCCTATAGGTTCGGTGAAGCATAGACATGACCCGGAACCCCTTCCGATCAATGATCAACATCGGAGCCGTGGACACCCATATTGACCCCTATACCCACACGAATGAATATTCGAGTGAACCTCCAGTTGCCGTGAGCTATTCCTGTTGCTTCGCGATATGTCACAAACACCCGAGGTGAGATTTTCTGCATCCCCGTGGATCAACAACTTGTCCACTATGCAAGTTACCTCGTTACCAGTTTTGTTCTCTTTTCTCGTTTTCGTGTTCCGGCATCCCTGTGATCAAATCACACTGTGTCTGGCCAGACGATGATGGATACCGTAACACCGAGAGGGCCCGAGAATATCTCTCCATCGTCGGAGGAGCAAATCCCAATCTTGAGCTATCAAGTTACTTGCCATACTTTTCCGTGAACCCGTAAGCCGCCGTAATAGCCACCCAGTAACGGATGACGTTTAACAAACCCCAAAGTTCACGAAGCAAGCACGAAGGAACTCGATACTCTCATGGTCTAAGGAATTATGCAAACATTAACTATCTCTGTGTTATTAACCATTAACTTGTGACGAATGAATCTCATAGCATAACAACAATTTGGGTTGATTCAACACAAGTGTTCTACCAACATCGTGCCCTCAAAATTGCCGGCATAGCCATGCCCATGATCAGGAAAATAGGATCATCCTGCAATACTTGAGCCAGTCTTAGAGGCAAGACTAGGAATACAATTTACCGTTTATTATACCACACGTGCACATGAGTTTCCCTCCAAGCCTCGTGGTTATTGTAGACTCGAGAATCATTGCAGTTATAGCATGGATCATAAACTTTCATTACAAACTCGGAGATACAAAATAACTGTTATTACTGCCTCTAGGGCATATCTCCTACAAGCTGTAGCACCCTAGTAGTAGCGCGGGACCAGCTCAGGCCCTGTTTAGTAACAGGAAATAATGTGTGCCCCAGTGACAAAGAGAAAAGAAGGAGAGAACGGGTCATGCTCGCCGCTGAATCGAGAACCGACAGTGCGAAGTGTGCATCTGCATGTGTACTGCTTTGCGGCGCTTAACCACTACAATAAATATGTCAACTTGTGACCTTCTCTTAGTGACCCCAACTGAATTGGTCATAAAATCCATGGCCATTTTGCTAGGAAGTGTTCAAACCCTGAAATTGCCTTACACCAAATGGTCATAAAGCAAACAACAGTGGTCGACGACCTTACTTCTACCTGATTACGACCAATATAAATGGTCATGAGGTTGTGAACGTGGATGCATTGGTACTTAAGGCCACCTCCTTTTTATATGTATACAAAGAATGTACAATGTGTAAAACCAAATATAGACATCAAAACGTATGTACGAAAAGATGTTTTTTGTTGGGAATATATGAAAAGATGTTAATCATGTATTTGAAAAATGTTAAACATATATAAACAATCCATGTGAGCTCACAATCCAATCTTTGTTTCTGGTAATATATTCAGTTTGTGAAGCAACTATATTTGATATTGCTTTATAATTGCTGAAAATTTACCAGGATGTGTGATGGGGATATGTACCTAGGGTAGGGTCATAGGCCTGACCTACCTGCTCTACCCAAGGACACTGCACCAGAAAGCTTAAGGGCTACAAGGAGATCTCCGGCTGAAATCACCAAGGCATACAAGTCACTCGACAATATCCACTCGGAGATTACCTTTTCACTCGACGGGTACCATTCACTCGGAAGAACCGGAAGACAGTCGACCGCAGAAGACCAGAAGCCACCCCAGGGAGGCCAACGGGCAGGCGTTCGTCTGTCTCATTAATAGCGTTTATTATGTACGTTACCAGTAACGTACGTCTTTATAGCCACGATCTGACCCTTGAGTGCCGGACACTTATGAGGGGCAGCGCACTCTATATAAGCCGCCCCTCCCCTCTGGCACGAGGGTTCGCATCCCCTGTAACGACACTTATATTTCACTCGACAAGAGCTCCCGAGCACTGAGACGTAGGGCTTTTACCTCCACGAGAGGGGCCTGAACTCATACATCCGTGTGTACACCCTCGCCGTAGCTAGGACTCTGCCCTCTCCTTACGTACCCCTACCTTCTACTGTCAGGCTCATTCCCACGACAGTTGGCGCCCACCGTGGGGCAAGCGTCTAAGCGACTTCCGGCGAGGTTGCATTTGTTTTCCTTCGTCATGTCTTCCGGCGGTGATTTGTTCCTGGGCCGCGAGATCCGTCTCGGAGTGCTCACCTTCAGCGCCGACGGTTCGGCATGGCTCCAGGAAGCGCCTCTAGATGTTGAGGCGCTCCCAATACGCGGAGCGACGCACTTCTGCGCAGGCTCCTACGGTGTTCTTCTCCTTCAGCTGTCGACTCCGTACGTGTCGGCCCTCCATGCTGTTCGTCGCCGCAAGCGATCCGGTCGTTCACGGCTACAGCGTTGGGTGCGACATACGGCAGCCCGCCAGGCTTCGTCCCCGCTGATTGCGGCCATCGAGCCCGCCGAGTCACTTCTCAGCGTGTTCGACTCGGCGTCAGATCGGTCTGACGTTCCCTCCGAGTGCAAGAGTTGCGATCCTGCGGCTGAAGTTCTTATGGCTGGCTCTCATCAGAGTCTGCTGCCTGGCTTCAACCACGCCAGGCGCGAGATTGGTGGAACGTCGAATGAACGGCAGCGCCGGGATGAGGATGTTCTCCATACTCCCATCGTCGGCACGACTGCTGAGGCCCAGGCCATGGAGGCGACTCGCCTTCGACTCAAAGAGATGCAGAAGGCACTCGACGAGCGTGCTCGACAGCGTCCGCCGCGTCCCAATCGACATCAGCGACAGTTGTTTCTGAGTGGGTCTCGGAATAACGTCGAGGTATTCCGTACTCCAGTGTTGAATGTTGCAGCTGCTGCTAGGATTGCAGATTCTATACAGCCGTCATGATCGGAAGCTGGTAGAGGTTTGCAACAGATCAGAACGTTGCTCGAGGCAGCGCAGCAGCAGAATGCGGCTGTTTCTCAGTCGCAGAACAGGTTACATAGCAATTCACCCAGGGCGAAAACAGTTCAGTCGGCCCACAGCCCTAGGTCACCCCTGCGCCACAGAGGCGGAGACTTCCGTGAAGATCAGTACAGAGATCAGGGGCGAGATCAGTTTGCTCCCCGTTATCACCACGATGACCGCTGTCGAGTGTTTTCTCCTCCGCGGAGTGGTTCATATGTGCCCCGGCACAATGATGATAAGCGCCCGTTCGGTGATGAGCGGAATCCTGGATTTGACGCAAGGGATGTCCTCGCTCAAAGACGGGTCGACAGAGGCAGAGCCCACAGAGATGATTATAACGGAGACTGTCCGAGTGGAAGTGGAGCTGTTGTGACTGGTCCCGAGTGTTTTAGCAGAACCATTCGCTCTGCAGAGATTCCCCCTAACTTCAGGTTGGCGGATGGAATTAGCAAGTTTTCTGGCGAGACGAAGCCCGAGACATGGTTAGATGATTACCGAGTGGCCGTGCAGATTGGTGGAGGAAACGACAACATAGCCATGAAGCATTTGTCCCTGATGTTGGATGGTTCGGCCAGAGCTTGGTTGAATCGTTTGGCTCCCTCTAGTATCTATTGCTGGGAGGATTTGGCCCGAGTGTTCATCAGAACCTTCGAGGGCACCTGCAAACGTCCGGCTGGTTTGATTGATTTGCAGCACTGTGTTTAGAAACCCAATGAGACCTTGCGAGACTACATTCAGCGCTGGTCCACCCTGCATCACACGGTGGAGAATGTTTCCGAACATCAGGCTGTTTGCGCCTTCAAGGCCGGTGTTAGATACAGAGAGCTCTATCTGAAGTTTGGTCGCACTGGTGATATTTCTCTGAGCAAGATGATGGAGATTGCCACTCGGTACGCCAATGGTGAAGAAGAGGACCGCCTCCGAAGCGGTAAAGGAAAAGCAGTCGACAATGATGCAGGCGGAAATTCCAATCGGAAGCAGAAGCGCAAGGCTGATCCCCCTGCTCAGGCAGAAGCGGCCACTCTGGCGGCACAGGCCAAAAATAAAGGAAAGTCCAAAGCTAAGTTCACCCCCAAGAAGTCAAAGAATCAATCGGGTACAGATGTTATGGATTTACCGTGTGCAATCCACACGAGGAAAGATGAAGAGGGCAATTTAATATTGCCAAAGCATACCACTCGACAGTGCTGTTTGCTGATCCAACAGTTCAAAGAGAGTCAGTCGAGTGAAAAAGACCCCGAAAAGGGAGATGAAGAAGATAAAGAAGAGTTTCCTGAGATCAATGCCACTCTGTTGATTTTTGCTGATGTTGAGAGCAAGAGTCGACTGAAAGTTATCAACAGGGAGGTTAACATGGCGGTTCCCTCTACCCCCACATATCTCAAGTGGTCTCAGACTGCTATCACGTTTGATCAGTCAGATCACCCGGCGCATATCGCTACCCCTGGGCGGCAAGCGCTGGTGGTGGACCCAGTTGTGGGGGGCACTCGACTCCGCAAGGTTTTGATGGACGGTGGGAGCGGTCTGAACATCCTATATGCAGATACCCTCAAGGGGATGGGCATTCCGATGTCCCGACTCAGTGAAAGCAACATGCAGTTCCATGGCGTCATCCCTGGCAAAAAGGCCCGTTCACTCGGTCAAATAGCGTTGGATGTTGTGTTTGGTGACGATAAGCATTTTCGCAAGGAAAAATTGACATTTGAAGTGGTGGACTTCCAGAGCGCATACCACGCCATCCTTGGTCGTCCGGCTTATGCCCGTTTCATGGCCCGTCCATGTTACGTGTATCTCAAGCTGAAGATGCCCAGACCCAAGGGTGTGATCACAGTCACTGGTAATCGACAGAGGGCTGAGGAGTGCCTTCAGTAGGGCTCCAAGATCGCCGACCATCAGATGGCTATGGTTGAATTGGAAGAATACAAGAAAAACGCTGATCCTTCCGACCTGTTGCGCGCTAAGAAGCCCGCTTCTGAGTCAGCTTTTCAGTCGGTAGGAGAAGTGAAGAAAGTGAACATTCACCCGACAGATCCAACTGCCGCCCCGACCAACATCTCGACGACACTCGACAGCAAATAGGAAGCCGAGCTCATCTAGTTCCTCCGTGAGAACTAGGACATCTTTGCATGGAAGCCTGCTGACATGCCTGGTGTACCCAGAGAACTGGCTGAGCACCGATTGAGAGTTGACCCGAAGGCCAAGCCTGTGAAGGAGCATTTGCGTCGGTCAGCAACGGAGAAGCGAAAAGCAATCGGCAAGGAGGTGGCTCGTCTTTTGGCGGCTAAGTTCATACGTGAGATTTACCACTCCGAGTGGTTATTGAACGTCGTTATGGTCCCTAAGAAGGACAAGTCACTCCGCATGTGTATTGATTTCAAACATATCAATCGGGTCTGCCCGAAAGATCATTTTCCACTCCCCCGCATTGATCAGATTGTCGACTCAACTGCGGGGTGTGAGCGTCTATCTTTTCTGGATGCTTACTCTGGCTACCATCAGATCCGTCTGTTTGGTCCGGATGAAATAAAGACAGCCTTCATCACCCCTTTCGGGTGTTTCTGTTATATCACCATGCCTTTTGGTTTGAAGAACGCTGGCGCTACTTTCATGCGCATGATTCAAAAATGTTTACTCGATCAGATCCCTCGGAATGTTGAAACGTACATGGATGACATTGTCGTCAAGTCTCGCAAAGGTTCCGACCTGTTGTCTGACTTAGCTGAAACATTCGCCAATCTGAGGAGATATGACATCAAGCTAAATCCGACTAAGTGCACTTTCGGTGTTCCTGGCGGCAAATTACTCGGTTTTCTCGTTTCCGAAAAGGGAATCGACGTTAATCCTGAAAAGATCGGTGCCATCACCAGAATGAAAAGCCCTGAGCGTGTGCACGATGTCCAGAAGCTCACAGGTTGCTTGGCAGCATTGAGTCGATTCATTTCTCGTCTCGGCGAAAAGGCATTGCCTTTATACCGACTGATGAAGAAGTCTGATACATTCGAGTGGACTCCAGAAGCTGAAGCAGCGTTTGTCGAGCTCAAAGCTCTGCTTTCCACCCAGCCGGTGCTTGCTACTCCGCACAGTAAAGAGCCATTGCTATTGTACATAGCGGCTACTAATCAGGTCGTCAGTACAGTTCTCACTGTCGAGAGGGAAGAGGAAGGTAAAGCTTACAAAGTCCAGCGTCCTGTTTATTACATCTCTGAAGTGTTGACTCCTTCAAAGCAAAGATATCCACATTACCAGAAGCTCGTGTACGGTATATATCTGTCAGCTAAGAAGGTGGCACATTATTTTCAAGATCACTCAATTTCAGTCGTCAGTGATGCTCCATTGTCTGAAATTCTCCACAATCGAGATGCGTCTGGTCGAGTGGCCAAATGGGCTATTGAGCTCCTCTATTTTGACATCAAGTTTGAAGCAAAGAAAGCAATCAAGTCTCAAGCCCTCGCTGATTTCCTGGCCGAGTGGACTGAACAGCAGCAGCCGATCCAAGTTTACTCGGCACACTGGACCATGTTCTTTGATGGCTCGAAGATGCTGAATGGGTCTGGTGCTGGCGTAGTACTGGTGTCCCCAAAAGGCGACAAACTCAGTTACGTCTTGCAGATTCACTTTGATTCCTCCAACAATGAAGCTGAATATGAAGCACTCTTGTATGGGTTGCGTATGGCCATTTCACTCGGCGTCCGGCGCCTGATGGTATATGGCGACTCTGATTTGGTGGTCAATCAAGTGATGAAAGAGTGGGATGTCAGGAACCCCGCTATGACTAGATACTGCAATGCAGTAAGGAAACTCGAGAAGAAATTCGAAGGTTTGGAACTCCATCATGTTCCCCGAGTGAAGAATCAAGCAGCTGATGAGCTGGCAAAGATTGGATCCACTCGGAAGCCTGTCCCCACCAATGTATTTCTCGAGCACCTTCATTCTCCTTCGGTGCAGGAAGATCCCTTCACTGAGGAGCCCCCGTAGGCAAAAAGCGCCTCTGATCCGACCGAAGTCGATGTCCCAGCTGTCATTGATTTGGTCATGGAGATTTTAGTGATCACGCCCGACTGGACTGTACCCTATATTGCGTACATTCTTAGGAGAGAACTCCCAGATGATGAAGATGAAGCTCGACAGATAGTCCATAGATCCAAAGCTTTTACTGTTATGGATGGACAACTCTACAGAAAAAGTGTGACTGGCGTGACTCAGTGGTGTATTTCTCCTGAAGAAGGTCGGCTGATTTTGGAGGAGATTCACTCGGGAACTTGTGGTCATCATGCGTCCTCTAGGACGATTGTTGCCAAAGCTTACCGAGCGGGTTTCTTCTGGCCACGCGCCAATGAGATGGCTAAAGATATAGTCGATCACTGCGAAGGATGCCAGTTCTATTCGAACCTGTCACACAAACCTGCGTCTGCCTTGAAGACTATTCCACTCGTCTGGCCGTTTGCTGTATGGGGCTTGGATATGGTTGGACCCCTTAGAACAGGCCAGACTGGATTCACTCACTTACTGGTTGCAGTCGACAAGTTCACTAAGTGGATTGAAGCTAAACCCATCAAGAAGCTGAACGCCCGCACTGCTATCAAATTCATGAAAGAGATAACATTCCGGTATGGAGTCCCCCACAGTATCATTACAGACAACGGCTCTAATTTTGACTCGGAAGAGTTCAGATACTTTTGCTCCTCTCAAGGCACTCGGGTGGACTACGCGTCCGTTGCACACCCCCAGTCTAACGGTCAAGCTGAGCGAGGGAACGGCCTTATCCTCCAAGGACTAAAGCCTCGGCTCATGCGAGATCTTGATCATGCTGCTGAAGCTTGGGTCACTGAATTGCCGTCTGTTCTGTGGGGCTTGAGGACGACTCCAAACCGGTCGACTGGGCGCACTCCTTTCTTCCTTGTGTATGGAGCTGAAGCCGTTTTGCCAAGTGACGTCCTTCACAATTCTCCCCGAGTGGATCTTTACTCTGAAGACGAAGCTAAGCAAGCTAGACAAGATGGGGTGGATCTCCTAGAGGAAGAACGAGAGATGGCCCTGATTCGGTCGACTGTATATCAACAAGACCTTCGCCGCTTCCATGCGAGACACGTCAAGAGCCGTTCATTCCACGAAGGTGATCTGGTGCTCCGACTGGATCAGCAGCGACCCCACAAGTTGGCCCCAGTGTGGGAAGGCCCATACGTCATCACCAAGGTGCTGAACAACGGAGCGTACCATCTTTTCAATTTGAAGAAGAATATTGATGAGCCACGCGCCTGGAACGCGGATTTGCTTCAACGCTTTTATACTTGATGACTGAGTTATTTTGATGTAATAAGAGTGCTCCAGACGATGTCGCTTGTTAAGTTATGACTTCCGCAGTCTATTGTCGATTCCGATCGCACAATTTCGCATTCAAAAACTTCTCCGAGTGAAGAGCAACCCTCTTGCTCTGGGGCTTAGCTGCGAACCCGTTTCGCCTAAGTTAAAAACTCTTCCGAGTGTATAACATTCAATACACTCGGAGACTTAGCCGCGAACCAGTCTTCGCCTAAGTTCAGAAAACTTCTCCGAGTGAAGAGCAACCCTCTTGCTCGGGGGCTTAGCTGCGAACCCGTTTCGCCTAAGTTAAAAACTCTTCCGAGTGTATAACATTCAATACACTCGGAGACTTAGCCGCGAACCAGTCTTCGCCTAAGTTCAGAAAACTTCTCCGAGTGAAGAGCAACCCTCTTGCTCGGGGGCTTAGCTGCGAACCCGTTTCGCCTAAGTTAAAAACCCTTCCGAGTGTATAACATTCAATACACTCGGAGACTTAGCCGCGAACCAGTCTTCGCCTAAGTTCAGAAAACTTCTCCGAGTGAAGAGCAACCCTCTTGCTCGGGGGCTTAGCTGCGAACCCGTTTCGCCTAAGTTAAAAACCCTTCCGAGTGTATAACATTCAATACACTCGGAGACTTAGCCGCGAACCAGTCTTCGCCTAAGTTCAGAAAACTTCTCCGAGTGAAGAGCAACCCTCTTGCTCGGGGGCTTAGCTGCGAACCCGTTTCGCCTAAGTTAAAAACTCTTCCGAGTGTATAACATTCATTACACTCGGAGACTTAGCCGCGAACCAGTCTTCGCCTAAGTTCAGAAAACTTCTCCGAGTGAAGAGCAACCCTCTTGCTCGGGGGCTTAGCTGCGAACCCATTTCGCCTAAGTTAAAAACTCTTCCGAGTGTATAACATTCAATACTCTCGGGTACTTAGCCGCGAACCAGTCTTCGCTGAAGTTCAGAAAACTTCTCCGAGTGAAGAGCAACCCTCTTGCTCGGGGGCTTAGCTGCGAACCCGGTTCGCCTAAGTTAAAAACCCTTCCGAGTGTATAACATTCAATACACTCGGAGACTTAGCCGCGAACCAGTCTTCGCTTAAGTTCAGAAAACTTCTCCGAGTGAAGAGCAACCCTCTTGCTCGGGGGCTTAGCTGCGAACCAGTCTTCGCCTAAGTTCAAAACTTTTCCGAGTAGAGCAATTCTCTCACTCGGGGACTTAGCTGTGAACCAGTTTTCACCTGAGTTGAAAAATCCTTCCGAGTGTATGGTATTCCTTACACTCGGAAACTTAGCTGCGAACCAGTCTTCGCCTAAGCAAAATGTCGGAAAGCAAAATGCGAGTAAGACTAGAATCTCTAGCGCAGCAAAAACTTGTTCGCGCAAAGGGAAGTTCTCAGGCTTGAGGCCTGAACGAAGTTTAAACGGTTACACCATCACTCGGCATACCGAGGCAAATAAAGTTTTTACTGAAAACAAAGTACTTGTTCAAGCTCCAGTAGGGCTTGAGGGCTCGACAAAGGTGTCCAGGTCAATTCCGTCGGCGATCCGAGTGGCTGCTTCGATGAAAGTCTCCATGAAATCTTCAAACTGAAGTTTCTTTGTGTTGATCACTCGGAGGGCCTTCAGTTTGTCCTCCCTGGCCTCCTTGCAATGAACCCTGACGAGTGAAAGTGCCACATCAGCACCACAACGAGCAGCGGATTTCTTCCACGCCTGCACTCGACTGGGAATTTCGTTGAGGCGAGTCATCATAGACTCGAGGTCAGTCTGGAGAGAATCTTCAGGCCACAACTCCTTGTTGACCTTCTCGAACACAGCCTTCAGCCGAGTGACATATCCTTGGACACTCTTAAGACGAGCTTCAAGTCGAAACATGTCCATGGCCACGGCGTCTCCGACGAGTGACTTCGTGGGGTCCAGATTGGGCTCGATCTCTTTAGTTTCCTTCTCAAAGTCTTGACAGAATTCTGCATGAAGAGAAAGGGAAAGGGTGATCACAATGTCGTTCCGAAGAAATTCATTCGACAGAAGAAAGTTACCTTCAAGCATGCTGAACGTTTTCTTCGCGAAGTCTCCTAAGTGTTTCTCCAGAGAACTCTTTCCCTTGGTCTGCACTTCAAGTTTTTTGATCCAGTCGGATCGTTCCTGCTTGAGTTTGGCGTTCTCTTCTTCCAGTTTACTGGCTGCAGCAAGTTTCTTCTCAGCAGCTTCAGTTTTCTCCTTCACTTCCTTCTGAGCATCAGCAAGTGATTTGTCCTTGTCCTCGAGCGCCTTCTTCATGGTATCTAAAGAAATAACATTGTTGAGTCGCGCTCGGAGACGACGGTTCTCATCACGTACGTCTGTTCGAGTGGATTCACTCGGTTCAAAGGACGGAAGATGAAAGTGATAATGCAATTGGTTGACAAGGATTACCTCCCAAAGTCTTCAATTCGGTCTGTGCACGGTCCAGGTTGTTGTTCGTCAGCTCCAGATCCAGCAGAAGTCGATTCTTTTCCTTCTCCAGCTCGACGTACTTGGTCCCGAGCCCACAGGCTTTCTGAAATTAGCAAAGAAGGGGTTCAGTCGACATGGATATTTCTCTACTCCCGAGTGGAAAAGTACAAGTGCAGTCGACTGAAAGGCGGCCCGCCGGCCCACCCCACAACCCTATACAGCGTCATATCATGGTTGATGGAAATGATGTCCATGAAACCTGCAGAATGGTTCTTAAGACTACTGCCCATCGTCAACGATCGACAGTAGTCTCGGGGACTACACCCAGTGGGTGCACTCAGCGTGCCCCCACTGGATACAAAAACACTCGACCAGGTCTGGCCTGTCAGAGTATAAAAGAAGAAAGCAAGCAAGCGAACATTGTTTCTATCAGACCCCCGCCGATGCACGCACTCGACGGCGGTCTCGGGGACTACACCCAGTGGGTGCACTCAGCGTGCCCCCACTGGACCAGAGACTACTTGATCTACTTGCGAAGAAAACACCCAGTGGGTGTAAAATCAAGACGGACAGGAATTCAATTGGAAATGAACTTACAATAGCACTTACTCGGACGTTGGCTTGAAGCGCTGAGCTGGCATCATAGGCTAACTTGCTGGCTTCGTACGCCTCCTTTGTTCGCAGCATCATCTGCCCAGCCTGAATCATGGCTTCCTTGGCAGCTCCAGTTTGGTCCTCCGAGACGTGATACAAAGGGTATGTGGGCGTCGAATGAGTTGGTGCTGTAACTGAGGCAGCATGAGGTGCTTCAGATTGTCCAGTAGGTGCTGAAGCCACCAGAATTGAAGTGGCTGGCGGAGCACTCGACAGCGGGGCCACAAGGGCTGGAGGTGTCGCAGCAGTCGACCCACGGGGCGTCTGTCCTGACGATGTTCTCCGAGTGCGTACGCGTGAAGCCCCCAGAGGCACAACTTCATCCTGCGTTCCTCGCTGCAGCTCCTCGTCGTCTTCCAGTTCGATGACCTCGTCAGCTATCAATCGGCAATTTTAATCAAGTCACTCGACGATTATTCTTCAAAAAACAGAGTAGAGTGTGGGTTTGTTATACCTCGTTGGGAGGTGGCCGCATCAGGACTGTCCACTTCCATATGGTCCCCATCATTTCGCTGGGGCGACGTCACGGAGGTAGCAGCTCTGGCGGATAAACTCCACTCGGTTAGCAGAGACATGAAGTGCCACAATCACAATTGCGGGAAAATAAACACTCACGTTGAGGCAACAGGCACAGCAATCTTGATATGAGGCAGGGCCTTCCGAGGCTTTGGCGCGTCCGGCTTGAGTTGTTTCGCAGCTTTTTCAGTCGACCCCGATGTTGCGGCACGGTCACGCTTTGGGTTCCTTGTGCTCGACACCACAGTTTTGCTCGGGGCAACCTCTGGGTCTTCCTGCTGCTTGGTGCGACGCCCGGTGTGCAGAGGGACCTGAGCTTCCACCTCGCCTTCCTCCAGGTCGTCATCGCTGCTCTCGCTGTCTTCGGCGTAATCGCCGTCTGCGCTGCCATCTACGCTCCCTTCTTCTTCGTCAGGCTGTTCTCCGTTTCGCATGGGCGAGTACATGTTTGTAAATTCCTGCAAGATACAAGTTTCAAAGTCAGTCGACTGAACATCCAGTTACTCGACAAATATTAAAACAATCGGCAGAGGTATAACTCACCAGGTTCTTTGGTGGGTTCAAAGCAGAAAAGGGCGGAATTCGCTTGGCTCCCTCGGGATTATCACAGGCTCCGGTGATGCTCCTGAGCCACTGAGAAACGGTCTCGTCGGAAACTTCTTCAGGATGAGTCCGAGTGGTATCCTCAGGGCCCGAGTAATGCCACATGGTGTGATCCCGGGCTTGGAGAGGCTGGATCCGTCGACTGAGAAACGTTTCAAGAAGATCCAAGCCAGTCACTCCGCCGCGGATCAGATCAGATACAGCGTTCACTAGGATCCCTACTTGGATTTTCTCTACTTTTGTCACGTACAGTGGTTTGGGGGTGGTAGGTCGATCCAAGGTGAAAGGAGGAAGTCCAGTCGACATATTTGGTGATGCAACATCCTTGCAATAGAACCATGTCGACTGCCAACCCCGGACAGAGTCAGGAAAGGTCATAGAGGGGAATGCACTCCTACCTCTCTTTTGGATCCCTAAGCCACCACACAGTTGGATTACGTGGGTTTTGCTATCACTGGGATTGGCTTTCTTGACGGATTGGGATCTAACGGAGAATATGTGTTTAAACAAACCCCAATGCGGAGAACAGCCCAAGAAGCATTCGCACAGGGTTATAAAACAGGAAAGATAGGCAATTGCATTCGGAGGGAAATGGTGGAGCTGCGCCCCGAAATAGTTCAGGAAACTACGGATGAATGGGTGGGGTGGCATGGAGAAACCTCGTTCGATGTGGGTGAGAAGCAGAACTCGCTCGCCGTCGCGTGGCTCTGGCTCGGTTTCCCCCTTCGGCAATCTCCAGGACTCCGCAGCTATCAACCCGTCGTCGACGAGATTTTGCACATCCTCCGCCGTGACCGTCGATTGGAGGAAATCCCCCTGGATCCACCCCGGCGGCACCGTCGACCGGGCGCCCGACGGCTTCTTCTCCTTGGCTCCTCCCTTCTTGGCGCGCTCGAGCTTCTCCGTCTTGCCCTTCGTCATGGCGGCGGCGGCCGTTGGATTGGAGCTGAGCAGAGGAGGAGGAGGAGAAGAGCAGATTTGGGGGAAGAATACTGTACCAGCACCGGCGTCGTCGCCCCTTATATCCGCCCGTGTGGGTCACTGACCTGCGGGCCCGCCAGATCTCTGAGTATCCCGAATTCTGAGGAGGCGCACCGCGTGGCGATTTTGGCGGCGCGGTAATCGAGGTGTCGCGTCCCCAATTGCCTTTGCGGTTGCGTCATCTCCGCTCGGCGCGTGTTTGTCCAATTTTCAAATCCCGTAAAATCCGGACCCAACGGAGCGAACCGTCACATCAGAAGACTCTGCAGACCCCTCGAACCTGATTTCGAGCTCAGTTTCTCTCGGACCTGATTTCGAGCTCGGTTTCACTCGGATATACTTCAAGACAGAATCGATCAGGGTGAACGATAAAGGTTCCAATCGACGCAGATTTCTAAGAAGCCTCAAAATGCACTCGGAATTTTTGTGTCTTGTCAGAACTCATATTGACACCTTTTACACTCGAACCCCGATCCATTCGGGGGCTAATGATGGGGATATGTACCTAGGGTAGGGTCATAGGCCTGACCTACCTGCTCTACCCAAGGACACTGCCCCAGAAAGCTTAAGGGCTGAAAGGAGATCTCCGACTGAAATCACCAAGGCATACAAGTCACTCGACAATATCCACTCGGAGATTACCTTTTCACTCGACGGGTACCATTCACTCGGAAGAACCGGAAGACAGTCGACCGCAGAAGACCAGAAGCCACCCCAGGGAGGCCAACGGGCAGGCGTTCGTCTGTCTCATTAATAGCGTTTATTACGTACGTTACCAGTAACGTACGTCTTTATAGCCACGATCTGACCCTTGAGTGCCGGACACTTATGAGGGACACGAGGGTTCGCATCCCCTGTAACGACACTTATATTTCACTCGACAAGAGCTCCCGAGCACTGAGACGTAGGGCTTTTACCTCCACGAGAGGGGCCTGAACTCATACATCCGTGTGTACACCCTCGCCGTAGCTAGGACTCTGCCTTCTCCTTACGTACCCCTACCTTCTACTGTCAGGCTCATTCCCACGACAATGTGACCCTGCCCATAGAACCTCCCTCCACCAAATTTTAGCTCATTTAATTTATCCAATTTCCCTCAATATTTTTCCTATTTTTCTGTTCAGTAGAGAGCATTGTGAAAGAAGTACCATTTTTATTTATTCAAATAGTATGAAATTTTTAGAGTGCATTCATATGCCCAAATTATCATCCACCTCCAAATTGCAGCTCAATCCAATCATCTATGTGAGCCCAGCATCAATTTTTATTTTTTATCCAGATTGACACATTGCAAAGCAAGTGCTATCTAGACCCCTCCAATTTCCCTCAAACTTTTTGGGCTCTCTTCCATATTCAAATCATTGCCACATACCAATATTCAGCTCCGTTTGCCTAGTAAATCTTCATCAGCAAATTTCCAAAGTTTCTATCCAGAGAGAAGCTTTGTGAAGAAAGTACTGGCTAGGATTATCTAAATGATTTGAGATTTTTCCAAATGTTTCAGATACTCAAATAAGCACTCTGCACAAAATTTGAGATTTATCCAGCAATCCATGTGAGCTCATCATCCAATCTTTTATTCTGGTCATATTTTCAGTTTGTGAACCAACTATATTTTATATTGCTTAATTATTTCTGAGACTTTACCAGGGCATGTTTATACCTATATAACTTTCCTCCACCAAATTTGAGCTCATTTCATTTAGCCAAATTCTCTCAATAATTTTCCCAAGTTTCTATCTAGAGAAGAGCATTGTGAAGGAAGTACCACTTTGGAATGTCCAAATGGTATCAAATTTTTACAGTGCCTTCCTATGCCCAAATTACTATCCTCCACCAAATTGTAGCTCAATCCATTAAATCATTTGAGCTCACCATCCAATCTTTGTTTCTGGTAATATTTTTAATTTGTGAAGAAACTATATTTTATATTGCTTTATAATTGCTAAACATTTACCAGGACATGACCCTTCCCATAGAACCTCCCTACACAAAATTTTATCTGATTTTAATGTAGCCAATTTTCCTCAATATTTTTCCTAATTTTCTGTTCAGTGGAGAGCATTGTGAAGGCAGTACCATTTATATTTATCCAAATGGTATGAAATTTGTACAGTTCCTTCATATGCCCAGATTACCATCCTCCTCCAAATTGCAGCTCAATCCAATCATCTATGTGGGCCCAGCATCAATTTCTATTTTTTGTCCAGAGAAGAGCATTGTGAAGGAAGTACCACTTTCGCATGTACAAATGGTATAAAATTTTATAGTGCCTTACTATGCCCAAATTACTATCCTCCACCAAATTGCAGCTCAATCCATTTATTAATTTGAGACCAGATTCAACATTCATATATCTGTCCACTGTGGTATTTTGTAAAGCAAGTGCCACTTAGGCTCCTCCATTTGAGCTGAAAATTTGCCAAGACAGTCTCCTTAGTAGATGATCATCCTCAGCCAAAGCCCAGGCCCATTGGCCATGTTCATTTCCCCCACCGCTAATCAAAACCTTGGCTGCTAATTCATGTTTGAGCTTAGTTTAGTCTCCTCGTGAGATTCTTTTGTTGTATTCTTCTTCCTAGCACCTACCGGGGGAGTGCCCAATCCATCAGACATGCCTAGGCCGCCCAGAACGCGTGGCAACGCTAAGGTCACGCGGTGACCACGCGGCTGGCATGCCAGTTTGCGCGCTCTGGAGTTGGGGCCATCGTCCACCGTCCAAACCTCGATGTCTCGCCACCAAACCATGTATCTCTGATTAAATAGATACTTATGTACCTAGAAATTATTTTTGGAAAAAATCATGAGCAAACTATAAGGCAGCTGCAGTTCAAATTTGACCCGGTTCCTACTGAATCGAGGGAAATTTGTCTTTTTCACGAGAGGTGGCTCAAAGCTTTTGACACCTAACCATTTAGTCAATTGTACATTAAATATAACCTAATATTTTACAAAAATGATTCGGTCTAATTTTGCAACAAATATATGGTAGGTCCTTCACAAAAAAACTCATTTTGGGCACTCGAAAAATGGAAAATGAATTTTCCGTCCAAAGAAAATGAAAACTTCCTTAGGCAACATTGTTTGCCATTCCAAGATTCACCTTTGTGCACAATATGAGATCAATTGAACAAACTATGTCGTCAATGTGGCCATAAGATTGATCATTTGGCTTGAAAGCCATAAATCTTCACACATGATAGCTCATTTCTGAGAACACTTTTTAAAACTAATTGCCGTATTACAAGTTTATTATTTTTCCTGGTAACTTGGTCACATATAATGACACAATGCGAAGGTTTTTCAATTTTTTGATTTTTTTTTGAATTTTTCATGCCCATTTCAAAATGCGGTCAAAACGGCGCGCATGACCGTTCCTAGCTAGTGGTTGAATCTTGGAAATTTTTTGGTGTTTATCTAATGAAATATATATATATATTTACCTAGAAATTATTTTTTGAAAAAATCACGAGCAAACTATGAGGCAGATGTAGTTCAAACTTGACCCGCTTCCAACTGAATGGACGAAAATTTGTCTTTTTCATGAGAGGTGGATCAAAATCTTTTGACACCCAACCATTTGGTCAATTGTACATTAAATATGGCCTAGTATTTTATAAAATTGATTTGGTCCAATTTTTCAACAAATATATGGTAGGTCCTTCACAAAAAAAAACTCATTTTGGACACTCGAAAAATGATTTTTCCTTCCAAAGAAAATGAAAACTCCCTTTAGCAACATTGTTTGCCATTCCAATATGCACCCATATGCACACTATTAGATCATTTTAACAAACTATGCCATGAATGTGGCCATAAGATTGATCATTTGGCTTGAAAGCCATGAATCTTCACACATGATAGCTCATTTCTGAGAACACTTTTTTAAATAATTGATGTATTACAAGTTTATTATTTTTCCTGGTAAGTTGCTCACATATAATGACACAATGCAAAGGTTTTCCATTTTTTGATTTTTTTTTTGGAAATTTTCATGCCCATTTCAAAATGCGGTCAAAACAGCGGGCATTACCGTTCCTAGCTAGTGATTGAATCTTGAAAAAAAATTGTGTTTCTCTGATTAAATATATACTTTTGTACCTAGAAATGATTTTTTCAAAAAATCACGAGCAAACTATGAGGCAGATGTAGTTCAAACTTGACCCGCTTCCACCTGAATCGACGGGAATTTGTCTTTTTCATGAGAGGTGGATCAAAATATTTTGACACCCAACCATTTGGTCAATTGTACATTAAATATGGCCTAGTATTTTATAAAATTGATTTGGTCCAATTTTGCAACAAATATATGGTAGGTCATTCACAAAAAAAACTCATTTTGGACACTCGAAAAATGAAAAATGAATTTTCCTTCCAAAGAAAATGAAAACTCCCTTTAGCAACATTGTTTGCCATTCCAATATGCACCCATATGCACAATATTAGATCATTTTAACAAACTATGCCATGAATGTGGCCATAAGATTGATCATTTGGCTTGAAAGCCATGAATCTTCACACATGATAGCTCACTTGTGAGAACACTTTTTTTAAATAATTGATGTATTACAAGTTTATTATTTTTCCTAGTAAGTTGCTCACATATAATGACACAATGCGAAGGTTTTCCATTTTTTTGATTTTTTTTAATTTTTCATGCCCATTTCAAAATGCGGTCAAAACAGCGGGCATTACCGTTCCTAGCTAGTGATTGAATCTTGGAAAACTTTTGGTGTTTATCTGATTAAATATATACTTTTGTACCTAGAAATGATTTTAAAAAAAAATCACGAGCAAACTATGAGGCAGATGTAGTTCAAACTTGACCCGCTTCCAGCTGAATCGGCGGAAATTTGTCTTTTTCATGAGAGGTGGATCAAAGCTTTTGACACCCAACCATTTGGTCAATTGTACATTAAATATGACATAATATTTTAGAAAATTGATTCGGTCTAATTTTGCAACAAATACATGGTATGTCCTTCATAAAAAAACTCATTTTGAACACTCGAAAAATGAAAAATGAAATTTTCAAGCAAAAAACTGAAAACTCCATTTGAAAATATCGTTTGCCATTCGAATATGCACCCGCGTGTATGATAAGAGATCGTTTTATTGATTTTTTTCATCTGAAAATATAGAAGAAAAACATTAGGAAAAACATAATTGCATATGCTTTATTCTTATTGGTGGAATTAGTGGTGACGCGGATCGCTGACATGGCATCTATCCATCCATCCATCTCTCCATTCCACGTCCATCCATCCATCTATCTACAGAAAAGAAGAAAAAAACAAAATGAAAAAAGATCCCACCCAACCCCTCGCTCACTCTCTCCCTCATGAACCCCTCTCTGTCCCGCTCCCTCTCCCTCTCCCTCTCCCCCTCGCCGCCACCCACATCGGCCAGTTCCGGCGAGCTCCGGCGGCCCGCAACACGCCCCAGACCTCCCCTAGGTCCGTGCCTCCTTCCCCTCCTGCTAGAATTGGCGCTCAAGCCGTCCACCATCCCGCGTGGCTAGCTAGGGTTTCAGCCGCCACCCCTAATCTGGTCCAGATCCGCCTATTCGGCGACGGCAAGGCCAGCGGGCGCCGGCACAGGCGGGCGACGGATCAAGGCCAAAGCTAGTGACCCATCGAGCGATTCCCAGGAGAGGAGGCGGAGACGGCCAAGGGCGAGGGTCCGGCGATCGGCATCGACCTCGAGATGACCTACTCCTGCATCCGCGTGTGGTAGCATGACCGGGTCAAGATCATCGCCAACGACCAAGGACAACCGCACCGCGCCCTCCTAAGTCACCTTCACCGACACCGAGCGCCTCATCGGCGACGCCGCCAAGAACCAGGTCGCCATGAACCCCACCAACACCGTCTTCGGTACGTGCCCCCCGTCCATCTCTCCCTTCCCCCCGCCTGCCCCCGCCATGTGTCATGCGTCGTCTGTTAGATCTTCACGCGGTTCTGTGCCGGTGCACTTCTGTCTTCTGAATCTGTGCTAGTGCTTGCGCTCCTTGTTCTGTTCATGTACACAACAATATGATTTGTTCTGAATGATCAGATGTGGCTGGCTGTTGTCGACTCCGTCATGATGTCTCTTGTTTGCGAGATTTATTACAGATTTTGTTGTTGGTTCATATCTCGTACATGTCTATTCTCTGTTGTTTGGCATGGTGAAGTCCCCTGTTTTTGAGATTTGTTGTTTGTCAGATTCTCAAATTAGATCTTTAGGAATGGATGGCTTGATTAAGTTGGGATGCAACTTTAAGATTGAAAATATGCTGTAGATTGGGCCTTATTTAAACTGAACATGAGAATTCTACTATGTGATTATATCAACGCACTACCGTGCTATTAGAATTATGCTGATTGAATAATTTCTCAAATTGAACATTATTAGGTCCCTAAATTATACAGAAGAAACAAGGACTTGAATTTATGCTAGTACTAGGGAGTTTTGGAATAACATTGTTTGGATTTCCTGATATGATTTGATCGATGTACTAGGGATTATTTGGAATTTGATGAGTAGAAGCTAGGAGTACCGCATTGCTCTGTGTCCTTATGCGCGAACCTCAGCTTCTCAGGTCTCCGCCGCGGCCACCTCGCCGGCGCACCGGCCCCGGCAGCAGCCATTGCGCGCGGGCGAGCGACCCCCCCCCCCCCCCCCCCCCCCCCCCCGAAGGACGCGAGGCGCCGCATCCACCGCGCGCGCGGGGGAGGGAGGAGGACGTCGCGGCGCGGGCGTGCAGCTCCTGCTCACCTACCTCTACCTGCTAATCTACATCTGCCTCTCGTCGCGGGTCATCCTCTTCAAAAAGGTAGTTGTCGATGGCAGTCAATTTGCTCGATCGTACATTCGATTCCGTTGATCTGTTTTCATAGAATTATAAACGGTTGATGTTCGTTTTGTTACCATTCGTTTCAGAGCTATGGAACTGGTGTAGATAAGCTCTGGTTGGTTATTATTCCGACGGTAGCATAAGAATTGGTGTTAAAAGGGGACGTTTTTTCAGCTGAACCATCCCTTCCCCATGTTTGCATAGCCCAGGGCACACACATTACATTACTGACCAAGTAGTTGAGAAGAAGCAGTGCTAGAGACCAAAGCACAAAAGGATGGCAGTGGAGTAGAGTAGAGTAGCCAAGCTAGCTTTTGCCTACTGTCCAAAGTCACAATGGCAAACAATGTCGATTTGAGTAGTACTTGTGCTTTACTTTCTTTCTTTTGCTCCTGCTGCCACTGCCTGGTGCAGAGAGCGCATATACACTACATGCTCAGAAAATCCCTGGTATTTTGTCGGTTCCGTCGCCGCTCAGAAAATCTGTGTGTGCTCAATCCCACTAATGCGGTGGAGTGGAGCAAGTGACGTCACGATGAACTAACATTCGTCCTGTTCACGATTTCGTCCACATAGTAGTATTTTATTTCTCGTCGACAGTTTCAGGTGTAGTGTGGATTAAGTTTACCTCTCTTTCGCAAGTTGACTACCTGTTCGTTCGTGAACCTCGGAGCCTGGGCACCAACGAACATGTGAACAACACTCCAATTTCAGAGACCACTTTATGTCTTAAAAACGTACTACATGCTATATCATGGATCAAACGACCACCATGGCCGGCCACGTTCCTATCTGTACCTCCATGCTGTTATGCCACTCGTTACATACAACTTGTGCTTTGTTGATCGAAAATTGCAGTAATTAACCTGAGCAGACAGATTTCAGGTAAATTTGATGGCTGCATTTGAAGGGGTGCATTGAGATCGGAGGACGGAGACCTGTACATGCGATAGCTGATGATCGTTGCAACTTGATGTTCTCAGATTCTTAATATGCAGGTACAATCTACAACAGCATATTAATAGCTCATAGATATATCTAGGCCATGCGAATGCGCATACTGATTGATCGTGTATTGTAGCAGTTACCGGGGACAAGAACCCAGTTCAGGTTGACACGAAATCCGGTCAGGTCATGCAGAATGAAAACTGCAACAACATGTCAGTGTTTCAAGTGTCAAGGCAATTGAAGGCGATGGAGGTTGGCACTGAGGATGTCAATAAGGAGAACATCCCTGGTATTAAATTGCCGAAACACCTGCTCGCCGAGTCAGCTTTCACGATGAACTCAAACACAAGTAATTACTAATTAACCTGTCATGTAATATATACTAATTGGTGGAACTATGTTCGAGCAGAGTAGGATTGTACAGGGCGGTCCCTTATTGCTCATATTTCTCTATTCCTGTCTCTGGTACAAAGCACAGACATTGGTACTGTGTTTGAGTAGAGTAGGATTGTACAGGCGCAACACCAAACTCTATTCTAAGCAGGGAGGAGTGGGAGCACTTGATGCTGCTGCTTGTGAGGATCTGCAGTTTATTTGTTTCCTGAGATTTGGATGTTTCTACAACCTAGCATGGGTCTCTGTATATCAATTCTAAGAATTTTACTTATGTTTATATTAGTGCTTCTTGTAGCGTACCCAGGACACGATCATATTGAGGAACCATTTTTATAATGCTTAGATTCTAGATTATATCTGAGTTGCAGTAATGAGTACCTGCACTCTCAGTATCATCCTACTTATTTTGCATCTTGGGGGTTATAGTCTGTTATTTCTTGCTTTCCTTTATCTTTATACTTATTTTGATGGTAATTTGACTTGGATGAACACTGACGTAGTGTGCATTGCTCCGATTTGTCGTGTTTTGCTGTGTTGTAGGACACCCCTGGATCTTGCTGCAGGAGGTGGGTGTCAAAGAACCAACCTGACACGCGAGTCAGCCTCCAGTTCTAAGGCCCGAGGAGAACACGGACACAACACACGCACAAGGTTTCTTCTCTCAACCTTCTCTCTGAAGAACACAACACACTCACATGAGCTTGTTGTCTCTGAAGCTCTGTCTTATATTCAGTAGGTGTATATCACGATAGAATGAAAGTTGATGAAGGCTAATAAGGCCTTTTGTTGTTCTAGAGATGCATGAGATTCGTGCAACCCTTTAGCTTGTGTTTGGATGAAAACAACCACCAATTTATCAGATCGGAAAATAACTGCAATTGGAATTTTCTTGCTCTCCTGTGATCTGTTCTATTTTTCAACATTTTGGGTGGTTCATACTAGCACCAAATGCAGAATGTTTTATTTTTATTTTGTTGCCCTCCTGTGATCTGTTAGTGAAGCTCCTCTCCGCTCTAACCATTTTCGCACCAAATGCAGAATGTTTTATTTTTATTTTGTTCCTAACTGTTCTGTTTATAACCTGTGGATGTTGTCCTTCGTTCGTTGAAGTGTTGACTACAGGAACAAGCTCCACTGTGAAGAAGCCGGAACTTGCACCGAGCAAAGAGTAGCTAATTGGAGCTTGTTATCTTTTGATATTTTTGTGTATTACTGTAATGTATCAAGTTTGGCTGTATTGAGAAATATTCTGCATTTCTAGCCTCTGTTTGAATTGGATATTCATTGAAAATGATGCATATACAGAACTGAAGAGTGATGACTCCTAGTTTAAAAGGCCATGCCCGAGGCCCAAAAAAACAGGACTTTAAAGGCCGAGGCCAAAAAAACTGGACTGTAAAAGGCAGAGGCCCAACAAGAAATATAATGTCAAATTCCATAGTCCAGGAAATAAAAAGGCCACTTAATCCAAAAAAGGCCGAATTCTTGGGCCAGCCCATGTTGCTAACAAAAATGAACAGGAAAATAATATATTAAATGGACCGAATTGTTGGGCTCGGCCCATATAGACAGCTGAATTGGACCGGGCTAATTCTGATCTTCGACCAATTCATTTGGTCGTAACTTTGCCATGTCAGCTTGCCATGTTGGATCTGACGTGGTCTGGGAGACTGCCACTGACCAAAACAATTGGTCGTAGAACCAACGACCTTTTGTTTTGGTCGTTAAGTTTCATTAAAAACGGTCAGCTTTTGACCAACTGTTTTTGGTCATAAAAAGGTCGCAAATGAAAAATAATGACCATTCAGTGACCAATATTGATGGTCGCAAGTTGACATATTTCTTGTAGTGAACAGGTCGTCGGCAGCTTGTGTTGTGATATGTTGTGTTGTCATATGTCATGCTGGGTAGTTTGCCATTTTTATTCTGTTGACCTTTTGTATTTATTTTTAATGGGAACTAATATAAATATAACCTATTGAATAATTATATTTAAATTCCATAAATCCTAGAAAAAATTAGGAAATAAAACACAATACTCAGAGTCTATGAATTTTTTTCATCTCTAAATATTTTACAAAAAATATCCTTTTTATAATAAAGACATAGCTAGGCTTATAATTATTTTTAGAATTACTTTTAGGGTTTATATATTCCCAAAATACTTTTGGGAGTCCAAGAAACCAATACAAGAAATATCTACAATATTTCCAATATCTTTATACTGGAGAAGTCCTATTATCTCCTCTCTCTCTCTCTCTCTCTCTCTCTCAAGCCTCTCATTCAATATATTTTGAATATGTCATGTTATCTTCTCTCATGTTTAACTTGGTTTTATCTCAAATTGAATGTTTCGGGAAGTCCTTCTATTCCCCCTCCTTTTCGTATTCAATTCACAAGGGCTTCAAATCACTCTAAAAATTCAATGGAACAAGCAATCACATTTATTTTTATTATCATTCCAAACTTTGGAAGTTTTTGGTATGTTACAAACCTAATAGTCGAGGCCCGAAGAACGAAAGAACTCATATTTCACATGGTGACGGCCCTCCAGGTCTGGAATTAGATAATTGGGTTCGCTCCGGAAAACTAAGAGACAGTGAGTGTGTGAAAGGAAGCATAGGCTCGTATGGTCCACTCACACCTCTCTTTAGGTCCTAAAGAGGCACTCGGTTTTAGCTGACGGACATAGACAAGGGGTTCTTTTATAAGTGACACCATCAAAAACTCGTCCGCCTAAACCTCAATAGATCAAGTGGTCAAGAGACGAGCCTCAGATATCCACTATCTTGTTTTTTTTTGAACTGGGAACACATGTTCCAATTACTTAACCAAGCACAGCGTCATCACTGGCACCCAAGTCCACAACAAAGTTCGGGACCTGCTCCAGCCACCAGGAGCTAGGTAGTCCCGCTCTGAAACCGAACGAAGCCAGGTTATGTGCAACCTTATTGCAGGAACGCTTACAGAAACTGAAAACAAAAGTGTCAAAAGTTGCGAAGCAGAGGCTTCGAGCTTCACGAAGCAGGACACCGATGGAGGATTTGTCGTACTCGCCCGTCTTCAGCGCATTAACAAGTTGCAGCGAATCAGACTCAAAAATAACCCGATGGATGCCCAGTTCGCTAGCAGCTTCAATGGCCTTGATACATGCAGTAGCTTCAGCCTGCAGAGGTGAAGCGAGGCACTCCAGTTTCCCAGCACAAGCAACGATGAACTCGCCTTGGTCCAAGCAGGCAACACAGCCCCAAGCTCCCTGCCCCACAGCCACATGAAAAGCTACATCAAAGTTGATTTTTACAAATCCCTCCTCAGGTCTACTCCAAGTTGCAGGTTCAAGTTCAGGAGTTACAGCCTGCACCCCATCATTACATCCAATTGCAGCAAATTCAGTCACCAGTTTCCTGACAGTAAAATAGGTTTCCTCACATGTACGAATTCTTTCCCCCGCGTTAGCTTTATTTCGAACATTCCACCACTCCCACATCATGATGAGAACTAGCTCTTGTCGATCACTATCCAAGGCCCACAGTTGGTCAAACATTGCCATAGGATTGATTGTCTGCAGGAGGCTCAACCTGATGTCCTCGATCAGTAAGCCTCTCCATACTTGTTTCACTAGTTTGCACTTAAGAAAGAGATGTCCACCATCCTCGTCGAGACGCATGCATAGCGGGCACCTAGTATCCAGCTCAACATGCTTGCGCTTAATATTCATCCTCAGAGGCAGGCTGTTATACGCAAGTCTCCAAATAAACATGCGAATTTTTGGAGGAAGGTTCAGGTTCCAAAACCTATTCCACTTATGTGAATCCATGGGTTCTGATCCCCAGGTGGTAGGTAGACTTAACGGAAAACATTCCTCTTTTTTTCGAAAAGGAGGAAGACCCCCGGCCTCTGCATCTGAACGATGCATGCAGCCACTTTATAAATTATTCACACAAGACCTTACAAAGTAATACAACAGTAAGACTAAAGCCACCGTCTAGACAACATCTGTCGCTACCCCTATCCAGTTGATGAAGGTATGCTGATAGTCTGGGCCTAATACCAAACAGACCTCGCAGCGAAACCTAACATCTAAGACCTGAGGCCCCAACCAGGACGCCTGCCGGGTATGGGGCACCCACCGGTCCGGCGCACACTCAGAGGCCGCCGCCGCCACCTGCCACCAATCCATCTTCAGAGCTGTACTGCTGCATCAACCTTGCCTGGTCTAGCTGCCGTCGACACCACCATGACGCCAGACAGCGTCACCCTCCTGCGCGAGTCCATCATCGCACATCAGACGCCTAATCTCCAGGGCGCCATGCCATCGAGATCTGTCACCATCAATGTGTATGATGAAGCATCTCTCCACCAAAGACGTCGTCCACTTGTCCCTCGAGCCCGCGTACACCTCCAAGAAAGACGCCCCCAAGGGAGAAACGACGCAATTGCGCCGTCGTCTTCTGATCTATCGATCTAGGGTTTCCCCCAGAGGTAGTAGATAAAAGTCTAGAACTTCTCCACGGCGATGCCTTCAAGAAGGGAATGACACCGTAGAGCGCCGCCACCGCCGGCTTTGGCATCTAGCCAAGAGCAGGTTTTCACCCAGATCTGTTCGAAGAACTCCATCCGCTTCTTGTGCACGGACCGCCGCCTTCTCTGTCGAAGACTAGACCAAAAGGATCCAGCCGTCGCCGCCAGATCCATGCAGCCAGCACCGGGAGATGACGACAGTCTCCTGTACCGGAGTTAGCACGAACCGGAGCAGATCGAGTCGGAGACGATGATGCGCCTGGAGCTCCGGCAGACCAGCGAGCTGCCGGCACCACCGCGTCCAGATCGCCGGCCACGCCGGGCCGCCGCCACCCCCCGCGCCGTCCGGGTCAGAGAGGGAGCCGCCGACCGCGCACAGGGGCCACCTCCACCTGCACACGCCGGAGCGCCGCCGCGAGCCCAGCGCCCGCCACCGCCTGCCGAGGGCCGCCGCCGCGCGCCCCGCTCCCCGCCACCGCTTGCCGAGGCCTGCCGCCTCGTGCCCGACCGCGAGCGCCGCAGGACACCGCCGCCAACCGCCTAGATCCGCCGCCCGTGGAGGAAGGGGAGCCGGGAGAGGGAGTCCCCCCGCCGCCACCGTCTGCCACGCGAGTTTCACCCGGCGACGTCACCCGGCGGCGGCGCGAGGCGGGGAGGAGGAGAGGGCGATGGCGGCGCCTAGGGTTGGAGAGCCCCCGAGTCGCCCAGGGCGGGGGCGACGCGAGGGTCAAGCAAAAGAGGTCGAAAACATTCCTCTTGGATCAAAGTGCCATGCAACTTGGTCATCCATCCCCTGCTTCACCGGAATTGCCAAAATCTCCTTTGCATCCTCCTTGCTATCCACTACCTTGTTAACACACATTACATCCTAAACTCGTCCGTCCGAACCTTGGTCGGTCAAGTGGCCGAGAGAGGAGTCTCAGATCTCCACGATCTCGTTAACACGCAACACATCCTAAGGATCCCACATCCATGAAAGCTATTCCCTAGAAGGACCACAATCTCGTACATTACTGAGGGGGGGGGGGGGTTGTCGGTGAGTAAAAACACCCACTCGGAGAGAGAGAAACGATGCTTGTGCACCTAGACCTTATTACCAACCTGAGCGTCTAATGGCTGCCAAGTCTTGTGCCCCGTTGCACTCTAGTAGGCATTGGTACGGGATATGAATCAGGAGCGCTACTTTAGGGCTTCTTCTACTACAGGAGACTTGTGCCTCGTAACCGCGGGATCTCCTAATCGTATCGTTTTCTTAAAAAAAAAAACCAAACTACCGGCTGAAGACTGCCCATATAAGAGCAACTCTAGCAGACCCCTTAAATCGTCCCGACCCGTAAAATAATCGTCAGTTTACGGTTTTGGACGGAAAAAATGATCCGAACGGAAAACTTAAAAGCGTGCGACCCGTAAAAAATATTTGAGGGGCGCGGTAAATCCCCCCCTGACCCGCGAAAACACAGTTTTCCCCCCCGACCCGTCGGAGCCTTGTATCCCGCAGAAGCGGTTGGCAGGAGGGACATTTCAGCTCGCGCGCTCCCCACATCCCCTCCCGCAGACGCCCGCCACCGTCGCCACCGGCCGGCGCCTGCGATTCCGGCCATTCCGGCCAGCGGAATCGCGCCGCCCGCCCCGGATTCGACGAGCCGAGCCACTGCGACGTCGCCGTCGTCCCAGATCGACCGCCTCCAGCGCCGGCCGCCCGCCCCGGATTCGCCGAACCGCCACCGTCGCCGCCGCCCCGGTGAGCCCCTTTTCCTTCCCCTTGAGCCTCACGGTGGCCGTGGAAATTTCGCTGATGCGAGCGTTGATGCAAGCTTCAATGTGTTTTTTAAGATGGATTTGATCCCGTGCGAGCAATTTTTGCTTGAGTATTCGTCCTCGTCGGAAGACTCGGACGTGGAATCGATGCTCGAGCGCCATCGTCAGCAGATGGTCGTGGCGGTCCTAGCCAGGAGGAGGAGGATTGGAACCGCCTTGTATTCGGAATAATTGTTGTAACGAATTATTAGTTTTATTTGGTGACTTGAATAATCATTGTAATTTGGATTCATAATATTAACATTTTATGTTATTTGAGATATGTGTAATTCTGAAATATGTGTTAAATTCTGAAACCACGCGTTTTGCGGGTTCGTGCGGGCTGCGGCCCAACAGAACCCGCATATCGGAACCGTAAAACAGAATATTCAATATTCTGTTTTACGGTTCCGATATGCGGGTTCTGTTCGGCCGTAGCACGCGCAAGCCCGCAAAACGCGTTTTCCGCGAACTATAAACGCACGATACGGGTCGACGATTTAAGGGGTCTGCTAGAGTTGTTATTTTAAAAATGCATGGTCACTGGCTCAAATTTGCCATGAACCATAAACTAAAATTGCCATGATGAATTACTTAAATTTGCCATGATACATGCACTAAAATTTGCCATGGTTCATACAAACAATGTTTTTCATGTTCAAAATACTAGAATTGTCATGGTCAAAATACTAAAATTGCCATGATCTATAAACTCAATTTGCCATGATGAATTTCCAAAAGTTGCCATGATCCATGAATTAAATTTGTCGTGGTTAATTACTAAAATTTGCAGTGAAAAGTAGTTTTTTTTAGGATCACCGTGAAAAGTAGTTGAAATGTACAATGGTAGATTTAGATCTAGAAGAAAAAACTAGATGAAACATGCCATGGCAACTTTTTGCAAACCCTATGGTAACTTCAGTGTAAACACGTGGCAACTTGTGGCAAAAAAAAAGTCGTCGGAACATATCAATATGGGATCTAATTTTAAAGATCGCGTCGAGACGGATTTAATGGTGAAAACGAATTTTAATTGGATTTTTTATTTAAAAGATAAATATTTTTAAGTCTAAAAAACCAAAAAGATACTGCTGATGTCATATGTTTGATGCGGCAAAATGAATAGTTATAGAGACGTGTGGATCATGTTGCTTCGTGCCACACGTGTAGTCGTTACCAAACTACCGGCTGAAAACTGCCCATATAAGGGCTCGTCTGTGCCAAAGGCATGCATCTTGCCCCATCCGATGCTTCTGGTTGTGGTGTTACCGCCCTCGTCGTAGTAGACGATCACGTTGCTCTCCTCCTGGCAGACTCGTCGTATGTGCTGCCTGTTGTTAACGTGGACACTGAGGTTGAAGGCCGGCGAGAGGGCAGGATTCTGCGAGGGGTCGAGCCCTTGGACGCCTGTGAACTGTACCGAGTACCCAAGCTCCAGAACATGAGTGAAGTGCCAGATGTAGATGGCCAAGCCTACAGAAACCGCCAGCAAGACGAGCATCGCCAGCGTGTCCAGCCAAAGTTTCGTCTCATCGTCGGCGGCGGCATCGGCAGGCTGGTCTGGTTCAGGGTCGTCAATGGCGAGGACGTAGTAGTCGCCGTAGTTGGAAGGTTCTTCTGCCACCGTCATTATATTATAAACGCTTTGCAGATCTCAAGGGCAAGCTAGCTAAGCTCTGCGGCGTTACATCTAGGAGTATATATAGGAGGACTTGAGAGATTTTTCTGGATCCGTGGAAGGCAGGATTCGATTCGGACAGCAAGGGGATTGATTCATATTCGAGTCTGAACTCTGAACCGACTACATCCTCGTGTCCTGATGCAATTCGACTGCAATCGGTTGATTTGAACCAACACCGGTTACTAACCGATTTTGGTTGATCGACTCGTGTCGCCTGTGTGTATATATACAGAGGTCCGTCCATCGATAAACTTGGACAACCCGGTAGTATTATAGAGTACACAAAACATGGAATTTCCGTCTGCGATCGCATTGGTTTGGGAGAAAGCCAAATACCTTCTGCTCTTGCTTGCCCTCGTCTTCTCTCTCGCCTTGTTCCTCCTGCTCGTGTTCCAGCTTGCATCCCCTCACCTGTCTGAGATGATCCAGGCAGAATATGCGGAGGAAGGGTACCACCAAGTGGAGATCACCGGCATCGAGGCATCAACTCCGCAAGACGCGACGCGCTTGCGCTTCAACCTCGGCGCGCGCGTGATCAGCCGCTACGAGCGCCACCAGATGTGCGTGACCAACTGGGAGGCTGACGTCTGGCACGACGGGACACACCTTGGTAAGGCTTACTTCCCCGAGACCTGCCTGGAGAAGATGACAGAGGCGACGGCGACAGCGACGACGGCAACCGAGTTGGTCGGGCTAAGCATCGCCAACGCAACATCAGGGATGCTTCAGGTGGAGATGACACAGCGTACCAATTTGCTGTTTGGTGATCGTAGGGGTCAAACCGGATGGCACTGGCTATGGTGCGACGCCACGTTGGGTGGGCAATCCCCCTGCCGCATCTACCACCTCACACGTGCAGAGACCAGTGATACAAGGTTCTTATCTTTTCTCGTTCATGGACGAGATTAACGTTGGGTAATTGCTTTTTCTTGTTGCTTTATACAGTAGAAAGCTTGCAAGTTGCAAAACCAGGGAGCAATAACTGGATATATACACGTGTTAATGTAGCGCTACATGCCTCATGTTGTTAATTAAGCATGTTGTTATGCGTCTGCACAAGCTATAGTTGAGATGTTGGTCAGGGAGCAGTTATTCTGTGTACGTGTTGCATTTGTACGGTGTTTCTTAAAACAGGCGTTCTTTCAGATTTATATATAAAGCTCAAACGGCCACACACGACACAAATTTACGAGGAAATCTTCATACAACTAGGTCAAAAAAAAAACATCTAAGCGAGTAGTGAACATGGACAAAATCGGACCGCCTTTAGAAACCACGAGACAACGTTGTATCGGACACACCAAGCAATCTCAAGAGAGGGCCGACTGCCGTCCCGCTCTGCGTCGTCGGGTGCCTATCTTGCCCGGAAACCGTGAGGACTAAGAATTGTGACAACGGGGACACATGTATAGAATAGGGGACCACTGAGACCACCCCATGCGAGAGTCGAAGGCACTACCTACTGTAACATAACTCCAGCATATAAAACCTAAGCATGTATACTGCAGCAAGGCATGTCAAAGCATGGATGTTGACAATTATCCGGGAGACAAAATCAGGCCATGCATAAAATAGGTAAAGAAAGAACATTATCATTAACCTAATGAGTGAAAGGGGGAGAAGCATACGTGAAGGCATGTTCAAGGGGTTTCGCTTGCCTGGAGCTATATCAACCGAGTAGTGTTTTGGATCCTCACTAGTCACCAGATCAGGTCCGCACAACCTCTCTCCCCTACCTGGCGCGCCAAAGATGTCGGAGAAACGACACCTATGGGACCGGGAGTATCCCTTTACGATTCGGCAGGGAAGAGGGTTTGTACAGAGAGCAGATCTGATGATCAACACGCGGGATTTTACCCAGGTTCGGGCCGCAAAGATGCGTAAAACCCTACTCCGGCTTGGTTGTATTGGATGTATTCTAGCTTAAGTTCTGGGAGCGCTACAGTACTCAGCCGCTACTCATGCAGAATCGGCCAGAAAAGATCTGATCCCCCTGTAGCTACGCCTTGGGCCTCCTTTTATACGTTCGAAGGGGTCACCAACAGTGGCGTACAGTGCATACATGAGGTGTAAAAGTAGCTACAGTGCTATCATACCTAATACTGACGGTTTAGGACAAGAACATTTAATGCTCCGTTGAGGTGTCCCTTAGCATCTTGGGGACGGAAAAAGGGGCCGTCCCATCAGCACCGCTTAAGCTCATCCACCGCTAGCACCTGACACGTTACCAGGAGGACAACAGCTAAAAGACAAGCTGGTGACCGCACTGGAGCGGTGACAGGGCAGCGAGGGCTTGCCGGGTGCGAGCCTTGCCGGGGCTACGCAACCAGCCCGGCAAGATCTTGCCGGGGCGCCTAGCCTTCGGTCTTCTATCTTCTGATCCGTGACTTGGAAGCCTTCTTGATGTTGCTATATTTGCATCCAGTGCCCCCCCCCCCCCGACAAGCTCTGCCGCTGGTGTGGCTACAACTATCCGTGCACGAGTACGGGGTACTAATGGACCCAATTTTAGTACACCGACAGGAGCCCCCGGGCCTGGGCCATACACGGGTGCGAGGCGTTGTTGGGCCAGGCCCAAACAGTGCACGGGCACACGTGGAGGAGTTATCCACCGTAATCATTCCATTTACTGCGCTGCCCACGACGCCCATTGAATACGGGACGTGGGGGACGTGTGCAGCGCAGCCGTTACAGCAGCGCGCTCGCGAAGCGTTTCTATATTATATTAGTAAAGAGGCAGCCTCGCGTCCTCCCCATAAGAAGGAATCCGCAGAGGCGCTGCTCATTTACCTCTTGTCTCTTTCCAATCTAGGGACTGCCATCGTCTTCTTCCTCGAGTCGAAACAGAGCTTTCCCCATCCATCCGCCGCCTCCACGCCCTCTCCTCTCCGGCTTCTGCCCCCATTGCCACCATGCCACCCAAGGCGAGCAAGGGCAAGGGGACGAAAGCCCCCGTCTCGGAGAACGAGCTGGTGAAGATGCGGAAGAAGCACGCCGTCTTCCCTTCGGTGCTGGACGCGAATGCTCTGAAGGACCGGTACCTGTGGATGTGGGCGAAGGAGACGAAGGCGCATCCCGCTACTCGCGTGCATCCAGGTTCCTTCAAGGGCGGCCCAAATAAGTACCCCTTCTTTGTTGACTACTTCTATTGCGGGCTCTGTCCTCCTTTCTCTGATTTCTTCAAGGACATCATGTACACGTACGGCTTCCAACTCTTGGATTTTACGCCGAACGCCGTGACATGCATGTCAGTCTTTGCGCATCTTTGCGAGAATTTCGCCGGAGTAGTCCCCAACACAGCGCTTTTCCGCCACTATTTCGTTCCCCGTATTCAAGCGGGGGAGGCCCTTTATGGTTCCATCACTTGGATTCCAAGAACATGGAACAAGGAGACATACCCAGACGGCACCTATCGCGAAAAGTGGGAAGAATGGCGGGGCAAGTGGTGTTGGATTCTGGAGGAAGACCCTCAGCCTTTCTGCTCGCCCCGGCAAACGAAGATGGCGCGTAGAAAGGATTGGAGCGACCTCGATCTCCAAGATGAGAAGCTCACAGTCGCAGTCACCAAGATTCATCGCCTCAGGAATGCCGGGCTCTCCATAGAGATGATCGGCGCCGATTTCATCCGTCGGCGCATTGCCCCTTTGCAGAACAAGGGGAGACCAGCTTGGGAGTTCCGAAATGCGGCAGATATCATGAGGCTGTGCCCTGGCCTGAACAGCAACCTGACGGTCATGCAGCACGCAGCCCTTTGCCAGAAGCTGTTCAGGACTGACGCCAAATTTAAGTTGCCGGCGGGCATCATTCCTCTGTGTCGCAACTCTGCTTTGAGCTCCCTCATCGCCATAATGCCGGCGTGCAACGCTCATGGCCCTGACGGGAATTGGGAAGTGCCATCCGCAGAGCAGGCACAGAAGTTCTTTGATAATCTATCTGAGAAGGCCATCCGGGAAGAAGCAGCCCTCATCCGCCCCACCCTTGAGGAAGAGGTGGCGTACATCGCCAGCAGGGCAGAGGAGATGGATCTTGCCACGGAGGCCGGCAGCGCTGGCTTCATAGAAGAGGAAACCGGCGAAGAAGATGATGTGTTGTCGGAGGAGAAACTTGCCGGGGAGGGGGAGATTACCGGAGAACAGAGCGGCGCGTCTGCCGGGGACCCCTCCGCTGAAGAAAAAGCAGAGGAGGAATTGCACGAGGACCCCCCAGCTTCTGAGAAGAAGGCAAAGCGCGTTCTTCGGAGGGCCGCCTCTGGCACCGCAATCCACCAGCCC
Source organism: Elymus sibiricus (assembly GCA_039707655.1). NCBI lineage: Eukaryota > Viridiplantae > Streptophyta > Magnoliopsida > Poales > Poaceae > Elymus > Elymus sibiricus. The sequence goes on from CM077667.1 coordinate 114,412,257, forward strand.
TCCTCGAGTAGTGGATCCCCCGACAAAGGGGCGGCCAGCAAGGCCACGCAGCGGCAAGGAGCTCATCAGCAACCTGCGCCTGCCGCAGCCAAGCGACCCAGGAGCACCCCTCCACCTCCTTCCGTGGGCACCATGGCAGAAGTCGACTTCGACCTTTCTGCCTTTAGCTCGGGAGAAGAGGAAGAAGAGTAAGAATCTTGCCGCATCCTTTGCTTTCTGAGTTTTTTTTTGACTCATTTATTTTGCTTTGGCCTGTCTCCACAGGGATACGGAAACATTGGCACAGAGGATGGCGAAGAGGACGAAGACCTCAACGGGTGATGAGCCGCCGGCAAGTACCTCGGGTGCGCGAGAAACGATCAACATCAGCCCGGAGTCAAGTCCGCAATGCAGTCCTCAACACAGCCCCCGGCACAACCCCCAGCGTGAGTCTGTTACCCACTTTCCGCTGGCAAGTGTCGGGGTGTGTATCTTCACTGCTGACATCACCAGGCGTGCAGGAGGAGAGCAACGACAAGGAGAACCGTTAGAGGCCTCCCCTGATATGCCGCCTCCGTCAACCACGCCGCCCAGGAATGGGTCTCCGGCAAGGACTTCCTCTAGCGTGCTCTACCGCGACGAGGAAGAGCCGGCAAGCACGGGCACCGGCAGTTCTACGCCGGCAACCAATGCTGGTGCAGGTACTCATTATTCTGGCTTTCCTTTTTTTGTCTTCTTGAACTTTCATCTCAATCTCATCTTGATTTGTTTTCTTGGCCCCCAGACATTCCCTCGGTGGAGCATATGGATGTTGATGCTGTCATCGAGGAGACCGCCTGGGATGCTGCCGCCGAGGCTGACAGGATTTCCACTAACGAGGCCGCCAAGAATGCTGCCGCCGAAGCCGCCAAGAACGCTGCCACCGAGGCCGCCAAGGATGCCAGCGCCGAAGCTGCCAGGGCTACACAGGAAGAGGCCGCCAAGGAATCTGCCGAGAGGGCCGGCGAGGGGGCTAGTGACCGTACTGACGGCATCCCTGCCGCAGGAGCGCCAGGCGCTACGCCGGACACAGAGCCCCCAGCTGCCGGGGAGGCGGCTATTGAGGAACAACCACCAACATCCGAAGCTCCCTCGTCAAGCAAGTACCTCAAGATTGGCGACAACTTGTTCGTCAGCATCCCAGGCACGGCAAGCACTAGGGCGCCAACTGAAGGGGAAGTCTTTGATGAAGACGCCATCGCCGCTGCTGGGCTCGAGGTCGTTGATGAACCAAGCGCCAGTAGCAGCAAATCTGAAGAAGAGAAGCTCCTCAAGGCCATGGGCGACAACTACCAGAAGCTCCAAGCACTCCACCGCGCCCGGAAAGAGAAACTAGACTCCAGGGCCGCGGTTGTCGACAAGGTGGAAGCAGATCTCCAGAAACGCGTTGAGGAAACGCAAGCCTAGTTTGCCGAAGCTTTTCAGGAGTTGAGGACGGGCCAAGAGCATCTGAGCCAAAGATGGAATGATCTCCTCTTGAAGCAGTCTGACGTTGAAAAGGCACAGGAGGAGGCTAAACAACAGGCTGCTGCAGAGGAGGCACGCTTGAGAGAACTCTGCGTTGAGCTCGAGGCTCATGATGATGACCTCACCGCTCGCGAGAAGGCTCTTGCCGACAAGCTCCGCGTGAAGGACGAGGAGATTGAAAAGCTTGTCACGCAGCGAACCCAAGATCTGGAGCTGAAGCACAAGGAGACACTTGAGGCCCTGACCACAGACCATGCCGGCAAGCTAAAGGAGGCCGTCGATGCTGCCGGAGCTGCAGAGGCCGCCAAGAACTTGCTGGAGGAGAGGGTGAAGAAGCTGGAGGCAGATCTCGAGGGCCACGGCGAGAAGATCTCAACACTCGAAACCGAGAGAGACAAAGCTCTCGACAGCTTGATGGAGATGCAAGTTGCCATATCCGACAAGACCAAACAGCTTTCCACTGCCACTGACTCCATCGAAGATCTGAAGGTGAAGCTGTCCACGCTGGAAGAGACTCTTGAGAGCAGCAGGACCCGCGAGAAGGCTCTGATCAAAGATCTCTGTAATGAACAGGAGCTGCTCAAGAGCGCTGCCGCCGCTCATAATGATTATGTGCAGGGAGTGCAAATCTGGACTGAAAAGCTGGTCGACGTCGCGGAAAAGCTTACGCGCAACTGTCCACCATGGGTCTGCAAGGCTTTAGGTATTCTTCTGACGACAGGGTGTCCACGAGCGCCAAGCTGACCATGTTCCTTGACCGCCTGCTCGAAGCCCTGGAGCTGATCCACTCTAGCCGAACAACCCACCTGGCCAACGAGTCCCGCAAGCTCTGCCGGGCCGTCCTCCTCAAGGTGCTCACCAAGGTGGTGTACAGGAATCCCGGCATCAACCTCATCAACGTCCTCGACCGCCTGCCGAAGGACGCGGACCTCAAGGCGGCCGAAGAGCTTGTCGCGCTCATCGCCGACAGGGTAAGTCAAGTCAAGAGGGTTGAAGGCGATCGCCGGGACTAGCTGCTTTACTCCTTGCCGCCACAATTCCATGTCAAAGACAGCATTACCTTATGTTAGAATCGCGGCAACTATTATTGTAATATGACTTGCTATGTTCTGGACGAATGCTATGCTATTCCCCTTGTTTAATTTCTTTCTGTATGTATTCGCCCTACGCTTGATTGGAAACTTGCCGGCGCGCGCACCCTTGTCGCGAGCGCTAGGTGCAGGACTTTAGCAGCCTGCTGGCGGTGTCGCTACCGGCAAGAGACCTTGGTGTTTTCAGTGCAGCCACCTAAACTGTTGAGCGGACTCGAAACAGGATAAGGGTGCAACCAATCACAACAAGGTTCCTTCGCGTGCAGGTTTTCCATACAAAAGTTGAAATCGTTCAAGGAGAATAACAAGACAGAAAAATTTGTTTAAAGTTTCTGCAACTTAGCTTTTCATCGCCGGCAAGATGATTTCCTTGAACGTCGCCTGTCGGTATCCATACCAACATCCCCCCCGGCAAACTTGCACGTGAGGTAACCTTCTGTCCTTTGAGAAAAAGAAAGAAGAGAAAATGGAGATATGGAACCTTGGCGGTTCGTTAGCGCTTGCCGGGATTAAGCGTAATACAATATCTCAGACAAACATGCACGTAAGTAAACATGAAAATCAACAAGATTTGTAGAATACTTAGCTTTATTTATTTATGCACAGGGTCTGCGCCTGGCTTTGTACAAAGGATTACATGCTTCAGCGGCAAGACTTGTACAAAAGGTGGTTGCCGGGAGACCCGGCAACCGCGCCTTATGGATAGAACTTACGAAGATGTTCGATATTCCAGGAGTTGCTCACTGGGATGCCATCCTCGGTCTCCAGGCGGACTGCGCCAGGCCTGGTGACTCGTACTACCCGATAAGGGCCTTCCCACTTCGGCGTCAACTTGTTGGAATTCTTGGCGGACTGAACGCATCGAAGAACAAGGTCACCTTCCTCAAGACTTCGGGCGTGAACCTTGCGGCTATGATAGCGGCACAAGGCTTGCTGGTAGCGTACAGCTCGCACAACAGCCTGAAGACGATCTTCCTCAAGGAGCAACGCGTCATCTTGCCGCAGCTGCTCTTGCTCAAGCTCATCATAAGCGAGCACTCGAGGTGACACGTATGTGAGTTCCGTGGGGAGAACTGCTTCCGTCCCATATACTAGGGAGAAGGGTGTCTGGCCGGTGGCTCGATTCGGTGTCGTCCTGATTGACCAAAGAACCACCGGCAACTCATCAATCCAGCGCCTTCCGCACTTGCGCAGCTTGTCGAAAGTTCTTGTTTTGAGGCCTCGCAACACTTCAGCATTAGCCCTTTCCGCCTGGCCATTGCTCCTTGGATGAGCAACAGAGGCAAAGCAAATCTTGTCGCCAAGGTCTTGGACATACTGCATGAAGGTGCGGCTCGTGAACTATGTGTCGTTGTCGGTAATGATCCTGTTCGGTACACCAAAACGGCAAACTATTCCTTTGAAGAACTTGACGGCTGACTGTGTTGTCACCTTCCTCACTGCTTCTACTTCCGGCCACTTTGTAAACTTGTCAATTGCTACGTACAAGTACTCGAAGCCCCCGGTAGCACGGGGAAAAGGGCCCAAGATATCGAGCCCCCAGACCGAAAACGGCCAGGAGAGAGGTATTGTCTGAAGAGCCTGAGCTGGTTGATGCAATTTCTTTGAATGAAACTGGCATGCTTCACACTTGGTTACTAGCGCAGTTGCATCCTGGAGAGCGGTGGGCCAAAAGAAACCTTGCCGGAATGCCTTACCAGCAAGTGCTCTTGATCCTATGTGGGAGCCACATATGCCTCCATGTATCTCTGCCAATAGCTCCAGTCCATCTTCCCGAGAAATGCACTTCAATTTCACACCGTTCGACCTCTTTCTGTACAGGACATTGTCCACAAACTGGTACATGTTGGACCGCCGGGCTACTTTTTCCGCTTCTTCCTGTTCCTCAGGGAGTTCTCCTGTCTGAAGGAAATGGACGATGTGTTGTGCCCATGCTGGAGCCTGGGGCTCGACAACAAGAACTAAAAGCATGTCTTCTGCCGGGGAAGCATTTGTCTCGACAGCAAAAGCTCGAGGCCCTGTCGGAGTCTGTTGTTCCCCGGCAAGCTTGGCGGGAGCGTTTGTCTCGACGGCAAGAGCCTGAGGCCCTGCCGGAGCCTGTCGCTCACCGGCAAGCTTGGCGTTGTTCCCGGCAACTTCTTCGCCGGCGGCTTTCGGGAGCTCTGCCGGAAAATACTTGCCGGAACTCAACTTTCTCCTTTTCTCTTGTCCCATCGATGGCGTCACAGATGGTTGAGTCAGTCGAAGCACAAAAGTTCCTGGTTCCACAGGTAACTTGAGAGCAGCGCATTTTGACAGGCCATCAACAATGATGTTTTCTGCACGAGGAACGTGCTCCATTTGCAGGCCGTCAAAATGCTCTTCCAACTTTCTCACTTCATCTACATAAGCTTCCATCAACGGGCTCTGATAATCTTTATTGACTTGCTTGATGACAAGTTGAGAATCACCTCTGACAATAAGCTTCTGGATTCCAAGGTCTGCCGCGATCCTGATACCGGCAAGCAACCCTTCATACTCCGCAGTATTGTTCGTTGACCTCTCCCGGGGAAAGTGCATCTGAATCACGTATTTGAGGTGCTCTCCGGTGGGTGTGACAAGCAGCACGCCAGCACCGGCGCCTTGCAGCGAGAAAGCCCCATCAAAATACATGATCCACTCTTGATTTGCTTCCTTGCCGGGGAGAGTTGACTCTGGAACCTCTTCATCTGGCGTTGGGGTCCATTCTGCAATGAACTCCGCCAAGGCTCTGCTCTAGATGGTCGAAGTACTTTCGAACTTGAGACCAAAACTAGACAGCTCCAAAGCCCACTCCACAATCCTGCCGGTAGCATCTGGGTTCCGCAAAATCCGCTACAACGGAAAGCGAGTGACAACGGTGATCTCATGTGCTTGGAAGTAATGGCGCAACTTCCTCGAGGCCATGAGGAGGCCGAAGAGCAACTTCTGCACACCAGAATATCTTGACCTAGCCCCCTGCAAAAGGGAGCTGACAAAATAGACCGGGCGCTGCACCATCTTCTTCTTCTGTATCGTCCCATTTGACTGCGCAAATCCTGCTTGGTCAGCACCAGACTCTGCCGGGGAAGGTTCTGGTTTGTCGCTTGGCGGTCCTGCCGTTGCCGCCGCTTCTTCATCAACTTCTCTCTCTGCCACTAGCGCAGCACTCACCACTTGATTTGTTGCCGCTAGATATAGCAGCAACGGCTCTTGTGGTTTTGGCGCGACTAGTACTGGCGGAGAGGAGAGGTACTTCTTCAAATCCTGCAGCGCTGCCTCCGCTTCCGGAGTCCATTTCATTGGACCCGCCTTCTTCAAAATTTTGAAAAAGGGCAGGGCGCGCTCAGCAGATTTTGAGATGAACCTACTCAGAGCAACAACGCAGCCGGCAAGACGGCGCACATCCTTGACACGTCTTGGCGCTTCAATTTGCTCAATTGCTTTGATCTTGTCGGGCTTTGCTTCAATTCCACATTGAGATACAAAGAACCCGAGAAGCTTACCGGATGGGACACCAAACACACACTTCTCAGGGTTGAGCTTCAAATTAATCTTGCGCAGATTCGCGAATGTTTCTTCTAAGTTTGATATGAGTGTTGCCTTGTCCTTGGTTTTGACCACTATGTCATCCATATAAGCTTCCATATTTCTATGTAGCTGGGGCTCAAAACCAATCTGGACTGCTCTTGCGAATGTAGAACCAGCACTTTTCAACCCGAAAGGCATACGTAAAAAGCAGTACGTACCACATGGGGTGATAAATGCGGTCTTTTCTTCGTCTTCCTTGGCCATGAAAATCTGATGATAGCCTGAATAGGCGTCAAGGAATGACAGCAAGTCGCAGCCGGCAGTGGAGTCCACAATCTGGTCGATGCGCGGCAAGGGAAAAGGATCTTTTGGACAGGCTTTATTGATGTCTGTGTAGTCAATACATAGCCTCCATTTTCCATTCGCCTTGCGCACTACAACTGGATTGGCCAACCATGTTGGATGAAGTACTCCTCTAACCAAGCCTGCCGCTTCTAACTTCTTAATTTCTTCAGCAATAAACTGTTGCCGCTCCAAAGCCTGCTTCCTGACCTTCTGCTTGACGGGCCGCGCGTGTGGATAGACAGCAAGGTGGTGCTCAATCTCCTTCCTGGGAACACCGGGGATATCAGATGGTTGCCATGCAAACACATCGACATTCACCCGCAGGAAGGCAACGAGCGCGCTTTCCTATTTGTTGTCAAGGGTGGAACTTATGGTAAAAGTTCCTCCCGTACCATCCTCCTTGGCGGGCACCTTCTTGGTCTCTGGTGGAGCAGCCTTGGACTTCTTGCTCTTGCCGGTGGAACTCTCTGGCACATCCTCAACAGGAGTGCAGCACTCCGAGGAGGTGCGCTTGCCGGAGTGTGTGCGGGAGGCCTTGCCGGTCTTCTTCCCCCCGGGAGTTTTAGCGGCAGGAGCAAGTGCCTTGGCGACAGATGCTGCAACTGCCTCCCGGTAGAGTTGATCGGTGCAGATAAGCGCGTCCTTCTTGTCGGAGTTAACAGTGATGACGCTCATCGGCCCCGGCATCTTCAATACATTGTAAGCATAATGTGATGCCGCCATGAACTTGGCCAGTGCTGGACGGCCAAGGATCCCATTATATGGTAGTGGAATCTTGGCGACATCGAAAACAATCTTCTTCGTCCTGAAGTTCAGATCGCTACCAAATGTTACCGGAAGCGTGATCTTTCCCTTGGGCTGACTCCTTCCTGGATTGACCGCTTGAAACGAGCCCGTCTCCTCGAGATCTCCATCAGGAATTTGCAATCTTTTGATCACCTCGGGTGAGATCAAGTTCAGACCGGCCCCACCGTCAACTAACATTTTCGTCACTTTGAGGTTGCGTATCGTTGGTAAAACCAACAACGGCAAACACCCGACCGCGGTTATGCGATCAGGGTGATCCTCAACGTCGAAAACGATAGGCGTGTTGGACCACTTCAAAGGCTTCCGGGCGTCGACAGATGGCTCAGTCGCATTAACCTCACGCGCCCACTGTTTAAGTTGGCGGTGGGAAGAATGCAACGAGGCACCTCCGTCAACTCACATGGTGTCTGTAGCTTTCTGGAACTCTTGCTCGCTGGACTCGTCCTCCTCCTCAATGTCATCATCACCCCCTTCTTGCTTGTCGCGGCCTCGAGCGGGCCGGTCCTTCTGTTGCTTGGCCTTGCCGCGGCGACCTCCTCGGCCACCGCGCTTCTTGCCGGACCCCTCCGCACCATCCTGGCCCTTCTCCTTGTCCCGCCTTTCATATTCGGCTTTTTGCTTCTCGACAAGCTGCTCAACTTGCCGGCAGTCCTGGAGGTCATGGCCCTTGGTGCGATGGATCTTGCAATACTGCTTGACAGAGCCCTCCGGCTTGTCGGCAGCCGCCAAGGCTTGGCAGGAGGCACACCCGGCAACATCCTTGCCGGGGTCGTCAACCTTGGCCTTCTTGGCGGTGCCGAGGTTGCCGGATCCCTCAACGGCAAGCACAGCCTTGCCCTTGCGCTTCCTGTTGCGCCGTCGGCCCTTCTTTGCCGGGGTGGCGGTGTCCTCATCCTCAGAGTCGGCCCCTGCGCCAGCGTCCTCGCCGGGGAGCCTCCTCCCTTCTTCAGCCCAAGCACACTTATCTGCCAGAGCATAGAGCTCAGCAACATCCCTGATCTTGTTCATCGCCAGCTCTTCCCGCATCCTGCGGTTACGCACGTTCTGATGGAACGCGCTGATAACAGCGGCAGGATGAATGTCTGGAATGTTGTGATGTATGCGGCTGAACCTCTGAATGTACTTGCGCAAGGTCTCGCCTTCCTTCTGGGGGATGAGATGCAAATCGCTCTCCTGGCCAGGAGCTTGGTGGCCTCCGGTAAAGGCGCCAACAAACTCATGACACAGATCTGCCCAGGAAGAAATGGAATCCTCCGGCAGATGCATCAACCACGACCTGACGTTGGGCTTAAGCACCAACGGGAAGTAGTTGGCAAGTATCTTGTCGTCGCGACCCCCGGCAGCCTGCACCGCAATGGTGTAGACGCTCAGGAACTCTGACGGGTGGGTCTTGCCGTCGTATTTCTCCGGGACCTCCGGCTTGAACGTGTGGGAATTGGGCCACTGGACTCGCCGCAGCTCACGGGTAAACGCTGGACAACCCACCTCGTAAGGTAGATCGACAGGATACCCCGGCGCTGACTTGTCTACAGTAGGTCCTACGCGCTTGTCAGACTGATAGCGCGCTTCCCGCCGCCGCTCGATGGTAGTTCGAGCGTCTTCCTTGCCTCGCTCCCGAAGAACTTGACGTTGATCGCGACGAGTTCGCGGATCGGACGACGCCGTGGAATCGTCATCACGGGTGTCGACTCGTCGAGTCAGCGACCGCTGCTGCCGCTGTGGAGGAGAGTGCACCGTGGTGGCCCCGCCTCCGGTCTTCTCGCCATGGACGCGTGCCGGCTCGATGGACTGCCGCCGCGAAGGCTCTGCCTGCTGTGGCTTATCTTCGTTGACGAGGCCAACGAGGCTCTAAATGGCAGCTCTCCATTCGTCAAGCTTGTCCGCAGCAGGAGGGAAGTTCAGAAGCAGCTGTGCACGTGCCAGCGCTTCTGCTCGTGTAGGCGGCGGCGACAAGTGCGAGGAACGTGAGGTGCTCTGACTCCTAACCATGTTAGAAGGAGCTCTGTCACGATCCTGCGTCCGCGCACCGCTTCCACCGGCACCTCGGCGTGCATGTTGGCCCTGCGCATCTCAAGGATGATGCTCAGGAGATTTTCCGTGGGGACGCCTAGTACCACCAACGTCGCGGCGCTGCTCATCACCTGCGACCTGAGAAGTCCGCGGCGCATGCGCCAGCGTGGGTGTCTTGGATGGCGCCCTTCCATCCTTGGAGTTCGCTACACCGCCTGCTGGCGGCACAGCTCCGTCTCTAGATCTAGCGGCGCGAACGACGCCGCTCGCCTGGCTATGATCACCAGAGCGTCGCGGAAGCTCAGAACCTCCGCCTCCTCCGCCCACGTCCACACCGTCACCCGTCGGTGTGGCTACAGGGACAGCGGACGTGGATGGTCCAACCGCCGTGAAACCCTTCTTCTTGGGGGCCATGGCGACGAAGATGATGAAGAACTGGCGCGCTAGTCACCAGATCAGGTCCGCACAACCTCTCTCCCCTACCTGGCGCGCCAAAGATGTCGGAGAAACGACACCTATGGGACCGGGAGGATCCCTTTACGATTCGGCAGGGAAGAGGGTCTGTACAGAGAGCAGATCTGATGATCAACACGCGGGATTTTACCCAGGTTCGGGCCGCAAAGATGCGTAAAACCCTACTCCTGCTTGGTTGTATTGGATGTATTCTAGCTCAAGTTCTGGGAGCGCTACAGTACTCAGCCGCTACTCATGCAGAATCGGCCAGAAAAGATCCGATCCCCCTGTAGCTACGTCTTGGGCCTCCTTTTATACGTTCGAAGGGGTCACCAACAGTGGCGTACAATGCATACATGAGGTGTAAAAGTAGCTACAGTGCTATCATACCTAACACTGACGGTTTAGGACAAGAACATTTAATGCTCTGTTGAGGTGTCCCTTAGCATCTTGGGGACGGAAAAAGGGGCCGTCCCATCAGCACCGCTTAAGCTCATCCACCGCTAGCACCTGACACGTTACCAGGAGGACAACAGCTAAAAGACAAGCTGGTGACCGCACTGGAGCGGTGACAGGGCAGCGAGGGCTTGCCGGGTGCGAGCCTTGTCGGGGCTACGCAGCCAGCCCGGCAAGATCTTGCCGGGGCGCCTAGCCTTCGGTCTTCTATCTTCTGATCCGTGACTTGAAAGCCTTCTTGATGTTGCTATATTTGCATCCAGTGCCCCCCCTGACAAGCCCTGCCGCTGGTGTGGCTACAACTGTCCGTGCACAAGTACGGGATACTAATGGACCCAATTTTAGTACACCGACACCCTGAGAGAGAAGCAGGCCCTGATTAGACAAAGACACGTCGAGGTCCGTCGTCGACCACCTGTCCACGCAGAAGGCATATGCATCTTGCCCCATCCGATGCTTCTGGTTGTGGTGTTACCGCCCTCGTCGTAGTAGACGATCACGTTGCTCTCCTCCTGGCAGACTCGTCGTATGTGCTGCCTGTTGTTAACGTGGACACTGAGGTTGAAGGCCGGCGAGAGGGCAGGATTCTGCGAGGGGTCGAGCCCTTGGACGCCTGTGAACTGTACCGAGTACCCAAGCTCCAGAACATGAGTGAAGTGCCAGATGTAGATGGCCAAGCCTACAGAAACCGCCAGCAAGACGAGCATCGCCAGCGTGTCCAGCCAAAGTTTCGTCTCATCGTCGGCGGCGGCATCGGCAGGCTGGTCTGGTTCAGGGTCGTCAATGGCGAGGACGTAGTAGTCGCCGTAGTTGGAAGGTTCTTCTGCCACCGTCATTATATTATAAACGCTTTGCAGATCTCAAGGGCAAGCTAGCTAAGCTCTGCGGCGTTACATCTAGGAGTATATATAGGAGGACTTGAGAGATTTTTCTGGATCCGTGGAAGGCAGGATTCGATTCGGACAGCAAGGGGATTGATTCATATTCGAGTCTGAACTCTGAACCGACTACATCCTCGTGTCCTGATGCAATTCGACTGCAATCGGTTGATTTGAACCAACACCGGTTACTAACCGATTTTGGTTGATCGACTCGTGTCGCCTGTGTGTATATATACAGAGGTCCGTCCATCGATAAACTTGGACAACCCGGTAGTATTATAGAGTACACAAAACATGGAATTTCCGTCTGCGATCGCATTGGTTTGGGAGAAAGCCAAATACCTTCTGCTCTTGCTTGCCCTCGTCTTCTCTCTCGCCTTGTTCCTCCTGCTCGTGTTCCAGCTTGCATCCCCTCACCTGTCTGAGATGATCCAGGCAGAATATGCGGAGGAAGGGTACCACCAAGTGGAGATCACCGGCATCGAGGCATCAACTCCGCAAGACGCGACGCGCTTGCGCTTCAACCTCGGCGCGCGCGTGATCAGCCGCTACGAGCGCCACCAGATGTGCGTGACCAACTGGGAGGCTGACGTCTGGCACGACGGGACACACCTTGGTAAGGCTTACTTCCCCGAGACCTGCCTGGAGAAGATGACAGAGGCGACGGCGACAGCGACGACGGCAACCGAGTTGGTCGGGCTAAGCATCGCCAACGCAACATCAGGGATGCTTCAGGTGGAGATGACACAGCGTACCAATTTGCTGTTTGGTGATCGTAGGGGTCAAACCGGATGGCACTGGCTATGGTGCGACGCCACGTTGGGTGGGCAATCCCCCTGCCGTATCTACCACCTCACACGTGCAGAGACTAGTGATACAAGGTTCTTATCTTTTCTCGTTCATGGACGAGATTAACGTTGGGTAATTGCTTTTTCTTGTTGCTTTATACAGTAGAAAGCTTGCAAGTTGCAAAACCAGGGAGCAATAACTGGATATATACACGTGTTAATGTAGCGCTACATGCCTCATGTTGTTAATTAAGCATGTTGTTATGCGTCTGCACAAGCTATAGTTGAGATGTTGGTCTTAGGGAGCAGTTATTCTGTGTACGTGTTGCATTTGTACGGTGTTTCTTAAAACAGGCTTTCTTTCAGATTTATATATAAAGCTCTAACGGCCACACAACACACAAATTTACGAGGAAATCTTCATACAACTAGGTCAAAAAAAAAAAAAAAACATTTGAGCGAGTAGTGAACATGGACAAAATCGGACCGCCTTTAGAAACCACGAGACAACGTTGTATTGGACACACCAAGCAATCTCAAGAGAGGGCCGACTGCCGTCCCGCTCTGCGTCGTCGGGTGCCTATCTTGCCCGGAAACCGTGAGGACTAAGAATTGTGACAACGGGGACACATGTATAGAATAGGGGACCACTGAGACCACCCCATGCGAGAGTCGAAGGCACTATCTGCTGTAACATAACTCCAGCATATAAAACCTAAGCATGTATACTGCAGCAAGGCATGTCAAAGCATGGATGTTGACAATTATCCGGGAGACAAAATCAGGCCATGCATAAAATAGGTAAAGAAAGACTTCTACAATATCATTAACCTAATGCGTGAAAGGGGGAGAAGCATACGTGAAGGCATGTTCAAGGGGTTTCGCTTGCCTGGAGCTATATCAACCGAGTAGTGTATTGGATCCTCACTAGCATGTTCAAGGCACGAATATTAACAACGGTATTACGAACAAGCGGGTGTAGGTTGGTGAAGTTCAAGCCAAGAGAGTTGACAAACATAGTGATCACTCCTCCGCAAGCGATATCTCCTTGTGCACAATTTTTTTGGTGTGCCAGGTGAAACAAAAATATCGCACTCAAGTGGGGCGAGTAGTTGATCCCGGGTATCACGGCCTTCACAAGAATGAGCATGTTCTCTTCGTTAGCCTTTGAGACTAACTCCCCATGCCTCCAACAAGTTAGTGATAACATAGTAAAGATAACGTATACCTGGGCACTCAATGCAACTTGCCCTATGATTTTGGCCTTGGTAATTCCTTTTACCAAACAACTCAAGTGGATGTGCTTCAAGCAGATAATAAGCGTAGTGTAGTGCTCGTCGTTGTTGGGGAAGTGTAGGGACGAAGTATGTCTACCAGGAGGGGGGGTATGAATGGGGGATTTAAAATTTCTTTCAAAAACTTCAAATCTTTCAGAACCCAGCAGCGGAAAGATAATAAGCAGTGAACTGAACACAAAAACCAACTACCGAAGGGGAACTGGAACGTGCATCGAAAGATAATCACATGGTCGAAGCATAACTCTCGATAAGGAACTGAATGTAAGTATGGTACAGAGTTAACCAATGATGCTCGATGGCGATAGAGTATTTGTTCAACCAGTCCACTCTTCTGCAAAAGAGCTATGTCTGGTTGGAGGGACTTGTGATTGAACGCATAAGATAAACTTTGTTCGTTCTATTCTCCTCGACAACTGATTCGTCAACCAGTGTTGATTACTCCTGGTAGATGCTTGAGCTAATCTCAAAACCTTCAAAAACTTATTTTTCGTGAACCCCAATTCCTCTTAGTCACTAAACAACTTGACACCTAACCGTCTAGAAAGTTTGCAACTCTCAAGAGTAATAGGTGGAGCGTACTTGACTTGGATTCCAGTGATTCTAAACCACTATTTAATTTTTTGATTCCGGGTTTTCTCTCAGTGGATTTTAAACTCAAATCACTCGGAAGAGGGGTTGCTCACATAGGGTTCACGCAGATACTCATATTATTCTTCACGGGTGGAATATCTTTTCAATACCTTATATCGTTGACAATACAAAATCAATCAATCTATGAAGTGATAGATGCAGTGATTACATATCCATGTGGATCACTAGATTTGTACATGTATGGTTCCCGATGAAATTTTAATTTTGAATTGAATATAAAATAGTAGATCTACACGCTAGCTCACACACAACTCTGTCGGGTCACTGTCGTTGTCCACCATCATCGATGACTTGGTCAACATAGGGGGTGTGACACACCGCTCGCTGCTAATGATCGGTGCAAGCTATTGCTGAAAGTTGTGTAGTTGCCCTAAGTCAAATTGGCACCGATGATCTTTGCAAGCTTGTGGATGACACTCTCGTTGGACCGAAGGATACAGCATGAAGCCTGCATCAGTTTTTTTTTTGCGGGGTAAAAAAGAGTTTTATTCTAAAATTATAGTTACAGTCAAGAGGCAATAGATCCTCGATACATGGGGCCCCTCTATGTAGCCAAACAGATGTGCTACTTTCAGCACGACTATATCTTGTCAAACAATCCGCAACTCTATTTTGGTCTCGATGAACTTTATGGGGAATAAACTCTTGATCAACCAGTAAAGACTTGATCTCCAAAGCCAAGTGTCCATATGCAGAGCATCATTGCAATGGAACAAGAATCTGTAAGCTGCAAAAATGACACTCTTGTCATGTATCCTTAATATCATACCTGCAGCCGTCGTGCCATCACGCGTCAAAAATGAACCGTCCACTGACAAAGCTATTTTGTCCTGCGGCGATGCTGACCAAAACAGTATAGGTCTAGTAGGCCTCGGCGACGGCATATCCTCATCAAAAACTGACGGCATCTTCTCTTTTCTTGTTGATGGATGAGATTAACGTCTGGTTATTCCTTTTTCTTGTTGGTTTATAAAAAGCTTCCAAGTTGCAAACCAGGGAGCAATAACCGGATATATACACGTGTTAATGTAGCTACATACCTCAGGTTGTTAATTAAGCATGTTGTTATGCGTGTGCGCATATGTATATATAGTTGAGATGTTGGTTTTAGAGCAATTTTAGCAGACCCTGTATATCTCCCCAACCCGCAAAATAACCGTCATTTTACAGTTTTGCGGTGAAAAAGTGTCATGAATAGACCCCGTAAACGCGACAGAACCTTAAAAATTTTCAAGGGACGCGGTAAAAGTGCCCTTCCAACCTTCGAATACACAATTTTCGCCCTTGCCCCGTCGGTGCCCTGTATCTCGCGAAAGCGGTTGGCAGGAGGGACATTTCAGCCCGCGTTTGTTCCCTTCCCCCATCCCGCAGCGTCGCCGCCCGCCGCCTGCGATTTCGGCCATACCCGCCGCCGGAATCACGTTGCCGGACCGCTCCTGAGCCCGCTCCACCGCACCGCCTCGCATCCCCACCGGATCCGCCGAGTCGTGCCGCCCCGGGTGCCCGCCGGACCGGATCGACCCCCGCCGAGCCGCCGGCGGCTCCAACCCGCCTCCACCTCGGATTCGCAAGTTTGCGGCCGCCCCCGGCCCGCCACCCGTGAGTCCTTCTATGCCCTTGTCTAGTTCGAAGTAGCGGTCGATTTGGAGAAGAAAATTCGTCCATGCGAGCTCGGGTGCGCCATTTTTGAAGATGGATTTGAGCCCTTGCGATGAGTTTTTGCTCGAGGATTCGTCGTTGTCGGACGACTCGGACATAGAGTCGCTGCTCGAGAATCAAGCCATTGTTCATGGTCCTGCTCATTTTTGGGACAAACGAACCCTGAAGAACATAATGAATTGTTGTGTGATTCTTCACAACATGATCCTCGAAGATGAGAGGGACATGAACATAGAATTCTTCTACGACAATGTCGGTAGCCGTGTGAAGCCAGCTAGAGACCATGACCGCATACAAGCATTTCTTTAGACATACTCGCAGATTGAGGACGCGAACACCCACTATCAGCTTCAGGAGGATCTCATTGAGCACCATTGGCAGAGACATGGGCAGTAATTTCTGCCATTTTTTCATTCATTTCATTTAATTCATGTGTGATTTTCACCATTGTTGTATTCAGAACAATTTTTGTATTGAATTATTACTTTATTTTGGAGATTTGAATAATTATTGTAATATGAATGATTGTTGTATTGTGATTTGGATATTTGATCTTATGTTTTTAGTCAATTTCAGCAAATACCATGCTTTTTATGGGCTGGCAAGGGCCGCGGCAGAACAGGTGTGAATATTCTGTTTTACAGTTCCGTGATGCGGGTTTTGTTCTGTTGCGGCCTCGCGAACTGTAAACACGCAATACGGGTCCATGACATAAGAGGTCTGCTAGAGTTGCTCTTAGGAGCAGTTAGTCTGTGTACGTGTTACATTTGTACTGTGTTTCTCGAAACATGCTTTCTTTCAGCTTTATATATAAAGTTCAAACGGCCAGACACGACAAAAATTTACGAGGAAATCTTCATACAACTAGGTCAAAAAAAACATCTGAACGAGTAGTGAACATGGACAAAATCGGACCTCCTTTAGAAACCACCGGACAACGTTGTACCGGACACACCAAGCATTCTCAAGAGAGGACCGGCTGTCGTCCTGCTCTACGTCATCAGGCGCCTATCTTGCCCAAAAACCGCGGAGGACTTAGAATTGTGACAACGGGGACACGTGCATAGAATAGGAGACCATTGAGACCACCCCATACGAGAGTCGAAAGCACTGCCTACGGTAACATAACTCAAGCATAAAACCTAAGCATGCATACTGCAGCAAGGCATGTCAAAGCATGGATCTTGGCAATTATCTGGGAGACAAAATCAGGCCATGCATAAAATAGGTAAAGAAAGACTTCTACATTATCATTAACCTAATGCGTGAAAGGGGGAGAAGCACACGTGAAGGCATGTTCAAGCCTTCAAGGGGTTTCGCTTGCCTGGAGCTACATCAACCGAGTAGTGTATTGGATCCTCACTAGCATGTTCAAGGCACGAATATTAGCAACGGTATTATGAACAAGCGGGTGTAGATTGGCGAAATTCAAGCCAAGAGAGTTGAAAAACATAGTGATCACTCCTCCGCAAGTGATATATCCTTGTGCATAATTTGTTTGGTATGCCAGGTGAAAGAAAAATATCGCACCCAATTGGGGTGAGTAGTTGATGCCGGGTATCGCGGCCTTCACAAGAATGAGCATGTTCTCTTCGTTAGCCTTCGAAACTACTCCCCATGTCTCCAACAAGTTAGTGATAACATAGTAAAGATAACGTATAGCTGGACACTCAATGCAACTTGCCCTATGCTTTTGGCCTTGGTAATTCCTTTTACCAAACAACTCAAGTGGATGGGGTTTCGAGCAGATAGTTAGCGTAGTGTGGCGCTTGTCGTTCTTGGGGAAGTGTAGGAACGAAGTATGTCGTTGTTGGGCTGAATGGGAGATTTAAAATTTCTTTCAAAAACTTCAAATCTTTCAGAACCCAACAGCGGAAAGATAATAAGCAGTGAATTGAACACAAAAACCAACTACCGAAGGGGAAGTGGAACGTGCATCGTAAGATAATCACATGGTCAAAGCATAACTCTCGATAAAGAACGAAAGAACTCCACATATCCCCCCCTCAACTATAAAACGGGGTATAGCACCCCCTAAACTTTACAAAACCATTAAAACACCCCATGAGAGCTTTAAAAGTGGTTTTGAGAGTAGTTTTGTCCACATGACCTGCAACCACATGTTTCTCCGTGGACCGCCGGTGGAGCGCCGTCTTGGGCCGTGCTTCATTGCCAGCAAAAACCCAGCCGCCATCTGATGTTGCAGCTCGCATTCGCTCCTATCCCCATAGCTCATGTCCCCACTTTGATCCACATACTTCTCGACTTGAGCCTATGGGGAGATTCAGGTGGCTGTCGACCTTTAGTAGCTGAACTCATTAATTTGTTAGCTACAAGTTTACAAGGTTGATTAATTAGTTAGAGAATCATGTCAACGTTATGAATTTGTTGGAGAAGCAACGTTCACCGGTTTTATACCTCCATACAAGACCAGACTCAATTGCAGACTTGCAGTCAGTTGGATCCTTGCTGCCGCACACGTACGTACACTCTCGTGCATCGCCGACGCCATATCCATTTTCACATTGTTAGTCTGCAGTCAGTTGGATCCTTGCTGCCGCACACGTACGCACACTCTCGTGCATCGCCGACGCCATATCCATTTTCACATTGTTGGCCTAGCTCAACGTCGGCAGGTACTCTCCGGCCGGTTGGTGACACGCGACGATGACAACGCACGCTGACGATTCCGCTAGAGCCTCCTTCGTTTAAGCTACTTGATCTACCCCGATCAATTAGCAACAACGCGTACACAACAGCCGGCCTGTTGATCAATCTTGCCGCCGACCGGAAGGCAGCACATGCACATACATACACAAACTCGTGATCGATCCTTACTCAGATCGATTCAGCACTAGTGCACGCAACACTCAAAACGATCGGATCGATGCAAAGCAGTACTCCACAAGCTCCTGCACCCTTTCATCTGCCTCTCGGGTGGCGGCGTGGCGCGATAGCTGCACCGGGCTCCACCGCTTGCCGTGTCCAGCTCCGGACAGGTCTTTCCACTACCGTTGTCCATGGACATGAAGAACTCTCAGAGCTAGGCAAGTTCCTGCAGGGATGTTTGCATTGCCAACTACCACGATGCAGCCACGCTATTACTCTAGCTATTACTCGTCACTGCCACCACTGACGGGAGCAGCACCAAGAGGCACTCCAAGACGCTTCATAGTAGGGGAGAGATTTGAGTCTCTGACAAGTAGGCCCTATGTTCACCTCAGCCAGTTGACTCACGCCAGATTGCAGAACCGCCTACTAAAACTGCTTATAACATAGTGTGGGGGGTCATTTATCTGGTTTTGTAAACACGAGGGGGTGATATACCCGGTTTTCTGGTTGAGGGGGTTAAGTAGCCGATTACTGAAAATTTGGGGGGTTATGTGGACTTCTTTCGTCTTGCTGTAATGTCGTTTCAGCAACAGGGCACACAAGGTTTTAGATTCCATTACAACCAAAAATATCAAGCCAATTCTGCAAGGGCCACGCGCCCACTGATTGTAGCCTAGGAGCAACAGCCTTTCTCTGCAAACCATGCGGTTTCTGTTGACTTGTGCATGAGCATGAGGAGAGAGCAAACAATGTATGCATCAACAAAAGAAAGGCAGGGAACATCCATCATGCCACATGCGTCTAGAACGTTTACTTATAGCCACAACCATCTCATCTCCTCCAGTGTGTAACGATGCTTCTTCTGAGCACCACCGCCACCATCATTCTTCACAGCGCGCCTCTGGGCCGCAGCTTCCTTTTGACAGTGGCAACCGTTCTCCTCATTGTTACTGCAACAAGCCTCCATTGACCCTTCATGGTCGCCCGCATGCTCGCCCACATGCCCGCCCGCTATTTAAACAGAACTTGTTACGTCCGTGTATAACAAAAGCAGAATAGAGAAAACCTAGACGATATATTCATTTGCAGCACAGACAGCAAGACAACAGCAATATTTTAGCAAAAAAAAAACACAGCAATATGTTTCTTCCGAATAAACAATCACACAAGGACACTCGTGTTGTAATGTACTCTACCTCTAAATGCTAACATAGTAATAACTCGTGCTTATTGTTCTTTTGGTCTATACTATTGTTATCACCCATCTAGCCTTCTAATAATTCCCCTCAAAATTTTAAGATTTTAACAAATTATTTTAAATATGAGAAAACAGTTAGTGCTTTATGATGAACATAATGTAACACCAACCACAAAGAAAACAGAATGTTACATCTTGAAATTAGTTAATGATTTGCTAACCTCTGATGGCAAAATAAAGCAGATAGATCTTTTGATGTCGGTAGCTCGGAACAAAATACTTCCAAGTTGAGCATATCCATACCATCTTGTTGTCTCAGCACGCACACAACATAGCCACAACAGGATGGTGACGATGTTCAGTACTGTCGTAGGCCACTTGAAACCCTATAGACAAAAAAGATTGCAAAATTGAAAAATAACAGAAAACTACACTCATATTATGTTTGCTTGTTTGTTTTAGTTCCTGGTACCACAAGGCATTATATCTATAAAAGAACTAAAAGATAATATTATCACCAGGTTTCTGCGCTAAGCAGCGGTTGATAGCCTTCCGAACTTGCGCCTAGGCTCATGCTTCTAAACCCACATAACATAATATGTCCATTCAGCTCATGCCAACATCGCAAAACTCTATTGGGACACCGTGGGAGCACTGGATTTCTCCAAAGCTAGAATCCCTAGACATGAAAATTGACTAATTCGGGAATAACTTCTGCTAGTTGTAAATTAGAGGATAGTTATGTTGTTTTCCATCAAGATCCCCACATTCTGTTAGTGTTAAGTAATAAACCAGACTAATATTTAATCACATGGTACTACTAATGTGGACTAGGGTTGGACCTGAGTATAGTTCATGATGGACCAATTACAAACTCTCCAACAACAGTTCATACAAGTTTGCTTGAAAGTTCGAGCTACGGGTAGATGGGATGCCTTGTCATGTACGACTCTATAGGATGCAATGCAAGTTAGAGAATACAAACAAGGGTTACACGAGATATTTTTAGGATGAACTTAATGTTAGAACTAATTAGCATTTCTTTATTTTGATTGTGTGGTGTAAAACAATTAAGAAGCACACCTCCGTCCCACAATATAAGTTTACAGTGAACAATTGATTATTGCACTTACCACAATGGTAAACCATTTCAGGACATACATCGGTACCATGGCACTAAAACCAATCAGACCAATTATGAAAATATTGTCATTGCTTGGATTCAAAAGCCTTAAACAGTACAGTGGTAGAAGCAGGCAAAACAACCCCACCAAGCGGTGAAGTATGAACTGCCAATCCTGATGAAAAAAATGAGAAACAATGTTGTCAGCATACCTGTAGAGAGATTCCAAAAATCACCCCCCCTCCCCCCCCCCCCACACACACAAAAACACATGGTATCAGAAGAAAGCCACGTAGAAAAGAGCACCAGGAGAAGAGAGCGCTGCTGCTGGTATCCTGGAGCAGAGAAGGGAAGCAGGTGCGCTTGGTCCTAGAGGTGGCCTAAGGTGAATAGGTGGCGTGCAGCGAAGTACCGAGCATCCCAGGCCATGAGTGCAGGGAGAGAACAGCAAGCCTAGGCGGAGGCCGAAGAAGTGGCTACAGTGAACTGCACGTGTGGAGATGCTCTAGAGGAGAGCACAGGACGGAGCTGTATGAGAAGGCCATAGGAGAGCACTGGCTGATGGGAGAAATTCAAGGGGTTGAGAAGTTACATGATAAATTGGATCAATTGATGAAAGTGAAAACGTGGATAATTTAACTTTGGCCAGGAAGGGATCAAGCGAGATGCTTCAAACTTCAGCCATAGGAGAGAGAAATTTGAGACAGCTAAGTAGTGCGGAAAGTCCCAAACAAAGTGGGAAAACAACAATCTAGCTCAAACTGATAAAAGCATCGCATCTCAGCTGGGTCTAACTTTAGTTGAAATTTCTCGTTTGAGTTCGATACTACATTCGGGAGCATCTCGCCATGGCTAGGTGCAATGCATCATATGCTCCACATCCACCCATGCATAAAGAACCCATCCAACCGCACTACATCTTTTACATTTTTCGATAAGGGGCGCTTTATTACTTAAAGTTTTAAGCAACTACATCTTTTACATTGTCATCAATATTATGTGTTCCACCATTCCGGGTTAGTTTGGTGGTTTCAATCTGCCAATCGCAGCATCAACACTTACTCATAGAATCACTAATGATTTAGAGCAAGATCAGATTCTCTATGAGCTCCCTGGTTGACAATATTGATTGTCGAGTAACTGTTGACCGATGCAGTTGTATAATTGAGGAAGACTGAAAAAAGGTTTGCGAAGGGTGTCAGACATAAGTGACTATGGTACCTAGATAGACAGGAAATTGATGAAGCATTCTGCACTGCTTTTTGACAGTTGTTGCAAATGACGTTTGAGGCAAGGATGATAATCCTGTCGAGAGACAGTCATATGTTACGGTGACGGAGTGGAGAGACAAATTCATTTGAGAATGTGGGTTGTATGAGCACATCAGAATACTTTGCTGCCACGCGTTGAAGGTACCGTCCCGCGCCCCGTACAGAATTTGATTGTGCTTTGTATTGGTATTTTGAAAAAGAAATTGTACTAAATCTGATGAAGCAAGGTAATCGCTCACAGTTGAGATAGTTCTTGGGTTGGAAGAAATCCTAATGAAACATAGGATGAAAAGGTGGACGATTGATGCAAGTGACGTTCTGCCAGACCATCTGAAGCATTACCAGAAAGACATGGGGCCTCCTGGGTCTACAAATTTCAGGCACAAAGCAATGTACATCGGTGCATTAGACATGGTTAAGACGGGTGACAAGAACCCAGAGGCATTTGACTGATGAAAGGTTTCACAAAGCTAAAGACAGGGGCATCTGCTTTGAGTAAAACAACAGATGGTACAAGTTCTTTTGAGAAGTCCTTGAGTTCTTCAGCATGGACATTGGAAGCTGTGATGGAAAAAAGAAACATGCTGGTTCAGAGAAGAGAGCTGATCAGCATTCAGTTAATGGTAGGGATAAGAGCAAATAGTCTTGTTCCGATTGCTCTTGTAGAGGGAGGATTGGTGGAAGGCCAAGCAGAAATAAGAGAGAAAGCGTGCACTGCAGAAGGGGAAAGCTCTGACTAGAGATGTGACATTTTGTCAGTTTTTTTTTCTTGAAAAGGAGGATGACCCCCGGCCTCTGCATCAGAACAATGTGACATTTTATCAGTTGACAGAACATTTGGTATGTCTACTCTGAAAGCTCCTAGTAAGAAACCAAGGGGGCAAGGGAAACTAACAAAAGCTCATGACAAACGAGATCAAAGATAAGCGTTCTAGGTTTTGCAGCATTTTTCGTGGCAAAGGACACAAAAGGACTACGTGTCCTTATATAGGAAACGCACAATGGAAACCTCACAAAACTGCAACCTGCAGCAATTGTAGTGCTGCAGGTCATAGGAGGATAAGCTGCGAGAAGAGTTTAAATCAGCAGTGAATGGATTTTGAAAAGAAAAAAATCACGCTGTATGTTTATTTCTATTGTGATTAAGTGATGTATCATTTAAAATAGGTTCAACTTTGAATCAGGAATGGTTGATGATCCCAAGAAAGTGTTTGAAAAACACAATATTAAATCTGATTATTCGTTAACCATGCAGATTTGAGCTGTGTTAGTGATAACATGTGCGAAAGTCGTGATTAATGGCAGTGACTATTCGTTTTGCAGTTTTTAGCATTGACGATGCAAATATTAGGAATATGTTTTTGGTTGGCAGCATTACGAACTCAGCCATCGGACCATACTGACAGCATTAGAAAATGATTGGGTCTTTAATATGTATAGGTGTTCTTTGTATTCAAAATTCAAATACTACTGACAACATTCATGGATATGTACCACTGCACGAAACCTTTGTTGCATAAGGGCAGAGGATCAGTGGTACAGGAGCGATCAGATCGTCAGTGTAGCTAGGGAACTGCGAGGATGAGGAAGAAGCAGACATGGCAAGTGAACAGGAAATATGAACTCTATCTCTTGCTAGGCAGGAAAGGGAATGAAATGAGCAACATGTGAATATGAAAAAGAGAGGTCGATGAGGACAGTTGGGGGTTGGACGCTGCCGATTAAATGATGCAACGGCACAGCAGGTCCTACTAAATTCAAACAGAAAGTACAAAAGACCGTTCAGATATACAGGTTATATACAACAGAGCCCAAAGTAATTACACAAGTTGTACATATAGCGCGGTGTGGATCCCAAGACGAGTGGATGAGTGGGATATGGGGGTGTTGTTGGCCCGAGTGTACCAGGGCATTTCCCTGCATGTGTACCTATATATGCTTATATATATTGACCTATTACCTCACGAGAATACAAGTTTTTATTTCCGTAACAATATGTACAGCAGATAAAAAAGAAAATAGACATTTCAAAAAATCTCCCACAAAACAATCATGAGTTTATAATTAAAAATCATTGATGACAAATAATTTTACTATGTTTGGATATTATACCTTTGCATGACGAGCCAGCAACAATAATAACAATATTGCAGACATCCAACAACCCCCCAAATTGATATAATGGATATGTAGTCCAAAATGCTTCACCTCGTCATCTTTTGACAAGGATAGCAAAGATCCATACAAACTCCAGCACGCATGGTAAATTATGCGACCAAGTGATGTATCAATCCATAAGGAGATAACGGTTCTATCAAGGTAGAAAAATCTGACTTGCTTGTGTTGATCTAGTTGACATAATACCAGACTGCACAAAACAAAAGGATATTCATAAAGTTCAGATTTTTTTCATAAGAACCAAATCCATAAAAAGTGATGCATATAAACAAAAATACATACCAAAGCAAGATAAATTCCAAGACAAAAAGTATATCTTGAAACATAGTACACTTCGTGAAATTGTTTCCCAAGAAATATTCAATGAAATCATTGACCTTGATATCACTGAAAGAAACATGATCATGGTTAGTTGTTTCACTCAAGTATATATATCCAATTATTAATACTACCAATTACCCATCTGTGAAGGTATTCCGGGTCGTTTTTGAATGTGACCAGTGGACACCAGACAATTTAATCACTGGACAAGTAGTTTTAGGCGTCTTAGGCATGAAGTCATTGATGCTCTGTGTTGGACACATCATTCCAGCATCGGCTTTTACATTGGGAATGAAGAAGCCCAAAATTAATACCAGAACTATTAAATATTGAGTTTGACGCCCTACCATATGTAAACAAAGAATGAACGTCAAAAGTGTCAAATACCATTCGCATAGATTTATGCAAGCTGATGAAAGATGTAAGAATCATGCCCAGAGCGAAGACCATAGGAGTTAGGACAGTATGGTTTAGCGAATTTCAACAATGAATACATTTATCATGAATAGCAGTAGATAAAAGTGGCTGTTTAAACACTAAAACAGTGCTCAAAATTGGTAATCGCTAATTTTAAATATTTTGTATCATTATCATACCAGATGTGGAGAAAAGATCGGGACTTTTGACCATCCTGTAAAGGGAGAAAGTTTGATATGGTAAAATGTCATGACACATGTTTAGTAATCATAGTAAATAGTTTTAAATTCGGACAAACTTGTCAAGTCCATGAATATCTTCTGAAAAGAAAATATTTCTGGTGTCGACTCCGCTCTCCTTCAAAGGCCTTCCATACTGAAAATGTTGCAAGAACAGTTAAGTATAAATTGAATCGAGTTGTGCATCATGAACAACTGAACAGTGCAGGTCATGGGGCTTTAACACACTTTTCTTTCAGGAATGCCATCTGAGCTGTCCAAACACGCATCAACAGTAATCCTACTAGTACTATTTCAAAGGCTCGAAAGCCTTTTTTTTATGAGAAGGCAAAACTTGCCGAATCTATTAAACAGAGCTAATTTTTTTTAAATAATACATTTTTTTTAATAAATTTGAAAAATAATACGCACTTTCAAATATTTGCAAAAATAATACAGCGTCGGTGTTTAGGAGGCCGACTGGGCTCATTCGGCCTGTAGAAAGCCGACAGCCACCACTCGGCTTATAGGAAGCCGACAGGTCGCCATTCTGCCGCGTGGCGGCCAATCGTTGGTGCGAGCACGTCACCGCGGCCGACTGTGTTCAGTCGGCTTCCTATAAGCCGACAGCTGGCCAGTCGGCTTCCTATAAGCCGACTGTTGCGGCCACGGGTTACACAGCGCGCCCGAGCCATCTTCTTCCTCTCTTCTTTCTCTCCTTTGCTCCTCTTCACTTCTTCTCTCCACTCCGAAACTAGTCCCAATTTATACACAAGATACAACCACTTTTTTGCCAATTTTCCACCGTAGTTGCATTGTACATGGTTGGAGGAGTCAAGGGAAACCTCGATCTCGTCATGGGATAGTCTGTGGTGGTGGTGAACATTTTCGTGGAGGAGGAGGGGGTGCTGCACGTGGAGAAGGAGGTGGTGGAGGAGGGGGTGCTGCACGTGGAGGAGGAGGTGGTGGAGGAGGGGGTGCTGCACGTGGAGAAGGGCCGCCGTTCGTCGTTGCTTCGCACGCTTCAAGGGTATAATACAAGTTACATTTTGACTGTCATATTAGTTGTGCAATTTTTTAGTTGGTTCGGTAATATATCGTAACATATTTAGTTGATCCGGTAATATTTAGATGTCAAATATTTAGGTGTCCGTTAATATTTAGGTGACCGTAATATTTAGGTGACCGTAATATTTAGGTGACCGGTAATATTTAGTTGTTTGTTAATATTTAGGTGTCCGGTAATACTTAGGTGACCGGTAATATTTAGGCGTCCGGTAATATATAGTTGTCCGTTAATATTTCGGTGACCGGTAATATTTAGGTGACCGGTAATATTCCGGAATATTTTTATATGTCTGATATTTCAGTTTATGAATATTTTTAAGTGCACCGATAATATCCCATAATATATTATATGTTTGACTTGCTGCTTAATAGTTATCCATGTTGAATATTTTAGGTCAGCAGATATGTCAGATGTAGTGAAGTTCACTTTTTTCTACGGTCATGGTACTGTCCAAACAAATCAGTTGGGAGTTGATCTTAGTGAGTTCGAGAACATAGTGGTTCCAATTAGTGCCCCTGAAACATGGTCTGTTGGTCAGTTGACAGAGTGGTTGACAAGATGTTTAGGGTATAATACTGAAACTCATACCGTCGGTGTTCATGCATTGTGGAGCCGGTCAAGTTCGAACATTTTCTTTTATTTGAGGCCAATCGAGCGGGACTCTCAGTGGGTGCGCTGGTTGGAAGGATGTGCAAAAAGGATCGTAAATCCTTGCGCCTTAGTGCTTCCTGTCCTGAAGGAGGTCAGTGCCCCTGAAGGCGAGGGCGGTTATGATCCTGGCCAGAGGAGTGCAGGGATACATCTATCTATGTTAGATGTTCCGTCAAATGCTGGATATGATGGCCACGAATCAGGGCAGAGTAGTCAGGTAGAAGGAGGAAATGCTGATGTTTATGACGTTGGCCAGGCTGATGCTGACGAGGTAGATGGCCAAATGCAAAACCTGATGGAAGATGAAGATACAGATGTTGATATTGGTCATGCTGATAATTCCGACGAGTCGGATGAAGATGAGAACGTAGAGGTGGTGCCTAATCCTGCAGCATGGAATCATGACTTCTCGTCTGCAATGAACGTCAATGATGGCCATGATTCTGCCTGGCAATATCACCAGAACAACATTGCGACGGGTGGTATGTACCCCAACAAGGAAGCTCTGAAGGATGCAATCACTCAGTGGGCAATGTCCACGCAAAGGGTTTTGAGAGCTGCCGTGTCTAGTCAGCAATTTTTGACAATGGTATGCAAGAACGATGGTTGTCCCGCGAGGGTGCATGGCTATCTCCCAAAGTATGGCACAAGTTGGGTGATCAGTGACTTCGTACAGCACACATGTGTTATTCCGTATATCCCTCAAGATCATGGTAACCTTTCGTCCACGCTTATTGCTCGATTGTTTTACAGCGAGATAGTGGAGAGCAAAGCGATGGAAGTGAAGGCTATCCAGACAAAAGTCTTCGTCAGGTTCAATTACAGAATTTCTTATGGCAAGGCTTGGAGGGCTAAGCACATGGCGCTTGAGAAGAGATTTGGTTCGTATTTCGATGCATATGACTGTGTTGTCCGTCTCCTCCACACACTGCAGTACCGGAATCCAGGCACCTATGTTGACATCGAAGACTTGGTCATGCCGGAGTTCCCAACTGTGATGGTGCTGCATCGATTGTTCTTCTCTTTCGGTGTATGCATCGAAGCTTTCAGTCATTGTAGACCGGTGATATGTGTAGATGGCACATTTCTCACTGGCAAGTACAAGGGTCAGATCCTAACCGCCATTGGTCAGGACGGTCAAAATCAAGTAGTCCCACTAGCATTTGCTTTTGTGGAGAGCGAGAATATTGAAAGTTGGACTTGGTTCTTCAGGCAACTGAAAATAGCAGTTGTGAAGGATAAGCCGAATGTGTGCATCCTTCATGACAGGCATGCAGGTATACTGAGTGCGATAAGGACACTGACAAACCCTGTGCGTGATGAGCCAACTCCATGGCCGGACATGCAGAGCCGTTGGTGCATGCGTCACCTAGGGGCCAATTTCTTCTCGCAGTTCAGAAATAAGAACCTTATGAATCTATTCAAAAAACTCTGCAAGCAGAACCAGGAATGGAAGTACATGAAGATACGTGAGAGACTTAATGTGTGCACTCTGAGACATGTTAGGGACAGGAAAGCTGCAAGGGATGCAGCTGTGAGGGCACATGTAGAAGCAGTAGCTGCACAGTTAGCAACAGGACCAGCGGCCGAGGAGGAAGAACCTGTAGGGCTTTGTGATTTGCCAGGATTTGACCCACCTGGTACTAGGAGAAGGCTTGGCAGGACGATTAAAACATTCGAGCAGTGGATAGAGCATGAGCCTCTGGAGAGGTGGTCTTTGCTGCATGACACACATGGAGCAAGGTATGGTGTCATGACTACCAACCTAGCTGAAACTTATAACTTTGTCCTCAGAGGAAACCGTGCTTTGCCACTGACAGCAATCGTTGAGGGTATTTTCTATGGCACGGTGAAGTATTTCAGAGATAGACGTCAAGCAGCAGAGTTGCATATCACAAACAACCCAAACACACGTTATTGCGAAAGGGTTATGGAGTACATGAATGCTAAGATGCGGAAAGCTAGGACTCACACTGTAGTCCCCATCGGAAATCAAGAAAGAAGGTTTGAGGTCCGATTAGCTAACAACAAATTCGGATGTGGAAATCAGGTGTTGACGCATGAGGTGAAAATTGGCAATGAAGTCAGGCCAACGTGCGAGTGCACATGCAACAAACCGAAGTTGCTTCATCTACCTTGCTCTCATGTACTTGCTGCTTGCGGGCAGCTAGGACTTGATGCAATCTCTTTCGTGTCTCCATATTTCCTGAAACAGTCCGTGGTCAATACCTGGACAGGTGAGTTGCAGGGATTTCAATCAATGGGTAACTTCACCACTGTTAACCCTGTTGAAAGGCGGTACATTCCGGACCCACGGAATATGCGTACAAGCAGAGGTAGACGTCAGTCTCAACGCATCCGGAATGATATGGATGAATCTGAAGCCGGAGGGCCAACTATTCAATGCATTCTATGCAACGATTTTGGCCACAGGGACCCTAATTGTCCCACCTTCGTGACTGGGCGTGGACGAGGAAACCGGGGACGAAGAGGAAGAAGAGGGATAGGAGGAAGAGGAAGAAACTAAGTGTGGCACTCTGTTTAAATTTTGTATTAAGTGTGGCACTCTGTTTAATTCTGTATTAAGTGTGGCACTCTGTTTAAATTTTGTATTAAGTGTGGCACTCTGTTTAAATTTTGTATTAAGTGTGGCACTCTGTTTAATTATGTATTAAGTGTGGCACTCTGTTTAATTCTGTATTAAGTGTGGCACTCTGTTTAAATTCTGTATTAAGTGTGGCACTCTATTTAAATTTGTATGGTGCGTGCAACTGTGTTATCATAAGTGCAGGAATGGAGGATGAACGCCCACCATTGATTGATCCTTTCATTGATAGTGGCCATCGTGGTAGAATGTTAGACGAACGCCCTCTGTTACCCCTAGTCACTCGCACTCCTAAGCATGACTGGAAGATACACCCGGATTGGACTGAGAGGTACGGGTTTTATTAATTTTGTTTGTTAGGTGTTTTATCCGATAACAAATCATTGAACCTTTGTGCGGTGTTATACGCAGGTTGAAATGGGCTGGGCTTTTACCTTTCGAGCGTCTTGTTGAGGCCAGAGGTGGACGACAGAAACACGTTGGTATTGACCACTCTTTGCTCACGTGCTTAGTGGATCGATGGAGGCCGGAGACCCACACGTTTCACTTCCGTTGGGGAGAGATGGCTCCTACTCTCGAGGATGTGTCACTTTTGCTTGGACTACCCTTGTCGGGTCATGCCATAGGACCGTTGGAGGCACCGGATGGTTGGGAGCAGCAACTTCGTGCACGTTTCCAGAATCTCTACCCCGATGCTCCGGCATTAGCCGCGGAGCATCACGGACCTAAGTTCGATTGGTTGGGGAAATTCGAGGTTTGTTCATCTTTCCCTTGTCTTGCATATTCTCTTGTCTTGCATCTTTCCCTTGTCTTGCGTATTCTCTATTTACTAATTGTCCATCTTTACTTATTGCCTACAGATCCAGAAGTTCCCGGGGTATCCAGATGTCCCATTGACTGCGATACAGATCACTAGGAGCCTGGAGGCATACCTATTGTGGCTTCTCGGGAAGGTGATGTTCACAGAGAATCATGTCACCACTTGCACCGCACGATACATCCCCATTGCATTAGAGATCGCTACAGCTACGGGCCCGCAGCAGATCACACAGAGGAGTTGGGGTTCTGCGGTTTTAGCGGCTACATACCGAGCTATGTGCAACGCCTGTCGGCTAGAGGGGAAGAAGGCGGCCCTTCTTGGTTGCCCTCTATTTTTACAGCTGTGGTCCTGGGAGAGATTCTCTATTGCACGACCGAACATAAATGTGAATGAGGCTTGGCCTTCGAACGAGCTTTTCGATGCTGAGGGCATCGACATGCCTACTTTTGGTATGATCTGGACACGTCGCCAGGTATGTGTCGAGTAAACCATGTCCTTATGTACACCATGACGGAAAATAACTTTTTGTTCGTGCAGAGAAGCTTTGCTCATGAACAGACTAGGCGAGCCTACACCGCTTTGAACGAGCAGTTCGATGTGTACACTGGGGTGATCTGGCAGCCGTACACGCAGGCAGCCATACATGCTAGATATCCCGGCGGTATTTCCGAGCTATGCACAAGAGATCGGGATTACTGGATGACAAAATCAAAGATCATCTTCGATGTATTCGTCGAGGAGATGGCCCAACAGAGGGTCATGAGACAGTTTGGTCTTCGACAGTTGGCCCAGCCCCCACCTACTGAGCGCCGGCTGTTAGACGATGTCCATAGGTATGTGTAGTATTTCAATGTTGGTTGGTCTTCACATTCCGAAATACCAAAGAATTACTTAATCATTGCACACACAATGCAATTTCAGGAACACAAGGAAGGGGATTAACAGGACCATGGCTCAGTGGCTGGCACGTGTTCAGATGTACGTTGCAGAGTGGGAGACTGCGACGACACAGATTTGGGACGAGGATCGCAATTTCGATACGGCTGAGTTCAATGCCTATTGGGATCGGTACAGTGATATGACACGGTTACGCATCATTAACCACCCTCAGAGACAGGACATACCGGCCCCTGCTACGAGGGATACGTACCCGAGCTATGATATTTCGGGCTCTAGACAGAACGTGGTAACATATACTGAACTTATCTAATGCTTCTAGTTCTTACATACTTTGTCATGCGGACGTAATAATCTTCGAGTTCATTTCAGGCTGACATGACACTCGAGCTTCACGAGGAGGTGGCCAGCTATAGACGCCAACTATCGTCTACTGCTCTTCTAGAACCTCGTCCAGTGCACTCCTTTACGCGCATCGAGGGGAAACTACGAGCTATATATCAGGCTATCACGTGCACCCGCTCTACGGACGTTGTTCTCCAGCAGCCCCAGGTACGCCCGCCTCGTCACTCAACGGGCCAGCAGCAAGAACCCACACAGCACCGACATCAGCCGCGTCCACGTGTAGACCATCAGTGGATGAGTAGGCCACCACCTCCTGACCAGGCCGGGAGTTCAGCGTGGCAGCACCACCATGATCCTCTGTCAGGCTACGGGTTTCGACCACACCCACAGCAGCACGGTCCACCGCCGAGCTTCGTGATGCATCAACATCCTACAGGTATGTTTGCTCATATCTATTCTTTTCAATATCAGTTGGAACTACCTGTTTCTTAATTACTTATGTGGCCTCCCTGTCGCAGGAGCCTACGGATATAGGGCGCCTATGTCCGGACATGAGGCCTCCCATTCCGATTCCACGTTTGACAGTGCTCCGGATGGTGGGCACAACACACAGGATCAGGTCTCGCAGCACATCACCAACTGGATGGACACGTATTATTCTACTCCTCCACCAGATCCCACACAGCCCACACAGCCCACGCAAGACACACAGTATGGCGAGGACGGGTCTTGGATTCCTCTTCGTAACGTTCGGCCACCGAACAGGTATGGGTGGTCGACGCCCCCTCCACCACAGCCACGCCGCGGACGAGGACGACGTGGCTGATACTTATGTATGCGAGGGACGTATTTGTATGTGAGAGACATATTTCTACCTATGTATGCGAGAGACATATTTCTACCTATGTATGCGAGAGACATATTTCTACCTATGTATGCGAGAGACATATTTCTATCTATGTATCAGACATCCTTCATGTATGTGTTACTATCTATGTATGAGTCTGATTTGTTTTCAAGACACTTGTCTACTTCATATTAGTAGTACATCTGAATTAAACGGTACGACTCAATTACAACCAGGCTACAACGGATAATCGAAAATAACATGCATAAAATAAGATACATAAAAATTAAAATACAACTTGCTGCAATGCGAACGTTACGGTACAATAACATAAATCTACTGAGTCCAACGGGGATATTTTCCTTTTCCATCACCAGCTTCTTCTGCTTCCTTGGCTGCACGAGCCCTTTCTTTCTTCATCTGCCTCTCAGCCTCACGGGCCTCCTGTCGCTGTCGGTAAACCTCCGCCAGTCTAAGTCCCTCTTCTCGGTTTTTCTTCTTCATCTCATCAAGAAAAGCCCTCTGCTTCACACAGTACTCTTGCCACTCTCTCTCCTGCTCTGCTTTCTCCTCTACTGCCGCCTTCGCGCGGCGCTCTTCCAAGTCCAAACTTGCCCATGCACGACGACCTCTTTCACGAATCTCGGTCACCGCCCAGTCCGGTTTTTTCGTGTCAATCCAACGATAGTACATGCACAGAGGCGGAGGAGACTACAACAAAAATAGAAATAGAAATATCAAATCAACAATAATATCAACACCGTGTTTATTCTTGGTGACTGAAACATACCGGAGGCCTGATGTACGGTGAAATAGCAACGGGTGGATCTTCCTCATAATTGGCGCACATGAAAAACTTCATGCCCAACCAATCTGAAAAATCCGTCACCTCCTTCACCTTGCAGAGATCGCCACACCAACAACGAAGTACTTCCACCCCCCGAGGCAAAGTCGCACTCTTCATTTTCGTAGGCCTAATGCTTTGATCCGAGCAAGGCAAACTCATAATGACTAGCGCGTTGGTGTTTTGAAGTGCGGCTGGAAGATGTAGAAGAGAGTGAGAAAGAGCAAGCAGTGTGGGCAGAAGCAAAGAGAAGAGCGTGAGAGAGAGCAGGCAACGGCATCTCGTATATAAAGATGAGGAGCACTGTGTTGTCGGTAGAAGAAAATAAAACACGCGCGTCCGCCGCAGGAACGAAACTGGCGGGAAAGAAGGGCGGGAACGAAACTGGCGGGAAAGAAGGGCGGGAGAGAATGGCGGGAAAGAAGGGCGGGAGAGAATGGCGGGAAAAAAGGGCGGGAACGAAACTGGCGGGAAAGAAGGGAGGGAACGAAACTGGCGGGAAAGAAGGGCGGGAGAGAATGGCGGGAAAGAAGGGCGGGAGAGAATGGCGGGAAAGAAGGGCGGGAACGAAACTGGCGGGAAAGAAGGGCGGGAACGAAACTGCGGGAAAGAATGGCGGGAGAAAAAGTGGTGGGAAAGAAAATGGCGGGAAAGAAGGGCGGGAACGAAACTGCGGGAAAGAATGGCGGGAGAAAAAGTGGCGGGAGAGTATGGCGGGAAAATAAAATGGCGCGATAATAGGGCGGAAAAATAAAATGGGGGGATAGTAGGGCGGAAAAATAAGATGGCGGGAGAGAGAAGGGCGGGAACGAAAATGGCGGGAAAATGCACTCTTCGGCGAAGGAAATACCAAAAAAATTGGAGCCATGCACCAGTTGGCTTATAGTAAGCCGATTAGGTCTAGTCGGCTTACTATAAGCCGATTAGGTCTAATTGGCTTACTATAAGCCGACTGGTGCATGTGATGTTGGCCGAAAGGCCTGTCGGCCAAACCCCAGGGTGACTGCAATCCAGTCGGCTTACTATAGGCCGACTGGGACCTAATCGGCCTATAGTAAGCCGATTAGTCCCAATCGGCCTATAGTAAGCCGATGGTGTATTATTTTTGCAAATATTTGAAAGTGTGTATTATTTTTCAAATTTATTAAAAAAAATGTATTATTTAAAAAAAATTAGCTTAAACAGAATAGGATGTACAGAATCCTTTAACCTTTGAAAAGTACAGTCTTCAACATGAATGTACCTGTAATCTGTTCGAAACAGAAACACAAAGATCTTTTGCTCCAAGGAGAAAGCATGATGGCATCTTAACCTGCAAAGGTGATAATATATTGTCAAGCAGTTGGTTTCTGGTAAAAGACTCTTGGCAGTCTCTTCCTTGGCATGCACAAAACCAAATTCTTTCTCAGGCAAGGATAACAGAAATGATTTTCATATGAATGTGCCACCCACTAATGTACCTTATAAGTATGTAATATTTGCGATTTCTGGTAAAACTGAGTAAGAATATCTCCTAGAGCAGACTTTATAAAGCAGTTTTTCGCTAATTTTCCATAAATCTCCACAGAGCACCAATCAGGGCTGTCAGTGGTAGCCACCATCAATAACAAGTCACATACTGATTTTCGAGCAGCTGCTGCAGAAAGAGTTTCTGGAGCCTGCATTCCAAGAAATATGAGCATGTCAACAATTTGCTATCGCAAAACATAATAAATTATATCATGTGATATACGTTGTCTAAGTGCCTTGAGCTTCTATGTTCTCGACCGAGTCCCCGGAGGCAGTACTAGTTTCCTACAGGTTTTGGCAGTGAATGATCTATACTAGCATCCAACCTCAAATTGTAGAGATTGGCCAGGCCACAAGGGCTGCTGGTTATCCTACATCAGCACCTTAGTCGTGTACGTATTGACAACGTTTTAATGGTGTAACCCCGGCTTGTAACTTAAACCCTTTTCTATCGACGCATCAAGACACAAGCTTATTGAGCTTTCTCAAGTTTCATCTTGTGGGGATTTCAGCAAGAAAATGGAAAAACATTAAAAGAACACTCAAGGGCATTTCTGTATGGACTAGTCTTTAGCAGTTGAAGCAAAAATAGGCTGGAATTGGTGCAATCACCAAAACTGAGTGTAATAAGAAAGAAACCGTTGGTTTTAGCTTCAGATTGCTGAATCTTCGTATTCATTAGAATTCAATTTTGGTACATGGGTCCGTACTGTAACTTCAATAATTTGACTCGATATCATCTAATTTCATATGATGTTTAGCTGAATTCACTTCATCCTCTAATGAAATAAGATTACTGTACTGCACTGTACTGAAGCATTGAAAGTGGGGGTACGATTTTTCTACTGTACTGAAGCATTCAAGTGAGGTGTGATTTTTGTAACTCGAATAATCTGACTTGATCTCATCTAATTTCATGTGATATTTAGCTGAGTTCGCTTCATCCTCTAATGAAATAAGATTATGCAACCGACAGATGGTGAATACATGGTAAATTCAGTTCAGAATTTAAACTGTGAGCAAACTAAGCAAGCACATAAAGATCGGTAAAAGAAAAAAGCGCCTAGAGAAATAATCAAGGAGGAAAGAAGGCAGGCAAAAATCCTGGCTGATCAAACGCGTTATCAAACCTCCACCTAGAGCTACTCTAGATGCATCTATTGGTCCTCTCTTTGTAACAGAATCCAAAGCAGGGTAAACACATCGAAGTGTTGTGTTGTGTTGACTAAAATAAAAGTGCAAAAATATATAAAAGAAACCATTCCCTTAGTTGCACCCATATCGTACGCTAAGGTACTGAAAGACCCACCAACACAGGAACATGAATAAACAAAAATCAACACAGGACATTCTCGACAAAGCTCAAATGGCTGTGGAATACCTCAAGAAAATAATTGAACTTCGCTTGCATTTTAGGAGGTTTACTGCCCCAAGCTTCACGAAACAAGGGATCCAGAACAAAAACGCCGACAGCAGCGTAGCTACAAGCAGAATGTGTGCCTTCAGTCAGAATACAAGTAGCTCAAGAAAAAATGTAGAGAAAAGAGCAGAATGTACATATTTCCAGAGCTGTTCTTGGAATATGCACCACCACGATGATCAGCATACATGAATAGAGATCCTGAATACATGTGCCCGATCTGAAAAAAACGAACCATTATTCTAGGAAGCAGTGTAAACAGAACGCGAACAAACAGTATAAGTTTGTTTGCCCACGTACCCAATCACCATGGCTCAAGTACCCAGTAGCCAGCACCGGCCACCTGTAAATGATCCTGCTGCTGCAGTTCAAACCCTCGT
Organism: Elymus sibiricus; assembly: GCA_039707655.1. Lineage (NCBI taxonomy): Eukaryota > Viridiplantae > Streptophyta > Magnoliopsida > Poales > Poaceae > Elymus > Elymus sibiricus. The sequence goes on from CM077667.1 coordinate 114,448,654, forward strand.
GCAGGGCCGCCCAGAGCGCGTGCTCGCCGACGAGTTCCGCGACGGACGGGTCGCTGAACCCTGGCCAGGCTACAGGGGGTCCCGGCCTGGTCTCGGAGACCCTCTGGAGGATGAGGCCGAAAGGGTCGAACGGGTCGAGGACGAGGACCTGGAGTCGCTTGGGGCAGTTCGGGGTGTTGCAGAGCAAGATGTAGTTCGCCCCGCGCGGCGCCGCGTGTGTGGGACGAGGATACCAGGCGACGTGGAAGACGTGGGTGGCGTCGGTGAAGGGCGCGAGGGCGTCGGCGACGAGGTCGAAGTCGAACCGGCCGCAGCAGAGGCCGGGCGGGAGGGCCGCGTGTGCGGGGCGAGGCTCCGAGGCGACGTGGGTAATGTCGGTGAGGGGCGCGATGGCCATGGCGACGACTTCGTGGTCGGCGTGGTGGTCGAACCGGCCGCGGGAGACGCCGGTCGAGGGGGGCTCGGGCCAGGGCGGGAGCGGGAGCGGGAGCGGGCGGCGGGAGATCCCGAAGCCTCCGGGGCCGGCGCGGATGCCGGTGGAGCCAAGGTCGACGGCGAGCCTCTTGCTGCGTGGCGCGGCGCCGCCGTCGCTCCGGCGCCTCTTCTTGACCTGCCCGTACGCTCCGGGCCACCGCAGCTCCATCACGGCGGCGCCAGTTCTGGTTGCTGGAATGGGGGAGGAGAGGAAGCGTGGGGATCAGCGAGCGAGGCAGAGCAGGTGGGGGTTGGGGTTTCTGGGGTTTTGCGCTCCTTCTGGCTTCTGCTCTGCCCAAAAGTGCTTTACCGGGGTGTGGGTGTGGTAGCGCTCTACGGAGAGGGAGGGAGGAAGAGAGAGAGCAGAGGCGCGAGTCGAGAGGACGTGACTGCGTTGCGTCCCCGCGCCGCGCGTACACTGTCCGCCTGCCCTCTCGTCTGCGAACGTGTACCGCGCCGTCGGTGTGCAACACGCCCACACAAAACTGTTCACGTGTCTCCATTTTGAAACGAACGGCCAGAGGCCACGCACGACCCCCAAATGAACGTCCATTTTATTCGAATTTCGTTCGTTTGGAGTGAAAATGGGGCCGGGCGTCCAACGCGCGGCCGCATCTTGTCCCTGTGCATGCAAACGTGAGAACCAAGGATGTTGGCCGCCGACCGCGGTTTGCACTAGTTCACGCCGGCCGGCAACACAGCCGGCGACCTACAGTCTCATGTCGACAACAAAGCCAGCGGCCGGCACAGGAGCCAGCCTTCAAAAAGGACATGTTTCACGCCGGCTCCTTCTGCCGATTCGTGAACCAAGCCTTCCTCTCCGGCGACATGTTGGTCTTGTACACGCACATGAACGCGAGTGCCACCTCTTTAGCTTTGGTGTCCGTCATGGTGGCCTCAATCTCGAGCTTCTTGAGTTGAGCGGTCTCCTCGATGTCAAGCTTCCTCCTCTCTGCGGCCTCCTTCATGGCAAGCTTCTTCGTTTGGAGCTCTAGATATATCTTCATTTGCTCCTCCTTTCCTTTGCTCCTCCTCTCGTCCCTCACTTCCTTTTGGCTCATCATGTTCTCCAAAGTGCCTTGTAAGGCAATGGAAGAGGCATCACGTCTCTCATCGGCCTTCGAGCTTGTCTTGCCCCTCGGCCTCTTGAGCAAGTCTCACTCATCAGCCACGGCCTTCTTCCCTCCTTTCTTCTTACGAGCGGCATATTGGTCTTTGAACTTGGCATAATCTTTGATGAGCGCCCAACAATGCGTGAGAATGAACGGCTTGTTCTTGTGTCGGGTCTTGAATGCTTCCAAAGATTGAAATGCCTACACGATCATTGATGACGATGCTAATGTAATAGTGAAGGACACAACATGTATGAAAATGAAAAGCATGCCAACATGAATGGACACAAAATGAAAAGGCAAGAGGTTCATACCAAGTCACCAATGCCAAGGCCACTCACGGAACGGGATTGGACGCTCTCAAGTGCGGCACAATACTTATTGCACTCTTGTTGAATGAACCCCCATCTCTTTTGGATTGAGTTGATGTTGCGAGTGCTCTCAAATTGATAGGGGCAAACTTCCTTCGCTCATGGAAGGTTTTGTGAACCCTCCCCCAAAATATGGCACCTTTTTGCTCGGTGATGTCTACTACGCAACATTCTTCTTGTAGACTCGTGTTGGGCCTCCAAGCGCAGAGTTTTGTAGGACAGTAGCAAATTTCCCTCAAGTGGATGACCTAAGGTTTATCAATCCGTGGGAGACGTAGGATGAAGATGGTTTCTCTCAAACAACCCTGCAACCAAATAACAAAGAGTCTCTTGTGTCCTCAACACACCCAATACAATGGTAAATTGTATAGGTGCACTAGTTCGGCGAAGAGATGGTGATACAAGTGTAATATGGATGGTAGATATAGGTTTTTGTAATCTGAAAATATAAAAACAGCAAGGTAGTAAATAACAAAAGTGAGAAAAAACGGTATTGCAATGCTTGGAAACAAGGCCTAGGGTTCATACTTTCACTAGTGCAAGTTCTCTCAACAATACTGACATAGTTGAATCATATGTAAATCCCTCACGTGCGACAAAGAGTTCACTCCAAAGTCACAAATAGCGGAGAACAAACGAAGAAATTATTGTAGGGTACGAAACCACCTCAAAGTTATCTTTTCCGATCAATCGTATGAGCTATCCCTATAAGTGTCACGAACAGCCCTAGAGTTCGTACTAAAATAACACCTTAAGATACACATCAACCAAAACCCTAATGTCACCTAGATACTCCAATGTCACCACGAGTACCCATGGGCTTGATTATACGATATGCATCACACAATTTCAGATTCATCATGTTCAATCCAACACAAAGAACTTCAAAGAGTGCCCCAAAGTTTCTACCGGAGAGTCAAGACGAAAACATGTGCCAACCCCTATGCATAGATTACCAAGGTCACGGAACCCGCAAGTTGATCACCAAAACATACATCAAGTGGATCAATAGAACATCCCATTGTCACCACGGATATCCCATCGCAAGACATACATCAAGTGTTCTCAAATCCTTAAAGACTCAATCCGATAAGAAAACTTCAAAGGGAAAACTCAATTCATCACAAGAAGATAGAGAGGGGAAAACTCCATATGATTCATCTATATTAATAAAGCTCGCGATACATCAAGATCGTGCCATCTCAAGAACACGAGAGAGAGAGATCAAACACATAGCTACTGGTACATACCCTCAACCCAGAGGGTGAACAACTCCCTCCTCGTCATGGAGACCGCCGGGCTGATGAAGATGGCCTCCAGTGATGGTTTCCCCCTCCGGCAGGGTGCTGGAATGGGCTCCCGATTAGTTTTTCGTGGCTACAGAGGCTTCTGGCGGCGGAACTCCCGATCTAGGTTTCTTTTCGGAGGTTTCTATATTTATAGGAATATTTGGCGTTGGAATCACGTCAGGGGGGGGTGCTCGAGGGACCCACAAGCCAGGGGGGTGCGCCCTAGGGGGGGCGCCCCCTAGGCTTGTGGCCTCCTCGGGACTCTTCTCTGGTATCTTTTTGCTCTGGTATTTTTTATATTTTCCAAAAATATTCTCCGTAAATTTTCAGCCCATTCCGAGAACTTTTATTTCTGCACAAAAAAACGATACCATGGTAGTTCTGCTGAAAACAGCGTCAGTCCGGGTTAGTTCTAATAAAATCATACCAAAATCGTATAGAATTATTGTAAACATGGCATGAATACTTCATAAATTATAGATACGTTGGAGACATATCAGCATCCCCAAGCTTAATTCCTGCTCGTCCTCGAGTAGGTAAATAATAAAAGAAATAATTTATGAAGTGTGAATGCTACCTAACATGTTCATCATATTCTTTTCTTCTTTGTATAGCATGGACATTTGGACTTGTAAATGATTCAAAGCAATAGTCTAGTTTTAACATAATGACTTCAATACTCAAGCATGTCAACAAGCAACCATGTCTTTCAAAATATCAACACTAAAGAAAGTTATCCCTAGCCCATCATGCTCAATCATTGATCCATTCATGAAACACACTCAAATATTAGCTATGCCCAATGCTCAAGTACGATCATAGTGCCCCCTAATTGGTGCTTATAAGAGAAGATGGAGACTCAAAGCAAAATAAAAATTGCATAAAGTAAATAGATAGGCCCTTCGCAGAGGGAAGTAGGGATTTGTAGAGGTGCCAGAGCTCAAGGTTTAAATTGAGAGAGAAAAAAATATTTTGAGTGGCATGCTTTTCCTGTCAACGAAAATGACAAAGTAGCTCACAATACTTTCCATGCTAGATACATTATAGGCGGTTCCCAAATAGAATGGTAAAGTTTTTACTCCCCCTCCACCAATCAATCACACTCCATGGCGAGCCGAATCCACGGGTACCGTCCATACAAACAACAATCCTGGGGGAGTTTTGTTTCATTATATTTTGATTTGATTTTTGAGCATGGAACTGGGCATCCCGAATACCAGCCACTTTCTCGTGAATGATAGTGAATCAACACATATCGTGAGAATAACACACCTAGCATGGAAAAATATTGGATACTCCCCACCGTTTCATGAGCGGTGCGGGCACACAAAAGAGAAAATTTATTTTGAAAATTTAGAGATGGCACATACAAATTTGCTTGGAACGGCATGGAAATACCGCGTATAGGTAGTTATGGTGGACTCATAAGGAAAAACTTGGTTTAAGGATTTTGGATGCACAAGTAGTATTTCTACTTAGTACAAATGGAGGCTAGCAAATAGATTGGGAAGCAACCAAACCAAGAAACGAAAATTCACATAAGTGAGCATTGAACATAACTAACACCGAATAATGCACCACAAGTAGGATGTAACTTCATTGCATAACTATTGACTTTCGTGCATGCATAGGGAATCACAAACCTTAACACCAATATTCCTACTAAGCATAATTACTCACTAACATGACTCACATATTACTATCATCATGTTTCAAAACTATTACAAGGAATCAAGTTTAATTTGTCCCATGATCTTCATGAAAGTTTTTATTATATCATCCTTGGATATCTATCACTTTGGGACTAGTTTCATATATTGCCATTGCTTTTTTTTTTGACAAGCTCAAACAATTTTAAATGAAGCACACGAGCATAAAGATTTCATCCCTCAAAAAGGTACAAGTGAAGCATGAGAGGAAATGATAAGCTACTCTCAAAAGATATAAGTGAAGATTAATGCATAGTCAACAATTAAATAACTATGTGAAGACTCTCTCATCTAAGAATTTCAGATCTTAGTATTTTATTCAAACAGCAAACTAAACAAAAATAGAACTCCAAGAATAGCACGCATAATGTGAACGAATAAAAATTTAGGCTCAACATAGGCTAACCGATAGTTGACGAAGAGAGATGGGATGCGTAGCATCCCCAAGCTTAGATGCTTGAGACTTCTTGAAATATTTACTTGGGGTGCCTTGGGCATCCCCAAGCTTGAGCTTTTGTATCTCGTTCAATCCTCTCATATCATGGTTTCACCTATTCTCAAAAACTTCATCCACACAAAACTTGAAAAGAACTCGTGAGATAGGTTAGTACACATAATAATAAATCAACTCTTTATGTACTGCCAAGACAAGTTGCACAATAATTTTCAAACATCATCTACTATTTACTATCGTTTCCACAATTTATATCTACCAATATAGGCTATGGAAACTAGAGGATAAGTAGATAACAAAACTATGACAACAATATGTCCAAACAGAACAGTCTGTAGGAATCTATTAAACCAGTGTACTTCTGTAACTCAAAAAATTATGAACATTTAGGACATGCTATAAAATTTATATGACAATACTGTGTAAAAATTTGAGAAACTTTCCACGTTCCAGTAAAATATGAAAATTCAAACACTACAGCCAAAGTTTCTGTTTTTACACAGCACTCATCAAAACATGCAATGCAAGCATCCTAAGGAAATTCTTGGAACTTTTTATTGAAAAACAAGATTATAAATAACACCTAACAGAGAACAACAAAATAAAATGACGCTCCAAGCAAAACTCATATTATGTGACGAATAAAAATATAGCTCCAAGTAAGATATACCGATAGTGTTGAAGATGAAAGAGGGGATGCCTTCCGGGGCATCCCCAAGCTTAGGCGCTTGAGTCTTCCTTGGATATTACCTTGGGGTGCCTTGGGAATCCCCAAGCTTAGGTTCTTGTCACTCCTTATTCTCCTCATATCGGTGTCTCACCCAAAACTTGAAAACTTCAATCACACAAAACTTAACGGAACTTCGTGAGATGGGTTAGTATAATAAACAAAGATCATTCACTTAATTGTTTCCACATCATACCTACTGTATTCTATTATTCCCATAATTTATACCGCTAAATATAAGCTATGGAAACACTAAAACAAGCAAACTATGCATGCAAAACAGAATCTGTCAAAACAGAACAGTCTGTGAAGATCTGTAGTATAGCCATACTTCCCTGTCTCTAAAAATTCTGAAAAATTAGGAAAATCTAGGAAATTTGTATATCAAGACTGTGTAAAAATTTCAGATCATTATCACTCTCCAGTAAAAAATTAAAATTCCTGTACTGGAGTCAAAAGTTTCTGTTTTGGTTCAGCATCAATTCTACTCATCTTGTGAGTCATCCCAAAGGCTTTACTTGGCACTTTATTGAAAGAAAATACACAAAACATGATTAATACAGTAGCTTAATCATGTGAAAACACAAAAACAGAAAGTAAAAGTTTTGGGTTGTCTCCCAACAAGCGCTTTTCTTTAATGCCTTTTAGCCAGGCATGATGATTTCAATGATGCTCACATAGGAATAATAATTGAAACATGCAAAAGAGCATCATGAATCTCATGACAAGCACATTTAAGTCTAACCCACTTCCTATGCATAGGGATCTTGTGAGCAAACACTTTATGGGAGCAAGAATCAACTAGCATAGGAAGGCAAAACAAGCATAACTTCAAAACTTTGAGCACATAGAGAGGAAACTTGATATTATTGCAATTCCTACAAGCATATGTTCCTCCCTCATAATAATTTTCAGTAGCATCATGAAGGAATTTCACAATATAACCAGCACATAAAGCATTCTTTTCATGATCTACAAGCATAGAAATTTTACTACTCTCCTCACAAGAAAATTTCTTCTCATGACTAATAGTGGGAGTATCATAAAAGAATTGAATACTACAAATTGGTTCCACATTAAAAGAGTGATATTCAGTAAAAGGATATTCATAATTATGACAAGTATCATAATAGTAATCATCACTCTTTTTCATCGCATAAGTATCATCACAATAATCATCATAAGTAGGAGGCATGCAATCTTTATAACAAATTTGATCATTCAAAGTAGGGGGAATAAAAAGATCATCTTCATTAAGCATAGCATCCCCAAGCTTGGGACAAACATTAATTGCAGCAAATAAATTCCCAAACATGTCATTTTCATCAAACATAGCATCCCCAAGCTTGTGGCTTTGTATATCATAAACATAATCACTCTCATTATTAATAGTATGAATAGCACCAATAGTATAGCAATTATTATCATCATCCTCCAAGTTGGTGCCATAAATATTTTCAAGATTATAAGAAGTATCATTATCTTCCCAATCATAATTATCACAACAAGCAATAGGCATAACAAAATCATCCTCAAGTGTATCATCTTCCACAACTATTTTTGATTCATTCTCATGAGGCCTATCAATAATGGGAGCAACATTATTTGGGAGAGATACCTCTTTACCTTTACTTTTCCTTCTTTTCTTCTTCTTCACCACATTATGTGTGGGTTTATTTAATTCCTCCAATCTTCTTTTTGAAGAGGTTGGTTGAATAAAAAGCTCCTCCTCGTTACCTGATTCATCATAAGAAAAAATAGGAGGATATTGGGAAACCTCTTTGTGACGCCCTGGATTTGTGCTACAGTAAAACTCTGTAATCGAGCTACAGTAATTTGGGGCTTAGGCTAATCCATTTTGCTAATCAAGTCGTGATCACTGTTGGAATTAACCTCCGGTTCAAATTCCGTTGCAATTTAAAATTTCATTTAAAAGGTGGATTTGAAAGTTTGGCAAAACTGGAATTAAAAATGTTGGATGGGTAGCAAATATTCCCTAAGGTTTTATAAAATTGAAACCGGTATTTTTTTGAAGTATTTTAATGCCTCTAATTAATTAAATCAGACGCTGTTAAAAAAATCCCTATTGGGCCTAAACAGGCCGGCCCAGCCAGCTCCTATAAGGAGCCAGCCAGGCGAACCCTAGCCCGAGCCGCTCCCGATTCCCCCCCTCCCCCGCCGCCGCGCGCCGCCTGTGGCTCCCCCGAGCCGGACCCGTCCCCCCGCCGAAGCCCCGCGTTGGCGTGCGCGCGCCCGCTCGCCTCCGCCCCCCACCCGCGGACGCCGACGCGCCCCGCGGCCCAACCCGCGCCGACGCCCGCCGTCCGTCGGCCCTGCGACCGCCGCCGCCTTTCCGTCGCCCGCCCCACTGCCGTCGCTCGCAGCACCGCCGCCTCGGCCCGAACCCCCCACCGTGAGCTCCGCCCTCCGCCCCCACCCCCCCCGCCGGCGGCCGCCATGCCGCGGCTGCGCGCGCGCGCGTATGTGTGCATGTGCGTGTGTGCTGTGAGTGTGTGTGCGTGCGCGCGCTTTGCGCACCCGGACATGTTCGGTGTCCGAAGGGACACAGCCGGATGTGTCCGGCCTGGCCCACTGACAAACGGGGCCTAGTGCCCCTATTTAAAAATAAAATAAAATAGAAAACATTAATAATAAAATGAATTTAGAAAATAAATAAATAATTAGTTATTAATATTAATAATTAACTAATTAGATTAATTAATTAAGTAATTAATTAGTTAATTAGATTATTAAGATTGATTAATTAATCTGTTAATTGATTAAATAAAACAGTAATTACTGTTTTGGATAATTCGAATTTAATAATTAAATTAATTTCAGAATATTATTAAATCTTTAGAAATTAATATAAAATAAACCGTAGCCCGGATTAAAAAGTTTTGAACATGAAAGTTGCTTAGAATAATTCTACGGTTCAAACCACGCTGCCCGTTAGTCTGTCACATGCCTCTAGCATAGCAAACGTGGAACTTTTCCATCGTTTTTCATCTGTCCGGTAAAAGCCAGAGACCCGGGAAATATCGTCAGATATTCTTCCGACCCGTCTGCGACGCATAATACTGCGTTAGTGCATGCCTAGCCCTGCATATTGCCATGTCATGCATCGTGATGCATTTTTCTGCTTTATATTTATTGTTTCTTCCCCCCTCTTCTTACCGGTAGACCCCGAGACCGACGCTGCTGCCGGGTACGACTATGCGACTGCCGATCAGCCTTTTGCCGCAGAGCAGCAAGGCAAGCAACACCCTTGAGCATTCCGATATCGCCCATTTCTCTCCCTCTCATTCTTGCATTAGATTTTGCTACTGTATTAGTTAGCTCCTATTCTGATGCATAGCCTGCTTTTGATAAACTGCTACAATACCTGCAATCATATCAATTGCTTAGTATAGCTTGATCAATGAATCCCCTGTGACCCCCTTAGTCCCAGTTGCCCCTGCTTCTTCATCGACGACTCGACGACTCGAAGACTCGGTCAACCGACCGACAAGCCAGGCCCCTCACATCACCGCACCCCCCTTAGTTGTACGACTCTGCAGCGCTACTATCGAGTACCGAGGGTGACACCTCGTGAAGTACTCATGATGCTAGCTCTGTAGTGCAGCTAGTCGGTCGTGGTTATCGAGGGTGATTCCTCCTTCACCACACCCGACGATGACTCCGTCGTGCAACCCCTCAAATGTGGGACCCTCGAGGGTGAATCCTCTAAGTCCACCTTGACGGTTTCATCGAGCGGGACCCCGTGAGGGTGATTCCTCAGGTTCCGCCTTGATGTTTTATACACACAGTTACTATGACCGGGTTACTGAAACATGTTGGTGATGGGTCGGCCCTGAGGGGTACCCACGGTTTGATGATGATGAGGCGTGGACTGGCGAGAGAGGCCTTTGCCACACATCCTCAAGACGGGGCGATGGACCGCACTTCATGGGTCGCGCTTTCCCCGCATTAATAAAATGCTAATGGGTTGGGTATTTGATTTGAGTTGGGTCGTTGGCCTTTTTACGCACCAAACCATCGCGTGGGAGAAGTTATGGGTACTCAGCGTCGTTGTATCAGCCGAAGCTCTTCGGACGTCAGCAATGGAGCGGCGCGCGCCGGATTGGACTGGACGGTGCAGCTCCTGGACTGGAGTGTACTAGGTCTGTTTCGGGCCGCCCACGCATCGTGCAGGAGCGCAAGGGCAAGTGGGCCCACGAACCTGCACGCTTAGGATTTAGACCGGCGGGCTGGCCTCTTCGTTGAGCCTAGGTGGGGCGACGACGTGCTGCTATCCCGAGGCCGGGCATGACCGAGGAAAGTGTGTCCGGCCGGAGGTGATCAGGCGTGTTGGAAATGCGGTGCACCCCTGCAGGGAAGAACAAACTATTCGAATAGCCGTGTCCACGGTAACAGGACGACTTGGAGTTGTACCTTGACCTTATACAACTACAATTGTGATTTAATTTGAAATGAATGTGGCTCCGAGATCGCTTCCTCGCAGGGAGTCGAGGAAGAATCTCTGGGCGTGGTTACTTAATAAAATTGCTTCAATAATATGACTATATATGAGATACCAGTCTACTCTCTTCTAATGCTGCAAGATGCTAGTCTTCGATAGGACTAGGCCTTCCCCCTATTCTTGCTTTCTGCAGTCAGTCCAGATATAACCCCTCCCCTTGATAATGATGCATACTTAGCATAGTTCTGATGTCAGTCTTGCGAGTACTTTGGATGAGTACTCACCGCTGCTTTGCCTTCTTTTTCCCCCTCGATACGATTGCCGCGTTCAGACGATGGAGCCCAGGAGATGGAGTACGCCGGAGACGACTACTACACCACCGCTGGAGCCTACTACTACGTGGAGGCTGCCCCTGACGCTCAGGAGTAGTTAGGAGGTTCCCAGGCAGGAGGCCTTGCCTCTTTCGATCCGCTGCTTATGTTTGTGCTAGCCTTCTTAAGGCAAAACTTGTTTAACTTATGTCTGTACTCAGATATTTTTGCTTCCGCCGACTCGTGTTTGTCGAGCTTTGTATTCGAGCCCTCGAGGCCCCTGGCTTGTAATATGAAGCTGTATGACTTTAAATTTGTGTCTAGTGTTGTGTTGTGATATCAATCAGTGAGTCCCTAATCTTGGTCGTACGCATTGTGTGTATGATTAGCGTACGGTCGAGATCGGGGGCGTCACAAGTTGGTATCAGAGCCAACTTCATGTAGGTAGCCCCCTTTCCAACTCCTTGGCCGAAGTTGAGTTTAGTCATTGGGAAACTTTTACTAACATAGTTGTTTGGCTTATGGGCCCACATCTCAATCGGGTGGTATTAGGATCTTTTATTCCTCGTCTATACTCTGGGTTCTAATCTCTCTTCTCTTTCGGGTTAAAGATTTTGCTAAATCTAACATTAGGTTCTCGTGATCATGTCCACCAGAGATTGTTTCGTCGACAATTGTTTTCTCTTGAAGTATGATGCACGCACTGTCATTTGACATCTTGAATCTCCTTGTTACAGATGCGTCCCGGTAGGCAGATCGTTCGTCTGACCTTCGCGCACGATACGACCGGGTTCCCGGCCATTCTGGTCGGCCTCTTGAAGAAGCTAGGATATCGCTGGTACCCCGAGTACACTGTTTACGAGGACTACCGCGAGTTCAACCAGGAACAGTATGAGGCTGAGATGGTTATCTGGGATCGACAGGACCTCTCCATCACTGAGCTGCACACCTTCCGTGGCATTGGGGTGACTGTTGAGATGGCAGTACAGGATGCTGCCTATGCTGCTATTGTTCGTCTCCGTGCAGGGAACCCTTGTTTGGAGGAGACGGCATACAGATACATCCCGTATGTCCCTGCTGGAGTTGATACTGCGGCCGACGCTGAGGTCTTGACCCCTTTCGCGCCGCAGTGCAACGACCGGTCCTACACTGCTGTCTGCACCCCCTACGTGAGTCGTCGTTACGACCCACAGATTCTGGTCCAGTACACTGAGGCACTGGATCGCATTGTCAGGGCTCTTAACGTCGAGCTGTACGCCACCCGTGCTCGTCTGTATCAGGCTATGGAGCACTTGTTGCCAGCAGTCCGTGCGAGGATACATCCGGAGCACATCCTTTACCCGCCTCGGACTGAGTTTCCCCCAGGTCTTGGATGGCCTGAGGTTGGAGGTCGTACTCCGGCACGTGGACCTGCGCTCCCGCTTGGTATGCAGGTTCTGCATCGGAGTGTACACGGGATGCAGGACCCTGCCACCGGGTTTCACAATCAGGGTCATCTGCAGTTCCGTGGCTACTTTCGTTGTCCTCGACGTTGATGTAGCTTATCGCTATGTCCCGTTGTTGTATCCCTCCACTGCGTGCCTGCGTGCCGCCTAGTTGTCTAGGTTATTTTCATGCCGGACCTATCGTCTATTTTGTAACGAACTTATGGTTTGTAATAGACCTATGTATGGATCTGTATGTTGAAGTTTGAAGTACTATGTCGTATCCATTGCACTTTCTTAATTGTGCAATTTACTTCATGAATGATTCATTGATTTTGCAATTACCAAATGCTAAACTACCACTGTTAAAATTTGACAGAATGGTTAGGCCAGCTGGTCGTGGTCGTGGTGCGCCTGAACCACCACCACCACCGGACTACATGGCTGGTATGATGCAACAGTTTGAACTGAATCGCCAGTTTATGCAAGGGCTGATGGACCAGATCCCGAGGCCGAATATGAATCAGTAGCCAGCCCCAATGACTCTGCAAGACTTCATGTGTCTCAACCCTGCGATCTACCGCAGCTCAACTCAGCCGCTTGACGCAGATGACTGGCTCCGTGACATCACTTATGAGCTGGAGTCTTCAGGCGCCCCCGAGGCTAGCTATGTCACCTTTGCCTCGTACTTTCTGAAGGGCCCCACTACTCAATGGTGGGACAGCCACAGGCACTCAGAGCCTGTTGGAACAATCATCACCTGGCCAGAGTTCCAAGCTGCGTTCCGTGCTTGTCACATTCCTCAGGGAATGATGGATAAGAAGAAGCGTGAATTCCGCAACTTAGTCCAGGGCAACAAGACTGTGGATGCTTATCAGCGGGAATTTCTGGACTTGTCTCGCTATGCGGAAGAAGACGTTGCAACTGATGCTCGTAGGCAGGAGAAGTTCCGTGAAGGCCTTCACCCGGATATCAAGCTGGCACTCCTTGCTCAAGACTTCGGTAACTTTGCCACCTTGGTAAACAAGTCTATTATAGTGGAAACAGGTCTACAGGACTACAAGGACAGCTGCAAGCGCAATCGTGACTTGGGCTCATCTTCGGGCTCATCTGCTCAGAAGCGCAAGATCTGGATTCCCCACAACATGTACCATGCACCGCCTCCTGCTCCGAGGCCGTCCTATGCTGCACCTCGTCTGCCTCCACCCCCACCTAGGCAGCCAAGGCTCCCAGCTCCGCCACCACGAGCTCCTGTTCCCCCTTCTCGTCCTGAGGATGGGTTGTGCTTCAAGTGTGGTCGTCCAGGACACCGTGCTAGAGAATGCAGGCAGAATCAGAATCAACTTGCACTGCCTACCAACCAGCCCCGCAACAACAATGCCAGGCCTGCTCAGGGACGTGTTCAAGCCAACAATATTGTTCTGAATGAAGTTCAAGACCAGCCTACTACTGTGATGGGTACTCTTCTCGTCAACTCAGTACCAGCTTCTGTATTGTTTGATACAGGAGCATCGCATTCTTTTATGTCGGAAGATTTCGCATGCATGCATGACATTAAGTGCGAAGAGATGAACGTTCCAATAGTAGTAAACACCCCCGCGGGCCAATGTCGGACCTCCATTAATAGTCCCAATGTCACCATTGAAATTGAAGGGTTGGAATTCCATGCCTCCCCCATAATGTTGAAGTCTTCCAATATCAATCTCATTCTCGGAATGGATTGGTTGAAGGCACATACCGCTTCTATTGTTTGTGACACTAAAACCGTCCACCTCCTACATCCATCGAATGAGATTGTAAGCTATCATGCTCATCTTGTTCGGAATGCTGAAGCCCGACTATATGCTATGAATGCATTAAATGAGTCACCTCTCGAAGGGATTGAAAACATTCCAGTTGTCCGGGATTTCCAAGATGTTTTTCCGGAAGAACTCCCGGGGATCCCCCTTGCTAGAGCTGTCGAGTTTGTCATCGACTTGGTACCTGGTACCACTCCTATAGCCAAGCGTCCGTATAAGATGCCACCACATGAACTCCTTGAACTTAAGCAAGAAATTGACAATTCGCTTCGTCTGGGTTTCATTCGTCCAAGTTCCTCTGCTTGGGGAGCACCTTCTCTCTTTGTCAAGAAGAAAGATGGTACGAATCGGTTAGTTCAAGATTACCGTCCCATCAACCAAGCAACGATTCAAAACAAATATCCGCTTCCTCGGATCAACGATCTGTATGATCAACTTGCTGGTTCAGCGGTGTATTCAAAACTCGACTTGAGGTTGGGTTATCATCAGATCCGGGTTCGCGAAGAGGATATTCCCAAGACTGCATTTGTTACTCGTTATGGTTCATACGAGTACACCATCATGTCCTTCGGCTTAACCAATGCCCCAGCAACCTTCTCTCGCCTGATGAACTATATATTCATGGATTATCTTGATAAATTCGTCGTGGTTTATCTGGATGATATCCTGGTTTATTCCAAGAATAAAGAAGAGCATGCTGAACATCTTCGTCTTATACTGGAGAGGCTTCGAGAACATGAACTTTATGCAAAGTATTCAAAGTGTGAGTTCTGGATGGACAAAGTAACCTACCTTGGTCATGTGATCTCCAAGGATGGCATTGCGGTCAACCCTGAACGAGTTCAGGCTATTCTTGACTGGACTCCCCCGAAGAATGTCAAGCAAGTCAGAAGTTTTCTCGGACTCGCCAGCTATTGCCGTCGATTCGTCGAGAACTTCTCCAAGATTGCAAAGCCCTTAACTAATTTGCTGCACAAAGGTGTTAAATATGAGTGGACAGAAAAATGTCAGGAGAGCTTTCAGACACTTAAGGACAAGCTGACCTCTGCTCCAGTGCTTGCTCCTCCGGATACTCGTAAGGACTTCGTCATCTATTGTGATGCTTCACGTCAAGGAATGGGTTGTGTCCTAATGCAAGAACGCAGAGTAGTTGCTTATGCATCTCGTCAATTGCGTCCTCATGAAGAGAACTACCCAGTTCATGACCTTGAACTAGCAGCAGTAATTCATGCACTAAAAGAGTGGTGGAAATACCTTGTTGGTAATCGTTGCGAGATCTACACCGACCACCAAAGTCTGAAGTACCTGTTTACTCAGCCAGATCTGAATCTCCGTCAACAGAGATGGATGGAACGAATAGCAGATTACAATGTGGGTATTTCTTATACCCCAGGCAAGGCTAATGTAATGGCTGATGCTTTGAGCCGCAAGTCGTACTGCAATCACCTTCAGGTTCATAAGGTTCATCCCCGTCTTCAAGAAGAATTTTGCAAGCTGAACCTCCATATTGTTCCTCAGGGATATCTCGCTCCCCCTCCTGAAGGGTCCTACAAAATGAACCTCCACGTTGTTTCCCAGGGTTCTCTTAATACCCTGGTTGCTAAACCAGATCTTGTGG
The DNA here is from genome assembly GCA_039707655.1 of Elymus sibiricus. Taxonomy (NCBI): domain Eukaryota; kingdom Viridiplantae; phylum Streptophyta; class Magnoliopsida; order Poales; family Poaceae; genus Elymus; species Elymus sibiricus. Next base: position 114,464,404 of record CM077667.1, read on the forward strand.
ACGTCATCAAGTGGATCCAGAAGTGTGACATTGAAGTCGAGAGGATTAAATTCGATCTCGCAGGAGGGAAGCCCTCACCCTTCACTATTGCTGAGGATGGCGCTTTGTACTTCAAGGGCCGCCTAGTGGTACTGAGTAAGGAGGAAAACAATGATTTGACTCAGGAGGTCATGAAGGAAGCACATGACACTCCGCTGTCTATTCATCCTGGTAGTACCAAGATGTACCAAGACATTCGTCAAAGATTCTGGTGGTCTAACATGAAGCAAGACATTGCTCGCTATGTTGCTGAATGTGATGTGTGCCGCCGTATCAAAGCAGAACATCAAAGGCCTGCTGGAACTCTACAACCTATTTCTATTCCTGAATGGAAATGGGATCATGTTGAAATGGACTTCATTACTGGTTTTCCCAGGTCGCAGAAGGGTAATGATGCTATTCTTGTCGTCATTGACCGACTGTCCAAAGTTGCACATTTTCTGTCTGTCAAGGAAACTATTACTGCTAGTCAGCTGGCAACTCTCTACATGTCCAGAATTGTTTCACTTCACGGTATTCCACTGGTTATAAGTTCGGACCGTGGCAGCTTATTTACTTCAAGATTCTGGGCAAGTTTCCAGGAAGCTATGGGAACTCATTTGTCATTCAGCACCGCTTTTCACCCTCAATCCCAGGGTCAAGTGGAAAGAGTCAATCAGGTCCTCGAAGACATGCTTCGAGCTTGTGTCATTTCTTTCGGCAAGAAATGGGAGGAATCTCTCCCGTATGCCGAGTTCTCCTACAACAATAGCTATCAAGCTAGTCTGAAGATGGCTCCTTTTGAAGTATTATATGGACGTAAGTGTCGGACTCCTCTGAATTGGTCAGAAACTGGGGAACGTACACTTATCGGTCCGGATATTATCCAACATGCCGAAGATCAAGTCCGCGTTATTCATGCAAATCTGAAGGCTGCTCAGTCTCGTCAGAAGAGTCAGTATGACCGTCATCACAAGGATATGGTCTATCAACCTGGCGAAAAGGCTTATCTTCGAGTCACGCCAATGAGGGGTACACACCGTTTTGGGATCAAGGGCAAGCTGGCTCCTCGATATATTGGTCCTTTCACTGTTCTCGAAAGGCGTGGTAAAGTGGCATATCAACTGGAATTACCGTCAAACCTTTCTCAGGTTCACGATGTGTTCCATGTGTCGCAACTTCGTCGCTGCTTCAAGGATCCTATCCGAGCAGTGGATCATGATATGCTTGAACTGCAACAAGACCTTTCTTACAAAGAGCAACCAGTCCGCATTCTCGATGAAATTGAACGTCGGACTCGTCAGAAGGTTACGAAGTTCTTCAAGGTGCAGTGGGCAAATCATTCTGAAGATGAAGCCACCTGGGAATGCGAAGATCATCTTCGTGCAGAATACCCCGAGGTCTTTCCTTCTACTTCTTGATTCTCGGGGCGAGAATTCTTTTTAGTAGGGGAGAATTGTGACGCCCTGGATTTGTGCTACAGTAAAACTCTGTAATCGAGCTACAGTAATTTGGGGATTAGGCTAATCCATTTTGCTAATCAAGTCGTGATCACTATTGGAATTAACCTCCGGTTCAAATTCCGTTGCAATTTAAAATTTCATTTAAAAGGTGGATTTGAAAGTTTGGCAAAACTGGAATTAAAAATGTTGGATGGGTAGAAAATATTCCCTAAGGTTTTATAAAATTGAAACCGGTATTTTTTTGAAGTATTTTAATGCCTCTAATTAATTAAATCAGACGCTGTTAAAAAAAATCCCTATTGGGCCTAAACAGGCCGGCCCGGCCAGCTCCTATAAGGAGCCAGCCAGGCTAACCCTAGCCCGAGCCGCTCCCGATTCCCCCCCCCCGGCCGTCGCGCGCCGCCTGTGGCTCCCCCAAGCCGGACCCGTCCCCCCCCCTGCCGAAGCCCCGCGCCGGCATGCGCGCGCCCGCTCGCCTCCCCCCCCCCCGCGGACGCCGACGCGCCCCGCAGCCCGACCCGCGCCGACGCCCGCCGTCCGTCGGCCCTGCGACCGCCGCCGCCTTTCCGTCACCCGCCCCGCCGCCGTCGCTCGCCGCCTCGCCGCCCCATCACTGCACCGCCGCCTCGGCCCGAACCCCCCACCGTGAGCTCCGCCCTCCGCCCCCCCCCCCACCGGCGGCCGCCGCGCCGCCGGGCCGTGCCGCGGCTGCGCGCGCGTGCGTATGTGTGCATGTGCGTGTGTGCTGTGAGTGTGTGTGCGTGCACGCGCTTTGCGCACCCGGACATGTCCGGTGTCCGAAGGGACACAGCCGGATGTGTCCGGCCTGGCCCACTGACAAGCGGGGCCCAGTGCCCCTATTTAAAAATAAAATAAAATAGAAAACATTAATAAAAAAATGAATTTAGAAAATAAATAAACAATTAGTTATTAATATTAATAATTAACTAATTAGATTAATTAATTAGTTAATTAGATTATTAAGATTAATTAATTAATCTGTTAATTGATTAAATAAAACAGTAATTACTGTTTTGGATAATTCAAATTTAATAATTAAATTAATTTCAGAATATTATTAAATCTTTAGAAATTAATATAAAATAAACTGTAGCCCGGATTAAAAAGTTTTGAACATGAAAGTTGCTCAGAATAATTCTACGGTTCCAACCACGCTGCCCGTTAGTCTGTCACATGCCAGTAGCATAGCAAACGTGGAACTTGTCCATCATTTTTCATTTGTCCGGTAAAAGCCAGAGACCCAGGAAATATCGTCAGATATTCTTTCGACCCGTCTGCGACGCATAATACTGCGTTAGTGCATGCCTAGCCCTGCATATTGCCATGTCATGCATCGTGATGCATTTGTCTGCTTTATATTTATTGTTTCTTTCCCCCTCTTCTTACCGGTAGACCCCGAGACCGACGCTGCTGCTGGGTACGACTACGCGACTGACGATCATCCTTTTGCCGCAGAGCAGCAAGGCGAGCAACCCCCCTTGAGCATTCCGATATCGCCCATTTCTCTCCCTCTCATTCTTGCATTAGATTTTGCTACTGTATTAGTTAGCTCCTATTCTGATGCATAGCCTGCTTTTGATAAACTGCTACAATACCTGCAATCATATCAATTGCTTAGTATAGGTTGATCAATGAATCCCTTGTGACCCCCTTAGTCCCAGTTGCCCCTGCTTCTTCATCGACGACTCGACGACTCGAAGACTCGGTCAACCGACCGACAAGCCAGGCCCCTCACATCACGGCACCCCCCTTAGTTGTACGACTCTGCAGCGCTACTATCGAGTACCGAGGGTGACACCTCGTGAAGTACTCATGATGCTAGCTCTGTAGTGCAGCTAGTCGGTCGTGGTTATCGAGGGTGATTCCTCCTTCACCACTCCCGACGATGACTCCGTGGTGCAACCCCTCAAGTGTGGGACCCTCGAGGGTGAATCCTCTAAGTCCACCTTGACGGTTTCATCGAGCGGGACCCCGTGAGGGTGATTCCTTAGGTTCCGCCATGATGTTTTATACACACAGTTACTATGACCGGGTTACTGAAACATGTTGGTGATGGGTCGGCCCTGAGGGGTACCCACGGTTTGATGATGATGAGGCGTGGACTGGCGAGAGAGGCCTTTGCCACACATCCTCGAGACGGGGCGACGGACCGCACTTCATGGGTCGCGCTTTCCCCGCATTAATAAAATGCTAATGGGTTGGGTATTTGATCTGAGTTGGGTCATTTGCCTTTTTATGCACCAAACCATCGCGTGGGAGAAGTTATGGGTACTCAGCGTCGTTGTATCAGCCGAAGCTCTTCGGACGTCAGCAATGGAGCGGTGCGCGCCGGAATGGACTGGACGGTGCAGCTCCTGGACTGAAGTGTACTAGGTCTGTTTCCGGCCGCCCACGCATCGTGCACGAGCGCAAGGGCAAGTGGGCCCACGAACCTGCGCGCTTAGGATTTAGACCGGTGGGCTGGCCTCTTCGTTGAGCCTAGGTGGGGTGACGACGTGCTGCTATCCCGAGGCAGGGCATGACCCAGGAAAGTGTGTCCGGCCGGAGGTGATCAGGCGTGTTGGAAATGCGGTGCACCCCTGCAGGGAAGAACAAACTATTCGAATAGCCGTGTCCACGGTAACAGGACGACTTGGAGTTGTACCTTGACCTTATACAACTACAATTGTGATTTAATTTGAAATGAATGTGGCTTCGAGATTGCTTCCTCGCAGGGAGTCGAGGAAGAATCTCTGGGCGTGGTTACTTAATAAAATTGCTTCAATAATATGACTATATATGAGATACCAGTCTACTCTCTTCTAATGCTGCAAGATGCTGAAGATGCTAGTCTTCGATAGGACTAGGCCTTCCCCCTATTCTTGCTTTCTGCAGTCAGTCCAGATATAACCCCTCCCCTTGATAATGATGCATACTTAGCATAGTTCTGATGTCAGTCTTGCGAGTACTTTGGATGAGTACTCACCGCTGCTTTACCTTCTTTTTCCCCTCGATACGATTGCCGCGTTCAGACGATGGAGCCCAGGAGATGGAGTACGCCGGAGACGACTACTACACCACCGCTGGAGCCTACTACTACGTGGAGGCTGCCCCCGACGCTCAGGAGTAGTTAGGAGGTTCCCAGGCAGGAGGCCTCGCCTCTTTCGATCCGCTGCTTATGTTTGTGCTAGCCTTCTTAAGGCAAAACTTGTTTAACTTATGTCTGTACTCAGATATTTTTGCTTCCGCTGACTCGTGTTTGTCTAGCTTTGTATTCGAGCCCTCGAGGCCCCTGGCTTGTAATATGAAGCTGTATGACTTTAAATTTGTGTCTAGTGTTGTGCTGTGATATCAATCAGTGAGTCCCTAATCTTTGGTCGTACGCATTGTGTGTATGATTAGCGTACGGTCGAGATCGGGGGCGTCACACTCTTCCCCTTCATTAGTATTCTCTTCATCTTCTATTTGTTTTCTTGTCTTTAAGTAATTGGCAATATAAGGATTCTCAATGCAATTTACCACGCAATACATATAGATTTCATTTAGATCAAAATCAATCATTTTCATGAGAACCCAAGCTGGAACATCCTTAGTTTTATGTTTCATTTGTTCATACCCCAAAAATAGACTAAGTTCATTATGATGCTCAAGGGTAATGAGGTTATCACAATTTTGGAACACAATTCAATCATGAAATAATTCACATTGGAAATTAAAATGACCACTTTCATTGCAAAGTTCACAAGGACGGCGAGAAATATTAAGTCTTTCAGCACAAACATGTAGCCTCTCTTGCAACCATTTAGTTTCTAAATACTTATGCCTCTTACAAAATATATCTTCCCTTTTAGGCATGTCTTCACAAACTCTATGCACTCCACAAAAATTGGCATGCTTATAAGAAATCTTTTTATCATGACTAGTGCAATCATCATTAGTACTATGGATATTCAAAGAATTCATACTAACAACATTGCAATCATGCTCATCACTCAAAGATTTAGTGCCAAACATTTTAATAACTTCTTCTTCTAACACTTGAGCACAATTTTCCTTTCCATCATTTTCACGAAAGACATTAAAAAGATGAAGCATATAAGGCAACCTCAATTCCTTTTTTTTGTAGTTTTCTTTTATAAAACCAAACTAGTGAAAAACAAGAAACTAAAAGATTTAATTGCAAGATCTAAAGATATACCTTCAAGCACTCACCTCCCCGGCAACGGCGCCAGAAAGGAGCTTCGTTGATGGGATGTGAGTGCCGCTTACCTAGCCTCCCCGGCAACGGCGCCAGAAAAGAGCTTGATGTCTACTACGCAACATTCTTCTTGTAGACTAGTGTTGGGCCTCCAAGCGCAGAGTTGTGTAGGACAGTAGCAAATTTCCCTCAAGTGGATGACCTAAGGTTTATCAATCTGTGGGAGGCGTAGGATGAAGATGGTTTCTCTCAAACAACCCTACAACCAAATAACAAAGAGTCTCTTGTGTCCTCAACACACCCAATACAATGGTAAATTGTATAGGTGCACTAGTTCTGCGAAGAGATGGTGATACAAGTGTAATATGGATGGTAGATATAGGTTTTTGTAATCTGAAAATATAAAAACAGCAAGGTAGCAAGTGCCACCTCTTTAGCTTTGGTGTCCGTCATGGTGGCCTCAATCTCGAGCTTCTTGAGTTGAGCGGTCTCCTCGATGTCAAGCTTCCTCCTCTCTGCGGCCTCCTTCATGGCAAGCTTCTTCGTTTGGAGCTCTAGATATATCTTCATTTGCTCCTCCTTTCCTTTGCTCCTCCTCTCGTCCCTCACTTCCTTTTGGCTCATCATGTTCTCCAAAGTGCCTTGTAAGGCAATGGAAGAGGCATCACGCCTCTCATCGGCCTTCGAGCTTGTCTTGCCCCTCGGCCTCTTGAGCAAGTCTCACTCATCAGCCACGGCCTTCTTCCCTCCTTTCTTCTTACGAGCGGCATATTGGTCTTTGAACTTGGCATAATCTTTGATGAGCGCCCAACAATGCGTGAGAATGAACGGCTTGTTCTTGTGTCGGGTCTTGAATGCTTCCAAAGATTGAAATGCCTACACGATCATTGATGACGATGCTAATGTAATAGTGAAGGACACAACATGTATGAAAATGAAAAGCATGCCAACATGAATGGACACAAAATGAAAAGGCAAGAGGTTCATACCAAGTCACCAATGCCAAGGCCACTCACGGAACGGGATTGGACGCTCTCAAGTGCGGCACAATACTTATTGCACTCTTGTTGAATGAACCCCCATCTCTTTTGGATTGAGTTGATGTTGCGAGTGCTCTCAAATTGATAGGGGCAAACTTCCTTCGCTCATGGAAGGTTTTGTGAACCCTCCCCCAAAATATGGCACCTTTTTGCTCGGTGATGTCTACTACGCAACATTCTTCTTGTAGACTCGTGTTGGGCCTCCAAGCGCAGAGTTTTGTAGGACAGTAGCAAATTTCCCTCAAGTGGATGACCTAAGGTTTATCAATCCGTGGGAGGCGTAGGATGAAGATGGTTTCTCTCAAACAACCCTGCAACCAAATAACAAAGAGTCTCTTGTGTCCTCAACACACCCAATACAATGGTAAATTGTATAGGTGCACTAGTTCGGCGAAGAGATGGTGATACAAGTGTAATATGGATGGTAGATATAGGTTTTTGTAATCTGAAAATATAAAAACAGCAAGGTAGTAACTAACAAAAGTGAGAAAAAACGGTATTGCAATGCTTGGAAACAAGGCCTAGGGTTCATACTTTCACTAGTGCAAGTTCTCTCAACAATACTGACATAGTTGAATCATATGTAAATCCCTCACGTGCGACAAAGAGTTCACTCCAAAGTCACAAATAGCGGAGAACAAACGAAGAAATTATTGTAGGGTACGAAACCACCTCAAAGTTATCTTTTCCGATCAATCGTATGAGCTATCCCTATAAGTGTCACGAACAGCCCTAGAGTTCGTACTAAAATAACACCTTAAGATACACATCAACCAAAACCCTAATGTCACCTAGATACTCCAATGTCACCACGAGTACCCATGGGCTTGATTATACGATATGCATCACACAATTTCAGATTCATCATGTTCAATCCAACACAAAGAACTTCAAAGAGTGCCCCAAAGTTTCTACCGGAGAGTCAAGACGAAAACATGTGCCAACCCCTATGCATAGATTACCAAGGTCACGGAACCCGCAAGTTGATCACCAAAACATACATCAAGTGGATCAATAGAACATCCCATTGTCACCACGGATATCCCATCGCAAGACATACATCATGTGTTCTCAAATCCTTAAAGACTCAATCCGATAAGAAAACTTCAAAGGGAAAACTCAATTCATCACAAGAAGATAGAGAGGGGAAAACTCCATATGATTCATCTATATTAATAAAGCTCGCGGTACATCAAGATCGTGCCATCTCAAGAACACGAGAGAGAGAGATCAAACACATAGCTACTGGTACATACCCTCAGCCCCGAGGGTGAACTACTCCCTCCTCGTCATGGAGACCGCCGGGATGATGAAGATGGCCTCCGGTGATGGTTTCCCCCTCCGGCAGGGTGCCGGAACGGGCTCCCGATTGGTTTTTCGTGGCTACAGAGGCTTCTGGCGGCGGAACTCCCGATCTAGGTTTCTTTTCGGAGGTTTCTGTATTTATTGGAATATTTGGTGTTGGAATCACATCAGGGGGGGTGCTCGAGGGACCCACAAGCCAGGGGGCGCGCCCTAGGGGGGGGGGCGCCCCCTAGGCTTGTGGCCTCCTCGGGACTCTTCTCTGGTATCTTTTTGCTCCGGTATTTTTTATATTTTCCAAAATATTCTCCGTAAATTTTCAGCCCATTCCGAGAACTTTTATTTCTGCACAAAAAAACAACACCATGGTAGTTCTGCTGAAAACAGCGTCATTCCGGGTTAGTTCTAATAAAATCATACCAAAATCGTATAGAATTATTGTAAACATGGCATGAATACTTCATAAATTATAGATACGTTGGAGACGTATCACTCGGCACCTCTTATCGGATCTTCCCCTATCTCAATCCAACTCTCGCAAATCATTTTGTCCTCTTTTTGGGTATATGACCCCGTGTGAATACTTTGCTTCTTTTGTGCCTCGGCCCTTTGGGTGAGCTCATCGATAAACATCAATGGCTCTTGCGAAATGTCGAGCTCTTACTCCTCATCTTCACAATACATGTCATCATCTTCATGCCATGAGTTGCCATGGTCATCTTCCTCTTCATCATGGTCGGCGAAATCAGTGTCCTCATAGTGGCCACGGCCATCCTGGCTCTGGGTCTCGTCGGGATAAAAAGTGGCCGAGGTGCTGGAATGCCTCGCCATGGCCCTCGAAGATGACGCTCTCCATGAACGCTGAGCAATCAGGGTCGTCGGCTGTGGGCGTCGGCTGTGCCATTCCATCAAACAACTTGTGGGCGCCGGCGAAGCTTGTCATCGGAAATGACTGGGGCTGCTTCCTTTGCACGCCATCAGACGTGTGGCCAGCGCCACTGTACCCCGGCATCACATTGAGGTCGATGACACCCGCGGGCATGGCCGGAGCGACCATGCTGCCCTCCGGCGACGTGGGGAACCGCGTCTGCCCATGGTCGTAAGGCGGTGGACCGGGTGTGGTGACGAGCTCGGTGACCTGTACTGAGGAGGACGACCGACCGACGATCCCGTGCTCATCGCGGCCATGGCAGCGACCGAGAGGATTGCCGGCGGTGGTCGTGCCAACCCAATCATGAGAAGGGAATGCGCCTTGGCGACAATGGATTCCATCTCGTCGACGTTGGCAAGATGTCGCGCTTGATGTCGGGCATCGGCCTCAACGGAGTAGGCCGTAGCCGCCTTCATCTCCTTCGCCTTTGCCCGCCGACCCGTTCTCTTCGCCGCTTCGAAGTCGAGGATGGCGATCTCCTCCGGTGTGCACTCGGATCGAGGCTTCCTGTGGCCCTTGGGACCCTTCTTCTTCGCCGTGGGGCGCGCGGCCATGGCCGCATCGTTGGAGTTTGTCGGGTCGCTGTCCATTGAGGAGGGAGGGGAGCTCGAGGGATGCGCGGGAAGGTTTGGACGAAATGGAGGGAAAGTGGGGCGGGTGTGTCCCCGACAGGCGGGCTATGGGGGACAAGGACGCGCGTCTCGCCCGTCCGCGGGCTGTCCGTTTGGCCACAAACGCGGCCCAAACTTGGGGCGGGAATGGGTCGAAAGCGGACCGAAAACAGACATTTGTCCATTTTCTCCCGCGCGTTGGGCCGCGGTTTGTGTCCATTTACCCCCAAACGGACGCAGGCGGACGATTTGGGGTCATGCTTTGGAGTTGCCCTAAGAGCATCTATAACCGGACCCGTCATACCTCCCTCAAATGCCCGGGCAGGCCATCCGGTCAGCGTCCTGTCAGAAAAAATCGACCCAAACGAACGCCTTAAACGGGCCTGAAACGCCCGGGCTGATCGGCACCCTCATATCCAACTCAAATATGAGGCGGATATAGGGCGCTCGTGTGCGCCCGGGCATGCCTATCACGTCGGACCCCGCCCACTACGGACCCCAGGAATACCCCAGTCCAGAAACCCTAGACATACGACAGTTCACTCTCCGTCCACTCCACTTTCATTTCCCCACCATCTGATCTGATGGCCGGCAACGGAAGCATCTCCGACGGATCGAACGACGATGTGGACGAGGTGGCCCTCCGCATCGCGTTGCGCTGGTCGCTGCAGGACCAAGGCGGCCCCGGCGGCGGCAGATCTTCTTCCTTCGGGCCCGTGGCCCGTCGACGGAGCGTCGGTGACACCATGGGCCCTTGTCGCTAGGCGCGAAGCTCTGTCTGCTCCCGCTCCGGCCGGTCCGCTCCAGAACAGGTACGCCGCCCACCTCCACAATGTTCCGCTCCAGAAGCGGTGCCCGGCCACCGCTTGGTCCTCTTGCCCGCGCTGGGGACGGGGCGCATGAGGATGTCGGAGTCCGAGGCGTGTGCAGCCCACCGCGAGCGGCAGCGGGCGAGGGAGAGGGGGGAGGCGATGGCCGCGCGGCGTTCGACCGCGAGCGCGCCGGTCGACCCCGAGGACGCGCTCCTCACGGGCGTCCTTCGTCGCTCGCTGACGACGGCGAAGACGGATGCGCGTCGCCTCTGCCGCAAGAATGCCGACGCGCTCGGACTGGCCATCCAGTTGTTGGAGCGCGAGGTAGCGAAAGAGGCGGCGGCGAAGGCGAAAGCGGCCCGCCATGAGAAGGAGCAGGACCGCCTACTCTGCAGGCTGTCCAGCATGCGGTGCAACTCCGACGAGGACGACTATGACTCCTCCACCTTCGGCTCCGATGACGACGACGACGACGCTCCACCGCAGGCCAACGCCTACACGGAGGAGGGGCACAACCGCATGGACAACCGGAAGGGGAAGGGGCCGGCAAGGAAATGGTGATTTCCTCCGCCCTTCCCCGTTTTGTTTATATTTTAATTATATTTAAGTAGTTTGTAGTTTAGATTTGCCGACGAACTATGCTCCTTTTGTTCAGCGATGCAATCCGATCTGATGAACTGTGTTGATCTACTTTATTTACGTAGCGTTGCATGGGTTGTATGGATATGAGGTTTCGGATACGAGGGACGCGGATGTGGAAGGCAACAAATAAGGTGCGCCCGGTCAGTGTCCGCGGACACGCCTGGGCGCGTCCGCGGACGTATCAGGGCCCATATTAGCAAGTTCCGGCTGTAGATGATCTAACGAGGATCTGTTTTTATCCACGCGATTCATTTTAAACCCAAATTTGAGCCGGGTTTGCGTTCGGGACGGAAATAGAGCGGACACGCACAACACCAGCCCTTGTCCTTCCTGGCGCGTCAGTCAGTGGCACATTGCCATTTCCCCTCTCTCCCATCGACAACCAACACACCCAGCCACCCCGCCCTTGTCGCCGCCGCCCAATCCACGCCACCCTCTCGCCCGCGCTGCCACTTTCACTATCATACTTGAGGCCTTGGCTTCACAAGATCTCTAGATTTGACACTCTTTCTTTGGCCTGGCCGGCTCTCATAATGATATCAACATGCTTCAGCGCTCTTCGATGTTTGCAAGGCTTGCAGAAGACAACTGCCCGGAGGTCAACTTTGAGATCAATGTCCACCACTACAACAGAGGATATTACCTAACTGATGATATCTATCCTCAATGGACTATTTTTTTCAAGACGATATCCAACCCAATAGGAGAGAAGAGGCAGGTATTTGCCCAAGCACAAGAGAGTGCTAGAAAGGATGTGGAGCGTGCTTTCGGTGTTCTTCAATCTCGATGGGGCTTTGATTAATATCCTTCCAGAACTTGGAGCACCAAGAAATTGGGTGAGGTGATGATTGTTTGTGTGATCAAGCACAACATGATCATAGAGGATGAGCTTGAGGATGAAATCTTCGACCATGGGTTTGAATTTCTGGGTGAAAATGTTGTGCCTGAGCATGGAGGAGCAGCAGCGTTTGCATAGTTCACCGAATTTCATCATCAAATGCGTGATTGGGAAGCTCACATTCAACTAGAAGATAATTTTGTTGAGCATATGTGGGCTCACCTGGGCAACCAATGGATGTATCGACTATTTTTTATTTCTTTCAAATGTATTTGTGACAATTTAAATTTTATTTTGTTTGTAAACTATGAGGTTTTATTTGGTTGTGAAATTATGATGTTTGTATTTGGTTGCATTATATGAACTTTGGGTAATGTCTTTGATATGTATGCAAAACGCACAAAAATATGGCGGAACAAAAATGCGTCGGTGCGTTGGGCGCAGTGCCAACCCAAACGCAGACGGGGGATGAGAAAGCCAGAACGCCGACCCAAACGGACAAAAAGCAAACATCCGCGCCCATTTGTGTTGGCGCATTGGAGTTGCCCTTAGGCCAACTCCAGCACACAACCGTAAACATACGGTCGTTTTGTTTGGATTGTGTCCGTTTGGGGTGGACAAAGGGGCGCGGTCACGCAGAGAAGGTTTGGTCGTGTTGCCCAACCAATGGCCGCATTTCGTCCACGTGCTACATTTTTGCAAAAAAATAATAAAACTGAAAATAGACCGTGGCCATAGCCATGTCAACGACCAAAATTTCATGTTGGCGAGAGTGCCAACAGGCCGCACACATGCCAGCCTACAAAATGATCACCCCCAAAGTTCACACCGACACAATAGCCATCGGCCAGCACACCTGCCATCGCACAAAGAATGGCCATAGTTCATGTCTCGCGGCCCCTAGTTCATGCCGGCACAAAAAGTTGGCATACAAAATGATATCCTTCTTGTCCATAGCTCAATCTTCTTGATCGAGCATCATCCTTTGCTTCTTCTCAAACCAAACTCGTATCTCTGGGGACAATGCACTCAAGTCTACTCTCATGGTCTCCAACTCCTTCATCATAGGGCGAGCACCACCTCTTTTGCTTTGGTCTTGGCATTGGTGGCCTCAATGCCGAGCTTCTTCGTTTGGGCGGCCTTCTCGATCTCAAGCTTCCTCCTTTTGATGGCCTCCTCCATATCGAACTTGTTCATTTGGAGCTCCATGTAAGCCTTCATTTGCTCATGCTTCTCTTGCCACTTCCTCTCATTCCGTGCTTCCTTTTGGGTCATCATGCCTTGCAAAGTATCTTGCAAGGAGAACGATGCCGCATCAAGCTTCTTGTCCACCTTTGAGTTGGTCTTTCCCTTTGGCTGGTCTACTCCTTCTCCATGTTCAACGATGGCCGTCGGCCCTCCATTCTTCTTCAAGGCGGCATATTGATCTTTGAAATTGGGGCAATATTTTATGAGCATCCAACAATGGGTGTGAGTGAATGTCTTGTTCTTATGTTGGACCTTGTAGACTTCCAATGTTTGGAATGCCTACATAATGAAAGTGAAGCTACAAAGTAATATTGAGCACATAAAAAACAAAAACAAAACAAGAAGAAGTGCCATAGGACCAAAGAGAAGAAGTTGCATACCATGTCGCCCAAACCTAGGCCTTTCACGGGATGGGATTCAATGCTCTCAAGCGCGGCCTGAAATTTGTTGCATTCTTGTTGGATAAACCCCCATCAAATATGACTGACAATTTAGCAATATAATAAAAAAATTGACCATGCCTAAATACATGGTTATGCACGCCGCCACAATCGTATGGTCCCACATGTAAGAAGCCACGTCACCCACATACGGACCTGCTTGCCAGCATCCATGGCAGCACAACAATGGGCCCAAGTGTTAGAATCTTTGACCGGGAAAACGACACACCATCACAGAAAAAATGCATGGTCCCACATGTAAGCAACCAAGCCAGCATCTTCTGCGCCCATATGTCAGCAGTGTTGACCTGTCAAAACTGACGCCCGATTTATTACTGACAGGACCGTCGGCAATAAAAACCATGGCAGACCTACATGGAAGAAGCCACGTCAACAACTGCTGGCACCACTTGTCATAATCTTGACCGTTCAAGCCCGTGTACCGATCACTGGTGACAGATTATTGTTACCATAAAGAATCTTGGGTGATAGATTGGCCTATCATAGGTGACATTCTGGGCCGTCACCGAAAATGGCCATCAATGATATTTTTTGGTTCATCACCTAAGATACGATCTTGCGTGACGGAGGAAATGGTAACATGAAGATTATTTCTTATGACGACGCTTCAGTGACAATGGGGGTGATGGCTGGAAAACTTCACTAGTACATTTTCCGTGAAAAACGGTTTTATGTGACACGAGTGAAACATCGTAAACTAGAGCAAATTTTGTTGTGGCTTGTGGCCCCTGGTTGGCTCTCCTCCAGTAGATTTTGATCCCGGTATTTTTTTATATATTCCATAAAAAATCTCCACTGAGTTTCGTACAATTCCGATAACTTTATTTCTGCAAAAAAACACCATGGTAGTTCTATTGAAAATAGCGTGAGTCTGGATTAGTTTCATTCAAATCATGCAAATTAGAGTCCAAAATAAGAGCAAAAATGTTTGGAAAAGTAGATACAATGGAGATGTATAAACTCCCCCAAGCTAAACTCATTGCTTGTCCTCAAGCAATTCAGTTGATAAATTGAAAGTGATAAAGAAAAACTTTTACGAACTCATTTGCTTTTGTTGTTGTATATGAACTTAACTAGTAATCAGATTTTTAGCAAAGAATGTGAACTAACCATATATAAGATAACACTTATAATCAATATTTACTCATGTTAATGACATAATCAACTAGCGACCAAAAATACTATATCTCAGACCAACTCTTTGTCAAAATAACCATGATACAATGTGATGAGATGGTATCTCGCTAGCCCTTTCCTTGACTGTAAAAGTAATGACCGACAAGTATGGGGGATCAATAGTAGTCCTTTCGATAAGTAAGAGTGTTAAACCCAACGATGAGCAATGGTAAGTGGTTTTCAGCAAGGTATTCTCTGCAAGTGTTGTAAATAGTGGCAATAGATAGTTCTGTGGCAAGATAATTCGTACCAAGTAACAATTGTAACAAGAGTGCATCAAGGTGGCCCAATCCTTTTTATAGCAAAGGAAAACCCGGAAGTACTTCTTATAGTGAGCAAAGTGTTCTCGAGGACACATGGGTATTATTATCTAGTCAAGCTCATCACGTTTAGTTGATTCACGTTCTTTACTTTGATAATTTGATATGTGGGTGGACCAGTGCTAGGGTGATGTTCTTACTTGAACAATCAACCCTCTTATGATTAACCTCTCTTGCAAGCATCTGCAACTACGAAAGAAGAATTAAGATAAAGCTAACCATAGCATGAAACATATGGATCAAAATCAGCCTCTTACGGAATAACGCATAAACTAGGTTTAAGTTTCTATCACTCTCGCAGCCCATCATCTACTTATTACTCCCCGATGCATTCCCCTAGGCCCAAAGATGGTGAAGTGTCATGTAATCTACGTTCACACGACACCACTAGAGGAAGAAAACATATATATCATCAAAATATTGAACAAATACCAACTTCGCATGATTTACTTTAACACAACTTCTCCCATGTCCTCAAGAACAAATGTAACTACTCACAAATCATGTTCATGTTCAAGATCAGAGGTGTAATGAATATTCTTAAGGATCTGAACATATAATCTTCCACCAAATAAACCAACTAGCATCAACTACAAGATGTAATCAACACTAGTAGTAACCCACAGGTACCAATCTGAGGTTTTCGGACAAAGATTGAATACAAGAGATGAACTAGGATTTGAGATGAGATGGTGTTCATGAAGATGTTGATGAATGTTGGTCCTCCCACGATGGAGGAAGCGTTGGTGATGTCGACGGCTTTGATTTCCCCCTCCCGGAGGGAAGTATCCCCAGCGAAGTCGCTCCGCCGGAGAGCAGAAGTGCTCCTGCCCAAGTTCCGCCTACAAACGACGGCTGATATGTCTCCAACGTATCTATAATTTTTCATTGTTTCATGCTATTATATTATCAATCTTCGATACTTTTTATGCAATTTTATATCATTTTTGGGAACTAACCAATTAACCCAGTGCCCAATGTCAGCTGATGTTTTTGCCTGTTTTTGGTTTCGCATAAAATCCATACCAAACGGAGTTCAAACGTTATAAAACCTTTTGACGATTTTCTTCGGTACAAAAGGGACCCTAGAAGCTTCGGGGGGAATCCAGAAGAGAAACAAGGAGACAACAAGACAATAGGGCGCACCCGGGGGGTAGGCGCGCCCTGATGTCTTGTGGGCCCCACGTAGCTTCGTCTAAACTAATTCCACCTCTATAAATTCCCAAATATTCTAAAACCTCAAGAGAGCCACTCGAAGCAATTTTTCCGCTGCCGCAAGTCTCTGTTCTTCCACGATACCATCTGGAGGCCTTTCTCGGCACCCTGCCAGAGGGGGAATCGATCACGGAGGGCTTCTACATCAACCTTGCTGCCTCTCTGATGATGTGGGAGTAGTCTACCACAGACCTATGGGTCCATAGTGATTATATAGATGGCTTCTTCTCTCTCTTTGATCTTCAATACCATGGTATCTTTGGAAATCTATTCGATGTAATCCTTTTGTGCAGTGTGTTTGTTGGGATCCGATGAATTGTGGGTTTATGATCACATTATTCATTGAAAGTATTGAGTCAAATTTGGACTTTATTATGTGTGATTTATATGGCTATGCAATGCTTTCCAATCTATGGTTTGTTTGGCCAAGTTGATCTATCGATCTTCAGTGGAAGTGGTGCATAGTTGTGATCTCAATCTTGCGGTGTCCTCACCAAGTGATAGCAGGGGTAGCGAGGCACGTATTGTGTTGTTGCCACTATGGATAAAACGATGGGGTATGAACATATTGCTTGTCTTTCTCTATCTACATTATTTCATCTTGCTTAAAGCGTTACTTTGTTTGTTCTTGCTTAAAGCGTTACTCTGTTTGTTATGAACTTAATAGCACAAATGTAGGCAGGTGTCGGTTGATTGGTGGAGTAATAGTAGTAGATGCATGCAGGAGTCGGCCTACTTGTCACGGACGTAATGCATATGTATACGATTGCCATGAATAACGTCATAATAATGCACTTCCTATCAATTTCCCAACATTAATTTGTTTACCCACCGTATGCTATGCTAAAAGACAGAAGCCTCTAGTGAAAAATATGGCCCTCGCGTCTACTTTGATCATATTACAAAAACCAAAAATATATTGCTGCAATTTATTTAATTTTATTTTACTTTGATAATTATCTATCTATCGCTATCAGATTTAATCCTTGCTTTCAACAAGTACAAGGGGATTGACAACCCTCTTACCTGCATTGGGTTCAAGTATTTCCTCTTTTGTGTGTAGGTGCTGCTAACAGTTTGCTTGCTTGGTTCTCCTACTGGTTCGATAAACCTTGGTTCTTAAACGAGGGAAATATTTTTTGCTACTTTGCTACATCACCCTTCCTCTTTGGGGAAAATCCTAACGCATCTCAAGTAGCGGTTATCAGCGATGCATCCATTCGTTGCCCCACGCGGTCTATCACTTTGAATGGCGATGAGAGGGGTTTAATCAAGGTGGATTCATCTTGGTCTGTGTTATGGTGTAGAACATGGTGATATTCCAGAGGAAACACTAGTGGAGAAATGGCTAGCCGCAACTTATGTTGGTGGCGCGCCATTTCTAAGGGACTCTAGTGTAGGGGAACGTTGCATGGCAAACAAAAAAAATTCCTACGAACACCCAAGATCTATCTATGGAGATCAACATCTATGAGAGGGGGAGTGCATCTACATACCCTTGTAGATCGCTAAGCGGATAGCGTTAAGAAACGCGGTTGATGTAGTCGAACGTCTTCGCAATCCAATCACGATCCGTCCCGCGATCCAATCACGATCTAGCGCCGAACAGACGGCACCTCCGCGTTCGGCACACGTACAGCTCGACGACGTCCCTGCCTCCTTGATCCAGCAAGCGAGGGAAGAGTAGTAGATGAGTTCTCCGGCAGCACGACGGCGTGGCGGTGGTGGTCGTGGTGCTGTCCCAGCAGGGCTTCGCCAAGCGCTACCGCGACGAACTAGAAGAGAATCAATCTAGGCGCAGAGAGGGAGGGCTGCGCAGTGGCTTGGGTGCGGCTGCCCTCCCTCTCCTCTAGTATATATAGGGGTAAGGGAGGAGGGGTGGCGCCCTAGGGTTTCCCCCCTAGGGGGTGCGATGGCCAAGGTGGGGCAGCGCCCCAAGGGTGGCTTGGACCCCAAGTTTGGGTGACTGCCCCCTTTAGGGTTTGCCCCCACCAGCCCCCTTGCCACATGGGCCTTGGTGGGAGGGGCGCCCAGCCCACCAGGGGCCAGTGCACCTCCCTCTCAGCCCATGTGGGCTCCCGGGGTGTGTGGGCCCCTTCCGGTGGACCCCCGGAACCCTTCGACACCCCTAGTACATTACCGGTGACGCCCGAATTCTTTCCGGTGACCAAAACAGAACTTCCTATATATCATTCTTTACCCCCGGACCATTCCGGAACTCCTCGTGATGTCCGGGATCTCATCCGGGACTCCGAACAACCTTCGGCCACCATCATACATAACTCAACAATACCGAATCGTCACCGAACGTTAAGTGTGCAGACCCTGCGGGTTCGAGAACTATGCAGACATGACCGAGACACCTCTACGGCCAATAACCAATAGCGGGACCTAGATGCCCATATTGGTTCCTACATATTCTACGAAGATCTTTATCGGTCGAACCACGATGTCAAGGATTCAATCAATCCCGTATTCAGTTCCCTTTGTCCAGCGGTACGTTACTTGCCCGAGATTCGATCGTCGGTATCTCCATACCTAGTTCAATCTCGTTACCGACAAGTCTCTTTACTCGTTCTGTAATACAAGATCATGTGACTAACTCCTAAGTCACATTGCTTGTAAGCTTCTTGTGATGCTATATTACTGAGTGGGCCCAGAGATACCTCTCCATCATACGGAGTGACAAATCCCAGTCTCGATCCACGCCAACCCAACAAACACCCTCAGAGATACCTGTAGAGCACCTTTATAGTCACCCAGTTACGTTGTGACGTTTGATACACCCAAAGCATTCCTCTGGTGTCAGGGAGTTGCATGATCTCATGGTCGTAGGAACTGATACTTGACATGGATAAAGTAGTAGCAATAAACTAACACGATCAAATGCTATGCTTACGGTTGGGTCTTGTCCATCACATCATTCTCCTAATGATGTGATCCCATTATCAAATGAGAACTCATGTCCATGGTCAGGAAACCTTGACCATCTTTGATCAACGAGCTAGTCAACTAGAGGCTCACTAGGGACATAGTGTTTGTCTATATATCCACACGTGTATCTGAGTTTCCGGTCAATACAATTCTAGCATGGATAATAAACGATTATCATGAACAAGGAAATATAATAATAACCACTTTATTATTGCCTCTAGGGCATATTTCCAACAGTCTCCCACTTGCACTAGAGTCAATAATCTAGTTCACATCACCATGTGATTTACATTGTAATGAATCTAACACCCATAGAGTTCTGGTGTTGATCATGTTTTGCCCGTGGAAGAGGTTAAGTCAACGGGTCTGCAACATTCAGATCCATGTGTACTTTGCAAATGTTTATGTCCTCCTCCTTGATGTAATCGCAGATGGAATTGAAACGACGCTTTATGTGTCTGGTCCTTTTGTGAAACCTGGGCTCCTTGGCTAGAGCAATGGCGCTAGTGTTGTCGCAAAAGAGGGTCATTGGGTCTAGTGCACTGGGCACAACTCCAAGATCCGTCATGAACTGCTTCAGCCAGACACCTTCCTTCGCTGCTTCCGAAGCAGCTATGTACTCCGCTTCACATGTAGAATCTGCTACCACGCTTTGCTTGGAACTGCACCAGCTTACCGCTCCACCATTCAGAACAAATACGTATCCGGTTTGAGACTTAGAGTCATCCGGATCTGTGTCAAAGCTTGCATCAACATAACCCTTTACGACGAGCTCTTGATCACCTCCATAAACGAGAAACATGTCCTTACTCCTCTTCAGGTACTTAAGGATATTCTTGACCGCTGTCCAGTGTTCCATTCCTGGATCACTTTGAAACCTCCCTGCCATACTTATGGCGAGGCTGACATCTGGTCTTATGCACAGCATTGCATACATGATAGAGCCTATGGATGAAGCATAGGGGATGACACACATATTTTCTCTATCCTTTGTAGTCGTCGAGCATTGAGTCTTACTCAACTTCACACCTTGTAAGACAGGCAAGAACCCCTTCTTGGACTGATCCATTTTGAACTTCTTCAAAACCTTATCAATATATGTGCTTTGTGAAAGTCCTATTAAGTGTCTTGATCTATCTCTATAGATCTTGATGCCCAATATGTAAGCAGCTTCTCCGAGGTCTTTCATTGAAAAACTCTTATTCAAATATATCTTCACACTTTCTAAAAGTTCTATATTGTTTCCAATCAGCAATATGTCATCTACATATAATATTAGAAAGGCTATAGATCTCCCACTCACTTTCTTGTAAATACAAGCTTCTCCATAAACTTGTATAAACCCAAACGCTTTGATCACCTCATCAAAGCGAAGATTCCAACTCCGAGATGCCTGCACCAGTCCATAAATGGATCGCTAGAGCTTGCACACTTTGTTAGCATTTTTAGGATCGACAAAACCTTCTGGTATAATCATATACAACTCTTCCTTAAGGAAACCATTAAGGAACACCGTTTTGACATCCATCTGCCAGATCTCGTAATCGAAAAATGCAGCTATTGCTAACATGATCCTGACGGACTTAAGCATCGCTACGGGAGAGAAAGTCTCATCGTAGTCAACTCCTTGAAGTTGTGAAAACCCTTTTGCAACAATTTGAGCTTTATAGACGGCGACATTACCGTCCGCGTTCGTCTTTTTGTTAAAGATCCATTTATTCTGTATGTCCTTACGATCAAGTGGTAAGTCCTCCAAAGTCCACACTTTGTTCTCATATATGGATCCTATCTCAGATTTCATGGCCTCTAGCCATTTGTTGGAATCTGGGCCCACCATCGCTTCTTCATAGCTCACAGGTTCACTGTTGTCCAACAACATGACCTCTAAGACAGGATTGCCGTACCACTCAGGGGCGGTATGAGTCCTTGTCAACCTATGAGGTTCGGTAGTAACTTGATCCGAAGCTTCATGACCATCATCATTTGCTTCCTCTTCACTTGGTGTAGGCGTCGCAGAAACATCTTTCTGTGTCGTGCTACTATCCAACTGAAGTGACGGTTCAACAACCTCATCAAGTTCTACTTTCCTCCCACTCAATTCTTTCGAGAGAAACTCTTTCTCGAGAAAGGACCTGTTTTTAGCAACAAACACTTTGCCATCGAATCTGAGATAGAAGGTATACCCAACTGTTTCCTTAGGGTATCCTATGAAGACACACTTGTCTGCTTTGGGTTTGAGCTTATCAGGTTGAAGCCTTTTCACATAAGTGTCGCAGCCCCAAACTTTAAGAAATGACAGCTTAGGTTTCTTGCCAAACCATAATTAATACGGTGTCGTCTCAACGGACTTTGATGGTGCCCTATTTAAAGTGAATGCGGCTGTCTCTAATGCATAACCCCAAAATGATTGTGGCAGATCAGTGAGAGACATCATAGATCGCACCATATCCAATAGAGTACCATTACGATGCTCGGACACACCATTACGCTGTGGTGTTCCAGGTGGTGTAAGCTGTGAAACGATTCCACACTGCTTCAAATGCATGCCAAACTCAGAACTCAGATATTCTCCACCACGATCAGATCGTAGAAATTTAATCTTCTTGTTACGATGATTCTCTACTTCACTCTGAAATTGCTTGAACTTTTCAAACGTTTCAGACTTGTGTTTCATTAAGTAAATATACCCACATCTACGCAAATCATCAGTGAAGGTAAGAAAATAACGATATCCACCGCGCGCCTCCACACTCATCGGACCGCACACATCAGTATGTATGATTTCCAACAAGTCACTTGCCCGCTCCATTGTACCGGAGAATGGGGTTTTAGTCATCTTGCCTAAGAGGCATGGTTCGCATGTATCAAGCGATTCAAAATTGAGTGATTCCAAAAGTCCATCAGCATGGAGCTTCCTCATGCGTTTTACACCAATATGACCTAAGCGGCAGTGCCACAAGAAAGTGGTACTATCATTATTAACTTTGCATCTTTTGGCATCAATGTATAAATGTGTCTATCATTACTATCGAGATTTAACAAGAATAAACCATTCACATTAGGTGGATGACCATAAAAGATGTTACTCATATCAATAGAACAAGCATTATTCTCTGATTTAAATGAATAACCGTCTCGCAATAAACAAGATCCATATATAATGTTCATGCTCAACGCAGGCACCAAATAACAATTATTTAGGTTTACTACTAATCCCGATGGTAACTGAAGAGCGAGCGTGCCGACGGCGATCACATCAACCTTGGAACCGTTTCCGACGCGCATCATCACTTCATCCCTCGCCAGCCTCCGTTTATTTCGTAGTTCCTGTTTCGAGTTACAAATATGAGAAACCGAACCGGTATCTAATACCCAGGCACTACTACGAGAGCTAGTGAGGTACACATCAATAACATGTATATCATATATACCTTTGTTGACATTGCCAGCCTTCTTATCAGCCAGGTACTTGGGGCAATTCCGCTTCGAGTGGCCAGTCCCCTTGCAATAGAAGCACTCGGTCTCAGGCTTGGGTCCAGCATTTTGTTTCTTCACGGGAGCGGCAACTGGCTTGCCACCCTTCTTGAAGTTTCCCTTCTTTCCCTTGCTTTTCTTGAAACTAGTGGTTTTATTCACCATCAACACTTGATGCTCCTTCTGGATTTCTACTTTCGCGACTTTCAGCATCACGAAAAGCTCGGAGATAGACTTGTCCATCCCTTGCATATTATAGTTCATCACGAAGCCTTTGTAGCTAGGTGGCAGTGACTGGAGAATTCTGTCAGTGACCGTTTCGGGCGGAAGTGTAACTCCCAAGTCATTCAAACGATTGTAGTACCCAGACATTCTGAGCAGGTGCTCACTGACAGAACCATTCTCTTCAATCTTGCAGGTGAAGAACTTATCGGAGGTCTCATACCTCTCGATCTGGGCATTTGCTTGAAATATTAAATTCAACTCCTGGAACATCTCATATGCTCCATGGCGTTCAAAACACTTTTGAAGTCCCGATTCTAAGCCATACATGTTGGAGATATGCCCTAGAGGCAATCATGTATGATGATATCCTATGTGTTTATGAATAAATATAGTCCTTGGACATTATCAATGATGTGTATTAACAAGTACGTGACTTGTTTGTGAGACTATGCATTGTATGATGACTGTCCTAAATGGTCCCTAGTCGAAAGGGCTGTGTGGACGCGCAGCCAGTTAGACTAGCATATGACACGGTGGATGGTCCGGTCTCACTGACCATGTAGCATTGGATGCTAGTCGGATAATATGGACTCAGAAAGATCTCGTCGGATTCGACGTAGTCGGATCCGAGTCGAGATAAGGTCTGAGTTGGACAGACCCAACTAAGAGACGCAGCGATGGGTCATCTGTGAGTCTCTAGTACAACATACGTTCTGTGTCCTAAGACCTGAGCTAGCGCATGTACTCGGGATGGTGACATACTTGCTTTGGGCCGACCAAATGCTACTCCGTGACATGGTTGTTATAAAGGTAGGTGTCAGGC
Organism: Elymus sibiricus; assembly: GCA_039707655.1. Classification (NCBI taxonomy): domain Eukaryota; kingdom Viridiplantae; phylum Streptophyta; class Magnoliopsida; order Poales; family Poaceae; genus Elymus; species Elymus sibiricus. The sequence goes on from CM077667.1 coordinate 114,488,135, forward strand.
TTGTCCAGACCCATGCTGCGATATGTGGTCGAGCAAGATGGGATTTGCCCCTCCGATGAGGAGAGATATACTCTGGGCCCCTCGGGCGATCCTACCTGGATAAGCATGGCCATGCGATGAGGATTATGAGATAATTCGAAGTGTTGGTCGGATTCACCGGAACGAGAAAGAGGTCGTGTGGCAACAAGGATGACCATGTCGCCTTGAGCACGACAACATATATCGTGTGGCAAAGGGAACGGAAGTCTGAAGTACAGGTTCGCCTAACCAGCTTCATCGGACACTTGGAGTTGGCACGCTTTGCTAGAGGCCACTACCGACTGGTCGAGCCGGATGTAATCTGACTCGCAACCAAGTGAACGAGAACCTAAGGGGTCGCGCGCTTAAGGGAAGGAACACATGGGCTTTAGGATCCATGCGAGGCCCAAGAGTTGAGCCCGCGCCGGATGCCTATATATAGTGGAGGTGCGGCACACCCATCTGGTTCATCGCTTCGGCGCCGTCATTAGGGCTTTGCATGTGTTCAACTAGCCACCTCCACTTGCCGCCGTCGACTGTGTGATCGGACCTAGCAGTCCGCCGCACGGTGTTCCTCCTGCACGCGCGGATACCGTTAGAGGCGGTGCACTTGCGCCGCTCCGGTGAACCTGTACGTGGGATCCGGCGACCGGCTGCGCGAGGGTGATCGGATCGGTTGTTCGAGGGATATCGGACGAGGAGGAGACGGACAACGCGAACACGCTACCCCAACTCTACTTCCGCTGCACGGCACTTCGCGTCTAGTGGTAACGAATCTAGTTGGCCAAACTAAACCTATAGATCGGAGAGATTTACGAAGCTATGATGATCATGCAAATAAGAATCAAATAAGTATTTAGAGATGACTCAAATATTTTATTATAAATAATCTGAACATAAACCCACAATTTATCGGATCCCAACAAACACACCGCAAAAGAAGATTACATCAAATAGATCACCGCGAAGATGCGGTGAACTTTGTATTGAAGATCAAAAGAGAGAGAAGAAGCCATGTAGGTACTAGCTATGGACCCGTAGGTTTGTGGTAGACTACTCACACATCACCATGGGAGCAACAAGGTTGATGTAGAGGCCCTCCGTGATCGACCCCCCCTCGGCAGGGCACCGGAACCAGGGCTCCAGATGGGCACACGGCGGAACAGAGACTTGCAACGACGGAAAAAGTGTTTCGGGAGGCTCTCTAGGGTTTTTAGGATATATTAGAATTTATAGGCCAGAGAGGGGTGACGGGAGACGAGGGGGGCGGCCACAAGCTAATAGGGCGCGACCACCCTCCCTGGGCGCGCCCTATTGGCTTGTGGGGCCCTCGTGCGGCCCCGGCCTCCTCCTAAAGCTTCTAGGTCTTCTTTTGGTCCAGAAAAAATCACAAAAAAGTTTTGTGGCAATTGGACTTCATTTGGTACTGTAAACCTGAAAAGCCAAAAACATGCAGAAAACAACAACTGGCACTTGGCACTTGGTTAATAGGTTAGTGCTCAAAAATAATATGAATCAGGAAATAAATGCTCAATTAATATCTTAGAATGATAATATTATAGCATGGAACAATCAAAAAATATAGATACGTTGGAGACGTATTAGCTGTGCTAGAGGCCCACCATGGAGGAAGGACTTCGGAGGCCCAATGAAGGGACGTGAGCATATCAGATTCTACCAAAGACTTGGTGTGCACTCCAGGAAGAGGGTGATTCGTTCGGCATGTAATCCGTAGATGGTAACCGACATTCATTTAACCCTAGATACCCTCGGTGCCTATATAAACCGTAGGGTTTAGCCCGTAGACGATACCTATACACAACATCACAACCCTTAGGGTTTAGACCACAAACTTACGATCTCAAGGTAGATCAACTCTGTACTCGCTACAACATCAATACAACAAGAGCTGGCCGTAGGGTTTTACCTCCATTGAGAGGGCCAAAACCCGGGTAAAAACCTTGTGTTATTTGTCTCTTGCTACCCTCGATCCGATTTTACGGCTCGCCCCCCCCTACCCGAGGTCTGCCGGTTTTGACACCGACACCGATGACCCCGAAACGCTTTTCGTTCCTCTTGAAATTATTTCAAACATTAATGAAACTATTTCATAAATATTCCTCATTACTCCTGTCCTACTAGCACTCAACATATCGCGATTACCTTAAGCTTGTGACCCTGTAGGTTCGGTAAAACATAGACATGAACAAAACTCCTTTTGTTCAATGATCAATAGCGGAGCCATGGACGTCCATATCAATCCCTATGAGTACGCGAATGACATTCGAGTGAACCTTTGGTTATCATGTGCTATTCCCATTGCTTGGCGATACTTTGCAAAATCCGAGGTGAGATGTATCGGTATCCTCCACTACTGCAGGATGGTCCAAAGACCACACATTAATCAGAGACCCTTCGATAAAATTGTTTGCGATGTACACCATAGCGTGTGTGATGTAACATCAGGAAAAAAAGTGTTTGTGATGTCGTAACATCACACACATTTCGAAAATATAATTGTGTGCGATGTCACGCAAACAGTTTTTCCAAAAAATGTATGTGTGATGTTGTCTATTATTGCACACGGTTTGAAAAAACGTAAACATGTGTGATGCTTTGCACACGGTTTTTACAAATGATGTGTGTGTGATCTACTATATCATTGCACACAGTTATTATAATGCAACCATGTGTGATGCCATGCACACAGTTTTTGCAAACAGTGTGTGTGTGTGATGTAGCATAACACTACACACGGTGTTAAAAATGCAAACGTGTGTTATGCCTTGCACATGTTTTTTGCATACATTGTGTGTGCAATGTAGCCTGTCATCCCACACATTTTCATAAATGGAACCATGTGTGATTCCTAAAATTATTATTTTTCCAAAGAATAATGATTTGCGCGATATGTTTGAAGGCGAACTGACATTTTCCTTCGTCGTTTGACTTGTAATTTTTTTTCTACACTTAACATGCACCATAGAATCCTCCCTGATAAATTTTGGCACTTTTCAGAGCTCATTTGCTATATTTGAGTCATTAATTGCATTCAATGTTGGGGATATCACTTATCGGGAACTTATCGGTCGACCTAGGATAAGGGGTAAATAGCGCTGTTTATCGGCATATCGGCCGATTTATCGGCATATCGGCGAATTTATCAGCCGATTTATCTTATCGGTCAGACACCGATAAGCGATAAATCGGCCGATTTATCGACATATCGGGGGATATCTTGAACAATGACTGCATTTCTAGTCATTTAATGGATATAATTCAAATTTTAACTATGAATGCATGAAACAGTATGCAAAAATGATTTGAATAATCATATTTAGGGTATTGAGTATATTTGTATGCCTCATACAAGAAATGAATATAAATTTATTAGACATATGTGGCAAGAATTAACCGCGAACATGGAGTTTATTGGTATTGAAATTATAAAAACTGTAAATGAAGTCTGAAAAATATGAAACTTGACATAGTGTCATGATATGACGTCACAATGATGTGGTAAAAATTTGAGAAGGTTTCACATTTTTTTAATGTATATCCTATAGAAATCTGACAACCTCCGAGGAACGATCCTGGTTTCGAGAGTGAATGCACCAAATTGGTGGCGAACTTATGTTTTCCTTTATCATTTGACCTTGAATTTTTTTTCTACAGTTAAGATACACCATAGAATCTTCTACATTAAATTTTGGCACTTTCCGGAGCTCATTTGCTATATTTGAGTCATTAAATACATTTCTAGTCATTTGACAGATACATTCAAATTTGAACTACGAGTACAGAAAAAGGTATACAAAAATGATTTGAAAAATCATATTTAGGGCAGTGAGTATATGTGTATGCCTCATACAAGAAATAAATATAAAATTTAAATATCTATGTGGCAAGAATCAGCCGTGAACATGAAGTTTATTGGTATTTTAATTCTAGAAAATGTAAATAATGTCTAATAAATATGAAACTTGGCATGGTGTCAATATAAGACCTCAGCATACTGTAATAAAAAAATTGAGAAGGCTTCACAATTATTTTGATGGTGTAAGGGCACAAATCAAATGGCAAGAAAGCACACATATGTGTACTGAATTCTTATTGGTGGAGAGATTGAAGCCTTGGATCGATGACATGGCATGAATCTATCCGTCCATACTTGACAGCCAAGAAAAATATCTAGCCTTATCTCCTCACCACGTACTCTACCACATCCACACAAATATCTAACTAGCATCAATCCAACCTCCTGTAGAACCACGAACATAACACACACTTCTTCCATGCTATGCCGGCGAGGCAGACGACGCCTGCTCCAAGCTCCGACTAGGAGCAGGACACGGCGGGGTCGCTCGGCGTCGGGCGGCCGTGCGTGAAGCGGGTGCCATGGACGCCATGAGGCTCGTCGTCGGCCATAGACGCGAGCACGAGCACGAAGCGGCCGTATAGCTCCGGGATCTCTATCCGGTGGCACAACTGCTTCAACAAGTTATGCATCCCGAGAGGCAGCATCATGGAGGTGCAGTTCGTGGCCATGTAATCTAGCTTCCCGTGCATCTCTTTCCAAGAATCCATCCACCAGGATGGCTGCTAGCTAGCTTGCCGGATAGTACTAATCTAATCTTGTTTTTTGTATGTCTAAGTATGATGTCTCTAGCCATCTAATCGATTCTTGATTCTTCTCATCCATGAGGATTCTCCAAGACATCAAACTAATCACAAAATCTCTCTTGTGAAGTCCCGAACTTTCACTTGCTATACTTTTTGAAAAAAATATGCATAACTAGTATAAGAACTAATTTCAAGTAGGATACTTGAGTATGTAATGTAAAAAAATCATTAAAAATAGAAATAAAATTCAAAAAATCCAATTATTTTTGCATGTTATATAATTTAGTGCGTGAGGTATGCTCCAAATTTCAGCTCATTTGAACATTTGAGTCGCTGTCAGCAAAAAAGACAAATTGGGTGAGAACAATACATGAACAATAAACTTTTTTATAGACCCCAAATTTGTCTTTTTTGCCGAGGGACACTCAGATGTTCAAATGATCTGAAATTTGGAGCGAACCTCATGCACCAAATTCTCTACCATGCAAAAAATTGATTTTTTTTGAATTTTTCTCTAATTTGTTTTGATTTTTTATGATCGAAGGTGCAGATGAGCCTCGGCACTGAATCCCTGCTCTGTGTAAGGATTTACTTTTTTTGACCTTGTAACCCTTTTCTCTTGATTTTTCAGGATGAGATACCATAAGAAATCTTGGAAGGTTTGGGAGTTGATGTCATCGATGAACAAGAGACTGATGAAGCTTTACGACATAATTAGATGTGATTGCTAGTTGTATGTGTTGGGTGACATGTGATGTGAGATAGTACGTTTGTACTTTTGTATGTTGCATGACAAAGCTTGAACAGAAATCATATAGTGGATTTTGAATGTGCATTTTTGCGTTATGTTTGATTGTCAAAAGATGATCATAGTAAATTGATTACGTCTAGCTGATTTTAGGACTAATTAACACGTCGTTAAGATCACACATTGCACACGGTTTTTTCGATCCAATTGTGTGTGATGGCATTTACATCACACACAATTTTTTATTTTTAATCGTGTGCAATGAATCGCACATTACATACAGTTTTGTTGAAATAACAGTGTGTGATGCTAATCCAAATTGCAAACAGTTTTTGTGTTGAACTGTGTGGGATGTATACCGTGTGCGATGGACCCCCCTATCGCCCACACTAGCAAGGTGACGGTTTGAAACGGCGTCACTGAAAGGGGTTAAAACCGTTTGTATAGCACGTTGCTGCTCCAGTGCTCTTGAGTGACTCTCATGCTCACTATACCAATCTTCACGTTATTGGTTTTGTTCTTCTTTCTTGTTGACATGTTTCGACATCCCTGTGACCTAGTCACATGTGTCTGGATAGACGATGGTGTATGCCGTCACACCGAGAGGGCCCTAAGAATATCTCCATCGTCGGAGGAGCAAATCTCACTCTTGAGCTATCTAGTTCCTTGTCAAACTTTCCAACCAACCCGTAAGTTGTTGTTATGATCACCTTGTAACATATGACATTTGAGCAACCCCAAATCCCATCGTACGGTAAGAAGAAACTACGATGATTTCATGGTGTAAATAACTTAAGCATATGTTAACCCTCCATGTTATAACAATTGACTTGTGACGATATAATTTCAAAGTATAACAAACAAGTTTTGGGTCGATTCAACATGAGTATTCTTCTAATATCATATTCTCAAAGTTGTCTTTAGGACTATCGTTACACTTAACGATATCTTAAGATCCAGAAAATATGACCACAAACAACACTTGAGCAACTCTTAGAGGCGAGACTATGAATACTATTTTACCTGGTGAACAAGTTCACCCCGACTCCATAAATATTAGGGGAAGAAGCGGGGTAGAGGAATTTGTCGTTTATCATTCCACACGTGCATATGAGTTTTCCTCTAAATCGCACATTCCATAACCATATCAGTTATAGCATAGAATATAAACTCTTAATTGTAAACATGAAAATATAATAATACAATATTATTGCCTCTAGGGTATATTTAAAGCATAAATTGCTACATAGTCATGTGTACTTGCAGGCCATCAGTCTCAGGCCAGGATGTCCGAGACAGTATATAATGAGGCGTCAGAGACATTTGTAAGGGGAGGAACACAATTTATACATAAGAAGAACAATAAAGCAAAAGTAGGATATTACACCATCATGGTGGCCTGAACGTGGGTATGCATTTTTGTCCCGCGCTTGTGTGTGCTTGGAGTGATAGGAGTGTTTTAATCCCTAGACGAATAATCTAGGAGTTGCCATGTAGCTCCGGTCTCGATGATCACCCATTGACAAAAGACGAAGACCCCGTAATGGTAAGGATGCATGCTTTACTGTGCATGGCGGGGGATCTTGAGCACGGTGATCTGCGATGGTTTGCCATTCCGCACAACGAGGTGTCGGTGGCCGGCTGCAGCTAGGCTCCCCGCCCTAGACCATAGGCTCAATTGCCATTCCACCACATGTGGAACGACGACGCTCGAGCGGAGGCCCACGTTCTCGAATGAAGACACAACAAGGAAGACACCGGGGGAGGTCCTCAAACGGAGGCCCGACCTAGCGATGGCCGTCGACACGTGTGGCGGTGGGAATGAGAGTTGTTAGAAGGGAATAGAGACATTGGTGGAATAGTTGTTGTATTGCTTGAGCCCCATGGGCATATATATAGGAGTACAATGATCAACTTGGAGTACAAGGCAATATGTTTATGATTCGCTTATAGTGGGTGGCTAGAGTGATAGAAGCTTACACCCGAGTAAGGGAGTTGTTTGCGTATGGGAGTAAAGAGGACTTGATGTTTAATGCTATGGTTGGGTTTACCTTAATGATTTCTAGTAGTTACCGATGCTTTCTAGAGGTCCAATCATAAGTGCATATGATCCAAGTACGGAAAGTGTGTTAGCGTATGCCTCTCCCTCATTACATGTGACAAGTATCTATCGTGTTATATTCAATTGCCTATGGACAATCTTTCTCTTGCGTTACACAAAAAAGTTTTCTACTAAATAACTTACTTATTAATCTTTATCTAAAAAGCCCCTAACTTTTATTTACTTGTTCTTTATTATCTTGCAAAACTATCTATTACACCTACTAAGTACTTCTAGTTTCTTTCCCGCAAAGTAGTTTCATACTTGTTCTAGGTAAAGTAAGCGTTAGCGTGCGTAGCGTTGTATCGGTGGTCGATAGAACTTGAGAGAATATTAATTAATTCTACCTTTAGCTCATCATTGGGTTCGACACTCTTACTTATAGAAAAAGTCTACAAACTACCCCCTACACTTGTGGGTGATACGGCTCTGTCGTATCTACTTTTCCTCACACTTTTGCCCTTGTTTTGGACTCTAATTTGCATGATTTGAATGAAACTAGCCCGGACTAACGTTGTTTTCAGCAGAACTACCATGGTGTTGTTTTTTTATGCAGAAATAAAAGTTCTCGGAATCAGACGAAACTTTTTGGAGATTTATTTTAGAATAAATAAAAAATACTGGAGCCAAGAACCACCAGAGGGGGGCCAGAGGCTGGGCAGCATACACCAGGGCGCGCTAGCCCCCCAGGCGCGCCCTGGTGGGTTGTGCCCACCTCGTGGCCCCACTGACCCTAATTCCGCCACTATAAATTCCTATTTTTGGAGAAAAAAATCAGAGAGAAAGTTTCATTGCGTTTTACGATACGGAGCCGCCGCCACCTCCTGTTCTTCATCGGGAGGCCAGATCTGGAGCCCGTTTGGGGCTCCGGAGAGGGGAATCTTCGGTCTTCGTCATCACCAACCCTTCTCCATCGCCAATTCCATGATGCTCCCCACCAGGAGTGAGTAATTCTTTCGTAGGTTTGCTGGTCGGTGAGGAGTTGGATGAGATTCATCATATAATCGAGTTAGTTTTGTTAGGGCTTGATCCCTAGTATCCACTATGTTCTGAGATTGATGTTGCTAGGACTTTGCTATGCCTAATGCTTGTCACTAGGGCCCAAGTGCCATGATTTCAGATCTGAACCATTTATGTTATCATCATTATATCTATGTTCTTGATCCGATCTTGCCTAGTCATATGCACCTATTACGTGTTATGATCCGTCAATCCCATACTGACAATATTTGGGATACTTCACGGTGATAACCGTAGTTTGAGGAGTTCATGTATTCACCGTGTGTTAATGCTTTGTTCCGGTTATCTATTAAAAGGAGGCCTTAATATCCCTTAGTTTCCTTATGGACCCCGCTACCAAGGGAGGGTAGGACAAAAGATGTCATGCAAGTTCTTTTCCATAAGCACGTATGACTATTTACAGAATACATGCCTACATTACATTAATGAACTGGAGCTAGTTCTGTGTCGCCCTAGGTTATGACTGTTATATGATGAATATCATCCAACAAGTTTACCGATCCAGTGCCTACGAGTTCTCCACTTATTGTTCTTGCTAAGTTACTATTGCTGCTGCTACTGTTCCAACTGCTACAAAACTATTGCTATCATTGCTACTGTTACCGTTACTGCTACTACTACTATCAAACTATCATACTACTGTGCTACTGATCACTCTGCTACAGATATTTAATCTCCAGGTGTGGCTGAATTGACAACTCAGCTGCTAATATCTCAAATATTCTTTGGCTCCCATTGTGTCGAATCTATAAATTTGGGTTGAATACTCTACCCTCGAAAACTATTGCGATCCCCTATACTTGTGGGTTATCAAGACCTTTTTCTGGCGCCGTTGCCGGGGAGCATAGCTATATTTGTTGAGTCACTTGGGATTTATATCAGTTGATCACTATGAAGAATTTGAAGGATCCAAAGACCAAGATTTTTCCCTCGAAGACGAGGGGAGGTAAGGAACTGCCATCTAGCTCTGCACTTGATTCACCTTCTGTTATGAGTAAGCTTGCAACACCACCACATGCTAGTAATCTTGATATGTCGCAAGTTATTGATGATGCTACCTCTGCTATGAATGATCCTTATGATGATGCTAGTACCATGCTTGATGGTAATGTGCCACTAGGAGAATTTCTTGATGAACAAATTGCTAGAGCTAAAGAGAATGAAACTACTGAAACTGATGAGATTGCTGAAACTGATGAAGCCTATGAAACTGATGATGATTATGAAACACCTATTAGTCCTAGATGTCCTAAATTTGAAATGCCTAAGATACCTGAAGGTTATGTTATGGACGAAGAGGTAACTAGAGAAATTCTTTCTTGCAAGGATAGAAACGATCTTAAGAAATTGCTACGCAACTATAAGGAAAAGACTTTGAATGCTAGAATGAAATGTGATCCTAAGTTTGCTACTTCACCTATCTTTGTTACCGATAAGGATTATGAATTCTCTGTCGACCCGGAGTTAATTACTTTGGTTGAATCTGATCCTTTCCATGGCTATGAAACTGAAACTGTAGTGGCACACCTTACTAAGCTGAATGATATAGCCACCCTCTTTGCTAATGATGAGAAGATTCGCTACTATTATATCCTTAAGTTATTTCTGTTCTCGTTAAAGGGTGATGCTAAGACATGGTACAATACTCTTGCTCCTGGTTGTGCGCGTAGTCCCCAGGATATGATTTACTATTTCTCTGAAAAATATTTTTCTGCTCATAAGAAACAAGCCGCCTTACAGGAAATATTTAACTTTGTTCAAATTGATGAAGAGAGTCTCCCACAAGCTTGGGGGAGGCTTCTCCAGTTGCTTAATGCTTTGCCTGATCACCCTCTCAGGAAAAATGAAATACTTGATATCTTTGATGTCTACTACGCAACCTTCTTCTTGCAGACTCGTGTTGGGCCTCCAAGCGCAGAGTTTTGTAGGACAGTAGCAAATTTCCCTCAAGTGGATGACCTAAGGTTTATCAATCCGTGGGAGGCGTAGGATGAAGATGGTCTCTCTCAAGCAAACCTGCAATCAAATACAAGAAATCTCTTGTGTCCCCAACACACCCAATACAATGGCAAATTGTATAGGTGCACTAGTTCGGCGAAGAGATGGTGATACAAGTGCAATATGGATGGTAGATATAGGTTTTTGTAATCTGAAAATATAAAAACAGCAAGGTAACTAATGATAAAAGTGAGCACAAACGGTATTGCAATGCTTAGAAACAAGGCCTAGGGTTCATACTTTCACTAGTGCAAGTTCTCTCAACAATACTGACATAGTTGAATCATATGTAAATCCCTCACGTGCGACAAAAAGTAGGGTACGAAACCACCTCAAAGTTATCTTTTTCCGATCAATCGTAGGAGCTATCCCTATAAGTGTCACGAATAGCCCTAGAGTTCGTACTAAAATAACACCTTAAGATACACATCAACCAAAACCCTAATGTCACCTAGATACTCCAATGTCACCACGAGTACCCATGGGCTTGATTATACGATATGCATCACACAATTTTAGATTCATCATGTTCAATCCAACACAAAGAACTTCAAAGAGTGCCCCAAAGTTTCTACCGGAGAGTCAAGACGAAAACATGTGCCAACCCCTATGCATAGATTCCCAAGGTCACGGAACCCGCAAGTTGATCACCAAAACATACATCAAGTGGATCAATAGAACATCCCATTGTCACCACAGATATCCCATCGCAAGACATACATCAAGTGTTCTCAAATCCTTAAAGATTCAATCCGATAAGAAAACTTCAAAGGGAAAACTCAATTCATCACAAGAAGATAGAGAGGGGAAAACTCCATATGATTCATCTATATTAATAAAGCTCACGGTACATCAAGATCGTGTCATCTCAAGAACACGAGAGAGAGAGAGAACAAACACATAGCTACTGGTACATACCCTCAGCCCCGAGGGTGAACTACTCCCTCCTCATCATGGAGACCGCCAGGATGATGAAGATGGCCTCCAGTGATGGTTTCCCCCTCCGACAGGGTGCCGGAACGGGCTCCCGATTGGTTTTTCGTGGCTACAGAGGCTTGCGGCGGCGGAACTCCCGATCTAGGTTTCTTTCGGGGGGTTACGGGATTTATAGGAGTACTTGGCGTTGGAATCAAGTCAGGGGGGGTTCCCGAGGGACCCACAAGCCAAGGGGTGCGCCCTAGGGGGGGGCGCCCCCTAGGCTTGTGGCTGCCTCGAGACTCCTCTCCGGTATCTTTTTGCTCCAGTATTATTTATATTTTCCAAAAATATTCTCCGTAAATTTTCAGCCCATTCTGAGAACTTTTATTTCCGCACAAAAACAACACCACGGTAGTTCTGCTGAAAACAGCGTCAGTCCGGGTTAGTTCTAATAAAATCATACCAAAATCATATAAAATTATTGTAAACATGGCATGAATACTTCATAAATTAGAGATACGTTGGAGACGTATCAATCTTCTATAATGGACTAACCGATGCTTCTAGGGACTTCCTAGATATTTGTGCTGGTTGTGTTTTTAGGGAACGAACTATTGAACAAGCTTAGGAATAATTGAATAACATATTGAAGAATTATGATGATTGGACTCTTCCTGAACCATCGCCCAAACCCACTCCGAAGAAGAGGGGCATCTTATTTCTCAGTCCTGAAGATATGCAAGAGGCAAAGAAATCTATGAAGGAAAAAGGTATTAGAGCTGAGGATGTTAAGAATGTGCCACCTATTGAAGAAATACATGGCCTGGACACACCACCACCTCCACAGGTGGTAGAGGTAAATTCTTTACTAAAGTTTGATGAAGGTGATATACCTCACAATAACATCCTAGTCAATGCTTATATGAGTTTGACAACTATATTATGAAGCAAGATCATTTCAATGCACATGTTCTGAAACAATTGAAATATAATTCTGATATGATTGCTCGCTTAAGTGACTTGCTATTTAGAATCAGTAATGATGTTAGAGGTGTAGGAAAGCATGCCTCTATGGTTCAAACTCAGTTAGAACAAGTTGCTAAATCTCAAAAAGAATTGCTTGATGAAACGAATAATAATATGCATGATTTTGCTGCTAGAGTAGTAACTAGAGGAGACAGAATGACCCAAGAACCGCTTTATCCCGAGGGTCATCCTAAAAGAATTGAACAAGACTCTCACAGAATTAATACTGATGCACCTAGTCCTTCTAAGAAGAAAAAGAAGAAGAAAAATGATAGGACTTTGCATACCTCTAGTGAACCTGAGATACAAAAACCTCCTGATAATATTGATGTCTCTATTTCCGATGCTGAAACTCAGTCTAGTAATGAACATTCACCTAGTGACAATGAAAATAATAATGATGATGTTCATGAAGATGCTCAACCTAACCATGATAAAGAAAAAGACAATGATGTTGAAATAGAGCCTGTCGCTGATCTTGATAACCCACAACCTAAAAATAAACGTTATGATAAAAGAGACTTTGTGGCTAGGAAACATGGTAAAGAAAGACAGCCATGGGTTCAAAAACCCATGCCATTTCCACCTAAGCCATCTAAGAAAAAGGATGATGAAGAATTTGAGCGCTTTGCTGAGATGATTAGGCCAGTCTTTTTGCGTACCCGCTTAACTGATATTTTGAAGATGCCCCCCCCTATGCAAAGTATATGAAAGACATCATCACTAATAAAAGAAAGATACCTGAAGCTGAAATCTCCACCATGCTTGCTAATTACTCTTTTAAGGATGGAGTACCTAAAAAACTTGGAGATCCAGGAATACCAACTATAGCTTGCTCCATTAAAAGAAACTGTGTCAAAACTGCTTTGTGTGATTTGGGAGCCGGTGTTAGTGTTATGTCTTTCTCCTTATATAAAAGACTTGATTTGAATAAACTCACACCTACTAAGATATCATTGCAAATGGCTGACAAATCAACTGCCATACCTATCGGTATTTGTGAGGATGTGCCCGTTGTTGTTGCAAATGTTACTATCTTAACGGACTTTGTTATTCTCGAGATGCCCGAGGACGACAACATGTCGATTATCCTTGGTAGACCCTTTCTGAATACTGCAGGGGCTGTTATTGATTGCAATAAAAGCAAAGTCACTTTTCATATCAATGGTAATGAGCACACGGTGCACTTTCCGAAGAAACAATTCCAAGTGAATGGTATAAATGTTATTGAAGAATCCCCGACCGTCACTATTGGAAGTTTTCAATTACCTCTACCTACTGCTAAAAAGAAATATGATACACTTATTGTTGGGGATATGCACATCCCCATTGGGGTAACTTAGTGTTTTACGAAAGTTCTTCGGTTTCATGCTAATCGGAAGTGGTTGTTAATAAGAAGTGATCAACCTTATTAATGAATCATTTTTTAGAGGTATGAATTTGATGAATCTAGTAAGCACAACTCTTTGTCCCCACCTTTTATTTTGTGTTTTAGTTAGTCAAATAAAATAAAATGCGATGATTATCTCTTGTCCCAAGTTTACCTGGATCACAAGTCGTTGCAGGATCACCAATTCCTTGACGTCACTGACTCTTTCCGTGACATTCATTACAACCTAGTATTCAGAAAAGAAACCCGTGATGTTATTCCGTTGCCTGCACCTGCTTTGTTTGATTCTATTGCCAGGAACGGATACAGGATCATGCCAGATGACATTACAGCCTACCGGAACAACCTAGCAGCTGCTAAGGAGGTGCCCCAGGGGTGGAACGCTCAGGTGCCGCCTCCACCTCACTTTGACTTGGGACCGGATGGTTTCTAGGGATGGTGATTACCAAGCTAGGCCAAAAGCCTAAGCTTGGGGGAGTACATATTTCCACCAACATTACATTCATGTTCACACATTTCATTCCAGTTGTCGGTGTTCACACTTTTTCATTGTAATATCCATGCTAGATTTGTTTTCCCGCTTTCTTCTTGTGTGTTTGAAAAACTTTGAGAAAACCCAAAAATATTTCCTACTTCTTTTTAGTTTTTCTTTCTAGCTTAGTTTAGTTGTAGTATCGAAAGAAAACCCAAAAAGATTTCTCGTTTCTTCTTTTGCTTGTTGGGAGCTTTCCCGTGTAAATAGTTTTTCTCGTTTTTGTTTTTCCTCTTTAATTTGCTTTCTTCAAGAAAAACCAAAAACTCCAAAAATATGTCAGTGTGTTTCTCTGAAATTCTTTTCTTTTTATTTGAGTCGTACCAAGGAGAAGACCATGATGAAAATGTTGAGTGGCTCTCATATGCATTATTGTTTATCTAACAAAGAGCCCATATTACTTTGTCTTCTCCTCTTGAATAAAATGTTTGCAGATTGCATCTTAGTCCACAGCACTCTTGCACTATTATTATCTTCTTATCATTCGGTCGTGCAAGTGAAATGCAATAATGACGATATTTGATGAATTGACTGTGGCAGAGAAAAGCGGGTATGAACTCAACTTGTTTTTGTTTTTGTAAATATGTTTAACCTAGTATCCTTGATTCAGCATATTATGATCAAACATGTTTGCAATGACCATTAGAGATTATAGTTGTTCATGCCATGCTTAAGTAGCTAGGAGTGGATAATGATTTATCTTGGGTGTCAACATGCATTAAAATGGTTGTGATGCGGTATGATGATATGGTATCCTCCTCCGAATGTTTCAAGTGGCTTGACTTGGCACATGTTCACGCATGTAGTTGAATCAAAACCAACATAACCTTCATGATATTTATCATGGTGTCCATATCCTACTCATGCTAGTATTCAATGTTGATTATATGTAATGCATGCTAAGGTATCAACTGTGGTTCGTAAAAGTAATATAAGAGCACCTAAACCCCCTGAGCAAATTAAAGTAGAACCTAGTGTTGCTATGGTTAAAGATCTCTTGGTAGAAAATATTGATGGGTGTGTTATCTACTTTTGTGATGAAGCTGCTAGAATTGCTAAACCTAATGAAAAAGATAAACATAGACCCATAGAAGGCATGCCTGTTGTCTCAGTCAAAATAGGAGATCATTGCTATCATGGTTTATGTGATTTGGGTGCTAGTGCGAGTGCTATCCCTTTTACCTTATACCAAGAAATTATGGATGAAATAGCACCTGCTGAAATGTAAGACATTGATGTTACTATTAAGCTTGCTAATAGAGACACTATCACACCACTTGGGATTGTTAGAGATATTGAAGTCTTGTGCGGGAAAGTAAAATACCCTACTGATTTTCTAGTCCTTGGTTCCCCACAAGATGACTTTTGTCCCATTATCTTTGGTAGACCTTTCTTGAGCACCGTCAATGCTAGGATAGATTGTGAAAAACAAACTGTTGGTGTCAGTTTTGGTAATGTGTCTCATGAGTTTAATTTTTCCAAGTTTAGTAGACAACCTCGCGATAAAGCGTTATCTAGTAAGGATGAAATAATTGGTCTTGCTTCTATTGCTGTGCCTCCTACTGATCCATTAGAACAATATTTGCTCGACCATGAAAATGATATGCATTTGCGTGAAAGAAATGAAATAGATCAAATTTTCTTCGAACAACAACCTCTCTTGAAACACAATTTTCCTATTGAAACTCTTGAAGGTCTTCCTCCACCTAAAGGTGATCCTGTGTTTGAATTGAAACAATTTCCTGACACTTTGAAGTATGCTTATCTTGATGAGAAAAAGATATATCATGTTATTATTAGTGCTAACCTTTCAGAACATGAAGAAGAGAGATTATTGAAAGTTCCGAGGAAGCACCGGGCTGCTATTGGATATACTCTTGATGATATTAAGGGCATTAGTCCCACTCTATGTCAGCACAAGATTAATATGGAACCTAATGCTAAACCCGTTGTTGATCACCAACGGCGATTGAATCTTAAGATGAAAGAAGTGGTAAGAACTGAAATATTAAAGCTTCTAGAAGCAGGTATAATATATCCCATAGCTGATAGTAGATGGGCAAGTCCCGTTCACTGTGTCCCTAAGAAAGGAGGTATTACCGTTGTTCCCAATGATAAGAATGAACTCATTCCACAAAGAATTGTCACTGGCTATAGGATGGTAATTGATTTTAGAAAATTAAATAAAGCTATTAGGAAAGATCATTACCCTCTACCGTTCATTGATCAAATTCTAGAGAGACTATCTAAGCACACACACTTTTGCTTCCTAGATGGATACTCTGGTTTCTCTCAAATACCTGTGTCACAATCTGATCAAGAGAAAATTACCTTTACTTGCCCTTTTGGAAGCTATGCTTATAGACGTATGCCTTTTGGTTTATGCAATGCACCCGCTACCTTTCAAAGATGTATGATTGCTATATTCTCTGATTTTTGTGAAAAGATTGTGGAGGTTTTCATGGATGATTTTTCCGTTTACGAAACTTCTTTTGATGATTGCTTAAGCAACCTTGATCGAGTTTTGCAGAGATGTGAACAAAATAATCTCATCTTGAATTGGGAGAAGTGCCACCTTATGGTTAATGAAGGCATTGTCTTGGGGCATAAAATATTTGAACGAGGTATTGAGGAGGATAAAGCTAAAGTTGATGCAATTGAGAAAATGCCATGTCCTAAAGATATTAAAGGTATTCGAAGTTTCCTTGGTCATGCTGGTTTTTATAGGAGGTTCATTAAAGACTTCTCTAAAATTTCCAGGCCTCTTACTAATCTTTTGCAAAAGGATATTCCTTTTGTTTTTGATGATGATTGTGTGGAAGCCTTTGAAGCACTCAAGAAAGCCTTAACCTCTGCACCTATCGTTCAACCACCTGATTGGAACTTGCCCTTTGAAATTATGTGTGATGCTCGTGATTATGCTGTTGGTTCTGTCCTGGGACAAAGAGTTGATAAGAAATTGAATGTTATCCATTATGCTAGTAAAAGTCTAGACAATGCCCAACGAAACTATGCTACTACTGAAAAAGAATTTTTAGCAGTTGTGTTTGCTTGTGATAAATTTAGATCATATATTGTTGATTCCAAAGTTATTTTTTCACACTGATCATGCTGCTATAAAATACCTTATGGAAAAGAAAGATGCTAAACCTAGACTCATTAGGTGGGTTCTCTTGCTCCAATAATTTGACTTACACATCGTTGATAGGAAGGGAGCTGAGGACCCCGTAGCTGATAACTTGTCTAGGTTAGAAAATATTCTTGATGACCCACTACCTATTGATGATAGTTTCCCTGACGAACAGTTAGCTGCAATAATTGTCTCACAAAACACACCTTGGTATGCTGATTATGCTAACTACATTGTCGCTAAATATATACCACCTAGCTTCACTTACCAACAAAAGAGAAAAAAATTCTATGACTTGAGACATTACTTTTGGGATGACCCACATCTTTATAAAGAAGGAGTAGATGGTATTATTAGATGTTGTGTACCTGAGCATGAACAGGAACAAATCCTATGGAAATGTCATTCTGAAGCTTATGGAGGACATCATGCGGGAGATAGAACTACTCACAAGGTATTGCAATCTGGTTTTTTATTGGCCTACTCTCTTCAAGGATGCATGTAAGTTTGTCTTGTCTTGTGATGAATGTCAAAGAATTGGTAATATCGGTAAGCATCAGGAAATGCCTATGAATTATTCACTTGTTGTTGAACCATTTGACGTTTGGGGTTTTGATTATATGGGGCCTTTTCCTTCCTCCAACGGGCACACTCATATTTTAGTTGCGGTTGATTATGTCACTAAGTGGGTAGAAGCTATTCCAACTAGTAGTGCTGATCACCACACCTCCATTAAAATGCTTAAAGAGGTTATCTTCCCGAGGTTTGGAGTCCCTAGATATTTAATGACCGATGGTGGTTCACATTTTATCCACGGTGCTTTCCGTAAGATGCTTGCTAAATATGATGTTAACCATAGAATTGCATCACCCTATTGATGTCTACTACGCAACCTTCTTCTTGTAGACTCGTGTTAGGCCTCCAAGCGCAGAGTTTTGTAGGACAGTAGCAAATTTCCCTCAAGTGGATGACCTAAGGTTTATCAATCCGTGGGAGGCGTAGGAATAACTAAAATTAGACGGGCTCTCTCACGAGCGCGGCGTGACGCCGCGCTTTTTTCGACGCTAGTAGATACTTAAGATCCCTCTGTAATATGTACCAGAGAAATCACAGAAATACAAAGAAAACAGTAGGCTCGACACACGAGCCTGTAGCCATCAAATTTGCGTCTCGCCGTATTGTGTTCGCGTGTGTTTTTCTAGTCGCTGGTGCTAGTTCGAACAGCCTCTAAGGCTTTACAAGCTAGCTTTACGAGCGCGTTTGGTTGCCTGCATTAGGCCCAAAAGCGGGAAGCTTTCCTTTTTTCTCCTTTTTTTGACTTCTTTCTGGCATGTACTATTCAATTTTACGGCAATGTCACATCAATGAACAGTAATAAGACTATTATTCCGGTTTTCTGACTTTTGTTCGGCAATGACTGCTTAATTTTAAGGCAACATAGTAATGAGACGTAACATTAACCAATACCAGTAACCAGTTATATATATATAGTACTATATATACTATATACTAAAGTGGGAGCGATCCCATTTTTCTATTTTTTTACTTCTTTTTGGCATGTACTATTCAATTTTACGACAATGTCACATCAATGAACAGTAATAAGACTATTATTTTGGTTTTCTGACTTTTGTTCGGCAATGACTGCTTAATTTTAAGGCAACATAGTAATGAGACGCAACATTAACCAGTACCAACCAGTACCAGTAACCAGTTATATATATATATAGTACTACACACTAGAGCGGGAGCGATCCCATTTTTCTGGGTTATTTTTTTTTGACTTATTTTGGGCATTGACTGTCCAATTTTACGGCAGCGTCGTTAGTGAACAATAATGAGACTATTTTTCTGAGTTTTTTTTTTACTTTTGTTTGGCATTGACTTACATTATACCTATATATAATGATGACAATGTGATAACAAGATATATGTCATTTTTAGCCTCTTTTTTGTACAAATTCTCGATTAAAAATATATACACATAAGTATATTGCTGAAATGATCTCAAAGATCTTGCCATATTTATTAGTTTGGAGTGTATCGCCTGAAAGGTCGCTCTCACAACGTTTCTATCTTTTTTCCCTAAATAATTCTTTTAACATTTATGATACGTATCCTGCTTTGTCTAAAATTTTATGTTAATTTGTTCTTCAATCATTTTGTAATTGCAGCACCACAACATAAAGATTCTAATTTAATACCATTTAATGGGATGCCTATTAAAAAATTCTACAAAGTCAATAAAAAATCATTTTGTATTATGCATTTTTTTCCTACGTACATTAGAGGGAAGAGTAATATTTTACATACCCAATATAAAATTTATCTCACTTGGTGAGCATATTCTATGGATAAAGATAGAGCAAAACTTGACTATGTATATATATTCTATTCCTAGACAATTGACACGATCAAAATTATGTATTGTAGATCTTCTTCTAACATAAACTACTTAATTATATTTTACTTCCGAGTTGATAAGTCAATAATCTTATTATAACAAAATTGGTGAAAAGCCTTACCACCTGAATTTTCATTTATTCGATAAGGAATACCTTATAATTAAGAATAAATGTCTATAAGGAAAAATGTTTCCTACTGAATGAGGTTCATTTCCATGGCTTCGTAAGAGAGCGGTGGGTCCTCAAAACATAAGATAATAAAGCTGATCCATAATACAAATAGAAACAAAGAATTAGTATAATTTTGCTCAAAGATTACATGGAATATATTTAAATATAGATAGAAGATGCAACACACGAGCTATCATTGTCACCCGATAATCCAAAGTGTGAAGCCCTTAAACATTATCTTCAGGATCCATTGTTGAATGAACCCTCTTAATAGTTTACGAAATAAACCATTTCTCGCTTCTTTCGATATCACCCGTCGACATATATAATGAACAAAAATAGTAATAATAGATTAATCGCTGAAAAGGATGTACTACATCTTCAATTGGATGAAACTACTCAACGACACACACAAAACTATTTGCCGACAAAATGTCACTCAATCAACCTATTCGCTTCACTTCCTATTCCTTTTCGTTAACCAAATGAATAACTAAAATTAGACGGGCTCTCTCACGAGCGCGGCGTGACGCCGCGCTTTTTTCGACGCTAGTAGATACTTAAGATCCCTCTGTAATATGTACCAGAGAAATCATAGAAATACAAAGAAAACAGTAGGCTCGACACACGAGCCTGTAGCCATCAAATTTGCGTCTCGCCGTATTGTGTTCGCGTGTGTTTTTCTAGTTGCTGGTGCTAGTTCGAACAGCCTCTAAGGCTTTACAAGCTAGCTTTACGAGCGCGTTTGGTTGCCTGCATTAGGCCCAATCAGGCCCTTGTGGGACGAAAATGGGCTGATTGGTTGCATGCATGCACTATTTGGCCTGCATCGCATGAAGTTTAAAGTACTTCTCGGCATGTCTCCCAAGCTAGGCTCGAAATGGCAGGTTCTCACGAGACTGGCCTGCGCGACGCACGTAGGCGGCGGGGGTTGCACGCGAGGAGTCACCCTCGAGAAGCCGCGTTGCTTCCCGAAGCGACAACAGTTATTACCCTCACCTCGCTCACCGCTCTCTCTCCCCTTTCCGTTTTCTCCACTCTCCTACGGCGGCGGCGTGCAGCAGATCGAAGAACACCGGCGACCTTGACCGGCAGTAGATCGGAGAACAGGAAGTCGACCTCTGGCCACCTTCACCGGAGGCAATGGCGGTAAGCAACATTTTCCCCTTCGCAGCTACATCTTTGCATTCGATTCGAGTTTAGGTTCGATCCGCGGGAATAGGGAATTGGGGTATCAAAATATCGCCATGACTAGATCCGGATTGAGTACAATAGGGATGGGGATTAGGGTTCATATTACCCTGTAGGCACGGATCTTACCTCGGGGACCCCGGAGGCGATTGCAGCGGTGGCCTTGGCCTTGCTCTTGATCTTGGTCTTCAGGCCCGTTGATGAGGGGGGCCCAATTGGCCAACCATACAGGGCCCCCAATTTTTGGGGCCCCCGATCCAGCATCAAGTAGTTTTGTTCACCTCACGCGACCCATCCGTGATGACACTTCTTTTTGCCATCACCGTCGATGGTGCTCATGTTGTTCACCTGTTCACGATGAACTTGATCAATCACAACATGACGAGCTTGGTAATCAGCATGCCAGTTTTGCACCCCTCTCCGCACCAACTTTTATTTGCGGACTTGTAATAATGGTGGGTGTCATCCCCGAGTCATCTACATTTGGTGCATATACTCCTTCTCATCATCTTAAGAAGTACTCCTTCGGTTCCTAAATATAAGTCTTTTCAGAGATTCCACTATTGGACTACATACGGATGTATATAGACTTATTTTAGAGTGTAGATTCACTCCTTTTTCTCTGTATGTAGTCCCATATTTGAATGTCTAAAAAGACTTATATTTAGGAACGGAGGGAGTATATCAAATATAATAAAAAAATCTGCAGAAAAGAAGTGGAAACTAATTAATGCTAACAGAACCAAGCAAGCTATATGGGACACAACATATCTAGTTGTCTATATACAACCAGATGATTTCAAATGTCCAAACAATTTTCAAATCTAAACAGTTTGACCAGTGATCATATAAACTAAAAGATTCACACAAAGGCAATTAGCTATCAGAGCTGAAAAGGGAATACCTTAAATAGTACAGCAAAAAATAGGATTTGGAAATCATATAGTAATTTCCATGCGCACCTCACTAACAAAGGACGCCCTCTGTACTAATATATTCTAGTTCACCCAAGTCTCCTAACTCTGGAGCATTGTAACTGTAGTTTTGTTTTTAATATCTAAAAAAGTAAAATCATGCTGAAATACTACTAACTGTAAAACAACATGATATGTGCCGGCATACGCAAAAATAAGGGTAGACCCAGCAGGTCTCAACTCTCATTGTGCCAGCTGTAGCATTAGAGATCATAGCTTCGCTAGTGAGTGAATTACTCCTTCCTGCCACATAGACATTGCCATGTACCTTCTCAACATGAGAATCTTGTGGAAGTGTTTTTCTCACATGTTAGGATGGTGCAACTGTTATGATAACAAAGATGGCGTCGCGCATGTGTTAGATTAAACTTGCTGATCATAATATAATATTTTGATTTATGAGTAAGAGAAGTGCTACAGTGAACCAAAAGAGTACAAATTGATGAATCCACATATGCAAAGTTCAGCATTGTCGTGATCATTATATAAGGCATTATTAGTTCAACATAGAATAGCATTAAATCTATACAGACAAAATTTAGCAAAGCAAAATTAGTTTCATACATATAAGAGGATCAGATTTGCATGGACAATGAAATAACTATAAGGAAAGAAGCAAGAGACTTTACAGCAGATCCTCATGCTCAGAGAGTAATCCCTTACTAGTAGAAAACGGGCCATCAGTCCCGGTTCCAGAGGCCCTTTAGTCCCGGTTCTGCAACCGGGACTAAACGATCGGAACTAATGCCCTCCACTTTTAGTCCCGATCGTGTTACGAACCGGGCCTAAAGGTACTCCACGTGGCCGCTGTGGGGTGCCGAGGCAGGAGGACCTTTAGTCCCGGTTCGTGACACGAACCGGGACAAAAAGGTAGCCATGCGTCAGCACCTACCAGGCGTTGGATTTTTTTTGGAAGGAGGGGTTATGGGTTTTGGAGGGTTTATAGGGGTTTCATATTGTGTTTCCCCTTTTCTTTTTGTGTTTACTCTTCAATTCTTTTACATTTAGGGTTTCATTTTTATTTTATATTTTCCATTCAACTCGACGCTAGCTACTACATATAGCAATGAAGGAACCATTAATTACACAACATCGTCATGAACATCGTATATATATTCGACGCTACTACATATAGTACACGATCATGCATATATACAATATAACATCTCTTACGATCCCTAATATCTAATTACCAAGATCGCATCAGAAATCCCGATGGTATTCTCCGTCTTCAGGTATGACATGGTCAACAAAGAATCCCGCCAATTCCTCTTGAATTGCTCGTATGCGATCAGTTGGTAGGAGTTCGTCCCGCTTCCGCCAGATCTAATTTAAAGAAGGGGATCAATATATATATGAATGAAACTCAACACAATTGATGGTAATAAAATAAAAATGCGAATATTGTTTACGTACTTCAAATTGTTCTAAAGATATGCCCCGCTCAGAGGTCGAGTGGCGAATGAACTTGCAAACGTAGTATGCACATAAATTAGACCCGGGTGCCTGCCGCAAGCACTTTACAAGAATAGAGTTCAATCAAAATGATAATCAAGCATTATAATGGTATTGAAACTAGAATCAATGAGAGATGCGCGGTACTAGCTAGTAGTACTTACTTTGGGGTGTAAAAATCGCAGCTCCTTTTTCCAGTCACCCCTAACCTGTTTGGTAAACTTTTTCCAAACCCTGCCCGACAAGAAAATGATTACTTGATATCAGGAAATGAACGAAAGTTGCCGATATGGTGCGATAATGATTGAACTTACTTCTGAAGCATTTGACTCATGTCCGCCCACTCCTTAGGGTCTTTAGGTCTCGAGTCCAAGACAATTACTTGTCCCTCTTCAAGCTGAATGGCTAGCAGAATAAAGTGGAACCTGCGCACGCATAACTCATTAATTGCACTTAATCTCGAGTAAGCAAAACAGAATGTGCACAAGATAGTAACACTCACTTGAAGTTGTAAGGAAATAGTATTTCCCTTCTGTTTTGTTGTCCAAGTAACGCCTTTAGCAAGTTTTTCTCTGTTTCAGCGGGAAATTCTTTTAACGTATGTTCATTTATGTTATTTGGGTTAATGAACCCAATGTCATATATTTGTAGTTTTTTGCATTCGAGGATCTTCAATCTGCATAATATAGTGTGAGGATAATTATACATGCAATGAACGAGCTGAGCTAGAGACTTAATTATAGAAGAAAAAAAATACTTACAGACAATAGCAACTGACGATAGTTTTGTCGAGGGCAGCTTGATTGTATAACTGAAAAATTTCTTCAAATTCAATGAACAACGCCTGGACTCCATTGAAGAAGTGCTCATTTTTTATTCCCACGAAGATATTGTCGGTCCCGTCCTTGCAGGTTTTCAAGTACCATTCATGCAATTGTCGCATCATTGTTGGTAGACGGGGGAGCTCCTCACGTCTGACGAGAGGCTTCCCGTGCTCGTATCTTAAGGTTGCTACTACCTCAGCCTTTTCGATTTCCTCCTCAGTCCTGTCATAGGGTAACTTTGTTGGAAATATGCCCTAGAGGCAATAATAAATTGGTTATTATTATATTTCCTTGTTCATGATAATCATTTATTATCCATGCTATAATTGTATTGATTGGAAACTCAAATACATGTGTGGGTACATAGACAACACTGTGTCCCTAGTAAGCCTCTAGTTGACTAGCTCGTTGATCAAAAGATGGTGAAGGTTTCCTAGCCATGGACATGAGATGTCATTTGATAACGGGATCACATCATTAGGAGAATGATGTGATGGACAAGACCCAAACTATAAACGTAGCATATGATCGTGTCAGTTTATTGCTATTGTTTTCTGCATGTCAAGTATCTGTTCCTATGACCATGAGATCATGCAACTCCCTGACATCGGAGGAGTACCTTGTGTGTATCAAACGTCGCAACGTAACTGGGTGACTATAAAGGTGCTCTACAGGTATCTCCGAGGGTGTCTGTTGGGTTGGCATGGATCAAGACTGGGATTTGTTACTCCGTGTGACGGAGAGGTATCTCAGGGCCCACTCGGTAATACAACATCACAATGAGCCTTGCAAGCAATGTGACTAAAGTGTTAGCCACGAGATCTTGTATTACGGAACGAGTAAAGAGACTTGCTGGTAACGGGATTGAACTAGGTATAGAGATACCGACGATCGAATCTCGGGCAAGTAACATACCGAAGAACAAAGGGAACAACATACGGGATTAACTGAATCCTTGACATAGAGGTTCGACCGATAAAGATCTTCGTAGAATATGTAGGAGCCAATATGGGCATCCAGGTCCCGCTATTGGTTATTGATCGTAGAGGTGTATCGGTCATGTCTACATAGTTCTCGAACCCGCAGGGTCTACACACTTAACGTTTGGTGACGGTTAGTATAGTTGAGTTATTGTGTTGGTGACCGAAGGTTGTTCGGAGTCCCGGATAAGATCCCGGACATGACGAGGGTCTCCGGAAGAGTCCGGAGGTAAAGATTGATATATGTGATAATAGTGTTTTGATCTCCGGAAGGGGTTCCGGATGTTTACCGAAGTGTTCGGGTGCAGCAACACTTTATATAGGCCAAAGGGGTAAAGCCCACGAGGTATTGGAAAGTGCAAAAGGAAGTTTTGCTGCTGCCTTAAGCGGTACTACCGCTGGTAAGGCAGTACTACCGCGTAAGCGGTACTACCGCTGTGATGCGGTACTACCGCTCAAGCGGTACTACCGCTCGTGAGCGGTACTACCGCTTGTATGCGAGACTGCTGGGATCCGAGTTGGACTCTTTCCCTGCGGGCCAAACCGACCTTGTGCGGGCAAAACCGACCTGGAGGAGGCTTTTACTCCAAGTTTAGACCCCAAGGCTCAACATATAAATAGAGGGGAAGGGCTAGCACATGGGACACATCAAGATTTCCCAAGCCGTGTGCCGGCAACCCTAACCCTCTAGTTCCTCCCGTCATAATCTCCGTAGTGCTTGGCGAAGCCCTGCAGAGATTGTTCCTCACCACCATCACCACGCCGTCGTGCTGCCGGAACTCATCTACTACTTCACCATCGCTCGCTGGATCGAGGAGGTGAAGGCGTCATCAAGCCGTACGTGTGTTGAATGCGGAGGTGCCGTCCGTTCGGCACTAGTTCGTGATCGGATCGAGGGACGACTTGCGATTTGGATCGCGGAGACGTTCGACTACATCAACCGCGTTTCTTAACGCTTCCGCTTAGCGATCTACAAGGGTATGTAGATTCACTCTCCCTCTCATAGATGCTCATCACCATGGATAGATCTTGTGTGTGCGTAGGAAATTTTTTGTTTCCCATGCAACGTTCTCCAACAAACTTGGGAGGAGCCTTCTTGACGCTTGGGCCTACTCTGGATTTTTTCGTTGTTGTACTGCTGCTAGTCGCCGGAGCGGCGGCGGCTCTCTTCCGCTGTTGCTGAGGCGGCGGAGTTAGCTGACGCAGCGGAGTAGTCGGAGTCCGCTGACGCGGCGGAGGAGGCGGAGTCTGCTGACGTGATGGAGGAGGCGGAGTCCGCTGATGCGGCGGAGACATGAGCTGTGGAGGAGGAGGATTCTGCTGAGGGGCCTCCTCCGGCTGAGTCTGCTGAGGGACCACCTCAGGCTGAGTCTGCTGAGGGGCCTCCTCCGGCTGAGTCTTCTAAGGCGGCGTCTAGTTTGGAAGCACGATGTTTTCCTTTCTCCATAGAATTGTAGTCCTTAGGGCATTTATCAGACGAGTCTCCCCTTCACCTGTAGGGTACTCAAGGTCCAGATCCTCAAATCCGTTGGAAACTTCATCCACCCCGACAAGAGCATAGCCATCTGGAATCGGATTGCAATGGGAAGTTCCAGGAGGTAAGACATAGCCGACCGCCACCTTCAAAGTTAGGTTATGGCATTTCGCAATTAGCTCACAATGTTCCCTCTCCGTGATACCATCCACGGGGTAGCGAGGAGCCGTGATATCAGGTTGAACGTGCTCCGTGGAAGCCACGCTGCTTTTCCGCTGAGATGGTGGGGTAGCTTCGTTGGCAGTATCGAATGAAGGATCTTCGTGCTGCTGAGATGGTGGGCCGGTAATAGCTCGCTGACTTGCCTCTAGCAACGCTAATCTTTCTTCCATCTTCTGCATCCGGTTTGCTTCCTCTTTCTTCTTTCTCGCTCGGCTTCTATAATCAGTGTTGTCCGGAAACCCATACTTCCACGGAACGGAGCCTGATGTGCCTCTAGTTCGTCCAGGGTGTTCAGGATTCCCCAGGGCCTTTGACAGCACGTCCTTCTCTCTGTCGGGATGGAACCTCCCTTCCTCCACTTCCTTGATTGCTGCCTAAATCTTATTGACGGGTGTCTGAAGGTGAGCTTTCGTGAAAACACATTTCCCTATTTCTGGGTCCAAAGTTCCCCCATGCCCGAAGAACCAAGTCCTACACCGATCGGGCATGTTCAATGTCACTGGTTGGACCACTTTAGCAAGCTGGTCGTTCTCAGCTTTGTCCCACGTAGGCCGGGCAACATTGTAGCCACCTGACCCCGTAACATGGTGATACTTCTTCTTTGCAGCATTTAACTTATTTGTATGTGACATTTTCTTAGCTTTCTCTGATTTCTTGTACGTCACAAATTCGGTCCACTGATCTTTCATCTTCGCATATTGACCAGTGAATTCTGGAGTCTTGTCTTTCTCCACAAACTTTTTGTTCAATAGTTTCTTTGAGTTCTTGAATAGTTCTGCCATCTTTTTAAGAGCAAACGCCTTGACTTTTCGCTGTATAACTGGGTTATTTATATCCTCCTCTGGCAGTAGGCTGAAATTTGTCATCAGCAAGGTCCAAAGGTCATTTTTCTATCTATCGGAGACATAAGAAACTTCACCATCCTTCTTCTTATTCCATTCTTGGATGCTGATCGGGATGCTGTCCCTAACAATAACTCTGCACTGATGTATAAATTTGTCTTTGGTCCACTTGGGAGCAATCGGTTGGCCATTTGGAGCGACTTCTTCGATCGTGAACCTTTCATGCTTATCCAACCTTTTCTTCACGCCTCGTCTCGTTACAGAAGTTTGTCTCGATCCGGAGGACTAAAATAAGAAAGAAGCGTTAATATATGCACATACAAAACAATTAATGCATCTAGTCAGCAGAGGCTTAATTAATATATATATATATATATATACCTCACCGGACTTTGCAACAGTTAAGGCTCCAACACCGATGGAGCCGTCATCTCCTTCCTCCTCCATTCGATCACCGGAGCCGTCGTCTCCTCCCTCCTCCATTCGATCATCGGGGCCGTCATCCTCTCTTCCCTCACCATCGGTGTCGTTGAGAAACCCCAAGGCGGCGATATCATCACCTCCGTCGCGGATTATATCCCCCAACAACTCTTCTTTTTCTAAGTCTCTGTCCATAGTTTCTGCAAATATCACAACATGGCAATATACAACCATGAGAGATGAATTAGTGGCAAACATAGACCTAATCATAACAAGTAATCATATGCATATCACATCATGCAAAGTTGACAAGTTTTATAACAGTCAGTTTTAGATGATCGTCGAGGACTCCTCCCCCCTCATGTCTGCTGAGTCGTCCTATCTTTCGGGAGAGGATACTATGCGGACGATCTTTTGCCTATCGTCTGATGTGCAAGTCATGTTTTCATATGCCTCAAAATCAAAGTTATCGGGGTTATGTTTTAACGACCCACCCCCCCTCTCATGTCAAAGTTATCGGGGTTATGTTTTAACGACCCCCCCTCATGTCGAAGTTATTTGGGTTACATTTTAACGACCCCCCCCCCCCCCTCATGTCAAAGTTATCAGGGTTATGTTTTAACGACCCCTCCTCATGTCAAAGTTATCGGGGTTATGTTTTAACAACCCCCCCCTCATGTCGAAGTTATCGGGGTTATGTTTTAACGACCCCCCCCTCATGTCGAAGTTATCGGGGTTATGTTTTAACGACCCCCCCCCCCTCATGTCAAAGTTATCGGGGTTATGTTTTAACGCCCCCCCTCATGTCGAAGTTATCGGGGTTATGTTTTAACGACCCCCCCCCCTCATGTTGAAGTTATCGGGGTTATGTTTTTAACGCCCCCCCCTCATGTCGAAGTTATCGGGGTTATATTTTAACGACCCCCCCTCATGTCAAAGTTATCGGGGTAATGTTTTAACGACCCCCCCCCCTCATGTCGAAGTTATTGGGGTTATGTTTTAACACGACCCCCCCCCCCCCCCCTCATGTCAAAGTTATCGGGGTTATGTTTTAACGACCCCCCCCCCCTCATGTCGAAGTTATCGGGGTTATGTTTTAACGACCCCCCCCCCTCATATCGAAGTTATCTTCATGTTACAAACTAAGTGTCACACATAACAAACTTCATGCATGTTACAAATTAACTAAGTGTCACATGACAAACTTCACATATCAAATTAACTATTTTTCTACCCCAAATTCATATACTAAGCAATCACAAAAAATGTATGTATATGTAATTTTTCCTATTTTTCTTGATTATTATTTTCTGTCTAGATGCATCGGGCCGGGGCGGCGGCGGCTCACAGGGGGGGCGGCGAGGGCTCGAGGAGGAGGGACGGTGAGGAGGTCGGGCGGCGACGAGGGTGGGCTCGGGGACAACGTCGGGGCAGGCAAGGGGACGGCGTCGGGGCGGCGTCGGGGCAGGGCACAGGGATGGCGTCGGGGGCGACGACAGGGGCGGCGACGATGAGGAGGGGGCTCAGGGAGGTCCGGACGGCGACGAGGGCGGGCTCGGGGACGGCGTCAGGGCAGGCACGGGGATGGCGTCGGGGCAGGGCACGGGGACGGCGTTGGGGGCGGCGACGGGGGCGGCGACGAGGAGCGGGCTCGGGGAGGTCCGGCCGGCGACGAGGGCGGGCTCGGGGAAGACGGTTGTTGGTTGATATTCCTATTGGTTTGATAAAACCTTAGTTCTTAACTGAGGGAAATACTTATCCGTATTGTGCTGCAATTATCCGTTCCTCTTCACGAAAAACCCAATGCAGATCACAAGTATCAGTATACCCTTAAGATCTGGAATTGTTCTTCGTTCATCGATCACTTGAAAAATAATTCATATATACATTTGAAATCTGAGAAAATAAATTTTGTTATTTGTAGTATCATATAAGATGGAACTTTGCATACCTAGTTCTTTTGCATGGCAGAAACACCAAGTAATTATTGCCAAGGAGAGAATGAGATTTTCTTCATGTATAGTAAAGTTGATGCTTCAGAATGAATTCGATAATCTGGACCGAGAACAACAAATATAATTTGTAGAAAGTATGAAGCTGGCCTAAAGATAACTATTTTAGAAAATAGGTAGTTGTAAACCACGTAGAAAAAATAAGTGAACTAAAAGCTAGCAGCTTTGCTACTGGGCTACTTGCAACTGTATACAATGTAAGAAAAAAGGTAAACTAAATAACCATTTAAATTTAAACCGAATACATGACCAGTCCACATGAATTATCTAAAGCGTGGAATGATTATCATAAGTAGATCCTTCACATCAGGGATGATGACATGGGTTGAACGAGAAAGTGTGCAGCTAAAGACTCCGAGATCTCGAGTTAGACAGATAAAGAGCACCACAAAAAGATTGATCAACAAAGCAACAGAGTTGTCCTAGACTCCTCCTCCTCCTTGACATAGACCCGCACACAACACATTGGGAAATAAGAATTAGGGATTTGGAGGAAGAGTGTCAAGCAAGCACACAGACAATGCATCTCTAAGTTTAGCCACCAATCCACCCAAAAATACCGGTGAAGAAATATATAAGGGTAGATACACCTCAAACGGGAAATTATAAATCAGTTTTGAAGAGAGAGAGATAGAGAGAGAGAGAGAGAGAGAGATAAAGAAAGAGAGAGAGAGAGAGAGAGAGAGAGAGAGAGAAAGAGTAGCTTAAGATGAAAAGTGGAACATAGGGGTGAGTGTAAGTGTGTGTACGTGGGTATCAACATCGACTATGAAGACATCTGCGATGACTTTGTTAATCTCAAGAGGCCGTGACGACTCAGTGTCTCTTATCTGCTAATAGATGCAGGGTGTGCGTGCGTGCATTCATAGAGTTGAGTGTATTTGTGTATGTGGTCATCAACACGCCTGCATTGACTTTGCTAATCTCAAGATGTTGTGCCGGCTCAGTATCTCGGTGCTCATAGAAGTACGGTGTGTGTGTGTGTGTGCATTCATACGGGTATACTAGTGGAGAAATGGCTTGCCACAACTCTTGTTGGTGGCGTGCCATTTCCATCCAACGTCAGCACTAATATTTTCAAATAGTGCCGATGTTGGCTAAATTTGCACGCCATAGCTACTCACTGAGTGTTGGCGTTGC
The DNA here is from genome assembly GCA_039707655.1 of Elymus sibiricus. NCBI lineage: Eukaryota > Viridiplantae > Streptophyta > Magnoliopsida > Poales > Poaceae > Elymus > Elymus sibiricus. The sequence continues at coordinate 114,519,749 of CM077667.1, forward strand.
ACATTAGGCCCATTAGGCCCACGCCAGCATTTGTCAGTTTAACTGCCCTACCTAGTAAAAAAACAATCTTATATGTTTTCACTCCCACTCTCGATCCCCCACGCTGCCCCAGTCCTCCTCTCGATCCCCGACGCCGCTGCAGCCCGACGCCGTCCGTCGCTGCCCGCACACCCCCGAGCACCTCCTCTGTAAGTCCGGCTCCCCTCCCTCTCTCCTTTTGCTCTCTCTCTCTCTATCTATCTCTCTCTCTCTGCATCGGTAGCCTGTCCCATTTTGCTTAGGGTTAGGGTTAGGTAATTAACTGAAATTGAGAGTAGCAACCTCGTAGCATTGTTAGGGTTAGGGTTGGATAAAATTTTGTTAACTGAAATTAACTGAAGTCCACAAACCTAGGGTTGGATAAAATTTTGTTAACTGAAATTTTGTTAACTGAAATTATTGCTTTTTGTCATGGAATGACAATTATGATGTATTGTCAAAAACTAAGATTAGCAAAAGTGAAACATCAAATATTTTAGAGTAGCATTGTTATATAATTCAGAATAGCATTGTCAAAAACTAAAATTATTGCTTTTTCTATGGAATGGCAATTATGAAGCTATAACTCAAAAGTTCATGATATTGTATAACTCAGAGTAGTATTGTTGATAATTACTTTGATAGAATTAATTATGAATGTTGGCAATTGCTCACATCACTTTTAGGCGACCCACACGGTTAATTTCTTATATGCTCATATGATTTATTATTGTTTTGTAGTTGCGTCCAATGAGTATCTGGAGCATCCACTTGTGCTCTAGCCACTTCGAGGGGACGGCATCGGGGCAGGCACGGGGACGGCGTCGGGGCAGGGCACGGGGACGGCGTCGGGGGCGGCGACGGGGGCGGCAACGAGGAGCGGGCTCGGGAAGGCGACGGCGAGGTCCGACAGCCTGGTGGCGTCGAGGTGGTCGTCGGCGCCGTCTGGGGAGAGGATGAGATCGAAGAAAGCAGTTTGGTTTAGAAATTTTGCTAAGTGCCGCTTATATACCCCACCTTTTAGTCTCGGTTGGTGGCTCCAACCGGGACTAAAGGCCCCCCTTTAGTCCCGGTTGGAGCCACCAACCGGGACTAAAGGCGGACTAAAGGTGAATTTCACCAGGCGAAAGGGCGGGAAGCCCAGGCCTTTAGTCCCGGTTGGAGCCACCAACCGGGACTAAAGCCATGTTCCTAGCACTGGCGTGGGGCGGTGGGAGTTTAGTCCCACCTCGCCAAGCGAGGTGCGCTCGCAGTGGTTTATAAGCCCCACTGCGGCTGCAATCTCGAGCTCCTCTCTAAAGCAGGCCGTGGGCCTAAAGTTCCTCTGTTCCCAGCCCTGCTGGGCCTACTTGCCTCGCGGGCCTGCATCCTGGCCCATGTATGGTTGGGTTTCTAGTCGTATGCAGGCCGTGGTGGCCTAGTAGGCGGGCTTTTTTATTTTTTATGTTATTTTTTGCATATTAAAGTTTTTGACAAAAAATACTTTATGAATTTTTTTGCTATTATAGTTTTTAACAAAAAATATTTATGAAATTTATTTTTGCTATTAAAGTTTTTAACAAAAAAATACTTTGATAATTTTAAGTTAATATTATTTTGATCATAACTAGAGGTTTATAAAAGATTTTTAGTTGATTCTTTTTGCTATTGAAAAATATTATAGTTTTGTTTTAGTTGATCATAACAAAATATTATAGTTGATTCTTTTTAGTTGATTCTTTTTGCTATTAGAGTTTTATAAAAGCTTTTTAGTTGATTATTTTAATGATTTTTTCAGCTAAATGACCATGAAAATAAAACGCACTACAAATGAAGAATATTATAAAATATTTTTTGTTAACCTAATAATGTTATATTTTCTTTTCTGTTAAGTAATTAGTATTTCCTATTTTCCATGCATTAAATGATTTTTTTGAGCCAAACGACCCTGAAGTTGAAAAGCACTAAAAATGAACTCTGAAAAGGTTGAAACTTGGCATGGTATCATAATTTCACCCACATAGCATGTGCTAAAAAGTTTAGAGGGTTACGGCAAAAACTAGATGCACTTCGTGTACAAAACTGGACAATCTCTTTCGAAGTATTAGGGTTTCGTATGAAAACTCATCTATTACAAAGGGAATTCATTTTTTTAACATATTTTAACTCCAGCCTTTTTGTGCGTTTAATACGCACCATGCAAAGCCACATCATCAATTTTCAACCCTTTTCCGACTTCATTTGCTATTTTTCATACATTTAATTATTTATTTTGAGCTAAACGACCCTGAATTTGAAAAGCACTGCAAATGAACTCTGAAAAGGTTGAAACTTGGTATGGTATCATTATTTCGCCCACATAGCATGTGCTAAAAAAATTAGAGGGTTACGGCAAAAACTGGATGCACTTCGTGTACAAAACTGGATAATCTCTTTCGAAGTATCAGGGTTTCGTACGAAAACACATCTATTACAAAGAGATTTTATTTTTTAACATATTTTAACTTCAGACTTTTTGTGTGTTCAATGCGCACCATGCAAAGCCACATCATCAATTTTCAACCCTTTTCCGACTTCATTTGCTATTTTTCATGCATATAATGATTTATTTTGAGCTAAACGACCCTGAATTTGAAAAGCACTGCAAATGAACTCTGAAAATGTTGAAACTTTGCATGGTATCATAATTTCACCCACATAGCATGTGCTAAAAGGTTTACAGGGTTACGGCACAAACTGGATGCACTTCGTGTATAAAAACAGATTGTCCGCCAAGACCCTTTCCAAAAATTACTTGTAAATCGTTGAACATATCAAGTATATCATCAAATATTATTACTGAAAAAATAAATACATATAGTTTTCATAGAACAACATACAGCTCTCTAGAGCATCTAATTAAAACATACATTGAAACTAACATACAACTATGTAAAACATTTAAATGCAACAATAAATGCGATCAAAATCGCAACTAAGGTAACAATTGATCCAACAGCATAATGATACCAAGCCTCATTATCAATGACATATTTTCTAATCTTTCTAATATTCAAGCGCATTGCATCCATTTGGATCTTGTGTACATCGACGACATCGACAACATGCAACTCCAATTTCATCTTCTCTTCTTCAACTCTTTTCAATTTTTCTTTCAAATAATTGTTTTCTTTTTCAACTAAATTTAACCTCTCGACAATAGGGTCGGTTGGAATTTTTGGTTCACATACCTCCTAGATAAAGACATCTATGTCAAGTTGGTCAGCATAATTGTCATAAACATTGAATAAAAAAAATAGTAATAAAAGATAATATACCATATCGGAATCATAGACCGGACGAGAGCCGACGGGGGCGTCTACCAAAACCATGGCACTATATAATAACAAACAATAATACAAGTAAGAAGTTAATTTGAGCTCAATTTGTGCATCTAAATCAAATAAACTCACAATACACTCCTCCACTAAAACCCACAAACCACACTACTTCTAGAGCATTTGAAATGAGCTAAACTAGCAGTGAGAGATGAAAGGATGAAGTTGCTAACCTTTTAGAACACTTGTGTAGTTGGTGCACCGCCAAACTTAGACAAATCTTGGGGAACATGTAGCTTGGAGGTCGAGCTTGGAGAGGAGAAAGGTTAAGTGTGGCTCGGGCATTTCATCAAACACCTCATGTGCATAGGAGGTGAGAACAGAGTAGCACACACCTCCCACCCTTCCACGGCCAAAAAACAGAAGAGTTGGGGGGCGTGGATATATATAGGCAAAACTTTTGTCCCGGTTTGTGTCTAAAACCGGGACTAATGGCCACACCTTCAGTCCCGGTTCCAGACATCAACCGGGACTAATGGGCAGCAACCCCTTTAGTCCCGGTTGGTGACTGGACCCGGGACTACAGGTCCCAGCCGAACCGGGACTCATGCCTGTCGAGGCCCGGCCGGCGTCCTAGCCTCTCGAACCGGGACTGATGCTGCCAGTAGTCCCGGTTCGTAACACGACCGGGACTAATGCTCTGATCTGGCCAGGACCAAAGCCCTGTTTTCTACTAGTGCATGTCCGCTCATAGCATCACACGTGAAGGTGGGGACGTGGAGCAGAGAGGCCGAAGCGGCCGTGCACTGATGCATGATCTATCGGGGCCCTCTCATTGCTAATCTTGCGTTGAGAGTCTGTGGAACACACCAGCCAGGTGGTGAATTTGACGGGAGGTCTAACCTAGGTTCTACTCTGGCGATGGGAGAGGAGAACTGTGGCCGCTGGACATATGTGATGTTGCGACTCGCTTGGAGTAAAGACCCCCATCGTCGTTGCTGCCATAGAGAGGCACTCGGCATTCTTCTCTCCCGTGTGTCCACCTCCATCTGCTCCAACCTCCTGCACCGTGTCTTCCTCTCGGTGACCCTCCTCCTTCTCATCACCGTCATCGGCTGGCTCGGCACCTTCCCTTCCACCTCCTTCTCATGCGACCTGGCCATCCATGGCCATCCATCCCGCACGTGGATGTCCCCCGGGGACCTTGCCCGCACATCTCACAAGGGCACCTGACTAGCGAAGGTAAGAGCATCTCCATGCACATCTCTCAAAATCGCAAACTGTAAAACTGAGATACGGGTTAAAAAGGTATTTTAAGGGTCCATTTTAGTTACGGCCAGGCCCGGTCCTAGGATTTTAGGGGCCCGGGCAAAATGAGACCTTGAAAAATCTAATATTTTTGACAGAAATATTAAAAGAAAGAGAATTATACGAATACATTATTTGGAATCGCCTCATCAAGGTGGCAGGTGGATGATCGGGGTTGTGATGGGGTGTACCCCTCCAAGGCGCCTCAGAAGATTTAGCATTGGCCGCAAGCAGGGGGGCGATCACTAAGGGTATCAACCCAAATTGTTTTTACTATCCAACGAGGTAAGTTGTGCTTGTACGGGGTGGCGAGAATGAACCTTATTTTTCTATGGCGAAACTAGTAGCATGAAAAAGAAAATCTTTGGCATAAGATGTATAATTAAGCTAATCTAAACAAATGTATGATCAACATAATAGTAACTACAATCAGCCTACAAGAACATACATAAGGGCATGGCCAATGCATAGCCTCAGGGTGATGCTCCACGTGCCATGTAGGCTCGGATATAGGTTCGGATGGTGTAACGTCCTCAGCAGGAGACGGGTGTTTGAGGAGAAAAGTGTGATCCAATGCAAAAAGCTGAAAAGTTGAAGTGGAAAGTAGAGATGCCTCAAGCTATTTTTTATCATGGGGCATATGTATCCATATGACACCATTGTACACGCCCTAATAGAAATAGGATATAAAAAATGTACATAACTAAATAAAGCTGGCATAATTTCTATACTGTCCTGTGTGTAACAAAACTTGGGTTGGACCCGTCGTGCCGCTGCAAGCGACCGGCACGCATTTTTTTTCTGGACTGATGGTTGACACACGTAAAGTATTGAGGGAGACTTCAATGCCTTTTTTTTTGAGGCAGGGAGACTTCAGTTCCTTTTTTATGGAGGGGTGGGAGACTTCAGTTCCTTTTTTTAGAGGGAAAGACAGACTTCAATTCCTGCTTAACCCATTTCAGAAAATAAAAAATGGACCGCTGGGCTTCCTGCCCAGCCTGAACTAGCCCAACACCAAACAACAATCAATTAAAAATATCAGAAAGAAGGGCCCAATGCCTATATCGCTAGAGGAAAAACGGTTCGTCCTTCTTCCTGAGAGTGGAGACGGAGACAGATTTATTTGCGCTCTAATGGCGGAGCTCCATGCTAGCATACACCTAGGCTGGGGGCAGTGGCACAGCTTGGTGGGGGCCAACCTGGGCCATGGCCCCCCCAGCTCATAGGATAACAAGTGTATATCTATTTATATTAGGTCTATTTCTTTACTATAAATCAGTTGAAAATAATGAGATTTGCCCCCCCCCCCCCCCCTCAAGCCCATGGCCCCCCCACATTTTTGGCTCAAGCTCCGCCACTGCTGGGGGGCCCTCCGTTTTGGGGGCCCGGGGCGGCCGCCCTCCCTCAGGGCCGGGCCTGGTTACGGCTGAACAGAAACTGTAAAACAAACTGTAAAACTGGGATAAAGAGCTCCTTCCTCCAGTCCGGCGGCCGCCACCCCTTCCCCTAGCCGATCGTGCCCGCCATGTCGGCTGTGCCCAACCCCGTCGGCCGCGCCCCATCGCTCGTCGGCTCGCCGGCTGCGCCCTGCTCTGTTGCTAGCCGCGCCGGCCGAGCCGTGCCCCTTTGCCGGCCGCGACGGGAGGATTCCGGCGGCCAGACTGAGGTCATGGGAGGCCACGGCGAGGTCGAGCTCGTCCAACTCGAACCGGCGGCGATCGATTGCGACGTCCAGCGGCCTTTTCCGGTGTGCGGTGATGAATTCCGATGAGTTTAGGGCGGATTCCGACAAACTCCGCGGCGGCGTGTTTGCTCCGACGAGGTTTGACCGGTATACGGGCCCCCTTCGGTTCGGCCTTCCGACCTTCAGATATAAGGGTTTCGGGTGTGGATTTTCCGTGCCCCTTAAAATATTCATGGGTTGGACCACTTTTACGGTTTCTGTTCTGAACACTTTTTTCGCCCAAAACTGTAAAACGCAAAAAAAATTAGAGTTTGACCACTTATACGGGTCTGCTAGAGATGCTCTAAGCAGAAAAGGACACGACAGATCCTGACTTTCTGAGAGATGTAGTGGAACGGGAGGAAGGAGTAGGCCACGACGGTGGTAGATTTTTGTGTTTCAGGCGTGGGATGTGAATCGTTCATTTGCAGTGAAAGCCCATAATCATCGGTTACAAGTGCTCACGAAATCAGGAGAGAATCATGGCGGGGCTAGCTGGGCGGGTGGCTTCATGCCGTTCAGTTACAAAGCGTTTTCTTTTTTGAATATCAGGCTTTATTGATCAAGGATAATTAAGAAAGAGGGCCTTCCGGATACAATCCGGGGTTACATTTTATCTTTATCTTTATCTAATCTAATCTAATCTATATCTATATCTATACCTACTATTAAAGTACGGAGTGCTTCTGCCCGTACGTCATTAAAATTCCCCGCGAAGTTGCAAAATATTACCCACCAATGCCACCTATAAGTTATAAAAAACGTTCCACGCAGCAAAATCTGAACTGGGCCGGCCCATTTAAGAATCTCCTATACTACGCCCAGCACGCTAGAAAAAGACACAGCTTGCCTGGGCCGGCCCATATATGGGTGATCAATTTTTTATTTTTGGTTTTTCTTTTCCGTCGTTGTTTTTTTCTACTTTAAATAATTTGTGAATTTAAAAAAGTTTCCAAAATTAAAAAATGGGAATTTTAAAATAATATTTAATTATTCATAAATATTTGAAGCTTCATAAATTGTTTGTGATTTTTAAAAAATATTAGCAAATTTTCCAATAAATGTCCGGGAAATAAACATACATTCATGAGTTTTTCTAAAAAAGTTCATGTATTAAAAAATGTTTTAAAATTTCACAAAATTTTCTCCAATTCAAAAAATATTGATGTATTAAAAATAGCATAAAATAAAACTGTTCATAAATTCAAATATATAGTTTATTGATTTACAAAATATACGCTGATTCAAAAAAGATCATGCAGTTCAAAAAATGTTCATTAATTTAGAAAATTGTTTCATCAAATCCCAAAAAATGTTAGTCGATTCTAGAAATGTTCGCCGATTAAACAAAATGTTTGCAAATAGTATAATATGTTCATGAATTCAGAAAACGTTCTTGATTTTACAAAATGTTCGTGAATTTAAAAAATGTTCACAATTTCAAATATGCTCACGAGTTTAAAAAAATATTCATGATTTTGAAAAATTATTAATGTTTTCACAAAAATGAGAGTGATAGTGTATATCGATGATGTAGTAAAATGTGATCATTGCAATTTGAAATTATGATTTTTTTTTCTCCCGTTGCAATGCACGGGCATGTTTGCTAGTAATAATAAATCACGGAGTGCTTTTGTCCGTTCACCGTCATCCAAATTATCTTTGAAGTTGACAACAATTACCCACCATGCCACCTGTAAGTAAACAAAATGATTTGTTTTTTTCTTTCTAAATAGCCGCAGGAGTTGGTTGTTATAAATGTTTACACTTATACTCCCTACATTCCAAAATGCAGTGCGCTCGCACTTTCCGAGATGTATTTTGACAATAAATTTAACCAACGAGACCGACTGCGGCGACGGTAGAAATTATACCACCGGATTTGTATTTTCGATACAAATTCAGTAGTATAATTTTTGCTTTCGTCGCAATTGGTCTCGTTGGTTAAATGCATGATAAAACTTAAATCTCGGAAAGTTCGAACGCACTACATTGTGGAACGGATGAAGTATAACACAAGCACAGACCCAGCGCAGCGGTTTAGGCGTTAGCCTTATGCACCGGAGACCAGGGTTCTATCCCTGGTTCCGCCAATTTTCCTCCCCTTTTTCTGCTCGTACACGCGGTAATGGGCCGGCCATATACCGGTCGTGATGCCACCTTTTTTCATCTTGCTTTTTTCCTTTCTCATTTTTGTTTCTGGTTTTTCTTCTTTAAATTAACCAGAGATTTCCAAAATATAAAAAAAGTTGTGAATACTGAAGAAAGTTGTGATTTCGTTAAAACTGTTCGCATATTATAACGAAATTCAAGATTTACAAAAATCTTTAAATAAAAAATGTTCATGATTTGAAAAATAACAATTTAAAAATCAAGAATTTATAAAAAATGTTCATGATTTTTAAATAACATTTTAATTAAAAAATGTTCATGATTTTCAAAATATGAAATCTTTAAATAACAAATGTTCATGACTTTTAAAATAACATTTTAAAAATCATGAACTTTATTTTTTGAAGATTTTTTAAATTCGTGATATCTTTTTATAATATGCGAACAGCTTTTACGAAATCATGAAAATTTAAGAATTTTTCGAATATTTTTTGAATTCATAAACTTTTTATGGTTTCTCTATATATTTTCGTCAGTATTCACAACTTTTTAAAATTTTAGAAATCCTTGGTTAATTTAAAGAAGGAAAAACCAAAAAAAAATGAGAAAGGAAAAAAGCAAAATAAAAGAAGGTGGAGTCACGACCGGTATATGAGCCGGCCCATTACCACGTGTACAGGCAGAAATAGAGGGGGGGGGGGGGGGGGATTGGCGCAACCAGGGATCGAACCTTGTTGGTCTCCAGTGCATAAGGCTAACGCCCGAGCCACTGCGCAGGGATGTGCTTGTGTTATGTAAGTGTAATAATTTATAAGAACCAACTCCTGCAGCTATTTAGAAAAAAATGAATCGTTTTCTTTACTTATGGGTGGCATAACGGGTAATTGTTGTGAAATTTATAAATTGTCCATGAAATTTTAGCAAGTGTTCACAAAAATTAAAAAAATATTCGAAAAATCCTTAAATTTTCATGATTTCGTAAAAACTGTTCTCATATTTAAAAAAATCACGATTTAAAAAAATCTTAAATAAAAAATGATCATGATTTTTAAAATATGATCGTGTATTCGCAATTTATTCAGGAATTTATAAAAAGTGTCCATGGAATTTTAGAAGATGTTCACAAAAATTAAAACATATTCATATATAACGAACAAAACGAACTGTCACTTAGGTAGAGGTTTTATTAGGGAAACTGTAAAGGTCGTTTATGATTTTATGTGTTCCCTCATGCGTCGGGTAAAAAAATATTTCCGTGTTCTATACAGCGGTGAGCCCCAAAAAAATTGACGCAGCTTTCTATGAGTTAGTTCTTGTAAGCTATATGAAAATGACTAAGGGCCAGTTCTTTTGCAGCTTATTTCAGCTTATTGTCAAAATAAGCCAAAATCTGAAAAGAACTCGTTTTGGATAAGCTACCTGAGCTTATTTCCACCCCCGTATCCTTCACAATGGAAAAAAGCTGGGTGCGAGCGGCTTCCCGCAGCGGTCACTTGAAAAACGAAGCGGTACATCTCCTTGCCCTCCCAGTTGCACGAATTTACAGAGCAAATGCCACCGCACGACCTGGCAACCCGGACGACTGGCCCCGAAGGAAAAAAAAAGGCCAGCACCCGAGACTCGTCCCGCACCCGCGGCAGAAGAGGAGCGCTCGCTAGGGTTTCCCCGCCGCCGCCGCCTCCGCCTCTGCCTCCGGCCGTCGCCGACGCCGCGTACCGCCGACGCCGCGTACCTCGCCGCCGACGACATGGATGCTGGCGGTGCTGGGTAGCCGCACTCCTCCCCCGCCTCCCTCTGCTCGGCCCCATCCCAGCCACTCCCCTGTGCAGCGAGAAGGAAGGCCACCGCCGCCGCTCGTCCTCCCGCCACCGCACGCCGGCGAAGCTCCCCTACGCCGGCCAAGCTGCTCCGCGACGCCGACCACGCCGGCCACATCTCTTCCGCCAATTTTGTTAGAATTTTTTACATTGTGCTCATAGAAATTGATGAACTGTAGCTGTATGAAGTGTAGACAGTGAGCCTTTCATAGGAATTTTGTTAGAATTTTGTACTTTGTGCTCATATGAAAGTGTAGACAGAGAGGATATTTTGGATAATTGACATTATGTGCTATCAAAATATATCATATGTTTGCATAGGAAATGTGCACAATGGACATTTAGTTTGCATATGCTAGTTGAATGGAAAATTGAAAAAATATATCATATGTTTGCATAGGAAAATTGACATTAGTTTGCATATGGACATTGACATTATGTGCTAACAGGGGCATTACAGACTTTTCACAGACCATACCACAGATAATCTGAAAAAACAGGCACTGAAAAGAACTGGCTAGCTTATTAACTGGAGCTTATTTCCACAGGAGCTTATTTACAGCTTATTTCCACAGAAGCTTATTTCCACAGCATCGCTCAAAAGAACTGGCCCTAAATGCCTATTTTGCCTCCATATACAGCTATTCTGGTACCACACTTTTATTGGTTATGAAAAACACTGCTACACTAGGTCAAGACGAGACACACCATGCATCAATCTAGCTCAAGTTGGGGTCCATCAACGGAGTTTGCTTAGCCAAAAAATATTTCATTGTGACACCTTAGGAAATCAAGTCATGATGAGACCATCGCATTTTCAGTTTTTAAAATGAGTTTCTAAAAGTCCCTTCTCATCATGACATCACTCCGACATAGTTTGCGAAATAACATTTTAAAAATCCTTATCTCATCCTAGCATTTGATTCAGACATTTTTTACCTTTACCATGTTTGCATAATCTGATTGTTTTTCTCCCGTTCCAATGCACGGGCACTTTAATCAATGGGCTATTGCTTTTGGCGGCATGTCACGAAAATTGCCCTTAAAATTATAAAATATTACCCAGCAATGCCACCTATGAGTGATAAAAAAAACGTTTTACATAGAAAATCCCTTGCCTGGGACGGCACATACAGTAGGGAACTCCTATACTACGCTCTACGCGTTGGGAGAAGATGCAGTGTGCCCGTTTGGGATGGCCCATGTTCAGGCGGCCTGTTTTTTAATTTTCGTTATCTTTTATTATTTTTACTTTTTGTTTTTCACTCTAAATAATTTGGGACTTCAAAAAAGTTCCGAATATTTTAAAAAATGGTAATTTTAAAATAAAATGTATAATAAATTATAAATAGTTTGTGGATTCAGAAAAATGTCGAGATTTTGTAAACAAATATCTGCCTATTCAAAAAATGTATGAAATTTGGACAACAATTGTTTGGGAAATCAAAACATCTTCATAATTTCTTAAAAAGTTTGTGTATTAAAAATATTAATATAATTGAACAAATTTAGCCAATTCAAAAAAAAAATCATGAATGGAAAATATCATAAAATTCAAAAACTGTACGTGACTTACAAAATAGTTTATTCATTCATAAAATGTTTGTTGATTCAAAAAAAGATCATGCATTTCGAAAAGATGTTCGTTAAATCAAAAAATGTTTGTCAATGTCAAAAATTGTTCCACCAACTTTCAAAAAAATGTTCTTCAATTCTAGGAATGTTCGCCGATACAAGAAAATTATTTGAAAAATATTCGTAATTTAAAACAAAATGTCAGAAAATTTTATAAAATGTGCATAAATTCAAAAAATGTTCTTGCTTTTAGAAAATGTTCAAAAATTTGCAAATGTGTTCTAAAGTTGAAAATATTCATGATTTAAAATATGTTCATGAGTTAAAAAAATGTTTATGATTCGAAGAATTATTCATGATTTTTATGAAATTGAGAGTGATAGTGTATCTCGGTGATGCTGTAAAATGTGATCATGTCAATTAAAATTGTGATTATTTTTTCCTGTTGCAATGCACGGGCCCTTTTGCTAGTGAATAATAAAGTCACTAGAGGATTCTTTTTTTTTTGCGAATAAGTCACTAGAGGATTCAGACGATCTAGCTAGAATATGTGACGCGACATTTGACAAACGATTTACATGACTAAAGCGAATAGACGAGAAGAGCGACACCAACTCCTTGATATCAGCAGTGATGATCCCTACCGGCGAGCGATCAACCGTCGAAGCATTGGTTCTCTGGATAACGGACAAACAGTCTGACTGGAAAACGGCCCTTGAAAATCCTTCCTGGCGGGTGAGAGCTACCGCACGCCGTAGCGCTAGTGCTTCATCTACTTCTGGGGTGGTAACCTCGTCAACATGCTCGCGGCAAAGCCAACAAGCAATCTGCGATGTGGTTTCTAATTACCACGCCAATTCCCATCCGTCGAGATTCCTTGAAGAGTGCAGCATCCACATTAACCGCCATTGCATCTGTCGGCGACGGAGCCCATTTAACAGTAGATACTAGGGTATCACGCTTAGAAGCAAGTGCAGTTCTACCATAATTCTACGCAATGAAGTCAACATAAGCCAAAGCTTTCTCAACCACTTTGCGGGGATGCATCCTAACATCATTGTTTCTTGCATCATTATGGGCCTCCCAAATGTGCCAAAATGTTACTACCGAAGTCGTGGGCTCGAAAAAGGTCACACCCTGAATGAAATCAAATATCCACTTCTTGGTATGAGCAAAACCTTTACGACATAGATGGAAGCCTAAAGTCTGCTTCACTACTCGGCATACCTGGCGTGCGAAATGACAAAACAGAAAGAGATGCTCTATCCGCTCCTCTCTGCTGCAGACTAAACATGCCCCTGCATTCGGAACATGTTGCTATAGCAACTGGCTGCCCGTCGGCTATTTACAGTAGGAAAGGGAGAAAAATGATTGGAGCTCACATGGATGTTTCTACTGTGGTGGGGCCCACATGTAAGCCAGTAACCAAATGCTGATTTGGCAGTGCTGCTGATGTGGACAAATTGGATGTCAAGAAAAATGTAATAGTGGGGATGAACTATTTAGATATTATAGATTGGATAAAACTGGAGACTAAAAACAACAAATGACACAGAAAACTCAATCCTTACAATTGCCAAGCTCCCTAGAAATAGAAGCCCCGGAGAGCTATATTTTTTTCCTCGAAGTCAACCCTGCGTGTAAGGGTCTGGTCAGGTTGTGGGCTTCGCATGACAGTATTAGAACCGGCACGGCCGCTGCCAATGTAGTCCTATGTGTGTAACACGCCGGCGAATTTTTTGTTCGGTTCGTTTATCAACTGGTTCTTTTTTCTTTTGCTCAGTTTTCTATTAAAAGACATTCCAGTTATGTTTAAATAATTAGGATTTGAGTAAACGCCCAGGACTGCGGCCCATGTAAGGTTATGTGTGTATTGTATTAGCAATTTTTTTTGTTCAGTTTTTAAGCTGATTTTCTAGTTCCTTCGTTTTTTCTATAAAAACGATGCTGAATTTTGATTTTTTTATCAATTTAAAAAATGTTCACAAAGTTTAACATTTTTTAAAAACTTAATAATTATTCAAAAATGTGAAACAATATTCATGAGTTATCAAAAATGTTCAGTTTTTATAAACATAATTTTAAAATGTTCACGAATTTACAGATTTCCTTGAATTCAAAAATTGTCCAAGAATATGGAAAGAATATTCATGAATTGAAAATGTTCACAAATTAGGAATAGTGTTCCGAAATTTTTAAAGGTATGTGTACATTTGAAAACTATTCACCAATTAATAATAATAGAAAAATAAAAAATATAAAAAATGTAAAAGTAAACAGGAAAATAAATAATAAAAAAAACGGATGGTGCTTTCCCAAAACAAGAAGGATCGTCCTACATGACCAACCCAACAGCGCCTGTGGTGGTCCGTGTTTGCTCGACTGTCTCCACGATATGCGCGGAATATAATTGCCATAATAACCCCCTAAATGAACGGCGTGGCAAAGCGCACATTACCCTCTAGTTTCATCTATACAGGAAAGAAAGTAGCTTAACCTGATACTTGGAATGGTCGCCACATAAAGCACCGACATGTTCCAATATCATTCGTCGATGGCTTGTTTTGACAAAGCAACCGAACATCATATGCCTTAAAAAGTGAAGCTCACAAAGACAACTTTTACAAGTAAGAGAGAGACGAGCTTGGTCCTGCAGCACCGGGCGCGAGACGAGCTCGGTCCTGCTGTACCGGGCGCGAGACGAGCTCAGTCCTGCTACTCCGGATGCGAGACGAGGGATGGACCGCAGCTGGGAGAGGCCCAACTCTCTGGCGCACATAGCAAGCACATGACGAGAGGGTGAAGCGAGGGTCGATACGGTCTGCCCGCGGACGAGCCAACACCGAAGTAGAAGCCGACCGTCGCCGCGGACAGAGCCGCCGAGCCACCATGTAGCCGCCGCACCACCGGGAGGCCACCGCCCGTGTCGGACCTCCACGCGCCACCACCGCCCACGACCGGAGCACCAGCCACGCCAGGCCGGTGCCCCACCCGCGCCGCCGCGAGGTCAGGTCTGGTCGGGCCGCCGCGGCCGCCGTCCCCGATCCCCGGCCCGCACCACCACCAAACCGCTGCTGTCCCCACCAAGACCGCCTCATCTCCATGCCTCCCGTCATGCTCCGTCGAAGACCACCACCACACCGAGCCCCCACCTCAACAGCCACCACCACCACCGTGCCCAGCAGCCGTGGAGGCCCTGCGTCACCACGCCTGCCGGCAACAACGCCCGAGCCCCGGCCGTCCAGATCCAGATCCATAAAGGGCGGGACTGGGACGGGACCGAGCCCTCAGCCCGTCGGAGCCACGGGCAGCACCACCGAACGGGACGCACACCACCTCAGCAGCCACCACGCCGAGTCGCCGCCGGGCTTTCGCAGCACCACGCCGCCAAACGCCGCCGTCGACAGAGCTCCGTGCCATGGCCATGGAGAGGGAGGCCGAGCCGAGGAGAGGCCCCGCCGCCACCTGCCCTGCCGGGGCTTTGCCCGGTAGTGGCCCACGGCGGCGGCGAGGGGGATGGGAGGGATGGGGAGTGGCCGCCTGTGGCGAGGCAAGGGTTCCCCCCGTGTCGCCTCCACATGTAATTTTTATGCTCCTCCTTTCTGTTGTGCCTCTTCATAATTTGCCGATTTAGGAAAGAAGAAGTTTAACATGCAGTGCTAGCCTTGCTTATTAATGGTCGTTCTAAAATATGTTGCTTCTCTATCCGTATATCCTTTTAGGTTTACTTATTTTCTGAGCAATACACCATTCAGATCAAAGAAAATTGGCGAAATTATATCTCGTTGATTGCCTCACCTTTTACAACGTCTTATGTTTTATCAAGCAGGCTTTCTTCGTGCTACAGAATTAGAGGACACAAGTATATAACATTTTCATCACTGTTGTGAGCTTTTATTTTCATTACTGCATACTGATGCTCACTAATTAAGGTTTTCTTTGCTTACCTTCACTGCAATTTGTTGGTGCTTCACTTTCATACCATATATTCAACTATTCAGTCATATAAAAATGTATGGTACAAATTCCGCAGCAACGCGCGGGGTATCTTCTAGTTAAAATAAAAATGCAGTAGCGAAAGGCAGCTAAGATAGGCTAGCTACAAAGCTCGAAATGGAGTCATATGTGTAGCTCAACAAATGATTTGTAAATTCGAGCAACAACAAAATATGAATGAAACATCTGATTCAGAAAAAAACAAGAATAAGAATATTAGAAAAGTATCGATGGGTACACCTCGTGATGTAAAATATTGTTGCATAGGTAGCTCAATGTCGGGCAAGTCGCTTCTTTGTGTTCATCTACTCATGGATGGTCTATCTAGGATATCAGTGGGCGTGCATTTACAAATTTAGTAAACAGAAGCTAGATGATGCGGAGAGGAAAAATAGGTTAAAAGTCAATGCCTTTAACACATCTACATGGAATACATTGCGGGAGAAAAAAAAAGGTAAAAACATTAGCATAATTGAACAGAGCTCTTATTATGTACATGATAACTTTAGAAATTGGGTAAAACTGGAGACTAAAAACAACAAATGATACATAAGGCTCAATCCTTACAATTACCAAGCTTCCTAGAAATAGAAGCCCGGGAGAGCTCTATTTTTTGCCCTCGAAGTCAACCCTGCTTGTAAGGGTCTGGCAGGTCATGGGCTCCGCATGACAGTATTAGAGCATCTCTAGTAGACCCCGTAAACTGGTCAAACCCGTAAAAAAACGAGGTGTTTACAGTTTCGGTTGGAAAAACGGCGCCGAGCAGACCCGTAAAACTTGTTTGACCCTTAAACTTTTTAAGGGGCACGGTAAACTCATCCGTGAAAACCTTATATGTGCAGTTTCGAAGGCAATATACAGTTCAACCCGTAAACTGGTCAAACCTCGTCGGAGCAGACGCGCCGCCGCGGAACTGGCCGGAATGTACCTGGAACTCACCGGAATTCGTCGCCGCACGTCGGAAGAAGCCGCTGCACGCCGAAATTTGCCGCTGCCGGTCCAAATTGCGACCGGTTCGACCTCCACTGCCGAGGCGAGGCCGTCCACGGGCAGGGCGGAGCAGGCCACCGGCGGCCCGAATCAGGGCATGGCGGCACCGGAGAAGAGCGTGGCAGGGGTGGGGGAGCTCGCGCAGCCATGATGACGAACGCGTGCGCGGCGACGGGCAGTGCCGGGCTCAAATCAGGGACGGGCGGGCGCGCCAGGGAGCACGCGGTCGGGGCGGGCGGCGCAGGGCTCCTCCACTGCATGCATGGCCCGGAACAGGCGGCGCCGGGACGAGGCGGAGGCGAGGCGGGTGGCGCCGGGGCGCCAGGGCGAGGCACGCCGTGGCCGGAGAGGGACTCGTCGGGACGGGAGGAAAAAAGAAAAAAAAGAAAAAAATGGGCTATAGTGGTATACAGTTTTATTTACGGGGTCTGTTCTGTCCGGGGCAATTTCGCACCGTAAAAACGGTTTACAGTGCCCCTTATACGTGTTTTTAAGGGTCGACTTTTACGGGTCTGCTAGATGCTCATAGAACCGGCACGACCACTGCCAATGTAGTCCTATGTGTGTATTATGCCTGTGATTTTTTTCTTCGGTTGGTTTAACAACTGATTCTTTTTTCTTTTGCTCGGTTTTCTATTAAAAGACATTCCAATTATTTTTTAATTATTAGGTTTTAAGCAAACGCCCAGTACCGTGGCCCATGTAAGGTTATGTGTGTATTGTATTAGCAATTGTTTTTCGTTCAGTTTTTAAGCTGATTTTCTAGTTCATTCGTTTTTTCTATTCAAGCGATGCTCATTTTGATTTTTTTATCAATTTTATTTTTTTTCACAAAGTTTAACAACTTTTTAAAACTTAATAATTGTTCACAAATGTGAAAACAATATTCACGAGTTCTAAAAAATGTTCAGTTTTTATAAACATAATTTTAAATGTTCATGAATTTAAAATTTTCTATGAATTCAAAAATTATTCATGAATATGGAAATAATATTCATGAATTGAAAACTTTCAAAATTTAGAAATAGTGTTCCAAATTTTAAAAGGTTTATGTACATTTGAAAACTATTCACCATTTAATAATAATAGAAAATAAAAAATAAAAAAGTAAAAAGTAAACATAAAAATATATAATGAAAAAGAGAAAAGAAGAAAAAAAACTGGATGGTGCCTTCCCAAAACCAGAAGGATCGTCCTACATGACCAACCCAATAGCACCCGTGGTGGTCTGCGTTTGCTCGGCCATCTTCACGGTATGCGCGGAATATAATTGCCATAATAACCCTTGTAACAACGGCGTGGCAAAGCGTGCATACAATTTAGTTTCACCTATACAGGAAAGAAAGTAGCGTAACCTGATACTTTGAATGGCCGCCACATAAAGCACCGACATGTTCCTATATCATTCGTCGAAGGCTCGTTTTGACAAAGCAACCGCACATGATATGCCTTAAAAAGGTGAAGCTCACAAAGACAAAAGAAGTGAAGCTCACAAAGACCACTTTTACAATTAAGAATTTACATCGACACCTTAAACAACAGGATAACAAAACTATATAGGTAACTGTCGGTCCACCATTAGCCCAAAGACATGTTGAGCATGGTCTACATTGTCATTTTTTGCACGGAGGCAAAAAATATCCACACCTAGAAAGGAAGAATGTGCTTACACATATGGAGAACAAGCACGCAGATGTAGCCATATGGTCACCATGGTTGAACAGACGCCGATACTAGCTGACCAAATTTTGAATTTTTGTCGAAAGAGACCCCCTGCCGAATCGAATTGCTAGAAAGGACCCCCCTGGACACAGATTGACAAAAAGGACCCCCCTCAGTTGGCGGCAGGCGCGCCAGGTGACACGTGTCACCCGCCGCCACGGGCCGAGGCGGCCGGCACCTGCCGCCAGCGCCTGAGGCGGCCGGCCCGTTTTCCCGTTCCCGCCACTGTTCGCGACGGAACGGCCATAGGTGTGCGGGCCCTGCCGCCACTGGCCGGGGCGGCAGCCCTATGCATGCACGCGCCGACAAGCCCCACCGACGGCGCTGATTTCCACACGGACGGCGCTGATTCCGATGTCTGACGGCGCTGATTTTGAGGCCGGTGACACATATTGAAAGATGCTGCCGCTGCTGATTGCGAGGCTGATTGAAAGATGCTGCCGCTGCTGCTGATTGCTACGATAAATGTTCTGCCGACACTCCTCCCCCCTTCCTTTTATATTTGATCGATCCCGCTGCTTCCTACATACACTGCATGCTCTCTCGCTAAGCTGCCTGCTCTCTTCCTACACTACTCTGTCTGCTCTCTCGCCCTCACAGTACACTATTCTGACGGTTTAGAGTAAGATTTTGAAGATGTTGTAGTTGAAGAAACGAAAGATCAAGGTAAGAGCAGTCCATTTTTGTTGGTTGTGTTCGTATGCATGATGTTTTTACTTTGTTTCATTAGTTTTTAAGTATGTATTATCTGTTGTTTTAGGTAGTATTTCATCACTTTGTGGAGTAATTTGAAGCTTCAGGAGTACGATTTGCCGTGTGAAGTGAAGTACTTAGTGGAGTAATTTGATCAAGGTATGATCTTTTCAATACATGAATTTTTTTGTGCATGCACGTTGGAAATTAGTTAGTATTTTAGCCCGTTATTAGCTATGCGATGTTTACTTCTTGAAAGTTATAAACGTTTTCATATGAGATATTTTTTAGCCCGTCATTTGCATTTATAGTAATATTTGTTAGAACAGTATGTTGAAGATGTTATAGATCAATGTTAGCTATGTCCATTAGTACTATTTTTTAACATGCAAGATGTTGTTATTTTTCTCAGTAAGTCGTAATTAGGACTTATGTTAAACGTTTTGGTTGCGTTAGAGCCGGAATTTTGATAACAAATATTTGACTGTATTGTCGATCAGCGTTAAGCCTTTAAGATGCATCATTTTAGTTAGACATGCAAGAAGTTTTTAAAATGTTAATTAAGAAAATGATTCTACTATAATTGGTCATTGCATGATTAAATGTGTTGTTATTTCATGTGTCATGTTTTTTAATAAGTGCTGTAGTAAGGAAATCATACGTAGACTTTATTAGCTAATTTGGTAGAGTAGGAAACCGTACATGAAATGCAAGATAAATGCTAATATCCTTGATGATGTATGTAATTAGGTAAAGAAAATATCGTCTGGGTAGCAAACTAGGATGAGATGACGTGATTGATGAAATTGTTTTTCGGTCTTCGGTTTCTCTTTAGAGGTGATGACCACATGCATGCTACTGCTATTTTGAAACTTTTGGCAGCAGAAAAAAATTGTGCGTCTAATTTTTTTGTCATGTGATAATAGGTCGACCCCGTTGATATATTACCGATGATATATTCACACTAACGGATTTTTCTATTCGGAAGGATATCCTTATTGAACAAGAGGTATAAATGCCGTGGTGTAATTTTTTAAACAATTATTTTTTGTGTTGATGTACTGCTGTGAATGATGTTACTGTTGTGTTGTGAATATTAGTCGGATTATTATATGTAAATAAACGATTATTACCGTAAGTTATTAGAATATAAATTGACTAACGATGTAAATATGGCTGCTCGTTAGGTACTATGGAAAATTTGTTAGTGTTCTATGGGGACATAGTACGCGACACTCCTTCCGGTGTGGATGTGTCGAGGTGCGGTACGACTATGGTTGTAGTGAAAGACATGGTCAATGTAGGGTATGCGGCAGTTAGAAGGCGCATCCGAGCAATGTTTGGGCCATCGATGGATGGAAAAAAGATGACCATGGAGGCTTTCGTGGTTGCCGGGGGAAATGATGGGACAGTTACCCATTGGGGTCTGTGGCCGGTTACTGGTGAAAGATCGTGGGGTTCGTACATGGGGTTTGCAAGCAATCCGAAGAACTGTATGTTTGGACAACCCATGGTGTATGTGGAGTTCATTTCTGTCACTGATGTTGCCGGCTGCAGTAGCGGGGGCGGTGAGTACGAGTTGGCCATCACTGTAGCCCCCAGCGCCGGCCCATCGGAACCGACAGGCGGCCAAGAAGTGTATGACACAGGATACTGGTCTGCGGTCGTTGACATCAGCGAACACGTGGAGGGATTGCCGGAGGCGCTAGATGATGATGATGATGGTCATTCTTCTGCCTGCTCTTCGGACACAGATGATGAAGAAGTTGTTCCTCCTGAGAGGGCGGTTGCCGGACCAATTAACCCAGAGTTTTTACAGGTTATGAGCATCACCAATGAATTTCACTCTGTTCCTGGCCTAGAAGCGGGAAGTCTAGCCGTTGGGCAGATTTTTCCTGATAAGAAATCTGCTTACCAGGCAATGAATAGCTATGCAATAGGCATACACCGCCAGCATAGAGTGAAGCAGCCTGATAAAAAGGAGTTGACGGTCATATGCCTCCATCACGAAGGTGGTTGCCGCGGAAGAGTTATCGCTCGACTGAAGCCTGGGGTATGTCAGCCATGGCATATCACAAAAATAGTGGAACATAGCTGTGAGCAAACCGGGACTCTATCAGATCACTGCAATGTGACTGCAGAGTATGTGTCACAGAGGATGCAAACGACTGTGCAGGAAAGTCTTAATATTAGTATTAGGGCTTTACAGGCAACAGCAGCCGATCAGATTGGCTTCCCTGTCAGCTCCTTCACCTTGCAGAGATCGCCACACCAACCAATCTGAAAAATCCGTCACCTCCTTCACCTTGCAGAGATCGCCACACCAACAACGAAGTACTTCCACCCCCCGAGGCAAAGTCGCATTCTTCATTTTCTTAGGCCTAATGCTTTGATCCGAGCAAGGCAAACTCATAATGAGTAGCGCGTTGGTGTTTTGAAGTGCGGCAGAAGCATACCGAAGAGCGTGAGAGAGCAGGCAATGTCATCTCGTATATAAAGAGGAGGAGCACTGTGTTGTCGGTAGAAGAAAATAAAACACGCGCGCGTCCGCCGCAGCAACAGACGGACGTGAAGGCGGGAAAATAAAGCAGCAGCAGCAGCATCTTCTACTTTTTAATAAAGCAGCGGAATCAGCGCCGTCCGTGTGGAAATCAGCGCCGTCGGTGGGGCTTGTCGGCGCGTGCGTGCACAGGGCTGCCGCCCCGGCCAGTGGCGGCAGGGCCCGCACACCTGTGGCCGTTCTGTCGTGAACAGTGGCGGGAACGGGAAAACGGGCCGGCCGCCTCAGGCGCTGGCGGCAGGTGCCGGCCGCCTCGGCCCGTGGCGGCAGGTGACACGTGTCACCTGGCGCGCCTGCCGCCAGCTGAGAGGGGGTCCTTTTTGTCAATCTGTATCCAGGGGGGTCCTTTCTAGCAATTCGATTCGGCAGGGGGTCTCTTTCGACAAAAATTCCCAAATTTTAGATTGAAGAAGAGGAGGAAGAAGAAAGATGTTATTTAGACAGGGATCCGTGATGGAGTGGGCGGGCTGGGAGACAACATGAGTTGCGAAGATGCAAGAGGAAGAGGAGAGAATGGGAGGTGGTAGGGTCGCAGGGATGCAAATCGGTGCACCAAAAAATCGCTCGGTGAAGCCACACGTCGCCCTCCCACTTACCAAGGGAGGCCCACCAGCCAACCAATGTCCGGAGTGCTTTGGTGATTAATTTACCTTTAGCTGACCAATCCAACCATCAAATTTGCTTTGAAAGATTAGAGAGAATGCTTCAATTAAAATGGGCTGCGATCGAAAAAAAGGTTAAAAGAGAAGGGCATGGGAAATGTGAGGTAGAGATCAAAAACAGCTTCGTGGCGAAATGAACCGATTCACCTTCGAGCGCAGTGCATCAATTGAACACCTGGGCCCTGCTTGGATTATGGTTTTGCCTCCTAAATGGCCCGTAAGACATTGCCCTGCAAAAAAAATTGGGTGGGCTGTGTGGTTCGTCATATTAGGGTTGTAATATTTATTTACACGGGTATCCCAGTTTGCTGGTAATCAGTCAGTTTAGGCTCGTAATATTTTCTTTTGTGCGAGTAGGTTTATGCTTGTAATCGGCAGGTTTATGATACACACCTTCGCGTGGAAATCATTTGTGACCGGTATTATAATCTGCAAATTACACATTAACTTGTTCAATACGGTCACCGACTATGATATGACGCGAAATACGGTAATTGTGCGGTGACACCACTAGTACACCACGTTTTTGACCCGTCCACAAGCTCCTCAAACGCTGTCGGCTAGAGTGCGCGCCGACAAGCTTCCGACAAGCATAGGGAAACAATATGTACAAAGGCAGAATCGCATACGGGAGGAAGCATGCATTCATTTAAACATGCAAAATCATATCTCACAAAGATAACAGAACTAGTCTAATTAAAGGATAACTTGTCTTTTTTACATGGACCACGCCTACTACAAGCAGGCACGAGGAGATCGATTCGTGAGTTACCCTTGAACTCTGGTGGCCCCTCCAGAGGCCCTGTTGACGATCGACGCCACAAGCTTCTCGGCCTCGCTGGTGTCTTCCTCGGTAGGAAGGCTAGCGAAGGTTTTGGAGAGGTCAATACCAGGGTTGCGGTACGCGATCTTGACGAGCACTTTGGAGAGCACGCCGCGCAGAAGATACGGGACTCACTGACAAACCTGGCGGCTCGCTCCTTGTGATATATATCCAGTGCTTTGACAAGCCCCTCGAAGAGAAGGGTCAACCTCACGCTTGTGGCCTGCCGGGGGTCGACGACAAAGCGCCAATCCCCCATATTCATGGTCGCCGACTGCTCACTAAGAGCATCTCCAACAGGCGTGCAACCGCCAAGCGCTAAAAACAGTTTAGCGCGTCGAAATAGCCTTTTTTTAGCGTGTCGGAGAGCGTTGGCTCCAGCGGTCGCTGTAAAATTTTACGCGCGCTCCGCTCTAGCAGACGTGCTAAACTTTACAGCGCGCGAGCAGCCGGCGCTTGCAACATGCATTTTGATGAAGATAATATGGGGATATTTCATCAAACATAAAAAAAAGACATAGCATAGTACAATTGCACGGCACATCAACAATCATGCCACATCATCTCATCCAACCAAGTTCAAAATCACCAACGAAGTTCATGACATAAAAGGTTCACACAAACAAATGACACATCAACAATCATGCTGCATCCTCATCTTCGTCCTCCTCTTCCCCCGATTCTTCATCCTCATCCGAAGTCGATTCTTCGTCCTCCTCTTCATTGTCTCCTGGAGGTGCCGAAGGTATGTGAGGCACACCGGAAGACATGCGTCCACCCATGTCACCTGGAGGTGCTCCCATGCCTCCCATGAGAGACGCAAAACCCATGCCTCCCATGCTTCCCATGGTAGCTCCGAAGCCACCCATGCCTCCCATGCCCCCATGGTACATCCGAAGCCACCCATGCCTCCCATGCCGCCCATGGTAGCTCCGAAGCCACACATGCCTCCCATGATCTTTCCGTGCGGTCAATTCCACTTTTGTTGTGTAAATCAAAGTGCTCCTTCATCCGGATCCAATACACATCTCTACTTTGGTCCCCTCCAACGATGGCATCCCTAGACACTTTCAACCATGTATTGCATAGCAATTTGTCTTCGTCTGTGCTGTAGCTGCCCGCTCTTCCTATCGGTGCATCGAAGATACCCTCACCATCCTCGTCCACCTCAAACTCATGATCATTTAAATGCACATCATTGATTTGAGACCAATGAGAATTGTTGGAGCACCCGTAGTTGACATATAGGTCTCATCATTGAAACTACAAAGTATGTACAACAAAACAAATAAGCTATCCATATGTATTCATTCATGTAAAAAACAACGACGATTTTTTTTTGGCGAAATCATACCTTGTGGGCATTTCATCGTACACCTTGTGCGCATCGGCCGCCGGCGCAACAAGCGAGCTCGCCGGTGCTTCGGTCGCACGCCCTGCAAGCTTCTTCTTCGGTTGCCTAGAGGAGCCGTCCGCCGCCTTGTTCTTCTTTCCGGAATCCTTCCCTCCCTTTGCCACTGCCGCATTTGGGAGCTTCGAGAGGGGATCACGTGGCTTCACGGCGGGCGCCAGCGCGACGCCACCCGCCGAGGTCGTCCATGGCGCCATGAAAAGCCCGCGCGCGAGCCCGGTGCTTGGAGGAGCACCAGCGGAGGCGAAGCCAAAACTCCCCGCGCTACGGTTCGCGGCGGCGGTGGCAGAGGGGTCGCGGGTGTAGGAAGGGGTGAGGGGGATGTCGGCGCGGTCGTCCATCGGGCGAATTCGCCGGCGGCGGCGCGGGGCGAGGCGAAAGCGGCGCGGCCGGAGAGGGTGGCGGCAGTGCGGCGCGGGCGCTTGTAAGTGCATCTACTGCCACCCTTTGTTGGTTTTGGAGAATTGAAGACAAACGTGGTTGAGGGACTAATGTGTTTGTGAGAGTTCACATGTTAACACAGATAGATGTCCCTGGAGTTTCGGTTTAGCCGTCGAAGACGACCCCCAAAAATGTCCAAAGACATTGATGACGGCTGAAGCCATTGGTGGGATGCGAAGACATTCGTCCAAAGACAATGAAATGCGAAGACGAAGTCTTTTGGTAGTTTTGTTTCTTCTTTCCCGAGTCATAGGAACCACCGTACTGTTAAGTGGGGTCGAAGTGATTGAAGTCAGATGCTGACGTGATGCTCAACCCATACCTATGTCTTCGAGTGAAGACGATGAGAGGAAAACTCTTCCAGAGCTGGTTGAGTCAGCTTTACTTGTAGCCCAAGTAAAGTTGCCGCGTGCGTTCAAAATCCGACCGTTGTGACACGTGTCGGTTGGCCATTGACCCAAGGTCATTTCGGTCATATCAGGTTGGGTTGCCTGCTGGCTATAAATAGCCCACCCCTCCACCATGAGAAGGTGGCTGCTCAGAGAGAGATACGACCGTTGTCCTTTTGGAGCAACCCACCTCGAATATATTGAGAGAGACACATCCTGCGAGGATACACCTAAACACCTAGAGCTAGAATGTTTGAGCATCACCGAAGACTTTCTGTTCTGAGAGAACTGAAGACTTATTACACTTGAAGACTATGATCTTCCAGACGGTTAGGTGTCTGGGTCTAGAGCGTCCAAGAGTCATTGTGGACTGCCGGGTGACCAAGTTTGTACGGGTTTCGAAAGTCTCCCCTGAAGACTTACCTGAGTGATTGGGCGCTGTCTAAGTGACTTCGGCTCAAGGGGAATAAGGTGAAGACGAAGTCTTCTGAGTTCAATCTCAGCCTCCCTAACCAGACGTACAGTTGTCACAGCAACTGGAACTGGTCCAACAAATCCTGTGTCTTTGTCAAGCAACTGGTTCTATCCTTCACTCTCTTACATTCCTACTCTGAATAGTGAAGCTACTGCTTGATCATTGCCTGAAGACTTTCTCCGAAGACATTCATATCTACTGTCTATCTTCATATTGTCTAAGTTTGTCTTCGACTCATCTTAGTGTGTATGATGATAATACTTGAATTGTTTGTATGTATTCACTATATTGCATGCCTTGACTAGATCCTTGATTACTATCCCTACCTGATCCTGGTTACGTTTCCACATTATTCGAATACATTCATTGTTTCGAAGACTTTCATAAAAATCGCCTATTCACCCCCCTCTAGTCGATAACTAGCACTTTCAATTGGTATCAGAGCAAGGTACTCCCTTGTTCTGTGTTTCGGTTTAACCACCTGGAGTTTTAGCTATGTCGACTGCAGGGATAATCAAGGTCTCCGCTGCGTGCCCTGTCTTTGATGGCACCGACTACCCCTACTGGAAGAACAAGATGCGCATGCATCTCGAAGCCATTGACAATGACCTATGGTATGTCATCATGGCGGGCATTCCCGAAGTTGGTGAAGGTGTTACTGCTGCTGACGTGGAGAGATTCGCGCAACTGGACTCTATCGGCAAGAACATCATTTGTGGTCATCTGACCAAGGGACAATATGGCCGTGTGAGTGCACTCAACACCTCCAAGCAAATCTGGAAATGGCTGTCCAAAGTGAACGAAGGTGTCTCATCTCAAAGAGACTCTCGTGTTGATGTGCTTCGCAACCTGTTCAACCGTTTCAAGAGACTCGACAACAAAAAATGTTCAGCTCACCTTTGATCGCCTCACTAACATCTCAAATGAGCTGAATGCACTTGGCGCCACTGATATCACCAAACATGAAGTCATGAAGAAGCTACTTAGATCACTTGACAGTTCCTTTGATATGCTTGCACTCATGATCCAAGAGCGCCCTGACTTCAAGAGTTTGGATCCCACTGACATTCTCGAGAGAGTGAACACCCACGAGTTTCAACAAGCTAAGAAGAGAGATATCTACGGATCCAGTTACATTCGCTCCCGTGCATTGAAGGCCAAAGTTGTGTCCTCATCTGAAGACAACTCTGACTGCAGTTCTGATGGTGCTGAAGACTTTGGAAAAGAACTTGCCTTGCTTGTCAGGAAATTCCTGAAATTTGCCAAGTCAAAACGCTATACAAAATCTTCAAGGCGTGATTCCAAGAAGTCTGGTGAAACGTCTTCGAAGGACAGCAAGAAGCAAACCCGTCACAAGTGCAAGAAAGCTGGTCACTTCATTGCTGATTGTCCTCGAAGGGAAAAGGAATCCAAGAGGAAGAGTAAAGACTATGGCTCTGATGACAAGAAGAAGAAGAAGTATGCAAAGTCTTTGTCACATAAGAAGAGCTCATCTGGCAAAGCACGTGCGTTCATCAGAAAGGAGATGGATTCACAGTATGAATCTGGATCTGAGGCTGAGGAAGCATCTGGGGAGGAATCTGACACTGAAGTAGCTGGACTGGCAATGGCTTCGGCATATCTCTCCATGTCTATCTTCGAACCAGAAGACAATGGCTCCTTCTTCCACACCGAAGCCAGTGATAATGATGCTACTCCTGCTTACTGCTTCATGGCGAAAGCCTCCAAGGTATCCTCAAAGTCCCCATGTCATGGCTCTGAATCTGAAGCTGAATCTGATAATGACATGAAACCAAGCTATGCTATACTTGTAAAAATTGCCACCAAGCAACAAAGTGCCATGGAGAAAATGCAAACTACTCTAGAGAAAAGCGATGACCTGTTACGCGAAGAGATGAGTTTGAACGAAACTATGGCTGAAGACATGCGTAGTCTTCGTTCAAGGTTTGTCGTCATGATGCCCTCTCAACTGATCATGAGAAGCTTTCTCTCGAATATCTTCAGAAAAAGATTGATCTTGAGAAGTTGAGGGAAGCACATGATGACCTACGAAAGGAAAACGACTCACTCCTAGCAGAGCAGATCAGTACCGCTCAGGGTGAATTTGATGCTCCATGCTTAAGATGTCTTGATCGAGAAGCTAATGACTCAACTGCTGAATGTTCTAATGCTTCTGAGAATGCTTTATCTTCAACTGTATCTGTGGCACCTAACCCCTCATCTGTGGAAGCCACTGCTATCACTGATGACAATGACAGGTTCAAGACATTGCTTGAAACTGGCATGTACAAGATGTAGGGGAATGTTGCATGGGAAACAAAAAAAATCCTACGCACACGCAAGATCTATCCATGGTGATGAGCATCTACGAGAGGGAGAGTGGATCTACATACCCTTGTAGATCGCTAAGCGGGAAGCGTTAAGAAACACGATTGATGTAGTCGAACGTCTTCGCGATCCAAATCGCCGAGTGTCCCACGATCCGTCCCGATCTAGCGCCGAACGGACGGCACCTCCGCGTTCAGCACACGTACAGCTCGATGACGATCTCCTCCTTCTTGATCCAGCAAGAGGGAGCGGAGAGGTAGATGAGTTCTCTGGCAGTGCAACGGCGTGGCGGCGATGGTGGTGGAACTATTCCAGCAGGGCTTCGCCTAAGCACTGCTAAAAACTAGAGGATTTGATCTATCGGGGAGAGAGGGCTGCACCGTGGCTTAGGGTTTTCTGGTGCGGCTGCCCTCTCTCCCCTCCAGTATATATAGGAGGAAGGGGAGGGAGGCCGGCGCCCCTAGGGTTCCCCCTAGGGTGCGGCCGAAGTGGGAGAGGTGGAGGAGTCCTACTCCAATCCTACTAGGAGTAGGATTCCTCCCCCACTTGGAAACTTTTTCCACCTCTTGGGTTTTTCCACCCCTAGCCGCATGGGCTTTAGTGGGGGGCTTCGGCCAGCTCACCAGGGGCTGGTTTGCCTCCTCCCACAGCCCATGAGACTCTTTGGGGTGAGAGGCCCCTCCCGATGGTCCCCCGGTACCCTTCCGGCACTCCCGGTACACTACCGAAGTATCCGAAACTTTTCCGGTGACCAAAACAGGACTTCCTATATATCAATCTTTACCTCCGGACCATTCCGAAGCTCCTCGTGACGTCTGGGATCTAATCCGGGACTCCAAAAAATCTTCGGTCACCAACATACATAACTCTACTATACCGAAACGTCACCTAACCTTAAGTGTGCAGACCCTGCGGGTTCGAGAACTATGTAGACATGACCGAGACACCTCTACGGTCAATAACCAATAGCGGGACCTGGATGCCCATATTGGTTCCTACATATTCTACGAAGATCTTTATCGGTTGAACCTCTATGTCAAGGATTCAGTTAATGCCATATTCTGTTCCCTTTGTTCTTCGGTATGTTACTTGCCCGAGATTCGATCGTCGGTATCTCTATACCTAGTTCAATCTCATTACCGGCAAGTCTCTTTACTCGTTCCGTAATACAAGATCCCGTGGCTAACACTTTAGTCACATTGCTTGCAAGGCTTATTGTGATGTTGTATTACCGAGTGGGCCCCGAGATACCTCTCCGTCATACGGAGTAACAAATCCCAGTCTCGATCCATGCCAGCTCAACAGACACCTTCGGGGATACCTGTAGAGCATCTTTATAGTCACCTAGTTACGTTGTGATGTTTGATACACACAAGGTATTCCTCCGGTGTCAGTGAGTTGCATGATCTCATGGTCATTGGAACAGATACTTGACATGCAGAAAACAATTGCAATAAACTGACACGATCATATGCTACGTTCATAGTTTGGGTCTTGTCCATCACATCATTCTCCCAATGATGTGATCCCGTTATCAAATGACATCTCATGTCTATGGCCAGGAAACCTTGGCCATCTTTGATCAACAAGCTAGTCTACTAGAGGCATACTAGGGACACAATGTTGTCTATGTATCCACACATGCAATTGAGTTTCCAATCAATACAATTATAGCATGGATAATAAACGATTATCATGAACAAGGAAATATAATAATAACCACTTTATTATTGCCTCTAGGGCATATTTCCACCAATCTCCCACTTGCACTAGAGTCAATAATCTAGCTCACATCAGTATGTGATTTACATTGTAATGAATCTAACACCCATATAGTTCTGGTGTTGATCATGTTTAGCACTTGGAAGAGGTTTAGTGAACGGGTCTGCAACATTCAGATCCGTGTGTACTTTGCAAATATTTATGTCGTCCTCCTTGATATAATCGCGGATGGAATTGAAACGTCGCTTTATGTGTCTGGTCCTCTTGTGAAACCTTGGTTCCTTGGCTAGAGCAATGGCACCAGTGTTGTCATAGAACAGAGTCATTGGGTTTACTGCACTAGGCACTACTCCAAGATCTGTCATGAACTCCTTCATCCAGACACCTTCCTTCGCCGCCTCCGAGGCAGCGATGTACTCCGCTTCGCATGTAGAATCAGCTACCACGCTTTGCTTGGAACTGCACCAGCTTACTGCACCCCCATTGAGAATAAATACGTATCCGGTTTGCGACTTAGAGTCATCCGGATCAGTGTCAAAGCTTGCATCGATGTAACCCTTTACGACGAGCTCTTGATCACCTCCATAAACGAGAAACATGTCCTTAGTCCTTTTCAGGTACTTCAGGATATTCTTGACCGCCGTCCAGTGTTCCATTCCTAGATCACTTTGAAACCTTCCGGCCATACTTATGGCAAGGCTGACATCGGTTCTTGTGCACAGCATTGCATACATGATAGAGCCTATGGCTGAAGCATAGGGGACGACACTCATCTTTTCTCTATCTTCTGCAGTCACTGGGCATTGAGTCTTACTCAACTTCACACCTTGCAATACAGGCAAGAACCCCTTCTTGGACTGATCCATTTTGAACTTCTTCAAAACTTTGTCAAGGTATGTGCTCTGTGAAAGTCCTATTAAGCGTCTCGATCTATCTCTATAGATCTTGATGCCTAATATGAAAGCAGCTTCTCCTAGGTCCTTCATTGAAAAACTCTTGTTCAAATATTCCTTCACGCTTTCCAACATTTCTATATTGTTTCCAATCAGCAATATGTCATCCACATATAATATTAGAAATGATATAGAGCTCCCACTCACTTTCTTGTAAATACAAGCTTCTCCGTAAACTTATATAAACCCGAACGCTTTGATCACCTCATCAAAGCGAAGATTCCAACTCCGAGATGCTGGCACCAGTCCATAAATGGATCACTGGAGCTTGCAAACTTTGTCAGCATTCTCTGGATCGACAAAACCTTCTGGTTGCATCATATACAACTCTTCCTTAAAGAAACCGTTAAGGAACGCTGTTTTGACATCCATCTACCAAATTTCATAATCGAAAAAGGCAGCTATTGCTAACATGATTCTGACGGACTTAAGCATCGCTACGGGTGAGAAGGTCTCATCGTAGTCAACTCCTTGAACTTGTGAAAAACCCTTTGCCACAAGTCGAGCTTTATAGACGGTTACATTACCGTCTGCGTCCGTCTTCCTCTTAAAGATCCATTTGTTCTGAATGGCCTTTCGCCCTTCAGGTAATACTTCCAAAGCCCATACTTTGTTTTCATACATGGATCCCATCTCATATTTCATGGTCTCTAACCATTTCTCGGAATCCGGGCCCATCATCACTTCTCCATAGCTCGTAGGTTCATCGTTGTCCAACAACATGACCTCTAAGACAGGGTTGCCGTACCACTCAGGAGCAGTACGTGTCCTTGTCGACCTACGAGGTTCGATAGCAACTAGATCCGAAGCTTCATGATCATCATCATCATTAACTTCCTCTTCAACTGATGTAGGCTCTACAGAAACATCTTTCTGTGCTGCGCTACTCTCTGGTTGAAGTAAAGGTTCGACAACCTCATCAAGTTCTATCTTCCTCCCACTCAATTCTTTCGAGAGAAACTCTTTCTCAAGAAATGTTCCGTTTTTAGCGACAAACACTTTGCCTTCGGATCTGAGATAGAAGGTATACCCAACTATCTCTTTTGGGTATCCTATGAAGACGCATTTCTCCGCTTTGGGTTCCAACTTTTCAGGCTGAAGCTTTTTGACATAAGCATCACATCCCCAAACTTTTAGAAACGACAACTTTGGCTTCTTGCCAAACCACAGTTCATATGGCGTCGTCTCAACGGATTTCGATGGTGCCCTATTTAAAGTGAATGCAACTGTCTCTAATGCCTAACCCCAAAATGATAGTGGCAAATCGGCAAGAGACATCATAGATCGCACCATATCCAATAAGGTTCGATTACGACGTTCGGACACACCATTACGCTGTGGTGTTCCAGGCGGTGTCAATTGTGAAACAATTCCAGACTGTCTTAAGTGACTGCCAAACTCATAACTCAGATATTCTCCTCCTCGATCAGATCGTAGGAATTTAATCTTCTTGTTACGATGATTCTCAACTTCACTCTGAAATTGCTTGAACTTTTCAAACGTTTCAGACTTGTGTTTCATTAAGTAAATATACCTATATCTACTTAAGTCACCAGTGAAGGTGAGAAAATAACGATATCCAACAGGCGCCTCAATGCTCATCGGACCGCACACATCAGTATGTATGATTTCCAGCAAGTCACTTGCCCGTTCCATTGTTCTAGAGAACGGGGTCTTAGTCATCTTGCCCATGAGGCATGGTTCACATGTGTCAAGTGATTCAAAATCAAGTGACTCCAAAAGTCCATCAGCATGGAGCTTCTTCATGCGTTTTACACCAATATGACCTAAACGGCAGTGCCACAAGAAAGTGGTATTATCATTATCAATGCTACATCTTTTGGCATCAATGTTATGAACATGTGTATCATCACTATCGAGATTCAATAAGAATAAACCCCTCACATTGGGTGCATGACCATAAAAGATATTACTCATATAAATAGAACAACCATTATTCTCTGATTTAAATGAGTAACCGTCTCGCAATAAACAAGATCCAGATATAATGTTCATGCTTAACGCATGCACTAAATAATAATTATTCAGGTTCATCACTAATCTCGATGGTAATCGAAGAGCGAGCGTGCCGACGGCGATCACATCAACCTTGGAACCATTTCCCACGCACATCGTCACTTCGTCCTTTGCCAGCCTCCGTCTATTCCGCAGTTCCTGTTTTGAGTTGCAAATGTGAGCAACCGCACCGGTATCAAATACCCATGCACTACAACGAGAGTTGGTAAGGTACACATCAATAACATGTATATCATATATACCTTGTTTGTTGTTGGCCGCCTTCTTGTCAGCCAAATACTTGGGGCAGTTCCGCTTCCAGTGACCAGATCCCTTGCAATGAAAGCACTCAGGTTCTGGCTTGGGTCCAGCCTTGGGTTTCTTCACGGGAGGGGCAACTGCATTGCCACTCTTCTTGGAGTTACCCTTCTTACCCTTGTCATTCTTCTTGAAACTAGTGGTTTTATTGACCATCAACACTTGATGCTCCTTCTGAATCTCAGACTCAGCGACTTTCAACATCACAAACAGCTCGGCGACTGACTTGTTCATCCCGTGCATGTTATAGTTCAACACGAAGCTCTTGTAGCTAGG
The DNA here is from genome assembly GCA_039707655.1 of Elymus sibiricus. Classification (NCBI taxonomy): domain Eukaryota; kingdom Viridiplantae; phylum Streptophyta; class Magnoliopsida; order Poales; family Poaceae; genus Elymus; species Elymus sibiricus. The sequence goes on from CM077667.1 coordinate 114,553,373, forward strand.
TGGCAATGATTGAAGAACTCTGTCAGTGATCGCCTCTGCTAGAAGGGGCATTCCAAATTCAGCCAGATGGGTGGAATACCCAGACATTTTGAGTATGTGTTCACTGACAGACCCGTTCTCCTCCATCTTGCAAGCATAGAACTTATCGGAGCTCTTATACCTCTCGATCCGGGCATTCTTCTAAAAGATAAACTTCAACTCTAGGAACATATCATATGCTCCATGACGTTCAAAATGTCTTTGAAGTCCCGGTTCTAAGCCATACACCATTGCACATTGAACCATTGAGTAATCATCAGAATGAGCCTGCCAGGCGTTCGCAACGTCTGGAGACTCTACTGGAGCGGGTGGATCACCAAGCGGTGCATCAAGGACATAAGCCTTTTGGGAAGCCGTAAGGATAATCCTTAGATTACGGGCCCAGTCCACAAAGTTACTTCCATCATCTTTCAACTTAGCTTTCTCTAGGAACGCATTAAAATTCAGGGGTGCTACTGCGCGAGCCATTGATCTACAACATAAATTTTGCAAAGACAACTTAGACTATTGTTCAAGATAATGAGTTTAGTTAATCATATTACTTAAAAAAAACTCCCACTCAAATTGACATCCCTCTGGTCATTCGAGTGTCACATGATCCAAATTCACCAACTCAAGTCTGATCATCATGTGAGTTGAGGTGGTTTCAATGGTGAACATCTTCATGTTGATCATATCTACTATATGACTCATGTTCGACCTTTCGGTCTCTTGTGTTCCGAGGCCATGTCTGTACATGCTAGGCTCGTCAAGTTTAACCCGAGTGTTCCGCACGTGCAACACTGGCTTGCACCCGTTGTATGCGAACGTAGAGTCTATCACACCCGATCATCACGTGGTGTCTCGAAACGACGAAATTTCGCAATGGTGCACACTCGGGGAGAACACAATTTTATCTTGAAATTTTAGTGAGGGATCACCTTATAATGCTACCGTCGTCCTAAGCAAAATAAGATGCATAAAAGGATTAACATCACATGCAAATCATAAGTGACATGATATGGCCATGAACTTGTGCTTTTGATCTCCATCTCCAAAGCACCTGGCATGATCTCCATCGTCACCGGCATGACACCATGATCTCCATCATCTTGATCTCCATCAACGTGTCGCCATGAGGTTGTTGCCCGAACTGTTGCTTCCACGACTATTGCTAACTCATAGCGATAAAGTAAAGCAAAACGGCGAAAATAATTAAAGACAACCCTATGGCTCCTGCCAGTAGTCGTACTCATCGACATGCAAGTCGTGATATTCTATACAATACATGATCATCTCATACATCACATATATCTCATTATGTAATTGGCCATATCACATCAAACATACCCTGCAAAAACAAGTTAGACGTCCTCTAATTGTTGTTGCATGTTTTACGTGGCTGCTATGGGTATCTAGCAAGAACTATTCTTACCTACGCAAAAACCACAACGGTGATACAAAAATTGCTATTCAACCTTCTCAAGGACCGCCTTTGTCGAATCCGATCCAACTAAAGTGGGAGAAACAAACACCCGCCAGCCATCTTTATGCAACAAAGTTACATGTCAGGTGATGGAACCGGTCTCTCGTAAGCGTACGAGTAATGTTGGTCCGGGCCGCTTCATCCCACAATACCGCCGAATCAAGAAAAGACCAAGGGAGAAAGCAATCTGAATATCAACGCCCACAAACTCCTTTGTGTTCTACTCGTGTTCTCATCTACGCATAGACCTAGCTCATGATGCCACTGTAGGGGAATGTTGCATGGGAAACAAAAATTTTCCTACGCACACGCAAGATCTATCCATGGTGATGAGCATCTATGAGAGGGAGAGTGGATCTACATACCCTTGTAGATCGCTAAGCGGGAAGCATTAAGAAACGTGGTTGATGTAGTCGAACGTCTTCGCGATCCAAATCGCCGAGTGTCCCGCGATCCAATCACGATCCGTCCTGATCTAGCACCGAACGGACGGCACCTCCGCGTTCAGCACACGTACAACTCGATGAAGATCTCCGCCTTCTTGATCCCGCAAGAGGGAGCTGAGAGGTAGATGAGTTCTCCGGCAGTGCGACGGCGTGGCGGCGATGGTGGTGGAACTATTCCAGCAGGGCTTCGCCTAAGCACTGCTGAAAACTAGAGGGTTTGATCTATCGGGGAGAGAGGACTGCACCGTGGCTTAGGGTTTTCTGGTGCGGCTGCCCTCTCTCCCCTCCAGTATATATAGGAGAAAGGGGAGGGAGGCCAGCGCCCCTAGGGTTCGGCCGAAGTGGGAGAGGTGGAGGAGTCCTACTCCAATCCTACTAGGAGTAGGATTCCTCCCCCACTTGGAAACTTTTTCCACCTCTTGGGTTTTTCCACCCCTAGCCGCATGGGCTTTAGTGGGGGCTTCGGCCAACCCACCAGGGGCTGGTTTGCCTCCTCCCACAGCCCATGAGGCCCTTTGGGGCGATAGGCCCCTCCCGATGGCCCCCCGGTACCCTCCCGGCACTCCCGGTACACTACCGAAGTATCCGAAACTTTTCCGGTGACCAAAACAGGACTTCCTATATATCAATCTTTACCTCCGAACCATTCCGGAGCTCCTTGTGATGTCTAGGATCTAATCCGGGACTCCGAAAAACCTTCGGTCACCAACATACATAACTCTACTATACCGAAACGTCACCTAACCTTAAGTGTGCAGACCCTGCGGGTTCGAGAACTATGTAGACATGACCGAGACACCTCTACGGTCAATAACCAATAGCGGGACCTGGATGCCCAAATTGGTTCCTACATATTCTATGAAGATCTTTATCGGTTGAACCTCTATGTCAAGGATTCAGTTAATCCCGTATTCTGTTCCCTTTGTTCTTCGGTATGTTACTTGCCCGAGATTCGATCGTCGGTATCTCTATACCTAGTTCAATCTTGTTACCGGCAAGTCTCTTTACTCGTTCCGTAATACAAGATCCCGTGGCTAACACTTTAGTCACATTGCTTGCAAGGCTTATTGTGATGTTGTATTACCGAGTGGGCCCCGAGATACCTCTCCGTCATACGGAGTAACAAATCCCAGTCTCGATCCATGCCAGCTCAACAGACACCTTCGGGGATACCTGTAGAGCATCTTTATAGTCACCCAGTTACGTTGTGACATTTGATACACACAAGGTATTCCTCCGGTGTCAGTGAGTTGCATGATCTCATGGTCATAGGAACAGATACTTGACATGCAGAAAACAATAGCAATAATCTGACACGATCATATGCTATGTTCATAGTTTGGGTCTTGTCCATCACATCATTCTCCCAATGATGTGATCCCGTTATCAAATGACATCTCATGTCTATGGCCAGGAAACCTTGGCCATCTTTGATCAACAAGCTAGTCTACTAGAGGCATACTAGGGACACAGTGTTGTCTATGTATCCACACATGCAATTGAGTTTCCAATCAATACAATTATAGCATGGATAATAAACGATTATCATGAACAAGGAAATATAATAATAACCACTTTATTATTGCCTCTAGGGCATATTTCCAACACAAGAGTCTGAAAGGACATCAGATTCTTTGTGATGTCCTGAAGAAGACTATACTGAACGAAACCCTAGGAAAGAGGGTGTGGGTTTCGAAAGAAATCTCAATGTTGATGGATCCTACTGGACACCTGAGCAGTACCCCAAAACCACATGGGTTGCTGCAAAAGGTCCTTCAGTTGATCCTTCCACATTATCAGGCTTTAACTATGCGAATCCTCTCATTAATGATGAATCCTTTGATTCAAACTATAAACTGTTCAAATGCCAAAATGGTGAAGTGTTTGCCAGGTTTATTGGTACTAACTGGAGGAATGGTTCTCCTTTGAAGAAGATCTGGGTTCCCAAAAGTCTTCTTGAGAAGCTTTGTGTGAATGTCCTGACAACATCTCTCAAGAAGAAGACAAACCCCAGATCGATGTCTCCGAGAAGACAAAGGCCTTCACATGATCACTCTAACAAATCTGTTTCACAGGGAAGGACTCACAAGACTCATGAATATGTGCATTATGGCATGAACCGCTATGTTCATCCAACTAAGAATTTCTCAGCCTATTCATTTGAGTACACTAACCCTCCTGTGAAACGTGTCATTAGGGCATCTTTGCCTAAATTCTCTGATGCTGCCTTACGTCTCATTGCTTCTAAGCCACCCCTTCGTATGTGGGTGGTTAAGAAGAATTAATATCTTCATGCAGCATCGGGTCTCCAGATAGGAAGAAGCCTATCCCGAAGATTATCTCTGGAGACCCGAAAACAATCTTGTCTGGACGCAAGATAACCAATGCGAATGTTATCATTCATATCGTCCAATGTCTTCATTCAATTATGCACTGCAATATCATCATCAATGCATGTTACAGCTGCATGCCTTGGTGAACTATACTAATTCTCAATGCAGGAAGACAAATCCAATGCCACTGAATGGATTATGGATAGTGGATGCACCAGTCACATGACTGGTGATCGAAGCCTATTGATGGAGCAAACTCTTCGACCTCCAACAAAAGACCACATCGTCTTTGCTGACAAGAGCAGCAGTAAAGTATTGGGACTAGGTAGAGTTGCTATCTCAAGGGACCGGCACATGGAGAATGTCATGCTTGTCGAATCCCTTGGGTACAACTTGATGTCTGTCTCAATGCTCTGTGATTTAGATATGCTTGTCATTTTTGGCAAATTTCGATGTGTGGTACTAATGGCCTCTGACAAAACCAATATCTTCGAAGGTTTTCGAAGAGGTGATCTGTACATGGTAGATTTCTCTGCAGGACCACAGGTTGCCTCATGTCTTCTAGCAAAAGCTTCGGAGTGCTGGCTATGGCACAGAAGGCTAGGACATGCTGGGATGAGGAACTTGCACACTCTCGCCAAGATGAAGCTTATCATTGGCATCGAGGGTGTCAAGTTCAAGAAGGACCACCTCTGTGGTGCCTGTGAAGCCGGGAAGATGACCAGGGCCAAACATCCCTCGAAGACAATCATGACGACCTCACGTCCCTTCGAGCTGCTACACATGGATTTATTTGGCCCCACTCACTATTCCACCTTCTCTACCACTGCAAATCTATATGGCTTCGTGATTGTTGATGACTATTCTCGATTCACTTGGGTGCATATCATTCTTTACAAAACAAAAGTGCAGGATGTCTTCAGACGCTTCGCAAATAGGTGCATGAACAACTACAACATCAAGATCAAGCACATCAGGAGTGATAATGGCACTGAATTCAAGAACACAGTCTTGGACACCTATCTTGATACTCTTGGCATCACTCATGAGTTCTCTACTCCATACACCCCACAGCAGAATGGCGTCGCGGAGCGCAAGAATAGGACTCTTATTGAGATGGCTCGCACCATGCTTGATGAATACAAGACACCACGGAAGCTATGGCCTGAAGCCATTGACACTGCATGCCACATCATCAACAAAGTATATCTTCACAAGTTCTTCAAGAAAACATCTTATGAGCTTCTCACCGGTAAGAAACCCAATGTATGTTATTTCAAAGTCTTCGGTGCAAGATGCTGGATAAGGGATCCACACCACACTTCAAAGTTTGCACCGAAAGCACATGAGGGTTTCATGCTTGGTTATGTAAAGGATTCGCATACCTACAGAGTCTTCAACACCTTTCACAACAAAGTTGTTGAAACTATAGATGTGCGATTTGATGAAACTAATGGCTCGCAAAGAGAGCACCTACCTCCTGTGCTAGATGAATTACCTCCTGATGAAGCTATCAAATTGATGGGCACTAGAGAAATTGTGCCTGAAGAACCCGTGGTTGAAGAAGTCATCATTCCTCCATCCACTCAGCGCGAAGACAATGCTGAACCCGAAGACAATGCTGCTGACGAAGACAATGCTCAGCAGCCAGAACAAAGGCTTCGCCCTGCTCATCCACGCGTGGTCAATGAAGTTCAAATTGAGAGAATGCTTGACAACATAAATGCACCAGGTCCACTCACTCGCTCAAGAGCTACTCAACTGGCTAACTTTTTTGGGCACTTTGCTTTTGTATCTATCACAGAGCCCACCAAAGTTGATGAAGCTTTCAAGGAATCAGAATGGATTCAAGCCATGCAGGAAGAGCTTCACCAGTTCGAGCTGAACAATGTGTGGGAGCTCGTGAAGCGCCCTGATCCAAGGAAGCACAACATCATCGGTACCAAGTGGATCTTCCACAACAAGCAAGATGAGTCTGGCCAAGTCGTCAGAAACAAGGCTCGACTTGTGGCCCAAGGTTACACACAGGTCGAGGGTATTGACTTCGGTGAAACCTTTGCACCTGTAGCTAGACTCGAAGCCATTCGCATACTGCTTGCTTATGCTAACCATCATGACATATGCTTATATCAAATGGATGTCAAAAGTGCATTCCTCAATGGTAAGATTGAGGAAGAAGTATATGTTGCTCAACCACCAGGGTTGGAAGATCCAAAGCATCCTGACAAAGTCTTCAAGCTCAACAAGGCACTCTATGGCCTCAAGCAAGTACCAAGAGCTTGGTATGACACACTCAAGGAATTCCTCGAGAAGAAAGGCTTCAAACCTGGTTCACTCGATCCCACTCTCTTTACTAAATCCTATGATGGTGAACTGTTTGTATGCCAAATATATGCGGACGCCATTATCTTCGGCTGTACTAACAACAAATACAGTGATGAGTTTGCCTATATGATGCAAGAGAAGTACCGAATGTCGATGATGGGAGTACTGAAATTCTTCTAGGGCTTCAAATTCGACAACAACCAAATGCCATCTTCATATCTCAGGAGAAGTACCTCAAGGACTGCCTCAAGAAATTTGGCATGAATGAAGCCAAAGGCTACAAGACGCCAATGCCTACCAATGGTCACCTCTGCACTGACGAAAATGGTAAACATTTCGATTAGAAGGTATATCGCTCCATGATTGGGTCTTTATTGTACCTATGTGCATCTAGGCTAGATATAATGCTTAGCGTTTGCATGTGCGCCCGATTTCAAGCGGCACCAAAGGAGTCACATCACCTTGCTGTGAAGCGAAAACTTAGATATCTGGCTCACACCCCAACGCTAGGATTATGCTATCCAAAGGGTTCGAAGTTTGAGATCATTGGCTATTCAGATTCTTACTTCGCTGGCGACAGAGTTGATCGCAAATCTACATCAGGCACATGTCACTTTCTGGGGCGATCTCTTGTGTGTTGGTCTTCGAAGAAGCAGAATTGTGTTTCACTCTCCACTGCCGAAGCCGAATACATTGCTGCTGGCGCATGCTGCACTCAGCTTCTCTGGATGAAGCAGACCCTCAAGGACTACGGCATCAACCTGAAGCATGTACCTCTCTACTGCGACAATGAGAGTGCAATCAAGATCTCCTACAACCCAGTACAACATTCGAAGACGAAGCATATTCAGATATGACATCATTTTCTTCGGGATCACGTGATGAAGGGCGACATCAACATCAAGCATGCTGACACTGAAGATCAACTGGCAGATATCTTCATGAAGCGTTTGGATGAGAAGAGGTTTTGCAAGTTGTGGTGTGAGCTAAATATCTTAGAATCCTCAAATGTCCTTTGAATGGGAATACATCCTAACGCTTATGCATGTTGATGACTTTGATGCACAACACACGACGTAACGTATGTCTTAAACTCATGAAGACTTACCATCTGAGTGTGAATACATTAACAAAGAATATGACTTCAGAGCGCCACGATAATTGTGCGTCGTGTCTGGGTCAAACATTCTTATACGGTGGGTAACGCCACCAACCAACCTCGAAGACATTGCCTTTATCTTATCTTCTCCACATGTCTTCGAGAACTGAGTTTGTCTTCGGAACAAAACTTTATTGTTTGCACGTGTGATTCTGTTGAAAACTATTTGCGGATCTATATTTGGATTGGAGCTTTGTCCTATACAACATTTGTCCTATAGCTTTGTCTTCAACTTTTTCCTAGGCAAATGTGATCGGACCCGACATTATCTTCTGTTCTTACCTCGTCTAAGTCTGTTCTAATCCAGTCATATGCATTCTATATTGACACGTGTTGACTGTCTCCACTGTGTCCTTGTCAGTCGAAGACAAATCAACCACATAATTAATTCTCAAATCTCAACTGTCTCCGTGGTTTTAGAAACAACTCCCGCGCCGCCGCTTCGATTATGGTAGTGGGTTGTCAGATGTGTTGCATGTCTGCCATGTGTCCCACTTAAACCGAGGAGTCCGGGGCATATCCATCCAAACGGTTCGGATGTTTCCACCCCTATAAATACAAGTTAACCCCCCTTCAATTATTACCTTCCTCCTCCTCCGCCACCCACGTGCTCAAAACCCTAGCGCCGTCGCTGGATTCCATCGCCGCCGAAGACGAAGTGCTTAGCTGCCACAACTTCTCCGACGACGTACTCATGCCGGCCGCGTACATCTCCCTCTCGCCGCCGCCGTAGCTGTCTTAGGGTGAGGCAGATCGAACTTCTCGGCCTCTCCGCCTCGTCGAGCTGTTCTTCGCGTTCTTCACTGCGGTAAATAAAAAGCTATTTTTACCACATGCTTTGATCTAAAAATCTTACTGAAAATATTCGGTTGCTGTTTTTTTCATCTTCCACACAACCGCATCCAGATCTAGATCTCACTTTGCCTAATACCTTCACTTTGTGGTCTAAAATTGGTTTGATTCCTCACTTGTACAAATTCTCGGACTTGTACAAATCTAAAATCACCATATGCACTATAAAAGTGAATGTCTTCGATAAACAAGGTCAATGTCTTCAAAACACGGTTTTATCTTCAAAATCTTCTGAGAATGATATGACCTCTCCTCTTCCCTCGCGTCTCTAACTCTTTCACAAGTACATGTCCGCAGCAGAATCGCTTGGATCTCATAGTCTGAATTCGTTTGCAGACTATTTGCAGATACATCTGGAATCCCCCGGTGCGTGTTCATATTTGCGCACCCCAGTGAAGCCTTTGTCGAAGCCAATGGCAGACGATAAGCCATCCAAGAAGGGTGGAAAACAAAGACGCAAGAATACTGCCAAAGATCTTCCTCCAGAGCTGTATGAGCAATACAAGTCTGACAATGATGAAACATACGCCCAACGCAAGAATCGAATCCAATGGATTCGAAGATATTGGAGTGTGGAGTGGTTTTACTACCGCTTTGTGACTGACGAGTATGTTGAGAAGTGTGCTGAGAAAGCACCGTGGACTGACATTGTCTACAGAAATCTTCATCCGAAGATAAAGGCTGATGCTATCAAAATGGGATTCTACCCATGCATGTTTAGGCCCCCAATGCCTAGCAATCCACATCCATCAAGCATTCTTGGCTGCCCAGAACGTACACAGTCTGACTCTGATGAAGGAGAGGAAGAGAATCCACCAGCACCTAAGCCGAAGCCTTTGAAGAAGTCAAAGGCGTCAAAGCCAAAAGCTTCAAAGGAACTCAAGCCTACTCACTCTTCACCTCAAGCTTCGCGTTCCCCCTCTGTTAATCCAGAAGAGCCTGAGGAAGAAGATCGCCTTCACAGGCGAATGAAACGGAAAGCTGCTGCCTCCAGAGGTCCAAAGCCAACTTTGTCCTTGATGGATGCAGCCAATATGATTGAGCTATCTGATGATGATTTCGACGATGAAGCCTTAGCTAGGCTCATCCAGTAGAAAGAAGAGGAAGCCAAGCTGCTCGAAGACTTGCCTCTATTTGACCCTGCCATTTTTGAACACTTCATTGATGAATGGTTCGTTGATCCCTCCCTCATCATTGATGCCCTCCAGCTTCCAATTGGACTGAGTGTCACATTCCAAGGGCTGGTGAATGAGGAACTGACCGTGGCACAGAAAGCCAAGCAGATGAAGGCGAAGATTAGCCATGAAAAGGAACTATTCAAGCAGAACGTGCACAGGCTCTCCGCCCCTCAGATACAGGGATATCAGCTAATGATGGCGGATCTTAAAGCTGAGTTTGAAAGGAAGTGTGAAGCTGTCAAAGGCGCCCTAGCGCGTCTCAAGAGAAAGACTTCGATTATGGTCCAAGCTCACAGCGACATGCTGAAAAGGAAGGCTCTTGGTCAGCCTGCTCTTGCTCCTGAAATCATTGAACGCTCCAGGCAAGCTTCAATGTCTTCGAATCAGCCCGCTCCTGCACGGTCTGAGAACCGTGGGATTGTCTTCCCCGCTGGGTTCGCCAACCCTCGGCCATGCCCTTCTACCACTGCTACATCTAGCAAGAAGACAAAGCAAGCCGAAGCTGAAGCCAAGAAGCGCAAGGCTGCTACCTCTGAAGCCCAACCTCCTAAGAGGCTGAAGACAAGGAAGTTGAAGCCTTCTGAGCCAGCTCAAGAACCTAGACCCCCTACCGCTCCGTCATCAACCCCCGCTCCTCAACAAGAGCCACTGCAAGTGACGCCCATATCCATGGTGCCTCCTGCCTCTAAGAATCAAGAGAGGCAAGTGATACTACATGAGCCTGCTACCACAGAGGCTCCGCCTTCTGAAGTCATTCCAGCTGCCGACACCACTGCAGCTAAAGACATTGCTCCTGAAGACAATGTTGAAAAGGCCGTGGTGCCTCAAGATGATGCACCAATGGTATCATCGCCCAACCAGGAAAGCGAGTTTGTGGACATTGGCACTCCTATAAGGACAGAGATTCCTGAAGCTGAACAAGGAACTCCCTCTCCACCATTCTTTCCATCTGCTCCACGCTCTCCTGAATCGCCATTCGTTGCCAAGGAGACAGACACTACTCCTCGTGCGTCGCCTCTCAAAAGACTTCATCGTGGACCAAGACCTGCTATGGCTTCTATGCATAGCATTCCAGAGGATGAAGCTCATGTCTCCCCAACTGCACCAGTTGATGAAGTCCTTATGATTGAAGACATTCCTAGAGATCAACCTGAGCCTACTGCCACTGCTGCTGAAGACATTGCAGCAAACACCACTCTGGGTCATGTGAATACCCCTAATGGTCCTCCTGTCCCTGCCACGCCATCAACCGATGACAATGAGGAAAATATCGTTATGGCTCGCAATAGGGAAGGAGAAATGGTTCCCACCAGATGGCCTCGGCTCGTTGCTCCACCACGGATGGGGCCTCGGTATGAGTTCAACCTTGATCGACGCCTCAATGTCATGAACCCCATGCCACGTCTTCCATGTCTTTGACAGTCAGGCCCTGCTAGACCTACTGTCTTCGAGCTTGAAAGGTTCAGGCTGAACAACACCTTTTTCGACTCCGATCGCAATCCATACAAGCGTACAAGAATACAGTCTGACAGATTCTGGAGTGCTCCACAACGTCGGTACTACATGTGTGTGCTCTATGGTCAGAACATGATCTTTCCTCACAGACTTCTCAGCTTTGAAGCTATGAAAGGTCTTCCCTGTTTTGATCAAGCACTGGATTGTCTTCGAGATGTGGGTTTGTTGCCCTTCTGCACCGATCATGAAGACTGGAATGAGGAACTCATCCTCCAGTTCTATGCAACCCTTCACATCTCTGGCTTTGGCCGAGACTTGAGCACTTGGAAGATGGACTTTATGATCAGGGATGAACACATTACTGCCTCCCCGCTGGAATTCTTCCCCGCAACACCACTTGCTGCCTTTGGTGAATAATTGGATCCTCACTCTGAAGCCTATGAGGCTGCCACTCGAAGCCTCTTCCACATGCGAGAACCCAATATGAATGAGATGCTCACATTGATGAAGCCCTTGGCTCGAGATGCAGATTTGCCCACTTCTTTCTTTGTTGATGATCTTCAGTATCTGCCCAGGACTATCTATCATATTCTTCGGCACACAATTTGGCCGATCAAAGGGCACAACTCAACTCGCTAGATTGAAGGGCCTTTGAAGACATTGCTCTACAACACTGTTTATGGCATCAGGTTCAATCTTCAAGATTTGTTCCTTCGCAACCTTGCAGCCAATGGCATCAATGTCCTCGAGCCGAAGATATATGCTCCCTGGATTATGCGCTTCATCAAATACAAAACCAACACCAGGTTTATTCCTTCTGCTCGCAACCATGGCATTTATCTTCCAGATATTGAAGTTGTGCAAGCAGATCTATATCCATCCAAGAGCAAGAACCCCATTGTTGAAGGCACAAGTGGAACTGCTGATGTTTAAGGTCTTCACCTCCCATCTGATCCTTCAAGGGCAAGACTTATTGGTGCAATTCGGCAACCAAGACCCAGTGCTACCAATACTGAAGCCACTGCTAGCACCCTGCCTCGTCAACGCCTGCCCAGAAGAGAGCGTGCACTCACTAATCGTGAACTTCTCGACTCACTGATCCAGAAGCATGATAGGCATCATGAATGGACTCGCCGCCAGATGCATTCTGTGGTGCAAGACCTCAATCATGTTCGCAACCTGGCCACCAAGAATGCATTCGTGGCCTATGAAACCAGTCGTCGCTCATGGAGGACATTGACCATGCTGGCGCCTGAGGATGAGCTTCGAGAAGATGGATACCATCCACGCTACAGATTTGGTGCGCCACCTCCCAGCGCGGACAAGTGGCGCAAGACTCCATCGCTCGAAGATAGTGACTTCTCTTCTTCAGCTCCCTCCGCCAACGTCAGGCCTGCAGATGAAGCTGATGATGCAACCTCTTTGCCTCCATCGACTCGGCGTCGCGACACTGCACCAAGCTCGACTGCACCAGCACCCCATGACTCCACTGCAGCGTCTTCATCGACTCCTGCTGGGGACGTGTAGTTTTTCAATGTCTTCATCCCTTTTTGGTCATTCGATGACAGAGGGGGAGAAGCATTGGATGATAGTCTTCAAACGGGTCTACTAATATGGGTTGGGTGTTATCTTTTGCTAAGTTTACAACTCTCGTTTCTGAACATTTGTTGTTTTGGGTTGTAAAACTTAAGTCCTGATGGACGTCTGCACTTTATGTTTACCGTACTCTTTTGCGCTTCCTCAAGTTATTTTATGCGCCTGAAGTCACTTTGCAGACGCCCATTTTTCATTATGCATTTCATTATCTTCGCTATATCAGTTAATGCATAGTGATTGGATTACAAGATATAGGGGGAGATCTCCACAAACTACAACCTGCTATGTGCACTTGCATTCCAAGAAAAATCTTCATATGCACATCTTCAGGGGGAGCTCTCTATACCTTGCAATCATAATCTTCAAAACCTTATCTTCACATATATTTATCCCCGTTGAAAACTTCAACCAGTTTGTCATCAATCACCAAAAAGGGGGAGATTATAAGTGCATCTAGTGCCACCCTTTGTTGGTTTTGGAGTATTGAAGACAAACGTGGTTGAGCGACCAATGTATTTGTGAGAGTTCACAGGTTAACACAGATAGAATTCCCCGGAGTTCCGGTTTAGCCGTCGAAGACGACCCCCAAAAATGTCCAAAGACATTGATGATGGATGAAGCCATTGGTGGGATGCGAAGACATTCGTCCGAAGACAATGAAACGCGAAGACAAAGTCTTTTGGTAGTTTTGTTTCTTCTTTCTTGAGTCATAGGAACCACCGTACTGTTAAGTGGGGTCGAAGTGATTGAAGTCAGATGCTGACGTGATGCTCAACCCATACCTATGTCTTCGAGTGAAGACGATGAGAGGAAAACTCTTCCAGAGTTGGTTGAGTCAGCTTTACTTATAGCCCAAGTAAAGTTGTCGCGTGCGTTCAAAATCCGACCGTTGTGACACGTGTCGGTTGACCATTGACCGAAGGTCATTTCGGGCATATCAGGTCAGGTTGCCGGCTGGCTATAAATAGCCCAGCCCCTCCACCATGAGAAGGTGGCTGCTCACAGAGAGATACGGCTGTTGTCGTTTTGGAGCAACCCACCTCGAATACATTGAGAGAGACACATCCTGCGAGGATACACCTAAACACCTAGAGATAGAGTGTTTGAGCATCACCGAAGACTTTCTATTCTGAGAGAACTGAAGACTTATTACACTTGAAGACTGTGATCTTCCAGACGGTTAGGTGTCTGGGTCTAGAGCATCCAAGAGTCATTGTGGACTGCCGGGTGACCAAGTTTGTACGGGTTTCGAAAGTCTCCCCTGAAGACTTACCTGAGTGATTGGGCGCTGTCTAAGTGACTTTGGCTCAAGGGGAATAGGGTGAAGACGAGGTCTTCTGAGTTCAATCTCAGCCTCCCTAACCAGACGTACAGTTGTCACAGCAACTGGAACTGGTCCAACAAATCATGTGTCTTCATCAAGCAACTGGTTCTATCCTTCACTCTCTTACATTCCTACTTTGAATAGTGAAGCTACTGCTTGATCATTGCCTGAAGACTTTCTCCGAAGACATTCATATCTACTGTCTATCTCCATACTGTATAAGTTTGTCTTTGACTCATCTTAGTGTGTATGATGATAATACTTGAATTGTTTGTATGTCTTCACTATATTGCATGCCTTGACTAGATCCTTGATTACTATCCCTACCTGATCCTGGTTACGTTTCTGCATTATTCGAATACATTCATTGTTTCGAAGACTTTCATAAAAATCGCCTATTCACCCCCTTCTAGTCGATAACTAGCACTTTCAGCGCTCGAGTGTGCAGCGCGCGGGAGCGGGCGCACGAAATAAGCGGCGCGCGATGCCGTTTCGCTCCGCGCGCTGAACCACTTATGTCGCAGGCGCGTTTTTTGCACGTCCGCTGGAGCGCCCGGAACCGTTGCGCGCACGCAAAAAAAGAAAATTTCCAGTGCGGCGCTAATATCACGCGCCTGTTGGAGGTGCTCTAAGGCACTCTGTAGCGTCGACAAGCCGTATAGTCCAGAGGGAGAGGGACTCTTTAAACATTCCAAATTTCTCCATGGCGTGTGGCAGCAGGGCCTTCTCATCCGCCAAGTCTTTCGTCATGAGCCTCTCCCTAGTATTGCCGGCTTCAAGGGACTCCTCCAATGTGGACAACTTCAACTGCATATCGGCTTTGGCGTCAGCATCAACTTGGATCTCTTTGGTCTTGGACGATAGTGAAGTCTGGAGCTCCGCTAGCCTGTGAGTTGCTTTCTCCGCTGACTTGAGGCCGGAGATCTCCTTGTTGTTGCCGGCAAGCTCTTCTTCAATCTTCTTCACCTTAGCTTCCAATTTCAACTTGGCGGCCTCAGCGGCTTCGACGGCATCGACGACTTCCTTGAGCTTGCTGGCGTGATCCAGTGCTTGAGCTTGGATGGCGTCCTTATGGGTCTGCTCCAGCTCCTGGGTCCGCTTGGTGAGGAGAGCTTGGATTTCATCGTCTTTGGCATGATGCTTGGCGGCAAGTGCGTCCTCCCAGGCGACAAGGTCTTCTTCCTGCGCATCAAGCTGAACTTGGAGCCGGGTCAGCTTGCTCTCGCGAGCGGCAAGATCCTTCCCGGTTTCCTCTTGTGCCATGTCGATCGTAGGTTTTTCCAGGATGAAGGCATTCTTTGCATAGGCAAGCTTGGCTTCCCGCTTCGTGATGTTCTTGACCTTGTCCTCATATCATTTATGCGCCTCCAAAATCTTCTCCTCCAGTTTGTCCTCGCCCAACTCCACGATTTGTCTGGTCTGGAGCTTATCCCAGCGCCTGGCATACCGCTCCTGCACATCCTTAAAGCCGTCATCCATGGCTTTCAGGAAGGCAAGATCGACGGCGGCGTCGTTGGCGGAGCGCACATCTTCAGTGCTTCGGGACATGGACACAACCACCTCACGATCAACATTTTCAAGAGCATGCACCCCGACATCACATGAGCCCGGGGCTTCAAATTCAGGCTTCTGCCTGAGGTGCATCAAGAAATCTCTCGTTAGGGGGGAGCATAGGATGTTGAGGGTTGGTCGTCAGCAGCCGACACCGCCTTGTCGGCTGCTCCCATCTCCACGTTTGTGTCAATGCTTGGCGCTCCTAGGGGAGAAGTGTCACCACTGGACTTGGCGGCTTCATATGTTGCCGCCTTGGTGGCCTCCACCACGGCTTTGTCGGCCTCTACAGCAGCAACCTTGGCGGCTTCATCGGCAGAGGCGTTGACGGTTCTGACGGTAGTTTCACTGACAACAATCCTGATGGCCTCGTCCGCGGCATCCTTTGTAAGCTCCTCCACGTCAACAGGAACATCCATGTCTTCTCATGAAGGGAGGTCTATGAAGATGGAAAAGCCAAGGTCAAAATTCAAGTTCAAGAAGACAAAAGGAAAAAAAGAGAGAGAGAAAAGAACCGGCAATGGAAGGGGAGTGCTCAAGGAAGTACTGGTCAACACGTGGTCAATAGTTGGTCAAGTATCGGTGTACGCTGCAGAGTGAACGTGTTTACGGTATTGAGTGGTGACCAAGTATCGGTGTTCGCCATGATGAATTTTATATTCTTTTCTGTTTGTAGGAGTTGAACGGAGAATATCACTTTCACCGTGTCCTCCCAAATTTTCTATAACGTGCCGTTTTTTCACCTCGACGTCGGGATGGAGAGGCGGTTACGGCCGTGGGGTCCACCCCGCCAGCCTGGCAGCCACCTTTTTAATTGCCAGAACGCCGGGACTCGACCGCCGGAAGCAGACCTCCCCTCGCCGGAAAACAGACCACCGCGAGAGAGAAAGCGAGAGAAAACCAGAGAGAGAGAGAGAGAAGAGGGAGAGCTCCATGGCTTCTGCGATGCCCTGGAAGCCCCTATTCTGGGAGCGAATCGACGACTCCTCCGCCGTGGTCGTCGTCGCCCGCGACCTTCTCGTCGGCATCGCCCGCGACCTCTTGCCGCCTCTGCGCGGCGACGACTTGGGGAGAGACCTCTCCCTGTCCCTGATCGGGGAGTGGGAGGAGAAGCTTGCCGAGGCGGGCAGGCTTCTTGGATTCTTGCTGTCTTGGCTCGGGACGGTGGAGCTTCTGGCTCTCCGTCGGCTGGGCAGCGAGGACGCTGCGGAGATGCGGGCTAGACCACGAGCAGGCGCGGCGAGGGAACGCGCCGGGGCCGCCTACCATGAGGTGGCATCCTGTCGCGGCCATCTGGGAGCCGCGGCACGCCTCCTTGCCAGCGGCCACTTGCCCGATCTCTACGCCCACGCGCAGGTGCTCGCCGCCGGCAGAGCCGTCGCAGCCGCCTCGGTGCAGGTGCAGGGGATGGACGCCCTGCGTTCCCGCGGCGAGCAGGCGCCCGCCCTCCTTCCCCTGCCGCGGAGCGCCCACTCCGACACGCGTCCAGCCGCGGCGTCGGCCCACCCCGGCGCCCAGCGGCCAAGGGAGCACGGCGAGGCGTGGAGGGGCGTGGCACGCTCCCTTCCGGAGGCACTACTACACGCGTGCGCCCACCTCCCCGAGCTCGAGGCCGCACACGCCGAGCTCAGAAACTGCACCAACGCGCTGGAGTCATCGTCGGCGGCCGACACCTACGCGGCCGTGGTTCGCGCGCTCGACGCCGCGCACACGGCGCTCTCGCGCGTCATCTCCATCAACGCCGGATGGACCTCCGTTTTTCTCGTGGCCGCAGCGGAGCTCGGCCTCCACCACGTCGGGGCGCGGTGGCTGTCGTGGGAGGAGTCACGCTCCGACGTCCGGCGCCACGGCCGCGCTGCGCTGGACCTGCTGTGGTCGGCGTCTGCCTGCGTCGACTACCATTTCGGCGTCGTCATCCCCTGGCCGGCCTCCCCGTCGCAGGAGGGCGACCAGATGCTGCGCCGAGCCATCACCGAGGCCGGCGAGGCGCGGGACGCTGCCAAGTTCATGGCCGAGGCTGGCGTTCGGCTCTTCATCGACACCTCGGGTATTCTCAGCGGTGCGGTCATGCTGCTGAACTCGTTACCTCTCTCTGTTCATTAGTCATGTCCCATGTTCAGAAGTCTACCTTCGCTGTGCACATATGTTGATTGTACTGAATCCTTTGGTGCACGGCGCCCCGGTGACAGTATTGATTCCTGCAGTTTATATGTAGATTTTTGTTGAGTGCTACTTCAATGCTGCTTACTACCGGAGAAGTTTGATACTGCACTTTAGAGCCACTCTGATTCTTTAGCTTCTCTGCCGCATTGCAAGCCGTTTTCTGAATACACGTACTGGATCTTGATCAATTATAAAGCATTTTTAGAACTTGGTGTGCACATACGTTGTGGATTCTCGGACGAGTACTGACGCAGGCTGCTTCAATTTACTATCCTTGTGATATTAACTCTTAGATTATTTGCTCGTCAACGTAAAAAAATTTATTTCTTCTCGAAACGGGACCAAAAGATTTGTCTCGTTCACTAAGTAAGGAGTTTAGAGTTGCTTTTACGAACAAAAGCGAAAGCAAATTACAAAGCCTCTACTCTCGCGCCTTGATGTTTCCTTAGTGTTCTGCGCCGGCGGTGACCCAAAGCGTTGACTCGTTCTTGATGTTGGAGAGAATGATAGACATGAGCGTGAATTTGTGTTGAAACACCCTAGCATTTCGCTAACACCAAATTGTCCAACAAGTAAGCATGCTGAGGGACACCATCATCTTCCGCTTTGCCGCATTCTTCTCGGACATATTGATCCCCCAATCCTTGATAGAATGTTCCACACTCCAACTACAAGTGTCAATGTCGTTGAGCTTGAGCCAACCTTTGATCATGCCCCAAAGCCTCTTAGTTAGTGAACCGGCACCTAAAAAAGAGGTAGTTCGCCGATTCTTTAGTTTGCTTACAAAAAGGGCACAGCCTACAATCTAGCCATCCACGCCTTTGAAGCCTATCCGCCATGTAAATCCGATTTTGTATTGCAAGCCAAGCGAAAAGTTGAACCTTTGAAGACGCCCAAACCTTTCAAACCGCATAGCTCACGGATGAGCGTATGGTGCTGAGGAATTGAGCTTTTTATGCAGGAGTGGCGGAATAGTGCCCGCTTGCCGTGTGCTTCTAAATGATGCCATCCTCGATTTTGTTCACAAGGTGAATTGCATGAAAGCGTGCCCAAAGGTTCACAATTAGGCGTATGTGGTCCATTGTCCAGTTCGTGGGAAGCTTGATCTTTACAAGCCAAACGTCGCCATCCATGGCCTCCCTCATATTTCAACTTTTCCTGCTGGAAACATAAAAAATTAGCGGCTCTATGTCAATAGGCTTTTCCCCATTAAACCAACATGAATCCCAGAACGTTGCACGGGCCTCATTGCCAATGGTAACGCGCGTAGACGCGTAGAAGAGATCCCAGTCTAACTCGTCGCAAGGGTTTCCCAGACCAACCCACATTTTCGTCGGATCCTTCCATTTGAACCAAAGCCATCTAAGCGAGGTTGATGATGCCCAATCCTCCAAGGTCGGTTGGGTGGCAAACAATGCGTCAGTTGACCTTACACTTTGCCCCCATGGCCTTCTCCGTGCCCAACCAAAGAAAAGCCCTCTCAGTTTTGTTAAAGTTATGCATGGTGCTAGGAGGAGGGTTAAGGGCGATGATGTGGTATATCACTTGCGGGGTGAGCATCGACTTGACGAGAGCACATCCACCCGTGTAGTAATGTTTTGACCATCCCACCACATCAGGCTTCCTGCCGCCTTATGCTCGGAAACTGAAAGTCCCCTCACCGAAGTTGCCAAACCGAAAACGGGAGGCCCAAGAACTTGATAAGGAAGGAGGCACGGGTGGCCGGTAAGCTAGCTAGGATTACCGGCTACTCGTCCTTTAGGGTTCCGCATCAGCATCATTTTAGTCCTACCTTGAGTAGGGCTCGGACCTGTTGCTGCTGGAGCAATGCATCAAGCGCGTTTGTAGTTCCGATTAATATTGTGTGCTGGACCTTAGATGTTATTGATCTTGCCTGGTGTACTAGTTCATGGGTTCGCCTGTTGCACCTGTTCCTAACTTCAGTTTTCCTTTTCTGAATGGGCAGTCAAAAATCATCCATTAAGTTTATATGTAGATTTTTGTTGATTACTACTTCGATATTGCTGGAGCTGGAGCGGCGCTGCTCGCCGTTGACCTCGCCGGGCAGCAGCCTCCATTCCGTGAGATGCATGAGACGCTGACGGGTGGCCCTCTTCTTCTACTTTAACGGGTAGGTGAAATGGTGTCATGTTATTTCTGCCACGTGAGCACTTACAGATGTTCAGTGACAGATTAGTGTTTTTTGAAAACTGTCAGCACAATGATGGTGGTTTTAAAAAAAACGAATGGTAGTGGTTTTATGAATTAGGGTCTCCAATTATGGTGGTTTTTTGCAATTTACTCTTTTCGCCGCCCACGCCTCAGCCAAGTGTTGGCTCAAAAATGATGAACTGATGAAGCCAGGCTAGCGTTGGCGAGCCAAAACCCGAGCAGCGATTCAAGCAACGCTCAAGCCTTTAGTCAACGCCAATTATTTGGCGTGGCGGGCTGGGGCTCCCAACCAAACGGCCTCTTAATTAGAAATAATTGTTACATCGTCCATAAACCTTATTTTCTTTCCTATTACAATGTTACAAACCTAATTAGAAGAAAATCATAAGCCAAAAAATAACAGCCATCAAAAACTGCCGCTGTCGCTCCCGCCGAGTGTCCTTCATTATTCATTGTACCAATCACGTTCATATTGTCCGAGTTTACAACCAGGCGGTTGCAAGCCGCCTTCTATGCAAGGAACAATCCAAAC
Source organism: Elymus sibiricus (assembly GCA_039707655.1). Classification (NCBI taxonomy): domain Eukaryota; kingdom Viridiplantae; phylum Streptophyta; class Magnoliopsida; order Poales; family Poaceae; genus Elymus; species Elymus sibiricus. The sequence continues at coordinate 114,573,963 of CM077667.1, forward strand.
TTTAGAACCAAAGCTTCTGCCATTAATACATCGGCACATCAATTAATTCTCCAGTTTTCACCAACGACGAACCTTCCCTTATCATCTCTAATGACCGCCCTAACCATACATTATAACAGATCATGATCAAAAGAAACATCACCATTCAGCTTCACAAAACCCCTAGGATGGATGCTCCATTCCCCAATTTTATTAGTTGCTTTAGGGAAGTATATGCATCAACAAAGTTTGCCGTTATGACACGAGCCCCATCGAAGTTTGATTTGCATCTTGGAGTATGCATTCACTTGACACTTACTATTCCTTCACTGCTGGTTAAATTTGGACCGTCTTGCATCGTTACCCGATCACTTTTTATCTCATATTTTAATACTATGCTTGTTTTGCACGCGTGTATTGGGCTAGCACCTTATGGATCTCACTTTTGTTGTACTTTGAACGGCTAGTGAATAAGCAATTGTTCTAGAATTGCCATCTCGAACAATGCTTTTGAATCGCCTCGCATAGTTTCCACTTTTGCCTCGTCTCGGGTTACCAAGCATGTTATAAGATGACGTCACAAAGCCGCTTTAAAGCCTGTCACCACGAAGGTGAAAATATATATAATGGTAACGATACGTATCGGCAAATCTGCTAGCGTTCGCCGCCGCATCATTTTGCTCCTATTATACATTGTAATACACATAAACATGCACATCCTTTTGTCAGCATGTTGTCAGGGAAGCGTACGAGTTACTAATGACCATAATTTTTCAACCGAATTTCTGTTTTCAAAACTCTTTACACATTTGAATTCAGGTCAAACAATATTTTTAACACAAGAACAATCATGCATTGATATATTTATTATACGAGTTTAAAATTCATGGAACATATTTCACTCATTTCTAAAAAACAGAAAAGCTGAGAGTGTGGAATATAATAACATATTTCACTCATTTCAAACAACAGATTTCAATACTTTCTAAACCATGATTTCACTTAATTCAAGACGTTGATTCCACTCAATTAAAAAACAACAATTTCACTAACGAACAGGAGCATTCCATAAGTCTATTTGAACAGGTTCTCTATCCATGGGATCTCATCCATCATTCATACATAACGGATTGGTATGGTATATTCATACCATAACATAAGAACAATAATAACTCGAATTCTTTGCATTTGAACGCTTTACATGTACATACTATTACAACTCGAAGTGCTTCAGATATTTCTAGAGGCAATAAGACCTTCATCAATGGCTTGTTTGGTTGCCTGCCCCGCATACAAATCTTAGCCCGCACGAACCTTAAAGCAGTGCTCAGCCAGGCCCGTTAGGAACGGATGAATCAGCAGTTTCTAGCGAGACAGGCTAGGGCGATGCAGGGGAGGGGAACGCCGTGCTCCGCAACTGCGGGCAGGGAGATGGCGGGAGCGATGGCGCGTCTCTAAAAAAACGGCGTCACGAATTCGCGTCACCGCCCGCCGATTCGCGGTCGCCCTATATAGCCTGGGTGACCGGCACGCCAAAACTCCCGCCACCACCCCCCCTCTCTCGAGCTCTCTCTTCGACCCGAATCCACTTCGACGACGAGGTAAGCGATGCAACTACTCCGACGACCAGTTGGCTACTGCGGCGGATCCACTCCTCCTCTTCTCCTTCGTGCCGCACCTCCCCTGCGGCTCCTTCGATGACGTCTGTAAGTTCAATGACCCCCTCCTCTCTACTAGTTCTAGGTAGATCTGGATAATCTCTTCGACTGTGATGTTGCAGTAGCTAGTTGGGATGGATTTGAAGCATGCTAGGGGTTATTTCCATGATTGTTTGCTTGGATGTTCATGGATGGATTGGTAGTATGTTTGGATGTTAATGGATGGATTGGTAGTATGCTTAGATGTATGGTATGGTAGTGTGCACGCGTTGAACAAGATCATCCATATGTGTCCAGGATTAGTGTTGTCTTGAACTAGATCATCCATGTGTGCATGTTTTACTGTTTGTTCATACCATCGATATGTAGTTGTTGTCCATGTTTACAACTAGTCGTATTGTTGATTGTAGTCTCTTGTGCTATTAATGACACTTACGTTGTAGGACATGAGCATGCAAGAGTTTAGTATGGCCATCGTGCCGTCCGAGAGCCAGTTCCCGGCGTCCTACGTCGAGGACTCCCAGGCTAACATTGACCTGAAGCCTCTTGATTCAGAGGTTTTCGAGGTGCCGCCTACGGTTCCTCCATTTGTGCTGGCTCAGCCCAATGTTGTATCTCATGTGGTTGCTCGAAAGGCAGCCGCAAAGGAGAAGAAGGATGGCAGGGGATGCAACATGAAATGGCAGTCGTTTCTCTTCACTTTTGTGCTTAACAAGATGTGTGAGATCATATCTAGTGGAGTGAGGACTGACAAGGGGTTCAAGGAGGTGCACTTGAACTCTGTGGCAAAGCAAGTCTTCGAATTTTGGGGACATGAGGTCACCTCGACCCAGGTGTACAACCACCCGAGGAAGTGGAAAACACGATGGATCATCTCCTCCAAGCAGAGAGACCTGAGCGATGCTTCATGGGATGAGGAGACCTGTGATAACCCACAAGTATAGGGGATCGCAACAGTTTTCAAGGGTAGAGTATTCAACCCAAATTTATAGATTCGACACAAGGAGAGCCAAAGAATACTTGAGAGTATTAGCAGTTGAGTTGTCAATTCAACCACACCTGGAGATAAATATCTACAGCAAAGTGATCAGTAGCACAGTAATATGATAGGTTTTATAGTAGTGGCAATAGTAACAGTAGCGGTAACAGTAGTAGCAATGGTTTTGTAGCAGTTGGAACAGCAACAACAGCACTAGTAACTTAGCAAGAACAATAAATGGAAAGGTCGTAGGCACTGGATCGATAACTCGTTGGATGATATTCATCATGTAATAGTCATAACCTAGGGCGATACAGAACTAGCTCCAGTTCATCAATGTAATGTAGGCATGTATTCCGTAAATAGTCATACGTGCTTATGGAAAAGAACTTGCATGACATCTTTTGTCCTATCCTCCCGTGGCAGCGGGGTCCATAAGGAAACTAAGGGATATTAAGGCCTCCTTTTAATAGAGAACCGGAACAAAGCATTAACACATGGTGAATACATGAACTCCTCAAACTACGGTCATCACCGCGAAGTATCCCAAATATTTTCACTATGGGGTTGACGGATCATAACACGTAATAGCTGCATATGACTAGGCAAGATCGGATCAAGAACATAGATATAATGATGATAACATAAACAGTTCAGATCTGAAATCATGGCACTCGGGCCCTAGTGACAAGCATTAAGCATGTCAAAGTCATAGCAACATCAATCTTAGAACATAGTGGATACTAGGGATCAAGCCCTAACAAAACTAACTCGATTACATGATGAATCTCATCCAACTCCTCACCGACCAGCAAGCCTACGAAGGAATACTCGGTAGGCCAGATCTGGAGTCCGTTTGGGGAGCATCATGGAATTGGCGATGGAGAAAGGTTGGTGATGACGAAGACCGAAGATTCCCCTCTCCGGAGCCCCAAACGGACTCCAGATCTGGCCTCCCGATGAAGAACAGGAGGTGGCGGCGGCTCCGTCTCGTGAAACACAATAATTCTTTCTCTCTGATTTTTTTCTCCGAATTTAGGAATTTATAGTGGCGAAGGTAGGGCAAGTGGGGCCCTGAGGTGAGCACAACCCACCAGGGCGCGGCCTGGGGTGCCTGGCACGCCCTGGTGTCTTGTGCCCAACCTGGGCCCCCTCTCCGGTGGTTTCCGACTCCGGTATTTTTATATTTTCCAAAATAAATCTCCAAAAAGTTTCGTTCCGTTCCGAGAACTTTTATTTCTGCACAAAAACAACACCATGGTAGTTCTGCTGAAAACAGCGTCAGTCCGGGTTAGTTCCATTCAAATCATGCAAATTAGAGTCCAAAACAAGGGCAAAAGAGTGAGGAAAAGTAGATACGTTGGAGACGTATCAACTCCCCCAAGCTTAAACCTTTGCTTGTCCTCAAGCAATTCAATTGACAAACTAAAAGTGATAAAGAAAAACTTTTATGAACTCTTTTGTTCTTGTTTACATATATATGCTTAAGTAGCACCCAGGTTTTCAGCAAAGATTATGACTAACCATGTCAACAATAACTCTTAGGAATTATATTCATTCATAAGAATAACATAAGCAACTAGCGAGTAATAATAATATCTTAAGCGCCAACACTTTGTCAAAACAATCATGATACAACATGACAATAGTGGTATCTCGCTAGCCCTTTCTGAGATCGCAAAACATAAATGCAGAGCACCTCCAAAGTTCAAGCAGCGACTAAACATTGTAATTCATCGTAGAAAAGATCCAGTCATGATGCACCCAACATCAACTATACACAATGCATGAGGATGACAATAGTGCTCTCAGGTCTGGCGCTTATTTGAGAGAGTGATGACTCAACATAAAAGTAAATAGATAGTCCCTTCACAGAGGGAAGCATGGATTTGCAGCGGGGCCAGAGCTCAGAGTTTAAAATAGGGATCAATATAATTTTGAGAGGTACACCCTTCCTGTCAACGTCACGACCAAGAGTTATCAACATCTTCCATGCTAAACAAATTAGCGGCGGTTCCCAAGCGGTAAAAGTAAAGGTTTACTCCCCCTCCACCAACAATCACACTCCACGGCGAGCCGTATCCACGGCTACCGTCCAAACCAACAACATTCCTGGGGGAGTTTTTGTTTAATTATTTTTGAGTTTTGATTTCGGGACTGGGAATCCCTATTACCGCCCCTCTCGTGTAAGGACAAGTGAATAAACACTCGTCATGAGAATAACCCACTTAGCATGGAAGATACTGACCGCCCCCTGTCGCTTCATGAGCGGTCCAGGCACACAAAATAGATGTTAATTTGAATTTTTAGAGGTGGCACATGCAAATTTACTTTGGAACGGAAGGGTAATACCGCATATAGGTAGATATGGTGGACTCATCTGGCATAACTTGGTTTAAGGGTTTTGATGCACAAGCAGTATTCCCGCTTAGTACAGGCTCAGTTAAGGGTGTTGATTATATCTAATTGCTAGCCTTCGCCTGCAATTAGATATAATCAACACCCTTAGTACAGGCGAAGGCTAGCAATTAGATATAATCAACAAAGCAGGTGCAGGCAACGGAATAACATCACGTGTCTCCTGACTAAATACCAAGATATAATGAATATCAAGGGGAGACTCAGTTACGTCAAGGAATTGGTGAGCCTGCAATGTCTTATGATCAAGGTAAACTCGGGGTAAAAGATAATCATGGGGGCGAAATGGGATTCTAAAGTGGTCCGCCAAATGAGTAGCATAAATACCACCATGTATCTTTCCTTTGGTTTTGTTAAGATGTAAGCGTCGAGCAATAATAGCTCCCATACTAAAGGTGTGATCATCATAAAGTGCATGACGTAAAATTGCAAGGTCAGGAGCACTGAGTGCGCCGACCTTCTCCCTAGCAGTTAAACACTTAGTGATGACCAAAGCGAAATAATGCACTGAGGGAAACTGTAAACTAGTAGCAGTGGCGCTCGACATGCCTCTATCCTCACCCACGGTTAACGCGAGGAGAAAATCCTCAAATTAAAATGGCCTAGGTGAGGGAGTCCTAGACTAAGGGGTCCTCGGGCTGCTGGCCTGTCTCTCAATAGGCCGGCCTGGTGGGCCGCACTCTGACTATCGCAGGAAGGGCCAAATACATCGAGACCCTATGTTCTAGGAGGAAGTCCCGAAGGCGCATCGTGCACTCCAAGTCAAGATGAAGGAACCGACGTCTCCATTCACGGCAGGAGTCCTGTCATGTGTAAACCCTAGGTACCCCCCGGTGTCTATATAATCCGGGAGGGTTTTAGAATGTAAGACAGAGAAACTCATCTAGGGTTTAACTAGTCGATCTCGAGGTAGATCAACTATGTAACCTTCATACCATCAATATAATCAAGCAGGACGTAGGGTTTTACCTCCATAGGAGGGCCCGAACCTGGGTAAAGCATCGTCTCCTTCGTCCCTTTGTTACCATCGATCCTAGACTCACAGCTCGGGACCCCCTACCCGAGATCCGCCGGTTTTGATACCGACATTGGTGCTTTCATTGAGAGTTCCGCTGTGATCTCCAAAAGAATCGATGGCTCGCTTAGTGATTAGCGAGGAAGTCCGCAACTTGGACTCCTTTGTCCCCGGACAGATCTTCGCTTTCGGCAACATCGTGCTGCACGCTGACCCGACCGGCCGTCTTGGCTGGGTCGGGACTCTCGCCCCTGATCAAGAGGTTAGATTCGGGAACCTAGAGTTCTCCGTAGACTCTCGTGGCGATCTCTTGCTCACCGGGCTTGCAAACTTATCTGATGCGCCCGAGGACTCCGAGGCCTTAACCTCGGATGTCGCTTTCGACCCCGCCCACAGGGCTAAACCCGGCAGAAATCGGGCTTTTAGTCCGGATCCGGCCATAGCGCCAGATGACCGGGCACCAGCCCCAGCCGACCACACTTTTTGTGCGGACGCATCGGAGGTTAACTCTAAGAGCGCTGAGCAAATCGAACCGATCGAGCTCTCGACACTCAACGAAGCTCTAGATCAGATCTTGTCGATGAAAGTCACTAACGACCCAACCCCGATCCACGCTCAGATCGGTCTTAAGGTGGGTCAAGGGGAATTTTTCATCCCACCCCCACCCACTTCGTAGCCACTGTCAAAGACTTAACCGATATGTTAGACTACGCCTCCGAGGAGGCAGAAGACATGGATCAAGAGGATCCCGCTCTCACCCTCGTCAACACCGGGCGATGGACTGCAACCTCCACCTACGATGTCTACATGGTGGATACTCCATCCGGTGACGGCCAGCGCACACCCGCTAACAATGGTGATAGATCAGGTGAAGCGTCGTCAAGGCGCCGAAAACCCCACAAACGATCAAAGACAAAAAAGGGACGGGAAGCTATTGCTGGCACCGGGGAAAGCGATACCCCGGAAGACCTCGGCGATCCCGATATCCCCGAACTCCCGCTAGAGGACCAGGAGAGGCCGGGAGAATAGCGCGACCTCGAGGATCTACCCGATTCCGAAAATGACAATTACCTTCCCCCTGTCGAGGAGGAGGACAGCCTAGAAGCCGAAGACTTCACCGTCCCCGACAACCTCGAGGATCAGGAACGGTTCAGGCAGCAGCTTATAGCCACTGCCCGAAGCCTGAAGGAAAAAGAACGGCAACTTAAGGCCGAACAGGACACCCTCAATGGCAGATGGACAAGGGTCCTATCGGCCGAAGAGGGGTACGGCACCGGTCTATTGGACCACCCCAAGAGTTATCCACGCCGACGGTTGCTGCCACAGTTCGACGACGAGGTCTCTGATACACCGTCGCCCAAGCACACTCCATATGACCAGCCGGACCGCCCTCCCCGAGGACGAGATAGGACGGCTGGCGATGCCGGTTATAGGTCGGCGATACCCCGCAGAAGGGGAAAGGAGCCAATGGAGCCCGAGGACAGGTACGACCTGCGACGCAACCTGGATTACAAAACAGGCCGCACGAGATCCATCTACGGATCTAGAGGGTACTCCCCCAATAGACGGGATGGGTACCGGCCTTGGCTCGACCAAAACAATAGAGGTCGGGAACAAAATCGGGCCAGAACAGACACCGACTACCGGCGCGACATAGCCCGGGTCAGAGGCGCCGCCCACCCATTGTGCTTCACCGACGAGGTGATGCAACATCAGTTCCCAGAAGGGTTTAAACCCGTGAACATAGAGCAATACGACGGAACAACTGACCCAGCAGTATGGATCGAGGATTTCCTCCTCCACATTCACATGGCACGACGAGACAATCTCCACGCCATCAAGTACCTACCCCTTAAACTTAAGGGGCCAGCTCGGCACTGGCTAAACAGTCTCCCCAAAAACTCTATCAGGAGCTGGGAGGATCTCGAGGATGCATTCCGATCTATCTTCCAGGGCACCTATGTACGGCCTCCGGACTCCTCAGACCTAAGCAACGTCGTCCAAAAGGCAGGAGAGTCCGCTCGACAATTCTGGAATCGGTTCTTGACCAGGAAAAACCAGATCGTTGATTGCCCAGATGCCGAAGCTATAGCCTCTTTTAGGCACAATATTCGGAACGAATGGCTGGCTCGCCAGCTCGGTCAGGATAAACCTAGGACCATGTCCGCCCTTACTTCACTCATGACCCGCTTTTGTGCGGGCGAGGATAACTGGCTAGCGAGACGGAGCCACAACCCCGAAGACCCCGGCACCTCCGAAGTCCGGGATGGAAATGGGAAACCACGATGAAACAAAAACAAACACCGGCACAGCACTAGCGACGCCGACGACACGGCTGTTAACACTGGCTTCCGCAACCCTCGATCCGGACAGCGGAAGAAGCCTCCTAAAGGCAACCGCGAGGGACCCACCCCGCTGGACAAAATCATGGAGAGGCCTTGCCAGATCCATGGCACTCCTGACAAGCCCGCCAACCACACCAACCGTAACTGTTGGGTGTTCAAACAGGCCAGCAAACTCGCAGCCAAAGAGCAGGGCAAGGGCCCACACAGCGAGGACGACGAGGAGCCCCGCGGTCCGAGCAATGGAGGTCAGAAACAGTTCCCTCCAGAGGTAAAGACTGTGAACATGATATACGCCACTCATATACCCAAAAAAGAGAGGAAGCGCGCCCTTCGAGAAGTCTATGCCGTAGAGCCTATAGCCCCGAAGTTTAACCCATGGTCGGCCTACCCGATCACTTTTGATCGACGCGATCATCCGACCAGTATCCGTCACGGGGGGTTGGCGGCCCTCGTCTTAGACCCCATTATAAATGGGTATCACCTCACTAAAGTCCTAATGGACGGAGGAAGTAGCCTCAATCTGATTTACTCAGATACGGTGAAAAAGATGGGCATAGATCCGTCAAGGATAAAGCCTAGCAACACTACCTTCAAAGGAGTGATCCCAGGCGTCGAAGCCCGGTGCACAGGCTCTGTTAGCCTGGAAGTAGTGTTCGGTTCGCCCGACAACTTCTGCAGCGAGGACTTGATCTTCGACATTGTTCCCTTCCGCAGTGGTTATCACGCCCTGCTGGGCCGCACAGCGTTCGCTCGCTTTAATGCCGTCCCACACTACGCATACCTCAAGCTCAAGATGCCCGGGCCCAAGGGGGTTATCACTGTCAACGGCAATACAGAGCGTTCTCTCCGAACTGAGGAGCATGCATTGGCCCTAGCAACCGAATTCCATTACGAGGACGGACGACAAACACCGCACTCTGCCATAAAGGCACGTAAGGTCGAGAAACGAGTTCGGTTTCAATCCGAACTCCCGGAATCCTCTACTCCTCAGAAATAGGGACACACTCCTCACTGCACGGCCCTAGTGCCCGTCAAACATGTGCCAAGATGGCACAACTTTGCACTCAAAATTCCATGGGCAGCAGTGAGGAACAACTATTGAAGGCAAAGTGTTCGGCTGGACCGAACTATCGCTAGTACATGTCCTCGGACATACCACAGGCACCATCAAGGACCTGCCAAAGCGTAAAGCTCATTGATACTTCGGCGACTTCTCAAGACCTTTTTCCCAAGGTTCGCTCGACGACAACATCATCCTTCAAGGATTACACCTCTCTAGGAGGCACGGGAGTAGACGGGCGATAGGGCACATCGAGGACGTCAAGCCACCAATCGAAGACCCCTGGTACAACCTCTCCACTGTAAATTCTATGTTTTACCTTCAGAATACCTGTAAACAGTTGCTTCGGCACTTTGAATTATAAGAGTTATTGAGCAAATAAAAGACCATTATACATGGCCTCTCCGCTGTATTTTATGGTACATACTCTGTTCTTAACAACGCCTTTCGCGCAACTGTTCGGTGTACATTATGACGCAACCGGCTAATAGACCGGGGGCTTGAATTTAAGAAAAAAAATCGCCCTGAGCATCACCCCAGCACAACTGGTCGTGTGCTCGGCGTCTTGGATTTTTCTTTATATGCATCGGATCCGAACTATGTCTTGGATCAATAGTTGGGTTGCCCGGCTCCTGTGCTTGCCCCCTTACGTTCCGCTCGTTCGGCTAAAGGGGCAAAGGGAGAACCACTGCGATTGTGTTTCTAGTTCGTCTGGTCAAGCACCTCAGCGGAGAAAGCCGAAAACTGACCGTCATAGTAAGCGAGAACCGGTCTGCAAATCCGAGTATAAGTGTCATACTAAAAAATCGATAGAGGTTATTCCGTGTTATACGATGGGTTTTGTACTTACACAAAACCACGTGATGCTGGCTTCGGCCCCGGTACATCCACACATCACGAAACACTGGGGGCTGGTCATCAGCCCCCGCATTCTCTTACGCTCCTACGGCTAAGTGAAAGCAATAAAGCATCATAGTCCGATTGCCTTGTCCCCCTCGCACTACCGCCTTCGGGTTCCGATACCTCGGCTAAGGGTCACAGTGCGGAAACAAAGACACCTCACGTAGTATCTACGTGGGGGTTGAAGCCGGCGACTCGCAACTTTCAGATAAAACGGCCACACAGGAGTCAAAATAAAAATTAAAAACTTATAAGACATGATAAACCATACAAACATTGATTACAAAGCGTTAAAAGTCTTCGGACATATTACAATGCGCTCATTCATACAGAACATCTTTCGAGCACTGGGCGTCTATTGCCCGAGCACCCTCCATTACTGCGGGGAAGTGCAGCTCGGGGCGCCTATGCTCCTTTCCAGGAGGCGGAGGTGCGGTGGCCATCTCAGTCGGCTTGAGCCTCGGCTAGTGCACCATGGTCCTTGCAAAGGCCATCACAGCTCCCTCGATGCATGTAGAGCGCTTTAGCGCGTCAATCCGAGGCGCAGCATCGCACAATCTCTGCACCAAGCCAAAGTAGCTGCTCGGCAATGGCTCCGCAGGCCACAGCCGGATGCAGAGATCCTTCATGGCCGGCTCCGCCATCCTGTGCAGCTCCATCAATTGCTTCATCTGCTCGATCAGGAGAGGAGAGCGCTCGGGGGACTCAAATTGTGCCCAGAATAGACGAGCCGGATCATCCTCCTCCCGCGAAGCATAGAACTTGTTCGCGTCCGCTGCACTCTTCTGGAGATCCACACAGACGCCTGAGGAACGCCACCCCTGGGTGAGCAAAGAAAACCTGCTACCACCAAAGGCGCATTGTAGTGAATACGGCTTACCATCTGTGATAGCCTTGACTCGGCGAACCTCCTCTTCAAAGGACCGCCTGTCCACCCGCTCCTTTTGGAGCTCGGATTTCAGCGTGGAGAGCTCGGTGGCTTGATCTTTACCTTTCTGCTCAAAGGCCTCGCATTTTGCGCTGCCGTCCTTGAACTCTTGCTGCACTTCCTCCACCCGGGCTTCCTATTTTGCACTCGCAGTTTTCAGGGTGGAGAGCGCGGCTGCTGCTTGTTCGGCGGCCGCCTTCTCATTCGCGGCCTCCCGCTTCGCTTTTTGGAGCTCGGCCTTAAGTTTCTCAACTTCCGCAGCTGAAGCTGTGGGAGCAACAAATAAATAATTACACTGGGATACCAGTACGGATTATTACCAATATATAGCCCGGATATTACAATTCGGCTTACCTTGTGCCTCGTCGAACCTCTTGTTCAGGCTCTCAAGCTCCTCTTCGGAGATCTTGAGCTTCCGATTTAGCTCGGTAAGCTCAGCGGCATTATCGGCCGCCACCAATGACGAGGCCTACAAAAAATACAAAACCAATACACCCGGTTATGTGTGTTACAACCCCCGAACCGTCAAGGATATGACCTCATGTTCAGTCCTCTTAAGGGCTCTTAGAACATTACGGGACTTATGGTGCCTGGTACAGCTTGGTCATTCCTGGATATTTGACCCCCGGGTGCGTTTGAAGGACTGTAATTAGATATCAACAAGGGACTAGCAGGGGAAAGGCTGTCACAGGCTGTGGCATCGCGCCGCTTCTTATGTATCTGGACTGCCTTATCATTGGCAAGAAGCCTGTTGTTAACCTGAGAACTCCTCGTATCAATTTCATGGATCGAGCCAAGCTATCTGAGCTTGCTGCTGCTGACTTGGTTAAGAAGGGTGATGATGACCCAGCCAACTGGGTTTTTGGGAATCTGCCTGTGAGTCCTATTTTTATGCATCATTATTTCCTTTGTAGTATAACTTGAACTTATGGTATTATCTTCAATTTTGCTACTTGTCCCTTCATTATTATCTGACCTGTTTTGACTTTTATTTTGTGTGTAGTGGAAGACACAGGCTGAGGTTGTGTTCTTTAGGCGTATTGAACGACCTGTCCTTACTATGCCAAGTGCCACCGGTCATGGCAGTGAAGCTCCCCTCAGAATTGAATGCTCCTAGGATGCCAACACTGGTGCTCCCCATGTAGATCCTGGAGGTTCTTCTGCCCAGGTGAATGCTGAAGCTGGCATTTCTTCAGAGTCTGCTAAGAGTTTCTTTGATGCTGCCAGTGTTTCCCTTGGTAGGATCGATGGTCTTTTGAGCACAGTTTGTGGGGAGATCGCCCGTGTTCCGACGATGGTTCAGCGTCTTAGTTGTGTTGATGGGATTCTTCCACCTGGTCATTGTTTTGATGCGGAGTCTTCAAAGGAGGCTTTGTCAATTGAAGTTGCAATTCTTGCTGAGATTCGTCAAAGCACGGTCCACCTCCGTACCAGCTTTGGATTGTTCAAGAAAATGCAGGATGCTCGTTGCAAAGCTTTTGAAGATGAGTCTAGTGTTTACTTGAGTGAGATTGCGAGGCAAGATTCTGTTCGTTTGGGTCGTGAAGGAGGGAACGAGGAGCGTACTGAAGAGGTAAGTTTTGTTGAATTTACAGTTATTTGAATTAATGTTCATTCTTAGCTTTTCAGTTATTAATTGTTTTGTCATATGTGACCCTTCTTGATTTCATGTATTATGAACTTCTTTTTGTCAGTAGTGATGTTTCATATCTGAACTTCTTAGTTTACATAATCTGAACTTCTATGTATACAGTATCTGAACTTATTTTGTTAAACATAACTGACCTTCTATGGATACTCTAATATGTAATTAGTGTTTGTTATTTTTGACCTTCTATGCTTAATGTCTTTGGACTTCCTTCATGTGTCAGTGGTCGTATTTGACCTTCTTTATTTAGTTGATGTGAACTTCTGCTAATTACATAATGTTGTACGTAGCCTATTAGGTCTTTTTATTCTAATGTTTTCTATGATTTATTTTGCAGTCTATTAGGGTTGATGATGATAGGGTTGATGAAGATATTTTACCTGAAAGTGCAACTGCGCCTCTGCATGAATCTGCTCCTCCAACTGATTCCATTGTTGATGTTGTTCATGGCGGTGATCCTAAGCTATCATTTTTTCTTGTCCATTTTTGTTTCTCTTTTGATGAGGTTCACTTTCCCATTTTTTATTGAGTATTGTCTTTGCTGCAGAATGACGATGTTAGTGTTGCTTCAGAGGAGCTTGCAAACAAGGATGTATTAGGCATTGGCCGCTTCGATGGGCTGGATCAAACTGAGCCTCATTCTATTGTTGAGTAGGGCAAGTCAGCTACAACTGGCATTGCTGGCATTGCTGTTGAGAGTGGTAGTGCTCGTGCAGGGCCGGCGAAGCCTCCTGTTGTTGAGCCATCGGTGGTTGTTGCTACAGATTATCCAGCTCCTGCTACTGCAGGACAACCTACAGTTTTTGTTGTTTCAGATTCTCCAGCTGCTACTGGTGTACTTGAAGATGATAATTCAATGGCTGCTGGAGATGGCGATGATTCATAAACTGAAACTGATATTTTGGGAGAGGAGGATGATCTTTCCAGTGCTGCTACTGGTTTAGGCAAGAATCCATAGAGAGGAGCATGCTTCTCTCTTCTTTCCCCCCCATCCCTTTAGTTTATGGTTTGGGTGTTTGATATCCCTATGTACTGTCTGTGTGGTACAAGTTGAACTTCTGGTTTGGTCGTTGTCATGTGACTGTAAATGAAGTGAAGTGCAGTTGTTTTTATGTGGGGGGAATGTGTGTACTACATGGGTTGTGATGTTTTTAATCCCGTGGTTCTCTTTTTTGGTGTAGCAGATGAGATGTGGTTGTGTAGTTTGCAGCAGCTGTAGTGATGTATGTGTTTGAATCTGATTTTTGTTAGTTGTGTGCATGACAATCTCTTATTTTTCAAGGAACACTTGTGTCTATGTGATGTATTGCTTATCCCATACCTAAAATCGTTTGTATATATGTATGTTTTGTATGCTGCTCTTATTTTCTATTCTTTTGCTGAGCAGATAGTGACCTTGCTGTCGTCAGAAAGAAGGTTGATGACTTTTATTTCAGTGTGACTAGGCTAAAGAATGATCGTTCTAAGAGGTGAGTCCAGTTGGTCCGAATTTATGTGCATCTAACTTATGTACTACCTGTGGTTATGTAGCTAAACTGCTGGGCTTTCTAATGATGAACTTCTTGGCTTTTCTAATGCTGAACTTCGTAACTTTCTAATTATGAACTTCTTGACTTTTCTAATGCTTAACTTCTTGGCCATTGTAATGCTGACCTTCTTGACTTTGTATTGCTGAACTTCTTGACTTTCTTTTTGTTTGTACTCTCTAGTTGTTATTGAAGCACACATGGAATATAAAGCCATTTGTTTTTTCTTTTAGATCAAAGGTTATGTTCCGAAACAATGAGTGTGAAGCTACTGTTGAAGAAGTCGCATCATCTTTTGGTCCTCGTGGAATGCTTGGATCTTCTGTTGCTGAGGTTGCCCTTTATTGCCTACGTTGCAAATATCAGGGGTCAGACAAGCTTATCCTGCCGTATTGGGTTTGTGTAAGTGAACCCTTTAGTTTTCTCTTTTCTCTTTTTATTTTCCAAATTAGTTTAAATCTGTCAGTTTCATTTATATTTTATATGTACCTGTTCTTGCTGGCACTTATCTTTTATTTTGCTGCTATCTGTTTATTAGGACAAGATTTACAAAGGGCAATTTGATTCCCGTGTGAGGAAGTTTTTCAATGCAACTGGTCCTGATAGCATGGATGCCCACGATTCTGTAAGCAATTCAATGTTGATGCTCTCTGTTTTTTTTGTTTTATTTGTGCTGTTCATGTTAATATTAGTTTTAATGATTTGTGTGTTTATCTTGCTTCAGATTATTTTCCCTACTTTTGACCCACCTGAAATCCCTGCCAGCATGGGTGGTGTTGGGCATTGGGTTTCTTTATTTCTTGACTTGAAGAATGAAAGGTTTCAGCTTCTCGACTCCTACTATGAACCAAATGACGAATGTGCAGTGCGTCTCTTTCGGCGGATGACTGATAACATCGAGAAACTTTAAAGCGATGCCAGCAATGACAGGGAGACACCCTTCAGTCCACTCTCTATTGACCACTACCCTTTGGATTGCATTGATGTCCCCCCAGCAGAATAACAAGTATGAGATCGAGTTTATGTCTATTATTTTTGTTTACATGTATGTGCACCGTTTTGTTAAGCTTTGGCTTTCTTTGCTTTTTACAATGTTTCTTTGTTTGATGCCAGTATCAACTGCGGCTTCTTCATGCTTACGAACGTTAATTTGTTTCATGATGGGATTCTTGCGAATTATTCCCACGAGAATATCTTGGATATCAGGAAGACATGGTTGTATTGAATTGCGTCATCTAACCTGTTTGAAACAGATTTCATGGACCTGTTTGGCTACTACACATGTGAGTCTTGAAACTTACAGTTCTGGCTACTTCATATCTCCTTTTTTGTTATTTCTATCTTGATACAATGTTTCTTTATTAACTTTTATATTTTGTTTTAAAAGGATTTCATGTCTATGCTTTCTTGAACTGCAGCTTTTGGTGTACTTGAACTTCAGTGATGATACCTTGTTATGTTCTGGTAGCTAAGCTTAAATGATTTTTATGTCACTAGTTTCTGTTGAAACTGTACCTTTTTGTGTTGCACATGAACTTCATTAGTTTATAAATGCAACACTTTCTTTTAAGCTCAAGTTTTTAATTTGTTTGGTAGCTAAAACTAGAGTAGTAATCATGTCATTTGTATTTGTTGGACTGAAGTATGTGTTGTACCTGAACTTCAATTTGTTTTTTGTGGTTTTTTTCTCACAGTGGAGCCATTGGATTTGATCGACTATCATTACACATTCCTCGGGACACAGGATTACCAGCCTAGGGAGGAACCGATGAGTACAAGTCCAAGTCATGCGAGAGCGCTCGAACCTCTATTCCTTCCAGGGTTGGCAAGCAGCCTGAAGGTATTGGAGTTTCTAAAACCCCAGGGAGTGCCGCTCCAAAGACCCCGTCCATTGGGAAGGTGGATGTAGTCCAAGCTGATGAGATTTCATCGAATGATGGTTTCGAGAAGATTGCTGGCATGAGTAAGGGTAAATCTGCTGCTGCTAAAGTTGTCGGGAGAGGTGGCAAGAATGCTGTCATTGCTAGGAGGAATCCGGCACTTGAGTCTGGAAACATAACATCCTCAAAGAGAGTAGCAAGATTGCCTCTGAAGAGGCGTTCTGCTGTCCGTCCCCTAAAGAAATACATATACCCTCATCTACCTAAGGCCCGGAAGTTGAAAGAGTTTGTGCTTAGTGAAGATGGTCTGAAGAAATATTCTCAGTGAGTTTTCTTCTTCTGTTTTTGCTCCCTGGCATGCTCTAGTGTGTACTTCTATTGTGATAATGACTGAACTTCTCTTAATTTTTTCTCTTTTTCTTTCTTATGTAGTTGCGCTTCTAATATTTTCCCATGCTTTTCTTCTGCAGGACAACCTACTGCATGTTAACTCTCCGTGGCAATGTGATTGACTTGACTGGACGTGTCCTTCAAACTCTTTTTGATAAAGGGGAGCAGATGGAAGGAGACGTAATGGACTTTCTCATAAACCAGTGGAAGGATACGCCGGAGACCGCTGATATCTTCTCTTGTGCTGACAGGGTTGTTCTGAGTCCTTACTTCATATAGGTTTTTGTTTTTGTGACCCTATCTCCCTATTTTTGCGCTAGTTTTTGGTATTATGAGGAATTTTCTTATTTTGTCGTGTTTTTATGTCCTTTAACTTTATTTGATGGTGTGTTTTGTAATGCAGTCTTGCCTGGATTATGATGTGTTCTCTTCGCCAATTCCAAAATTCGATGCAAAAAAATCAGTGGGTATGCTTCACATGTTTGTCCGTAAGGCAGAAGACCTTCTTAATGCAAAGCTGGTTAGGTTTTTATAACTACTAGTGCAAATGCCCGTGCGTTGCACCGGGCGAGAAAAATTTGTAAAACATGCTCTGCATGTCAATATGTGCCACTTTTTATATACAACTTTGACAAACGTCAGAAATAAGGTTACCCTCATTCTCTATAAGGTGAATATGCCTTTATGTTGCCCCGGTGGGGCGCAGGACATGACGTGGAGGCTTGGTGGTTTGTCTGGGCTGGTTGCTCGGTGGCTATCTTTAGTGCTGACCGGACCTAGCCTGGTCATTGGAGAAGGGGGTTGCGTGACAGGATACTGGGCGGCGACAGGTTTTCGGTTGTCTTAGGGTTTTGGATAGGGAAGCGAGACAGCGGTGCCACTCCTTTGTAGAAATAATGTTCTCCCCGTCCTATCCCGTTTCTTTGGTTTGTTTATCACCGGCGTAGCGTGTGGATCTTTGTCTCTACCGGGTCTTTCGTGATCTTGTATGTTTAGGTTTCTGGGGAATATGTGCGAATTCAATTGGATTTTGTGGTCTTCGGAGTTTCTACATGCCCTTCTCGGCGTTTTCTTCTCTGTGTTAGCGATTTGCTTCACAGATCACGGACGTCAGCATCTCCTGGATTCCACATCAATGACTTCATAGTTGCTGCTTCCATAAGCTCATGGGTAAAATAAATGTTTCACTGAGGCGGCATCAAGCTATGCTCACGGTGTGCTGCGGTTGGATGCAGGAGGAAGTAGAGTTCGGCTCCCCCAAGGATTTGAATGCAATTTCCTTTTTCCTGTGAGTTTGTAAGGACATGTGTTTCTTAATAATTGGCCTCAGGCCTTTTCCCCCAAAAAAATTAGAAAGAATTGTCACTTTTCATACCATTAAGTGTCGATGTGAAGAAGCCACCCTAATGTCTTTCGTCTGCGCCTATTTCAGTTCTACACCGCCATCGGATGGAAGAGCAATGATGCATAGAATAGTCTTCGAGTGGTAGGAACATACATTGTGATCGTTACATACTCTTCGAGAGTTTAATAATTCGTGCACCCCCTCCGATCCATATTACTTTTTGCTGGTTTAGTACAACTTCAATACAAAGTTGTATTAAACCAGCGACAACTAATATGGATTGGAGGAAGTAACTAAATTACCATGAATTTAAATTTAATAAGGCCTATATATGTTTCATACCAAATTTAATAGTTAATTTTATTTGGAGAAATGTAACTAAAATTTCAATAGTAACAAAAATAGGTAAAAAACACATATACTATCAGAAGATTTAGAACTTTTATGGAACAGAAACTCAAAACAGTAGTAAATAAGCACATATGGTCACTAATTTATTTTTTCTTGGCGGACAACAAATAAACATAGAATAAGTTTACAATTATGAATGAAATGTTTACAAAGTTTGGATACATAGAAAAAGAAGGCTGCATGGTTTGTGGTTGCATGGCTTCTTGTGTGATATACTCCCTCCGTTCCTAAATATAAGTCTTTCTAGAGATTCCACTACGGACTACATACAGATGTATATGGACATACTATAGAGTATAGATTCACTCATTTTGCTCCATATGTAATCCGTAGTGGAATCTCTAAAAAGACTTATATTTAGGAACGGAGGAAGTAGCTGACAATACATTGTCCATGAGTTTCGGCTAGTTAAGTAAAGAAGATTCTATATATCATGTTGACTCAAGATGACTTTTAGTTCGAGAAGTGCAGATAGAAATCAGGTCCTGCCAACATCGGTGTTGTAATCGGTAAAGAAAGTTTCCTTATAGCATCTTACGCAAGACACCTGCGCAGAAAATTAAATGCATGAAGAAAAAATGATGCTAAAATCAAACCAGAAGGAGATGCTAAGATAAATTAATGGATTCCTGATCCCAGCATTCTGCATTTTGCTTTCTTTCAGGCATAAAAAGTTCTAGCAAACTAAAAGCATTACCAAGTAACCATAACTCTAATCAGTTTTAGGTCGGGCTGGTTCATTAACAAATAACTTTGAAAAGGAAGAAACTACACATCACATAAAAAGTGCTAGGAGACAAATAAGACAAGTGAAAGAACTTGGATTATATAGAAGAGTAGCCTTGTTCCGAGCCACACACATCCTCATGAAACCTTGACAACAAGTGCATCTCCTCAAGCGACGAGCGACCATGGCACTTCTCCACTTCTGAAATGTGACAAAAACCTTGCAAATGTTGACTCGAGAGCACACCATTTCACTTTCAATGTATAGCTTTGCTTTGCTGGCGGTGTCTAAAATTTTTGGTCTGAAATGTGCTCCTCAATTCAACTTATAATCTCTTTGGTGACTGAGTGTCGACTTTTTCATCTACATTGGATATGTGAAGCAAATAGCACAAAAAACTTATAAGCATTGGATAGCCATGTAAGAATTCATAGCTGCTTGTTTCAAATAAAACCACAATTTGGGGGAGAAATCCCCCAATAGACTTAGGCACGGGGGACGGGTGGGCATGTAACTCCATCAAGAGTGGAGGCGTCTGAGACCTTGCATTACTGGCGCTCGTAGCCCTCGAACACCTCGCTCCTGAATGCTTCCCTTGATCGCCTCCGTCCACGTGCACAAATCCCTCCACCTAGAAAATACATTGCACTTCATATAAGCATGAATCTATGAACTTTGCACAATATACATTGCCTGGCCATGTAATTACGGTCCAAAGTATATGCAGTTAATTTAATTACATATAGTTTGTCATAATTATATTGTGTTGCACACACAGAAACAAGTTTCTAATCCATCATCATACATACTAAGCATGGCAACCCATCTCCCAGCTAACACGTCCTCTGAATCTCAAAAACATGCACCTGCTCTAACATTTACTCTGCGGCTCTCAATTTGCAACTGCCTTCCACATTGAGATTTCAGGCAACTGAAAATGGAGTGGAGGGGAGCAGATTTGTTATAGAAATACGACTGCTATAACTGAATAATATCTCCCCTTCTCTCAGTATACACACACATATACACAAGCAAGCAAATCAAACTGCAAAATTGAAACAAAATCTGCAAAGTTTGTAAGGTATTAAATTTTGCCTTGTTGAAATTCAGTGTTCACTCTGAAATTTCTGAAGTAAACACAAATTTAGAGTTGGCAACATACCTTCCAGAATAATAGTACCATTGAGGCAAAAGAACTCCACAAGAAAACATGCCAATAATTTGCACAATAGTCAGTTCAACAACAGGAGATGTGATGAATTGTTTAGCATACACCTCCTTGTTCTTGGCAGTGCCGGCGTTGCGCATCTGGTCGGTAAGCTCAGTTGGGATGTTGTGGCCGGTGACATGCTTGATAGATAAAATCTAGACATGTACTATTAGAATTTAAAAGAAACTCGAAGTTCTTTGGGTTTATGCTAGAGTTGGCAGTGCTTGCAATGCCGATGAACCACTGCTTGTCACCAAAGCAGACGATGGTCTCCCATATGGATTACTCACCGAGAACTACGTCGATGCCAAGCTGCCGTGTCATGACTACAATGCAGCTCTTGTTGCCTAAACTGAACCAAACCACATCATCTTCTACTTGCCCTTGCAGCTCTCGGCTACTTCTAGTCACGCGATCAGATCGCAACCTACACCTGCACAGAGCGAAATCTGCCAGTCAAATACTCCACCTTCAGAAATCTCGGCATGTAAACCTCAAAGAAATCAACTATATATACCAAACCCTGAGAATATTTAAAAGGAGACCTCGATCTGAATCCCAAAAGTATAACCCTACGCCCCTAAATCTGCAACACAACTTCTCAAAATCACAAACTCGTGTGCTAGTAAAGGAAGCCCGATTTTATTTTCGAACAAACTGACAGAATGCTGAAAAGGAGACTTGCTATCAACTAAATTTATCATCACAAGCTTTATTCCATTTACGATATACTAAGTAATGTGAAATAAAAAAATAAAAAATCGCATGCCAATTTTTCTGTAGAGATCAGTAGCAGCAAAGAACTTGACACAAGCAACAAACATCAACAGGTAAGCAATAGAGCGTTGTCCTTGTCATTTTATCATCTCCTAAATTTCCAATCATCTTCTCCCCTCACCCAGCACCAGTCACTCCACGTCTCCACCTCTTTTCTTCCCCGCGATGGGGCGCCGAGCAGTCCACCCCTTCATTGGCACATTGTAGCTCGCCATCTCCCCACTGCTCTTCCTCCTTGGCACCAGCCTCCTCCACTTCACATCCTAGTCCACTACACGTACACCTCAACCAAGCATACATGTATCAGTTCTATTTTTAGCTCGCTAGGAGCAGAGGTAATTACTGTATCTTGAAATTAAGGCCGAATGAGGACCACGGCAGCGGCTGTTCCACATCCGTTGTTCCCATGTGGGTTGTTTCCTCGACCGACGCCGTGCGTGAGACGTAGCTCCGATGCGCCCGTAAGGAGAGGCGTCCTACCTCCTCTCCACACAACGGTGTGAGCAGGTGCCCTTCACAAGGAACTCTGGGTTGGACAGGATCCGGGAGAGATGTGACCTCAGGGGTGGAATTTGTAAGCAAGATGTTGTGGCACAAGAGGTAATAGCTAGCGTTTGGACGCCTCGTGGTCGTTTGGTCGTGGCCGACGGCTCCGGATCTGAGGGGAAAAGGGGACCACTACGGCGTACAACGATGAGAAGGCCGAGGCGGAGGAGCCGGTACAGTTTGGACGCCTTGGGCAGCGATTGGATTACTTCCGGCGGCTTCCAATCTGGAGGAAGAAGGCGGACATGGTGGATTGGTGGTGGACAACGGCGAGAAGGCAGAACTGGGCGAGGCGGCAGGCACGGCCACTGGGATTGGAGCGGGGCGGTTGCAGCGAGGGAGATGGAGGAAAACCAGATGTGAGAAGAGCGGAAATAAAAACAGCAAAAAAAGAGAGCAGCGGAGGTCGAACTCAGGTCTCCTTGATGAAAGAGCGTGGCTCCAGCCAGTCGGACGCTTTAACGACTATGCTGTATTTGGGGATAGCACTATATGAACCTGAGCGACGGCTAGCGACTCTTAAGACCGAATCGTTTTTGTCACTTACGGGTGGCATTGGTGGGTAATTCTTGCGAACTTCGTGGGTAATTTGAATGACGTACCACCAGAAGCACTACGTGCTTTATTATTAGGTAAAGATTGGTTTTAAATTATGTATATCCATTCCTCTGTTTTCCGAAAAGTCATTGTCCATTTGATTTGTTCACTACTTATGGTTTATAGTTTTTGCTCTTCGTGTTTTGTAATGTTTGCAGGTTTTTATGCCATTTTTCAAGCCCATTAATAAAGTAGCACACTACAGTGTGTACGTGGTGAATAGATATCGTGGGAGCATCGACATCCTTGACTCGCTTCCTTACTCTAACAAGGGCATGTCACGAACCCGTTTCCATGAAGACTGCACAAATATCGTGAGTTTTCATAATTGAACCTCCATCATAGTTTAACTTCTGATAATACTGCATCAGAGTTGTGTGCTTGAACTGAGTATCATTTGATAGTTGAACTTCTGATATCTTTTAGTTGGATTTTATGCAAGTCTCAATATATGTACCTGAACTTAGCTATTAGCTCAATATGTTTTTGATTTTAGTGTTCGTGTCATGTCTGGCAATTCAAAAGATTCATTGGGTTGCTGGAGGAGTTGCACGGCAAGGCTGAGTACAAAGCGAGCAAGCAGCCTAACTGGGTTACTATTGCAAAGAGGCCGACTTTTGTTGAAGTTCCTAAGCAAGGTGCTAGTGAGTGTGGTTTCTTCTGCGTGAAGTTCGGCTCTACATATGATGGCGATGAGATTATCGAAGATTTTGGTGATGTGGATGTATGTTTCCTACTTATTTTTGTTCTCGCCATCTTTTCATGTCCTGATTTCTAGTTTTTTTCCCACATGCTCCTGCTGTGCTTTAGTTTGTGTTGTTTTTAGCCTTACTCTTTTTTTTATTCTTGATTCTTTTTGTTTTGCAGGCTGCCGTAGATGATCGAAAGGCCGAATACATGCACATTTTAGTCTTCAGCCCAAAGAATGAAGTTCTGCGTGGAGAGCTTCCAGCTAAGATCCAGGACTTGGCGCCGTGAATTCTGCATGTAGAAAGATTGGTTTAGTGTAGATTTGATTTGTAAAGATTTGGTTTGATAATGATTGGAACGATTTAGTTGCATGAGCCGTGTAAGAACTGCTTAGTAAGAATGATTTAGTTGCAGCATTGTTTTTATGTTATTGATGACAAATGTATCTGGACTCAAGTATGTTTGGTTTGTGAATTTCAATGTATTGCATGGTTTTCAATAATCCAGTGTGTTTTCTTTTGCCCAAACATATGAACTTGAACTTCTGCCTGTGTTCTGGCTGAACTGCTGGTTTAATGTGGAGAGAGTTTTTTTGTCCACAGAATCCAATGTTGTTTTGATTTGCCAAATCATATGCACTCGAAATTTTCTGCTTGAGATCTGGCTGGACTGTTGGTTTAATATGGAGAGATATTTTGTGTTGTAAAATGTATTAACTATTTTTCAACTCCTTCAAAATGTAGCCTTTTGCATAGAAGACTGTTTTTTTTAGTAATTCTTGAACTGCGAATAGTTTTCAACTTGAACTTTGTGTAAAAATATTTGTCATATACTCCTTTATGTTTCTTTATCATGTCGACATGGTTTGGTGAACTTCTCTGGGTATCCAAATAGAACTTCATAACTGCACGCGTCGCCTTTGGGCTTACTAACTTAGTTTATGCGGTAATACTTGTTTGTCAAGCATATTCTTGCTACATCGATTATTCGATTATTATGCCAGAACTTCTGCAGTAAGCTTACTTGAACTTATACAGTTTATTCTTTTATTGTTTCTTGCTCTTTTTGGTAACACAGCACCAGCACCTCCTCACATGTTATACTAGAACTTCCACAGTAAGCTTACTTGAACTTCTACAATTTATTATTCATTATTGCTTGCTGTTTTATGTAACACAGCATCAGCACCTCCTCACATGTTATACCAGAACTTCCACAATAACAAAAATTCTTTTCAATAGTGGAATAACATAATAGATACTGACATGACATAAGTTTGCTTTGTTCAATTGACCTACTCTAATTGTTCCTCAGCCTTGTGCTCCTCCTAGGCTTTGCTGCTTGCGGTTTATGTTTGACATGTACCTCTTCCTCTTCGTCTTGCTCTTCGTCTTCCTCTTCTTCGACGATGTCTTCATCCTCTTCTTCTTCCTCGTCCTCGTCTTCAAAGTCTCGCTCATCTTCATCTTCCACCACTTTCTTTGTGCTGGCTCTAGGTTTTGTTTTCCCTTTCTTTTCTGGCTTTTGACTCCTCTTTTCAGCTACTTCTATGCGCTTCGGGCATGTTCTTGCATTGTGTGGTTCATACTCCTTGCATATGCTACAACGCCTACTGCTAGCTTTCTCTGGGTGTGGTCCCTTGTTCTGTTTCTAAGGTTTCGGTTGCTTGACTTCCTCGGTATCTCTTCTTTCCAGAAGTGTTTTACAAGTCATTTTGTTGTGTCCTGCAACCTGTTTGCATACACTGCATTGCCTTTGTCCAAGTGGCACGCCATTTTCATCGAGCTTGACCACTCTATCTGCAGGTGGTGCCTTTATTTGAGCTCTCTGTTCACTTTTCTTTGCTGCAGAATGTTTCTTCCTACCCTTTGTCTCAGAGTATAATGGCGGCTTCATCACCCCTTGCTGCGGCTGTTGTTGGTTCTGCTGTTGCATTGAATGACCTGCACCCTCCTTGCATTGATCGGCTTGAGCAGTGGTCTGGAGCATTTCAGCTTCATAATAAGCAATGTCTTCTTCAATTTCAGCATCCTCTTCATCCATTCTTTCGTCAGCATCTCCCTGATTTGTTGAATGTATGGCGTCATGTTCTTCTACGAGCCTCTTGAGAACATAGAAGGCTCTGTCATATTGTTAATCACATCTCATTGCTTTCTTGTTGACCGTCAAATTTAGCTACATCAGGATGTCTTGCTTTGAGAGTTTTGAGCTGCCATCTGATGCTATTGTGTTGTAGTCCCTTGTATCAAATGTGGGCTGTGATTTTGCAGTCTTTGTGTACCGTTTCAGGATATACTTGTCTGGAATTTTATCAGCCCTCAAGTAGTCCAGGATGTTCATTATGTGAAGGCAGAACAGACCTGCATTGTGATGAATGCAGAATACATTGTTTGGTGAGCCATCAATGAGTTTCAAATAGTGATATCATACTACTAGTTTAGCTATTTAATTAGTTTGTTTTTCTAGCTCACCTGTGTGTGTCCAAAGCCTGAATTCGCACTCGTATATTTCATTCACTGGGTCAGCTACAACCTGGAATTCATGCTTTGACTAGGCAAACCTTTTTCCTAATCATTGTCACCCTTGCCATGGTAGTACACAAGGTACTTAGTGTCCTCTTTTGTTTTTTTTTGCGCGGAATAGTGTGCTCTTTATCATCCCATCCCTCATCTCGGTGTATACGGCTCTCATGTACTTGATAGCCATGTCTTCCTCATAGCCGTGATATGTTTGTATCAGTGCTTGTTTCTGCATATGTCAAAAATAAGAGATTAGTGGAGCAGAGTAATTGAATTTTTTTGTAGATAGCGAGTGCACATGTTCAAGGAAGTCAGAATAAGAGGTTTCTTTTTTTGGTCTTAGTACCATGCTGGCTATCGGTTGCTCGTTCTCCTTCTGCATCCGAGTTTGTATGCAAGCATTTACCCGCCTAGCAAACTTGTGTAGGTTCTGGGTCCCCTTGACAAATCCTCTTTTCAGCATGTGATTCATGCTCTCGCTTCGTTGTGTGGAAGTCATTCTAGCACAGAAAATGTTCCTGTAATATGCTGATATCCACATTTTCCTATCACTCCACAACTGCATCATCATCGGGTCGTTCTGCAGCTTGTACTTCTGCACGAGTGCAACCCAGGCATCTTCAAACTCCGTTGGCATTAGCAGCCAGTTCAAGATGGACGTGAACTCCTCTTTGAATGTTGTATACTTTTTGTACAGCAACGCGAGGTATTCCTTGAACTTCTTGAGGATGTGCCAGCGGCATAGCTTGTGGACGGTGTTTGGGAATGATTGTGGTATAGCTTTTGCAATTGACGGGCACTGGTCTGCATGAATATAAAATCAGGATATACAGTTTATTGAACTTCATTGAGCTACCTAGTATGTAAAATGTAAATTGCTTTGTTGCACTGATGTTGAACTTCTGTGCTACAATTACTTGAACTTCATAGCTAGTAGTAGGTCTATCTAAACATGTGCCATGTATTTTTTCTTTGTTGCGCTGATGTTGAACTTATGTGCTACAATTACTTGAACTTCACAGACAGAGGCAGAACTACATTTCTCTAAACATTTTTACATAATTTGTTTTTCATACTATAGTGTGGTTGAACTTCTATGAGTCCTGTATGTGAACTTCACAGCTAGCACTATATTTTTTCTAAACATGTCACACATATTTTTGCTTCTTGTATTTGTTTTTGTTTTTGTTGAACTTCTGTGCTACCAGTGTTTGAAATGCATGGTTTACTTTCTTTTCAATTCTCAGCCAATAGACTAAACGTACCTGTGAGAATGCAAGTTGGGTGTTTGTTGTTCATGCACCGTACAAATGTATCAAAGATCCACTTGAATGATTTTGCATCTTCGTCTCTAATTAGGGCAACAGCAAATATCGTTGACTGCAAATGGTGGTTTGTTCCAACAAACACTCCCAGAGGCATATGAAACCTGTTAGTCTTGTAAGTCGTGTCGAATGTTACGCAATCGCCAAAGTCTTGATATGCTCCTCGGCAGCTTGCATTGGACCAGAAAATGTTTTTTTATCACATTGTCGCTGTCTACTTGTATGTCATAGAAGAACTCATCATTGATTGCCTTCATGTCTTTAAAGAAAGATACCAGTTTCAACACATCATCCAAGTCATCTTTTCTTGCATTCATAGCTTTCCTATAAAATATATACAAACATGCATCTGTTACTTTTTCCTAGCAAGGGTGGTGATTTAGGATGCTATGTACATTGCAGTATGTGCATTTTCCAATACTTACTGGTTTAGTAGGTCTCGTCCAGTCATACTCAGGAAGTAGCTTCCATCTTCATTTTCTGATAGCATGGACATGATTGTTGTATGTTTGACATCATGGTACTGCAAGAGCTTTACATACTCAAAAATAGTGGGGTCATAATTCTTGTGTGAGTGCAAGAATACCAACATGTCATCAGTTTGGATGAGGTGGTGATTATGATTGTATTCAATGTCCACAACCACACAAGTGTTATCCTCTTGCACCTTCACCCTCATTCTTGCATTGGAGCCTGTCCTCTGTGATGTTTTGTTTTGCTTCTTGTCATCTCCTGCAACAGTAGGATTGTGTTTCCCTTGGAACGCGCAAACAAAGTACTTGTTACTATCATTGCCCCCATCTTCCTGATGCCAAAACCAGCGTGCCTGGCGTATCAGTTTTAAAATTCCCAGGCTTTGTGTAAATTCTTGAATGGCATCTTAAGTCTTGGTATCAGATAATCTGGGAGATCCTGCATCTGCAGAAAAAGAAAAAAAAATCAAACGGTACGTTAAAATGCAGTTTTATAAATATGTTATGCTAGTGGTGCAGAAAAATGTCAAATCAGAACAGATGCTTATATAAGTACTTAAATTTTTGTTCACTTACGTGTGTGTATGATCGCAACGCCACTGGAGTCTGCTGCTGGCCCGCTGGGATTGGGCAGGGCGGGGTTACCATAGCACGGTGCAGGAGTGGATCACGAGAAGGTAGGAGGTTTGAAGATGGCCTCTCTCTTGTTTGTGTCCTTTTGGGTTGTGGTGGTTGTGGAAGTATGGCAATCTTGTTTTTTGTTTGCTCTTTTGGTGTGTGAAACAATCCACCAACCTCATGTCCCGTACGACCATGAGTTGTAGCAGCAGCAGCATCCCTCGGTGGTAGTGTGCAAAGCACTTTCCTCCGTGAGTGTGTTACTGTTGGAATTGTCCTGCCATCTGGTTTACTTGCTGCTCTTTCACATCCATGTTATATGCAGAACCTGATCTAACACCCTCCCCCATTGGTGTGCTTGGAAGTCTGCTGGTGGATACAAAGAATCCCCGGGGGATTTCCGGCGTCACCCAATTAGGTGGAGGCGCAAAATGGTGCGGATCAGGTTGTGACCCAGCATGTTGGAAGTTTGCTAGGTTTTCGGGTGTCACCCAATTTTGGTGTGGAGTAGATTGGGAATGCTCATGGTGTGTTTGAGGTGTGACACATTGAGGGGGCGACGCAACGCGTACAGGCTTAGGGTTGTATACTTGCTGCTGGGAAGTTCTAACCTTCTTTCTGCGTCTCTTATCTTGCTGTAATGAAAAAATGTGTTAGCACAAGTCACATCTGCCTATGCTAGTGTAGCTGAACTTAGCATTCTTTAGAGTCTGAACTTCACATAAAATTGTTTGTTGTAATATAAAAATTTGCAAGGGAAAGAGTGACGTTTTTTTTCTGTAGTTTGAACTGAGCATTCTTCACAGTTTGAACTTCTGGTTTGCAAAGGGGGACAGGCTGGAAAGATATTTTTGAACAAGAATCACATCCATGTGAATGCTCAGTTCAACCTGACCTTCATGTGACTGAATGGTTGAACTTAGAAGTACATTTACAACCTGAACTGCTTGTTTTCATGTTTGTTTCATGTGTGCAGTTCAGTTTTATGGTGTTCTTCACATGTTTGTTTTATTTTCCTTATTTGCACACAATCATATGCATACCAACCTGACCTCTGGCTCATTTACTAGTTAAACTTCACATGTTTGTTTTATTTTCCTTTTTTACACACATTTTTTTTACATATGTAGGCAGTCAGATATTTTTATTTTTGCAGCCTGGACTGATGCTCACACACTAGCAGAACTTCACATGTCGGAAAGAAATTAACAGAAACAAAATATGAGGAAGTTCAACCATAACTTGGCTAGAAGTTCTGCCAGCCTTTTTCCAGCAGTAGATAGGCCACCTTGAGAGCATTGCGCCGGAGAGTTTGGAGAGGACTCCCATGGCATTCCATGGCTTGCAGATTTCGCGAAGTTCATCTAGTTGTAGCAAGAAGTTCAGGTAGGAGGTACAACTCAGGAAGATGCAGGAAGTTTAGGTACAGTACCGTACCTGTGGCCATGGTACATCAGAAGAAGCCTGCGCAGCTAGATCATCCGTGCTACCTTGGCCGCACCGTTCGCCGTACCTGGCGCCTTGGCTGTCGTTGGTGAGACGCAGGTAAGAGGTCAGGAGGGAAGGAGGAGGCCTCCGGCTGTCCATGGAGCCCGCAGAATCTTCGGCGGCTTCGCCGCCTCCAGCCGCCGTGGGCGGACAGGAGGTGGCGACGGAAGGGGCGGAGCTGGATCCGGTCGGCGACGGTGGTAGAAGGGATGGGAGGGGAGGAGCTAGATCCGGTCGGTGACGGTGAGTCGCGGCGGAGGCGACGGCCGGCCGGTGGTCGTGGGGACGAGAGGGGAGGGGAGGCGGGGACGAGAGGGGCAGGGGAGGCGGGTCGGGATCCCGATCGGGGGTGGCCGCAAATCACGGCACCTGGTCGGGCACCTGGTCGGGCCGAGGGGTTTGGAAGTTTGGGAGGGCCCTGTCGGGGCCTATATAGGGCTGCTATGATCAGAATAGTTATTCTAATACCATGATCATAATAGTGCTGTCCTACATATATATATATATATATATATATATGTATATATATATATATATATATATATATATATATATATATATATATATATATATGTAAGATTAGACCATGTCAGTGAGGTAAGATTATGAAATGCGTGTGAGGTAAAATTACAACATCCAACAAGAATCATGTCTTGAGAGAGTTTACACCGGGGTGAAGAATTACTTATTCTTCACCCTAGATGACGAATAGACTTTCTATATATATATATATATATATATATATATATATATATATATATATATATATATATATATATATATATATAGGACTAATTTTCTGTACTACTGGGTGTATGTACTCCCATCCTTAATATACCCCGTATACACATTGATTATACCTCTTTATCATTCTCAATATACTTCATTAAATATTCTAAGATACCTTAATACAAGTTCTGTTAAAAAAAATATCAGTTGCGACGTACTTTTTGTAATATACCTTTTTCACATATAAACAAATCAGTATATACGTACACCTTTAAAAATATGTAGATTCACATGAATTTTTTCATGAAACTCATTTTGAGGTATCTAGTAATTATTAATGAAGTATATTAAAAATAATAATGAGGTATAAAAGATTCATCTATGTGGTATATGAGGAACGGGAGTACGTACTCCCAAGAGTACATAGCCATTTTCCTATATATATATATATATATATATATATATATATATATATATATATATATATATATATATATATATATATATGAATGAATGAAATTCAACACAATTGATGGTAATAAAATAAAAATGTGAATATTGTTTACGTACTTCAAATTGTTGTAAAGATATGCCCCGCTCACAGGTCGAGTGGCGAATGAACTCGCAAACGTAGTATCCACATAAATTGTTCCCGGGTGCCTGCCACAAGCACTTTACGAGAATAGAGTTCAATCAAAATGATAATCAAGCATGATAATGATATTGAAACAAGAATCTATGAGAGATGCGCGGTACTAGCTAGTGGTACTTACTTTGGGGTGTGAAAATCACAGCTCCTTTTTCTAGTCACCCCTAGTTGGTGAACTTTTTCCAAACCCTGCCCGGCAAAGAAAATGATTACTTGATATCAGGAAATGAATGAAAGTTGCCGATATGGTGCGATAATGATTGAACTTACTTCTGAAGCATTTGACTCAGGTCCGTCCACTCCTTAGGCTCTTTACGTCTCGAGTCCAAGACAATTACTTGTCCCTCGTCAAGCTGAATGGCTAGCAGAATAAACTGGAACCTGCGCACGCATAACTCATCAATTGCACTTAACCTCGAGTAAGCGGAACAGAATGTGCACAAGACAGTAATACTCACTGGAAGTTGTAAGGAAATAGTATTTCCCTTCTGTTTTGTTGTCCAGGTAACGCCTTTAGCAAGGTTTTCTCTGTTTCATCAGGGTATTTTGTTAACGTATATTCATTTACGTTATCTGGGTTAATGAACCCAATGTCATAGATTTGTCGTTTTTTGCATTCGAGGATCTTCAATTTGCATAATATAGTGTGAGGATAATTATACATGCAATGAACGAGCTGAGCTAGAGACTTAATTACAGAAAAAATACTTACAGACAATAGCAACTGACGATAGTTTTGTCGAGGGCGGCTTGATTGTATAACTGAAAAATTTATTCAAATTCAATGTACAATGCCTGGACTCCAGTGAAGTAGTGTTCATCTTTAATTCCCACGAAGATATTGTCGGTCCCATCCTTGCAGGCTTTCAAGTACCATTCATGCAATTTCCGCATCATCGTTGGTAGACACGGGAGCTTCTCAAGTTTGACGAGAGGCTTGCCGTGCTCGTATCTTGCTACTACCTTAGCCTTTTCGAACTGTACCTCATCGCCTATGTAATCACCAAGAGTGATATTAAGACCACTGGCCGCTATCTCCGGATCATTAGCGATATCGGTAAACACCTTGAGCGGGGGGCACGATTGCTTTTCTTGTTCATCGAGCTGGGGAATTGTTTTCCCACTTCTTGCACCACTGCTACTTAAGCTTCCCAACCGCTTCGCTTGATCAAATGTCTTTTGAATACAACGGTCATAGTTTGATTGCGGCGGAGGCGGTGGTGGTCGCCTAAGGGCATCCAGACATCGCTTCGCTTTTACCGGATCTACTTTCTCCTTTGGAGGTGGACGTTTCGGTGCAAGCTGGCGTTTCACATCGACAGCCACGATCTTGTTGGTTTCCACCTCAGTCATGTCATAGGGTAACTTGCGAGGAGCCTTCTTGACGCTTGGGCCTGCTCCGGATTTCTTCGTTGTTGTATTGCTGCTAACCGCCGGAGCGGCGGCGGCTCTCTTCTGTCGTTTCTGAGGCGGCAGAGTTAGCTGACGCGGCGGAGGAGTCGGAGTCTGCTGACGCGGCTGAGGAGGCGGAGTCCGCTGACGCGGCAGAGACAACTGAGGCGAAGGAGGATTCTGCTGAGGGGCGTCCTCCGGCTGAGTCTGCTAAGGGGTCTCCTCCGGCTGAGTCTGCTGAGGCGGCGTCCAGTTTGGAAGCACGATGTTTTCCTTTCTCCATAGAATTGTAGTCCTTAGGGCATTTATCAGACGAGTCTCCCCTTCACCTGTAGGGTACTCAAGGTCCAGATCCTCAAATCCGTTAGAAACTTCATCCACCCCGACAACAGCATAGCCATCTGGAATCAGATTGCAATGGAAAGTTCCATCAGGTGCAGGAGGTAAGACATAGCCGACCACTGTCGGTGTCAAAACCGGCGGATCTCGGGTAGGGGGTCCCGAGCTGTGAGTCTAGGATCGATGGTAACAAAGGGACGAAGGAGACGATGTTTACCCAGGTTCGGGCCCTCCTATGGATGTAAAACCCTACGTCCTGCTTGATTATATTGATGGTATGAAGGTTACAGATTTGATCTACCTCGAGATCGACTAGCTAAAACCCTAGATGAGTTTCTGTATATCGCATTCTAAAACCCTCCCGGTTTATATAGACACCGGGGGTACCTAGGGTTTACACATGGTAGGTCTCCTGCCGAGGATAAGAATGTCGATTTCCCCATCTTGACTTGGAGTGCACGACGCGCCTTCGGGGCTTCCTTCTGGAACGTGGAGTCTCGATGTATTCGGCCCCTCCTGCCAGAGTCAGAATGCGGCCCACCAAGCCGACCTATCGAGAAACAGGCCAACGGCCCGAGGACCCCTTAGTCCAGGACTTCCTTAGTAGCCCCCGAACTAGCCCCCAACGCCAAGGGTCACAGCACTGGCAGCTTCACGTGATCAGAGTCTTCGGCTTGTGGGGTGAGTTCTTGTTTCCTTTTAGTGATCGACAGGGACTACTACGGCTTCCGATGACGCGTAGCTCTTCCGATCATACGATTATCCGAGCACCATGTGTTGCCCTACCCTGAAGGCCAAACGCCCAGGTGTGAACAGTGTTTTCTGACACCCCCTCCTGACGAAGGGTCATGGCCTGCCACGACCACCGAACCAGTTATGGAAACTCGATTCGCGGTTCAAGGCCGTTTCCACATTAGCACGACTCATCAATGTGTAGACCGTGCTCCGTTTTTCATGGGATACGATAAGCATATCGAGTTCCCTCCTGCGCGTGCATAACGACACACACGCCTTGGGAAGCGGAGGGACTCGCGCGCGGTAGAGGGAAGTTAATCGGCGTGACGCTCCATAAAAAGGGAAAGAACCCCAAAGATTACGCACGCTTCCCATTCGCATCTTCTGCTTGCCCAATCTTCTCCAGCTCCGAGAGCCCAGATCTAGTTCTTCCTCATCTTCTCATCCGAGCTTAGCCATGGCGGGTTCAGGCTCCATGGGCAAGTGGGAGGCCTCCACGGTCACCGACTAGGACATCCGGGAGCTAAAGCTCGGCGGCTACCTCCCCGCCAACGTCTTCCACCGCGCTCCTGAAGCCGGACAGGTCGTCCCCACCCCTAAGCCCGGCGAAAGGGTGGTTTTTGTCCCCCATTTCATCCGGGGACCGAGCTTCCTGCTCCACCCCTTCGTCAGGGGTCTCATGTTCTTCTACGGGCTGGACTTCCACGACCTTCCCCCGAACTCCTTTATGCATATTTCGGCTTTCATTATCCTTTGCAAAGCCTTTCTGCGGGTCGAGCCACACTTCGGCCTGTGGCTCAAGGTCTTCAACGTCAAGCTGAAGATCGTTGCAAGCGAGCACGCAGACTGCGGAGGGGCGGTAATCAGCAAGCTCCCCCGCGTCGAGTGGCCAACCGGCACCTTCATCGATACAATCAAGATCTGGCAAAAAGAGTGGTTCTACATTACTGAACCAAGGGACGAGAGCTGGGTGGCGCCTGCCGAATTCAGATCCAGACCCCCTACGAGATTGACCTCATGTCTAAGGAAGGGCCTCGACTGGGGGTCGGATGCCTAGGTGAAGCTGCTGCAGAAGCTCATCTCCTCGGTGATCGAGGCCAAGGTGGAGCTGGTAAATGTGGTCCAAGTTATGCTCCGTCGCCGCATTCTTCCCTGCCAGCTTCGGGCTTCCCCAATGTGGGCTTACAAGCCCGAGGACGAGCCTATCGTGCGCCAGCTTTTCCGCACCACTCCTGAAAAGTTGTGGAAGGCATTATTCAAGCCTCGGAAAAGCTGGCCGGCCAAGGAAGAGGATTCGGGCCTAAGCGCCGATAACCCACCGAAGCGCCGATAACCCACCGACCAAGGTATGGTACAATCTTAATCCATTGATTCTGTTTCTTCGGCAAAAAGTCTGAACGCCTTCTCCCTTACTTTCATAGAAGTGGTTGAGCAAAGTCGCGAGGGTTAACTGCCCGGCTCCACAACCCGAAGACCCCAGGTGGGAGTTGTTGGCAGCGATGCTTGTTGTGGCGCCGTAATCGGCGCCCGAGAAGAAAGAGAAGAAGAAGAAGGCCAGAGAGGGTCTCCGCATCAAGGACCAGCCGGACGCCACGTCCGAGGAAACCCATGCCTCCTCGAGTCACGAGGAGGAGCGTGCAGACGGAGGGGAAGGCGTTTCCCCCTCCCAAGGAAGAGGGCGGCGTCATCGGACGCCGCAGAGGACGCAACTCCTCCTGCCCTGAAAAGGGCGCGCCGGGCGAGGTTGATCTTGCCCGATAGCAGTTCGGATTCTGACGTAGAATCCGAGGATTTTGAGAGGGTTCCCTGAAGGAACCTAAGGGTCAAGCCCCCCGCTCAAAGGTATGAATCCGAAGACTCCTAGGTTATTTATGCAAAGTTTTTCAATGTTTTAAATAAAAGCACGTCTTTTGATCTGCAGCCCACCGTGCGTTCTCCCTACCGACCAAATATCGGATGGGGAGTCTCCACCCACCGAGCTGGCGGAGAGCGGGACTGCATCGCACCCCACACCTCCAGGGGCCGCGAAGGATGCCGCGGAGGTGTCATCCAGCCAGGCTCCATTGGAGCCGAACACGGGCGGTGGGGGTGACCATGCCATGGCCGCGGTTGATGCCGCGGCCGCCGAAGGCCAGGGAGAGGAAACTCCCCAGGCTGCTGAGGACCAGGGGGAGAATACTCCCCTGGCCGCCGAAGAGGAAAGGCGAAGATGCCCAGTCCCCTCCGAGGATGTCTCCGGAGCACGCTGTGCCTCCGGAGCTACCGGCTCAGTCCCCGATCAGGGATCGGACTGTCCGGTCACCACCGATGGCACCGAGAGCTGGGTGGCCGGTTATGGAGGAGGCGCTAGCAAGCGCCCCCATCTCCAAGGATCACCGCACTCTTATGGGTGCGGTTTTACAAGGAATTCAGTCTGTTGATAATAGACTGAAAGAGGCCTTCAATGGTCTCTTGGCGGGCTTCAAGGTGAGTCACGTAATACCCTTTTCCCGAACAACGTTAATTTTAAGTTTGTGCTATCTTTATATATGTAGTAGCCCCCGAAAACGCATCCGGGGGTCAAAAGGAATGAACAACGATGCACAAGTCACCATTTAGTCCTGCAATGTTCTAAAAGCCCTTAAGAGGACCGAACAGAGAGTCATATCCTTGACAGTTCGGAGGTTAGAATGCACATAACTGGATGTATATTTTTTGGTTTTTGTAGGCCTCGTCATCGACGGCGGCCGTTAATGCCGCTGAGCTGACCGAGCTGAATCGGAAGCTCAAGATCTCCGAAGAGGAGCTTGATAGCCTGAACAAGAGGTTCGACGAGGCACAAGGTAAGCCGAATTGTAATATCCAAGCTATATATCGGCAATGATCAGCACTGGTAACCCAGCGTGACCGTTTGTCTATTGCTTCTACAGCTTCAGCTGCGGAGGTCGAAAAACTCAAGGCCGAGCTTCAGCGAATGAAGCAAGAGGCCGCGGAGGAGAAGGCGTCCGCCGCACAAGTAGCGGCCACACTTTCCGCTTTGAAGGCCACGAGTGCCAAGCATGAGACCCGGGTGGAGGAGGTGCAGCAAGAGCTCATGGATGCCGGTACAAAGTGCGAGGCCCTTGAGCAGAAAGCCAAAGAGCAAGCCACCGAGCTGGCCGCGCTAAAATCCGAGCTCCAAAAGGAGCGGGTGGGGAGGCGGTCCTTTGAAGAGGAACTTCGCCAAGTCAAGTCTATCGTCGATGGTAAGCCGTATTCACTACAACACGCCTTTGGTGGTAGCAAGTTTGCTTTGCTCACCCAGGTATGGCGTTCCTTAGGCGTCTGTGCGGATCTCCAGAAGAGTGCAGCGGACGCGAACAAGCTTTATGCTTCGTGAGCGGAGGATGATGAGGCCCGGCTATTCTGGGCGCAGTTTGAGTCTCCCGAGCGCTCTCCTCTCCTCATCGAGCAAATGAAGCAACTGATGGAGATGCACAGAGTGGTGGAGCCGGCCATGAAGGACCTCTACATCGGTTTGTGGCCCGACGAGCCGTTGCCGAGCAGCTACTTCGGCTTGGTGCAGAAGCTATGTGATGCTGCGCCTCGGGTCAGTGTGCTGAAGCGTTCTACATGCATCGAGGGCGCGCGGATGGCCTTTGCGAAGACCATGGTGCACTGGCCGAAGCTCAAGCCAGCCGAGATGGCTACCACACCTCCGCCTCCTGGAAAGGAGCATAGGCGCCCCGAGCTATACTTCTCCGTAGTGATGGAGGGTGCTCGGGCAACAGAGGCTCAATGCTCCAAGGACGTTTTGTATGAATGAGCGCGTTGTATTATGTCCGAAGACTGTTAACGCTTTATAACTAATGATGCACGGTTTATCATGTCTTATAAGTTTTTACTATTTATTTTGACTCCTATGTGGCCGGTTTATCTGAAAGTTGCGAGTCGTCGGCTTCAGCCCCCACGTAGATACTACGCGGGGTGTCTCCGTATCCGCGCTGTGACCCTTAGCCGAGGTATCGGTTCCCGAAGGCGGTAGTGTGGGTGGGACAAGGCAATCGGACTATGATGCTTTATTGCTTTCACTTAGCCATGGGAGCGTAGAAAAAATGCGGGGGCTGATGACCAGCCCCCAGTGTGATGTTCGGGGCGAAGCCAGCATCACCTGGTTTGTACAAGAACGAAACCCATCGTATAACACGGAATAACACAGGAGCCGGGCAACCCAACTATTGACCCAAGACATAGTTCGGATCCGATGCATATAAAGCAAAATCCAAGACGCCGAACACACGACCAGTTGTGTTGGGGTGATGTTCAAGGCGATTTTTTAAATTCAAGCCCCCGGTCTATTAACCGGTTGCATCATAATATATATATATACTGAACAGTTTTCGCAAGAAGCGTTACCAAGGGAAGAACGGAGTATGTATAAAACACAACGAAGTGGCCATATGTAATGGTCTTGTATTTGCTCAATAGTTCTTATATCTTGGATTGCCGAAGCAACTATTTACAGGTATTGAGGATGAAATATAAAAGTTACAAAGGAGAGGTTGTACCAGGGGTCTTCGATTAGTGGCTTGACGTCCTCGATGCGTCCTGTCGCCGATCTACTCCTGTGCCTCCTATGGAGTTGTGTTCGTTTCAGGGTGATACTTTTGGCGAGAGGGCTTTGGATAGAAAGTCTTGAGAAGTCGCCGAGGGGTAGGTGAGCTTTACGCTCTAACAGGTCCTTGACGGTGCCTGTGGGATGTCCGAGGACGTGTATTGGTAGTAGTTTGGTTCATCCGAACACTTACCCTTTTAAAGTTGTTCCCCATTGCTGCCCATGGAATCTTGAGTGAAAAGTTGTGCCTTCTCGGCACGTGTTTGACGGGCATCAGGGCCATGCAATGGGGAGCGTGTCCCTATTTCTGGGGAGGAGAAGAATCTTGGAGTTCGGATTGAAACCGAGCTCGTCTATCAACCTTTCGTGCCTTTATGGCAGATTTAGGTGTTTGCCGACCGTCCTCATAATGGAATTCGGCCACCAGGGCCAATGCATGTTCCTCAGTTCGGAGGGAACGCTCTGTGTTTCCGTTGACGGTTATGACCCCCTTGGGTCCAGGCATCTTAAGCTTGAGGTATGCATAATGTGGGACGACATTAAAGCGAGCGAACGCTGTACGGCCCAGCAGGGCGTGATAGCCGCTGCGGAAGGGGACGAAGTCGAAGATCAAGTCCTCGCTGCGGAAGTTGTCGGGCGAACCGAACACTACTTCCAGGCTAACAGAGCCTGTGCACCGGGCTTCGACACCTGGGATCACTCCTTTAAAGGTAGTGTTGCTGGGCTTTATCCTTGACGGATCTATGCCCATCTTTTTCACCGTATCTGAGTAGATCAGATTGAGGCTACTTCCTCCGTCCATTAGAACTTTAGTGAGGTGATACCCATCGATAATGGGGTCTAGGACGAGGGCCGCCGAACCTCCATGACGGATACTGGTCGGGTGATCTCGTCGATCAAAAGTGATCGGGTATGCCGACCATGGGTTAAACTTCGGGGCTACAGGCTCTACGGCGTAGACCTCTCGAAGGGCGCGCTTCCTCTCCTTTTTAGGTATATGAGTGGCGTATATCATGTTCACAGTCTTTACCTCTGGAGGGAATTGTTTCTGATCTCCATTGCTCGGTCCGCGGGGCTCCTTGTCATCCTCGCTGCGTGGGCCCTTGCCTTGCTCTTCTGCTGTGAGTTTGCCGGCCTGTTTGAACACCCAACAGTTACGGTTGGTGTGGTTGGCGGGCTTATCTTGAGTGCCATGGATCTGGCAGGGCCTCTCCATGATTTTGTCCAGCGGGGTGGGTCCATCGCGATTGCCTTTAGGAGGCTTCTTCCGCTGCCCGGATCTTGGGTTGCGGAAACCGGCGTTAACGGCCGTGTCATCGGCGTCGCTAGTGCTATGCCGGCGTTTGTTTTTTTTGCGTCGTGGTTTCCCGTTTCCATCCCGGACTTCGGAGGTGCCGGGGTTTTTGGTGTTGTGGCTTCGCCTCGCTAGCCAGTTATCCTTGCCCGTGCAAAAGCGGGTCATGAGTGATGTAAGGGCGGACATGGTCCTAGGTTTATCCAGACCGAGCTGGCGAGCCAGCCACTCGTCCCGAATATTGTGCCTGAAAGAGGCTATAGCTTCGGCAACTGGGCAATCGACGATCTGATTTTTCTTGGTCAAGAACCGATTCCAGAATTGTCGAGCGGACTCTCCTGCCTTTTGGACGACATTGCTTAGGTCGG
Organism: Elymus sibiricus; assembly: GCA_039707655.1. NCBI lineage: Eukaryota > Viridiplantae > Streptophyta > Magnoliopsida > Poales > Poaceae > Elymus > Elymus sibiricus. Next base: position 114,613,494 of record CM077667.1, read on the forward strand.
AGGAGTCCGGAGGCCGTACATAGGTTCCCTGGAAGTTAGATCGGAATGCATCCTCGAGGTCCTCCCAGCTCCCGATAGAGTTTTTGGGGAGACTGTTTAACCAGTGCCGAGCTAGCCCCTTAAGTTTAAGGGGTAGGTACTTGATGGTGTGGTGGTCGTCTCCTCGTGCCATGTGAATGTGGAGGAGGAAATCCTCGATCCACACTGCTGGGTCAGTTGTTCCGTCGTATTGCTCGATGTTCATGGGATTAAACCCTTCCGGGAACTGATACTGCATCACCTCGTCAGTGAAGCACAGTGGGTGGGCAGCGCCTCTGACCCGGGCTATATCACGCCGGTAGTCGGCGTCTGTTCTGGCCCGGTTTTGGTCCCGAACTCTGTTGGTTCGGTCGAGCCAGGGCCGGTACTCATCCCGTCTACCAGGGGAGTACCCTCTAGATCCGTAGATGGATCCCGTGCGGCCTGTTCTATGATCCAGGTCGCGTCGCAGGTCGTACCTATCCTCAGGCTCCATTGGCTCCTTTCCCCTTCTGCGGGGTATCGCCGGCCTATAACCGGCCTCGCTAGCCGTCCTATCTCGTCCTCGGGGAGGGCGCTCCGACTGGTCGTATGGAGTGTGCTTGGGGGACGGCGTATTGGGGAGCTCTTTATCGAATTGTGGCAGTAGCCGTTGGCGTGGGTACACTACTAGGGAAAACCTTATAGACAGAATCTTACCAGTAGCGCAGTTTAAAAAAAGGCGCTACAGCTACTTATCAGTAGCGCGCTACAACAGACCACGCTACTGCTACCCGCATAGCAGTAGCACGTTAGGAGGAAACAACGCTACTACTACAATTGCCACGACCTTGCCGCCAGACTAGGTATAGCAGTAGCGCTTGTTTCCTAAACACGCTGCTGCTAAGTCGTTTAGCAGCAGCGCTTTATCCCAAAGAGCGCTACTGCTAAAGCCTATCTTCTCCAAATTCTCCAACCGGCCGCCCCTCACTCTCCCCTCTCCACTCCACTCTCACTCTCCCCCGCACCCCCCGTCGTCCGCCGCCGCCGTTCCCCGACCACCGTCGTCGCCCGCCGCCGCCGACGCTCCTGGTCCTCCTCCTCCCTCCTCCCCCCTCCTCCTCTCTCCTCCCTCCTCCCACCGCCTCCTCCCCTTCCGTGCCCCTCCCTCCTCCTTCGGCCGCCCCCTCCTCCCTCCTCCCTCCTCCTCCGGCCAAGCCCTCCGCCGGCAGCCCTCCTCCCACCGCCCTCCTTGTTGGGGAACGTTGCATGGGAAACAAAAATTTTCCTACGCACACATAAGATCTATCCATGGTGATGAGCATCTACGAGAGGGAGAGTGAATCTACATACCCTTGTAGATCGCTAAGCGGAAGCGTTAATAAACGCGGTTGATGTAGTCGAACGTCTTCGCGATCCAAATCGCCGAGCGTCCCGCGATCCAATCACGATCCTTCCGATCTAGTGCCGAACGGACGGCACCTCCGCGTTCAACACACGTACGGCTTGATGACGCCTTCACCTCCTCGATCCAGCGAGCGATGATGAAGTAGTGGTTGAGTTCCAGCAGCACGACGGCGTGGTGATGGTGGTGAGGAACAATCTCTGCAGGGCTTCGCCAAGCGCTACGGAGATTATGACGGAGGAACTAGAGGGCTAGGGTTGCCGGCACACGGCTTGGGAAATCCTGATGTGTCCCGTGTGCTAGCCCTGCCCCTCTATTTATATGTTGAGCCTTGGGGTCTAAACTTGGAGTAAAAGCCTCCTCCGGGTCGGTTTTGCCCGCACAAGGTCGGTTTGGCCCGCAGGAAAAGAGTCCAATTCGGACCCTGCCGAATCGTGCACAGCCGCGCACAAGCGGTAGTACCGCTTCACACAAGCGGTAGTACCGCTTGGGCGGTAGTACCGCTTCACACAAGCGGTAGTACCGCTCGGGCGGTAGTACCGCTTCACCAAGCGGTAGTACCGCTTACGCGGCAGCAAAACTACTTTTGCACTTTCCAATACCTTGTGGGCTTTATCCCTTTGGCTCATATAAAGTGTTGCTGCACCCGAACACTTCGGTAAACATCCGGAACCCCTTCCGGTGAACTCCGGAACCCTTCCAGAGATCAAAACACTATTATCACATATATCAATCTTTACCTCCGGACTATTCCGGAGATCCTCGTCATGTCCGGGATCTTATCCGAGACTCCGAACAACTTTCGGTCACCAACATAATAACTCAATTATACTAATCGTCACCAAACGTTAAGTGTGTAGACCCTGCGGGTTCGAGAACTATGTAGACATGACCGAGACACCTCTACGGCCAATAACCAATAGCGGGACCTGGATGCCCATATTGGCTCCTACATATTCTACGAAGATCTTTATCGGTCGAACCTCTATGTCAAGGATTCAGTTAATCCCGTATGCTGTTCCCTTTGTTCTTCGGTATGTTACTTGCCCGAGATTCGATCGTCGGTATCACTATACCTAGTTCAATCTCGTTACCGGCAAGTCTCTTTACTCGTTCCGTAATACAAGATCTCGTGGCTAACACTTTTAGTCACATTGCTTGCAAGGCTCATTGTGATGTTGTATTACCGAGTGGGCCCTGAGATACCTCTCCGTCATACGGAGTAACAAATCCCAGTCTTGATCCATGCCAACCCAACAGACACCCTCGGAGATACCTGTAGAGCACCTTTATAGTCACCCAGTTACGTTGCGACGTTTGATACACACAAGGTATTCCTCCGGTGTCAGTGAGTTGCATGATCTCATGGTCAAAGGAACAGATACTTGACATGCAGAAAACAATAGCAATAAACTGACACGATCAAATGCTACGTTTACAGTTTGGGTCTTGTCCATCACATCATTCTCCTAATGATGTGATCCCGTTATCAAATGACATCTCATGTCAATGGCTAGGAAACCTTAACCATCTTTGATCAACGAGCTAGTCAACTAGAGGCATACTAGGGACACAGTGTTGTCTATGCACCCACACATGTATTTGAGTTTCCAATCAATACAATTATAGCATGGATAATAAACGATTATCATGAACAAGGAAATATAATAATAACCAATTTATTATTGCCTCTAGGGCATATTTCCAACAGTCTCCCACTTGCACTAGAGTCAATAATCTAGTTCACATCACTATGTGATTTACATTGTAATGAATCGAACACCCATGCAGTTCTGGTGTTGTTCATGTTTAGCCCTTGGAAGAGGTTTAGTCAACGGATCTGCAACATTTAGATCCGTGTGTACTTTGCAAATATTTATGTCGTCCTCCTTGATGTAATCGCGGATGGAATTGAAACGTCGCTTTATGTGTCTGGTCCTCTTGTGAAATCTTGGTTCCTTGGCTAGAGCAATGGCACCAGTGTTATCACAAAACAGAGTCATTGGGTCAAGTGCACTAGGCACTACTCCAAGATCTGTCATGAACTCCTTCATCCAGACACCTTCCTTCGCCGCCTCCGAGGCAGCGATATACTCCGCTTCGCATGTAGAATCAGCTACCACGCTTTGCTTGGAACTGCACCAGCTAACCGCACCCCCATTAAGAATAAATACGTATCCGGTTTGCGACTTAGAGTCATCCGGATCAGTGTCAAAGCTTGCATCGACGTAACCCTTTACGACGAGCTCTTGATCACCTCCATAAACGAGAAACATGTCCTTAGTCCTTTTCAGGTACTTCAGGATATTCTTGACCGCCGTCCAGTGTTCCATTCCTGGATCACTTTGAAACCTTCCGACCATACTTATGGCAAGGCTGACATCGGGTCTTGTGCACAGCATTGCATACATGATAGAGCCTATGGCCGAAGCATAGGGGATGACACTCATCTTTTCTCTATCTTCTGCAGTCACTGGGCATTGAGTCTTACTCAACTTCACACCTTGCAAAACAGGCAAGAACCCCTTCTTGGACTGATCCATTTTGAACTTCTTCAAAATCTTATCAAGGTATGTGCTTTGTGAAAGTCCTATTAAGCGTCTTGATCTATCTCTATAGATCTTGATGCCTAATATGAAAGCAGCTTCTCCTAGGTCCTTCATTGAAAAACTCTTGTTCAAATATTCCTTTACGCTTTCCAGCATTTCTATATTGTTTCCAATCAGCAATATGTCATCCACATATAATATTAGAAACGCTATAGAGCTCCCACTCACTTTCTTGTAAATACAAGCTTCTCCGTAAACTTGTATAAACTCGAACGCTTTGATCACCTCATCAAAACGAAGATTCCAACTCCGAGATGCTTGCACCAGTCCATAAATGGATCGCTGGAGTTTGCAAACTTTGTCAGCATTCTCTGGATCGACAAAACCTTCTGGTTGCATCATATACAACTCTTCCTTAAGGAAACCGTTAAGGAACGCTGTTTTGACATCCATCTGCCAAATTTCATAATCGAAAAAGGCAGCTATTGCTAACATGATTCTGACGGACTTAAGCATCGCTACGGGTGAGAAGGTCTCATCGTAGTCAACTCCTTGAACTTGTGAAAAACCCTTTGCCACAAGTCGAGCTTTATAGACGGTGACATTACCGTCCGCGTCCGTCTTCCTCTTAAAGATCCATTTGTTCTGAATGGCCTTACGCCCTTCAGGTAATACTTCCAAAGTCCATACTTTGTTTTCATACATGGATCCCATCTCGGATTTCATGGCCTCTAACCACTTCTCGGAATCCGGGCCCATCATCGCTTCTCCATAGCTCGTAGGTTCATCGTTGTCTAACAACATGACCTCTAAGACAGGGTTGCCGTACCACTCGGGAGCAGTACGCGTCCTTGTCGACCTACGAGGTTCGATAGCAACTTGATCCAAAGCTTCATGATCATCATCATTAACTTCCTCTTCAGCTAATGTAGGCTCCACAGAAACAACTTTCTGCGCTGCGCTACTCTCAGGTTGAAGTAAAGGTTCAACAACCTCATCAAGTTCTATCTTCCTCCCACTCAATTCTTTCGAGAGAAACTCTTTCTCAAGAAATGTTCCGTTTTTAGCGACAAACACTTTGCCTTCGGATCTGAGGTAGAAGGTATACCCAACTGTCTCTTTTGGGTATCCTATGAAGACGCATTTCTCCGCTTTGGGTTCCAGCTTTTCAGGCTGAAGCTTTTTGACATAAGCATCACATCCCCAAACTTTAAGAAACGACAGCTTTGGCTTCTTGTCAAACCAAAGTTCATATGGCGTCGTCTCAACGGATTTCGATGGTGCCCTATTTAAAGTGAATGCAGCTGTCTCTAATGCATAACCCCAAAACGATAGTGGCAAATCGGCAAGAGACATCATAGATCGCACCATATCCAATAAGGTTCGATTACGACGTTCGGACACACCATTACGCTGTGGTGTTCCAGGCGGTGTTAATTGTGAAACAATTCCACACTGTCTTAAGTGACTGCCAAACTCATAACTCAGATATTCTCCTCCTCGATCAGATCGTAGGAATTTAATCTTCTTGTTACGATGATTCTCAACTTCACTCTGAAATTGTTTGAACTTTTCAAATGTTTCAGACTTGTGTTTCATTAAGTAAATATACCCATATCTACTTAAGTCATCAGTGAAGGTGAGAAAGTAACGATAACCACCGCGCGCCTCAATACTCATCGGACCGCACACATCAGTATGTATGATTTCCAATAAGTCACTTGCCCGTTCCATTGTTCCAGAGAACGGCGTTTTAGTCATCTTGCCCATGAGGCATGGCTCACATGTGTCAAGTGATTCAAAATCAAGTGACTCCAAAAGTCCATCAGCATGGAGCTTCCTCATGCGTTTTACGCCAATATGACCTAAACGGCAGTGCCACAAGAAAGTGGTATTATCATTATCAATTCTACATCTTTTGGCATCAATGTTATGAACATGTGTATCATTACTATCGAGATTCAATAAGAATAAACCCCTCACATCGGGTGCATGACCATAAAAGATATTACTCATATAAATAGAACAACCATTATTCTCTGATTTAAATGAGTAACCGTCTCGCAATAAACAAGATCCAGATATAATGTTCATGCTTAACGCAGGCACCAAATAACACTTATTTAGGTTCATCACTAATCCCGACGGTAATCGAAGAGCGAGCGTGCCGACGGCGATCACATCAACCTTGGAACCATTTCCCACGCGCATCGTCACTTCGTCCTTTGCCAGCCTCCGTCTATTCCGCAGTTCCTGTTTTGAGTTGCAAATATGAGCAACCGCACCGGTATCAAATACCCAGGCACTACAACGAGAGTTGGTAAGGTACACATCAATAACATGTATATCATATATACCTTGTTTGTTGTTGGCCGCCTTCTTGTCAGCCAAATACTTGGGGCAATTCCGCTTCCAGTGTCCAGTTCCCTTGCAATGAAAACACACAGTTTCTGGTTTGGGTCCAGCCTTGGGTTTCTTCACGAGAGGAGCAACTGCTTTGCCACTCTGCTTGGAGTTACCCTTCTTACCCTTGCCATTTTTCTTGAAACTAGTGGTTTTATTGACCATCAACACTTGATGCTCCTTCTGAATTTCAGACTCAGCGGCTTTCAGCATCGCAAACAGCTCGGCGACTGACTTGTTCATCCCGTGCATGTTATAGTTCAACACGAAGCTCTTGTAGCTAGGTGGCAATGATTGAAGAACTCTGTCAGTGATAGCCTCTGGCGGAAGGGGCATCCCTAACTCAGCCAGACGGGTGGAGTACCCAGACATTCTGAGCACGTGATCACTGATAGACCCGTTCTCCTCCATCTTGCAAGCATAGAACTTATCGGAGATCTCATATCTCTCGATCCGGGCATTCTTCTGAAAGATAAACTTCAACTCCTGGAACATCTCATATGCTCCATGACGTTCAAAACGTCTTTGAAGTCCCGGTTCTAAGCCATACAACATTGCACATTGAACTATTGAGTAATCATCAGAACGAGCCTGCCAGGCGTTCACAACGTCTAGAGACTCAACTGGAGCGGGTGGATCACCAAGCGGTGCATCAAGGACATAAGCCTTCTGGGAAGCCGTAAGGATAATCCTTAGATTACGGGCCCAGTCCACAAAGTTACTTCCATCATCTTTCAACTTAGCTTTCTCTAGGAACGCATTAAAATTCAGGGGTGCTACTGCGCGAGCCATGATCTACAACATAAATATTGCAAAGACAACTTAGACTATTGTTCTTAGATAATGAGTTTAGTTAATCATATTACTTAAAAACTCCCACTCAAATTGACATCCCTCCGATCATTCGAGTGTAACATGATCCAAATCCACCAACTCAAGTCCGATCATCACGTGAGTTGAGGTGGTTTCAATGGTGAACATCTTCATGTTGATCATATCTACTATATGACTCATGTTCGACCTTTCGGTCTCTTGTGTTCCGAGGCCATGTCTGTACATGCTAGGCTCGTCAAGTTTAACCCGAGTGTTCCGCACGTGTAACATGGCTTACACCCGTTGTATGCGAACGTAGAGTCTATCACACCCGATCATCACGGCGTGTCTCGAAACGACGAACTTTCGCAACGGTGCACACTTGGGGAGAACACAATTTATCTTGAAATTTAAGTGAGGGATCACCTTATAATGCTACCGTCGTCCTAAGCAAAATAAGATGCATAAAAGGATTAACATCACATGCAAATCATAAGTGACATGATATGGCCATGAACTTGTGCTTTTGATCTCCATCTCCAAAGCACCGGCATGATCTCCATCGTCACCGGCATGACACCATGATCTCCATCATCTTGATCTCCATCAACGTGTCGCCATAAGGTTGTCGCGCCGACTGTTGCTTCCACGACTATTGCTAACGTTTAGCGATAAAGTAAAGCATTACATAGCGCTTAATGATTGACACGCAGGTCATACAATAATTAAAGACAACTCTATGGCTCCTGCCAGTTGCCGTACTCATCGACATGCAAGTCGTGATATTCTATACAACACATGATCATCTCATACATCACATATATCTCATCATGTAATTGGCCATATCACATCACAACATACCCTGCAAAAACAAGTTAGACGTCCTCTAATTGTTGTTGCAAATTTTACGTGGCTGCTACGGGTTTGCAAGAACCGTTCTTACCTACGCAAAACCACAACGTGGTGTAGTGATTGCTTTTTGATCTTCTAAAAGAACCCTCTTCATTGAACCGATTCAACTAAAGTGAGAGAGACAGACACCCGCCAGTCACCTTTATGCAACAAGTGCACGCAGCGGTAAAACCAGTCTCGCGTAAGCGTACGCGTAATGTCGGTCCGGGCCGCTTCATCTCACAATGCCGCTGAATCAAGTATCAACTAGTAACGGCAAGCAATATGTATACACCCACGCCCACAACTCGTTTGTGTTCTACTCGAGATCTCATCTACGCATAGACCTAGCTCATGATGCCACTGTTGGGGAACGTTGCATGGGAAACAAAATTTTCCTACGCACACATAAGATCTATCCATGGTGATGAGCATCTACGAGAGGGAGAGTGAATCTACATACCCTTGTAGATCGCTAAGCGGAAGCGTTAATAAACGCGGTTGATGTAGTCGAACGTCTTCGCGATCCAAATCGCCGAGCGTCCCGCGATCCAATCACGATCCTTCCGATCTAGTGCCGAACGGACGGCACCTCCGCGTTCAACACACGTACGGCTTGATGACGCCTTCACCTCCTCGATCCAGCGAGCGATGATGAAGTAGTGGTTGAGTTCCAGCAGCACGACGGCGTGGTGATGGTGGTGAGGAACAATCTCTGCAGGGCTTCGCCAAGCGCTACGGAGATTATGACGGAGGAACTAGAGGGCTAGGGTTGCCGGCACACGGCTTGGGAAATCCTGATGTGTCCCGTGTGCTAGCCCTGCCCCTCTATTTATATGTTGAGCCTTGGGGTCTAAACTTGGAGTAAAAGCCTCCTCCGGGTCGGTTTTGCCCGCACAAGGTCGGTTTGGCCCGCAGGAAAAGAGTCCAATTCGGACCCTGCCGAATCGTGCACAGCCGCGCACAAGCGGTAGTACCGCTTCACACAAGCGGTAGTACCGCTTGGGCGGTAGTACCGCTTCACACAAGCGGTAGTACCGCTCGGGCGGTAGTACCGCTTCACCAAGCGGTAGTACCGCTTACGCGGCAGCAAAACTACTTTTGCACTTTCCAATACCTTGTGGGCTTTATCCCTTTGGCTCATATAAAGTGTTGCTGCACCCGAACACTTCGGTAAACATCCGGAACCCCTTCCGGTGAACTCCGGAACCCTTCCAGAGATCAAAACACTATTATCACATATATCAATCTTTACCTCCGGACTATTCCGGAGATCCTCGTCATGTCCGGGATCTTATCCGAGACTCCGAACAACTTTCGGTCACCAACATAATAACTCAATTATACTAATCGTCACCAAACGTTAAGTGTGTAGACCCTGCGGGTTCGAGAACTATGTAGACATGACCGAGACACCTCTACGGCCAATAACCAATAGCGGGACCTGGATGCCCATATTGGCTCCTACATATTCTACGAAGATCTTTATCGGTCGAACCTCTATGTCAAGGATTCAGTTAATCCCGTATGCTGTTCCCTTTGTTCTTCGGTATGTTACTTGCCCGAGATTCGATCGTCGGTATCACTATACCTAGTTCAATCTCGTTACCGGCAAGTCTCTTTACTCGTTCCGTAATACAAGATCTCGTGGCTAACACTTTTAGTCACATTGCTTGCAAGGCTCATTGTGATGTTGTATTACCGAGTGGGCCCTGAGATACCTCTCCGTCATACGGAGTAACAAATCCCAGTCTTGATCCATGCCAACCCAACAGACACCCTCGGAGATACCTGTAGAGCACCTTTATAGTCACCCAGTTACGTTGCGACGTTTGATACACACAAGGTATTCCTCCGGTGTCAGTGAGTTGCATGATCTCATGGTCAAAGGAACAGATACTTGACATGCAGAAAACAATAGCAATAAACTGACACGATCAAATGCTACGTTTACAGTTTGGGTCTTGTCCATCACATCATTCTCCTAATGATGTGATCCCGTTATCAAATGACATCTCATGTCAATGGCTAGGAAACCTTAACCATCTTTGATCAACGAGCTAGTCAACTAGAGGCATACTAGGGACACAGTGTTGTCTATGCACCCACACATGTATTTGAGTTTCCAATCAATACAATTATAGCATGGATAATAAACGATTATCATGAACAAGGAAATATAATAATAACCAATTTATTATTGCCTCTAGGGCATATTTCCAACACTCCTCCCCCTCCTCCTCTCTCCTCCCTCCTCCCTCCTCCCCACCCCTCCTCATTCCTCCTCCTCCCTCCTCCCACCGCCCTCCTCTCTCCTCCCTCCTCCTCCTCCCTCCTCCCACCCCTCCTCCCTCCATCTCGCCTAAACCCTAAACTGTGTTTTACTGTTCTTGTATAATGTAGTTTTTTTTACTGTTTTTTAGTAAGTGTTTAATAGAAATAGTTTATTTAGGAAGTGGTTAATAGAACTAGTTTATTTATAGTAAGTGCTTAATAGAACTTGTATAATGGTTGCTTCTCCTTCTTCTCTTTGTGCTAGACCTTTGTTATGCACTAGGGGAAGAAGGAGTAGCGACCATCATCGACGGTTGAAAAATCGGTGAGGGAGTGTCCACCATATATGAGAGAAGAAGCATGCCGACTGTTGTCGTGGGGGTCGCTTCTCCTTCTTCTCCTTGTGCTAGATATTTGTTATGAACTAGGGGAAGGAGGAGTAGCGACCATCATCGACGGTCGAAAATCAGTGAGGGAGTGTCCACCATATACGTGAGATAAGAGTTTAGGAAGGAAGACTCGACAGACCTAAAGTCAACCCGTTGCATATTGAGTAATAGTGATCTGTGTGTTGAGTTTCCTGGTAGTTGCCTTCAATTGATTTTAAATGTTTCAACTATGAACATAGAAAATGTCTGACGACGAAAGGGAATTCGTTATGTGCGAATGCTGCGAAGACGAGCGCGGCCTGTGCGACAAGCCTCACCTAGTTGGTGGTAGGCGCTTCAGCATCATGCTGGATGAGACCTTCGAAGTGGATACAGTAAGTCACAACGACAATTCTTTTTTCGTAATTAAGCATGACTTCTGCTTCTTTTGCTTCAACTTATAATTTTAATTTTTTACTATTCTACTAGCGTATCCCCTGCCATGCAAGAATTTATGTCTTGGATAAGATTGGTTTCAGTACTAAAAAAAGTATGGAGGTAAAGAGAGTTCACTTGAGGACCGAGCATGGTTATACTTTTGCCGTAAAATTGTACAATGCAGACACCTACTCCTATTTTGAATGCAAAAATTGGAGAGCACTATGCAAGGCTTATGCATTTGAGCCTAATATGCTTATCACCTTTGATATTCGTTCGGAAGATGAAATTGAAGGTAATATCGACATCTGGGTCGATGTGTAGACGCCTCCAGTTCTACCATTATGTGAGTTTCTCAACCATATTTATTAAGTAATTTATATTGTTTATTTAAAAATAGTTGACAACTAATTTCTATTGACAGCTTATTTCCATTCAAGCAAACATGTCCAGCACTTGGTAGACAGCACCTACTACTGTCCCGGGGCCGAACTAAACTGTGAGGAGATAGGTCATTATGTTTCATGGCTTGAGGATCTTGATACTGTCAAGACAGGTTATTTTCCTGGACTTCGAGATATTAGTACTCAAAACGTGCGACCACTAGTGTGCGTATTGAACTATGGTCACATCTATTTAGGAAAGATGGTAAGATTTTTACTATTTGTCCTCAGTGCATCTTTTGCATACATTATTTTTTAAGCTAAACTTCATTGCTAAGTATGTTACTACGATGTTCTTCAACAGGGACTCCCGATGAGTGTTGTGCCTCGTTGGATCGAGTCTCAAGGTCGCATGACAATGGTTAGCTTACGGCCAAGATATCCTGTATTGCACATGAGTGCATTCATCATTTCTCGAAGCGAGCAAGTCTTAATAGTCAAAGACTAGAGCAAAATTGTGAAGGATCGCAGCAGAGAAGTACTAGGGGGCAGCAATCAGAAGCGCAGCCCACAATTAGGAGACAGGTTCATCTGCATTCTCCAATATGATGAAGCAGGAGTGCTACACATGTTTGATGCTATTTTACCTGAGAGAGAGCAGCAGGAGTAGGTCCTAGGTATTAAGAACAATTAGTTAGTGCTGATTATATATGACTATGATGATGATGAGAAGTTTTTATTATGTGCTACAATGTGTTAGAGTTGATGGTGATCCTGAGGAGGAGGAGTAGTGATTATGAGTACTATGATGATGATGATGAGGAGGAGGAGTTGTTATTATAACTAGTGACCAAGTTGTTATATGATGTCTCATGGACGAAAATGATGATGATGAGGAGTTGTTATGTGACAATGATGTATTATGATGATACTGTATGAAAACTTGTATAATGGCGTATGAATATACGACATAAAACAAAAAAGAAATACGTAATAACAGTAGTAGCGCGGGTAGAGAGGTGCGCTGCTAGTAACTACCAGTAGCGCTCTCTACAAAAAGCGCTGCTGCTAAGTAGGTATAGCAGTAGCGCGGGCGAACACACGCTACTGCTACACCTTAGCTGTAGCGCGTTAGCAGTAGCGATGGACCCAGCGCTACTACTATAGGTTTTTCAAGCGCTACTAGTAGGGTTTCTCATAGTAGTGGTAACTCTTGGGTTGATCCCATAGACCGGCGCCGTGTTCTTCCTCGGCTGATAGAACCCTTGTCCATCTATCGTTGAGGGTGTCTTGCTCGGCCTTGAGCTGCCGCGCTTTTGCCTTTAGGCTTCGAGCAGTGGCTAAAAGCTGTTGCCGAAACCGTTTCTGATCCTCAATGTTTTCGGGGACAATGAAGTCCTCGTCTTCCGGGCTATCCTCCTCCTCTACAGGGGGGAGGTAGTTTTCATCCTCGGAGTCGTTCGGATCTTCGGGGTCGCGCTGGTCCTCCGGCCTTTCCTGGTCCTCTAACGGATACTCGGGGTTATCGGGATCGCCGAGGTCTTCCGGGGTATCGTTTTCCCCGGTGCCAGCAATAGCTTCCCTTCCCTTTTTTGTCTTTGATCGCTTACGCGGTTTCCGGAGCCTTGATGGTGCCTCGCCTGAGTCATCGCCATTGTTTGCTGGTGTGCGCTCGCCGTTACCGGCTGGCGTATCCACCATGTAGACGTCGTAGGTGGAGGTGGCAGTCCATCGCCCGGTGTTGACGGGGGTGGGAGCACGATCCTCTTCCTCCATATCTTCTGCCTCCTCGGAGGCGTAGTCCAACATATCGGTTAAGTCTTCGATAGTGGCTACGAAGTGGGTGGTGGGTGGGATGAAAAATTCATCTCGACCTGCAATAAGACCGATCTGATCGTGGATCGGGGTTGGGTCGTCCGTAGTTTTCATCGATAAGATCCGATCTAGAGCTTCGTTGAGAGTCGAGAGCTTGATTGGGTTGATCTGCTCAGCGTTTTCGGAGTTATCCTCCGATGCGCCCGCACGAGAAGTGTGTTCGGCAGGAGATGGTGTCCGGTTAACTGGCGCTATGGCCGGATCCGGATTAAAAGCCAGATCGTCGTCGGAGTTGGTCCTGTGAGCGGGATTGGAGACGACATCCGAGGTTAAGGCCTCGGAGTCCTCGGGCGCGTCGGATGAGACCGCGAGCCCGGTGAGCAAGAGATCGCCCCGAGAGTCTACGGAGAACTCTAAGTTCCCGAATCTGACTTCTTGGTCAGGGGCGAAACTTTCGACCAGGCCAAGGCGGCCGGTCGGGTCAGCGTGCAGCACGATGCTGCCGAAAGCGAAGATCTGTCCAGTGACGAAGGAGTCCATGATATGAACCTCTTCGTTGATGACGACGCGGGCCATCGATTCCTTTGGTGATCACAGTGGAACTCTCAATGAAAGCACCAATGTCGGTGTCAAAACCGGCGGATCTCGGTAGGGGGTCCCGAGCTGTGAGTCTAGGATCGATGGTAACAAAGGGACGAAGGAGATGATGTTTACCCAGGTTCGGGCCCTCCTATGGAGGTAAAACCCTACGTCCTGCTTGATTATATTGATTGTATGAAGGTTACAGAGTTGATCTACCTCGAGATCGACTAGCTAAAACCCTAGATGAGTTTCTGTATATCACATTCTAAAACCCCCCGGTTTATATAGACACCGGGGGGTACCTAGGGTTTACACATGGTAGGTCTTCTGCCGAGGATAAGAATGTCGATTTCCCCATCTTGACTTGGAGTGCACGACGCGCCTTCGGGGCTTCCTTCTGGAATGCGGAGTCTCGATGTATCCGGCCCCTCCTGCCAGAGTCAGAATGCGGCCGACCAAGCCGACCTATCGAGAAACAGGCCAACGGCCCGAGGACCCTTTAGTCCAGGACTCCCTCAACCACCACCTTCAAGGTTAGGTTATGGCATTTTGCAAATAGCTCACAATGTTCCCTCTCCATTATACCATCCACGGGGTAGCGAGGAGCCGTGATATCAGGTTGAACGAGCTCCGTGGAAGCCACGCTGCTTTTCTGCTGAGATGGTGGGGTAGCTTCGTGGGCAGTATCGAATGAAGGATCTTCGTGCTGCTAAGATGGTGGGCCGCTAATAGCTCGCTGACTTGCCTCTAACAACGCTAATCTTTCTTCCATCTTCTGCATCCGGTTTGCTTCCTCTTTCTTCTTTCTCCCTCGGCTGCTATAATCAGTGTTGTCTGGAATCCATACTTCCACGCAACGGAGCCTGATGTGCCTCTAGTTCATCCAGGGTGTTCAGGATTCCCGAGAGCCTTTGACAGCTCGTCCTTCTCTTTGTCGGGATGGAACCTCCCTTCCTGCACTTGATTGCTTCCTGAATCATTTTGACGGGTGTTGCAAGTTGAGCTTTCGTGAAAACACACTTCCCTGTTTCTGGGTTCAAAGTTCCCCCATGCCCAAAGAACCAAGTCCTACACCGATCGGGCTAGTTCAATGTTGCTGGTTGGACCCCTTCAGCAAGTAGGTCGTTCTCAGCTTTGTCCCACGTAGGCCGGGCAACATTGTAGCCACCTGACCTCGTAACATGGTGATACTTCTTCTTTGCAACATTTATGTTATTTGTCTGTGACCTTTTCTTAGCTTTCTCTGATTTCTTGTACGCCACAAATGCGGGCCAATGATCTTTTATCTTCGCATATTGACTGGTGAATTCTGGAGTCTCGTCTTTCTCGACAAACTTTTTGTTCAATAGTTTCTTCCAGTTCTTGAATAGTTCTGCCATCTTTTTAAGAGCAAACGCCTTGACTTTTCCCTGTATAACTGGGTTATTTAGATCCTCCTCTGGCGGTAGACTAAAATTTGTCATCAGCGAGGTCCAAAGGTCATCTTTCTGTCTATCGTTGACATAAGAAACTATCGTCCTTCTTCTTATTCCATTCTTGGATGCTGATCGGGATGCTGTCCCTAACAATAACTCCGCACTGATGTATAAATTTGTCTTTGGTCTGCTTGGGAGCAATCGGTTGGCCATCTGGAGCGACTTCTTCGATCTTGAACCTTTCATCCTCATCCAACCTTTTCTTCGGGCCTCGTCTCGTTACAGAAGTTTGTCTCGATCCGGAGGACTAAAAGAAGAAAGAAGAATTAATATATGTACATACAAAACAATTAATGCATCTAGTCAGCAGAGGCTTAAATAATATATATATATTAATATATATATACCTCGCCGGACTTTGCAACAGTTAAGGCTCCAACACAGGCGGAGCCGTCATCTCCTTCCTCCTCCATTCGATCACCGGAGCCGTCATCTCCTCCCTCCTCCATTCGATCATCGGGGCCGTCATCCTCTCTTCCCTCACCATCGGTGTCATTGAGAAACGACAAGGTGATATCATCACCTTCATCGCAGATTATATCCCCCAACAACTCTTCTTTTTCTAAGTCTTTGTCCATAGTTTCTGCAAATATCACAACATGGCAGTATACAACCATGAGAGATGGATAGGTGGCAAACATATACCTAATCACAACAAGTAATCATATGCATATGAGCAATGGATTAGTGGCAAACATCGTGCAAAGTTGACAAGTTTTATAACAGTCAGTTTCAGACGATCATCGAGGACTCCTCCCCCCTCATGTCTGATGAGTCGTCCTATCTTTCGGGAGAGGATACTATGCGGATCGCCTCTCTCATGCCTGCCCGACGTGCAAATCATGTTTCATATGCTTCAAAATCAAAGTTATCGGGGTTATGTTTTAACGACCCCCCCTCATGTAGAAGTTATCGGGGTTATGTTTTAGCGACCCCCTCTCTCATGTTTTCATATGCCTCAAAATCAAAGTTACCGGGGTTATGTTTTAACGACAAGATGAATACAAGATTTATACACAAGATGAATACAAAATGAATACAAGATGAATACAAGATTTATACACATGGATGAATACACAACTCAACAAATGAACCAACCATCATCCTATGAACAAAACTCAACATACAACAAATGGAAACCTTTTGTCGAACAACGGAGGGACGATCAGGGACCAACTCCACGGAGATGCAATACCACAACCTGTAATTCCACCGATTGAGAAAAATTAGGCAAACCCAAGTATAGTAGCGCTTGCATGGCCAAAAAAACCTAGTAAACCTAGTAAAACCTAGTAAAAAGAAGTATAATTGTCACCAAAATACAACACTTGACATGGCAAAATTGCATTGGAACTTGTCTTTAACACAATGAAAACAAGCAGATGATAGTGGACTTGTGGATACATGAGCATTCACAATCCTATTACTTGGCTACAGAAGATGCTTCTCTTGATAAGAATTCAGTGACATGTCACCAACAATGTTGTAATCAAAATTTACAAGAAAAAACTAGTACCTAAGGCAATGAGATGACAACGGTGAGAAAAACAATATGCAATGCAAAACTGTCCATAACAGCAACATGGCAATTTACAAACAAGGTTAAGATATGCTACAGTAACATAAAGTGCATATGCATGGCATGTGGCTGGAATATGGTAGATGTACAGTAATTCATCCAAAGGTTCAAGATCAATAGCATCATGGATTAATTGTGATGACCCACAAGTATAGGGGATCAATCGTAGTCCTTTCGATAAGTAAGAGTGTCGAACCCAATGAGGAGCAGAAGGAAATGACAAGCGGTTTTCAGCAAGGTTATTTCTGCAAGCACTGAAATTGTAGGTAATAGATAGTTTGATAGCAAGATAATTGGTAGCAAGCAAGTAACGGTAACGGTAAATAAGGTGCAGCAAGGTAGCCCAATCATTTTGAGGCAAAGGACAGGCCAGAACAATACCTAGTAATAGGCAAAGTGTTCTTGAGGGTACACAGGAATTTCGTCTAGTCACTTTTATCATGTTGGTTTGATTCGTGTTCGCTACTTTGATAATTTGATGTGGGTGGACCAGTGCTTGGGTGTTGTTCTTACTTGAACAACCTCCCACTTATGATTAACCCCCTCGCAAGCATCCGCAACTACGAGAAAAGTATTAAGATTAAATCTAACCATAGCATTAAATGTTTGGATCCAAATCAGCCCCTTACAAAGTAGCGCATAAACTAGGATTTAAGCTTCTGTCACTCTAGCAACCCATTATATAATAACTACTCCACAATGCATCCCCTTAGGCCCATGAATGGTGAAGTGTCATGTAGTCGACGTTCACATGACACCACTAAGGGAATCACAACATACCACTAGTAGAAAACAGGCCATTAGTCCCGGTTGGGAAGGGCCTTTAGTCCCGGTTCCCCAACCGGGACTAAAGTATATAGACTAAAGGGTCTAAGGCTTTAGTCCCGGTTGGCTACGAACCGGGAGTAAACCCTGGCCACGTGGGCGGCAGAGCGCGCCAGGGCATGGGGACCTTTGGTCCCGGTTGGTAGCACCAACCGAGACTAAAGGTTAAGGCTTCATTGTTTATTTTTTCTTTTCATTTTGTGTTTTCCATTAAATTTTTTCCTCTAATTCAACATGATCACTTGCATCCATCCACTTTAATCAAATATATGTCATATAACTCATCATCATCTTACTCATCTAACAACTCATTATCATCATCTTAATCATACCAAGTTAAAATCTCATAAAACAAAAAAAGATAAAATGACATACTCCTCCCTCATAGGACCTAGTCCTCCCTCCTAGGTAAAATGACATAAAACAGAATAACACCTATGTCTCCATGATGAAGCAAAGAGATCCAACGGTCTCCAACTTGTGGCTTGCGATCCTTCTTTATTTGTCCCCATGCTTCAATTTGGAGCCATCTTGGTGGTTTGTGCTCAGTCGAGTATGCAAAAGAGAACTCGGGCTGGAAGGGGCTTTTAATTGTCATATTACCTTCGGGTTGCATCAACGGAGGCACAACTTCATTTGGCAGTTTATGTTGAAGAACATAATAGTAGCCTAGTTAGCAATGTAATCAATACCATTTACGCAACTGTACTAGTGTACTTAATTAGCAACTCTTACCAAGATATTTCGGCGAATGTCATCCGCCCTCAACCTATGCACTAGTGTCCTGTACAATGTATAATTTGGGCCAGTTCCCAAATTATACGGGAAGATCTCCCTACCATCTAGGACACCAATAACAAAGTTGATAAGATCATCCTTCTCCTCCCAAGTTAGATGTGATCCATAAGTGTAGTGTGTCGTGTCGATTATGTTCTGTGTTTCACTCGAAGAAACGAAATAAGCTGTAAATTATAAATTAACAAATTTAGTATGGATGAACACCAAATATTTTTAAATATAGAATGCAAATTACTTGACAAATATGCATGGTTGACAAACTCACATGGAGGTAAAACAGGAAGCATATCGACATCCACCCAAATGTCGATGTTTCCTTCAATATGATCTTCAGGACGAAGATCGAAGGTTATTTCCATATCCTCCTGAAATCCATATGCCTTGCAAAGAGCTTCCCAATTTGAGCACCCTAATTCTGTGTTATTAGGTGCATTCATTACTTTCACCAGAAATGTGTGACCATGTTTAGTCCTCAGGTTGGCTGTCCTCGTCTCGAAACTCTCGTGCTCTTCGAAACCGAGCCTCTCTAAGAAATACTGTCTTGTATGATAGGGGATGAACTAGTCGAATTGTATAAAACAGAAATTACGTGTTGAAGGAAAGAAACAGAAGTCATGCTTAATTACGAAAAAACAGTTGTCATCGTTGTGTACCGTAGAAATATCAAAGTCCTCGTAAAGCTTCATGGTGAAGAACCTGCCGTCTCGCAGCCCAGGCTGGTCGCAAAGACCCTTATCTTCACCGCAAAGTTCACAGGCTTGGATCCTATCATTGTCTGATGACGACGACATTTCCTGTGTTCATGATTCAAGAATTACGGCATGCTTGGATCCTAATGCGTGTGTGACTTTCGGTCCGTCGAGGCTTTCCTTAAATAACTCTCATATCTCATGGTGTGTTGGTGCGCACTCTCTCACACTGATATGGTGGTGTATATATGTTGGTGGACACTCTCTCACAGTAATAGTTCGACCGTCGGTGATGGACGCCCCCCTCTTGTCTTCTTGCGCATTATACCGACGAATATATCGCAAAGAAGAGAAGAAGAGGAGGCGCCCCCCACAACAACAGTCGGGATTCCTCCATCAAGAACACACATGAAAGTCACACAAGGAGCAACGACAGACCGAAAGTCACACATGCATTATACCGATAAAATATCACTAATAGATTTATAACGAACTCGAATATAATATCACTAATACATCATCTCGAATAATCCAGTTAATGCATCATCAAATATTAACTAATACATCTTGAATATTATCATATAAGATCACTAATACAGATCGAATACTATCGAATAATCTAAGTCACTAGCGGTTCCTGAGTCGCGGTTGGTGGACACCCAAAGATAAGGAACCATCATGGGATCATAACTCGGGTGAGATCCCTGAAGAATCTGCCAGGTATTGTTGAACCTGGCGTCCAACGCCGCCATGTAGTGACGGACGTGCTCGTCCTCCTCCCTGACACGGCGACGTACCACCTCCGCGGGGGCCCGCTCCCTCTGCACCGAAAGTGGCCCACGTGACCGCCACCAAAGAAGCTCCGGGTCGACGACGAGACCAGGATTCCTCACCAAGCTCCGAGCCCGGGAAGGTAGCACCTCCCAGTGCTAGCCCGGCGGAGCCCAGTCCCGGACATTGCGCCTCTCAAGGATGTCGACGCCGACTCGACGACGACGAGGATGCGGGCCACGCATCGTCGACGTCGAGACAAATTCCTATGAGAACATTTTCTTATCGTTTAATCACTAATTTTTTCAAAACCCAAGAATTTTTCAAAACGCAAGAATTTTTCTCTAATCTAACATACACATACTAATTTTTCCTAGGACTCCTAATTAACTAAAACATAAAACAACTAAAACATAAAAAGCATCATAAACAAAATCATCTAACAATATCAATCTACTACAATTTTCTTAACACATTGTTTAATGAAAAAATGTTGCATACCAACCACAAAAATTTTCATAACACTAAAAAGATGTTCTAACAATTAGAAAATATTTGCACGTTTTTAAACAATATGTGTGTGTGTGTGTGTGTGTGTGTGTGTTTGCGGCACCGGCAGGGCTCCTACATCGGAGATGGACGGGGCAGCGGGGCTCCTACGCCGGAGATGGATGGGGCGGCGGCTCTCTGGCATCTCCGGTGGTGGCTCTAGGTGGGGGATGGGCTCGGGGAGGGGCGGCCATGCATGGCGACAATGGCGGACGGGGAGGGGCGGCCATGCATGGCGGCAATGGTGGACGGGGAGGGGGGCTTCAGGAGGAGAGGGAGCAGAGTGGCTCACAGCGGTCTCGGCGGCGAGGTCGAGGTGACAGCGGGCTTGACGGCGATGTCGAGGCGACGGCGAGGTCGAGGGAGAAGAGGGGCCGGAGCAAGCGGGTCGGGAGGTTGAAGACGGGCAGCCTGGCAGTGCGACGGCGAGGTCGAGGGAGAAGAGGTGCGCGGGGAGCTCCGGCAGCCTGGTGGCGTCGGGGCAGGGGCGGCGTCGGGGGGCAGAATGGGAGAGGTTGGGGAAGAAACGGCAAAGTCCTGCATATATAGAGGGACTCTTTAGTCCCGGGTTGAGGCTCCAACCGGGACTACAGACCTGTAGTCCCGGTTGGTATCACCAACCGGGACTAAAGGTCCTCCCGGGATTCCGCGCGGAAAGGTCTTTTCGGCGGCCCATATTACGCGCGGGAAGGGACCTTTAGTCCCGGTTGGTAGCACCAACCGGGACTACAGTTGTATTTTCTCTTTTTTTTTTGTTTTGTTTTTCTAATTTCTGTTTTTATATTTGGAATAACTGTTAGAATATTTATAGTTTTTTAATGAATCTTTTTTGCTTTAGGTCAAAACAATTACAAACTTTATGTTAGTGCCAGTAGTTTTCAAATTGAAATAGTTTAAATTTGAATTCATTTGAAATTTGTGTGAAACAGTAATTTGTGAATAACTTTAGTTTAAAAATAGATTTTTGAGTGATTGTTTTTCCTGTTGTTTAATATTAGTATTTTTTATCATTATGTTAAAGTTGGGAATTTTTAAGATAATTTAAATATGTGTTTTAATCAAAATCAGATTCTGTTTAACTCTTTTAGTTTTATACCTTCATTTGTTTTAATCAAAATCACCCAACTGAACTCTGAAAAGGTTGAAACTTGGCATGGTATCATCATTTCACCCACATAGCATGTGCTAAAAAGTTGAGAGCGTTACGGCAAAAACTGGATGCACTTCGTGTACAAAATGGACAATCTCCTTCGAAGTATCGGGGTTTCGGACGAAAACTCGTCTGTTACAAAAGGATTTCAATTTTTTTAAACTTATTTCAACTCCAGACTTTTTGTGCATTCAATATGAACCATTAGAAGCCACATACTAAAATTTCATCCCTATCTAACTTCATTTGCTATTTTTCATGCATTTAATGATTTGTTTTGAGCTAAATGACCCTGAAATTAAAAAGCACCACAACTGAACTCTGAAAAGGTTGAAACTTGGCATGGTATCATCATTTCACCCACATAGTATGTGGTAAAAAGTTGAGAGCGTTACGGCAAAAACTGGATGCACTTCGTGTACAAAATGGACAATCTCCTTCGAAGTATCAGGGTTTCGGACGAAAACTCGTCTGTTACAAAAGGATTTCAATTTTTTTAAACTTATTTCAACTCCAGACTTTTTGTGCATTCAATATGAACCATTAGAAGCCACATACTAAAATTTCATCCCTATCTAACTTCATTTGCTATTTTTCATGCATTTAATGATTTGTTTTGAGCTAAATGACCCTGAAATTAAAAAGCACCACAACTGAACTCTGAAAAGGTTGAAACTTGGCATGGTATCATCATTTCACCCACATAGCATGTGCTAAAAAGTTGAGAGCGTTACGGCAAAAACTGGATGCACTTCGTGTACAAAATGGACAATCTCCTTCGAAGTATCAGGGTTTCGGACGAAAACTCGTCTGTTACAAAAGGATTTCATTTTTTTTTAACTTATTTCAACTCCAGACTTTTTGTGCATTCAATATGAACAATTAGAAGCCACATACTAAAATTTCAACCCTATCTAACTTCATTTTCTATTTTTCATGCATTTAATGATTTGTTTTGAGCTAAATGACCATGAAATTAAAAAGCACCACAAATGAACTCTGAAATGGTTGAAACTTGGCATGGTATCATCATTTAACCCACATAGCATGTGCTAAAAAAGTGAGAGGGTTACAACAAAAATTGGATGCACTTCGTGTACAAAATGGACAATCTCCTTCGAAGTATCGGGGTTTCGGACGAAAACTCGTCTGTTACAAAAGGATTTCAATTTTTTAACTTATTTCAACTCCAGACTTTTTGTGCATTCAATATGAACCATTAGAACCCACATACTAAAATTTCAACCCTATTTAACTTCATTTGCTATTTTTCATGCATTTAATGATTTGTTTTGAGCTAAATGACCCTGAAATTAAAAAGCACCACAAATTAACTCTGAAAAGGTTGAAACTTGGCATGGTACCATCATTTCACCCACATAGCAAGTGGTAAAAAGTTGAGAGGGTTACAACAAAAACTGGATGCACTTCGTGTACAAACTGAACCATCCCGGCTACTCACTAGAGAAGAAAAGTGATGACGGTGCAGCCAGTCACATCCCAGAGTGGGATCTTGGGGTATAAAACTTTTTCTTCGCATGTGTCCCTTGATTATTGCGCCATAACCATGGACAATCTTCATAATTTAACATGATGCTTGGGTCAGTCTTCACTGCGAAGGGAGGAATTTCATCAAACTTTTCATAATCTCTTGACATGTCTGTCTTGTCCTCCACTCCCACGATGTTTCTTTTCCCAGAAAGAACTATGCGCTTTGGCTCATCGTATGATGTATCCGCTTTCTTATCTTTCCTTTTTTCGGTTTGGTAGACATGTCCTTCACATAGAAAACTTGTGCCACATCATTGGCTAGAACGAATGGTTCGTCTGTGTGCCCAAGATTGTTGAGATCCACTGTTGTCATTCCGTACTGCGGGTCTACCATTACCCCTCCTCCAGTCAGATTGGCCCATTTGCACCGGAACAAAGGGACCTTCAAATCACCTCCATAGTCAAGTTCCCATATCTCCTCTATGTAACCATAATATGTGTCCTTTTCCTTGGTGTTTGCCGCATCGTCAAAGCGAACAGCACTGTTTTGGTTGGTGCTCTTTTTATCTTGGGCGATCGTGTAAAATGTATTCCCATTTATCTCGTACCCTTGGAAAGTCAATATAGTCGAAGATGGTCTCTTGGCCAACAAGTACAAGTCATCTTCAACATTGTCGTGATTCATGAGATGTGTTCGCAACCAACCGCCGAAAGCCTCAATGTGTGTATGTTGAATCCAGGGGTCAGACTTCTCCGGGTTCTTCGAGCGTATAATATCCATGTGTTCCTCTATATATGGGGTGACCAAGGTAGAATTCTATAGAACTATGTAGTGTGCTTGCGCCTAAGAATGCCCGTCCGTACATATTATTGATTTTGGTCCAAGCGTGCCTTTTCCACGCAGTCTCCCCTCATGCCACGATTGAGGAACACCAATCGGCTTAATGTTAGGAATAAAGTCAACACAAAACTCAATAACCTCCTCTGTTTCATGGCCCTTGGAAATGCTTCCTTCTGGCCTAGCACGGTTACGAACATATTTCTTTAAGACTCCTATGAACCTCTCAAAGGGGAACATATTGTGTAGAAATACAGGACCCAGAATGGCAATCTCTTCGACTAGGTGAACAAGGACGTGCGTCATAATATTAAAGAATGATGGTGGGAACACCAACTCGAAACTGACAAGACATTGGACCAAATCATTCTGTAAGCTTGGTAGGATTTCCGGATCAATTACCTTCTGAGAAATTGCATTGAGGAATGAACATAGCTTCACAATGGCTAATCAAACATTTTCTGGTAGATGCCCCCTCAACGCAACCGGAAGCAATTGTGTCATGATCACGTGGTAGTCATGATACTTTAGGTTCTGAAATTTTTTCTCCGCCATATTTATTATTCCCTTTATATTCGACGAGAAGCCTGATGGGACCTTCATACTGAGCAGGCATTCAAAGAAGATTTCCTTCTCTGCTTTGGTAAGAGCGTAGCTGGCAGGACCTTCATACTGCTCATGCATGCCGTCGTTTTCGTGCACGCATTGCTAGTCCTCCCGTGCCTCCGGTGTATCTTTTGTCTTCCCATACTCGCCCAGGAATCCTAGCAGGTTCACGCAAAGATTCTTCGTCACGTGCATCACGTCGATTCCAGAGCGGACCTCTAGGACTTTCCAATATTCTAGCTCCCAAAATATAGATTTCTTCTTCCACATGGGTGCGCGTCCCTCAGCGTCAGTCGGAACAGATTGTCCACCAGGTCCCTTTCCAAATATTACTTGTAAATCCATGACCATATCAAGTATGTCATCACCAGTAGGGAGGATGGGCTTCTTCCGGTGATCTGCCTCACCTTTGAAATGCTTGCCTTTCTTTCTTAAGGCATGCTTGGCCGGAAGAAATCGACGATGTCCCAGGTACACATTCTTCTTGCATTTTTCCAAATATATACTTTGGGTATCATCTAAACAGTGCGTGCATGCATGGTATCCCTTGTTTGTCTGTCCTGAAAGGTTACTAAGAGCAGGCCAATCATTGATGGTTACACAGAGCAATGCTCGCAGGTCAAATTCCTGCTGTTTGTGCTCATCCCACACACGTACACCTTTTTTATTCCATAGCTATAAAAGTTCATCAACTAATGGCCTTAGGTACACATCAATGTCGTTTCCAGGTTGCTTAGGGCCTTGGATGAGCACTGGCATCATAATGAACTTCCGCTTCATGCACAACCAAGGAGGAAGGTTATAGATACATAGAGTCACATGCCATGTGCTATGCTTGCTGCTCTGCTCCCCGAATGGATTAATGCCATCTGCACTTAAACCAAACCATACGTTCCTTGGGTCATCTGCAAAGTCCGACCACTCTCTCTCGATTTTTCTCCACTGCGACCCATCAGCGGGTACTCTCAACTTCCCGTCTTTCTTACGGTCTTCTTTGTGCCATCGCAATGACTTGGCATGCTCTTTGTTTTGGAACAAACGTTTCAACCGTGGTATTATAGGAGCATACCACATCACCTTGGCAGGAATCCTCTTCCTGGGGCGCTCGCCCTGAACATCATCAACAGGGTCATCGCGACCAATCTTATATCGCAATGCATTGCATACCGGGCATGCATCCAAATTCTCGTACTCACCGCGGTAGAGGATGCAGTCATTAGGGCATGCATGTATCTTCTGCACCTCCAATCTTAGAGGGCAGACAACCTTCTTTGCTTCGTATGTACTGTCGGGCAATTTATTGTCCTTTGGAAGCTTATTCTTCATTATTTTCAGCAACTTTTCAAATGCCTTGTCAACTACACCATTCTTTGCCTTCCATTGCAGCAATTCGAGTGTGGTACCGAGCTTTGTGTTGTCATCTTCGCAATTTGGGTACAACGCTTTTTTGTGATCCTCTAACATGCGCTGCAACTTCAACTTCTCCTTTTCATTTTCGCAGTTTCTCTTTGCATCGGCAATGGCCCGACCAAGATCATCAGCGGGCTCATCTGATGCTTCAGCTTCTTCTTCTTCATTCTCTTCCCCCATTGTACTACCATCATATTCAGGACACCCAGGATAGTTGTCGTCATCCTCTTCTTCTTCATTCTCTTCCATTAGAACCCCTCTTTCTCGGTGCTTGGTCCAACAATTATAGCCGGACATGAAACCGGACGTAAACAGGTGGACGTGAATCTGTTTTGAGCTAGACTAAGTCTTATCATTCTTACACACACCACATGGACAACACATAAAACCACCCCGCTTGTTTGCCTCAGCCGCACACAAAAAACTCTGCACGCCATTAATGAACTTGGGAGAGCATCGGTCAACGTACATCCATTGCCGGTTCATCTTCATTACACAACACCGAGAAGGCCAAATTAATACAAGTTCATACATAAAGTTCATACACACTTATTCTCATAAAACAACATAAAACTATCTAGCTAAAACATTTTAAATGCAACAACAAATGCGATCAAAATCGCAACTAAGGTAAAAATTGATCCAACAACATAATGATACCAAGCCTCTTTATTAATGGCATATTTTCTAATCTTTCTAATCTTCAAGCGCATTGCATCCATCTTGATCTTGTGATCATCGACGACATCGGCAACGTACAACTCCAATTTCATCTTCTCTTCTTCAACTCTTTTCAATTTTTCTTTCAAATCCTCGTTTTCTTTTTCAACTAAATTTAACTTCTCGACAATAGGGTCGGTGGGCATTTCTGGTTCAACTACCTCCTTGATAAAAATATCTATGTCAACTTGATGGGCATAATTGTCATTAACACGAAATGCAACAAATAGTTATAAAAGAGAATATACCACATCTGAATCGTAAACCGGACGAGGGCCGACGGGCACGGATATCATAACCATGGCACTATATATAACAACAATCATACAAGTAAGAAAACTATCCAAGTAACTATCTAAATCATACAAATACGATTTTATTTATAAAAATGATAAGAACACAAGAAGAGGCTCACCAAGGTGGTGTCGGCGACGGGACGGTGCGGTCGATCGACGGTGGTTAGGACGGGGACGGGAAGGCACACTAAGTAAACCACACCTACACATATGCAAACTAAGGAGTTAATTGAGCTCAAATTGCATATAAATCAAAAAAACTACCACATAATTACACCCAAACTAAAACCCACAAATCACTATACTTATAAAGCATAGCACGAGCTGATCTAGCAATAAGAGATGAAAGGACAAAGTTGCTAACCTTTGTGGACACTTGGATGGATTGGGGTGCCTCAAATCTTGACAAATCTTGGCAAAAATGGAGGGAGGAGCTCGAGCTAGGGGAAGAACAGAGAGGGGAATTCGAATGGAGAAAACAGAGAAATGGAGTCGGGCTGGACGAAGGGTTTATATAGGGAGAGCTTTAGTCCTGGTTGGTTATACAAACCGGGATTAAAGGTCCATCTATAGTCCCGGTTTGTATCACAAACCGGGACTAAAAGGGCTCGTGGGGGCCCTAGGCTGACACCAGCCTGCCACCACTCCTTTAGTACCGGTTTGTGATACAAACCGGGATTATATGTCCCAAATGAACCGGGAATAATGGGGCCCGTACCCCCTGACAGCTCCTAGCCGTTGGAACCAGGACTAATGGACACATTAGTCCCGGTCCAAAGCAAAACCGGGACTAAATGTTGAAACGGAAGGCCTGTTTTCTACTAGTGTACATATCATCAAAATATCGAACACATATCAAATTCACATGATTACTCGCAACATGACTTCTCCCGTGACCTCAAGAACAAAGGTAACTACTCACAAATAATAATCATGCTCAAGATCAGAGGGGTATTTAATAGCATAATGGATCTGAACATATAATCTTCCACCAAATAAACCATATAGTAATCAACTACGCAAGGTAATCAACACTACTAGTCACCCACAGGTACCAATCTGAGGTTCCGATACAAAGATTGAACACAAGAGATGAACTAGGGTTTGAGAGGAGATGGTGTTGTTGAAGATGTTGATGAAGATTGGCCTCCCAAAGATGAGAGGGGTGTTGGTGATGACGATAGCTTCGATTTCCCCTCCGGGAGGGAAGTTCCCCCGGCGGAATCGCTCCGCCGGAGGGCAAAAGTGCTCCTGCCCAAGTTCCGCCTCGAGGCGGCGACGCTTCATCCCGAAAGTCCTCCTTTGATTTTTTCTAGGGTAAGAGTGACCATATACCAGAAGATGGGCACCGGAGGTGGGCTGAGATG
Organism: Elymus sibiricus; assembly: GCA_039707655.1. Taxonomy (NCBI): domain Eukaryota; kingdom Viridiplantae; phylum Streptophyta; class Magnoliopsida; order Poales; family Poaceae; genus Elymus; species Elymus sibiricus. Next base: position 114,641,976 of record CM077667.1, read on the forward strand.
GCCACAACCCATCAGGGCGCGCCCAAGGGGGACTGGCGCGCCCTGGTGGGTTGCGCCCACCTGACAGGCCCCCTTCGGTAGTTTTCTGCTCCGGTATTTTTTATTAAATGCAAAAATAATCTCCGTAAAATTTCAGCTTCATTGGAGTTGTGCAGAATAGGTATCTCTGCCGTGCTTTTCTTGGGTCCAGAATTCCAGCTGCCGGTATTCCCCCTCTTTGTGTAAACCTTGCATATTATGAGAGAAAAGCATTAGAATCACTCCTCAAAGTATTATTATTCAACAAAACAAGGTAAATAACAGTAGGAAATCATGATGCAAAATTGACGTATCAACTCCCCAAGCTTAGACCTCGCTTGTCCTCAAGCGAAAATGGATAACGAAAAGCATCTCCACATGGTTTGAGAGAGAGGTGTCGATAAAACAAAATATGAACATAGAAGCATCATGCTTATTATTATAACAGCAATAAACTCTATCATAAAACTTATTTGAATACATCCTTATCATATAACCTCTCATGAGCAAGTAACAATTCATCACAACATAGAAGTATAAAGCATAAACCTTATTGGGAACCAACAAACTATGTTCTCAGTCAACTTTGCAACTACAATTCATCATATTTTTAGGAAGGGTCTCATGTCGGAGCCTTTTGGCAAGTCCACATACTCAACCATCATTTAGTCTTCTATGATTGCTAACACTCACGGCATACCCATGAACAAAAAGTTTCAACCAGACACATAGGAAGATAGGGGCTTATAGTTTCGCCTCCCAACTTACTCACCTCAAGGGTGATGTCAACAATAATAACTCATGCCACCCATATCCAACTGGATATATGTGCCTAGATCTTTCCTCACCACATGATGCTTGTGAAAGAGAAAAACTAAAAAGGAGTGAGGAAGAATACTTTGACTCTTTGCATAAAAGTAAATACATGAAAATAAAAGATAGGCCCTTCGCAGAGGGAAGCAGAGGTTGTCATGCGCTTATTGGTTTGTCTGCCCAATCCCTTAATGTAAAAGAACGTCACGCTATATTGCCCCCTATGATAGCAACCTTTATTATGCAGTCCGTTGCTTTTATTACTTTGCCATCATAAGTTCGTATAGCGCTCAATTTTCTCTTACACTAATTGATCAAAACACTTTTAGAAGCAATTTTTATTGCCTTATTGCACCGATGACAACTTACTTGAAGGATCTTTCTCGATCCATAGGTAGGTATGGTGGACACTCAAGGAAAGAATTTGGTTTTGGGGTTTTGGATGCACAAGTAGTATCTCTACTTAGTGCGGAATTTTGGGTAGCAAAGATATTGAGCACGCACCACATGTTAAAGGATCTATGACAATATAACTTCTATGTGGATATGAACAAACATAAATCATTATGTTGTCTTCCTTGTCCAATGTCAACAGTTTTGACATATAATATTTAATGGGGGCTCACAATCATAAAAGATGTCCAAGATAGTGTATTTGCATGTGAATCTTCTCTTCTCTTATTAATTCTTTCATGAATTGCATCATTGACCAATGCTATGTTTGTCAATCTCCAATAAATTTCACTACTTATACTTTTCCTTATGTGATGTCATTACTCACCATAAGATTAGCATATGATTCTTTTCATTTATTTCTCTTTCTTTTTATTTTGATTGCAACAAGAAAGTAGAGAGACAAAAACTCAAACTAAACTTTATTATATAACTCTCACATGATTACATAGATAGATAGGCCACGAAACTAGCACACGAAAATAAACCATGCTAAACTTTTATTCAACTAAAGAAAAGGGAAACTAAGGATCGAACTAAAATAGGCAAAGGTGAATAAAAGTGGTGGTGATACGATACCGGGGCACCTCCCCCAAGCTTGACTCAAGCCAAGGGGAGTGCCCATTCCCGTGTGCTCAAGTCTCCTTTGGTGGTGATGATATGATGTCACACTTCAGCTTCAAAAGATGCTCCAATTTGCGGATGACCCTCCTAAGGTTATTGATGTGCTCTTCAAGCAAAATATTTTCACGGATGAGAAATTTATTTTGAACACGGGCTGCTTCGAAAGCTCTAAAAGCTTCAATTTCAATAGGGGTGAGATGACTATAGTAAGGTTGAAGGATATCTTCTTCCTCTCCCTCCTTTGCTGGCATGGATTGATCTCCTTCAGGCGGATGATTCACCATAGTCTCCTTGCCCTTCTCTTCCTTGTTGGACTCTTTCGGCTCCTCCCTCTTCAACTCTATCTTCAATAGCCAGGCATCTTCTTCCACGTTGTTAGAAGAGGGAGAAGACATGATGCCTGACTTGACAGATCTGATAGGAAAACATCAAGAAACAAGAACAGAGGATATTTCTGCAATGCGGTCGTCAAAACAGTCGGGGGTATATATAGAGAATTTTTATTCTTGGAAAACAAGTATATGGAAGGAAAACGGAGTCGGGAAGGCATCCGAGGTGGGCACAACCCACCAGGGCGCGCCCAGGGGTGCCTGGCGCTCCCTGGTGTATCGTGCTCACCTCGATCGCTTTCCGGTTTATTTCTTTATTCCCAAAATTTTAAAATATTCCAAAACTGACAGAAAATATTTTTGCGGATTTTTCGGAGTCTGTTTACTTACCGTATCACGTACCTCCTATTTTTAAGAATTCTGGAGCGTTCCAGAAGGTTTCTTTTATGTGTTCCTCCGGTGTCATGGTTTGGATAACATTGCTTTCAACGTTAATAGGCGTACCTGAGATATAATGCTTTATTCTTTGGCCATTGACCACCTTCGGGTTAGTACCTTTGGCGTTATTAATCTTGATAGCTCCAGAACGATAAACTTCCTCGATAATATATGGTCCTTCCCATTTGGAGAGAAGCTTTCCTGCAAAAAATCTTAAACGAGAGTTGAACAAAAGAACATAGTCTCCTATTTTGAATTCCCGCTTTTGGATTCTTTTATCATGCCATCTCTTTACTTTTTCTTTAAATGGCCTAGCATTTTCATACGCTTGGGTTCTCCATTCATCAAGTGAGCTAATATCAAATAGCCTCTTCTCACCGGCAAATTTAAAATTATAGTTAAGTTTCTTAATTGCCCAGAATGCCTTATGTTCTAATTCTCGAGGCAAATGACAAGCTTTCCCATATACCATTTTATATGGAGACATACCCATAGTATTTTTATAAGCTGTTCTATAGGCCCAAAGTGCATCATCTAATTTCTTAGACCAATTCTTACGAGACCTATTGATAGTTTTTTGTAGTATCAATTTTATTTCTCTATTACTAAGTTCAACTTGACCACTAGATTGAGGATGATAGGGTGATGCAATTCTATGGTTAACATCATATTTAGCAAGCATCTTACGGAAGGCACCATGGATGAAGTGTGAACCACCATCAGTCATTAAATATCTAGGGACTCCGAACCTCGGGAAGACAACCTCTTTAAGCATTTTAATGGAGGTGTGGTGATCAACACTACTAGTTGGAATAGCTTCTACTCACTTAGTGACATAATCAACAGCAACCAAAATATGAGTGTACCCGTTAGAGGAAGGAAAAGGTCCCATATAATCAAAACCCCATACGTCAAACGGTTTAACAACAAGTGAATAATTCATAGGCATTTCCTGACGCTTACCGATATTACCAATTCTTTGACATACATCGCAAGACAAGACAAACTTACGGGCATCTTTGAAGAGAGTAGGCCAATAAAAACCAGATTGCAATACCTTGTGAGCAGTTCTATCTCCCGCATGATGCCCTCCGTAAGCTTCAGAATGACATTTCCGTAGGATTTGTTCCTGTTCATGCTCAGGTACACAACGTCTAATAGTACCATCTACTCCTTCTTTATAAAGATGTGGGTCATCCCAAAAATAATGTCTTAAGTCATAGAAGAATTTTTTCTTTTGTTGGTATGTGAAGCTAGGTGGTATATATTTTGCGAGAATGTAGTTAGCATAATCAGCATACCAGGGTGTTTTTGTGAACACTTATTGCAGCTAACTGTTCGTCAGGGAAACTATCATCAATAGATAGTGGGTCATCAAGAATATTTTCTAACCTAGATAAGTTATCAGCTACGGGGTTCTCAGCTCCCTTCCTATCAACGATATGCAAGTCAAATTCTTGAAGCAAGAGAACCCACCTAATGAGTCTAGGTTTAGCATCTTTCTTTTCCATAAGATATTTTATAGCAGCATGATCGGTGTGAACAATTACTTTGGAGTCAACAATATAGTATCTAAATTTATCACAGGCAAACACAACTGCTAAAAATTCTTTTTCAGTAGTGGCATAATTTCGTTGAGCACAGTCTAGAGTTTTATTAGCATAGTGGATAGCATTCAATTTCTTATCAACTCTTTGTCCTAGAACAGTACCAACAACATAATCACTAGCATCACACATAATTTCAAAAGGCAAGTTCCAACTAGGTGGTTGAATGATAGGTGCAGAGGTTAAGGTTTTCTTGAGTGTTTCAAAGGCTTCCACACAATCATCATCAAAAACAAAAGGAATGTCCTTTTGCAAAAGATTAGTAAGAGGCCTAGAAATTTATAAAAACCAGCATGACCAAGGAAACTGCGAATACCTTTAATATCTTTAGGACATGGCATTTTCTCAATTGCATCAACTTTAGCTTTATCCACCTCAATACCTCGTTCAGATATTTTATGCCCCAAGACAATGCCTTCATTAACCATAAAGTGGCACTTCTCCCAATTCAAGACAAGATTAGTTTGTTCACATCTCTGCAAAACTCGATCAAGGTTGCTTAAGCAATCATCAAAAGAAGTTCCGTAAATGAAAAAATCATCCATGAAAACCTCCACAATCTTTTCACAAAAATCTGAGAATATAGCAGTCATACATCTTTGAAAGGTAGCAGGTGCATTGCATAAACCAAAAGGCATACGTCTATAAGCATAGGTTCCAAAAGGGCAAGTAAAGGTGGTTTTCTCTTGATCGGATTGTGACACAGGTATTCGAGAGAAACCAGAATATCCATCTAAGAAACAAAAGTGTGTGTGCTTAGATAATCTTTCTAGCATTTGATCAATGAAAGGCAAGTGGTAATGATCTTTCCTAGTAGCTTTATTTAATTTTCCAAAATCAATTACCATTCTATAGCCAGTGACAATTCTTTGTGGAATAAGTTCATTCTTATCATTAGGAACAACGGTAATGCCTCCTTTCTTAGGAACACAATGAGTGGGACTTACCCATCTACTATCAGCTATGGGATAGATTATACCTACATCCAGAAGCTTTAATATTTTAGTTCTTACCACTTCTTTCATCTTAGGATTCTATCGCCGTTGGTGATCAACAACGGGTTTAGCATCAGGTTCCATATTAATCTTGTGCTGACATAGAGTGGGACTAATGCCCTTAAGATCATCAAGAGTATATCCAATAGCAGCCCAGTGCTTCCTTAGAACTTTCAATAATCTTTCTTCTTCATATTCTGAAAGGTTAGCACTAATAATAACATGATATTTTTTTTCTCATTAAGATAAGCATACTTCAAAGTGTCAGGCAATTGTTTTAATTCAAACACAGGATCACCTTTAGGTGGAGGAGGTCCTCCAAGAGTTTCAATAGGCAAATTATGTTTCAGGAGGGGTTGATGTTCAAAGAAGATTTTATCTATCTCATTTCTTTCACGCGAGTGCATATCATTTTGATGGTTGAGAAAATATTGTTCTAATGGATCAGTAGGAGGCACATCAATAGAAGCAAGACCAATTATTTCATCCTTACTAGATAACGCTTTATCACGGGGTTGTCTCCTAAACTTGGAAAAATTAAACTCATGAGACACATTACCAAAACTGACACCGACAATTTGTTTTTCACAATCTATCTTGGCATTGACGGTGCTCAAGAAAGGTCTACCAAATATAATGGGACAAAAGTCATCTTGTGGGGAACCAAGGACTAGAAAATCAGTAGGGTATTTTACTTTCCCACACAAGACTTCAACATCTCTAACAATTCCAAGTGGTGTGATAGTGTCTCTATTAGCAAGTTTAATAGTAACATCAATGTCTTCCATTTCAGCAGGTGCTATTTCATCCATAATTTCTTGGTAAAGAGTAAAAGGGATAGCACTCACACTAGCACCCAAATCACATAAACCATGATAGCAATGATCTCCTATTTAGACTGAGACAACATGCATGCCTTCTATGGGTCTATGTTTATCCTTTTCATTGGGTTTAGCAATTCTAGCAGCTTCATCACACAAGTAGATAACATGCCCATCAATATTTTCTACCAAGAGATCTTTAACCATAGCAACACTAGGTTCTACTTTGATTTGCTCAGGGGGCTTAGATGCTCTTATATTACTCTTACGAACCACAGTCGATACCTTAGCATGTTCCTTTATCCTAACAGGGAAAGGTGGTTTTTCAATATAAGCGGTAGGCACAACTGGATCAACATTGTAAAAGATAGTTTCTTCTTTAGTTATGACCAGTTCTTTAATTTCTTCTTTAATAGGGGGATGATATTTAAACCACTTCTCCTTAGGGAGATCAACGTGAGTAGCAAATGCTTTTTAAAAAGAGGCTACTATCTCAGAGTCAAGTCCATATTTAGTGCTAAAGTTGTGAAAAGTATCGGTATTCATAAAAGATTTAACACAATCAAATTCAAGCTTTATACCTGACTCATTACCTTCGTCGAGTTCCCAATCTTCAGAGTTGCATTTAATTCTTTCTAAGAGATCCCACTTGAATTCAATAGTCTTCTTCATATAAGAACCAACACAAGAAGTATTGAGCATGGATTGATCATTATGAGAAAGCCGAGCATAAAATTTTTGAATGATAACTTCTCTCGAAATGTCATGATTGGGGCATGAATATAACATTGACTTAAGCCTCCCCCAAGCTAGAGCGATACTTTCTCCTTCACGAGGCCAAAAATTATATATATAATTCCAATCACGATGAACTAGATGCATGGGATAAAACTTTTGGTGGAATTCCAATTGCAAACGATTCCAGTTCCACAATCCAAGATCATCACATAGCCTATACCATGTCAATGCTTTTCCCTCCAAAGATAAAGGGAAAACCTTCTTCTTAACTTCATCTCTGGGTAAACCTGCAAGCTTAAATAATCCACATATTTCGTTCACATATAAGAGGTGCATATCAGGATGTTCAGTTCCATCTCCTGCATAAGGTTTAGTAAGCAGTTGTTCTACCATACCCGAAGGAATTTCATAAGTAACATTTTCAGTAGGTGCTGTAGGTTGAGGGGCAACTATTTGTCGTTCCGGTCGAGGTGAAGATACCCCGAACAAACCCCTCAATGGATTGTTTTCCATAGTAGCAAGTAAATTTCAGCACCTATTATAAGTTTTTCCTTACCGATTTCCACTTACCAAGAGCGCTTCACTCCCTGGAAACGGCGCCAGAAAAGAGTCTTGATGACCCACAAGTATAGGGGATCAATCATAGTCTTTTCGATAAGTAAGAGTGTCAAACCCAACGAGGAGCAGAAGGAAATGACAAGCGGTTTTCAGCTAGGTAATTTCTGCAAGCACTGAAATTGTAGGTAACAGATAGTTTGATAGCAAGATAATTTTTAGCAAGCAAGTAACGGTAATGATAAACAAGGTGCAGCAAGGTAGCCCAATCCTTTTGAGGCAAAGGACAGGCCAGAACAATCACTAGTAATAGGCAAAGTGTTCTTGAGGGTACACGGGAATTTCGTCTAGTCACTTTTATCATGTTGGTTTGATTAGTGTTCGCTACTTTGATAATTTGATATGTGAGTGGACCGGTGCTGTTCTGACTTGAACAACCTCCCACTTATGATTAACCCCCTCGCAAGCATCCGCAACTACGAGAAAAGTATTAAGATAAAATCTAACCATAGCATTAAATGTTTGGATCCAAATCAGCCCCTTACGAAGTAGCGCATAAACTAGGGTTTAAGCTTCTGTCACTCTAGCAACCCATCATCTAATAACTACTCCACAATGCATCCCCTTAGGCCCATGAATGGTGAAGTGTCATGTAGTCGACGTTCACATGACACCACTAAGGGAATCACAACATACATATCATCAAAATATCGAACACATATCAAGTTCACATGATTACTCGCAACATGACTTCTCCCGTGACCTCAAGAACAAAGGTAACTACTCACAAATAATAATCATGCTCAAGATCAGAGGGGTATTGAATAGCATAATGGATCTGAACATATAATCTTCCACCAAATAAACCATATAGTAATCAACTACGCAAGGTAATCAACACTACTAGTCACCCAAAGGTACCAATCTGAGGTTCCGGTACAAAGATTGAACACAAGAGATGAACTAGGGTTTGAGAGGAGATGGTGTTGTTGAAGATGTTGATGAAGATTGGCCTCCCAAAGATGAGAGGGGTATTGGTGATGATGATAGCTTCGATTTCCCCCTCCGGGAGGGAAGTTCCCCGGCGGAATCGCTCCGCCGGAGGGCAAAAGTGCTCCTGCCCAAGTTCCGCCTCAAGGCAGCGGCGCTTCATCCCGAAAGTCCTCCTCTGATTTTTTCTAGGTCACGAGTGACCATATACCAGAAGATGGGCACCGGAGGTGGGCCGAGGTGGCCACAACCCATCAGGGCGCGCCCTGGTGGGTTGTGCCCACCTGGCAGGCCCCCTTCGGTAGTTTTCTGCTCTGATATTTTTTATTAAATGCAAAAATAATCTCCGTAAAATTTCAGCTTCATTGGAGTTGTGCAGAATAGGTATCTCTGACGTGCTTTTCTTGGGTCCAGAATTCCAGCTGCCGGTATTCCCCCTCTTTGTGTAAACCTTGCATATTATGAGAGAAAAGGCATTAGAATCACTCCCCAAAGCACTATTATTCAACAAAACAAGATAAATAACAGTAGGAAATCATGATGCAAAATGGACGTATCAAATTGCTATGAAGTCAACAAGATGCAAACATGCTATTACAGATACAGACTTAGTGAAAATCTACGTATCATCGATACGGCGACACTGATATGGTGATACGGGTACGGGATACGGAAATTTCTAGAAACAGCAATACGGCGAACAGATTACTATAAGAATGCAATCAAGTTGTCATGAAAATTTGCCGTGTAACCATTTCAAAAGATTTCTAAATTTTGACATGATGATGCGTGAACTCTATCGATACTCGTGGCAACTAACCCAATCACAAGTCTCTTGATGGAAAAATCACAATTAATTGCCATGACAGTTTATAGATTGTAGAAATTGGGTGAAAGTTGCCTTCTGAAAATCACGGGTTGTGTGACATGGCAAAAGAACATAGTAATTGCCATGGCAGTTTATTGAAGTTAGTTCAGTTTATAGATTTCTATACTAAACAAGATGTATATTAATTGTGTGTCTATTCTGGAGGAATATCTTGATAAATAAGATGGCAAATATATATATGTCTAATACAATGGTAACTATTGTAGTTAACAAGTAATAATTCATTTTGAGCAGAACCTCGGGTACGCATGAACTGAACTAACTTCGGTACATAGCAAACTAACTAATTTATCACAACTTGAGTCAAAAATAAGCTAGCAAAAAATAAATTAATCACACAATTTGAGACATGACAAAATATGCAGTGTAGGGATAGAAGACCTGGAGCGGCGGCGTCGGGGAAGGGGCATGGGGAGCGGCGCACGTCGGGGCAGGGCGCACGTCGGGGCAGACGGGCAGGGCGCAACGAGGGTGTCGAGTGCGTCGGTGAGTGCGTCGACGGCGAGGTCCAGCAGCCTGACGGTGAGGGCATCGGCGAGGACGTCGACGGTGAGGTCCAGCAGCCTGACGGCGCACGAGGGGGAAACTGCAGATGGATTTTGAAATTTTGCTAAGTGCCGCTTATATAGCCCCACCTTTAGTCCCGGTTGGTGGCTCCAACCGGGACTAAAGACCCCCCTTTAGTCCTGGTTGGAGCCACCAACCAGGACTAAAGGTGAATTTCAACAGGCGAAAGGGCGGGAATCCCAGGCCTTTAGTCCCGGTTGGTGGTTCGAACCGGGACTAAAGGGGGGCCTTTAGTCCCGGTTGGAGCCACCAACCAGGACTAAAGGCCTGTTCCTGACACGGCCGAGGGGCGGTGGAAGTTTAGTACCACCTCGCCAAGCGAAGCGCGCTCGTAGTGGTTTATAAGCCCTGCTGCGGCTTCCCTCTTGAGCTCCTCTCTATTGTTGGCAGTACATGCCTAACACTCTCTCTGCCATGTTGGGCCTACTTGCCCCGTGGGCCTACATCCTGGCCCGTGTATAGTTGGGTTTCTAGTCATATGCAGGCCGTGGTGGCCTAGTAGGCGGGCATTTTTTTATTTTTTATGTTATTTTTCCAAAATTATATTTTGATCATAACTAGAGGTTTATAAAAGCTTTTTAATTGATTCTTTTTTGCTATTGAAGAATATTATAGTTTTGCTTTAGTTGATCATAACAAAATATTACAATTGATTCTTTTTAGTTGATTCCTTTTGCTATTAGAGTTTTATAAAAGCTTTTTAGTTTGCTATTAAATATTTTAACAAAAAATACTTTATGAAAATTCTTTTTGCTATAAAAGTTTTTAACAAAAATACTTTGATAATTTTAGTTGCATAAATTTAATATAATTTTAAGTTAATATTATTTTGATCATAACTAGAGGTTTATAAAAGCTTTTTAGTTGATTCTTTTTGCTATTGAAGAATATTATAGTTTTGTTTTAGTTGATCAAAACAAAATATTATAATTGATTTTTTAGTTGATTCTTTTTGCTATTAGAGTTTTATAAAAGCTTTTTAGTTAATTATTTTAATGATTTTTTTCCGCTAAATGACCATGAAATTAAAAAGCACTACAAATGAAGAATATTATAAAATACTTTTTGTTAACCTAATAATGTTATATTTTCTTTTCTGTTAAGTAATTAGTATTTTCTTTTTTTCGTGCATTTAATGATTTTTTTGAGCTAAATGACCCTGAAGTTGAAAAGCGGTAGAAATGAACTCTGAAAAGGTTGAAACTTGGCATGGTATCATAATTTCACCCACATAGCATGTGCTAAAAAGTTTAGAGGTTTACGGCAAAAACTGGATGCACTTCGTGTACAAACTGGACAATCTCTTTCGAAGTATCAGGGTTTCGGGACGAAAACTCATCTATTACAAAGGGTTTCATTTTTTAACATATTTTAACTGCAGAGTTTTTGTGCGTTCAATATGCACCATTCAAAGCCACATCATCAATTTTCAGCCCTTTTCCGACTTCATTTGCTATTTTTCATGCATTTACTGATTTATTTTGAGCTAAATGACCCTGAAATTGAAAAGCACTACTAATAAACTCTAAAAAGGTTGAAACTTGGCATGGTATCATAATTTCACCCACATATCATGTGCTAAAAAGTTTAGAGGGTTACGGCAAAAACTGGATGCACTTCGTGTACAAACTGGACAATCTCTTTCGAAGTATCAGGGTTTCGGGCGAAAACTCATCTATTACAAAGGGATTTCATTTTTTAACATATTTTAACTCTAGACTTTTTGTGCGTTCAATCTGCACCATTCAAAGCCACATCATGAATTTTCAACCCTTTTCCGACTTCATTTGCTATTTTTCATGCAGTTAATGATTTATTTTGAGCTAAATGACCCTGAAATTGAAAAGCACTACAAATAAACTCTAAAAAGGTTGAAATTTGGCATGGTATCATAATTTCACCCACATAGCATGTGCTAAAAAGTTTAGAGGGTTACGGCAAAAACTGGATGCACTTCGTGTACAAACTGGACAATCTCTTTCGAAGTATCAAGGTTTCGGATGAAAACTCATCTATTACAAAGGGATTTCATTTTTTTAACATATTTTAACTCCAGACTTTTTGTGCATTCAATATGCACCATTCAAAGCCACATCATCAATTTTCAACCCTTTTCCGACTTCATTTGCTATTTTTCATGCATTTAATGATTTATTTTGAGCTAAATGACCCTGAAATTGAAAAGCACTACAAATGAACTCTGAAAAGGTTGAAAGATGGCATGGTATCATAATTTCACCCACTAAAAAGTTTAGAGGGTTACGGCAAAAACTGTATGCACTTCGCGTACAAACTGGACAATCTCTTTCGAAGTATCAGGGTTTCGGACGAAAACTCATCTATTACAAAAACTGGATGCACTTCGTCTTCACTTTTTTTCGCGTGTGTCCCTTGCTTATTACGCCTTAACCATGGATAATCTTCATCATTTAATAGGATGCTTGGGTCAGCCTTCACTTTGAAGGGAGGAATTTCATGAAACTTTTCATAATCTTCAAACATGTCTACCTTGTCCTCCACTCCCACAATGTTTCTTTTCCCTGAAAGAACTATGTGGCACTTTGGCTCATCGTATGATGTATTCACTTCCTTATCTTTTCTTTTTCTCGGTTTGGTAGACATGTCCTTGATACGTCTCCAACGTATCGATAATTTATGAAGTATTCATGCCATATTCACCTATGTTTACAATAATTTTATATGGTTTTGATGCACTTTGCATGATTTATTTAGAACTAACCTGGACTGACGCTGTTTTCAGCAGAACTACCGTGGTTTTGTTTTTTGTGTAGAAATCAAAGTTCTCCAAATGCAACAAAAAATTTTGACAATTTTTTTGGAACAAAAGAGGCACTAGAAGCTTTGTTGGAGGGCCAGAAGAGCCACGAGGTGGGTACAACCGACCAGGGCGCGCCAGGCCCCTCTAGCGCGCCCTGGTGTCTTGTGCCCCACTCGTGGCCCATCTCCGCGTGAAACCGATGCTCAAAAATCCTATAAATATAGAAACCATCAGAAATAACCCTAGACTCTCCGCTCCGCCGCCGCAACTCTCTGTATCAATGAAAAACCAATCTAGAGGCATTCCAGTATCCTGCCGGAGAGGGTAGATCATCTCCGGTGGCTATCTTCATCATCCCGACGGAGGCCATGACGAGGAGGGAGTAGTCCACCCTCGGGGCTGAGGGTATGTACCAATAGCTATGTGTTCAATCTCTCTCTCTCTCTCTCTCTCTCGTGTTCTTGAGATGTCACGATCTTGATGTATCACGGGCTTTGTTAATATAGTCGGATCATATGATGTTATTCCCTTGCTATCATGTTGTGATGAATTGAATCTTTCCCTTTGAGATATCGTTATGTTGGATTGAATATTGGATTTGAGAACACTTGATATATGTCTTGCATGTGGATACCCGTGGTGACAATGGGGTGTTCTATTGATTCACTTGATATATGTTTTTGTACTCAACTTGCGGATTCCCGAGGTGACATTGGGGTAATCTGTGCATAGGGGTTGATACACGTTCTTGTCCTACTTTTTTCGGTAGAAATCTTGGGGCACCCTTTGAGGTTCTTTGTGTTGGATTGAGTATTATGAATCTGAAATTGTTTGATGCGTATCGTACAATTAACTCATGGATACTTGTGGTGACATTGGAGTATCTAGGTGACATTAGAGTTGGTTGATGCGTATCATATGGTGTTATTCTAGTACGAACTCTTAGATAGATCGAACGGAAAGGATAACTTGATGTTATCTTAGTACGAACTCTTGAATAGATCGATCGGAAAGGATAACTTTAAGGTGGTTTCGTACCCTACAAACAATTTCTTCTTATGTTCTCCGCTAGATAAGAACTTTGGAGTGATTCTTCGTTGCATGTTGAGGGATGGTTACATGATCCACTTATATTAGCATTGTTGAGAGATTGCACTAGCGAAAGTACGGACCCTAGGCCTTGTTTTCAAGCATTGAAATAGCGTTTGTGCTCACTTTTGTTACTTGCTACCTTGCTGTTTTTATTGTTACTATTACAAAAATCAATATCTACTATCATTACTACACTTGTATCACCATCTCTTCGCCGAACTAGTGCACCTATACAATTTGCCATTGTATTTGGTGTGTTGGGGACACAAGAGATCTCTTGTATTTGACTGAAGGGTTGCTTGAGAGAGACCATCTTCATCCTACACCTCCCACAGATTGATAAACCTTAAGACAATCTTACCTATGGCATCATCAACTCAAGTGCTGGCTCTGGGACCTAATGTGTCTGTTCACTATGATCACTAGTTCCGTAATGAACCCAGTGCTAAGTAGGGGTTATTGAAGCTCAACAAGTGTTCTGGCCAACCCGTGTATTAAACACGTGATCAGAGGTTTGAGCTGGAGGTAGCTTGTGAGGTCTAGGTTGGTCTAGGGAGGGGTTTCCAATCTTGAGGGAAAAGCATAGCTTTACGGGGTTGCACTTGGTTGAGTACGTTGTAGTCAGAGTCTTCAGTGCTAGTTGTCTGTCGATGTAGATCCTTGGTGCATCTTGCCTTGCTGGTCTTTAGTTGATGAGATAGGTGAGAGGGAAAAGTAGCATAGAGGAGGTGCCTAAAGGGGGTTCGATAGTGCAAGTGCAATCAAACAAGTGTTGAAAGGGCTAACACATTCATTAAGATAAGATAGGTGGTATAGTCGCGTACACGTTGCCTAGGGCAAAAGTGCGACTTATACCCAAACACAAACACATAAAAGCAAACAACACACAACATGATTTCATTTGAACCATCACATGGACTCGACTTCGCATAGGGGTTACATGACTCATCCTACACTAGGGGGTTCTCGGACTCAGTAGTCGTGCCTTGCTTCTTGTGTCGGGGGAAAAGGACGCTCAGCCTTCAGCTTCTAGGTCCTCCCATGGTACCAGTGGGTAGGCATCGGTTGGCTACCTGTTGGAACACCACTTAACAATGTGCCCATATTCGCCTCATCCATGGCATGTGACAGGAGCAAAGAGGTTGTCAACCTTCCTTGGGTTGTGACGTCGGTGAGATGACGATGGTCCCTCACGGGGTGGATATGGAAATCTGTTCCTACGCCTTCTACGCGGGGCTCGCTTGCAGGCTTCCTGTAGTTCCTCAATTTGTTGCCTTTGGTTGGTGATGTAGACTTGCAGGGCAGCAATCTGTTGCTCTTTCTCGACCACCTTCTTCTTCTCGAGGCAGTGGAGATGTAGGAGTGAGGGTAAATCCTGGCGGGACTTGAGGAATTCTTCAGTAAGGTAACGCAGAAGGTAATCGACCACGTTAGCGAAGCGGATCTGGAGCTTGAGGGTTGGGTCTTCGTCCCTTATGGAAATCATTGCTTGAGCAGAGGCTCCTAATCCACTCTTGCTGGGCAGGTAGCGGGTAGCTTGCCCTTCCTTCATTTTTGAGAGGAGGTCTCGAAGACGGGGAAGGGCTTCATAGGCCGCCTGCTGAATGGCCATGTCTCTTGTTGGCATGGGTGGTCCAACAAAGAACCAACTCTGGGGTGAGGTCTTGGCAGGTACAACCACCTTGGCGTAGAACTCCATTCCAAACTCGTCATTGTCCAGTTCGTGCAGGGTGTACATCGGCTCCGAAGGATATTTTCATTGTTGGAGGCAGTCTCTCAGGAGAGGTGGGAATCCGGTCATGAGGAGTTTCATGGGAGCGACGGCCATCTACAAGATGGTCAGAGAAGGGGTTAATATGACAAGAGAGGATGAGGTGAGTGTAAAAGGTTTTATAGTGGCTAGATCTAAAGAGGAGAGAAGTGCAATAGGTTTTGCAAGTGATTTGGGGTCTGAGGGCTAGTTCCTTTCCTAACTAACGTCCATGCTAACTAAGGGCTTCCTACAGTCAGGATGGCTCTGATACCAGCTTTGTAGGGACCCCGACTCAGAAGTCACGTGCATAGTGATCCCAGAGATCAATACTCACTGAACACAGAAACAGAATAACAAGAGTCTTACATCCATTACATACCGCTTGTACTCAAATATGGCCTTTATGGCCAAGTCTTCATAATCTCGCAGCGGAAATCTTCAACGATAGCGTTGACCCATGCCATCTGCCTTAACCCTATAGGCATTCTGACTGGGAAGCGTCCTAGCTCGCATGATCGTCACCAAGGTAATCCTCACTATATCCTGTTCTTTCATGTCTGGCCAATAAAATAACCAGTGGCAAGCCAATGAGTACTTTGAATGTACTCGCAAGCAACCCATGTTCTGGAATAAGATATAACAATGCATGATATAACACTAAGTAGGTAAGTTGCAGAAAGCTAATTTTGAGTGCAATGACATGTTCAATCAACTTGTACAAGCATGCATCAACAGGTTGCAGATATCCATATGAACAGGTTACGGATATCAATATAAACAGGGGTTGAACATCTCATGTTCAATCATCATGCCAAGTCATCGGACTTGACTAAGGTATCATCTTTGTTACCCACTCGCACACACACACACACCAAGTTTTTGGGAAAACATCTGGACATAATCTAAGCGGCACCACCCAACTGTCCTTGACCGTGGACACAGCTATTCGAATAGTTTTACACTCTGCAGAGGTTGCACACTTTACCCACAAGACTCGGGGAACTTCCGTGTCAAGCCACGACTCACGGTATATCACATACCCGAGGTAAGCACACGAACAACGTCTTTTCCTTGACAATACTAACAAAGAGTCCACTCGTTGGCACACAGCCCTCATGATGTACATCACCAGTATCATCCATGAAGGGACCAACGGTGTGCCCGGTGTCTGTAAAAACAGCCCATGGTCGCCCTACCTAGCACGACCCCGTATCGAGAGTGACCACGTCACTCCCTCCACTAGTAATGCGGGCTCAATGCTCGTACCTACCAAAGTAATCAACAAGGCCCCGTCCCATAAGGGGTATCGTGGTTGTACATGTAAGGTTGGGACGGTTGACAAATCCTAAATCTAATCCGTTTTCGAAAACACACACACTCACTTGCCTCGGTACACCACTTCTTTACCAAGTGGCTACCTAGCTCATCATCATCTCCCTCGGGCATTAGTGGCACCCGACGGGGTTTTCGAAAAGTCTTTGGAAAAGCTTTTGTTTCCAACACCATGCATATTCCCGTCCCATTTGCGTAGCATCTATTTTAGCAATCCTAGGTGCTCCGACCCGCATAACCCTCATAAGGAGGTAGGGTCATGCACGATGCAAGCATCAACAAAAAAGTAGTAGAGGCATCCACCACATCATCATGATCAATACATCGAAACAAAGTGCTATATGACATGCATGAAAAAGTTTCTTAGACATGGTCAAGGGGCTGGTTGCCTGGCTCAACAA
This sequence comes from Elymus sibiricus, assembly GCA_039707655.1. Lineage (NCBI taxonomy): Eukaryota > Viridiplantae > Streptophyta > Magnoliopsida > Poales > Poaceae > Elymus > Elymus sibiricus. The sequence continues at coordinate 114,659,170 of CM077667.1, forward strand.
AGTCTTCGAGGTCTTCGAAATCTCCTGATCCAACTACGAGCACTCCGTCTACTTTGTCAACTACCACCGGAAACAACCACAATGAGCAACACAACAAGGCTGCAAACAAAAGTGTTCAAAAATAGCAACTTTATTTCTCTAGGATTTCTATGGTCATAAGAAAAATACCTAAAGTTGCTCTAATGGATTTGGATAATCTGAGATTTTTGAATGATGGAAACGGAGGGAATTATTGATCCTATAAGGAGTCTACAGAAAAAAAAATTATAAAAATGAGTGAATGCACCTATTAAATAGGGCATGGTTTTAGAAACATGTAGGAAGTGGTTTCACTGGATTTGGACTTGAGATGATTTTCTTATGAATTTTCTAAGATGAAATAAGGGAAAATGGGCCATTTGCTTGATCTAACAGAAACAAGGCATTGGAAAAATGTCCACTAAGTAGGGCATCATATAAGATGCACATGAAAATTGGAATCACCTCATTTGTAGCTAGCATTAATACAATAGTGATATTACAATGTGGCTATGAATAGTTCAAATTTAATTTAAATTTGAGCAGGATAAGAACATGTGATGAAAAATTATGGAAGTTGCACCATTAAATAGCTTGGATTTTTAGAATAATATAGGAATTTGAATCAATGCATTTGGATAAATATTTTGCTCTGTGGAATTTTTGGAAGTTACTGGAAAAAGGAAAAGAAAAAAATATCTCTGATCAACTAGGCCAGAAGGGCGCCAGCCGAGCCGGCCCAGAAAGAAAACCAGCCCAGACAGGATGCTGACGTCGAAAGCGTATTTCCCAAACGCGCTTCCACTTAACGCACCGAACCGGTACGCACGGCGGCTCGATTTAAATCTGACGGGTGGGACCCACCCGTTAGTGGGACTAAGGGAAACGGAGGGGATGACAGGTGGGGGCCCCTGTCATCACCAACCTCTGGCTAGAGCGGGAAAGGGGCTCGCCGCCGGTGATGTGGGGCACGGATGGGGCACCAGGGGGCAGCGGGAGATCCGTCAGGCTGGCGGGCATCTCGGAGGAGTGGAGATGGTCATCGGGGGTGAGGGGTTCGCCACGGTGAGGAGTTTAAGCGGCTGGCCGAGGAGGTCGAGGTCGATTAGATCGATCCTATGAACGAGACGAGAAGTTAGGAGGGGGTTGGGTTCCTGGTGTGCAGAGGGAGTCGAGGGAGAAGAAATTGAGGCCAGAGGGGCTCCATATCGTCTGGTCGGTGGCGACGCATGGCGGCGGAGCTTCTGCTTGCAGTCGAGCTCCCGAGCACGGAAATGAGGGGGACCGGGTGCGGGGGCGCAATTAGGTGTGTGGGAAGGCCAGCGACAGGGAGAATGGGGCGTGGGGGTCGCTCTTATAGGGAGGCCGAGGCGTGCCGTGGACCGAGCTCACTGGCTTCCGTCGAAGAGGCTCTGGTGGCCACGGGAGGAGGTTGGGGTACGTCTACGGCGCTCGTGGATGTAGTGTAGGTTGCCGGGGGCGAGACAAGTAGCGGGGCGAGCTCGAGGCGGGTACCTTGCGTGGACAGGGACTGGGGGATGCGGGCGGCACTCGGCACGCGCAGATGGAGGTCGCCGGAGAGAGGTAGGGGAGGGGCCGACCGCTTGGTGTGTTGCGGACTCCGAGGGGAGGTCTCTGGCGAGCGGTTGTGACCCGAGGTGGTCGGGAGCCTCGGGCAGGACGCGGCTACAGTGCCGGGGCGCACTGTAGCGCGCTCCAGAGCATGCATATGGCCGGCATGGCTTGCCCCCGCGTGCTCTGGTTTGTCCTCTAGTGTCCAGGGCCTTTCTGCGACACACCTAGATGCTTAGGAGGTAAGGAAGTGAGCAGGTAAAAGAAATGGAGAGAGCGAGAAGTGAAAATGGTGCTGCCATTACTTGTCAGGAAAGGAATCTTGGGCTTTCACCCTCCCAATAATTGAGCTGAGGCCATGGGGTTTCTACTGGGGGTAGCTGGGGGTCAGGTGGAGGTTTGGTGAAAATCCTGGCTCAAGGAGAACACTTTTGCCCTCTCAATCATTGATTCTTAGAATAGGGCAGGAGGTGTTTCATGATGATTTGAACCAGCTAAGTTTATCCAATGGAAATTAAACTTAACAGGAGTGAGTGGAATAACAAATTAGCCCTGCCCACAAGTTTTTAGGTCAAATGATGAAAGTGGCCAATGCAACTTTAGCAAACCCTAGAAATGGGTAGAAATGGTTTTGCTTATATCTAGACATGCAATCCTATTCTCCTTAATGCACCACTTGGTGTGGTGGCCCTATTTGGGGGTTAGAGCAAGCCCACAAAGTTTGAGACCAAAAGAAGAAACTTAACAATGCAAAAGTTCCCAATTCCAGAAATCAACAGAAATGGGTTTGGGAGGATTTGGACAAGTTGATATGTTCTACTTGATGCACCACTTGGTGTGGATGCATGTTTTGAGGATTAGAACATGTCCACCAAATTTGAGCACAATAGGAGACAGTTGCCAATGTAGAGTTGCTTAAATTTGGATCTGGGCAGAGAGGGTTTTGGGGCATTTTGGGGAACCAAAATTATTGGGATTGAGATGAAACTTGTCAAGATCATGACATATGGCATACTGGACATGCTAGAATTTTCTTGGATTTATTTGAGAATATTTCTTATAGAAATATTTCAAATACTTGAAATATGTAGAAAGGGTTTTGGAGGGTTTTGTCCAATATTTTAAACATGAACATGTGTTGAAACTCTTATATATGGAAAATATATGTCCACTGAGTTTCCCTAAATTTTCTAAAATATTTTTAAAGCATAAAAATATTTTTTTCCTATAAAAGACCATTTCTGGTCTTAAGAAAATTCTTTTAATAAAATATGAGAATAATCTTTAAAAATAATATTTGGTGGTTTGGGAAGTATTATATATGGTAGGATGCAAATAAAGTATGTGTGGCAAAACATCCTCCCTAATTTGAGGACTTGTAGTACAAACCTCAATTCTGGGGGTTTTGAAAACCTAAATTAATAAAAATGGTTTTTGGCCAAAATAATATTTTATAAAAATAGTTTTATGTCCTATACACATGGCATGATCATTGGGCAAGGTTCTTGGATCAGGTAAATGAGTTTGGAGTGTAGGAGATATATGATGGTTCATGGCACAATCAAACAAGCAAGCAAATATTACACAAGTCAAACATTCATATGCACACAAAAAGTTTTAATTGGCCCTAATTTTCTAGCCATGTTAACTTAGTCATGAGGCAAAACATAGGGTGTGACAGAAGCTGACCCTCACCGGGCAACGTGACAAACCCCGGGAAATTTTCCCGGCAAAGCACACCAAGGGTGGTGTTCGGCCTGCGAACTCCACGGGCGTGATGCCAACCCCTGCAGTATGACAAGGCCAACGTATTAGATATTTGAAGAAACGTGAAGGCAAAAAGTACAAAAAGAGTAAATGCACTTACTTATCCCAATCAGGCCTAATCACCGGCCTCTGCTCGCGGGTCGTCGGTAGGGGCGGGAACCGTGTACCACCACGCTGGTACATGGTGACCCCCTCAACCACCTCGCCCTCACTATCAGTAGACTCATCCCCTCCACCATCAGCATGGCCACCCGGCCCCTCAAGAGGATCCGGCCAGGTACCCCATCCAGACGTCTCCTGGGACGTAGCCCCTGGATCCTGAGTTTCCTGGGCCAAAGCCTCTGAGACCGGAGTCTCCTGGGACGTAGCCCCTGGGACCGGAGTCTCGTGGGCCGAAGCCTCTGGGACCGGAGTCTCGTGGGACGAAGGCCCGTTGACCCAAGGCCCGTGCTCCGGAGTCCCCGTGGCCTCCACCTCAGACGGGTCCACCCTAGCAGTCCTGTGCTTGGGTGAATGAGCTGGGGGTGGTGGCGAGGAAGGCGTAGCAGTCCGCCTACCTCTCCCGCGGCCACGTCCTGTACCTCTCTGCTTCTTCCCTCCCCAACCTCCTCTCTCGGTGGGCAACGACGCCGACAAAGAAGCGCCCTCAGGTGTCCCCATACTGTCTATCAATGCTCTCCGGAGAGAGGGGGGAATGGAAGTAGGCCTCCCGCGGGCCGCTGACGAAGAAGTACCCGCGGAGCGCTCTGGACCCGCGCCCACCATCTTTCAACACCTGCCATGAAAAAGAGTAAATGAAATTAGGACAACATAAAAAATGAATACCTGTCATGAATAATAATATGTACATAATTAAATTTGGGATGCATACAAACTAATAATAGTCTGGATCGTCGTCATTAATAAATGCATCATCATCATCACTATCACGCGTGTAGTCATGAATGACGTGCTCATCGGGTTCAGCGGCATCATCATGTGGAAGGCCTTTCCGCAATTGGTCAAGCATTGACAGGTCATCCACAGCAGTAACCTCTTCTTCTTCCGGCTCTTCTTGTTCTGGCTCAGGGTGAACTCGGATTCACTGTCGATGTCTACTTCCATGTTCTGGGGTAAAGTAAAGCGGTTCTTGAAACGTTTTTTGGAAAGACGTGTTTCTTGGAAGAATTCTTCTTCATATGTGTCTGCATTAATTTGAGGTTCATAATCCTCTTCATTGGGGGGAGTTGGTCTAGCATGTGGCGGCACTTCATAAACGACATCCCAACCATTCCGATTTTTATATGTTTGGCAGGCCCGTGGTAGATAGAAAACTTGGGTCACCTGTTGGGCCGTAATATAAACATCGGGAACATCTAAATGGATGCTTTGTTTGATTTCGACTAGCCCTATATGTTGAAGAGTCCTTCTAGTCTCCTTCGGCTAGAACCAATAACATTTGAAGACTACGACGTTCAGTGGGTTTTCACCATAGAATAGAAGTTCATAAATTGCTTCAACTCTTCCATAATACTCGGTACCTCCTTCGCCGATAGCAGAGACGCCACAATTTGTAGTTTTTCGGTCGGCCATAGATTGCTCTTTGCCAAAGGTACGAAAGCGATACCCGTTGATGGTGTATTTCTCAAATGAACGGACCTTATAGTCAAAACCATTAGCGGCTTGTCTCAATTCGACGTCCATAGACTCTGAATTAGCCTACTAGTTTAATACGAAATGATAGTTGCATTAGCCGCAAATGAAATGGTCTATTAATGGTAATTACCGGTTGTTTGAACCAATAGATGAAACAGGGATAGCCACCTCCATGCTTTGCCAGAAGCTCATACTCTTCGATGGAAACCTTTTGGATCACCGCTCCATCCGAGAATTTGGCGACGTATCGACTGTATCAAATATCTGGGAATAAGAGCAGTTCAAAGGAATTAGAAGTTGCGAAACAATGTACCAAGAACTTACTCGATATAAGGCCGCACTTACATTATGTTGTTGAAGATATACAACGAAATGGTCCGCCATTCTTTGACATCCAACACTATTGGTTTCCAAGCATCGGCTGGTGCGAGCTTCCCTCTGAATAGGTTGATGTTGGATCCACCTTTTCTAGGGTCGTCAGCATTGTACCGAGGCTTCGGATTATGCAAATGACGATTTTTGGCTTCGTAGTGTGCTGTCACGAAGTTTGCCGCCTCCTCGGTAATGAATGCCTCGGCCATTGATGCTTCAATTTTATGTTTATTTTTACATTTTGCTCGAAGCGTATTCTGCATCCTCTCAATTGCATAGCACCAGCGATTTGGCACGCCCCCCCCCCCTCAATCTTACCTCGGTCGGGAGATGTAAAATCAAATGTTGCATTGGATTACAGAAACCCGATGGAAAGATCTTCTCTAACTTGCAGAGCAAGTCCGGTGCCAACTTTTCCATGTCATCTAGCACGCCAGGCGATATTTCTTTCGCACAAACAACACGGAAGAAATAGCTCAGCTCTGCCAGTAGTAGCCATTCAGCCTCAGGGAGAAAGCCACACAACATCACCGGCATTACCCGCTCAAGCCATATGTGCCAATCATGACTCTTGAGACCAAATATTTTCAATTTTTCAAGACTCGCTCCCCTCTTTAGATCCGCTGCATACCCATCGGGGAACAGCAAGTGCATTTTCACCCACAAGATAATTTCCCTCATAGCTCCCCTTGCAAGATTGAACCAGGCCTTTGGCTTCGACCAGTTCTTCTTTCCTTTCGGTTGTCGCATGTTCTGTGACGGTCTATCACATAGAGTCTGCTGATCGACTCTAGCCTTAGGATTATCCTTTGACTTCCCCTCTAAGCTGAACAATGTACCAAAAAGGGCCTCTCCGATATTCTTTTCAGTGTGCATCGCGTCGATGTTGTGTGGAAGAAGGAGGTCTTTGAAGTAAGGCAGATCCCACAAGCATGTCTTGTGAGTCCAGGCGTGTTACGAATTATACCCCTTAAAATACCCTGGACGCTCTGGATCAGGCTCGAGAGCGTTTAACTCATCCAGGATCTGTTGGCCTGTTAACGCAGGTGGTGCAGAGTTTTTGACAACTGTACCTTTGATGAAGTTCTTGTCTTTTCTGAACTCATGGTGAGGATCCAGGAACTGTCTATGCAAGTCGAAGCAAGAATACTTCCAACCTGCCTGTAGCCCATGAAACTGAAGAGCTGCCTTGCATGTGGAGCACAGGAACCTTCCATGCGTACCCCAACCAACGAATAGCGCATACGCCGGCAAGTCATCAATCGAGTACATGTACCAGACATGCATTTTGAAGTTTTCTTTTCTAGCGACGTTGTATGTCTCGAACCCATTATCCCAAGCTTCTTGCAATTCATCCTTAAGAGGCTGCATGTACACATTCATATTCTTCCCCGGATTGTTGGGCCCTGGAATTATCAACATCGGGAAAATGTTCTTTCTTTGCATAATCTGTCCGGGGGTGATTGAGTGGAATGACAAATACAGGCCAACAACTGTATTGGGTTGGCGTCATACCAAACGGATTGAACCCATCCGTGGCGACGCAGACTCGAGGACGCCTTGGATCTGCCGCTTTATCCTCATGTAATGCATCGAAGTGCTTCCACGCAAAAGCATCTGATGTGTGTACCAACATTTGATTCCCATCTGCATCTAGTTCGGCTCTTTTTCCCAATTTGTGCCATATCATCTGTCTGGCCGTCTCTTCGACCATGAAAAGACGTTGAAGTCTTGGTATGATTGGCATGTACCGACGAACATTAACTGGGATTTTGGTCTGCCTCTTCTCACCCATACCGTTGTGTGTCACAACATACCTGGAAGACTTGCAAATGGGACAATAGTTCAAGCCCGCATACTCAAGCCTAAATAAGGCACATCCGTTCTCAGAGGCATCTATCTTCTCATAGGGCATCTTAAGTACACGGAGGATTTTGTCTGACTGGTACAGGTTTGCAGGCATGACATGGCCTTTGGGTAGAAAGCGTCCAAATAGTGTCATCATCACGTCATAGCATTCTCTGCCCAAGTTGAATTGAGCCTTCAGAGCCATTACTTGCGCGATGGCATCCAACTGACAAGGCTTAGTGTGCTTGTGGAGAGGACGTTTTGAAGACTCCAACATTTCATAGAAGGCCTTTGCAGATTCCTCCATCTCATCGTCCGAATCCCGAGCATCATCAAAGTCTTGCACCATGTCTTCGATCCCGGTACCATGCTCGTCGGTGCGACGACGAACCACCTCAGCTCTAGTACGTTGGGCAGACTCACCGTGAAATGTCCACACCGTATAATCAGGCGTAAAACCCCACTTCTGCAGGTGTTGACCCATTTCACCCTTTGTCCTCTGTTTAAAGTTGTCGCACCTAATATAGGGGCACCAAGTTTTTCTCTGGCCATTTGCAAATGCGGCTTTCACAAACCCCTTGGTTTTTGTTAACCATTAATTGGTCATGTCTTTCTGACTAGTGTGACCGGTGTACATCCATGCACGATCACTCATCTTGCCTAGCTACTAAACACACAAGAAATAGATATATATATATATATATAATTTAGTATATATATATATATATATTCATCAGTTAATCAAGTTTGTCAATTTTATTACGTCCATGCAACCTACACGCTAATAGGTAAAGATAGGTCCGAATAGCACCCGAGTATGTAGATTGGGTTCGTTTTCCCATGCTCTGCTCTGGATCCGACACAGAATTTCGGCAACACCTCCCCATTGTTCTCCTGATACACGTCTCGGCATTAAACAGAGAGGATGTGTACCCGGAGAACAACAGGGAGGCACTGACGAAATTCTACATCAGATCCGGAGCAGAGCATGGGAAAACGAACCCAATCTGCACATACCCAGGCTGTCCATGGATAACATGGACAATTCGAAAGGATGGCGGTTATAAATATGCAAAGACATGCATATTTATAGATGCCGCCCTTTCGAACGGGAGACGCCTAGGTTACGAAACTTGACATGAAAGTAAAATCTAGTGGCATCACCACGATGACTAGAACAGAGAAAATACGGGAGGGGGAGGAGATGACAGTCGAGCTCACCCCTCTACCGTAGAGGCGTTAGGACCAACGGTGCTCCTGGAGGTGAAGAGAAGATCCATGCACATGAAAAGCACCAGCACGACCAACATAAGCACCATTTTTTCTATATTTACCTGCTCACTTCAATAATATTGTAATCCACTATACAAAAAATGTGTCAATCAATAGTGGTACTATTTACAATCTGTCCAAATCATGTCCAGAAGCTCCGAAGAGCTCCGATTCGTCCCAGGCGACCGAATGGCTGGCGAAGGGTACCTACACGGTGTTGGAGATCTCCCGCATCTACCTTTGCGGTAGGGGGGCTGGGGTGGCCTCAGGGCTGGACATGAGGGGGGGCAGGGGGCGGCCGCCTCGGGCCCCCACAATCTAAGGGCCCCCGCCCACGTATGTAGGCAGGCTATCTGCGGCACTAGGCTTGGACGTAGAAAGAGTTGGATAAATTGATACAATCACAACGCGTCAATATTCACAAATTTCTCAAGAGTAATACTGCTGCTTTCGCTATTTCAATAAACCGAGATGATGAGTTGGTGATATTTATCATGGAGGAAGAGGAAGATCAACCAACTAATGTGAACTCGGAATCAGATCAGCCAGAAGAAAATGTCGATGATATGTCTCCAATGTATCGTTAATTTATAAAGTATTCATGCCATATTCACCTATGTTTACAATACTTTTATATGGTTTTTATGCACTTTACATGATTTATTTAGAACTAACCCGGACTGACGCTGTTTTTAGAAGAATTACCGTGGTGTTGTTTTTGTGCAGTAAATGAAAGTTTTCAGAATCGCCCGAAACTTTTTGGTGATTTTCTGGAGGAAATAAGCCATGCTGGAGCAAAGAACCACTGGAGGGGAGCCTCACGTGGGGCACAAGCCATCAGGGCGCCCCCCCCCCACCTAGGTCGCGCCCTGATAGCTTGTGGGGGCCACGTGGCTCCGTTGCGCGTGATTCCAACGCTGAAAAATCCTATAAATCCCAGAAACCCCAGAAATAAACAGAGTCTCTCCGTTCTGCCGCCGCAACTCTCTGTATTGACGAAAAACCAATCTGGAGACGTTCCAGTACCTTGCTGGAGAGGGAAAACCATCACCGATGGCCATCTTCATCATCTCGGCGGAGGCCATGACGAGGAGGGAGTAGTTCACCCTCAGAGCTGAGGGTATGTACCAGTAGCTATGTGTTCAATCTCTCTCTCTCTCTCTCGTGTTCTTGAGATGTCATGATCTTGATGTATCACGGGCTTTGTTAATATAGTTGGATCATATGATGTTTGTCCCTTGCTATCATGTTGTGATGAATTGAATCTTTCCCTTTGAGATATCGTTATGTTGGATTGAATATTTTGGTTTGAGAACACTTTATGTACGTCTTGCGTGGGATACCCGTAGTTACATTGGGGTATTCTATTGATTCACTTGATATATGTTGAGGCATCAACTTGCGGATTCCGGTGACCTTGGGGATATATGCATAGGGGTTGATTTCATGTTTTCATACCACATTGTCCGATAGAAATCTTGGGGTGCTCCTTGAAGTTCTTTGTGTTGGATTGAATATGATAGATCTGAAATTGTTTAATGCATGCCGCATAATTTACCCACGGATACTTGAGGTGACATTGGAGTATCTAGGTGACATTAGGGTTGATTGATATGTATCATGGGTGTTGTTCTAGTACGAACTCTAGGGCTGTTTGTGACACTTATAGGAATAGCCCAAAAGATTGATCGGGAAGAATAACTTTGAGGTGGTTCTACTACCTACACCAATTTCATCTTATTGTTCTCTGCTAGATAGGAACTTTGGAGTGACTCTTTATTGTACGTTGAGGGATGATCATATGATTCAACTATGTTAGCATTGTTGGGAGATCGCACTAGTGAAAGTATGAACCCTAGGCCTTAGTTCCAAGCATTTATACAATGTTTTGCTCGTTGTTTTGCACTTGTTACCTTGCTGTTTTTATATTTTCAGATTACAAAAACCTTTATCTACCATCCATATTGCACTTGTATCACCATCTCTTTGCTGAACTAGTGCACCTATACAATTTGCCATTGTTTGGGTGTGTTGGGGACACAAGAGATTTCTTGTATTTGATTGTAGGGTTGTTTGAGTGAGACCATCTTCATCCTACACCTCCCACGGATTGATAAACCTTCGGTCATCCACTTGAGGGAAAATTGCTACTGTCCTACAAAACTCTGCGCTTTGAGGCCTAACAAAGTCTACAAGAATAAAGTTCCGTAGTAGACATCAGTCGACACCATATTATTGGATGATATTGACATCGCCCCCATCATATGTGAATTTGCATCGAGGGATGTCAGAAAATTTTAAGGTAATCTATATAAATTATTTGAGTGCATACTTATTTTAGATGCTATATAAATTTTGAAGGAGTATATACATATATTCATGTTATTACTATTATGTCTATATTAAGGGCCCCGAATTTTAGTTTCGCCCCGGGCGACCAAAATCTCAAGAGCGGCCCTGGGTGGCCTGAGCTCACCGGAGGCGAGCTCGCGGCGGCGGTGTAGGTTCGACTTCGACGGCGGCGCGGCTATGGGGCACGGTAGATCAAGGCGAGGAGCTCTACGGCCTCCTGGAGGCTCCAGGAGCTCGACTGTGTGGTCGGGCTTGAGCTGAGGAAAATCTAGGTACGATGACATCATGGACGGCAGCGATAGGTCCTCGGCCATGGCAGAGCTATGGTTAGTAGGCGGCGAGAGCAGGGGGACAAGGGGGAAACGGGCTAGTGGCTCACCGTGATTCTATCTGAGGTGACGGCGAGGCCGGGGACGCTCGGTGGCTGGCGAATCTGGCGGTGGCGGTCGACGGACCAGAGGAAGAAGATGACGGCATTGTCGATGATGCAGCGCTCGGGGAGGGGTGGCCGCTGGGAGGAGGGCCGGCGCTGGGAGGAGGTCCGGCGCGGGACTGCTCGTGGCAGCGACAGGGACGGGCGCGGCTGGGGCGGTGTGGGTCGTCGGGGGTGGTGTGGGTCGTCGGGGAGAGAGGGGGGTGGGGGGCACCGCCTTTGGATAGGCATTTTCTTTGTCGCCTGCTAGCAGACGGCAAAGAGTATAAAATTGGACGGCAAAGATCTAGCGGACGGCATCAGGTCCGTCCATTTGACCTAGCCAGCTCCACGCTCCAGTGGAGCCCAGCTAGGCTCTTTGCCATCTACCGTTAGGCTCTTTGCTGTCCGCTAGCAGACGGCAAAGAATGTACTGATGGCAAATAACATCTTTGCCATGAGTCCCTTCTTTGCCATCTGTTTTTTGGAAGCTGACGACAAAGAACTTCTTTGTCGTCAGCTGGCAAACGGCAAAGAATGGACTGGTGGCAAATTCTACGATTCCAGTAGTGGTTGTGTGGAAGCGAGCATATACTGCAGTCCTTCTCCTGATGGAATATGAATCATTTTCTCTCCATGTCCTGAGCCCTTGATCCTTTCTCTTCTTCATGTCCTTTGAACCAGACATGCTATCCCTATGAATAGATATAGAAGAGTGGAGGGGATAAGCATCACAAAACACATAAGTTTTTGCAAATTTTGAACTCAAAATCATAGTCATAGAATTCTGCAAAGTGGTTTTCGGTTCCACCGAGATTCAATTTTCGGAGCTACCAAGACTGAGTTTCTCTTTGATAGAGACTTGGTCACCTTTTCGGTTTCACCGAGACTCGGTCTCACCGAGAAAGTACCCAGAGCCGTAAAACCCAAATCGGTAGGACTAATGTTTTACACTCGGTGACAGCAAAACGCACTTGGCGAAACCCAAAACCTAGATTTCTTCGTTTGGCAATTCTAAGGATTTGTTTTGTGGATATAAGTGTTTCAATCAGTGGCAAGACAATGAACAAGACCTAATGCGCATGATTTGGATGAAGGAGTGCAAAAGGGGCCGAAACCTCACCCTAATCCGATGAAGGTTTCGCGGCGGCGGAGCAGATTGTCGTCAACGGCGATGGACTCCATCAGCAAGGGCGCACGGGAGATGAACAGCGGCGTCCTTAGACACGAGCGGCGGCAGCAGCGGGTAGCGGGAGGCCGGGGGATTGAAGTAATTTTCAATTTCGGGTCCGCGGATATATATACCCTACTGCTGTTGGTGATACCGATTCTAGAATTTCAATGCCATCGAGTTTCCTAACTGCCAGAAGACAGAGAAACTCGATGAAGCCGAGATTATGAATTCCGTGGTACCGAGGTTCAAAAACTAGACCAACCCTTATGCTTTGGTGAAACCGAGTTTGTGGAGTTGGTTCCATCGAGTGACACAGGGGAGGTTTTGGTAGTTAGCTCTTGTCGAGACAGAACTCCGAGTGCTCCTCACATAGAGGGTCCAAAAAGTGCTTGCTCAAATTTTGTGATGAAGCATGAATAGAATTTGAGATGAGAAAGCATAGATAGCTATAGGGAGGTACTTAGGCATTCTTGTATATCAAGTTGGTCAAAGAAAATGAAAGCCAAATAACAACAATTGGATATCCTCGAATGAGCAAAAATATGCATACCAACATGCTCATACAATATGATGTCAAATGAAATATGGCAATCATGCAAAACCACTCTAGTGTCTACCAAGCACTTTGGCGATGACGGAGTCATCTATATATGAGTATATTGACTTAGGAGCCAAGTAAGAATACTTGATCATAGGTCATACTCATTGTTTAAGCACAAATGGGGTTACCACTTTTACATAAATCTTTTAATGTGTTCACATCTTAAGAGATGCTTTGACTCAAGTCTTAGAGTAAAGCTCCCCCTTGATGTGACGTCCCCCCTAAGAGGGATAAACTAACCTTGGGTTTTGTCATAGAAGACTTCATGTTGGTGTTGTAATAGTGGATGCCCATAGTTGATGAAGATCATCTTGAGTTGGGAGCAATCCCTGTTGTTTCGTACTCTTCTCACCTACATGGGTTAGTCCCACACAAGGAACAAATACAAGGGTATCTATGGACATGGAGTGAAGCACATTTGGATGATGTCCATTGATTCTTTAATTACCTTGTCCCATGCTTACCTACGAGGGATTTGTGACTCCTTGAACTATTACATAAGGTTGGAGTTGATTTTAATAATTCTTGCCAATGAAGAATGTGAGTGAATTTTGTTGGTAGAGTCACCCCTCAAGAAAATCTCTAGTTCTTCTTCTTCGGGACCCGCCTTGGGAACCCACTTCACCATAGCTTGGGATTCGTCTTCAAATGTGTCAATCTCCTCTTGAAGCTTGTCCTTACCCTTGAGCTTGTGGTCTTGTGGTGCAAGGTCATCATGATCTTTTGTTCCCTTGGGGAGAGTAGGATCATACTTCCCCTTTGAGGAACAAACTTTGTCTTGGGGTATTGACCTTCTTCCCATTCAACTCCATTGGCGTTGAAGTAGCCAATGCCATGGTTCTTCCGGTATCCTCCATGCTTGCGTACAATCTCCTCAAATTTCTTACATCCGACAAGACTCTTGTAGACACCTTTCTCTATAATTCCTTTCAATAAGTCATTTTCTTGATCAAGAGTAACTTGGCTAAGAGCATCATTAGTGTAATTAATAGAACTACTAGAAGCAACATCATTGGATCTAACATTAGTGTTGTTGCCACTAGATGAAGAACATTTCTTGCCTTTGTTACTAGTTTGCTTAGATTTAACTTGTGGAACAAATGTAGACAAGAGTAGTCGTTTGGCAAGATAAGAAGAACTCTTCTTTCGAAGATCGTCATTGATAGCTTTAAGAAACTGATGTTCTTGCTCTAAATTTAGCTTCTCGAAGCGTAGCTTCTTATGAGTTCTTAGAAGCTCTCTCTGATCTTATTGAGTAGATTCATGAGCTAACTTAAGAGTGTTTAGTTCTTTAGTTAGACGTTCAATCTCCTTCTTATCATCATCACATGACTTATCTTGACTAGCTTGATTAGTATCAATTTCATTTTGACTAACATCACTAGTTTTATCAAAGAGCAAGTCATCATCTCCTAATAAATCATCCTCATCACTATTGAAGTCAATGTATTCGGGGTGTGATACCTTGGGGCCTCTAGCCATGAAGCAACTTCCACTTCCTTCATTTGGTGAATCAAATATGTCATAGGAGTTGGAGGTTACGAGAGCTAATCCGGCAATACCTTCATCTTGACTATAGTCGCAGTCGGAGTGGTAACTTCTCTCGGATTGGTTGTCGGAATCGAAGCCGGAAACCCATTCACAAACATGAGCTTGATGTCTTCTTCTTATGTAGCTCTTGGTGTACTTGTCCTTCTTCTCCGAGTCCTTGCTTCTCCGGGAGGGTCTTCGTTAATAGCGATCTTCTCTATTCCTTCTCTCTCTACGAGGTGATTCATCTCTTGAGCTTCGCCTTTTAGGTGACTCTTATCTTCTTTTGTGGGGCGGGTGCACTCATTGGAGTAGTGTCCGGGCCTTCCACAATTGTAACAATTCCGGTCATGACTAGAGGAACGCTTCTCTTCATATCTTGAGTTGTAGGTTCTCTCTTTGCCTCTACTCTTGTAGAACTTGTTGGATTTCTTGACCATGAGGCTTATCTATTCATTGGTAACAAGGTTGTCACTTGAAGTAGCGGGAGTGTCACCTTTATCTTTGTATGCACCACTTGACTTGGCGTGAAGTTCTTCTTTGTCCTTAAGTGACATTTCATGAGCAACAATCCTTCCAATGACTTCCGTAGTCTTGAGATCTTTGTAGTTTGGCATCATTTGGATCAATGTGCACATGGTGTCGTACTTTCCATCCAAGGCTCTAAGGATCTTCTTGATGATGAATTTGTCGGTCATCTCTTCACTTCCTAAGCCGGCAATCTCATTTGTGATGAGAGCAAGCCTAGAGTACATTTCCACGACTCCTTCACCATCCTTCATCTTGAACTTGTCAAGTTGACTTTGTAGCACATCCAACATAGATTCCCTGATGGATTCGGTTCCTTCATGCATATCAACTAAAGTATCCCATATTTTCTTTGCATTCTCAAGACGGCTTATCTTGTTGAACTATTCGGGGCATAAGCAGTTGAATAGAATGTCACATGCTTGATCATTGCATTGCAACATCTTCAATTCTTCCGCAGTCGCTTCATGATACGGTTCCTTTCCATCACCAAAGAATTCACCTTGCAATCCAACACGAACAACATCCCATATGGCGGGGTTATGACCAAGAATATGCATTTTCATTTTATGCTTCCAACTAGCAAAGTTTGTACCATCAAAATATGGACCTCTACTATGATAATTTCCCTCACTAGACGCCATACTCTCCTAGGTTGTGAAACTAATGCAATGGAGACAAAAGCTCTGATACCACTTGTAGGATCCGAAGTTTCTCTAGAGGGGCATGATCAGACTACTTGACCAAATTAAAAATCTAGCCTTTTCCCAATTTTAGATGTTGGCAAGTTTTAGCAATTGTAGCAAGTCAAGTACACCCTACACATGCAAGTCTAAGTGTATAGCAGCGGAAAGTAAAGACATGCACATGAAAGTAAAGGTAGGGATAGAAAGATCAAACGCAAGTGATGTGTGATAGCCTGGCTTATTAGGGATGGTAGACTACTCATATCAATAAGGAATTCCTTCTTTTCTGGGAGCCCATTCAAACAGAACTCCCAGGTTAAGTGTGCTTGTCTTGGAGTAGTTCTAGGATGGGTGACCGATCGGGAAGTTCGTCCCGGGTGCGCACAAGTGAGGACAAAGTGCGCAGAAAAGACTAGTATTGATTTGTGGGGCCAGTCTAGATCCCGCCAGGAGTAACGACCAACGGCGGGTGTGTTCGAGGCGTTACAAGTTGGTATCAGAGCCGACCCTTGCGGTTACACGGATGTTTGCGGACAGGTGCGCGGTCATGTTGTTCATGACGTTTGTGACCCGTCGTGGCACCCGGCATGGCACATGTACTGGACTGGATGCATAGACATTTGTGCCAAGAGGGAACGTTCCTGTGACCCGACGAGGACGTCGGTTCCTCTGAGTGGGGGTGTATGTGATAGCCTAGCTTATTAGGGATGGTAGACTACTCATATCAATAAGGGATTCCTTCTTTTCCGGAAGCCCATTCGAACAGAACCCTCAGGTTAAGTGTGCTTGGCTTGGAGTAGTTGTAGGATGGGTGACCGACCGGGAAGTTGGTCCCGGGTGCGCACAAGTGAGGACAAAGTGCGCAGAAAAGACTAGTATTGATCTATGGGGCCAGTCTAGATCCCACAAGGAGTAACGACCACCGGCGGGTGTGTCCAGGGCGTTACAAGTATTTATGTGATAGCCTGGCTTATTAGGGATGGTAGACTACTCATATCAATAAGGAATTCCTTCTTTTCCGGGAGCCCATTCGAACAGAACTCTTAGGTTAAGTGTGCTTGGCTTGAAGTAGTTCTAGGATGGGTGACCAACCGGGAAGTTGGTCCCGGGTGCGCACAACTGAGGACAAAGTGCGTTGAAAAGACTAGTATTGATCTGTGGGGCCAGTCTAGATCCCACCAGGAGTAACGACCACCGGCGGGTGTGTCCGGGGCGTTACAAGTTGGTATCAGAGCCGACCCTCGCGGTTACACGGATGTTTGCGGACAGGTGCGCGGTCATGTTGTTCATGACATTTGTGACCCGTCGTGGCACCCGACATGGCACATGTACTGGACTGGATGCACAAACGTTTGTGCCAAGAGGGAACGTTCTTGTGACCCGATGAGGACGTCGGTTCCTCTGAGTGGGGGTGTATGTAATAGCCTGGCTTATTAGGGATGGTAGACTACTCATATCAATAAGGAATTCCTTCTTTTCCAGGAGCCCATTTGAACAGAACTCCCAGGTTAAGTGTGCTTGGCTTGGAGTAGTTCTAGGATGGGTGACCGACCGGGAAGTTGGTCCCGGGTGCGCACAAGTGAGGACAAAGTGCGCAGAACAGACTAGTATTCATCTGTGGGGCCAGTCTAGATCCCGCCAGGAGTAACGACCACCGGCGGGTGTGTCCGGGGCGTTTCATGATGACATGAAGATTTTTCTTGTGGTTCCGATAGGTGGTGCTATCGTACGTCCATGCTGATGGAAACTTCAACCCATGTAGGGTAGCGGTCGCGAGAGTCCACGGAGGTCTCCACCCGTAAGGGTCCACAAAGTAGCAACCTCGTCTATTCCATCGCGGCTTCCGTCCATGGAGGACAAGCCTCACTATGGGTAGATCTTCACGAAGTAGGCGATCTCCTTGCCCGTACAAACTTCTTGGTTCAACTCCACACACGAAGAAGGAGGCTCCCAAGCGACACCTAACCAATCTAGGAGACACCACTCTCCAAAAGGTAACAGATGTGGTAACAATGATGAACTCCTTGCTCTTGTGCTTCAAAAGATAGTCTCCTCAAGACACAATCACTCTCTCATAGATTTGCCTTGGTAGAAGAGGTTGATTGGGTGGAAAGCAACTTGGGGAGGCTAGAAATCAAGATTCATATGGTTGGAGTGGAAGATCTTGATCTCAACACATGAGTAGGTGGCTCTCTCTTAGAAAAATGGATGGGGCAAGTGTAGGTATGTTCTGAATGCTTCCTCTACGAGTGAGAGGAGGTGGAGGGGTATATATAGGCATCTCCAAAAATCAAACTGTTACAACATTATTGCCTAACTCGGTGAAACCGATCCAAAAACTCGGTTGCACTGACTAGTGCAAAATGTGGCAACTTTCGGCTTCTCGGTGAGACCGATATATAAATCTCGGTGCTACCGATATGGGTGACCTAGGCAGTTTCCAAATCTCGGTGAGACCGATTTTCAAAACTCGGAAATTCCAATTCTTGAAAATGGCTAACTAGAAAGTTGTCACTGGTTTCGGTTGCACCGAATGAAATGTTGGTGGTACCGAGAACTTAGGGTTTTGTCTAGGATCTGTCTAGGGTTAAAACTCGGTAGGGCCGATTCTGAAAAGTTGGTGGCACCGATTTTAGTAGTAGGGTTTAGACAGAGATTTTGTGGGAGAATTTCATGTGTATTTTTGGTGGCTAATCTCTAAGCACTTGAGCAACCAGATCATCATAGAAGCCTCATCCCCTTTTAATAGTATTGGCTTTCCTATGGACTCAAAAGTGATTTCTCACAAAATGTAAAATGTAGAGTCTTCAAGCTTGTTGCCAATAGATGTTCCTTGCATCTAGGGGATCTCCTCACAATCCTTTTGCCAATCCATTCATTGAACTTTCCTGAAATATACTTGGTGAAAACATTAGCCCAATGAAATATATGTTGTTATTAATTACCAAAACCACCTAGGGAGAAGTTGTGCTTTCAGTGTCGAGGTATAATCTTTCAATGCCATGAACATCATTATCCTGATTGTTTAATTGTGAACTTATTTTATGGTGGGCTTGATTCACAGAGTAAGTAGAGACTAGATATAGCTTCTAAAGGGTCTTATATGGGGACTGAGATTTCCCAAGCATGGAATCTACTTGATAGAATCCGTCACAACATTGAGATTTGGTACTTGTGTTTGAACGACAAAAATTGATCATGTCTATGATAGCATTGAATATTTTCTTAGAACAAATAATATGAAAAATCTTTGTTATGAGCTTATATTGGAACTGACCCATGCCATACATATCTTGAAAGACTTCTCTAAGTTTTTTCCAGTTACCAGATAAAATATTCACAAAGCATACTAGGGAAGCTAAGGCCATTCGCATGATTCTTATCTTAAGCAGAAGCGCAAAGACAAGGGGGGATCATTCTCAGCCAAACATAAAAAGAGTATTAAGGTTGAACAATATGGGACTCCTCCGTATGTTGATATAATGAAGGAACTTGTTACTCCCATATTAGTGGTTAACAAAGAAGTTTACCTAGATCGAGATACAACATCTTACCTCAAGGGGTGTACCAAAGGTAAAGACACAGATAAACAAATTTTATCATGTTGCTTTGATGTGATCCTGGATCCCCAGTTAATATTATCCCTTATACTCTCTATGCAAAAAATTATGAAGAAATTTCTCCCCAAACTCTTGATCCAACTGACATTGTCATTAAACTTGCAAATAAGATAGATCAAATACCTTATGTCATTCTTAGAGATGTCAATCATAATAGGGTCACTCATCTATCCTATTGATATTTATGTACTAATTATTTCAGAGGATAAGGATTGCCCTATTGTTTTCAAAACTTCTTTTCTGAATGTTGTAGGAGCATATATAAAAAAGAAAACCATCTCTATGAAATGGGGAGATGAGATGATCAGGTTCCCATTTTCCTCAGTCCTAAGCAACCCATATCAGGAGGAAGCTCAAGATGAGGATGAGCAAAAACTGAATCAATTAGCTAAAGTTCATCTACACACCCCTGGGTATGAAGTTGAGAGGGTTTTGGTGAGTCCATAGTCCATATTTGAAGGAGGAAAAAGAAGAGATTGAGATAATAATGGATTTCACTCCAATATTTAGCCCATGTATGAATAAAGTAAATGAGATACTGGATAGAAAAGGAGATGAGGACTTACCTCCTCATGTTCTAAAACTACTACCTAAAGGTCTGAGGTATGAGTTCATGGATGATACTAAAAGATTTCCCGTTATAATTAATGCTAACCTTTCACAAAAAGAAAAAGAGAAGTTGCTGACAGTGCTATCTAAGCACCACAAGGCTTTGGGCTACTCTATGAAAGATGTGAAGGGAATAAGTCCCTCCATTTATCCTCATGCTATCCGCATTGAAGACGGAGCTAAAGCAGTGATTGAAAGTCAACGAAGACTCCATCCTGCATCAAAAACGTGGTAAGAAAGGACGAGGTAATACGCCTTCTTGAAGCTGGGGTAATTTACCCCATCTGTGACAGTAAGTGGGTGAGTCTGGTCCATTGCATCCCTAAAAAGGGAGGAGTGTCTTTAGTAACTAATGAGAATAATGACCTGTTCCCAACTAGAGCCATTATTGGATATGGCATGCGCTTGATTTCAGGAAATTAAATAAGTGGACCAGGAAGGATCACTACCCAGTACCATTTATAAACGAGATATTGGAGAGGTTGGCCAAACATTCTTATTTTAGTTTTGTGAAAGCACATCTAGATGTGCCATAAGTATCGACATCTAAGTCCTATGTTATTGATCTTACGCAGAGATTCGTGTGGGTATTTTACTTCTTACTTTTTTTCCTTACTATAATTGATTGAGTCATTTAGATGTGCAATAACTAGGGCACATCTAGATGTGCTCTAGACACACCCTTCTTATTTTTGTTATCTTTATGGCTATTTGAGATTTTCACAGATACCTCTTAGACCCGAAGATCAAGAAAAGACTACCTTCACTTGTCCTTACGGTACTTATGCATATCGTAGGATGCCTTTTCGTTTATGTAATGGAGCACCCTCTTTTCATAAATGCATTTCTAGAATTTTCCCTAGCTTTGTAGAGAAAATCGTTAAAGTATATATGGACAGTTTTTCTATCCAAGGCACTTCTTTTGACAACTGCCTCTACAATCTTACTAAAGTTTTGCAGAGATGTGAAGAAACATGTTTTGTACTTAACTGGGGGAAGAGCCGCTTCATGGTAACCAAAGGAATAGTGTTGGGGCACAAATTTTTGGGTAAAAGCATCGAGATAGATCAAGAGAAAATAGAGGTCCTAGAAAATTTACCTTACCCTCAAGACGTAAAAGGAATACAAACTTTCATGGGTCATGCTAGCTTGTAAAGGAGTTTCATTAAAGATTTTTCTAAACTATCAAAACCTCTGACTGACCTTTTGCGGAAGGATATGTCGTATTCTTTTAATAAGAATTGTGTGTCGGCCTATGAGAAACTAAGATATGCTTTAATCACAACACCTATCATCCAACCTCCGAAGTGGGATGAACCCTTCGAGATCATGTGTGATGCTAGCAACTATGTTATTGGAGCAGTCTTGGGACAACGAGATCATCAAAAGCTTATTTTTATCTTTTACTTGATAAATTCAGACCTTATATCTTTAATTCAAAAGTAATAATTCACACAGATCATCGTGCCTAACGTTATCTTCTTGCAAAGAAGGACGCTAAGCCTCGATTTATTTGATGGATATGACTACTTCAAGAGTTTGACTTGCAAATAGTAGACCACAGGGGAGAGGACAACCCGATAGTATACCACTTATCGTGCATGGAAAGGATACCCTACAATCAAGTGCCAATAAACGAATCCTTTCTAGATGAGAGTTTGGGTATGGTTAAAAAGATAGAACCATGCTTTGCAGATTTCACTAACTTTCTTGCAGGAAAGCACATGCCACCGTATATGAATTATCATCAAAGGAAAAAGTTCTTCAGTGAGCTGAAATATTATTTCTGACAATCCATGTGTTTATCATCATGGACCTGATCACATGATGAGGCATTGTGCACCTGAACATGAAATGAATGTTATACTTGATAGTTTCCATAGCAGCCCTTATGCAGGAAATCATGCAGGCAATCGAAATGCTGCCAAGGTGCTTCAATCATGATTCTACTGGTCTACACTCTTCAAGGGCGCACACAAGTTTGTTAAAAATTGTGATGCCTGTCAACGCATAGGTAACATAGGTAGAAGACAACAAATGCCCATGAATTATGGCTTGGTCAGTGAAACTTTTGATGCTTGGGGATTGGACTGTTTGGGACCATTCCCTGTTTCAAATGGACATACTCACATTCTTGTGGCTGTAGATTATGTTACCAAGTGGATTGAAGCCATCCCAACTCACCATGCAGATGCGGCTACTTCACTAAAGATGATAAAATATAGGGATAATTAGTTTTGTGCCCCTAGTTGGGTCACACTCGTCTGGTTTACCCCTAGTTTCCGAAAACACACGTTCCTGCCCAAACCACTTTGCTTGTCTTATGCTTTTGCCCTTTGACCGTTTGACCATCATTTTGAAAACTTCATAAGAAATTGATACTAACTCAGAAAAATGCAAATAAGATTTGAAAATGTTCAGACAAACAACACCTATATGTGCATGTCATTTGCATTCTAGACAAAAGTGTTGGAAAGTCCCCATCACCTATATGAGTTAAAACTGAGATGGGGACTTGCCAACACTTTTGTCATGAATGCAAATGTCATGCACATATAAGTGATGTTTTTCCAAACATTTTGATATCTTATTTGCATTTTTTTGTGTTAGTATGAATTTGATATGAAGTTTTCAAATTGACGGTCAAACGGTCAAAGGGCTAAAGCACAAGACGAGCAAAGTGGTTTGGGCAGGAACACGTGATTCCAAAAACTAGGGGTAAACCACCCGAGTGTGACCCAACTAGGGGCATAAAACTGATTATCCCTAAAATATATCATCTTGCCAAGGTTCGGAGTCCATAAAATCCTTATTACTGACTGTGGATCTCATTTTATCTAGGGAATTTTCGAAAGGATACTCCGTAAATACGGAGTGACTCATCGAGTAGCTTCACCTTATCACCCTCAAATGAGTGGACTGTTGGAAATATGCCCTAGAGGCAATAATAAAGTGGTTATTATTATATTTCCTTGTTCATGATAATCGTTTATTATCCATGCTATAATTGTATTGATTGGAAACACAATTGCATGTGTGGATACATAGACAACACTGTGTCCCTAGTATGCCTCTAGTAGACTAGCTCGTTGATCAAAGATGGTCAAGGTTTCCTAGCCATACACATGAGATGTCATTTGATAACGGGATCACATCATTAGGAGAATGATGTGATGGACAAGACCCAAACTATGAACGTAGCATATGATCGTGTCAGTTTATTGCTATAGTTTTCTGCATGTCAAGTATCTGGTCCTATAACAATGAGATCATGTAACTCACCGACACCGGAGGAATACCTTGTGTGTATCAAATGTCGCAACGTAACTGGGTGACTATAAAGATGCTCTATAGGTATCTCCGAGGGTGTCTGTTGAGAGGGCATGGATCAAGACTGGGATTTGTTAATTCGTGTCACGGAGAGGTATCTCAGGGCCCACTCGGTAATACAACATCACAATAAGCCTTGCAAGCAAAGTGACTAAAGTGTTAGCCACGGGATCTTGTATTACGGAACGAGTAGAGAGACTTGCCGGTAACGAGATTGAACTAGGTATAGAGATACCGATGATCGAATCTCGGGCAAGTAACGTACCGAAGAACAAAGGGAACAGCATACGGGATTAATTGAATCCTTGACATAGAAGTTCAACCGATAAAAGATCTTCATAGAATATGTAGGAACCAATATGGGCATCCAGGTCCCGCTATTGGTTATTGACTGTAGAGGTGTCTCGGTCATGTCTACATAGTTCTCGAACCCGCAGGGTCTGCACACTTAACGTTCGGTGATGTTTCGGTAGTATTGAGATATATGTGTTGGTGACCGAAGGTTGTTCGGAGTCCCGGATGAAATCCCGGACGTCATGAGGAGCTCCGGAATGGTCCGGAGGTAAAGATTTATATATAGGAAAGTGGTATTTGGGTTCCGGAAAAGTTTCGGGTATTTCCGATAGTGTACCGGGAGTGACGAATGGGTTCCGGGGGTCCACCGTGTGGGGCCCACCCACCCCGGGGGGCCCCATGGGCCCAAGAGGTGGCGCACCAGCCCCTAATGGGCTGGGGAGCCGACCCCATAAGGGCCCATATGCCTAAGAGGAAAAAGGTGGAGATAGGAAGGAATAGGACTCCTTCCTAATATGAATCCACTTCCTAGTAGGAAGTGGATTGGACTCCTCCTTGCCCTGGTTCGGCCGACCCCTAGGGGAAACCGTAGGGAGGCTTGCTCCTCCCTCTCCCTCCTATATATACTAGAGGAATAGAGCCCCAAAACCCACGGCCACGTGCTGGTTCTCTATTCTCTAGTAGCTCTACCAAATAGATTCCGGTAGTGCTTAGGCAAAGCCCTGCCGGGATAACTCCACCATCACCACCACCACGCCGTCGTGCTGCTGGAGATCTCATCTACCTCTCTGCCCCCTCTTGCTGGATCAAGAAGGCGGAGATCGTCATCGAACTGTACGTGTGCTGAACGCGGAGGTGCCATCTGTTCGGCGCTAGATCGGGACGGATCATGATTGGATCGCGGGACAGCTTGCGATTTGGATCGCGAAGACGTTCGACTACATCAACCGCGTTTCTTAACACTTCCCGCTTAGCGATCTACAAGGGTATGTAGATCCACTCTCCCTCTCGTAGATGCTCATCACCATGGATAGATCTTGCGTGTGCGTAGGAAAATTTTTGTTTCCCATGCAACGTTCCCCAACAGTGGCATCATGAGCTAGGTCTATGCGTAAATGAGATCACGAGTAGAACACAAAGGAGTTTGTGGGCGTTGATGCTCAGATTGCTTCCTCCCTTGGTCTTTTCTTGATTCAGCGGTATTGTGGGATGAAGCGGCCCGGACCAACCTTACTCGTACGCTTACGAGAGACCGGTTCCATCAACTGACATGTGATTTTGTTGCATAAAGATGGCTGGCGGGTGTCTGTCTCTCCCACTTCAGTTGGATCGGATTCGACAAAGGCGGTCCTTGAGAAGGTTGAATAGCAATTTGTGTATCACCATTGTGGTTTTTGCGTAGGTAAGAATCGTTCTTGCTAGATACCCGTAGCAGCCACGTAAAACATGCAACAACAATTAGAGGACGTGTCGGTGTAAGTGAACAGGGGGTGTTCATTACCCCTATACATGCACCGGCAAGTTGCAGCCTCCAGGCGGGAAGGGCATGGCAGAGAAGAAATCCACTTATGAGCCGCATCTAGACCTAGGTTTCCGGCAAGGATTACTTGCCGGGAACAGGTCTATGCATCACCGGCAAGCTCAAAGGCCAGCAAGATCAGGATAGGATTTCCGAATCCAGCGAGCCTTCCTGGGAGAAGACCTCCAGGCAGGCCACCGAGAAGACCCGATGTTGGACTCCCGACAAGATGCTTGCCGGGGGACAACTGGGAACAAGCACAAGACTATCAAGAAGGCACTCAAGTCAATGATCAGAAGACAGAAGACCGAAGGCTGGGGTCCTGGCAAGATGTTTGTCGGGATGGCTAGCGATGACCCGGCAAGATTTGCAGCCGGCACGATCCCGCCACCCTGCCACCGCTCCAGTGCAGCGACCATCCTGTCAGACGAGGTTTGTCCTCCTAAATGCAAGTCATGGCATCAGCGGCGGATGGGCTTAAGCGGTGCTGATGGGACGGGCTCTTTTCCCGTCCCCAAGAAGCTAAGGGACACCTAAGCAGAGCATTTAATGCATTTGTCCTGAGATGTCAGTGAATGCTGTAGCAACTTTACACCTCTTGTATGTGTTGTACGCCACTGTTGGTGACCCCTTTGACATATAAAAGGAGGCCCAAGGCGTAGCTACGAGGAAGGAGAGAGAGAGGAGGGGAGGGGACCTGCTGGCCCCCAAGAGGACCTTCTGGCCAATTCTGCATGCGTAGCTGCTGCTCGAACGTGCTGTTCATCGCAAGCGCTCTTGAAGCTTGGGCTAAAACACATCCAATACAACTAAAGCAGGAGTAGGGTTTTACGCTTCTCAGCGGCCCGAACCTGGGTAAAAATCCCTCGCGTTGATCGTTGGATCTGCTCTTTGTGCAAGCCTTTCTCCCTGCCAAACCGAAAAGGGATCCACGCGATCCCATAGGTGTCGTATGCCGACATCTTTGGCGTGCCAGGTAGGGGAAAGGTTGCGCGAACCTGATCTAGCGGTCAGCGCATCAGCTTCATCGTCCATGGCGGCTTTGCTCTACTTACAGAAAGCTAAGTCCTAAAACTTTGGTTGCTTTTTGTTGCATAGCCTTATCCTTGATGGTAGTTTTGTATAACCTGTGTGCGAGGGAGCGATCTAGAAACACTCTGCACTCCTGGTTGTTCTGGGTCCGCCCAACAACATAGATGCAGCTGTAGTTGTCTCTAGAGCGTTAAGCTCCTGAAGAGGCGGCGTTCTCGATAGGCTGCTAGACAGGACCCGATCCTAAGCGCCATCGACCAGAACGTGCGCATTCGGGGAGTATTCCAGCAAGCGTAGGGATTCATTGTACAAAAGTGCAATTGTTCAAGGAAAAGTCTCGATGAGTTTTGTTTTCGGATTTCTGTATAAACCCAGATGCTGAGGAGCCTCCCCGGGGCTAGTTGCGCTCCTAGTCGCCTCGAGTCCGCTCGGCGATGTGAGCAGCTGCACTAAAACTGGGAAGGTAAACCTTTTCGGGAGGTGGCGTTCTCGGCAAGCCGCTAAGGACCCGCTCCTCAAAGCGCTGCTGACTGGATCGTGCGCACCGGAAAGTGTTCCGGCAAGCAAGGGAACATTCGACATAAGTCAAGATTACAAAAAATTAATCATAAGCCAGAAGCTAATTAATTTGTTGTGCTAAAATGCTGTCGTGGCATTACATGTCCAATCAGTGTTGCAGGAATACGCATGGAAGGCGGGCTTGGGGGCTGGCTGCGTCCTAGAGAGTAACCTTCTAGAGAGCTGCCGGTCATCACCACGAGTGCGGCCTCGCTATGCGAGATGAACAGCAGGAAAAGCTAAGTTACAAAAACTTGTGACAGTTACATTTCTTTTGCTGTCCTCACTTGCTCCTTACACCTACACGCGAAGGACCCTTCCCGGGATCAATAGCGCCCCTAGTTGTCTCGAGTCCGCTCGACAACTTAGGCGGCTACACAGACATCGGGAAGGTAAACCTATTCAGGAGGCGGCGTTCCCGGCAAGCCGCTAAGGACCCGTTCCTCCAAGCGCCGCCGACTAGAGCGTGCGCACCGGAAAGCTTTCCGGCAAGCATGGGTCGTCTTGATTGATTCTTCATCCTTGTACATTAATCTGCACGTGAAGGAACCTTGTCATGGTGAGCCCGCTCTCTAGTCTCGCCTCGAGGCCGCTCGGCAGGCTTAGTAGCCGCGTTCTCACCCGGCAAGTCGCCTTGCTGGCGGCGGCGTTTCCAGCAGGCTGCTAAAGTCCCGCACCTAGCACTCGCGGCAAACGTGCGCACTGGCAAGGTTTCCAAACAGCGTAGGATATAAGATATGTGCAAGGACGGAATTAATCAAGAGGGAAGCAAACATTCATTTAGCATAAAGAAACATGTCTTGCATACATAAAGATTGGCATGACTAAGATTAATTATTCCTTTACATGCGCCATTGCAGCAACGGCCGCTGAGAAAGCCGAGAGCGCCGTGCTGGGGGCCGGCAAGACAGCAGTGAGGCATTCGCAGTAGACAGCGGCGACAGCAGGGATGACTGTATGAATCGAGCACCACACCCATCGCACCCTTTATGGGGAAGGCTCGGGGGTTGGCTCTTCGTCACACGGTGTGGCACTCCCTTTCGGGCACACGACTCCTGCTGCCGTCCTGCTCTGTCTGCTCACGCTGCCGGCAAGCCCAAGGCCCGGCAAACCGCAAGCTCTCTTGCGTCATCATCAGCGTGCAGTTAAAAAGTCATGAGTGACGATTACTTCTCGCCGCGCGTGTACCGGTGCATGTTTTTGAGCCTAGCCCAGACAAACACTGTGCGCGCTTGTCCGGCCCAGGCCCAGGGGCTCCTATCGATGTAAGTGAACAGGGGGTGTTCATTACCCCTGGACATGCACCGGCAAGTTGCAGCCTCCAGGCGGGAAGGGCATGGCAGAGAAGAAATCAACTTATGAGCCGCATCTAGACCCAGGTTTCCGGCAAGGATTACTTGCCGGGAATAGGTCTACGCATCACCGGCAAGCTCAAAGGCCGGCAAGATCAGGATAGGATTTCTGAATCCAGCGAGCCTTCCTGGCAGAAGACCTCCAGGCAGGCCACCAAGAAGACCCGATGTTGGACTCCCGACAAGATGCTTGCCGGGGAACAACTGGGAACAAGCACAAGACTATCAAGAAGGCACTCAAGTCAATGATCAGAAGACAGAAGACCGAAGGCTGGGGTCCCGGCAAGATGTTTGTCAGGATGGCTAGCGAAGACCCGGCAAGATCCCGCCACCCTGCCACCGCTCCAGTGTAGCGACCAGCCTGTCAGACGACGTTTGTCCTCATGGATGCGTGTCATGGCATCAGCGGCGGATGGGGTTAAGCGGTGCTGATGGGACGGGCTCTTTTCCCGTCCCCAAGAAGCTAAGGGACACCTAAGCAGAGCATTTAATGCGTTTGTCCTGAGATGTCAGTGAACGTTGTAGCAACTTTACACCTCTTGTATGTGTTGTACGCCACTGTTGGTGACCCCTTCGACATATAAAAGGAGGCCCAAGGTGTAGCTACGAGGAAGGACAGAGAGAGGAGGGGAGGGGACCTGCTGGCCCCCAAGAGGACCTTCTGGCCCATTCTGCATGCGTAGCTGCTGGTCGAACGTGCTGTTAATCACAAGCGCTCCTGAAGCTTGGGCTTAAACACATCCAATACAACTAAAGCAGGATTAGGGTTTTACGCTTCTCAGCGGCCCGAACCTAGGTAAAAATCCCTCGCGTTGATCGTTGGATCTGCTCTTTGTGCAAGCCTTTCTCCCTGCCGAACCGAAAAGGGATCCACGCGATCCCATAGGTGTCGTACGCCGACAGGACGTCTAACTTGTTTTTGCATGGTATGTTGTGATGTGATATGGCCAATTACATGATGAGATATATGTGATGTATGAGATGATCATGTTTTGTATAGAATATCACGACTTGCATGTCTATGAGTACGGCAACCGGCAGGAGCCATAGGGTTGTGTTTAATTTGTTTTCGCCCTTTTTGCTTTACTTTATCGCTATGAGTTAGCAATAGTCGTAGAAGCAATAGTTAGCGTGACAACCTCATGGCGACACGTTGATGGAGATCAAGATGATGGAGATCATGGTGTCATGCCGGTGACGATGGAGATTATGCCGGTGCTTTGGAGATGGAGATCAAAAGCACAAGTTCATGGCCATATCATGTCACTTATGATTTGCATGTGATGTTAATCCTTTTATGAATCTTATTTTGCTTAGGACGATGGTAGCATTATAAGGTGATCCCTCACTAAAATTTCAAGATAAAATTGTGTTCTCCCCGAGTGTGCACCGTTGCGAAAGTTCGTTGTTTCGAGACACCACGTGATGATCGGGTGTGATAGACTCTACGTTCACATACAATGGGTGCAACCAAGTGTTGCACATGCGGAACACTCGAGTTTAACTTGACGAGCCTAGCATGTACAGACATGGCCTCGGAACACAAGGGACCGAAAGGTCGAACATGAGTCATATAGTAGATATGATCAACATGAAGATGTTCACCATTGAAACCACCTCATCTCACGTGATGATCGGACTTGGGTTGGTGAATTTGGATCATGTGACACTCGAATGACCAGAGGGATGTCAATTTGAGTGGGAGTTTTTTAAGTAATATGATTAACTAAACTCATTATCTTGAACAATAGTCTAAGTTGTCTTTGCAAAATTTATGTTGTAGATCAATGGCTCTCGCAGTAGCACCCCTGAATTTCAATGTGTTCCTAGAGAAAGCTAAGTTGAAAGATGATGGAAGTAACTTTGTAGACTGGGCCCGTAATCTGAGGATTATCCTCACAGCTTCCGAAAAGGCTTATGTCCTTGATGCACCGCTCGGTATACCACCCGCTCCAGTAGAGTCTGCAGACGTTGCGAACGCCTGGTAGACACGTTCTGATGATTACTCAATAGTTCAATGTGCAATGTTGTATGGCTTAGAACCGGGACTTCAAAGACGTTTTGAACGTCATGGAGCATATGAGATGTTCCAGGAGTTGAAGTTTATCTTTGAGAAGAATGCCCGGATCGAGAGGTATGAGACCTCCGATAAGTTCTATGCTTTCAAGATGGAGGAGAACGGGTCTGTCAGTGAACACATACTCAGAATGTCTGGGTATTCCAACCGTCTGGCTGAATTGGGGATGCCCCTTCCGTGAGAGGCGATCACTGACAGAGTTCTTCAATCACTGCCACCTAGCTACAAGAGCTTCATGTTGAACTATAACATGCACGGGATGAACAAATCAGTCGCCAAGCTGTTTGCGATGCTAAAAATCGCTGAGTCTGAGATTCAGAAGGAGCATCAAGTGTTGATGGTTAATAAAACAACTAGTTTCAAGAAGAATGGCAAGGGCAAGAAGGGTAACTCCAAGAAGAGTGGCAAAGCAGTTGCCCCTCCCGTGAAGAAACCCAAGGCTGGACCCAAGCCAGAAACTGAGTGCTTTCATTGCAAGGGAACTGGTTACTAGAAGCGGAACTGCCCCAAGTATCTGGGCGACAAGAAGGCGGCCAACACCAAACAAGGTATATATGATATACATGTTATTGATGTGTACCTTACCAACTCTCGTTGTAGTGCCTGGGTATTTGATACCGGTTCGGTTGCTCGCATTTGCAACTCAAAGCAGGAACTACGGAATAGACGGAGGCTGGCAAAGGACGAAGTGACGATGCACGTGGGAAATGGTTCCAAGGTTGATGTAATCGCCGTCGGCACGCTCGCTCTTCGATTACCATCGGGATTAGTGATGAACATGAATAATTGTTATTTAGTGTCTGCGTTAAGCATGAACATTATATCTGGATCTTGTTTATTGCGAGACGGTTACTCATTTAAATTAGAGAATAATGGTTGTTCTATTTATATGAGTAATATCTTTTATGGTCATGCACCCAATGTGAGGGGTTTATTCTTATTGAATCTCGATAGTGATGATACACATGTTCATAACATTGATGCCAAAAGATGTAGAGTTGATAATGATAGTACCACTTTCTTGTGGCACTGCCGCTTAGGTCATATTGGTGTAAAACGCATGAAGAAGCTCCATGCTGATGGACTTTTGGAGTCACTTGATTTTGAATCACTTGACACATGTGAACCATGCCTCATGAGCAAGATGACTAAGACCCCGTTCTCTAGAACAGTGGAACGGGCAAGTGACTTGTTGGAAATCATACATACTGATGTGTGCAGTCCGATGAGCATTGAGGCGCGCGGTGGATATCGTTACTTTCTCACCTTCACCGATGACTTAAGTAGATATGGGTATATTTACTTAATGAAACACAAGTCTGAAACGTTTGAAAAGTTCAAGCAATTTCAGAGTGAAGTTGAGAATCATCGTAACAAGAAGATTAAATTCCTATGATCTGATCGAGGAGGAGAATATCTGAGTTATGAGTTTGGCAGTCACTTAAGACAATGTGGAATTGTTTCACAATTGACACCGCCTGGAACACCACAGCGTAATGATGTGTCCGAACGTCGTAATCGAACCTTATTAGATATGGTTCGTTCTATGATGTCTCTTGCCGATTTGCCACTATCGTTTTGGGGTTATGCATTAGAGACAGCTGCATTCACTTTAAATAGGGCACCATCAAAATCCGTTGAGACGACGCCATATGAACTGTGGTTTGGCAAGAAGCCAAAGTTGTCGTTTCTTAAAGTTTGGGGATGTGATGCTTATGTCAAAAAGCTTCAGCCTGAAAAGCTGGAACCCAAAGCGGAGAAATGCGTCTTCATAGGATACCCAAAAGAGACAGTTGGGTATAGCTTCTATCTCAGATCCGAAGGCAAAGTGTTTGTCACAAAGAACGGGTCATTTCTCGAGAAAGAGTTTCTCTGGAAAGAATTGAGTGGGCGGAAAATAGAACTTGATGAGGTTGTTGAACCTTTACTTCAACCAGAGAGTAGCGCAACGCAGAAAGATGTTTCTGTAGAGCCTACATCGGTTGAAGAGGAAGTTAATGATGATGATCATGAAGCTTCGGATCAAGTTACTATCGAACCTCGTAGGTCGACAAGGGCATGTACTGCTCCTGAGTGGTACGGTAACCCTGTCTTAGAGGTCATGTTGTTGGACAACGATGAACCTACGAGCTATGGAGAAGCGATGATGGGCCCGGATTCCGAGAAATGGTTAGAGGCCATGAAATCCGAGATGGGATCCATGTATGAAAACAAAGTATGGTCTTTGGAAGTATTACCTGAAGGGCGAAAGGCCATTCAGAATAAATGGATCTTCAAGAAGAAGACCAATGCGGACGGTAATGTCACCGTCTATAAAGCTCGACTTGTGGCAAAGGGTTTTTCACAAGTTCAAGGAGTTGACTATGATGAGACCTTCTCACCCGAAGCGATGCTTAAGTCCGTCAGAATCATGTTAGCAATAGCTGCATTTTTTGATTATGAAATTTGGCAGATGGATGTCAAAATAGCGTTCCTTAACGGTTTCCTTAAGGAAGAGTTGTATATGATGCAACCAGAAGGTTTTGTCGATCCAGAGAATGCTGACAAAGTTTGCAAGCTCCAGCGATCCATTTATAGACTGGTGCAAGCATCTCGGAGTTGGAATCTTTGCTTTGATGCGGTGATCAAAGCATTCGGGTTTATACAAGTTTACGGAGAAGCTTGTATTTACAAGAAAGTGAGTGGGAGCTCTATAGCATTTCTAATATTATATGTGGATGACATATTGCTGATTGGAAACAATATAGAAATGTTGGAAAGCATGAAGGAATATTTGAACAAGAGTTTTTCAATGAAGGACCTAGGAGAAGCTGCTTTCATATTAGGCATCGAGATCTATAGAGATAGATCGAGACACTTGATAGGACTTTCATAGAGCACATACCTTGACAAAGTTTTGAAGAAGTTCAAAATGGATCAGTCCAAGAAGGGGTTCTTGCCTGTATTGCAAGGTGTGAAGTTGAGTAAGACTCAATGCCCAGTGACTGCAGAAGATAGAGAAAAGATGAGTGTCGTCCCCTATGCTTCAGCCATAGGCTCTATCATGTATGCAATGATGTGCACAAGACCCAATGTCAGCCTTGCCATAAGTATGGCTGGAAGGTTTCAAAGTGATCCAGGAATGGAACACTGGACGGCGGTCAAGAATATACTTAAGTACCTGAAAAGGACTAAGGATATGTTTCTCGTTTATGGAGGTGATCAAGAGCTCGTCGTAAAGGGTTACGTCGATGCAAGCTTTGACACTGATCTGGATGACTCTAAGTCTCAAACCGGATATGTATTTATTCTCAATGGGGGTGCGGTAAGCTGGTGCAGTTCCAAGCAGAGCGGGGTAGCTGATTCTACATGCGAAGCGGAGTACATCGCTGCCTTGGAGGCGGCGAAGGAAGGTGTCTGGATGAAGGAGTTCATGACAGATCTTGGAGTACTGCCCAGTGCACTAAACACAATGACTCTGTTCTGTGATAACACTAGTGCCATTGCTCTGGCCAAGGAAATAAGGTTTCACAAGAGGACCAGACACATAAAGCGATGCTTCAATTCCATCCGCGATTACATCAAGGAGGAGGACATAAATATTTGCAAAGTGCACACGGATCTGAATGTCGCAGACCCATTGACTAAACCTCTTCCAAGGGCTAAACATGATCAACACCAGAACTGTATGGGTGTTAGATTCATTACAATGTAAATCACATAGTGATGTGAACTAGATTATTGACTCTAGTGCACGTGGAAGACTGTTGGAAATATGCCCTAGAGGCAATAATAAAGTGGTTATTATTATATTTCCTTGTTCATGATAATCGTTTATTATCCATGCTATAATTGTATTGATTGGAAACTCAATTGGATGTGTGGATACATAGACAACACTGTGTCCCTAGTATGCCTCTAGTAGAGTAGCTCGTTGATCAAAGATGGTCAAGGTTTCCTAGCCATACACATGAGATGTCATTTGATAACGGGATCACATCATTAGGAGAATGATGTGATGGACAAGACCCAAACTATGAACGTAGCATATGATCGTGTCAGTTTATTGCTATAGTTTTCTACATGTCAAGTATCTGTTCCTATAACCATGAGATCATTTAACTCACTGACACCGGAGGAATACCTTGTGTGTATCAAACGTCGCAACTTAACTGGGTGACTATAAAGATGCTCTACAGGTATCTCCGAGGGTGTCTGTTGAGTGGGCATGGATCAAGACTGGGATTTGTTACTCCGTGTGACGGACAGGTATCTCAGGGCCCACTCGGTAATACAACATCACAATAAGCCTTGCAAGCAAAGTGACTAAAGTGTTAGCCTTGGGATCTTGTATTAAGGAACAAGTAAAGAGACTTGCCGGTAACGAGATTGAACTAGGTATAGAGATACCGACAATCGAATCTCGGGCAAGTAACATACCGAAGAACAAAGGGAACAGCATACGGGATTAACTGAATCCTTGACATAGAGGTTCAACCGATAAAAGATCTTCGTAGAATATGTAGGAACCAATATGGGCATCCAGGTCCCGCTATTGGTTATTGACCGTAGAGGTGTCTCGGTCATGTCTACATACTTCTCGAATCCGCAGGGTCTGCACACTTAACGTTCGGTGATGTTTCGGTAGTATTGAGATATATGTGTTGGTGACCGAAGGTTGTTCAGAGTCCCGGATGAGATCCCTGATGTCACGAGGAGCTCCGGAATGGTCCGGAGGTAAAGATTTATATATAGGAAAGTGGTATTTGGGTTCTGGAAAAGTTTCGGGTATTTCCGATAGTGTACCGGGAGTGACGAATGGGTTCCGGTGGTCCACCGGGTGGGACCCACCCATCCCGGGGAGCCACATGGGCCCAAGAGGTGGCGCACCAGCCCCTAATGGGCTGGGGAACCGACCCCATAAGGGCCCATATGCCCAAGAGGAAAAAAGGTGGAGATAGGAAGGAATAGGACTCCTTCCTAATATGAATCCACTTCCTAGTAGGAAGTGGATTGGACTCCTCCTTGCCCTGGTTCGGCCGACCCCTAGGGGAAACCGTAGGGAGGCTTTCTCCTCCCTCTCCCTCCTATATATACTAGAGGAATAGAGCCCCAAAACCCACAGCCACGTGCTAGTTCTCTATTCTCTAGTTCCTCCATCAAATAGATTCCGGTAGTGCTTAGGCGAAGCCCTACCGGGATAAATCCACCATCACCACCACCACGTCGTCGTGCTGCTGGAGATCTCATCTACCTCTCCGCCCCCTCTTGCTGGATCAACAAGGCGGAGATCGTCATCGAGCTATACGTGTGCTGAACGCAGAGGTGCCGTCCGTTCGGCGCTAGATCGGGACGGATCGTGATTGGATCGCGGGACGACTTGCGATTTGGATCGCGAAGACGTTCGACTACATCAACCACGTTTCTTAACGCTTCCCGCTTAGCGATCTACAAGGGTATGTATATCCACTCTCCCTCTCGTAGATGCTCATCACCATGGATAGATCTTGCGTGTGCGTAGGAAATTTTTTGTTTCCCATGCAACGTTCCCCAACATGATCAAGTTGAACTTTCGAACCGGGAAATAAAGATGATACTAACTAAGACAGTGCAAAAGTCCATAAAGGATTGGGCAGGAAAGATAAATGAGACGTTATGGGCTTATTGCACCGCCTACAAGAACCCCATGGGTATGTCACAATACAAAATGGTATACCGTAAGGCATGTCATTTACCTTTGGAGTTAGAACATAAAGCTTATTGGGCTATCAAAAATCCAATATCAATCTTAAGGAAGCAGGAGAAAAGAGATTACAAGATATACATGCTCTAGGAGAGCTTTAGAACAGTGCTTAGTGAGTGCCCGGTTGTTTAAGGAAAAGGTTAAGATGTGGCACGACCGTAAGATACGGAGACAAACATTTGCTACAGGGGACAAAGTCCTCCTATTTAATTCTCAACTCAAGTTGTTTCTAGGGAAACTCAGATCTCGTTGGGAAGGGCCATATGAGATTGAAGAAGTGTATAATTCCGGAGCCATTCGGATGAAGGGGCTAAAACATGGACCCTGGATCATGAATGGGCAACACTTGAAGCTATTCCTCACAGGCAAACAAAAAGAAGAAAGAGACGTGGAGGAGGAAAGTTTTGTCACGGTCACGGAAGCCAGAAAACTTCCAAGTAAACGAAAGGTATGAAAATAGGTTATTGTAAATATATATAAACACTATTCTCATCATGGGATCAGAATAATATTCTCATAACTAGTTGACCAGTCGCAATAGTAGCAGTTGAACTGCACTCGATGGCAGGTTGAACTTTCGCTAACATTATCCAAATGGAGGTTGCGATATATCGTCAGAAAGCTTTGCACACGAGCATCACAGCCTGAGTTGAATTTTTGAACAAACCTACACGGTTTAAGAGCAGTTTGGTAAACCGTTTTTTTCACACACACAAAAAAACATGAATCATATTTTCGAGCTGATTTCCAAAACGTTTATAGAAATAAGGAAAATGATATGCTGTTGGAAAGCTGCTGGAAATCCTCTCATTTCATATATACAAAAATTTCCCAAATTCCCTACGGTTAAAAAGGAATTTGAAAAATGGTGGAATTTCTGATACCGAACAGCTGTGTTCGTATTTCTGGCTTAATTTCCAAACAGCTAATCCGATTGATGCAAATGATATGGCATTGGAAAGCTTATGAAAATGCGCTTCTTTTCCGTAGAGAAAGTTTGTTCCAATTTTAAATTATTTACAAGTAATTTCGAAAATGGCCGAATTCCCACTGAGATCGTATTTTTGCTTCAATTTCTAAATGGTTTGTCGGAATGCAGCAAATGATATGGCATTGGAAAGCTTGAAGAAACGCGATAATTTTATGTATGGAATGTTTCTCCCAATTATTTATGGTTTTATGTTAATTTTGAAAAGGGCTATAAACGTTTTTAGCTGTAATGTTTGCAAACTTTATCAGAATGGGGCAAATAATATACCGTTGAAAAGCTATGAAAATGCAAAACTTTTTAATATAGAAAGTTTTCCCTAATGCCAAGTCATTTTCAAGTAATTTTGAAAACAGCAAGATCACGCGTTCTGTCTCTATCGTGAAACAGATTCTTCAAAAACGCACCGCGTGAAGAACTTGAACTTGTGGGTATGTCTACTTGAACCTCATTCTGTTTTTCACGTGCTATTTTTTGCTCGTAACTCCCCAGCCACTTACCAGAATTGAGTAAATGATATACAGATGGAAAGTTGTTGTAAACGCGCAACTTTCCCGTGTTGATCTTTTTTTCATACTCGTGACGGTTTAAAAGATTTTTGTGAATACGTAAAAAAAGTGTTTTTAACGGTATACATGAAACTTTTAAACCGTTCATCAAAATGTAGCATATTATTTACCATTGGAAAGCTTATGAATAGGAGCAACTTTTTCATGTAGACAGTTGTTACAAATTCATTGGCGTTTGAGAGCAGTTTTGAAAATGGAGAAAACACCGTCATTTTTTGCCATTTTAAAACATGTAATTGAAGGTCGGACGTCCCGCAATATAAATTTTGAGCCATCCAGGGTGGAGCACGTGAACTTCTGGCAACAAACCTTTTAGGATTTTAGTTTTGTATTCGTTTATTCTCATCCGAAACACATCTCGTGTAGTAGTTGAACTGCTCGTTGTTTTCACTTTGAACTTCTGTCACGTAATTTTGTTCGTAATCCCTCGCCCGTTTGGTCGGAGTTGCACAAATTATATACCATTAGAAACCTGTTGAAAAGACGCAATTTTTTCTTATGTGGTTAAACTTTACTTTAAAAAATAACATACACCAATTTGTTTTAACTGTTTTTTAGTAAGAATATTTATATACCATTGGAAAGTTGTTGAATAGGAGAACTTTTTCATGTAGAGCATTTCGCTTTCAAATTTATAATGGATTGACAGAATTATTTTAAAACACATTTTGTGTTTTTTTGCACAAGTAAATATAGGGTGAACCTCCTTTACAAGAATTTTGAACTTTCTGGGCCAATCACATGATCTTCTAGCAAAAGTCTATTTAGACTTTGCCTTTTTATTCATTTTTCTTATATGAAACACATTCTATGTAGTAGTTGAACCACTGGTTGTTTTCAATTTGAACTTCTAAAACACTAATTGAAAATAACCATTAGAAATCCAATGAAAAGGCGCAACTTTCCGCGTTGAGAAGTTTTTCTAATTCGGGGCGGTCTAGGGGCTTTTTAAATATGTTAAAACTTATTATTTTGAACGATATTAACAATATTTTAAACCATTTACCGTAATAGATCATATGATATCTTGTTGGAGAGAGTTTGATAGGAGAAACTTTGGCATGTAGAGAGTTTGTTCAAAATTCATCGTCTTTTATGAGTTGTCTTTAAAAATGCCAAAAACCGATGTTGATTTTTTTGTTTTTGGAACTTGTAAATCCTAGGTTTTAATAAAGTTTGAACTTCCTTATTAATTACTTTTGAACTTCATATCTTTTATTTGGTGAGCAAAGAGTTATTTTTTATTTTTAAATAAACATCAAAAACAACATTTTGTGTGTGTTTTGAACACCTAAATACACGGTGAACTTGTTCTCACATGAATTTTTGAAATTTCCTCGGCCAACCACGTGAACTTGTAGCAAAAGTCATTTTATACTTTTCATTTTTATTCTTTTTTCTTATATGAAACACACTCCATGTAGTAGCTGAACTGCTGGTTGTTTTTACTTTGGACTTCTCTCAGCTTTTTACACCTAACTCCTAAAACAGTCATTTAAATTGAGCAAAATATATACCTTTAGGAAGCCATAAAAAATGCGCAACTTTACGTGTTAAGCATTTTGTTTCAAATTACAAGTTTTTGTAGGATTTTTTTTAATACGATAAAACTATTTTTCGAACGAAGGAAAAAAAATTAAACCATTTAGCGCAATAGATCGTAAGATATCCTATTTTTCCAAAACTTTTTTGCATGTAGAGTGTGCTAGAAATTCATCGACGTTTATGAGTTGTTATTAAAGATGCGAAAATGATGTTTTTTCCAACATATAGATCCGATGTTTTAATAAACTTCGAACTTGTGTGCTATTTTCGTTTGAACTTCACATTTTTTATTTTTGAGTAAAGAAATTTCTTTTATTTCAAAATAAACATCGAATCACTTCGATATTTTAATTTAGGATTGTTTTTGCGTAAATAATTGTTTTTATTTTAGTTTGAACTTCTATTTTTTTTAAAAGCAGAATTTTTTTTTTTTTAGTTGTTCCTTTATTTTAATTTGAACTTCTTATACTTTAGTAACGAGAAAATAAATCTTAGTTTTTATTAACTTTAAACTTCTCTATTATTTTATTTGAACTTCTCAGTTTTATTCATAGAAAAAATATGGTTTTTAAATAAGCATGAAAAATTAATTGAACTTACTACTTTTATTTTTCCTAGAAACGCAAAGAATTTGAGTTCCGTGTACGTCGAACTACTCCGTTATTTTCAATGTGAACTTCTAGATTTTATTCTTTTGTAACAAGGAAAATTAGATTTTTTTTATAAATATTTAATTTCTCTATTTTTATAATTTGGAATTCTTGATTTTTTTTCTTTTAGTAACTAAAAATCCTATTTTTCATAAATATTGAACCGGTCCGTTCTTTAAATTTGAATTTCTAAAAAAATGGTGCAAATCCATTTTTTATGAATTTTGAACTACTCAATTTTTAAATTTTAATTTCTTGTGTTTTTATTTCGAACTTCTTGTTGTCATTCTTTAATAATGAGGAAGATCTGCATTTTGTATAAACATCGAACTGCTCTATTTTTTAATTTGGACTTCTTGGGGATTTTTGATTATTTATTTTTCATAGAACTTCTCATATTTATTTATTTGAACTTTTCGGAAACTCAATTCTTTTTTAGACATGAGAAAAAACAACAACAATTAAAAAAATGAGATTGGTTACATGTGATTTTTTGTTTAGGATCATTGTAGTTTCGGAACACATAGACACATACGGGAGAGAGAATTATGTGTGCACAAACTAGATAGCAATACACCAACTCTCTAGGGAGTAATACAAGAACTCTCACGGAAGTGATGCAAGAACTTGTTTTGTACATATTCCTTTTCTCTTGTTCACATGCACTTTTTTCAATACAAAATAAAACACGAGCTCTAAAGAATACAATTGGAAATCATACAACCCAAATATGCATTACATGTGAGCTCTGTGTTTTTACTCCTCGGGGACGACCATACAAACATCAGGAATTACAGAACTTGTACTTTCCATTACATCTTTTTCAAAAATGTAGCTTTTTACTCTATGCGAACTTCAAGTTTTTTTATGCATGAACTTCATTGTGAATTTACATTTTTATTCCTACACATGAATTTCGTACACGAACTTTTTATTGTGTTAAATATTTTTCAACTTATATAATGCTTAGTTTTTAGAGCTGAACTGAAGAATCTGGCAAAGCAGGAGTACAACGATGACCATTTTTTCGAGCCTTGTTACCCACTAACGCCATCACCAGATGTGGGTTCCGTGCTTGGAGATGTACCAAAAACTAAGCACTAACATACATTTCGAGTTCCACAAAAGAGAAGCAGAGTGTACTTGGAATCTAATTGAAGCAATGCGACGAGATGGAATTTCAGATACTTCTACTTTGTCTCTGAAGTTCGTCGACCCACCTCTTTCCTCGGATGTCTCCAGCAGAAAAAAATAATGCCTTCATGCATAATAATCTACAAAAAATGAAACATGTCGAATCAACCATGATAGTGGAAAACATGTTCCTCAATGAATCCACATCTAGACTCACAAATCAGAACTTTATTATTATGGCACACTATGCTCACTGAACGGGATGCCTCTGAAGTTCGTCGACCCACCTCTTTCCTCGGATGTCTCCAGCAGAAAAAAAATAATGCCTTCATGCATAATAATCTACAAAAAATGAAACATGTCGAATCAACCATGATAGTGGAAAACATGTTCCTCAATGAATCCACATCTAGACTCACAAATTAGAACTTTATTATTATGGCACACTATGCTCACTGAACGGGATGCAAAAACTACACAGGAACAAAGTATTCTGCATCCTAACCAATCTATTCATTGTGCATGCCCCTCTGCATGGTGTCAAGCTAGATGATGGAGCCACCGTATCGAGCGAGCTAGTACTACTCTAATCTTTGTTGATGTACTTTCTAGGTCAACTCAATCAACGGACGAAGTTATGAAACCTATAATCATTACAGAACGAGAATCCATTAGATAACAACATGGAGCTTTTCCACTACTGAACATGTATTGGAACATCCAAACACCATGTGGAATCAATATAAAAATCTCAAATTAAATTAATAGTTGAAGACAAGAACGGGCGACATTAGGGAATCTAAAATCATATGCCTCGCTACAGGAAGTAAAAAAATTGCCATGTTGAACTACATCCCAGAAAACTAGTGTCAACTTATACACCCAAATCTCATTTTGTTTTTTCCCGGCAACATCTCATATGAACGTAGGGCCAAACCATGTCTCCATATTACCACAACAGGAAATATGTTGAACCACAACTCTTATAGACATTAACACGAACAATTTTGTAGGCAAACTTTTGTACCCCTACGGGATACAATGTAAGAGAAGTCATATAGAGATTAAATGCACCAAACAAATGTAGAAGCAGATGTTCAAAAACATCGGGGCACAAGTCCAGTCGTCACACAGATAAGACACGTAGCACACATGCACATGTTGAAGAAGGAAGCAGAAGACGAGCATCAGCAGATGGGATTTAGAGGGAGGGCAGTGGCACTGAAATGTCTTGGGTTGCATCGTAGAATTGCCAGATTTGGCAGCAGCAAACTTCCTGAGCGATGTGGGGTGAAGAGCGGCGCATAATCAGGCAAAGGTGATGCAACGGAAGGTCGGATTTGCCCGTCCCTGCAGTCCACGCGCGATTGCGGCTACCAGGTACACAACGACAGTAGCGGGGCAGTTGGCCGGTGATGGGTTAGGAGCTCGCGTAGGGGTGCATGAACTAGGGGGAGGGGAGCCAGGACCCCGGCGACGGCGCACGGAAAACATCATGCGCGGTTCTGGGGCCCTGCGGTGGCTGGAACTGAGGGTGACGGTCGGAGGAGGCTCGCCGGCAATGGCAGAGGAGGTGCCTCGGTAGCACGGAAGGAGGCGCCCCGGCCGTTGGGGAGGAGGGTAGGTGGTCGCGCGAGGTGGCGTGCCGGCCGCAAGGGAGGACGGGCAGAGGCCGTACGGGAGGACGCGCTCCGGCCGTGGGGGTGGTGGCATGCCTGCCGTGGAGGAGGGGCGCCGGCTGCGAGGGAGGTGTGGCGGCGATTTGGGTGGGGATGTCGCGAAGGCTGGAACATGGGAGGTCAGAGCATCTACAACCGGACCTCTCAAACCCACCTCATATGCCTGGGCAGGCCGCCCGGTCACTGTCCGGTCACTTTTTTTTGACCCAGACGGGCCTCTCAAACGGCCCTCAAACGCCCGGGCTGACGGGCACCCCCCATATCCAGCCCAAATATGAGGCGGGTATGGGGCGCCCGGACGCGCCCGGGCACGCCCGCCAGGTCGGACTGACGGCGTGGCCCCACACGGACTCGCCGGGAAACCCGAAGGTCCGACGGGTGCCTCGACCGTCACCGCGGTGTGAACGCCGTGTAGCGCCGCGTGGCGCCGCTCAGCCTCCCCGCCCGAGGTGCCCCCCAGCCCTAACACATCTGCCTCCTCCCTCTCTCAGCCGCCAGCCGAGCCCTTCCTCTCGCTGCTCCCTCTCCGTCAGGATGGTCCGCCGGCTCATCACCACCTACGCGCAGCTGACGCCGGAGCGGCGCCGACAAATCGAGGAGGAGTACCAAGCTCGCCGCGCTGCCCGCATCGCTGCGGGTCTCCCTCCGGACTCTCCGAAAACAACGGAGGAGGTAGAGGAGGAGGAGCTGTCGGAGGAGGAGGAGCCGGAGGCAATGGAGGAGGAGGAGGAGCCGGAGCAGGAGGCTCCCGGCTTGACCATGGCAGAGGCGGATGCAGAGTTCGTCGTCGCCCAATCGGACGAAATGGCGGAGCAGCAGGCCATCCTGGATTCCATCCGGGATGAGGCCGAGGTGGAGGCCAACCGCCGGCTCATCCGGCAGAGGCGAGCGGAAGCCGACGCCCTCTTCGATGAGCTGGAGACCGAGATCGAGGCCGAGGAAGCCGCAGCGGAGGGGGCAGCAGCGCCGGCGCCCGAGGGGGCGGAGGGGGCAGCAGCGCCGGCGCCGGAGGGGGCGGACCTGCGGCGCGCTCACATCTATCCGCCGGAGAGGACGGAGATCGTCCACATCTCCGACGAAGAGTAGATAGCTCTTCACGTAGTACGTAGGTTTTATTTACTTGCATGCTTTTGTATGGATTTGAGGAAGAAATATGAGATGTCCGGATGCAACGAGCTATATTTGAGGCGTGACCGGTCAGTGTCCGCGGACGCGCCCGGGCGCGTCCGCGGGCGTTTGAGGGACTGGATTTGCAAGGTCCGGTTGTAGATGCTCTTAGGGGTAGGTGTGTTTTTCTTCTTCGGTCAACTGGTTCAGGAACATGTCAATGGCGTCTATATAGGGGGAGATGTTTTTAGAATATTATTCTGATCCGAGGATCAGAATAGTGTTACTCTGTGTATATATATTCTGCACACACTTTCGAACTGCACGCTTAACGCGAGTGCACAACATTGTGAAGGAAAGAGTACTGCAATGCTAGGTGAGGCGAACTGCTCGGCGGAGAAAAAACTGCACATGTTTTTTTCGGCATTGTTTTTT
The DNA here is from genome assembly GCA_039707655.1 of Elymus sibiricus. Lineage (NCBI taxonomy): Eukaryota > Viridiplantae > Streptophyta > Magnoliopsida > Poales > Poaceae > Elymus > Elymus sibiricus. The sequence goes on from CM077667.1 coordinate 114,703,157, forward strand.
ATCCAATTTTTAAACCGTTTGTCAAAACGAGACGTATGATACGGCGTTGAAAATCTATGGATTAGGCACAACTTCACCATTTGAACACTTTTAGAGATTCCTCGTAGTTTTAGAGCACTTTTGAAAAACGATGGGCGCCTGACGAGTGGCAGCGAGCTTATTTTCGCGATTTTTTTCAAACCTGTCACCGGAATGATGCAAATGATACGCCGTTGGAGAGATATCGTCGAGGATCTGCTTTTACATATAGAACAATCTCTCTAATTCCTTACTGTTTAATATGAATTTTAAATTTACCAAAACGCGAAAACTCTGTTTTTTAAATTTATGATTTTTTTGGTATGGTTTTAGCTGTAATTTTTTTAACCTTTTATCAAAATGAGGCGTGTGATACTGCGTTGGAAAACTATGGAATAGGTGCAACTTTCATATGTTGAACCCTTTTGGAAATTTCTCACGGTTTTAAACGAATTTTGAAAATGGTGGTGCACCCGAGGAGTGACAATGACCGTTTTTCGTAAAAAAAAATTCAAATCACTCATCAGAACGATGCAATTGATACGTTGTTCCAAAGATATCGACGTGGCACAACTTTTTCATGAATACTCTCTCTAATTCCTTACGATTTAAGAGCAGTTTTCATTTTACCGAAATGCGCATACTCTGTTTTTCGCATACCAAATTGACGAAGTAAACTGCATCCAACAGAAAACCGCACTACTTTAGACGGAAAACCGCACTGCATCAGACGGGCAAGTGAACTTCATGGTTTCTTTTGTCAAACATAGATTTTCAAAGACGAGGAAGTAGACCACGCTTCATGTCGGACGTAAGTGAACCGCAACACTATCGAGAAGTGAATCGCATTGTTTTTTTCTTGCCGTAACAATTTTCTTTCCGTAAGTGAACCGCGACACTACCGAAAGTGAACCGCGTGAGTTTTTGTTGTTCTTTTTGTAACTTCTTATGAACGAGAGTGGACTGGAGAGACGAGAGCAAGTGAACCACATCAATTTGTGTTAAACGGATGTCCTTAATCATACTTTTTCAACAAACAAGAAAGTGAAAAGCATAATCTTTTCTAAATACATTTTTTCCAAATAAAGTGTACTGTAGAGTCCTTTGGAGTGTACTTTTTTAGATTGGAGTGTACTTTTTTAAATTGGAGTGCACTGCATTTCCCTCTTTCTTTTTTCTCTTTAGAGTTTGGTTTTCTCGCAAACAAAACAAGCCAACCGCAGGGTTGAAAAATAGAACCACGACATGATATTATTGTAAACTCCATGTACTCGCATGTAGGAGCAAACCCCAACTAACACAGCAAATTGCATTGCACCAAACTAAACGAGAAAAAAGAGTTCACTTGTGAGGAAAGCGAACTGTGTGGCACGAAGGAGCGAATCTCTCACAAATAGACCATGCATACAAGAAAGCTTCCGAACAACAGTTGGGGTCAAAATACAACTAAAACACATAAATAGTTACAATCAAATGAATGCAATTTAGCACAAACAGTGAATTATGAAAGGAGACAGCGAACTACACAAAAGAAGATACAATGAACCGCTAACTTTTTATGATGTAAATTTGACCCATGAACAAGAACGCACACCGCACTACACATCATCGTGCTGACAAACTGCACACAAAACTACCTAAACTAGACGCCCACCAGAGCGGAGTGCACGGTGCGGCATGCCTAGCTGCAAGCTGAGCCATGAAGAGCTGCACGCCACGCTGCTGGCGTCTTCATCCCCGGGCCGTCATCATTGTCGTGCGCAGGACTGGGGGTGAAGCTCATGGTCCTCTGTCGTTGATTTTTTCCATGGATGCGGGAGTCATGCCTCCTCTGAATCACGTCCATAGTGGCCAAATCCTGTCCCTAGTGGCCGAATCCGGTCTCCTCGATCGCTCTGAGCTGCATGCCCGCTTGCTTCGAGGTGCACGCCGCACACACCGCACTGCGCCACCCACGAAATCAACTGCATCATGAGTCTCGACCGTATTCAGGCTAGTTCGCCAGAGAGGAGTGGAGGCAGGAGAGCTCATCGGAGGGGATAGGGAGGCAGTAGAGCTCGCCGAAGGAGAGGGGAAGCAGGAGAACTCGCCGGGGGGTGGGGATCCCGCGCCATGTATGGAGCCACAGGAGCTGGATCTCGGGTTGGGGGCAGGCGCTCATCTGGGCAGCGCGTGGCGGCCAGGCGGAGCTGTGGTCGGGTGTCGATGAACCGTATGGAGAAGGAGAATGCACTGCACGTGCACAATAAACACCACTCGCCACCAGAAACGAACTGCACCAGATCCTGAAAACAAACAAACTGGACCAGATCCAAAAAACAAATGAACTATAGCATTAACTGAATTGCACAAAACAATGAACCAAACACAACATGTGCGCTACCAAACTGCAGGAACTGGGGATGGGGGAGATGGTGGGTCACACCTTGGCTTGGGGGCGCAAGACAGGCATGCGGCATGGAGTTGGCCAGCGAGGAGGAGCCGGTGGCCGCGAGGAAGCTGGATGCTAGAGGTAGGCGATGCGAGGAGGTGGGATGGTGCGGCTGGTGGAGGTTGAGGCAGCGCAATGGGCGGAGGAGGTGCGGCAGGTAGGCCGGGGCGGCGAAGATCTGCGGACGATGGCGCAACCCTTGGTGGCCCTGACGATAGCACAAGGAAGCAGCCACGGCGGTGGAGTAGAGAGGAGGAAGCCGCTCGGCGGCGGTTAGCTGGATGCGGTGGATCTGGGGTATGTGGTTGTGTGGTTGTGCAGTGGAGGAGCGTACTGTGGGGTGCGGCAGCGTAATGGCCAGCACAGTGGCTCGGTGGCTAGGAAGAATGTGGGTGGGAGAGGAGCGAGTTTGCGGGTGGAGTGGAGGTGGCAGGGTGGCACAGGTAGCGGGGTTGGGCGGGGGTTGGGCAAAGGAAGAACCGAAGAAGGTGGGAGAGGGAGGGGGAATGGGTCGTGGGTTGCTGGTGGGGGTGGGGGTGTGTTTCTTTAATTCGGTTTCGAAGAGGGGTTCAGTTCGCGGGTGCGGGACAATAGTCATGTGTTGGCAGAATAAGCTGGTGCTACTTGTGAGCTGCGTTGGGTTTTTCCCCGAAGAGGAAGGGTGAAGCAATATAGTAGCAATAAGTATTTCCCTAATAGAGAACCAATGGAAGGTTATTAATCCAGTAGGAGAACCACGACAACTTGACTTCTACAGTACCTGAACACACAAAACCAAACACTTGCACCCAACGCGGGCAAGGGGGTTGTCAAGCCCCTTGAACTCGTTACTTACCAGGATTACTTCTGATAGTGATAGATAGATAAATATAAAAGTAAAATAAAAAGAAAGTAAATAAATTGCAGCAAGGTATTTTTAGGTTTTTAACAAATATGATTAAGTAGACCCAGGGACCATAGTGTTCACTAGAGGCTTAACTACTGGAATGAGAGAATTTGCCATCAGTCCATTCTTTGCCGTATGCCAGCTGGCGGCAAAGAAGTTCTTTGCCGACGGCAAAGAAGTTCTTTGCCATCAGCTTCCACAAAACATACGGCAAAGAAGGGACTCATGGCAAAGATGTTATTTGCCATCAGTACATTCTTTGCCGTCTGCTGGCGGACGGCAAAGATCCTAAGGGCAGACGGCAAAGAGCCCAGCTGGGCCCCACTGGACCGTGGAGTTGGCTAGGTCAAATGGACGGACATGATACCGTCCGCTAGATCTTTGTCATCTGCTAGCAGACGGCAAAGAAGATGCCCATCTAACGGAGACCCCCCCCGAGCCCCCCCTCTCTCTCCCCCCTCTCCCCCCTCTCTCCCCGACGACCCACACCGCCCCCACCGCGTGATGACGGGAAAATGGAGCATGAGAACAGGCGTCCACGTCATTGATACAGAATGAATACATATAGCACATACAATGCATAAAATAAAATAAATATCAAACATTGCAGGTACATATTTCCAGAACTCTTACATTTACATAAAAATTCTGTTAATTACATCTCCGAAGAGAAAACACCTGATTAAGAATTCCAACATATCTATTACATGAGATTGCAACACATTCCTATTACAATATGCTATAAGAAAAATCCTCCTCGTGATCGACGCTGAACCCCGGCCTTGGAAACTTGAAGTTTATCCGCGTAGGTTATCTTTGATGTTGTTATGTTTGATGATTTGCCATATGTTTCTCTATCAGGCCAGGCTCTACTTGGCCCCATGCTTTCATGCATAAGATGGATGAATGCATTTTCAATATTTATAACTCATGTCATGGAATTCATTTCAGAGAACTATTGTTTTATTTGGTTGATGGTTTATGCCATGGAATTCATTTGAAAGAACCCATGCCATAGTATAAATTTAGTTTTCCATGTGATCCATGCAAGAACCCATGTCATAGCATAGTTTGTGTTTTGTTTACTTATGAGATGGCTTTCATATAGAAGAACCCATGTCATAGTGTAATTTTGTTATGCCATGGAATTCATAAAAGAACCCATGTCATAGAAAATTTGATTTTGTTATTTTATGGCTTATGCCATGGAATTCGTATGAAAGAGACCATGACATATCATAATTTGTCTTTCCTTCACTTTATGACTTATGCCATGGAATTCATATGAGAAGAACCCATGACATAGCCTAATTTGTATTTCCTTTGTTTTATGGCTTATGGCATGGAATTCATATGAGAAGAACACATGACATAGCATGATTTGCATTTTTGTTATTTTATGGATCAGTCCATGGAATTCATATGCGAGAACCCATGTCATGACATAGTTTGTATTTTTAGTCATTTTATGGCCCGTGTCATGGAATTCGTGAGAAAGAACCCATGCACGAGATGTGCTTTACGCATAGTTTTTAGAATTTTGTGCCTCGTGTCATGGAATTCACATTTAAAGAACCCATGCTTAGAGCATTTTATGTGTTCCCCCAGACTCGACACGTCCGCTTGAAAAAAAATGTGCATCCTTGATTCGAACCAAATGGCCGAAACTAAGGACATGTCTATATGAAAGATATGCATGTCCATGATTTCATAAGTTGTGTGTTCCTTGATCCGAACCAAAAGGACAAAACTAAGGACATGTCTATATGCAAATCCTTGAGTTCGTGTATTATGTGAATTCCTCGATCCGAACCAAAAGGCCAAAACTAAGGACATGTCTATATGCAAATCCTTGAGTTATATATTCCTTGATCCGAACCAGAAGGCCGAACCTAAGGACATGATTTCATGAGTTATATATGCCTAGATTCGAACCAAAAGGCCGAACCTAAGGTGTGATTTCATGAGTTATATATTGCTTGATCCGAACCAAATGGCCGAACCTAAGGTTATGATTTCATAAGTTATATATTCCTTGATCCGAACCAAAAGGCCGAACCTAAGGTGTGATTTCATGAGGTGTATATTCCTTGATCCGAACCAAAAGGCCAAACCTAAGGGCATGCTTTGATGTATGAGAAGAAATGACTCCTTGATCCGAACCAAACGGCCAAAACTAAGGACAATATTTCATGTATGAGAAGAGAGAGAGCTCCTTGATCCGAACCAAACGGCCGAAACTAAGTACAATATTTCATGTGTGAGAAGAGAGAGACACTAGTAGAAAAAATGGCTTTGGTCCTGGCCAGATCAGAGCATTAGTCCCGATCGTGTTACGAACCAGTACTAATGGGAGCATCTGTCCCGGTTCGAGCGGCTAGGACGCCGGCCGGGCCTCGGCAGGCATCAGTCCCGGTTCAACTGGGACCTTTAGTCCCGGCTCCAGCCACCAACCGGGACTAAAGGGGTTGCTGCCCTTTAGTCCTGGTTTGTGTCTGGAACCGGGACTAAAGGGTAGGCCTTTAGTCCCGGTTTTAGATACAAAGCGGGACTAATGTTTTGCCTATATATATCCACACCCCCCCATCTCCTCTGTTTTTTGGCCGTGGAAGGGTGGGAGGTGTGTGCTACTCTGTTCTCACCTCCTATGCACATGAGGTGTTTGATGAAATGCCCGAGCCACACTTAGGCTTTCTCCTCTCCAAGCTCGACCTCCAAGCTACATTTTCCCCAAGATTTGTCTTGGTTTGGCAGTGCACCAACTACACAAGTGTTCTACCAGGTTAGCAACTTCATCCTTTCATCTCTCACTACTAGTTTAGCTCATTTCAATTGTTCTAGAAGTAGTGTGGTTTGTGGGTTTTAGTGGAGGAGTGTATGTGTGAGTTTATTTGATTTAGATGCACAATTTGAGCTCAAATTAACTTCTTACTTGTATTATTGTTCGTTATTATATAGTGCCATGGTTTTGGTAGACGCCCCCGTCGGCTCTCGTCCGGTCTATGATTCGGATGAGCTATATTATCTTTTATTACTATTTGTTTCATCCAATGTTTATGACAATTATGCCGACCAACTTGACATAGATGTCTTTATCTAGGAGGTATGTGAAACGAAAATTCCAACCGACCCTATTGTCAAGAGGTTAAATTTAGTTGAAAAAGAAAACAATTATTTGAAAGAAAAATTGAAAAGAGTTGAAGAAGAGAAGATGAAATTGGAGTTGCATGTTGCCGATGTTGTCGATGTACACAAGATCCAGATGGATGCAATGCGCTTGAAGATTAGAAAGATTAGAAAATATGCCACTGATAATGAGGCTTGGTATCATTATGTTGTTGGATCAATTGTTACCTTAGTTGCGATTTTGATCGCATTTGTTGTTGCATTTAAATGTTTTACATAGTTGTATGTTAGTTTCAATGTATGTTTTAATTAGATGCTCTAGAGAGCTGTATGTTGTTCTATGAGAACTATATGTATGAACTTTATGTATTTAATTTTTCAGTAATAACATTTGATCACTATTGTACTTTGGTTTTAATGCGATGATGAACTTGTATTAATTTGGTCACTTCTCTATTGTTCTGTAATGGTTTTTGATATACTTAATTATATAATGCACGCAGATGAAGCGGCAATGGATGTACGGTCACCGACGCACCTCTGACTACATTGAGGGCCTGCATAATTTTCTCGAAGTGGCTGAGGCAAACAAGCAGAATGGTTTTATGTATTATCCATGTACTGTCTGTGAGAATATGAAGGATTACTCTTCCCCGAAAACCCTTCACTTGCACCTGCTTGAGAAGGGTTTCATGCCACACTATAATGTTTGGACCAAGCACGGAGAAAGAGAGGTTATGATGGAAGACAATGAAGAATAAGAGGATGATGACAACTATCCTATGTTCCTTGAATACGGTGATACTGTAACGGGGGACGCTGAAGATCAAGAGGCACCAGATGTGCCCGATGATGCCAGGTCATTGTTGATGCACAAAGAGAATGCGAAAGTGAAAGGGAGAAGTTGAAGTTCGATCGCATGTTAGAGGATCACAAAAAAGGGTTGTATCCAAACTACGAAGATGACAACACAAAGCTCGGTACCACACTGGAATTGCTGCAATGGAAGGCAGACAATGGTGTATCTGACAAGGGATTTCGTTCGCTACTGAAAATAATGAAGAATAAGCTTCCAAAGGACAACGAATTGCCTGACAGTACGTACGAAGCAAAGAGGGTTCTCTGCCCTCTAGGATTAGAGGTGCATAAGATACATGCATGCCCTAATGACTGCATCCTCTACCGCGGTGAGTACGAGAATTTGAACGCATGCCCGGTATGCGGTGCATTGCGGTATAAGATCAGACGAGATGACCCTGGTGATGTTGAGGGCGAGCGCCCCAGGAAGAGGGTTCCTGCCAAGGTGATGTGGTATGCTCCTATAATACCACGGTTGAAATGTCTGTTCAGAAACAGAAAGCATGCCAAGTTGTTGCGATGGCACTCAGAAGACCGTAACAAGACGGGAAGTTGAGAGTACCCGCTGACGGGTCGCAGTGGAGAAAAATCTAGAGAAAGTGGCAGGACTTTGCAGGTGACGCAAGGAACTTATGGTTTGGTTTAAGTGCAGATGGCATTGATCCTTTTGGGGAGCAGAGAAGCAATCATAGCACCTGGCCTGTGACTCTATGTATCTATAACCTTCCTCCTTGGTTGTGCATGAAGCGAAAATTCATTATGATGCCAGTGCTCATCCAAGGATCTAAGCAACCCGACAACGACATTGATGTGTACCTAACGCCATTAGTTGATGAACTTTTATAGCTGTGGAATAAAAAAGGTGTACGTGTGTGGGATGAGCACAAACAGGAGGAATTTGACCTACGAGCGTTGCTGTTTGTAAGCATCAATGATTGGCCTGCTCTTAGTAACCTTTCAGGACAGACAAACAAGGGATACCACGCATGCACGCACTGCTTAGATAAGACTGAAAGTATATATTTGGACAAATGCAAGAAGTATGTGTACCTGGGACATCGTCGATTTCTTCCGACCAATCATGCATTAAGAAAGAAAGGCAAGCATTTCAAAGGTGAGGCAGATCACCGAAAGAAGTCTGTCCTCCGTACTGGTGATGATATACTTGATATGGTCAAGGATTTACAAGTAATCTTTGGAAAGGGTCATGGCGGACAATCTGTTCTGAATGACCATGACGGACACACCCCCATGTGGAAGAAGAATCTATATTTTGGGAGCTAGAATATTGGAAAGTCTTAGAGGTACGCTCTGCAATCGACATGAAGCACGTGACGAAGAAACTTTGCGTGAACCTGCTAGGCTTCTTGGGCATTATGGGAAGACAAAAGATACACCGGAGGCATGGGAGGACCAGCAACGTATGCATGAAAAAGACGGCATGCCTCCAAAGCAGTATCAAGGTCCTGCCAGCTACGCACTTACCAAAGAAGAGAAGGAGATCTTTTTTGAATGCATGCTCAGTATCAAGGTCCCGTCTGGCTTCTCGTCGAATATAAAGGGAATAATAAACATGGAAGAGAAAAAAACAAAACCTAAAGTCTCATGACTGCCACGTGATTATGATGCAACTGCTTCCGGTTGCATTGAGGGGGCTTCTACCAGAAAATGTTGGATTAGCCATTGTGAAGCTATGTGCATTCCTCAATGCAATTTCTCAGAAGGTAATCGATCCAAAAATCCTACCAAGGTTACAGAATGATTTGGTCCAATGTCTTGTCAGTTTTGAGTTGGTGTTCCCACCATCCTTCTTCAATATTATGACGCACGTCCTAGTTCACCTAGTCGACGAGATTACCATTCTGGGTCCTGTATTTCTACACAATATGTTCCCCTTTGAGAGGTTCATGGGAGTCTTAAAGAAATATGTTCGTAACTGTTCTAGGCCAGAAGGAAGCATCTCCACGGGCCATCAAACAGACGAGGTCATTGGGTTTTGTGTTTACTTTATTCCTGGCCTTAAGCCGATTGGTGTCCCTCAATCGCGGTATGAGGGGAGACTGAGTGGAAAAGGCACGCTAGGAGCGGATTTAATAATATGTAGGGACTGGCATTCTTGGGCGCAAGCACACTACACAGTTCTATAGAATTCTATCTTGGTGGCCCCGTATATCAATGAACACAAGAATATTCTATGCTCCAAACACCTGGAGCAGTTTGACGACTGGATTACACGTGAACACATCGGGACTTTCTACGGTTGGTTGCAAATACATCTCATGCGTAACAACACTGTTGGAGATGAGCTATACTTGTTGGCCAGGACACCATCTTCGACTGTATTGACTTACCAAGGGTACGAGATAAATGGGAATATAATTTACACGCTTACCCAAGATAAAAAGAGTACCAACCAAAACAGTGGTGTCCGCTTTGATGCAGCAATCACCAATAGGGCAAAGGATACATACTATGGTTACATAGAGGAGATATGGAAACTTGACTATGGACATGAATTTAAGGTCCCTTTGTTTCGGTGCAAATGGGTCAATCTGTCCGGAGGCGGGGTATAGGTAGACCCGCAGTACGGAATGACAACAGTGGATCTCAACAATCTTGGGTACACAGACGAACCATTCGTCCTAGCCAATGATGTGGCGCAGGTTTTCTATGTGAAGGACTGATGTCTACTACACAACTTGATTCTTGTAGACTCGTGTTGGGCCTCCAAGCGCAGAGTTTTGTAGGACAATAGCAATCTTCCCTCAAGTGGATGACCTAAGGTTTATTAATCCGTGGGAGGTGGAGGATGAAGATGGTCTCTCTGAAGCAACCCTACAATCAAATACAAGAGATCTCTTGTGTCCCCAACACACCCAATACAATGGCAAATTGTATAGGTGCACTAGTTCGGCGAAGAGATGGTGATACAAGTGCAATATGGATGGTAGATATAGGTTTTTGTAATCTGAAAATATAAGAACAGCAAGGTAACAAATAGTAAACAACGAGCAAAACGGTATATTAATGGTTGGAAACAAGGCCTAGGGTCCGTACTTTCGCTAGTGCAATCTCTCAACAATGGTAATATAATTGGATCACATAACCATCCCTCAACGTGCAACGAAGAATCACTCCAAAGTTCATATCTAGCGGAGAACATGAGAAGAAATTGTTTGTAGGGTACGAAACCACCTTAAAGTTATCCTTTCCGATCGATCTATTCAAGAGTTTGTACTAAGATAACATCAAGTTATCCTTTCCGTTCGATCTATCTAAGAGTTCGTACTAGAATAACACCATATGATAATGTCACCTAGATACTCCAATGTCACCACAAGTATCCATGAGTTAATTGTACGATACACATCAAACAATTTCAGATTCATAATACTCAATCCAACACAAAGAACCTCAAAGGGTGCCCCAAGATTTCTACCGAAAAAAGTAGGACAAGAACGTGTATCAACCCCTATGCATAGGTTACCCCAATGTCACCTCGGGAATCGGCAAGTTGAGTACCAAAACATATATCAAGTGAATCAATAGAACACCCCATTGTCACCACGGGTATCCACATGCAAGACATATATCAAGTGTTCTCAAATCCAATATTCAATCCAACATAACGATATCTCAAAGGGAAAGATTCAATTCATCACAACATGATAGTAACGGAATAACATCATATGATCCTACTATATTAACAAAGCCCATGATACATCAAGATCGTGACATCTCAAGAACACGAGAGAGAGAGAGAGAGAGAGATTGAACACATAGCCACTGATACATACCCTCAGCCCCGAGGGTGAACTACTGCCTCCTCATCATGGCCTCCGCCGGGATGATGAAGATGGCCACCGGAGATGATCTACCCTCTCCAGTAGGGTACTGGAACGCCTCCAGATTGGTTTTTCGTTGATACAGAGAGTTGCGGCGGCGGAGCGGAGAGTCTAGGGTTATTTCTGATGGTTTCTATATTTATAGGATTTTTGAGCATCGGTTTCACGCGGAGATGGGCCACGAGTGGGGCACAAGACACCAGGGCGCGCCAGAGGTGCCTGGCGAGCCCTGGTGGGCTGTGCCCACCTCGTGGCTCTTCTGGCCCTCCAACGAAGCATCTAGTGCCTCTTTTGTTCCAAAAAAATCATCAAAAAGTTTCGTTGCATTTGGAGAACTTCGATTTCTGCAATAACAACACCACGGTAGTTCTGCTGAAAACAGCGTCAGTCCGGGTTAGTTCTAAATAAATCATGCAAAGTGCATCAAAACCATATAAAAGTATTGTAAACATAGGTGAATATGGCATGAATACTTCAGAAATTATCGATACGTTGGAGACGTATCAGCATCCCCAAGCTTAATTCCTACTCGTCCTCGAGTAGGTAAATGATAAAAGAAATAATTTATGAAGTGTGAATGCTAGCATAGTGCATACGTTTGATTAATGATAATTTCAACCACTTTTCCTCGCATCATAACAGCAACTCTTTCTCATAAAACTCATCATGATAGAGTAGCAACCAATTCACATGTTACGGTTCAACAATGAATTCTCTTGAAGCTTAACAACCTATGTTCTTAGTCACCAAACAATTGCAATTCAACTTATTCTCAACAAAGTCTAAGTAAGAGCTCCACATATTCAATCATCATATAGTCTTATATGATTGCTAGTACTCAAAGCATATTTTTAGAACAAATGGCATCCATCGAACACAGAGAAAGATAGGGGCTTAATGTTTCGCCTCCCAACATACTGATCATAAAGATAATTGTCAACAATAATGAATCATGATCATATATATTTGAGTGGATATATATGGTTGGATCTTTCCCCACCACATGATGCCTGCTAACTAATAGATATAGGTTGGAATAAGAAGTTGACTCAACATGAAAAGCAAATAACATGAAAGTAAATAGATTGTCCCTTCACAGAGGGAAGCAGGGATTTGTAGAGGTGCCAGAGCTCAAAGCTTAAATCAGAGATAAATATAATTTTGGGAGGTGCACCCTTCCTGACAACGTTACGACCAAGAGTTATCAATATCTTCCATGTTAAACACATTAGCGGTGGTTCCCAAGCGGTAAAAGTAAAGGTTTACTCCCCCTCCACCAACAAACACACTCCACGGCTAGCCGAATCCACGGGTACCGTCCATACCAACAACATTCCTGGGGGAGTTTTGTTTAATTATTTGCATTTTTTTATTTTGGGACTGGGAATCCCTAATACCGCCCCTCTCGTGCAAGGACGAGTGAATAAACACTCATCATGAGAATAACCCGCTTAACATGGAAGATACTGACTACCCCCTGTCGCTTCATGAGCGGTCCAGGCACACAAAACATATTCTCATTTGAAATTTTAGAGGTGGCACATGAAAATTTACTTGGAACGGCAGGGTAATACCGCATATAGGTAGATATAGTGGACTCTCATGGCAAGAAACTGGGTTTAAGGGTTTTTGGATGCACAAGTAGTATCTCTACTTAGTACGAATTTTTGGCTAGCAAAAGATCCTAAGCAAACACCACATGTTGGAGGATCCATAACAATATAACTTCTATGCAAATATACACAACCATAACTCATTACGTTGTCTTCCTTGTCCAACTTCAACTAATTTGCTCAAGTTTGAAAATAATTAATGGGTATTCACAATCATAGAAGATGTCCAAGATAATATATTTGTATGTGAAAGTTCTCTTCCTTATACTAATCATTCACGAATTGCTTGTATGACCAATATTGTGATTGTCAAACTTCAATAGATTTTACTTTCTAAACCAGATGTGAAGCTACTACTAAGCATAAAGCACATTGATAATTTCATATTTATGATATTTCATTGATTCACAATTTACTCATAGGATATAAGTGAAGCTCGAGAGTAAACATCAAACTACCCTTCAAAACATATAAGTGAAGATCAATGAGTAGGTAAACAATCAAGTAGCTATGTGAGGACTCTCTCTCTCTCTCTCTCTCTCAATAAAGGTTTTCAGATCTGAGTATTTTATTCAAACAGCAAACTAAATAAAAATAGCACTCCAAGAATAGCACAAATCGTGTGGACAAATAAAAATTTAGGCTCAACATAGGCTAACCAATAGTTGTCGACGAGAGGTGGGATGCGTAGCATCCCCAAGCTTAGATGCTTGAGACTTCTTGAAATATTTACTTGGGGTGCCTTGGGCATCCGCAAGCTTGATCTTTTGTATCTCGTTCAATCCTCTCATATCATGGTTTCACCTATTCTCAAAAACTTCATCCACACAAAACACTTCATGTACTGCCAAGACAAGTTGCATAATAATTTCCAAACATTATCTACTATATACTATCATTTCAACAATTTATATCTACCAATATAGGCTATGGAAACTATAGGATAAGTAGATAACAAAACTATGACAGCAATCTGTCCAAACAGAACAGTCTGTAGCAATCTATTAAACCAGTGTACTTCTGTAACTCAAAAAATTATGAAAATTTAGGACATGCTAAATAATTTATATGAAAACACTGTGTAAAAATTTCAGAAACTTTCCACGTTCCAGTAAAATATGAAAATTCAAACACTGCAGAGAAAGTTTCTGTTTTTACACAGCACACATCAAACATACAATGCAAGCATCCTAAAGGCAATTCTTGGAACTTTTTATTGAAAAACAAGATTATAAATAACACCTAACAGAGACCAACAAAATAAAATGATGCTCCAAGCAAAACACATATTATGTGACGAATAAAAATATAGCTCTAAGTAAGATATACCGATAGTGTTGAAGACGAAAGAGGGGATGCCTTCCGGGGCATCCCCAAGCTTAGGCGCTTGAGTCTTCCTTGGATATTACCTTGGGGTTGTCTTGGGCATCCCCAAGCTTAGGTTCTTTCCACTCCTTATTCTCCTCATATCGGTCTCACCCAAAACTTGAAAACTTCAATCACACAAGACTTAACGGAACTTCGTGAGATGGGTTAGTATAATAAATAAAGATAATTCACTAAGGTACTGTCAAGAAAAGATTCATAATTGTTCTCACATAATACCTACTGTATTCTACCATTCATATATCACTGAATATAAGTTATGGGAACACTAAAACACGCAAACTATGCATGCAAAACAGAATCTGTCAAAAACAGAACAGTCTGTGAAGATCTGTAGTATAGCCATACTTACCTGTCTCTAAAAATTCTGAAACATTAGGACAACCTGAAGAATTTGTATTTCAAGACTGCGTAAAAATTTCAGATCATTATCACGCTCCAGTAAAAAAATGAAAATTCATGTACTGGAGTCAAAAGTTTCTATTTTGGTTCAACATCAATTCTACTCATCTTGTGAGTCATCCCAAAGGCTTTACTTGGCACTTTATTGAAATAAAAGACACAAAACATGATTACTACAGTAGCTTAATCATGTGAACACTCAAAACAGAAAGGAAAAATGATGGGTTGTCTCTCAACAAGCGTTTTTCTTTAATGCCTTTTTAGCTAGGCATGATGATTTCAATGATGCTCGCATAAAAGTAAAGAATTGAAACATAAAGAGAGCATAATGAATCTCATGACAAGCACATTTAAGTCTAACCCACTTCCTATGCATAGGGACTTTGTGAGCAAACAATTTATGGCAGCAAGAATCAACTAGCATAGGAAGGCAAAACAAGCATAACTTCAAAACTTTGAACACATAGAGAGGAAACTTGATATTATTGCAATTCCTACAAGCATATGTTCCTCCCTCATAATAATTTTCAGTAGCATCATGAGGGAATTCCACAATATAACTATCACATAAAGCATTATTTTCATGATCTACAAGCATAGAAAATTTATTACTCTCCACATAAGCAATTTTCTATTCATTCATAAAAACGGGAGCATCAAATGAAACTCGAATACTATAATTGTTTCCACATTAAAAGAGTAATGTTCTGTAAAAGGGTATCCAAAATCATGAAAATAATTGTCACTACTTTTTATAACATAATTATCATCACAATAATCATCACAAGTAGCAACTTTGTTCTCATCATGGTCAAGTGAAACCTCTTCCGAAATAGTGGAATCATAACTAAATAAAGTCATGACCTCTCCAAATCCACTTTTATCATTATAATAAAATTCAACACCCTCCAAAATAGTGGGATAATAATTATCTAAAGTTGACACTCTTCCAAACCCACTTTCATAAATATCGCAATCATCATAAATAGGAGGCGTGCAATCATCATAACAAATTTGATCATTCAAAGTAGGGGAACTAAAAAGATCATCTTCATTAAGCATAGCATCCCCAAGCTTGGGACAAACATTAATTGCTGCAAATAAATTCTCAAACATGTCATTCTCATCAAACATAGCATCCCCAAGCTTGTGGCTTGGCATATCATAAGCCTAGTCACACTCATCATTAATAGTATGAATAGCATCAATAGTATAACAATTATTATCATCATAATTTACCAAGTTGGTGCCAAAAAGATTTTCAAGATTATAAGTAGTATCATTATCTTCCCAATCATAGTCATCACAACAAGCAATTGGCATAACTAAATCACCATCAAGTGTATCATCTTGCACAATTATTTTGGATTCATCCTCGTGAGGCACAAGAATAATAGGAGCAACATCATTTGGAAGAGATACCTTTTTACCTCTACTCTTTCTTCTTTTCTTCTTCTTCACCACATCATGTGTGGGTTTAATTAATTTTTTCGAGCTTCTTATTGATGAGATTGGTTGAATAGGGAGATCCTCCTCATCACCTATTACATCATGAGAGACAATAGGAGGGAAAGTGGAATTCTTTACCCTTTAATTAGTATTCCTTTTATATTCTATTGGTTTTCCCATCTTTCTATAGTTGGCAATATAAGCATTCTCATTGCAATTTACCATGCAAAACATATAGATATTTTTTAGATTAGTTTCAATGTCGTCCATGAGAATGAATACTTCAAACCAACTATTTTTATGTGTCAATTCTACACTCCCAAAAAATAGAGAAAGCTCATCATAAAGTTCAAGGGTGATCAAGTCATTACAATATTTGGCCATGATTTGATCATGAAAAAGTTTGCATTGGAAATTAAGATGACCAACTTTATTGCAAAGTTCACAAGTAATAGGACAAAGAGAACATAATTTTGTAGCAAATTCATCTATCACTTTGAGAAAAAAATTGGTTCTATCATGTTTATGCTTCTCATAAAATCTAGCATCCCTATAAGGCACGTCTTCACAAACTTTATGCACTACCCAAAAATTGACATGCTTATAAGAAACATTTTTATTATGACTAGTGCAATCATCATTAGTATTTTGGATATTCATAGAATTCATACTAAAAACATTGCAATCATGCTCATCATTCAAGGAATTCTCATTGCGTATTTTCATAATTTCTTCCTCTATCAATTGAGCACAATTTTCGGAATCCTTATTTTCATGAAAGACATTATAAAGACGAAACAAATGATGCAACCTAAACTCCATTTTTTTTGTAGTTTTCTTTTATAAAACCAAACTAGTGATAAAACAAGAAACTAAAAGATTTAATTGCAAGATTTAAAGATATATCTTCAAGCACTCACCTCCCCGGCAATGGCGCCAGAAAAGAGCTTGATGTCTACTACGCAACTTGATTCTTGTAGACTCGTGTTGTTCCTCCAAGCGCAGAGTTTTGTAGGACAGTAGAAATTTTCCTTCAAGTGGATGACCTAAACATAATTAGTAAACTAATGATTTGCCGAGGTTGTAATAGATATCTTGAGGAAGTAGTTGAGACCCTTTGGTGGATTATGAGACTTTTTGTTGGTAGACGAACTTGGTGGAACAAGTTGATAAAGTAGCATAACTTACATATCCCTTGAGTAAAATGGACTTGGTAGGACGAATGGGATCACAGGTCGAAATCTTTGGTGATATGATAAATGACTTTCACAAGTAATGGTCATGTATTGATGATGTTGCAATAATGACTTGGAGAAACAAGTAGGAATTCTCGTTGGACATGAGATTTGGATTAAATAGGTGATACTAGTGGGATATAGGTGTTGAATAAGTCTAAATGGTTCGGAGTAATTTGGATTCAGTCCGATGATCTCGATCTTGATACCATGTTTCTTGATGGAAGATAAAATAGAAACACTAGAGTGTTGTCCGATTTGATTCGAGGATCTATATGCACCTAACATTAGAGTCTACTGGATCATCATGATGGGAATTGGTGGACATACTGTGATGAGATAGTGCTTTCCAGGATTCGGGGATTATTAGGGACTCTAGGAGACTATGAAGAACCCCATCAATATTGGATTTGTAGGAGTGATGGGTCAAGTATTGATTGATGGGATTGATGAACCGCTGGGTTGGATTCGTAGGAAGGAAACGATATCTTGGATCGGTGTATTACGTGTTTCCTTAGCATAGAGATACAACACCTTAGACCTGGATAAATTGGCCGAGTACTTGGATTTGTAGTGTCACGATCAAGCTTAGCAGCTTGTATGCTTTCCCAAGGATTTTTACATAGGGATACATATGAGATTTTGGTTTAACCCTTCTCTCAAACCCTGGAGATGATTACCAAGAGTGATATTGGAGTTGACTTATATGAGATAATGCCTTTGATGAAATATGGTGATTTTGTTTGGAGCAATAGGTAAGACTGTTGGCATCTAAGGACTGTGCTCAATGATTAGATTATAGAAGTTCACTCACATCCTAAGCTCCTTGAAACCCCAAACACGGTCAGAATATGATCATAGGATCTAGCTCTAAGTCACAAGACAATGGTTGATACTCCACCTTGACCACCACCAACCCTATCCGTGAGGAAGATGGACACGAAGTACTAGATTTCGGTGGTTCACAAACCCCTGACAAGTAACCACCCGGGGAAAATACAGCTCCCAGAAGATTAAGACTAATTGGCCAAAGGTTGGTTCCCGAGTCTTACCCCAGGACCACACCGTCCACACCATACGATTAATGGTTATACAGTCAAGCCATTTTTGGTTGACTTACGCCGCTTCTCTCACATATCCCATGAGCAATAAGTTTATGTGGTACTTGGAGAATTATGTTGTTTTCCTCATGGATGACATACTTATTTACCCAATGAGAGAAAGGAACACCTTAGTCCTATCTGGATGAGCCCCAGAAGCCCCGATTGCAGAGCTTCTCAAGTGCAAAGTTTTACCTTGAAGAAGTTGGACTCCCCGAAGCACTCTCCCTGCAGTAGAAGGCATTCTTGCCCAAGCAAGATGAAGAACTACTACGGTTGGGGAACCACGACGAAGAAGAAGAAGCAAGGGAAGTGAACCACCTCTCCTCTGTCAGCTACATCATCTAGACTATATCAAGAAGCACCGACGTTCAAGCACGATGAAGCCTTTGGACATCAAGAGGAATTAAAAGAGCCCCTTGTTTTAAGAAGCCACCTATCAATTCTTGACTAGGAAGGAACCAAGAAGCTGATAGCACCCCTCACTCCAGCACTTTGACAGTATACAAGGAGCATGACGTCCCTACTCTCTCCAGATGCCTGGAACGGAGTGGAACGACTGTCATGACTTTTTTACTAGCCCCCTTTTGGTCATATCAAGGACGTGAATCCTGACTGGATCATGGTGAAGCCCCTGCCAAAGGTGGTTCACCCCGCTGGCCAAGCCTCACACCTTGGGGATTGGATGGCTGGTCTATACTTTCGGGTAGCCAGATCATCTAGGATCCCCTCAAATACTTTCCTAGGTCGTAGGAACCATTTTCACGTCAGATCTCTAAGCTTAGTATCAGGGACGAGATTCGGCCCAAACCGTGCCACAAATGGCTACGGAGAGACATGTAGACCAATCACTCAAAGACCCGCCAGAAACATGCGTCCGAGACGACAAAGACAAAATGGCCAAAGATGAATGAAGAACATACCTAGGCAACTTACCCAAGTAGAAGATCTCGACGAGAAGCCTAAGAGGACGCGCTTCAACACTCTCAACGATGAAGACCACCTACTGTCGGTGTACTAAAGATCGGGTCCTTTAGTACCCCGTACTTATGCACGGACAGTTGTAGCCATACCTGCGGCAAGGCCTACCGGAGGACGGCTGGAGACAGATGCGAGATATCAAGAAGGCGTTAAAGCTGAAGATCAGAGGACCGAAGGCTGGGCGTCCAGCAAGATCTTGCTGGGCTGGCCCGTCGAGCTCCGGCAAGATCAGCCCCCGGCAAGATCAGCCCCCGGCAAGATCAGCACCCGGCAAGATCCCTCCGCTTCAGCACAGTGCCGCCGCTCCAGCGCAGCCACCAGCCTGTCGTTTAGGGCTTGTACTCCTGGTTGCATGTCACGGCGCTGGCCGCAGAAGGGGTTAAGCGGTGCTGATGGGACGAGTCCTTTTTCCATCCCCGAGAAAGGCAGGGACACCTGTTCAGAGCATTGAATGCGTCTTGTCCTAAGACGTTTGTCCTAAGACGTTTGTCCTAAGGCGTCAGTAGTAATCATGAGATACTGGTAATCATGAGATACTGTAGATACTTTACACCTCTTGTACTTCGCCACTGTTGGAGACCCCTTGGATATATAAAAGGAAGCCCAAGGCGTAGCTACAGGGGGGGGGAGCCAGATCCCGATCCAGACCGGACCCATTCTGTACGCGTAGCTGCTACTGTAGCTCCCAGAACTGGACCAAGAACATCCACGGTAATACAACCAAGCAGGAGTAGGGTTTTACGCTTCCGAGTGGCCCGAACCTGGGTAAAATCCCCTCGCGTCGATCGTTAGTTCCGCTCTTTGTGCTGTCCTTTCTTCCTTGCCGAACCGTAAAGGGATCCTTCGGTCCCATAGGTGTCGTTTCCCCGACATCTTTGGCGCGCCAGGTAGGGGGGAAGAGGTTGCGCGAACCCGATCTAGCGGTCGGCATGCCGGTTCTTGATCATACTCATCGCCATGGCCCCCAAGAAGAAGGGCGCTACGGCGGTTGATCCATCCGCGTCCAGCCTCCCTATACCTGCACAGACGGGTGATGGCGCGGGCGCTGGTGGAGGAGGTGGAGGTCTTGAGCCTCCGCGACGTTCTGGCAATCTGAGCCAGGCGAGTGCCAGGTCCAAGGATAAGGCCGCGCTACCTACGGGTGGTGCAGCGATCTCCAAGGACGGGACGGCGCCTTCCAAGACACCCATGCCGGCGCATGCACCGCGGCCCTCTCAAGAAGCGCGCGACGTGCAACACCGTGACGTCGGTGGTTCCAAGCATCCCCATGGGAAAACCCCTGCGCATCACTCTCAAGATGCGCGGGGCCAAGATCCACATCGACACGCCGGTGGAAGCCGCGTGCGGTTGCAGGACCGTGACGGTGCTCCTTCGAACCCAGTTAGGAGTTTGAGCACCTCACGTTCTTCGCATCTTTCGCCGCCGCCTACACCAGCAGAAGCGTTGGCGCGAGCTCAGCTGCTCCTAGACTTCCCTTCCGCTGCGGAGAAGCTAGATGAGTGGAGAGCTGCCATTCAGAGCCTCATCGGTCTAGCCAACAATGACAGGCCGCAGCAAGCAGAGCCTTCGCGGCAGCAGTCTACGGGACCGGTGCGGGCCGATGGCGAGAAGACCGGAGGTGGTGCATCTACGATACGCTCCCCTCCACCACGTCAAGAGCGGTCGCTAACTCGGCGGGTCGACGCCCGTGATGACGATTCCACGGCGTCGTCCGATCCGCGGGTTCGCCGCGATCAACGTCTGATTCTTCGGGAACGGCAGAAGGAGGACGCTCGAACTACCATCGAGCGGCGACGGGAAGCGCGCCGTCAGTCCGACAGGCGCGCGGGACCCACTGTCGATGAGCCTGCGCCAGAGTATCCTGGTAGCCTGCCTTACGAGGTGGGCTGTCCAGCGTTTACTCGTGAGCTGCGGCGAGTCCAGTGGCCCAACTCCCGCTCTTTCAAGCCGGAGGTGCCGGAGAAGTACGACGGCAAGACTCACCCGTCAGAGTTCCTGAGCATCTACACCATTGCGGTGCAGGCTGCCAGGGCTCGAGACGACAAGATCCTAGCCAACTACTTCCCGTTGGTGCTGAAGCCCAACGTCAGGTCGTGGTTGATGCATCTGCCGGAGAATTCCATTTCCTCCTAGGCAGATCTGTGTCATGAGTTTGTTGGCGCCTTTACTGGCGGCCACCAAGCTCCTGGCCAGGAAAGCGACTTGTATATCATTCCCCAGAAGGATGGCGAAACCTTGTGCAAGTACATCCAGAGGTTCAGCCGTATCCAGCACAACATTCCAGACGTTCATCCTGCCGCTGTCATCAGCGCCTTCCATCAGAACGTGCGCAACCGCAAGATGCGGGAAGTGCTTGCGATGAACACGGTCAGGGATGTTGCCGTGCTTTACGCTCTGGCTGACAAATGTGCTCGGGCAGAAGAAGGATGGAGACTCCCCGGCGAGAACGCTGGCGCAGGAGTCGACTCCGAAAGCGAAGACGCTGCTGCCCCGGCAAGGAAGGGCCGACGGAAGGCCAGGAAGCGCAAGGGCAAGGCCGTGCTTGCCGTCAAGGGATCCGGCAACCCCGGCACCGCCAAGAAGGCCAAGACTGACGACCCCGGTAAGGAGGTTGCCGGGTGCGCCGCATGTCAGGCCTTGGCGGTTGCCGACAAGCCGGAAGGCTCCGCCAAGCAGTATTGCAAGATCCACCGCACCAAGGGCCACGACCTCCAAAACTGCCGGCAAGTTGAGGAGCTTGTCGAGAAGCAGAGAGCCGAGTACGAAAGGCGAGATAAGGAGAAGGCCCAGTATGGCACTGGAGGGTCCGGCAAGAAGCGCGGTCGAGGAGGTTGCCGCGGCAAGGTCAAGCAACAGAAGGACCGGGCCGCGCGAGGCCGCGACAAGAAGCAGGGGGATGACGATGATGATGCAGAGGGCGACGAATCCAGCGAGCACGAGTTCCAGAAGGCTACAGAGGCCATGTGCATTGACGGAGGCGCCTCGTTGCATTCCTCTCACCGCCAGCTCAAGCAGTGGGCGCGCGAGATTAATGCAGCTGAGCCCTCGCTCGATGCCCGGAAGCCACTGAGGTGGTCCCACACGCCTATCTTTTTTGACGCCGAGGACCACCCTGACCGCACAATTGCGGTCGGGTGCTTGCCGTTGTTGGTTTCACCAACGATCCTCAACCTCCAGGTGACAAAAATGTTAGTTGATGGTGGGGCCGGCCTAAACCTGATCTCGCCCGATGTGATCAAGAGATTGCAAATTCCCGACGAAGATCTCGAGGAAACAGGCTCATTCCAAGGGATCAATCCGGGAAGGAACCAGCCAAAGGGCAAGATCACCCTACCAGTGACGTTTGGCAGCGAGTTGAACTTCAGGACGGAGAAGATCGTCTTCGACGTCGCCAAGATTCCATTACCCTATAATGGGATTCTCGGTCGCCCGGCGCTGGCCAAGTTCATGGCGGCATCGCACTACGCCTATAACGTGCTGAAGATGCCCGGGCCGATGAGCGTCCTCACCATCCACTCCGACAAGAAGGATGCGCTTATCTGCACCGACAAGCTCTACTGGGAGGCAGTTGCAGCATCTGCCGCCAAGGCACCTGCTCCTGTCGCTGAAGCTCCCGGGAAGAAGAAGAAGCCCGGCAAGACCTCTAGCACCCACTCCGGCAAGCGCACCTCCTCGGAGTGTTGCGCTCCCGTTGAGGACGTGACGGAGAGCTCTGCCGGCAAGAACTCGAAATCCAAGGCTGCTCCACCAGAGACCAAGAAGGTGCCCGCCAAGGAGGTTGGTACGGGAGGAACTTTCACCATAAGTTCCACCCTTGATGACAAATAGGAAAGCGCGCTCGTTGCCTTCCTGCAGGCGAATATCGATGTGTTTGCATGGCAACCATCTGATATCCTCGGTGTTCCCAGGGAGGTAATTGAGCACCACCTTGCTGTCTGCCCTCATGCGCGGCCCGTCAAGCAGAAGATCAGGAAGCAAGCCTTGGAGCGACAAGAGTTTATCGCCGAAGAAATCAGAAAGCTTGAAGCAGCAGGTCTGGTTAGAGGAGTCCTCCATCCGACATGGTTGGCCAATCCAGTTGTAGTGCGCAAGGCGAATGGAAAATGGAGGCTATGTATCGACTATACTGATATCAATAGAGCCTGTCCAAAAGATCCTTTTCCCTTGCCGCGCATCGACCAGATTGTGGACTCCACTGCTGGCTGCGATTTGCTGTCATTCCTTGACGCATATTCAGGCTACCATCAGATTTTCATGTCCAAAGAAGACGAAGAGAAAACCGTGTTTATCACCCCATGTGGCACGTATTGCTTCATACGTATGCCTTTCGGGTTGAAAAGTGCTGGTTCGACCTTCGCAAGAGCTGTCCAGATTGGTTTCGAGACCCAGCTACATAGAAATATGGAAGCCTATATGGACGACATAGTGGTCAAGACCAAGGACAAGGCAACTCTTATACAAGATCTGGAAGAGACGTTTACAAATCTGCGCAGGATCAATCTGAAGCTCAATCCCGAGAAGTCCGTATTTGGCGTCCCATCCGGCAAGCTTCTCGGGTTCTTTGTGTCTCAACATGGAATTGAAGCCAATCCCGACAAGATCAAGGCAATTGAGCAGATTGAAGCACCAAGACGTGTCAAAGATGTGCGCCGACTTGCCGGCTGCGTTGCTGCTCTGAGCAGGTTCATCTCCAAGTCTGCTGAGCACGCCCTGCCCTTTTTCAAAATCTTGAAGAAGGCAGGACCAATGAAATGGACTCCGGAAGCGGAGGCAGTGCTACAGGACTTGAAGAGGTACCTCTCCTCTCCGCCGACACTGGTCGCACCTAGGCCACAAGAGCCATTGCTGCTGTATCTAGCGGCAACGAATCAAGTGGTTAGTGCTGCGCTAGTGGCGCAGAGAGAAGC
This sequence comes from Elymus sibiricus, assembly GCA_039707655.1. Lineage (NCBI taxonomy): Eukaryota > Viridiplantae > Streptophyta > Magnoliopsida > Poales > Poaceae > Elymus > Elymus sibiricus. The sequence goes on from CM077667.1 coordinate 114,727,394, forward strand.
AGACGAAGAGGCAGCGGTAGCGGCAAGCCCATCAAGCGACAAGCCAGGGCCATCCCCGGCAGAGTCTGGTGTCGGCAGGGCAGAGCCCGCGCAGCCAAGTGAAGCAGTGCAGAAGAAGAAGATGGTGCAGCGCCCAGTCTATTTTGTCAGCTCCCTTTTACAGGGGGCTAGGTCAAGATATTCTGTTGTGCAAAAGCTGCTCTTCGGCCTCCTTATGGCCTCGAGGAAGCTGCGCCATTACTTCCAAGCACATGAGATTACCGTCGTCACTCGCTTTCCGCTGCAACGGATCTTGCGGAATCCAGAAGCAACCGGCAGGATTGTAGAGTGGGCGTTGGAGCTGTCATGCTTTGGCCTCAAGTTTGAAAGCACTTCAACTATTCAGAGCAGAGCCTTGGCAGAGTTCATTGCAGAATGGACACCAACGCCAGACGAAGAAGTTCGAGAATCGGTTGTCCCCGGCAAGGAAACAGATCGCGAATGGATTATGTACTTTGATGGGGCTTTTTCTCTGCAAGGCGCCGGTGCTGGCGTGCTGCTTGTCGCACCCACTGGAGAGCACCTCAAGTATGTGATTCAGATGCACTGTCCCCGGGAGAGATCAACGAATAACACAGCAGAATATGAAGGACTGCTTGCTGGTCTCAGGATCGCGGCAGACCTTGGGATTAAGAAGCTCATCGTCAGAGGTGACTCCCAGCTTGTCGTCAAGCAAGTCAACAAGGATTACCAGAGCCCATTGATGGAAGCTTACGTCGATGAAGTGAGAAGGCTGGAGGAGCGTTTTGACGGTCTGCAAACAGAGCATGTTCCTCGAGCGGAGAACTGCATTGCTGACGACCTGTCGAAGCGTGCTGCCCTTAAATTACCTGTGGAACCAAGAACTTTTGTGCTCCGCCTGACTCAGCCATCCGTAACACCACCGACGAGGCCGGACAAGAGAAGGAAGTTAAGTACCGGCAAGCACTTCCCGGCAGAACTTCCAGAAGCCGCCGGCAAGGAAGTTGCCGGGAACGACACGGTTGCCGGTGAGCAGCAGCTTTGCGCAGAACCTCAGGTTCTTGCCGCTGAAGCTAGCGCTCCCGCGGCCGAAGAGATGCCTTTAGTCCTTGTCATCGAGCCACAGGCTCCGGCATGGGCACAGCACATAGTTCATTTCCTTCAGACAGGAGAACTCCCTGAGGAATAGGAAGAAGCGGAGAAAGTAGCCCGTCAGTCTAGTATGTACCGGTTCGTCGACGACGTCCTGTACAGAAAGAGAGCCAACGGTGTGAAATTGAAGTGCATTCCTCGGGAGGATGGACTAGAGCTGTTGGCGGAGATTCATGGAGGCATATGTGGCTCCCACATAGGCTCGAGAGCTCTTGTCGGCAAGGCATTCTGGCAAGGTTTCTTCTGGCCCACTGCTTTCCAGGATGCAACTGCACTAGTAACCAAGTGTGAAGCGTGCCAGTTCCATTCAAAGCAACTTCATCAGCCAGCTCAAGCTCTTCAGACAATCCCTCTTTCCTGGCCCTTCTCGGTCTGGGGACTCGACATACTGGGTCCTTTCCCCCGCGCTGCCGGGGGCTTCGAGTACTTGTACGTCGCTATCGACACGTTCACGAAGTGGCCGGAAGTGGAAGCAGTGAGAAAGGTGACAGCACAGTCAGCGGTCAAGTTCTTCAAGGGAATAGTGTGCCGGTTTGGTGTGCCGAACAGGATCATCACCGACAACGGTACGCAGTTCACGAGTCGCACCTTCATGCAGTACGTCCAAGACCTTGGCGGCAAGATCTGTTTTGCCTCCGTTGCTCACCCGAGAAGCAACGGCCAAGCAGAGAGGGCAAATGCTGAAGTGCTGCGCGGTCTCAGGACCAGAACTTTCGACAAGATGCACAAGTGCGGAAGACGCTGGATTGATGAGCTGCCGGCGGTTCTTTGGTCAATCAGAACGACACCAAATCGAGCTACCAGCCAGACTCCCTTCGCTCTGGTTTACGGGGCTGAAGCAGTTCTCCCCACGGAACTCATATACGGGTCACCTCGAGTGCTTGCTTATGATGAGCTCGAGCAAGAGCAGCTGCGGCAAGATGACGCTGTGCTCCTTGAGGAAGATCGTCTTCGGGCTGCTGTGCGTGCTGCACGCTACCAGCAAGCTTTGCGCCGCTACCATAGCCGCAAGGTTCATGCCCGGAGTCTTGAGGAAGGCGACCTTGTTCTTCGGCGCGTTCAGTCGGCCATGAATTCCAACAAGTTGACGCCGAAGTGGGAAGGCCCTTATCGGGTAGTACGAGTCACCAGGCCTGGCGCTGTCCGCCTGGAGACCGAAGATGGCGTGCCAGTGAGAAACTCCTGGAATATCGAACATCTTCGTAAGTTCTACCCGTGAGGCGCGGTTGCCGGTTAGCAGCAGTTTCGCGCAGAACCTTTGGTTCTTGCCGCAGAAACGCTCCCGGCAACCACCTTTTGTACAAGTCTTGCCGATGCAGCATGTAATCCTTTGTACAAAGCCAGGCGAAGACCCTGTGCATAGTTTAATTAAGCTAAGTGTTTTACAATTCTTGTCGATTTCATGTCATTTTATATGCATGCTTATCTGAGATGTTGTATTGCGCTTGCTTCCGGTAAGAGCTAATGAACCGCCAAGGTTCCATATTTTCTCTTCTTTCTTTTTCTCAAAAGGATAGAAGGTTCCCTCGCATGCAAATTTGCCAGGGGGGGGGGGGGAAGATGGTATGGATACCGACATGCGACGTTCAAGGTTGACATCTTGCCGGAAGAAGAACAGCAATGAAAAGCTAAGTTGCAGAAACCCTTTAAAACAGATTTTTGTTGTAAGGCTATCCTCCTTGAACGATTTCGACTTTTGTATGGAAAACCTGCACGCGATGGAACCTTGTCATGATCGGTTGCGCCCTTACTCTGTTTCGAGTCCGCTCAATAGTTTAGGTGGCTGCACTGAAGGCGTCAAGGTTTCTTGCCGGTAGCTGCGCCTCCAGCAGGCTGCTGAAGTCCCGAACCCAGCGCTCGCAGGGGTGCGCACCGGCAAGTTCCCAGTATAAGCATAGGGCATACGACATACAGAAAGAAATCAAACGAGGGGAATAGCATACATTAATCCAGAGACAGCAAGTTATATTACATGATAGTTGCCGCGTTTCTAACTAAAGATAAATTGTCTTTGGCATGGAGCGATGGCGATAAAGAGAAACAGCTAATCCCGGTGATCGCCTTCAACCCTCTTGACTTGGCTCACCCTGTCAACGATGGGCGCGACAAGATCTTCGAGTACCTTGACGTCCACATCTTTCGGCAAGCGTTTGAAGACGTTGGAGAGGTTGATGCCGGGGTTCCTGTGCACAACTTTGACCAGCACCTCGCGGAGGACGGCCTGGCAGAGCTTGCGGGATTCGTTCGCTAGCTGGGATGTTCGGTCAGAGTGAAGCTGCTCCAAGGCTTCGAGCATGCGGTCAAAGAACATGGTCAGCCTGGCGCTTGTGGACACCCTGTCGTCAGAAGAATACCTGAAGCCTTGCAGACCCATGATGGATAGTTGCGCGGCAAGCTTCTCTGCAACGTCGATGAGCTTCTCAGTCCAGATTTGCACGCCTACCACATAGTCGTTGTGTGTGGCGGCAGCACTCTTGAGCAGCTCCTGTTCATTGTGGAGGTCTTTGATCAAGGTCTTCTCCCGACCCCTGGCGGTCTCAGAGGTCTCCCTCAGCGTGGTCAGCTTCTACTCCAGATCAATGATGGACTCCTTGGCGGAGGTGAGCTGCTGAGTCTTCTCGGATGTGGCAACCTGGGCCTCCATCAAGCTGTGAAGAGCTTTGTCTCTTTCGGCTTCGAATGTTGAGACCTTCTTGCCGTGATCCTCGAGATCAGCCTCTAGCTTCTTCACCTTCCCCTCCAGCAAGATCTTGGTGGCCTCTGCAGCTCCGGCAGCATCGACGGCTTCCTTCAGTTTGCCGGCGTGATCTTCAGTCAGAGCTCTGAGCGTCTCCATGTGTTTCCGCTCTAGCTCCTGGGTCCACTGCGCGACAAGTTCCTCGATCTCCTCGTCCTTGCTGCGGAGCTTGGCGGCAAGCACCTCCTCGCGAGCAGTAAGGTCCTCTTCGTGAGCATCGAGCCCGATGAGGCGCCCCGTCAGGCGAGGTTCTGCTGCGGCGGCCTGCTGTGCGGCCTCCTCCTGTGCCTTTTCGACATCAGATTGCTTCATGAGGAGGTCGTTCCAGTTCTCGCTCAGCTGTTCCCGAGCAGTCTTCAGCTCTTGGAAGGCCTCAGCATACCAAGCCTGCGTCTCCTCGACGCGCTTTTGGAAGTCCGCCTCTGCTGCATCAACAACCGCTGCCCTAGAATCCAGCCTATCCTTCTGGGCGCGGTAGAGTGCCTGGAGCTTCTGATAGTTGTCATGCACGGCTTGGAGTAGCTACTCTTCCTTGGGCTCACTGCTGCTGGCGGCGGTGATGACGTCTCCATCCAGAGTTTCTCCTTCCACCGGCACCCCAATGCTTGCCGTCCCTGGCGTGCTAACAAACAGGTTGTCGCCGGCCTTGAGGTAACTGCTTGACGGGGGCACATCAGATGTTGACAGTTGATCTTCACCGGCGGCTGGGGGCTCCGCGACCGGTGTAGCGCCAGGCGCTCCTGCGGCAGGAATGTCGTCAGTGCGATCGTCGGTCTTCCTGCCGGTCCCCTCAGCAGACTTCTTGGCGGTCTCTTCCTGTGCGGCCTTGGCGGCCTCGTCCGCTGCGACCCTGTCGGCCTCGGCGGCAGCATCCCTGGCGGTCTGCTCGATGACGGTTTCGATATCCATGTGTTCCGCCAAGAGGAAATCTGGAAGCCCAGGAAGGGAAGCAAGATGAGACCAAGATTGAAGTTCAAGAAGACAAAAAAAAGCAAGAAGAGAAAAACAGGAATAGCAAGTACTCTGAGGCGAGCGGTTTACCTGCGTCGAGCTGCTGAGGAGGGTTGCCGGAGCTAGTGCTCGCCGGCTCTTCTTCATCGCGGTAAAGCTCGCTTGCCGAGGGCTCATCTCTGGGCGGTGTGGTCGATGGCGGCGGCACGTCAGGGACGGTTCCCATTGGTACTCCTTGTTGCCGCTCCGCTCCTGCACGCCCGGAGATGTCAGCAGTGAAGATACGCACCCCGGCACTTGCCAGCGGAAAGTGCATAACGGACTCACGCTGGGGGCTGCGCCGGGGGCTGTGTTGAGGACTGCGTTGTGGGCTCGACTCCGGGCTGATGTTGATCGTTTCTGGCGCACCAGAGGTGCTTGCCGGCAGTTCGTCGCCCGTTGAGGTCTTCGCCCTCTTCGCCATCCTTTGCGCCAAGGTTTCTGCATCTCTGTGGAGACAAGCCAAAGTGAATTAGTCAAGTGGAGCTAGAAAAGCAGGAATTATAAGGTGTGGCAAGGCCTTTACTCTTCTTCCTCGGATTCCAAGGCAGAGAGGTCGAACACGACTTCCGCTTCGGCACCTGAGCGAGGAGGTGGAGAAGGAGACCTGGCGCACTTGGCTGCAGCGGAAGCAGTAGGTTGTTGCAACCCTGCTGCTCCAGCCGCTGGTGCCGTCGTATGGGACGCTCCCGCCGCACCAGTTTGTGCCGTGGTTGAGCGTGTCGTACGTCGCACGGGCGGTTGTTGAGCCTCTTGCCATTGCGCGGACTTGCCGGCCGCCCCCTTGCCGGGAACCTCATCCCTTGGGGGAGGCTGAGTCGCTAGGGCACTAGAGCTGGCTTTTCGAAGAGCGCGCTTTTTCTTCCCTGGAGCTGGGGGCTCCTCGTGCGGCTGCTCCTCGATTGCGCCCTCGACGGTAGATCCCCCGGCAACCATGCCGCTCTGCTCCCCGGCAACTTCCTCTTGCTCGGAAGAGGTCTCCTCTGGCACCGTATCTTCTTCACTGGTGTCTCCTCCCGTGAAGCCAAAGTCGCCGGCCTCCGCGGCAAGGTTTGCCTCTTCCGCCCTGCTGGCAATGTAAGCTATTTTTTCATCGGTGGTGGGACGGATAAGCTTGGGATCTTCCCGGATGGCCCTCTCCGACAAGTTGTCGAAGAACTCCTGCACTTGCTCTGGAGGCGGCTCTACCCAAGTCCCGTCAAGGCCGTGGGCGTTGCACACTGGCATCATAGCAATGATTGAGCTCAGGGCAGAGTTGTTGCACAGAGGCACGACTCCAGGCGGCAACATGAACTTCCCGTCAGGCCTGAACAGCTTGTGGCAGAGATACATGTGCTGCAAGACCGTGAAGTTGTGATTCAAGCCAGGGCGCAGCCTCATAATATCTGCTGCGTTCTTGAAGTCCCAGGCTGGCCTCCCCATATTGTGCAGAGGGGCGATGCGCCGGCGAAGGAAATCTGCACCAACCATTTCAATCGTGAGCCCGGCAGCCTTAAGGCGGTGGATCCTGGTGATTGCAATTGTGAGCTTCTTGTCTTCAGGGTCGAAGTCGCTCCAACTCTCACCGTGGGCCACCTTCCTCTGCCGTGGCACGCAGAATGGCTGAGGGTCTTTCTCCTAGATCCAGCACCACTCGGATCGCCACTCATCCCACTTCTTGCGGTAGAGACCCCCTGGGTATATATCCTTGTTCCACGTCCTTGGAATCCAAGTGATAGATCCAGAGAGGGCGTCTCCTGCCTCGATGCGGGGGATGAAGTAGTGGAGGAAGAGGGCCGTGTTGGGGACCACTCCGGCAAAGTTTTCGCAAATATGCGCAAAGACAGACATGCACGTTACGGCGTTCGGCGTAAAATCCAAAAGGCGGAACCCGTACGTGTACATGATGTCGACGAAGAAGTCGGAGAAAGGAGGACAGAGCCCACAGTAAAAATAAGCAGCGAAGAAAGGGTATCTATTCGCGCCGCCCCCGGCAGAAGCCGAAAGCGCGCGAGTTTCAGGATGGCCATTTGTCTCCTTCCCCCATACGCACCTGTACTGAGTAATCAAGGTGCGCCCGTCGAGCGTCGGGTCGAAGACGGCGCTCTCTCTCCGCATCCGCACCAGATCCCCTTCATCTACTCTTGCGGCTGAGCTGGCGGCTTTCGCCGTTTTGTCCTTGCCTGCTTTGGGCGGCATGGCGGCAGTGGAAGCGGAATCCGAAGGTCGCGAGGGTGTGCGGGTGGCAGAAGAATGGAGGCAGCGTCCAGATTGGAAAAGATGAGAGGTAAATGAGCAGCACCCCTGCGGATTCCTTTTTATGGGGAAGGAGCAGAGGCTGCGGTCGTTCCGCGCACGTCCCCCACGTCCCGCATTCAACGCGCGTCGTGGGAGAGCGCAGTAAATGAGAAGATTATGACAGTAACTCCTGCCACGCGTGGCCGTGCACTGTTTTGGGCCTAGCCCAACAACGCCTCGCACCCGTGTATGGCCTAGGCCCGGGGGCTCCTGTCGGTGTACTAAAGATCGGGTCCTTTAGTACCCCGTACTTATGCACGGACGCAAGGCCTACCGGAGGACGGCTGGAGACAGATGCGAGATATCAAGAAGGCGTTAAAGCTGAAGATCAGAAGACCGAAGGCTGGGTGTCCGGCAAGATCTTGCCGGGCTGGCCCGTCGAGCTCCGGCAAGATCAGCCCCCGGCAAGATCAGCACCCGGCAAGATCCCTCCGCTTCAGCACAGTGCCGCCGCTCCAGCGCAGCGACCAACCTGTCGTTTAGGGCTTGTCCTCCTGGTTGCGTGTCACGGCGCTGGCTGCAGAAGGGGTTAAGCAGTGCTGATGGGACGAGTCCTTTTTCCATCCCCGAGAAAGGCAGGGACACCTGTTCAGAGCATTGAATGCATCTTGTCCTAAGACATTTGTCCTAAGACGTTTGTCCTATGGCGTCAGTAGTAATCATGAGATACTGGTAATCATGAGATACTGTAGATACTTTACACCTCTTGTACTTCGCCACTGTTGGAGACCCCTTGGACATATAAAAGGAGGCCCAAGGCGTAGCTACAGGGGGGTGGAGCCAGATCCCGATCCAGACCGGACCCATTCTGTACGTGTAGCTGCTACTGTAGCTCCCAGAACTGGACCAAGAACATCCACGGTAATACAACCAAGCAGGAGTAGGGTTTTACGCTTCCGAGCGGCCCGAACCTGGGTAAAGTCCCCTCGCGTCGATCGTTAGTTCCGCTCTTTGTGCTGTCCTTTCTCCCTTGCCGAACCGTAAAGGGATCCTTCGGTCCCAAAGGTGTCGTTTCCCCGACACCTGCGACCGAAGATCTCCTGATTTAAGGAAGATAAGAACTTCCCCGCCGACAGGAAGCTACATCGAAACCTTGAACCTTCTATTCTAGCACGAGACATCTAGATATGACTAACCAACATGAGTAACCCCAGGATGAGCACGCAGACACACTACCTTGCCATGTATTCCTACTTTGGAATACACACGCAAGCCGGACCTTTCCTCGAACCCCGTTGATCAGGCCCTTAACTCCTAATCAGACCTAGCATAACTGTAGGAACCCAGTTCACTCCTCAAACGAAGTAAAACGATGCACTGAAAACCGTATCATCAAGCACCTACAGGATCAGTGGAGCAACCACCCCCGGGAAGAAGCAACATGGAACGTGAAGATTACCTCACCTCTGAATTCCCGTACCTTTTCAACGCCTAGCCTAGGAATCTCGGGGACGAGATTCTTGTAAGGGCGGTAGGTCTGTTACACCCTGTGTTTTGCCACATGACTAAGTTAACATGGCTAAAAAATTAGGGCCAATTAAAACTTTTTGTGTGCATATGAATGTTTGACTTGTGTGCTATTTGCTTGCTTGTTTGATTGTGCCATGAACCATCATATATATCCTACACTCCAAACTCATTTACCTGATCCAAGAACCTTTCCCAATGATCATGCCATGTGTATAGGACATGAAACTATTTTTATAAAATATTATTTTGGCCAAAAAGCATTTTTATTAATTTAGGTTTTCAAAACCCCTGAATTGAGGTTTGTACTACAAATCCTCAAATTAGGGAGGATGTTTTGCCCCCACATACTTAATTTGGACCCTACCATATATAAGACTTCCCAAAACCACCAAATATTATTTTTAAAGATTATTTTCATATTTTATTAAAAGGCTTTTTCTTAAGACCAGAAATGGTCTTTTATAGGAGAAAATTGTTTTTATGCTTTCAAATATTTTAGAAAATTTAGGGAAACTCAGTGGACATATATTTTCCATATATAATAGTTTCAACACATGGCCATGTTCAAAATATTGGACAAAACCCTCCAAAACCCTTTCTACATATTTCAAGTATTTGAAATATTTCTATAAGAAATATTCTCAAATAAATACAAGAAAATTCTAGCATGTCCAGTATGCCATACGTCATCATCTTGACAAGTTTCATCTCAATCCCAATAATTTTGGTTGCCCAAAATGCCCCAAAACCCTCTCTGCCCAGATCCAAATTTATGTAACTCTACATTGCCAACTGTCTCGTGCTCAAATTTTGTGGACATGTTCTAATCCTCCAAACATGCATCCACACCAAGTGGTGCATCAAGGAGAATAGATCAACTTGTCCAAATCCCCCCAAATCCAATTCTATTGATTTCTAGAATTGGGAACTTTTGCATTGTCAAGTTTCTTCTTTTGGTCTCAAACTTTGTGGGCATGCTCTTTCCCCCAAATAGGGCCACCACACAAAGTGGTGCATTAAGGAGAATAGGATTGCATGTCTAGATCTAAGCAAAACCGTTTCCGCCCATTTCTAGGGTTTGCTAAAGTTGCATTGGCCACTTTCATCATTTGACCTAAAAACTTGTGGGCAGGGCTAATTTGTTATTCCACTCACTCCTGTTAAGTTTCATTTCCATTGGATAAACTTAGCTGGTTCAAATCATCATGAAACACCTCCTGCCCTATTCTAAGAATCAATGATTGAGAGGGCAAAAGTGTTCTCCTTGAGCCAGTATTTTTACCACACCTCCATCTGACCCCCAGCTACCCCCAGTAGAAACCCCATGGCCTCAGCTCAATTATTGGGAGGGTAAAAGCCCAAGATTCCTCTCTGGACAAGTAATGGCAGCACCATTTTCACTTCTCCCTCTCTCCATTTCTTTTACCTGCTCACTTCCTTACCTCCTAAGCATCTAGGTGCATCGCAGAAAGGCCCTGGACACTAGAGGACACACCAGAGCACACGGGAGCAGGCCATGCCGACCATATGCATGTTTCGGAGCGCGCTACAGTGCGCCCCGGCACCGTAACCACATCCTGCCCGAGGCTCCCGACCACCTCGGGTCCCTCCTGCTCGCCAGAGACCTCCCCTCGGCGTCCGTAGCAAGCCAAGCGGTCGGCCCCCTCCCCTACCTCTCTCCGACGACCTCCATCTGCGCGTGCTGAGCGCCGCCCGCGTCCCCCAGTCCCTGTCCACGCAAGGGACCCGCCTCGAGCTCGCCGCACTCCTTCTCTTGCCCCAGCAACCTACACTACTTCCACGAGCGCTGTAGATGTACCCTGGCCTCCTCCCATGGCCACCAGAGCCTATCCGGCGGAAGCCAGTGAACTCGGTCCACAACACACCTCGGCCTCCCTATAAGAGCGACCCCCGCGCCCCATTCTCCCTGTCTCTGGCCTTCCTGCACGCCTAATCGCGTCCCCGCATCCGGTCCCCCTCATTTCCGTGCTCAGGAGCTCGACTCCGAGCAGAAGCTCCGCTGCCGTGCGTCGGCACCGACCGGACGGTATGAAGCCCCTCCGGCCTCCCTTTCTTCTCCCTTGACTCCCTCTGCACACCAGGAACCCAACCCCCTCCTAACTTCTCATCTCGTTGACAGGATCGAGCTAATCGACCTCGACCTCCTCAGCCGGCCGCGCAAACTCCTCACCGTCGGCGAACCCCTCACCCCCAGCGACCATCTCCACTCCTCCGAGACACGCGCCAGCCTGACGGATCTCCCGCTGCCCTCAGGTGGCCCATCCGTGCCCCACATCATTGGCGGCGAGCCCTTTTCTCGCTCTGGCCGGAGGTTGGTAATGACAGGGGCCCCCCACCTGTCATCCCCTCCGTTTCCCTTAGTCCCACTGATGGGTGGGTCCCACCCGTCAGATTTAAATCGTGCTGCCGCGCGTATCGGTTCAGTGCGTTAAGTGGAAGCGCATTTGGGAAATACGCTTTTGACATTAGCAACCTGTCTGGGCTGGTTTTCTTTCTGGGCCGGCTCGGCTAGTGCCCTTCTGGCCCAGTTGATCAGGGATATTTTTTTGTTTTCCTTTTTCCAGTAACATCCAAAAATTCCACAGAACAAAATATTTATCCAAACACATTGATTCAAATTCCTATATTATTCTAAAAATCCAAGCTATTTAATGGTGCAACTTCCATAATTTTTCATCACATGTTCTTGTCTTGCTCAAATTTAAATTCAAATTTGAACTATTCATAGCCACATTGTAAAATCTCTATTGTATTAATGCTAGCTATAAATGAGGTGATTCCAATTTTCATCTGCCTCTTATATGATGCCATACTTAGTGGACATTTTTCCAATGCCTTGTTTCTATTAGATCAAGCAAATGGCCCATTTTCCCTTATTTCATCTTAGAAAATTCATAAGAAAATTATCTCAACTCCAAATCCAATGAAACCACTTCCTACATGTTTCTAAAATCATGCCCTATTTAATAGATGAATTCACTCATTTTTATAATTTTTTTTTCTGTAGACTCCTTATAGGATCAATAATTCCCTCTGTTTCCATCATTCAAAAATCTCTTGTAATCCAAATCCATTAGGGCAACTTTAGGTATTTTTGTTATGACCATAGAAATCCTAGAGAAATAAAGTTTCTATTTTTGAACACTTTTATGTGCTGCCTTGTTGTGTTGCTCATTGTGGTTATTTCCGGCGGTAGTTGACGAAGTAGACAGAGTGCTCGGAGTTGGATCAGGAGATTTCGAAGACCTCAAAGACTTTGTTGCGCCAGGTAAGCAGCCCCTTAACCATGTCTAAGAAACTTTTTCATGCATGTCATATAGCACTTTATTTCGATATATTGATCATGATGATGTGGTGACTACTTTGGTTGATGCCTCTGCTACTTTTCCGTTGATACTTGTATCGTGCATGACCCTACCTCCTTATGAGGGTTATGTGGGTGGGAGTAGCTAGGATTGCTAAACTAGATGCTACGCAAATGGGACAGGAATATGCATGGTGTTGGAAACAAAAGCTTTTCCAAAGACTTTTTCAAAACCCCGTCGGGTGCCACTAATGCCCGAGGGATATGATGATGAGCTAGGTAGCCACTTGGTAAAGAAGTGGTGTACCAAGGCAAGTGAGTGTGTGTGTGTTTTTGAAAACGGATTAGATTTAAGATTTGTAGACCGTCCCAACCTTACATGTACAACCACGATACCCCTTATGGGACGGGGCCTTATTGATTACTTTGGTAGGTACTAGCATTGAGCCCGCATTACTAGTGGCAGGAGTGACGTGGTCACTCTCAATACGGGGTCGTGCCAGGTTGGGCGACCATGGGCTATTTTTACAGACACCGGCCACACCGTTGGTCCCTTTATGGATGATACTAGTGATGTACATCAAGAGGGCTGTGTGCCAACGAGGGGACTCTTTGTTAGTATCGTCACGGGAAAGTCATTGTTCGGGTGGTTACCTCGGGTACGTCATATACCGCGAGTCGTGGCTTGACACGGAAGTTCCCCGAGTCTTGTGGGTAAGGTGTACAACCTCTACAGAGTGTAAAACTATTCGAATAGCCATGTCCACGGTCAAGGACAGTTGGGTGGTGCAGCTTAGACTATGTCCAGATGTTTTCCCAAAAACTTGGTGTGTGTGTGTGTGTGTGCGAGTGGGTAACATGATGATTGAACATGAGATGTTCAACCCCTGCTTATATTGATATCCATAACCTGTTCATATGGATATCTGCAACCTATTGATGCATGCTTTTACAAGTTGATTGAACTTGTCATTGCACTCAAAATTAGCTTTTTACAACTTACCTACTTAGTGCTATATCATGCATCGTTATACCTTATCCCAAAACATGGTCGCTTGCGAGTACATTCAAAGTACTCATTGGCTTGCCACTAGTTATTTTATTGGCCAGGCATGAAAGAACAAGATATAATTAGGATTACTTCGGTGACGATCATGCGAGCTAGGACGCTTCCCAGTTAGAATGCCTGTAGGGTTAAGGCATATGGCATGGCTTAATGCTATCGTTGAAGATTTCCACTGCGAGATTATGAAGACTTGGCCATAAAGGCCATATTTGAGTACACACGGTATGTAATGGATGTATGACTCTTGTTATTCAGTTTCTGTGTGTTCAGTGAGCATTGATGTCTGGAATCACTTTGCCCGTACATTCGGTGATCCCGACTTATGAGTTGGGGTCCCCACAAAGCTGGTATCAGATCCATCCTGAATGTAGGAAGCCCTTAGTTACCATGGACATTGGTTAGGAAAGGAACTAGCCCTCAGACCCCAAATCACTTACAAAACCTATTGCACTTCTCTCCTCTTCTGATCTTGCCACTATAAAACCTTCTACACTCACCTCATCCTCTCTTGTCATATTAACCCGTTCTCTGACCATCTTGTAGATGGCCGTCGCTCCCATGAGACTCCTCATGACCGGATTCCCACCTCTCCTGAGAGACTGCCTCCAACAATGCCAATATCCTTCGGAGCCGATGTACACCCTACACGAACTGGACAACGGCGAGTTTGGAATGGAGTTCTATGCCAAGGTGGTTGTACCTGCCAAGACCTCACCCCAGAGTTGGTTCTTTGTTGTACCGCCCATGCCAACAAGAGACATGGCCATTCAATAGGCGGCCAATGAAGCCCTTCTCCGTCTTCGAGACCTCCTCCCGGAAATGAAGGAAGGGCAAGCTACTCGCTACCTGCCCAGCAAGAGTGGATTAGGAGCCTCTGCTCACGCAATGATTTCCACAAGGGACGAAGACCCAACCCTCAAGCTCTAGATCCGCTTCACCAACGCGGTCGATTACATTCTGTGTTACCTTACTGAAGAATTCCTCAAGTCCTGCCAGGATTTCCCCTCGCTCCTACGTCTCCACTGCCCTGAGAAGAAGAAGGTGGTCGAGAAAGAGCAATAGATTGCTACCCTACAAGTCTACATCACCAACCAAAGGCAACAAATTGAGGAACTACATGAAGCCTGCAAGCGAGCCCCACGCAGAAGGCGTAGGAACATATTTCCATATCCACCCCGTGAGGGACCATCGCCATCTCACCGACGTCACAACCCAAGGAGGGTTGACGACCTCTTTGCTCCTGTCACATGCCACGGATGTGGCGAATATGGGCATATTGTTAAGTGGTGTTCCAACAGGCAGCCAACCGACGCCTATCCACTGGTACCACAGGAGGACCTAGAAGCTGAAGGTTGAGCATCCTTTTCCCCAGAGACATGAAGCAAGGCACGACTACTGACTCCGAGAACCCCCTTGGGTAGGATGAGTCGTGTAACCCCTATGCGAAGTCGAGTCCATGCGATTGTTCAAATGAAAACATGTTGTGTGTTGTTTGCTTTTATGTGTTTGTGTTTGGGTATAAGTCGCACTTTTTCCCTTGGCAACGTGTACGCGACTATACTAACCATCTTGTCTTAATGAATGTGTTAGCCCTTTCGGCACTTGTTTGATTGCACATGCACTATAGAACCCCCTTTAGGCACCTCCTCTATGCTAGTTTTCCCTCTCACCTATCTCATCAACTAAAGACCAGCAAGGCAAGATGCACCAAGGATCTACCTCGACAGACAACTAGCACTGAAGACTCTGACTACAACGTACTCAACCAAGTGCAACCCCATAAAGCTATGCCTTTCCCTCAAGATTGGAAACCCCTCCCTAGACAAACCTAGACCTCACAAGCTACCTCCAGCTCAAACCTATGATCACGTGTTTAATACATGGGTTGGCCAGAACACTTGTTGAGCTTCAATAACCCTTGCTTAGCACTGGGTTCATTACGGAACTAGTGATCATAGTGAACAAATACATTACCTCCCTGAGCCAGCACTTGAGCTGACGATGCCATAGGTAAGATTGTCTTGAGGAAATATAATTAGTAAACTAATGATTTGACGAGGTTGTAATAGATATCTTGAGGAAGTAGTTGAGACCCTTTGGTGGATTACGAGACTTCATGTTGGTAGACGAACTTGGTGGAACAAGTTGATAAAGTAGCATAACATACATATCCCTTGAGTAAAATGGACTTGGTAGGACGAATGGGATCACAGGTTGAAATCTTTGGTGATATGATAAATGACTTTGACAAGTAATGGTCATGGATTGATGATGTTGCAATAATGACTTGGAGTAACGAGTAGGAATTCTCGTTGGACATGAGATTTGGATTAAATAGGTGATCCTAGTGGGATATAGGTGTTGAATAAGTCTACATGGTTCGGAGTAATTTGGATTCAGTCCGATGATCTCGATCTTGATACCATGTTTCTTGATGGAAGATAAAATAGAAACACTAGAGTGTTGTCCGATTTGATTCGAGGATCTATATGCACCTAACATTAGAGTCTACTAGATCATCATGATGGGAATTGGTGGACATACTGTGATGAGATAGTGCTTTCCAGGATTCGGGGATTATTAGGGACTCTAGGAGACTATGAAGAACCCCATCGATATTGGATTTGTAGGAGTGATGGGTCAAGTATTGATTGATGGGATTGATGAACCGCGAGATTGGATTCATAGGAAGGAAACGATATCTTGGATCGGTGTATTACGTGTTTCCTTAGCACAGAGATACAACACCTTAAACCTGGATAAATTGGCCGAGTACTTGGATTTGTAGTGTCACGATCAAGCTTAGCAGCTTGTATGCTTTCCCGAGGATTTTCACATGGGGATATATATGAGTTAGTTGTAGTATACATATGAGATTTTGGTTTATCCCTTCTCTCAAACCTTGGAGATGAATAGCAAGAGTTATATTGGAGTTGAATTATATGAGATAATGCCTTCGATGAAATAGGTTGATTTTGTTTGGAGCAATGCGTAAGACTGTTGGCATCTTAGGACTGTGCTCAAGGATTAGATGAGAGACGTTCACTCACATCCTAAGCTCCTTGAAACCCCGAACACGGCCGGAATATGATCATAGGCTCTGGCTCTAAGTCACAAGACTATGGTCGATACTCCACCTTGACCACCACCAACCCTATCAATGAGGAAGATGGACATGAAGTACTAGATTTCGATGGATCACAAACCCATGACATGTAACCACCCGGGAAAAATACAGCTCCCAGAAGATTAAGACTAACTGGCCAAAGCTTGGTTCCCGAGTCTCACCCCAGGACCACACCGTCCACACCGTACGATTAATGTTTATATCGTTAAGCCCTTTTTGGTTGACTTACGCCGCTTCTCTCACATATCCCATGAGTAATAAGTTTATGTGGTACTTGGAGAATTATGTTGTTTTCCTCATGGATGACATACTTATTTACCCAATGAGAGAAAGGAACACCTTAGTCCTAACTGGATGAGCCCCAGAAGCCCCGATTGCCGAGCTTATCAAGTGCAAAGTTTTACCTTGAAGAAGTTCGACTCCCCGAAGCACTCTCCCTGCAGCAGAAGGCATTCTTGCCCAAGCAAGATGAAGAACTACTACGGTTGGGGAACCACGATGAAGAAGAAGAAGCAAGGGAAGTCAACCACCGCTCCTCTGTCAGCTACATCAGCTAGACTATATCAAGAAGCAACGACGTTCAAGCACGATGAAGCCCTCGGACATCAAGAGGAATTAAAAGAGCCCCTTGTTTTAAGTAGCCACCTATCAGTTCTTGACTAGGAAGGAACCGAGAAGTTGATAGCACCCCTCACTCCACCACTTTGATGGTATACGAGGAGCATGACGTCCCTACTCTCTCCAGATGCCTGGAACAGAGTGGAACGACTGTCATGACTTTGTTACTAGCCCCCTTTTGGTCCAATCAAGGACGTGAATCCTGATTGGATCATGGTGAAGCCCCTGTCAAAGGTGGTTCACCCCGCTGGCCAAGCCTCACACCTTTGGGATTGGATGGCTGGTCTATACTTTCGGGTAGCCAGATCATCTAGGATCCCCTCAAATACTTTCCTAGGTCGTAGGAACCATTTTCACGTCAGATCTCTAAGCTTAGTATTAGGGACGAGACTCAGCTTAAACCGTGCCACAAATAGCTATGGAGAGATCGGTAGACCAATCACTCAAAGACCCGCCAGAAACATGCGTCCGAGACAACAAAGACAAAATGGTCGAAGATGAATGAAGAACATACCTGGGCAACTTACTCAAGCAGAAGATCTCGACGAGAAGCCTAGGAGGATGCGCTTCAACACTCTCAAGGATGAAGATCACCTGCGACCGAAGATCTCCAGCTTTAACGAAGATAAGAACTTCCCCACCGACAGGAAGCTACACCGAAACCTTGAACCTTCTATTCTAGCACGATACATCTAGATGTGACTAACCAACATGAGTAACCACGGGACGAGCGCGCAGACACACTATCTTGCCATGTATTCCTTCTTTGGAATACACACGCAAGCGGGACCTTTCCTCGAACCCAGTTCATCAGGCCCTTAACTCCTAATCAGACCTAGCATAACTGTAGGAACCCAGTTCACTCCTCAAACGAAGTAAATAGATGCACTGAAAGCCGTATCGTCAAGCACCTCTAGGATCAGTGGATCAACCATCCCCCGGAAGAAGCAACATGGAACGTGAAGACTACCTCACCTCTGAATTCCCACATCTTTTCAACGCCTAGCCTAGGAATCTCGGGGACGAGATTCTTGTACGGGGGGTAGGTCTATCATACCCTGTGTTTTGCCTCATGACTAAGTTAACATGACTAAAAAATTATGGCCAATTAAAACTTTTTGTGTGCATATGAATGTTTGACTTGTGTGCTATTTTCTTGCTTGTTTGATTGTGCCATGAACCATCATATATCTCCTACACTCAAAACTCATTTACCTGATCCAAGAACCTTGCCCAATGATCATGCCATGTGTATAGGACATAAAACTATTTTTATAAACTATTATTTTGGCCAAAAAGCATGTTTATTAATTTAGGTTTTCAAAACCCCCTGAATTGAGGTTTGTACTGCAAGTCCTCAAATTAGGGAGGATGTTTTGCCCCACATACTTTATTTGGATCCTAACATATATAAGACTTCCCAAAACCACCAAATATTATTTTTAAAGATTATTTTCATATTTTATTAAAAGGCTTTTGCTTAAGACCAGAAATGGACTTTTATAGGAGAAAATTATTTTTATGCTTTAAAAATATTTTAGAAAATTTAGGGGAACTCAGTGGACATATATTTTCCATATATAAGAGTTTCAACACATGGTCGTGTTTAAAATATTGGATAAAACCCTCCAAAACCCTTTCTACATATTTCAAGTATTTCAAATATTTCTATAAGAAATATTATCAAATAAATCCAAGAAACTTCTAGCACATCCAGTATAGCATCTGTCATCATCTTGACAATTTCATCTCAATCCCAATAATTTTGGTTCCCCAAAATGCCCCAAAACCCTCTCTGCCCAGATCCAAATTTAAGCAACTCTACATTGCCAACTGTCTCCTATTGTGCTCAAATTTTGTGGACATGTTCTAATCCTCCAAACATGCATCCACACCAAGTGGTGCATCAAGGAGAACATATCAACTTGTCCAAATCCCCCCAAACCCATTTCTGTGGATTTCTAGAATTGGGAACTTTTGCATTGTCAAGTTTCTTCTTTTGGTCTCAAACTTTGTGGGCATGCTCTAACCCCCAAATAGGGCCACCACCCCAAGTGGTGCATTAAGGAGAATAGGATTGCATGTCTAGATCTAAGCAAAACCATTTCTGCCCATTTCTAGGGTTTGCTAAAGTTGCATTGGCCACTTTCATCATTTGACCTAAAAACTTGTGGGCAGGTCTAATTTGTTATTCCACTCACTCCTGTTAAGTTTCATTTTCATTGGATAAACTTAGCTAGCTCAAATCATCATCAAACACCTTCTGCCCTATTCTAAGAATTAATGATTGAGAGGGCAAAAGTGTTCTCCTTGAGCCAGGATTTTTACCACACCTCCACCTGATCCCCTGCTACCTCCAGTAGAAACCCCATGGCCTCAGCTCAATTATTGGGAGGGTAAAAACCAAATATTCCTCTCTAGACAAGTAATGGCAGCACCATTTTCACCTCTCCCTCTCTCCATTTCTTTTACCTGCTCACTTCCTTACCTCCTAAGCATCAAGGTGCGTCGCAGAAAGGCCCTGGACACTAGAGGACACACTAGAGCTCACGGGGGCAGGCCATGCCGGCCATATGCATGCTCTGGTGCATTCTACAGTGCGCCCGGCACCATAGCCGCGGCCTGCCCGAGGCTCCCGACCACCTCCGGTCCCTCCCGCTTGCCAGAAACGTCCCCTCGGCGTCCGTAGCATGCCAAGCGGTCGGCACCCTCCCTTACCACTCTCCGGCGACCTCCATCTGCGTGTGTCGAGGGCCGCCCGCGTCCCCCAGTACCTGTCCACACAAGGGACCCGCCTCGAGCTCGCCTCGCTCCTTCTCTCACCCCCAGCAACCTACACTACTTCCACGAGCGCCGTAGACAAACCCCGGCCTCCTCCCGTGGCCACCAGAGCCTCTCCGGCGGAAGCCAGTGAGCTCGGTCCATGGCACGCCTCGGCCTCCCTATAAGAGCGACCCTCGCGCCACATTCTCCCTATCTCTGGCCTTCCCGCAGGCCTAATCGCGCCCTCGCACCCGGTCCCCCTCATTTACGTGCTCGGGAGCTCGACTCCGAGCAGAAGCTCCGCCGCCGTGTGTTGTCACCGACCGGACGGTATGGAGCCCCTCCGGCCACCCTTTCTTCTCCCTCGACTCCCTCTGCACACCAGGAACCCAACCCCCACCTAACTTCTCGTCTCGTTGACAGGATCGAGCTAATCGACCTCGACCTCCTCGGCCGGCCGCGCAAACTCCTCACCGTCGGCGAACCCCTCACCCCCGGCGACCATCTCCACTCCTCTGAGACGGGCGCCAGCCCGACGGATCTCCCGATGCCCTCAGGTGCCCCATTCATGCCCCACATCACCGGCGGCGAGCCCCTTTCCCGCTCTGACCAGAGGTTGGTAATGATAGGGGGCCCACCTGTCATGCCCTCTGTTTCCCTTAGTCCCACTGACAGTTCGGTGCGTTAAGTGGAAGCGCATTTTGGAAATATGCTTTCGACGTTAGCAGCCTGTCTGGGCTGGTTTTCTTTCTGGGCCAGCTCGGCTGGCGCCCTTCCTGCCTAGTTGATCAGGGATATTTTTTTCTTTTCCTTTTTCCAGTAACTTCCAAAAATTCACAGAGCAAAATGTTTATCCAAATGCATTGATTCAAATTCCTATATTATTCTAAAAATCTAAGCTATTTACTGGTGCAACTTCCATAATTTTTCATCACATGTTCTTGTCCTACTCAAATTTAAATTCAAATGTGAACTATTCATAACCACATTGTAAAATCTCTAATGTATTAATGCTAGCTACAAATGAGGTGATTCCAATTTTCATGTGCCTCTTATATGATGCCCTACTTAGTGGACATTTTTCCAATGGCTTGTTTCTGTTAGATCAAGCAAATGGCCCATTTTCCCTTATTTCATCTTAGAAAATTCATAGGAAAATCAGCTCAACTCCAAATCCAGTGAAACAACTTCCTACATGTTTGTAAAATCATGCCCTATTTAATAGGTGCATTCACTCATTTTTATAAAAATGTTTTCTGTAGACTCCTTATAGGATCAATAATTCCCTCCGTTTCCATCATTCAAAAATCTCTGGTAATCCAAATCCATTAGAGCAACTTTAGGTATTTTTCTTATGACCATAGAAATCCTAGAGAAATAAAGTTTCTATTTTTGAACAGTTGTGTTTGCTGCCTTGTTGTGTTGCTCATTGTGGTTGTTTCCGGCGGTAGTTGACAAAGTAGACGGAGTGCTCGGAGTTGGATCAGGAGATTTTGAAGACCTCGAAGATTTTGTTGAGCCAGGCAAGCAGACCCTTGACCATGTCTAAGAAACTTTTTCATGCATGTCATGTAGCACTTTATTATGATGCATTGATCATGATGATGTGGTGACCACTTTGGTGGATGCCTCTGCTAATTTTCCGTTGATACTTGCATCGTGCATGACCCTACCTCCTTATGAGGGTTATGCGGGTGGGAGTAGCTAGGATTGCTAAAATAGATGCTACGCAAATGGGACGAGAATATGCATGGTGTTGGAAACAAAAGCTTTTCCAAAGACTTTTCAAAAACCCCGTCGGGTGCCACTAATGCCCGAGGGAGATGATGATGAGCTAGGTAGCCACTTGGTAAAGAAGTGTTGTACCAAGGCAAGTGAGTGTGTGTGTTTTTGAAAATGGATTATATTTAAGATTTGTCGACCGTCCCAACCTTACATGTACAACCACGTTACCCCTTATGGGACGGGGCCTTGTTGATTACTTTGGTAGGTACTAGCATTGAGCCCATATTACTAGTGGCGGGAGTGATGTGGTCACTCTCGATATGGGGTCATGCCAGCTAGGGCAACCATGGGTTGTTTTTACAGACACCGGGCACACCGTTGGTCCCTTCATGGATGATACTAGTGATGTACATCATGAGGGCTGTGTGCCAACGAGTGGACTCTTTGTTATTATCGTCAAGGGAAAGACATTGTTCGGGTGCTTACCTCGGGTATGTGATATATCGCGAATCGTGGCTTGACACGGAAGTTCCCCGAGTCTTGTGGGTAAAGTGTGCAACCTCTACAGAGTGTAAAACTATTCGAATAGCCGTGTCCACGGTCAAGGAAAGTTGGGTGGTGCTGCTTAGACTATGTCCAGATGTTTTCCCAAAAACTTGGTGTGTGTGTGTGTGTGCGTGTGCGAGTGGGTAACAAAGATGATACCTGAGTCAAGTCCGGTGACTTGGCATGATGATTGAACATGAGATGTTCAACCCCTGTTTGTATTAATATCTGTAACCTGTTCATATGGATATTTGCAACCTGTTGAAGCATGCTTTTACAAGTTGATTGAACGTGTCATTGCACTCAAAATTAGCTTTCTGCAACTTACCTACTTAGTGCTATATCATGCATTGTTATACCTTGTCCCAAAAGATGGGTTGCTTGCGAGTACATTCAAAGTACTCATTGGCTTTCCACTGGTTATTTTATTGGCCACGCATGAAAGAACATGATATAATGAGGATTACCTTGGTGATGGTCATGCGAGGTAGGACGCTTCCCAGTCAGAATGCCTGTAGGGTTAAGGCAGATGGCATGGGTCAACGCTATCGTTGAAGATTTCCGCTGCGAGATTATGAAGACTTGGGCATAAAGTCCATATTTGAGTACAAACGGTATGTAATGGATGTAAGACTCTTGTTATTCAGTTTCTGTGTGTTCAGTATGCATTGATCTCTAGGATCACCATGCACGTACATTCGGTGATCCCGACTTATGAGTCGGGGTCCCCACAGCTTCCACAACTAGGATTGAGCTGGGAGCACTACAAGGCTGCCGAGGCCTCGCCAGAGGAGATGATTGACGGTGTCTTGTGCCACACAAGGGCCGAGATGGTGATCAAAATCTTTTGGGTATTTTCTCCTTTACACAATCCAAAATTAACAATAGCTAGTTATTGTACTAATCAGTGTTGTCTCGTTTGATTGCAGACCTTCTACAGGTGTGAGGAGGGATACGAGGAGGAGGCGACAAAGGTTATCGATACTGAGTGCAAGCGCCTATTACATAACTTACGCCACGAGGATCGGCCGCAGGCTGTTCGAGACTACTATGCCACACATGGTATTAAGAAGGAAAAGTCGTCGTGCCACGAAAAGTTTCTGAAGAAGCGGCAGTACATGAAGGTAATTACCTATTCTTAAGGCCTTGTACTTAGTTTCCTTGATTTGATTCGTAGGCGTAGCGCTCCAATTTCTCTTTACTAACTTAGGTGCCCCCGAGATGGTGTGCGGATAAGATGGATTGTTGGGAGGCGTTGGTTGATGAGTGGTGCACAGGCCAATGGCGAGCCGTCCATGACAATGCGAAGGACCGGCATGCCCAAATGGTTGGTGTGCCACACTATCAAGGCAGCACCAACTTATTTCAGTTCGGGTGGAACTAGGTATATGGTTTGCTTCATGATTCATGCAATTCATTCTTCATGCTAGCTTGAGCCCTTTACTGATACTTTGTTCCTCTCTTTTAGGCGTAACACAATAACATGGAGGTGCGAGAGGTGTATGACCTCTATGCCATGGCGCATACTGCCTCGTACAAAAAGGCCAAGGCATTCTCTGAGTCTGACCTCGATCATCCAGAAAAGTTCACCAACATCTCCTCCCACCGCAAGCTCGTGAGGTACAACGAGGAGGGGAAGGCAAGGAAAGGGGAGGACTTTAACCCGAGCCATCAACCTTTGAATCCAGAGATGGTGATGATATCTGGTGGCGGGAGGTCCCATGGCTCGATAGCCATTGGAGATGGGCTGATACGTTGTCCTCTCACCCTCCCGGAGATCAAGGCGCGCCAAACGAGCTCCTGTCCTGAGATAAGGACTCATCCACGGCCAGTCGATCTGGCCATCGAGGTTAGTTATACGGACTCAGATATCTTTCCTCCATTACATTGTGTGTGTGACCATCGATGATTACAATGCTAACGAGGAGTGGTGTTGCAGGCTGCTCTTCAGAGAGAGAGAGAGCGACAACCCAGGCGCTTCTGCTGGAAAGGGGCCGGGTGGCAGCGGAGAAGGAACTGGCCGCGGAGGAGAAGATGGCTCGGTTGTTGGAGGAGGAGAGGGCACGGAATGAGGAGGCTCACCGGGCCATGTACGAGCTCCTCGTGGTAAGTTTCTTCTTCATATTAGCCAAATCATGCATGTAATGTTCGTTTCATTACTAACTAATATGACTGACTTGTCAAAACCAAATGTGCAGTCTGTGTGCGAGAAGAACGGTCAGACCCCTCTGCCAATGCGAGTCATTATTGCGGCGGGAACGGTGAGTTTCATTTGAATGGTCATTAGTTACTAGTCTTAACATTTGAGTGTCATCATGCTAACGAGACATTGCAAATGATCTTTGGTGCAGAATAACTCCCGAGCCGCATCGCACCCCCTTCTCAAGGTGAAAGTGGCCCGAGGAACCCCGATGCTTCACATCCGTGATGACGACGACGGTAAGTTTTCTCTAGTGTTTTGCTTAACAAATGCATACTTAGCTTCGTACATGCTAGTTAGCCCTATTATGCCACATACTTAGCTTATTTTCCCCAAAAAAGACATACTTAGCTAATTATCCTCCAAAATGACATAATTAGCTTATTTAGTTCATTTATGACATAATTAGCTTAGTTAAGTCCAAAATGGCATAATAACCTTGGTTAGCTCATAAATGTCATATACTTAGCTTGTTTTCCTCTAAAATGACATATTATGCTTAGTTAGCTCTAAAATGGCATAATTACCTAAGTTAGCTCTAAAATAACACAAATAAGGAATAAGAAGAAGAAAAACATGGAAGAGGAGAAAAAGAAAGAATGGAAGAAGAAAGAGAAGAAAATGAAAGAATAAAAGAAGAAGAATGAGAAGGAAAAGGATAAAAAGATAGAAGAGAGAAGAACAAGAAAATATACTCTTATTCTTCCTTTTTCTCTTCTTTCCTTTTCTCCATCTTCTACTCCGTTTTATTCTTATTCTTCTTATTTCTTCTTATTATTTATTTCTTCTTCTTCTTTCTTTCTCCAAAATGACATAATTAGCTTATTTAGTTCATTTATGAAATAATTAGCTTAGTTAGGTAAAAAATGGCATAATAACCCTAGTTAGCTCATAAATGTCATATACTTAACTTATTTTCCTCCAAAATGACATAATAAGCTTAGGTAGCTCTACAATGGCATAATTACCTAAGTTAGATATAAATTGACAGAAACATGGAATAAGAAGAAAAAAAACAAGGAAGAGGAGAAAAAGAAAGAATAGAAGAAGACAGAGAAGAAAAAGAAAGAATAAAAGAAGAAGAACGAGAAGGAAAAGTATAAAAAGATAGAAGAAGAGATGAAACATGAGCTTCTTCTTTCTTTCTTCTTATTATTTTCCTTCTCTTTCTTCTTCTTCTTCTTCTTCTTCTTCTTCTAGTCTTCTTCTTCTTCTTCTTCTTCTGCTTCTTTTACTACTTCTTCTTTTACTACTCGTCTAACTTTCTTATTCCCATTTTGCATATTTGATTCACTTCATGGAAGCTGGCATTGATCGAGTGCTTTAGTTTTTGTTTTGATTTGTGTTGATGAACAATGTGGAACTATATGTATGTATATATGGATGAACAGTGTTGAACTTTGTATGTATTGTTCTTTTAATATGTATTGGTTCTTTGAATATGTATTGGTTCTTTTGATCTGGCCTAGCTCACTGCTTCAACTCTATATATCATCTATATATCATATATGTGCTCTGAAAATGCAGGGGAATAATAGAAAACAAACAAAAAAGGGGTAATATAGGCACTTTGCTTTCTGCGTGCGGACGGCAAAGCCTGTAGGCAGACGACAAAGGGGACACATGGCAGCAACCTGTGCAACCTGGGAGCACCAGGTCTGACCCATTTGGCTATTTTGACATCAGCCAGCAGACGACAAAGATGTACCTGGCAGACGACAAAGGCTGGGCAGGACTGATGTGCAGCCACAGAACTGTTGACGTCATAGGGTAGACAGCAAAGGTAGGCCTTAGTTTGCCATCAGCAGGTAGGCGACAAAGTCTGTCATTAGCCACCTAATGGGGCTAACCGCCATTCTTCGCCATCTATGACCTTTGCCGTCAGCTTGTCTAGGAAGACTGACGGCAAACATCTTTGCCGTCCGCCATGTCTTTGCATATGGCAAAGGAGCTCTTTACCGTGACTTTCAGTGCCGAAAGTGGGGCCGTCAGCCAGCAGACAGCAAAGGTGTTTGCCGTCCGTGAACAGGTCCTTTGCCGTCTGCTATGGCAGACGGCAAAGAAGATGATTCCTGTAGTGCAAGGAGCAGCAAGATTTCTATGAGACTGTGTTGCTATAGAAGAGTCCTGCAGTTAGCGACATGAGATATGTTGATTGGAAGTTCATAAAGGAAAATGAACATTACTTCCCTCATGTGCTAGTGAACTTCAAGGCCATTGATATTGATGCATTTGTGGACAGAGGGTTCACTGCGTGGAATGATGGGATGATCATGCAATTCTACTCCACAACTCATTTCTATCCAGATGGGAGAATTGTATGGATGACTGAGGGCACCAGATACTAGTCTTCAGTTGATGAGTGGGCTACCATCTTAGGAGCCCCGGAGATTCAAGAAGGAGATCTTGATGTATATGCTGAGGCCAAGATGAACCACAAATCCATGGCCAACATGTACAATCCTATCCCCAATGCCTATGTGAAGACTCACAAGCTTGGCTCTGTCTACTTTTTGCTAGCTGGACTACCCACTGATACGTCTCCAACATATCTATAATTTTTGACTAATCCATGCTGTTATATTATCATTATTGGATGTTTTACAATCATTCTATAGCAACTTTATATCATTTTTTGGGACTAACCTATTGACATAGTGCCAAGTGCCAGTTGCTATTTTTGCTTGTTTTTTACTTCACAGAATATTAGTACCAAACGGAGTCCAATCGCGATGAAACTTTTAGGAGATTTTTTTGGACTAGAAGACAACCAATGAGCCAAAGAAGTACCCGGGAGGAGGCCCACGGGGCCCAGAAGACACCAGGGCGCGCCAGAGGCCCCCGGCACGCCCTGGTGGGTTGTGGTGGCTCTGGAGTCCC
This sequence comes from Elymus sibiricus, assembly GCA_039707655.1. Classification (NCBI taxonomy): domain Eukaryota; kingdom Viridiplantae; phylum Streptophyta; class Magnoliopsida; order Poales; family Poaceae; genus Elymus; species Elymus sibiricus. The sequence continues at coordinate 114,754,270 of CM077667.1, forward strand.
CTCCACCGCCTCCCGGCTCTATAAATACACAAATATTCCAGAAACCCGAGAAGAGTCAACGAAAAACACTTCCAGCCACCGCAAGTTCCAGAACCGCAAGATCCAATCTAACACCATCACGGAGGGTTTCGTCATCCTCATTGGTGCCTCTCCGATGATGCGTGAGTAGTCAACCATAGACCTTCGGGTCCGTGGGCAGTAGCTAGAAAGCTTTCTATCCCTTGTTTGATTGTCAATACAATGGTCTATTGGATATCAAATTGATGTAATGACTTTTTGCGGTGTGTTTTTGGGATTCGATCAATTTTTGGTTCATGAGCAGTTTCTATCCATGAATATTATTTGAGTCTTCTTTCATCTCTTATATGCATGATTACTTATAGCTTCGTATTTCTTCTTAGAATCTTTGGTTTAGTTAGGCCAACTAGATCGATTTTTCTTGCCATGGGAAGAGGTGCTTTGTGATGGGTTCGATCTTGCGGTGTCCTCTTGTGACACCCTGGTTTTGTGCTACAGTGATAATTGTAATTAAGCACAGTGATGACCATGATCAGTGCCTAATCATTTTGCTAAACAGTGCATGATCAATATGGATTTCATATCTCATTTCAAAATTCCACTTCTATTCACCTAGGATTTTATTGTGATAATTTAAATCCTCAAACAACATGGGAAAAATGTTGCTTATTTATGAAAAATCACAAATGCAATGTTGTTTAGGAAAACAACATCACCTTGATGTTGGTGTGGACCCCACACTCCTAAACAGAAGATAAAAGCATTTAAAAGTGCTATTAAATTCATTTTGAAAATGCAATCAGATTCCAAAAATCCCCAAATTTGTTGTGGCCCTAAGGAATATTACAAGGTATTTATTGGAACCAGTGGCACATTTTTGCTATGGAGAAATAATGCAAAAGGGAATTAAAATTAAAACTGAAGAGAAAACAGAAAAAAGGAAAAAGGAGAAAAGGAAAAAGGGCACTGTGCACTTAGGCCCAGTGGCTACAGTAGCCGGCCCAGCCCGCCTAGCGTCGTCTCCCACCTCCTGACGCCGCAGCGCGCGCTGTCGACGCCAGAGAGAGCGTGCGCGTGCCCGCCCGGGGCCCCCCTGCGCTCCCTCGCTCCCCTGCCGCCGTGGATGGATAAGAGAGAGCCCTCTCTCTCCCCTGGACGCCTCTGCTCCTCCTCTCGCCATCTCCATCGCTCGCTCCCATCGTTTCCGAGCGCTGCCGCCGCCATGGCCGTCGGTTAGACGCGGCCACCGTGCCTCCCGCGCCTCGCCGTCGCGCCTAGAAGCTCCGCCATGACCGCCCCGTCCTCCTCGACCACGAGCCTGAGCCCCAGGAGCCCTGCATCGCCCCCCACGCCGTCGTCTTCCTCCTCGGGACCCGAAGATCGCCGCCGTCGATTCGCCGCCGCCGCCCCTCTCCGAGCCCACCGTTGCACATCTGCAGGTCCCGGTGAGCTCCAGCTCCTCTTCCCCCTCGTAGATGAGCTCGCCTGGGCCCCCTAGCTAGTCGCTCCATCGGGGCCCGAAGCGTGCTGCTGCCGGCGAGCTTCTGGTCATCGCTATCGTCGCCGTCAGGCTCGCCTGAGCATAGAATCGTGCTCCTGGTGCTCCCAGGAGCACAACGCGCATACGCACGCACCCGCTCGTGCCCCCTAGCGCCGCCTCTGACGAGTGCCCGAACGCAGCCGCCGCAGAGCTCGTCGCCGACGAGTCTCCGGTGACCTTTTGGTCCTACCGCCGCCACCATTCGACTCGCCGCGTCGTGTAGGACCGATCCCACGCTAGTCCCGCTCTTTTTGCTCCCTGTACGCACGCGCCGGAGTTCGCCCGAAGCTCGCCTCCGCCGCCGTCGACCTGCCGCTCGCCTTCGTCCACCGCAGCTCACCCCGATGGCCGGAACGGATCGGCGACGTCTCCAGCTCTCGAACGCGCCCAAGAACGCGCGAAATGACCCACCAGACGCGAAACCCGAGCCACCTCGCCGTTCGGGTGCTCGCCGGAGTTGCTCTGGCTGGACCGCCGCCGTTGACCTGGCTGGACCGGGGCCACTGCCAGGGTCACTGACTCACGGGCCCCGCGGTCCTGGTTGACCTGTTGACCAGGTCAACCGTGCTGACTGGGCACTGCCAGTCAATGATAGGTGGGGCCCAACACCCCTGTGTGTATGACAGGTGGGCCACCCCTGTCAGCTAACTAATTAGTTAATTAGCTTAATTAAAATAATTAATTTAGCCTAATGACCCTATGACAGATGGGCCCCACTTGCTAATTAACTCTGTTTAGTTTAATTAAAAACCTAAAATAGAGCCGAGTCTAGGACATGTGGGACCCGCAGGTCAGATTTGACCTGGCCACTGTGCTGTTGACTGCTGATGCAATGCTGATGTCAGCATGATGTCATAATAGGATTTTCGAATTAATTTAATTCTGTTAATTCTAGAAATTAATTAAAACTTTGAAAAATCATATCTTTTAATCCGTAGCTCAAATGAAAATAATTTATATATGAAAGTTGATCAGAAAAATCCCACAAACCTAAATATGCCATCCATTCATCTGTCACATGCCCCTAGCATGATGAACATGGACATTTTGCAATAGGTTCATCTGTCCGATAAATCCAAAGACCCGGGAAATATCGTCAGATATTCTCCCGCTCCGTCTGCAACGTGTAGTACTGCGTTAGTGCATGCCTAGCTCTGCATATTCCCATGTCATGCATCGTGTTGCATCTGTGCTTTGTATTTATTGTTTCTCCCCCCTCCTCTTACCGGTAGACCCCGAGACAGACGGTGCTGCCGGGTACGACTACGTGACTGACGATCAGCCCTTTGCCGCAGAGCAGCAAGGCAAGCAACCCCCCTTGAGCATTCCGATATCGCCTATTCCTTTCCCTCTTATTCTTGCATTAGATTTTGCTACTGTAATTGTTAGCTCCTATTCTGATGCATAGCCTTTTTTTGATAAACTGCTACTATACCTGCAATCATATCAACTGCTTAGTATAGGTTGATCAGTGAATCCCCAGTGACCCACTTAGTCCCAGTTGCCCCTGCTTCTTCATCGACGAATCGAAGACCCGAAGACTCGGTCAACCGACTGACGAGCCAGACCCCTCACATCACCGCACACCCCTTAAGTATGGCACTGCAGAGCTACTATCGGGTGCCGAGGGTGATACCTCACTTAGCACCCCCGATGTTAATTTTGTAGCGTAGCTAATCGGTCGTGGGTATCGAGGGTGATTCCTCCTTCCCATTTATCGATAGCGACTCTTGTCATACACATACCTCGAGTGGGATCCATCGAGGGTGATTCCTCGGATATTCACTTGGTGTATAAACACACAGTTACTTTAACTTGACACTGTTTACATGTGAAAGACGGGACTGGAGGGACAGGTGGTACCACCCTGGTTGAGGTGGACCTGAGTTCCCGACAGTCTTGAGACGGGTCGGCCCCAAGGGTAACCGTGTGTGAGATGTGGTGGGATGCGCCGGTAAGGCATCTGGGTTATGTTGAGGCGTGGACGGGCAGCAGAGGCCCTTGCCACACATCCTCGAGACGGGGTGACGGGACCGCACTTTGACGGGCGCGCTTGCCCCGCATTAATAAAATGCTAACGGGTTGGGTATTTGATCTGAGTTGGGTCGTTGGCCTTTTTACGCACCAAACCATCGCGTGGGAGAAGTTATGGGTACTCAGCGTCGTTGTATCAGCCGAAGCTCTTCGGACGTCAGCAATGGAGCGGCGCGCGACGGATTGGACTGGATGGTGCAGCTCTTGGACTGGAGTGTACTAGGTCTGTTTCCGGCCGCGTACGCATCGTGCAGGAGTGCAAGGGCACGTGGGCCCACGAACCTACGCGCTTAGGATTTAGACCGGCGGGCTGGCCTCTTCGTTGAGCCTAGCGGGGCGACGACATGCTGCTATCCTGAGGCCGGGCATGACCCAGGAAAGTGTGTCCGGCCAGAGGTGATCAGGCGTGCTGGAAATGCGGTGCACCCCTGTAGGGATGAATAATCTATTCGAATAGCCGTGTCCACGGAAACAGGACGACTTGGAGTTGTACCTTGACCTTATACAACTATAACTGTGATTTAAACTTGAAATGAATTGTGGCTCCGAGATTGCTTCCTCGCAGGGAGTCAAGGAAGAATCTCTGGGCGTGGTTACTTAATAAAATTGCTACAATAATATGACTATATATGAGTTACAGGTCTACTCTCTTCTAATGCTGCAAGATGCTGAAGATGCTAGTCTTCGATAGGACTAGGCCTTCTCTCTATTCTTGCTTTCTGCAGTCAGTCCAGATATAACCCCGTTCCTTGATACTGATGCATACTTAGCATAGTTCTGATGTCAGTCTTGCGAGTACTTTGGATGAGTACTCACCGCTGCTTTGCTTTCTCTTTCCCCCTCGATACGATGCCGCGTTCAGACGATGGAGCCCAGGAGATGGAGTACGTCGGAGACGACTACTACACCACCGCTGGAGCCTACTACTACGTGGAGAACGCCGACGCTCAGGAGTAGTTAGGAGGTTCCCAGGCAGGAGGCCTCGCCTCTTTCGATCCGCTGCTTATGTTTGTGCTAGCCTTCTTAAGGCAAAACTTGTCTAACTTATGTCTATACTCAGATATTATTTGCTTCCACTGAATCGTGCTTGTCGAGCTTTGTATTCGAGCCCTCGAGGCCCCTGGCTTGTAATATGAAGCTGTATGACTTTAAATTTGTGTCTAGTGTTGTGTTGTGATATTAATTAGTGAGTCCCTAATCTTGGTCGTACGCATTGTGTGTATGATTAGCATACGGTCGAGAATGGGGGAGTCACAAGTTGGTATCAGAGCCGACTGCCTGTAGGTAGCCCCCTTTCCAACTCCTTGGCCGAAGTTGAGTCTAGTCATCGAAAAACTTTTACTAACATAGTTGTGTGGTTTACGGGCCCACATCTCAATCGGGTGGTATTAGGATCTTTTATTCCTCGTCTATACTCTGGGTTCTGATCTCTCTTCTCTTTCGGGTTAAAGATTTTGCTAACTATATCATTAGGTTCTCATGATCACATCCACCGGTGATTCGCTTCGTCGACAATTGTTTTCCTTTGAAGTTATGATGCAGAACCCTGCCCCTAGGTTGCACATCCAGGGCCACGTGCAGTTACATGGGTTCTTTTCGTTGTCCCCGACGTTGTTGTAGCATATCGCTATGCCTCGTTGTTGTATCCCTCCACCGCGTGCCTGCGTGCCGCCTATTTGTCTAGGTTTTTCATGCCGGACCTATCGTCTATTTTGTAACAGACTTATTGTTTGTAATAGACCTATGTGTGGATCTGTATGTTGAAAATTGAACTACTATGTCGTATCTATTGCACTTCCTTCTTTGTGCAATGTACTTCATGAATGGGTCATTGTCTTTGCAATTACCAATGCTAAACTACCACTGTTAAAATTTTGACAGAATGCTTAGGCCAGCTGGTCGTGGTCGTGGTGCGCCTGAACCACCACCACCACCGGACTACATGGCTGGTATGATGCAGCAGTTTGAACTGAACCGCCAGTTTATGCAAGGGCTTATGGACCATTTCCCAAGGCCGAATATGAACCAGCAGCCAGCCCCAATGACTCTGCAAGACTTCATGCGCCTCGACCCTACGACCTACCGCAGCTCAACTCAGCCGCTTGACGCAGATGACTGGCTCCGTGACATCACTTATGAGCTGGAATCTTCAGGCGCCCCAGAGGCTAGCTATGTCACCTTTGCCTCGTACTTTCTGAAGGGCCCCGCTGCTCAATGGTGGGACAGCCACAGGCGCTCTCAACCTGTTGGAACAATCATCACCTGGCCAGAGTTCCAAGCAGCATTCCGTGCTCGTCACATTCCTCAGGGACTGATGGATAAGAAGAAGCGTGAATTCCGCAACTTAGTCCAGGGCAACAAGACTGTGGATGCTTATCAGCGGGAATTTCTGGACTTGTCTCGCTATGCTGAAGAAGACGTTGTAACTGATGCTCGTAGGCAAGAGAAATTCCGTGAAGGCCTCCACCCGGATATCAAGCTGGCACTCATTGCTCAAGACTTCGGTAACTTTGCCACCTTGGTAAACAAGTCTATTCTAGTGGAAACAGGTCTGCAGGACTACAAGAACAGCAGCAAGCGCAACCGTGACATGGGCTCATCTTCGGGCTCAGGAAGTCAGAAGCGCAAGATCTGGATCCCCCACAACATGTACCATGCACCGCCTCCTGCTCCGAGGCCGTCCTATGCTCTACCTCGTCTACCTCCTCCACCACCTAGGCAGCCGAGGCTCCCAGCCCCGCCACCACGAGCTCCTGTTCCCCCTTCTCGTCCTGAGGATGGGCTGTGCTTCAAGTGTGGTCGCCCAGGACACCGTGCTAGAGAATGCAGGTAGAATCAGAATCAACTTGCACTGCCTTCCAACCAGCCCCGCAACAGCAACGCCAGGCCTAACACTGGTCGTGTTCAAGCTAACAATATTGATCTGAATCAAGTTCAAGACCAGCCTGCTACTGTGATGGGTACTCTTCTCGTCAATTCAGTACCAGCTTCTGTATTGTTTGATACAGGAGCATCGCATTCTTTTATGTCTGAAGATTTTGCATACATGCATGACATTAAGTGTGAAGAGATGAACGTCCCAATAGTGGTAAACACCACCGCAGGCCAATGTCAGACTTCCATTATTAGCCACAATGTTCCCATTGAAATTGAAGGGTTGGAATTCCATGCCTCCCCCATAATGTTGAAGTCTTCAAATATCGATCTCATTCTCGGAATGGATTGGTTGAAAGCGCATACCGCTTCTATTGTTTGTGACACCAAAACCATCCACCTCCTGCATCCTTCGAATGAGATTGTAAGCTATCATGCTCGTCTTGTTAGGAATGCCGAAGCCCGACTGTATGCTATGAATGCATTAAATGAGTCACCTCTCGAAGGGATTGAAAACATTCCAGTTGTCCGGGATTTCCAAGATGTTTTTCCGGAAGAACTTCCAGGGATTCCCCCTGCTAGAGCTGTCGAGTTTGTTATCGACTTGGTACCTGGTACCACTCCTATAGCCAAGCGTCCGTATAAGATGCCACCACATGAACTCCTGGAACTTAAGCAAGAAATTGACAGTTTGCTTCGTCTGGGTTTCATTCGTCCAAGTTCCTCTGCTTGGGGAGCACCTTCTCTCTTTGTCAAGAAGAAAGATGGAACGAATCGGTTAGTTCAAGATTACCGTCCCATCAACCAAGCAATGATTCAAAACGAATATCCGCTTGCTGGTTCAGCAGTGTATTCGAAACTCGACTTGAGGTTGGGTTACCATCAGATCCGGGTTCGTGAAGAGGATATTCCCAAGACTGCATTTGTTACTCGCTATGGTTCATACGAGTACACCATCATGTCCTTCGGCTTAACCAATGCCCCAGCAACTTTCTCTCGTCTGATGAACTATATATTCATGGATTACCTCGATAAATTCGTCGTGGTTTATCTGGATGATATTCTGGTTTACTCCAAGAATAAAGAAGAGCATGCTAAACAACTTCGTCTTATACTGGAGAGGCTTCGAGAACATCAACTTTATGCAAAGTATTCAAAGTGTGAGTTCTGGATGGACGAAGTAACCTACCTTGGACATGTGATCTCCAAGGATGGTATCGCGGTCAACCCTGAACGAGTTCAGGCTATTCTTGACTGGACTCCCCCGAAGAATGTCAAGCAAGTCATAAGTTTTCTCGGACTCGCCAGATATTGCCGTCGATTCGTCAAGAACTTCTCCAAGATTGCAAAGCCCTTAACCAATTTGCTTCACAAAGGTGTTAAATATGAGTGGACAGAAAAATGTCAGGAGAGCTTTCAGGCACTTAATGACAAACTGACGTCTGCTCCAGTGCTTGCTCCTCCGGATACTCGTAAGGACTTCGTCATCTATTGTGATGCTTCACGTCAAGGAATGGGTTGTGTCCTAATGCAAGAACGCAGAGTGGTTGCATATGCTTCTCGTCAATTGCGTCCTCATGAAGAGAACTACCCAGTTCATGACCTTGAACTTGTTGCAGTAATTCATGCACTGAAAGAGTGGCGACAATACCTTGTTGGAAATCGTTGCGAGATCTACACCGATCACCAAAGTCTGAAGTACGTGTTTACTCAGCCAGATCTGAATCTCCGTCAACAAAGATGGATGGAACGAATAGCAGATTACAACGTGGGAATTTCTTATACACCTGGCAAGGCTAATGTAATGGCTAATGCTTTGAGCCGCAAGTCGTACTGCAATCACCTTCAGGTTCATAAGGTTCATCCCCGTCTTCAAGAAGAATTTCGCAAGCTGAACCTCCATATTGTTCCTCAGGGATATCTCGCTCCCCCTCCTGAAGGGTCCTACAAAATGAACCTCCATGTTGTTTCTCAGGGTTCTCTTAATACCCTGGTTGCTAAACCAGATCTTGTGGATGTGATCAAGTGGATCCAGAAATGTGACAGTGAAGTTGAGCGGATTAAATTCGATCTCGCAGAAGGAAAGCCCTCACCCTTCAGTATTGCTGAGGATGGCGCTTTGTACTTCAAAGGCCGCCTAGTGGTACCGTGTAAGGAGAAAAACAATGATTTGACTCAGGAAGTCATGAAGGAAGCACATGACACACCGCTGTCTATTCATCCTGGTAGTACCAAGATGTACCAAGACATTCGTCAAAGATTCTGGTGGTCTAACATGAAGCAAGACATTGCTCCCTATGTTGCTGAGTGTGATGTTTGCCGTCGTATCAAAGCAGAACATCAAAGGCCTGCTGGAACTCTGCAACCTATTTCTATTCCTAAATGGAAATGGGATCATGTTGAAATGGACTTCATTACTGGTTTTCCCAAATCCCAGAAAGGTAAGGACGCTATTCATGTCGTCATTGACCGACTTTCCAAAGTTGCTCATTTTCTACCCGTTAAAGAAACGATCACTGGTAGTCAGCTGGCAACTCTCTACATGTCCAGAATTGTTTCACTTCACGGTATTCCACTGGTTATCAGTTCAGACCGTGGCAGTTTATTCACTTTAAGATTCTGGGCAAGTTTCCAGGAAGCTATGGGAACTCATTTGTCATTCAGCACCGCTTTTCACCCTCAATCCCAGGGACAAGTTGAAAGAGTCAACCAGATTCTCGAAGACATGCTTCGAGCTTGTGTCTTTTCTTTCGGTAAGAAATGGGAGGAATCTCTCCCGTATGCTGAGTTCTCCTACAACAATAGCTATCAAGCTAGTCTGAAGATGGCTCCTTTTGAAGTATTATATGGACGTAAGTGTCGGACTCCTCTGAATTGGTCAGAAACTGGGGAACGTACACTTATCGGTCCGGATATTATCCAACATGCCGAAGATCAAGTCCGCGTTATTCATGCAAATCTGAAGGCTGCTCAATCTGGTCAGAAGAGTCAGTATGACCGTCATCACAAAGATATGGTCTATCAACCTAGCGAGAAGGCTTATCTTCGAGTCACGCCAATGAGAGGTACACACCGTTTTGGAATCAAGGGCAAGCTGGCTCCTCGATATATTGGTCCTTTCACTGTTCTCGAAAGGCGTGGTAACGTGGCATATCAACTAGAACTACCGCCAAACCTTTCTCAGGTTCATAATGTGTTCCATGTGTCACAACTTCGTCGCTGCTTCAAGGATCCTATCCGAGCAGTGGATCATGATATGCTTGAGTTGCAACAAGACCTTTCTTACAAAGAGCAACCAGTCCACATTCTCGATGAAACTGAACATCGGACTTGTCAGAAGGTTACCAAGTTCTTCAAGGTGCACTGGGAAAATCATTCTGAAGATGAAGCTACCTGGGAACGCGAAGATCATCTTCGTGCAGAATACCCCGGGCTCTTTCCTTCTACTTCTTAATTCTCGGGACGAGAATACTTGTTAGTAGGGGAGAATTGTGACACCTTGGTTTTGTGCTAGAGTGATCATTGTAATTAAGCACAGTGATGACCATGATCAGTGCCTAATCATTTTGCTAAATAGTGCATGATCAATATGGATTTCATATCTCATTTCAAAATTCCACTTCTATTCACCTAGGATTTTATTGTGATAATTTAAATCCTCAAATAGCATGGGAAAAATGTTGCTTATTTATGAAAAATCACAAATGCAATGTTGTTTAGGAAAACAACATCACTGTGATGTTGGTGTGGACCCCACACTCCTAAACAGAAGATAAAAGCATTTAAAAGTGCTATTAAATTCAATTTGAAAATGCAATCAGATTCCAAAAATCCCCAAATTTGTTGTGGCCCTAAGGAATGTTACAAGGTATTTATTGGAACTAGTGGCACATTTTTGCTATGGAGAAATAATGCAAAAGGGAATTAAAACTGAAACTGAAGAGAAAACAGAAAAAAGGAAGGAGAAAAGGAAAAAGGGCACTGCGCACTTAGGCCCAGTGCCTACAGTAGCCGGCCCAGCCCGCCTAGCGTCGTCTCCCACCTCCTGACGCCGCAGCGCGCACTGTCGACGCCAGAGAGAGTGCGCGCGCGCCCGCCCGGGGCCCCCCTGCGCTCCCTCGCTCCCCTGCCGCCGTGGATGGATAAGAGAGAGCCCTCTCTCTCCCCTGGACGCCTCTGCTCCTCCTCTCGCCCTCTCCATCGCTCGCCCCCATCGTTCCCGAGCGCTGCCGCCGCCATGGCCGTCGGTTAGACGCGGCCACCGTGCCTCCCGTGCCTCGCCGTCGCGCCTAGAAGCTCCGGCACGATCGCCCCGTCCTCCTCGACCACGAGCCCGAGCCCCAGGAGCCCTGCATTGCCCCCCACGCCGTCGTCTTCCTCCTCGGGACCCGAAGATCGCCGCCGTCGATTCGCCGCCGCCGCCGCCCCTCCCCGAGCCCACCGTTGCACATCTGCAGGTCCCGGTGAGCTCGAGCTCCTCTTCCCCCTCGTAGATGAGCTCGCCTGCGCCCCTAGCTAGTCGCTCCATCGGAGCCCGAAGCGTGCTGCCGCCGGTGAGCTTCTGGTCGTCGCTACCGTCGCCGTGAGGCTCGCCTGAGCACAGAATCGTGCTCCTGGTGCTCCCAGGAGCACAACGCGCATACCCACGCACCCACTCGTGCCCCCTAGAGCCGCCTCTGACGAGCGCCCGAACGCAGCCGCCGCGGAGCTCATCGCCGACGAGTCTCCGGTGACCTTTTGGTCCTACCGCCGCCACCATTCGACTCGCCGCGTCGTGTAGGACCGATCCCGCACTAGTCCCACTCTTTTTGCTCCCTGTACGCACGCGCCGGAGTTCGCACGAAGCTCGCCTCCGCCGCCATCAACCTGCCGCTCGCCACCGTCCACCGTAGCTCACCCCGATGGCCGGAACGGATCGGCGACGTCTCCAGCTCTCGAACGCGCCCACCACACGCGAAACCCGAGCCACCTCACCGTTCGGGTGCTTGCCGGAGTTGCTCCGGCGACGAACGCCGGCCGCCGTTGACCTGGCTGGACCGGGGCCACTGCCAGGGTCACTGACTCGCGGGCCCTGCGGTCCTGGTTGACCTGTTGACCAGGTCAACCGTGCTGACTGGGCACTGCCAGTCAATGACAGGTGGGGCCCAACACCCCTATGTGTATGACAGGTGGGCACCCCTGTCAGCTAACTAATTAGTTAATTAGGTTAATTAAAATAATTAATTTTGCCTAATGACCCTATGACAGATGGGCCCCACTTGCTAATTAACTCTGTTTAGTTTAATTAAAAATCTGAAATAGAGCTGAGTCTATGACATGTGGGACCCACAGGTCAGAATTGACCTGGCCACTGTGCTGTTGACTGCTGATGCCATGCTGATGTCAGCATGATGTCATAATAGGATTTTCGAATTAATTTAATTCTGTTAATCCCAGAAATTAATTAAAACTTTGAAAAATCATATCTTTTAATCCGTAGCTCAAATGAAAATAATTTATATATGAAAGTTGATCAGAAAAATCCCACGAACCTGAATATGACATCCATTCATCTATCACATGCCCCTAGCATGATGAACATGGACATTTTGCAATAGGTTCATCTGTCCGATAAATCCAAAGACCCGGGAAATATCGTCAGATATTCTCCCGCTCCGTCTGCAACGTGTAGTACTGCGTTAGTGCATGCCTAGCTCTGCATATTGCCATGTCATGCATCGTGTTACATCTGTGCTTTGTATTTATTGTTTCTCCCCCCTCCTCTTACCGGTAGACCCCGAGACTGACGGTGTTGCCGGGTACGACTACGTGACTGACGATCAGCTCTTTGCCGCAGAGCAGCAAGGCAACCAACCCCCCTTGAGCATTACGATATCGCCTATTCCTTTCCCTCTTATTCTTGCATTAGATTTTGCTACTGTAATTGTTAGCTCCTATTCTGATGCATAGCCTAATTTTGATAAACTACTACTATGCCTGCAATCATATCAACTGCTTAGTATAGGTTGATCAGTGAATCCCCAGTGACCCCCTTAGTCCCAGTTGCCGCTGCTTCTTCATCGACCACTCGAAGACCCGAAGACTTGGTCAACCGACTGACGAGCCAGACCCCTCAAATCACCGCACACCCCTTAAGTATGGCACTGCAGAGCTACTATCGGGTGCCAAGGGTGATATCTCACTTAGCACCCCCGATGTTAATTCTGTAGCGTAGCTAATCGGTCGTGGGTATCGAGGGAGATTCCTCCTTCCCATTTATCGATAGCGACTCTTGTCATACACATACCTCGAGTGGGATCCATCGAGGGTGATTCCTCGGATATCCACTTGGTATATAAACACAGTTACTTTAACTTGACACTGTTTACATGTGAAAGACGGGACTGGAGGGACAGGCGGTACCATCCTGGTTGAGGTGGACCTGAGTTCCCGACAGTATTGAGACGGGTCGGCCCCAAGGGTACCCGTGTGTGAGATGTGGTGGGATGCGCCGGTAAGGCATCCGGGTTATGTTGAGGCGTGGACGGGCAGGAGAGGCCCTTGCCACACATCCTCGAGACGAGGTGACGGGACCGCACTTTGAGGGTCGCGCTTGCCCCGCATTAATAAAATGCTAACGGGTTGGGTATTTGATCTGAGTTGAGTCGTTGGCCTTTTTACGCACCAAACCATCACGTGGGAGAAGTTATGGGTACTCAGCGTCGTTGTATCAGCCGAAGCTCTTCAGACGTCAACAATGGAGCGTTGCACGACGGATTGGACTGGTTGGTGCAGCTCTTGGACTGGATTGTACTAGGTATGTTTCCGGCCGCGTACGCATCATGCAGGAGTGCAAGGGCAAGTGGGCCCACGAACCTACGCGCTTAGGATTTAGACCGGCGGGCAGGCCTCTTCGTTGAGCCTAGGTGGGGCGACGACGTGCTGCTATCCCGAGGCCGGGCATGACCCAGGAAAGTGTGTCCGGCCAGAGGTGATCAGGCATGTTGGAAATGCGGTGCACCCCTGCAGGGATGAATAATCTATTCGAATAGCCGTGTCCTTGGAAACAGGACGACTTGGAGTTGTACCTTGACCTTATACAACTATAACTGTGATTTAAACTTGAAATGAATTGTGGCTCCGAGATTGCTTCCTCGCAGGGAGTCGAGGAAGAATCTCTGGGCGTGGTTACTTAATAAAATTGCTACAATAATATGACTATATATGAGTTACAAGTCTACTCTCATCTAATGCTGCAAGATGCTGAAGATGCTAGTCTTCGATAGGACTAGGCCTTCTCTCTATTCTTGCTTTCTGCAGTCATTCCGGATATAACCCCGTTCCTTGATACTGATGCATACTTAGCATAGTTCGGATGTCAATCTTGCGAGTACTTTGGATGAGTATTCACCGCTGCTTTGCTTTCTCTTTCCCCCTCGATACGATGCCGCGTTCAGACGATGGAGCCCAGGAGATGGAGTACGCCGGAGACGACTACTACACCACCGCTGGAGCCTACTACTATGTGGAGAACACCGACGCTCAGGAGTAGTTAGGAGGTTCCCAGGCAGGAGGCCTCGCCTCTTTCGATCCGCTGCTTATGTTTGTGCTAGCCTTCTTAAGGCAAAACTTGTCTAACTTATGTCTGTACTCAGATATTATTTGCTTCCACTGACTCGTGCTTGTCGATCTTTGTAATCGAGCCCTCAAGGCCCCTGGCTTGTAATATGAAGCTATATGACTTTAAATTTGTGTCTAGTGTTGTGTTGTGATATTAATTAGTGAGTCCCTAATCTTGGTCGTACGCATTGTGTGTATGATTAGCGTACGGTCGAGAATGGGGGAGTCACACCTCTCCAAGTGACAGAAGGGGCAGCGAGGCACGTATGTATCGTTGCTATTAAGGATAACAAGATGGGGTCTATTCGTACATGAATAGATCTTGTCTACATCATGTCATCGTTCTTATTGCATTACTCCGTTTCTCCATGAACTTAATACACTAGATGCATCCTGGATAGCGGTCGATGTGTGGAGTAATAATAGTAGATGAAGAATCGTTTCGGTCTTTTAATCTTGGACGTGATGCCTATATAATGATTATCACCCGTCATGGTTATTTGATCTTCTATCAATTGCCCAACAGTAATTTGTTTACCCCTCGTGTGCTATACTCATGAGAGAAGCCACTAGTGAAACCTACGGCCCTCGGGTCTATCCTTTCAATATTTTCCTTTCCGATCTATCTTTTGCCGCTTTTGTTTTCAGATCTATTATTCCAAAAACCCAAAAATACCTTGCTGCACTTTTTATATGCTTCTATTTTTTTGTGTTCTTGTGCGATCTATTTATCCAATCTCATACTGTATGGTAACGCAGCAGAAAACAAAAATTTCTGACCTACGCACCAGCCTAGGACCACTATGGAGACTGCATACAAGGTTTGATCATTTTCGTTACCGACTCGTAGCGCGGCGGAAGTAGAGTCGATGACGATCGGCGGTGCAGATCCCCGTAGCTAGGATTTACAACGTCCCAACCGCGAGGATGTACTCCCTCGCCTGCTCCCCGGACGGATCTCCGGGCAGCCCTTCGGGAGGCCTCGGGACAGTCCCTCGGATAGTCCCACCGGACGGATCCTCGGACAGCCCTTCGGGAGGCACTCTAGAACTAAGACCGAAACTACGATCTCTCTACATAGTTGCACACATACGGTGTCATCTATCTGGCAAGGCTTCGCCGTCTAGAACTAGTTCCTGCCGGAACCCAGACAGCCTTTCGGCTCTACGAAACTATTTCGCTGGGAGGGAGAGAGAGAGCCAGATCATGCATGGCATTTGTATGAGAGTAAGAGTGAAGTTTCGGGCTGCCTCCTCACCTCCTATTTATAGGGTGAGAGACTATGGTAAAAATACCAAAATGCCCTCAAATATTTTCACTATTCATAATAGTGATTCCACTATTCATAAATAGTGTTTTCACTAGTCATGAGATATTTTCTCCCAATAGTGTTTCCCACTATTCATAATAGTGTTTTCACTAGTCATGAGATATTTTCTCCCAATAGTGTTTCCCACTATTCCTAATAGTGTTTCCACTATTCACGAGATATTTTCTCCCAAAAAGCACTTTCACTATTCACGATGACATTTTTCAGCGTCCGGTTGAACTAAAAATATTTATGTGGGCTTAGAACATTTCCAGTAGCCACTAAAATAATTTTCAATGCGATCCAGAACACTTCCGGATTAGTGATTTTCATCTGCGAAAAGCATCCGAAGCGGTTCCGGCAGCTCCGGAACATTTCCGGTTTTTCTTCCGGAAAATTCCCAGAAGTTTCCAGAATGATTCTGGCACCCTCCAAGAATTATCAGGCATGTGCCGAAACCAATTTGACTTAATGGTATCCCCTGAAACAACTTTTCAGTTTTACCGAAACTCTTCCGGTGTTCTCTCTCTCCGGAACTCTTCCGTTGTCTCCGAAACTTTTTTGGTGAATTTCTTTCAGACTCCCTGTCTAGTATTCAACAGATAGATGACCCTTAACCGTGTGACCCTATAGGTTCGGTGAAGCATAGACATGACCCGGAACCCCTTCCGATCAATGATCAACATCGGAGCCGTGGACACCCATATTGACCCCTATACCCACACGAATGAATATTCGAGTGAACCTCCAGTTGCCGTGTGCTATTCCTGTTGCTTCGCGATATGTTACAAATACCCGAGGTGAGACATGTTGGCATCCCCGTGGATCAACAACTTGTCCACTATGCCAGTTACCTCGTTACCGGTATTGTTCTCTTTTCTCGTTCCCGTGTTCCGGCATCCCCGTGATCAAATCACAAAGTGTCTGGCCAGACGATGATGGATACCGTAACACCGAGAGGGCCCAGAGATATCTCTCCATCGTCGGAGGAGCAAATCCCAATCTTGAGCTATCAAGTTACTTGACATACTTTTCCATGAACCCGTAAGCCGCCGTAATAGCCACCCATTTACGGATGACGTTTAACAAACCCCAAAGTTCATGAAGCAAGCATGAAGAAACTCGATACTCTCATGGTCTAAGGAATCATGCAAACGTAAACCATCTCTGTGTTATTAACCATTAACTTATGACGAATGAATCTCATAGCATAACATCAATTCGGGTCGATTCAACACAAATGTTCTTCTGACATTGTGCCCTCAAAATTGTCGGCATAGCCATGCCCATGATCAGGAAAACAGGATCATGCAATACTTGAGCCAGTCTTAGAGGCCAGACTAGGAATACATTTTACCGTTTATTATTCCACACGTGCATATGAGTCTTCCTTCAAGCCTCGTGGTTATTGTAGACTCGAGAACCATAGCAGTTATAGCATGGAACATAAACCTAATTATGAACAGGGAGATAATCAATAACATTTATTATTGCCTCTAGGGCATATCTCCTACACATACAACCTAACCTATCTTTTTACCATGGAGAGATTGACAACCTCTCTTACGCTTCGGGTTGCAAGTATTTGTTTTTTGTGTGCAAATACCGCTTACATAGTGTTGCGTGGTTCTCCTACTGGTTCGATAACCTTGGTTTCATAACTGAGGGAAATACTTACTGTAGTTGTGCTGCATCATCGCTTCCTCTTTTGGGAAATACCGACGTAGTCTCAAGCCACGTTAAAGGAATTTCTGGCGCCGTTGCCGGGGAGGAGGTACGAAAGTAGTCTCCCGTCAACTTGCCAATTTCTGGCGCCGTTGCCGGGGAGACATCATCAACATCTATCAGGTTCCTAATCACAAATATCATCTCCTTGCAATTTACATTATTTGCCATTTGCCTCTCGTTTTCCTCTCCCCCACTTCACCAAATTTGCTGTTTTATTCGCCCTCTTTTTCGTTTGCCTTTTTCTCGTCAGATCTCTTGTTTGCTTGCAATCTTATTTGCGTAGTCACGATGACTCAATTAAATACCAAATTGTGTGATTTTTCCAATACCAATAATAATGATTTTATTAGCACTCCGATTGCTCCTCCCGCCACTAGTGCGGAGTCTTGTGATATTAATGCCGCTTTGTTGAATCTTGTCCTGAATGATCAATTTTCCGATACTCCTAATGAGGATGCTGCGTCCCATCTAAACACATTCGTAGAATTGTGTGATATGCAAAAGAAAAAAGATGTGGACAATGATATAGTGAAGTTGAAATTATTTCCTTTCTCCGTGCGAGATCGTGCAAAATTTGGTTTTCTTCTTTGCCTCGCAATAGTATCGATTCTTGGATAAGTGCAAGGATGCTTTTATTACTAAGTATTTTCCGCCCGCGAAAATTATTTCCCTTAAAACTCAAATCATGAATTTTAAGCAACTTGAGCATGAACATGTTGCACAATCGTGGGAATGAATGAAATTGATGCTAAGAAATTTTCCTACTCATGGTTTAAATCTTTGGATGATCATACAAAAGATTTATGCGGGACTGAATTTTGTCTCTAGAAATCTTTTAGATTCCGCCGCGGGTGGTACTTTTATGGAAATTACTTTGGGTGAAGCTACTAAATTGCTAGATAATATTATGGCAAACTATTCACAATGGCATACCGAAAGGGCACCTACTAGTAAAAAAGTCAATTCGGTTGAGGAAATTAGTACTTTGAGTGAAAAAGTTGATGTTCTTATGAAATTGGTTGCTAGTATGAATGCTCCTATTGATCTTAATGATTTGCCTTTGTCTACTTTGATTGAGCAAAATAGTGATTCCGTAGATGTGAATTTCATCTCGCGAAACAATTTCAATAACAATGCTTATAGAGGTATTTTTAATCCTAGGCCTTTTCCCGGAAATTATTCTAATAATTATGGTAATTCCTATGGTAATTCTTCTTATAATAATAATAGTAACCCCTCTGATCTTGATAGTAATATTAAAGAATTTATCAATGCTCAAAAAGTTTTCAATACAACGATAGAAGAAAAGTTGAATAAGATTGATGATATGTCTAGAAGCTTTGATCGAATTTCCCATGATGTAGAAAATCTCAAGTTGAAAGCTTTTGCACCTAAGATTGATGAATCAATTAAATCTTTATATGTTTGTATGGATGAAAGTAAGAAAAGAACCGCTATGCTTAGAGCTAAAAGAGAATTTTTAGAAAAAGCGTTTTCTAGTGATCGCTTTCATAAAAATGATGAAGATCTTAAAGTGATTGGTGTTTCTTCTATTGATTCCTTGTTTAGTAATATTAAAATTTATGATAAAGGGACTGAAGTAGAGTCAACTTTAGTTAGGAGGCATCCCAATGATTTGGAGGGTCAAAATCTTGATGAAAGTGGCTTTGGAGAGGTCAAAAATTTAACAAGTGATGTGCCCACTATTTTGGATTGCAAAGATTTTAATTATGATATTTTCTCTTTGGTTAAATGTATTTGTTTGCTGCAATCCATGATAAATTCACCTCAATCTTATGAACAAAATAAAGCTTTTACTAAACATATTGTCGATGCCATGATGAAATCTTTTGAAGAAAAGTTGGAGCTAGAGATTTCAATTCCTAGAAAATTACATGATGAGTGGGAACCTACCATTAAAGTCAGGATTAAAAATTATGAGTGCTTTGCTTTAAGTGATTTGGGTGCAAGTATTTCCACAATTCCGAAATCTCTATGTGATGTGCTTGGCCTTACCAATATTGAAGAATGCTCTCTTAATTTGCACTTGGTGGATTCTACTATTAAAAAGCCTTTGGGAAGAATTAATTATTTTCTTATTCTTGCAAATAGGAATTATTTGCCTATAGATTTTATTGTTCTTGATATTGATTGCAATCCGTCTCGTCCCATTATACTTGGTAGACCGTTTTTACGCACTATAGGTGCCGTGATTGATATGAGAGAAGGCAACATTAAATTTCAAATTCCACTAAGAAAGGGTATGGAACACTTCTCTAGAACAAGAATTAAGCCACCATACGAATCAATCATGAGAGCATCCTATGGAGCAAAAACTAAAGATGACAACACTTGAATCTATGCATTATGCCTAGCTAGGGGCATAAAACGATAGCGCTTGTTGGGAGGCAACCCAATGAATAAATTTATTTTTACCTTTTTATTTCTTTTATTGAGTCTTGACACAATTATGCTACTTTTATGATTGTATTTTTTATGTTTTAATTAGTGTTTGTGCCAAATAAAGCCTTTAGGATGGCTCACAAGATGAGTAGAAACAATGCTGAATCTGAAACAGAAACTTTGACTCCAGTGCAGGAATTTTCATTTTTTACTGGAGCGCTATAATCAGCTGAAAGTTTGACACAATATTTCTATACAAATTCTTCACATTTTCCTAATTTTTCCGAATTTGTAGAGTTACAGAAGTATGGTTAGAGTACATGTTACTATAGACTGTTCTGTTTTTGACAGATTCTGTTTTCGTTGCATTGTGTGCATGTTTTGATGAATCTATGGTTTGTATTGATGGGTATAAGCCATGGTAAAGTTAGAATACAGTATATATAATGCAATAATAAAATATGAATGGGTTTTCCACATTACTTAGAGTGGTGATTTGCTTTATTAAACTAATGGATCTCACGAAGGTTTTGTTGAGTTTTGTGTGATTGAAGTTTTCAAGTTTTGGGTGAGATCACGATGGATGAAGGAATAAGGAGTGAAGAGATCATAGCTTCGAGATGCTACAGCACCCCCAAGATAATATCCAAGGAGAAACAATCAACTAAGCTTGGGGATGCCCCGAGTGGCATCCCCTCTTTCTTCTAACGACCATCAGTATTTTACTTGGAGCTATATTTTTATTCGTCACATGTTATGAGTTTTGCTTGGAACGTCTTGTATTATTTGAGTCTTTGCTTGATTTTCTTTTTAGTTTGTCACAAGTATCCTTGCTAGACACACCTATTTGAGAGAGCCAAAATTATGCTATGATTTGTTAGAATTTCTCTATATGCTTCACCTAAAATTTTTGAGCAATGGAATTGCTCTAGTGCTTCACTTATATTTTTCTGAGCACGGTGTGCTTTAATTTCTTTTGAAGAAATACTCTCATGCTTCACTTAGATTAATTTGATAGTTATTAAATTTTGAAGAAATTCTCTCATGCTTCACTTATATATTTTTGAGAGATGAAACTTTTATGCTCATGATCTTGACTTAAATTTATTAGAACTTGTCAAAAGAAATGGCAATATATGAAATTAGTCCCAAAGTGATAGGTATTCAAGTGGGATATAATAAAAACTTTCATGAAGATCATTGGACAAATTAAACTTGATTCCTTGTAATAGTTTTGAGACATGATGATAGTAATATGTGAGTCATGTTGGTGAGTAATTATGCTTTAGTAAGAATATTGGTGTTAAGGTTTGTAATTCCCTATGCAAGCACGAAAGTCAATAGTTATGCAATGAAATTACATCCTACTTATTGTGCATTATTCAGTGTTAGTTATGCTTAATGCCCGTTTATGTGAATTTTCATTTCTTGGTTGGTTGCTTCTCAATCTATTTGCTAGCCTTTACTTGTACTAAGTAGAAATACTAGTTGTGCAATCAAAATCCTTAAACCTAGTTTTGCCATATGAGTCCACCATACCTACCTATATGCGGTATTTTCGTGCCGTTCTAAGCAAATTTGTATGTGCCATCTCTAATTTCAAAATGAATTTCCATTTTGTGTGCTCGTACCGCTCATGAAACGATAGGGGGTGTCCAATATTTTTCCATGCTAGATGTGTTATTCTCAAGATGAGTGTTTATTCACTAGTCATTGCACGAGAGTACGGCGGTAATAGGGATGCCCAGTCCCGAAATGAAAAATAAATTTACTTTATGTTGTCAAATAATAAATTCCATGGAATGTGTTGGTATGGAAGGAAATCGTGGATACGGCTAGCCAAGGATTGTGAAAGAATGGTGGAAAAAGGAATAAACTTTATTTTATGTTTGGGAACCGCCTATGATGTATCTAGCATGGAAAGTATTGAGAACTACTCAGTCGTTTTCGTTGACAGGAAAGGCATGCCACCCAAAATATTTTTTCTCTCTCAATTTAAGCTTTGAGCTCTGGCACCTCTACAAATCCCTACTTCCCTCTGCGAAGGGCCTATCTATTTACTTTATGCAATTTTTATTTTCAGTTTGTGTCTCCATCTTCTCTTATAAAGCACCAACTAGGGGGCACTATAATCATACTTGTGCATTGGGTGTAGCTAATATTTGAGTGTGTTTCATGAATGGATCAATGATTGAGCATGCTGGGCTAGGGATAACTTTCTTTAGTGTTGATATTTTGAAAGACACGGTTGCTTGTTGGCATGCTTGAGTATTAAAGTCATGATGACAAAACTAGACTATTGCTTTGAACCATCTAAAAGTCCAAATGTCCATGCTACAAAAGAAAAGAATATGTGAGGAACATGTTAGGCAGCATTCCACATCAAAAATTCTGTTTTTATCATTTACCTACTCGAGGACGAGTAGGAATTAAGCTTGGGGATGCTGATACGTCTCCAACGTATCTATAATTTTTTATTGTTCCATGTTGTTATATTATCATTCTTGGATGTTTTACAATCATTTTATAGCAACTTTATATCATTTTTTTGGACTAACCTATTGACATAGTGCCAAGTGCCAGTTGCTGTTTTTGCTTGTTTCTTACTTCGCAGAATATCAGTACCAAACGGAGTCCAATCGCGATGAAACTTTTTGGAGATTTTTTTTGGACCAGAAGACAACCAGTGAGCCAAAGAAGTACCCGGGAGGAGGCCCACGGGGCCCAGAAGACACCAGGGCGCGCCCTGGTGGGTTGTGGTGGCCTCGGGAGTCCCCTCCACCGCCTCTCTGCTCTATAAATACCCAAATATTCCAGAAACCCTAGAAGATTTGACGAAAAACACTTCCAGCCGCCGCAAGTTCCAGAACCGCGGGATCCAATCTAACACCATCATGGAGGGGTTCACCATCCTCATTGGTGCCTCTCCGATGATGTGTGAGTAGTCCACCATAGACCTACGGGTTCGTAGGCAGTAGCTAGATGGCTTTCTCCCTCTTTTTTGATTCTCAATACAATGGTCTCTTGGAGATCTATTTGATGTAATGACTTTTTATGGTGTGTTTGTTGGGATCCGATGAATTTTGAATTCATGATCAGTTTCTATCCGTGAATATTATTTGAGTCTTCTTTGATCTCTTATATGCATGATTACTTATAGCTTCGTATTTCTTCTTCGAATCTTTGGTTTAGTTAGGCCAACTAGATTGATTTTTTTTTGCCAGGGGAAGAGGTGCTTTGTGATGGGTTCAATCTTGCAGTGTCCGATACGTCTCCAACGTATCTATAATTTATGAAGTATTCATGCCATGTTTACAATAATTTTATATGATTTTGGTATGATTTTATTAGAACTAACCCGGACTGACGTTGTTTTCAGCAGAGCTACCGTGGTGTTGTTTTTGTGCAGAAATAAAAGTTCTCGGAATGGGCTGAAAATTTACGGAGAATATTTTTGGAAAATATAAAAAATACTGGAGCAAAAGGCTGGGCCAGGAAGTGATCGAGGAGGCCACAAGCCTGGGAGGCGCCCCCCTAGGGCGTGCCCCCTAGCTTGTGGGCTCCTCGGGCACCGCCTTGACGTGAAACCGACGCCAAAAACTCCTATAAATACAGAAACCTCCGAAAAGAAACCTAGATCGGGAGTTACGCCGCCGCAAGCCTCCAGAGCCACGAAAAACCATTCGGGAGCCCGTTCCGGCACCCTGCCGGAGGGGGAAACCATCACCGGAGGCCATCTTCATCATCCCGGCGGTCTCCATGACGAGGAGGGAGTAGTTCACCCTCGGGGCTGAGGGTATGTACCAGTAGCTATGTGTTTGATCTCTCTCTCGTGTTCTTGAGATGGCACAATCTTGATGTATCACGAGCTTTATTGATATAGATGAATCATATGGAGTTTTCCCCTCTCTATCTTCTTGTGATGAATGGAGTTTTCCCTTTGAAGTTTTCTTATCGGATTGAGTCTTTAAGGATTTGAGAACACTTGATGTATGTCTTGCGATGGGATATCCGTGGTGACAATGGGATGTTCTATTGATCCACTTGATGTATGTTTTGGTGATCAACTTGCGGGTTCCGTGACCTTGGGAATCTATGCATAGGGGTTGGCACATGTTTTCGTCTTGACTCTCCGATAGAAACTTTGGGGCACTCTTTGAAGTTCTTTGTGTTGGATTGAACATGATGAATATGAAATTGTGTGATGCATATCGTATAATCAAGCCCATGGGTACTCGTGGTGACATTGGAGTGTCTAGGTGACATTAGGGTTTTGGTTGATGTGTATCTTAAGGTGTTATTTTAGTACGAACTCTAGGGCTGTTCGTGACACTTATAGGGATAGCTCATAAGATTGATCGGAAAAGATAACTTTGAGGTGGTTTCATACCCTACAATAATTTCTTCGTTTGTTCTCCGCTATTCATGACTTTGGAGTGAACTCTTTGTCGCACGTGATGGATTTACATATGATTCAACTATGTCAGTATTGTTGAGAGAACTTGCACTAGTGAAAGTATGAACCCTAGGCCTTGTTTCTAAGCATTGCAATACCGTTTGTGCTCACTTTTATCATTAGTTACCTTGCTGTTTTTATATTTTCAGATTACAAAAACCTATATCTACCATCCATATTACACTTGTATCACCATCTCTTCGCCGAACTAGTGCACCTATACAATTTACCATTGTATTGGGTGTGTTGGGGACACAAGAGACTCTTTGTTATTTGATTGCAGGGTTGTTTGAGAGAGACCATCTTCATCCTACGCCTCCCACGGATTGATAAACCTTAGGTCATCCACTTGAGGGAAATTTGCTACTGTCCTACAAAACTCTGCGCTTGGAGGCCCAACACGAGTCTACAAGAACAAGGTTGCGTAGTAGACATCAAGCTCTTTTCTGGCGCCGTTGCCGGGGAGGTGAGTGCTTGAAGGTATATCTTTAGATCTTGCAATCAAATATTTTAGTTTCTTGTTTTTCACTAGTTTGGTTTTATAAAAGAAAACTACAAAAAAATGGAATTGAGGTTGCCTCATATGCTTCATCTTTTTAATGTCTTTCGTGAAAATGATGGAAAGGAAAATTGTGCTCAAGTGTTAGAAGAAGAAGTCATTAAAATGTTTGGCACTTGATCTTTGTATGATGAGCATGATAGAAATATTGTTAGTATGAATTCTCTGAATATTCATGATGCTAATGATATGCAAAGCAACAAGCTTGGGGAAGCTATGTTTGATGAAGATGATATGTTTAGTCCCCCAAGTTTTGATGAGCAAATTTATTATGATGAAAGCATGCCTCCTATTTATGATGATTATTGTGATGACATGTATGCTATAAAGAATAATGATAATCATGAAACTTGTCATCCTGATTTTAATTTTCAATTGGATTATGCTTCACATGATAGTTATTATGTTGAGTTTGCTCCCACTACTATTGATGAGAAGAAATATGCTTATGTGGAGAGTGACAAATTTTCTAGGCTTGTAGATCATGAAAAGAATGCTTTATGTGATGGCTATATTGTAAAATTACTTCATGATGCTACTGACAATTATTATGAGGGAGGAACATATGCTTGTAGGAATTGCAATAATATCAAGTTTTCCTCTCTATGTGTTCAAAGTTTTGAAATTATGCTTGTTTTGCCTTCCTATGCTAGTTGATTCTTGCTCCCATAAATTGTTTTCTCACAAAATCCCTATGCATAGGAAGTGGGTTAGACTTAAATGTTCTTGTCATGAGATTCATGATGCTCTTTTGCATGTTTCAAATAATATTCCTATGTGAGCATCATTGAAATCATCATGCCTAGCTAAAAGGCTTTAAAGAAAAGCGTTTGTTGGGAGACAACCCAACACATTTCCTTTCTGTTTTTGTGTGTTCACATGATTAAGCTACTGTATAATCATGTTTTATAGCTTTTGTTTCAATAAAGTGCCAAGTAAAGCCTTTGGGATAGTGTGGATGATAGTTGACTTGATTCTGTGCAAAAACAGAAACTTTTGCTCTCAGTCCAGGAATTTTGTAAATTCACTGGAACGTGATTTTGATCTGAATTTTTTACACATGATTGATATACAAATTTCCTAGATTGTCCTAAGTTTTCAGAATTTTTAGACACAGGGAAGTATGGTCACACTACAGATCTTCCTAGATTGTTCCCATAGCTTATATTCAGTGATATAAATTATGGGAATGATAGAATACAGTAGGTATCATGTGGGAACAATTATGAATCTTGTCTTGACAGTACATAAGTGAATTATCTTTATTTATTATACTAACCCTTCTTACGAAGTTCCGTTAAGTTTTGTGTGATTGAAGTTTTCAAGTTTTGGGTGAGACACTGATATGAGGACAATAAGGAGTGACAAGAACCTAAGCTTGGGGATTCCCAAGGCACCCCCAAGGTAATATCCAAGGAATACTCAAGCGCCTGAGCTTGGGGATGCCCCGGAAGGCATCCCCTCTTTCGTCTTCAACACTATCGGTATATCTTACTTGGAGCTATATTTTTATTCGTCACATAATATGAGCTTTGCTTGGAGCATCATTTTATTTTGTTTTTCTCTGTTAGGTGTTATTTATAATCTTGTTTTTCAATAAAAAGTTCCAAGAATTGCCTTAGGATGCTTGCATTGCATGTTTGATGTGTGCTGTGTATAAACAGAAACTTTTGCTGTAGTGTTTGAATTTTCATATTTTACTGGAACGTGGAAAGTTTCTGAAATTTTTACACAGTATTTTAATATAATTTGTTTACCATTTCCTAAATTTTCATAATTTTTTGAGTTACATAAGTACACTGTTTTCATAGATTGCTACAGACTGTTCTGTTTGGACAGATTGCTGTCATAGTTTTGTTATCTACTTATCCTATAGTTTCCATCGCCTATATTGGTAGATATAAATTGTGGAAATAATAGTATGCAGTACCTAATGTTTGAAAATTATTGTGCAACTTGTCTTGGCAGTACATAAAGAGTTGATTTATTATTATGTGTATTAACCTATCTCACGAGTTCTTTTCGAGTTTTGTGTGGATGAAGTTTTTGAGAATAGGTGAAACCATGATATGAGAGGATCGAACAAGATACAAAAGCAAAAGCTTGGGGATGCCCAAGGCACCCCAAGTAAATATTTCAAGAAGTCTAAATCATCTAAGCTTGGGGATGCTACGCATCCCACCTCTCTTTCATCAACAATTATCGGTTAGCCTATGTTGAGCCTAAATTTTTATTCGTTCACATGATGCGTGCTATTCTTGGAGTGTTATTTTTCTTTTGCTTGCTTCTTAATAAAATGCTTAATATCTGAAATTCTTAGATGAGAGAGTCTTCACATAGTTATTTAATTGTTGGCTA
Organism: Elymus sibiricus; assembly: GCA_039707655.1. NCBI lineage: Eukaryota > Viridiplantae > Streptophyta > Magnoliopsida > Poales > Poaceae > Elymus > Elymus sibiricus. The sequence goes on from CM077667.1 coordinate 114,781,148, forward strand.
CTCATTGATCTTCACTTATATATTTTTGGAGTAGTTTGTCATTCACTCTCGTGCTTCACTTACACCTTTTTGAGGGATGAAATCTTTATGCTCATGTGCTTCATTGAAATTTGTTTGAGCTTGTCGAAAAAGCAATAGAAATATATGAAACTAGTCCCAAAGTGATAGATATCCAAGGAGGATATAATAAAAACTTTCATGAAGATCATGGGACAAATTAAACTTGATTCTTTGTAATAGTTTTGAAACATGATGATAGTAATATGTGAGTCATGTTAGTGAGTAATTATGATTTAGTAGGAATATTGGTGTTAAGGTTTGTGATTCTCTATGCATGCACGAAAGTCAATAGTTATGCAATGAAGTTACATCCTACTTGTGGTTCATTATTCGGTGTTAGTTATGTTCAATGCTCACTTATGTGAATTTTCGTTTCTTGGCTTGGTTGCTTCCCAATTTATTTGCTAGCCTCCATTTGTACTAAGTAGAAATACTACTTGTGCATCCAAAATCCTTAAACCAAGTTTTGCCTCATGAGTCCACCATACCTACCTATATGCGGTATTTCCATGCCGTTCCAAGCAAATTTCTATGTGCCATCTCTAAATCTTCAAAATAAATTTTCTCTTTTGTGTGCCCATACCGCTCATGAAATGGCGGGGAGTATCCAATATTTTTCCATGCTAGGTGGGTTATTCTCACGATATGTGTTGATTCACTATCATTCACGAGAAAGTGGCTGGTATTCGGGATGCCCAGTTCCATGCTCAAAAATCAAATCAAAATATAATGAAACAACACTCCCCCAGGATTGTTGTTTGTATGGACGGTACCCATGGATTCGGCTCGCCGTGGAGTGTGATTGATTGGTGGAGGGGGAGTAAAAACTTTACCATTCTGTTTGGGAACCGCCTATAATGTATCTAGCATGGAAAGTATTGTGAGCTACTTTGTTGTTTTCGTTGACAGGAAAAGCATGCCACTCAAAATATTTTTCTCTCTCAATTTAAACCTTGAGCTCTGGCACCCCTACAAATCCCTACTTCCCTCTGCGAAGGGCCTATCTATTTACTTTATGCAATTTTTATTTTGCTTTGAGTCTCCATCTTCTCTTATAAGCACCAACTAGGGGGCACTATGATCGTACTTGAGCATTGGGCATAGCTGGTATTTGAGTGTGTTTCATGAATGGATCAATGATTGAGCATGATGGGCTTGGGATAACTTTCTTTGGTGTTGATATTTTGAAAGACATGGTTGCTTGTTGACATGCTTGAGTATTGAAGTCATTATGTTAAAACTAGACTATTGCTTTGAATCATTCACTAGTCCAAATGTCCATGCTATACAAAGAAGAAAATTATATGATAAAAATGTAGCTAGCATTCACACATCAGTGTCCTCTCCCAGTGAGAGAAGGGGCAGCAAGGCACGCATGTATTGTTGATATTAACGATAACAAGATGGGGTCTATTCCTACATGAATAGATCTTGTCTACATCATGTCATCGTTCTTATTGCATTACTCCATTTCTCCATGAACTTAATACACTAGATGCATGCTGGATAGCGGTCGATGTGTGGAGTAATAGTAGTAGATGCAGAATTGTTTCGGTCTACTAATCTTGGACGTGATGCCTATATAATGATTATTTGATTTTCTATCAATTGCCCAACAATAATTTGTTTTCAGATCTATTATTCCAAAAACACAAAAATACCTTGCTGCACTTTTTATTTGGTTCTCTTATTTTGTGTTCTTGTGCGATCTATTTATCCAATCTCATACAACCTAACCTATCTTTTTACCGTGGAGAGATTGACAACCTCTCTTACACGTCGGGTTACAAGTATTTGTTCTTTGTGTGCAGGTACCGCTTACATAGTGTTGCGTGGTTCTCCTACTGGTTCGATAACCTTGGTTTCATAACTGAGGGAAATGCTTATCGTAGTTGTGCTGCATCATCCCTTCCTCTTTGGGGAAATACCAACGCAGTCTAATTTTTTTTCTTTTTCATTTCGGGAATGGGCATCCCTATGACAAGTGAATAAGCACTCATCTTGAGAATAACACATCTAGCATGGAAAAATATTGGACACTCCACACCGTTTCATGAGCGGTACAGGCACACAAAAGAGAAAATTTATTTTGGAAATTTAGAGATGGCACATACAAATTTGCTTGGAACAGCATGGAAATACCGCATATAGGTAGGTATGGTGGACTCATAAGGCAAAACTTAGTTTAAGGATTTTGGATGCACAAGTAGTATTTCTACTTAGTACAAATGAAGGCTAGCAAATACATTGGGAAGCAACCAAACCAAGAAACGAAAAAGCACATAAGTGAGCATTGAACATAACTAACACCGAATAATGCACCACAAGTAGGATGTAACTTCATTGCATAACTATTGACTTTTGTGCATGCATAGGGAATCACAAACCTTAACACCAATATTCCTACTAAGCATAATTACTCACTAACATGACTCACATATTACTATCATCTTGTTTCAAAACAATTACAAGGAATCAAGTTTAATTTGTCCAATGATCATCATGAAAGTTTCTATTATATCCTCCTTGGATATCTATCACTTTGGGACTAGTTTCATATATTGCCATTGCTTTTTGGCAAGCTCAAACAAATTTAAGTGAAGCACATGAGCATAAAGATTTCATATCTCAAAAAGGTATAAGTGAAGCATGAGAGGATTTCTTCAAAAATTTACTAACTCTCAAATTAATCTAAGTGAAGCATGAGAGTATTTCTACAAAAGTTTTCAAGCACACCATGCTCAAAAATATATAAGTGAAGCACTAGAGCAATTCTATAGCACAAAAAGTCGAAGTGAAGCACATAGAGCAATTCTAACAAATCATAGCATGAGTTTGGCTTTCTAAAATAGGTGTGTACAGCAAGGAAACAAAGGAAAAACTAACAAGCAAAGCAAGCAAAGATACAAGACGCTCCAAGCAAAACACATGATATGTGACGAATAAAAATATAGCTCCAAGTAAAATACCGATGGTCGTTAGAAGAAAGAGGGGATGCCACTCGGGGGCTTCCCCAGCTTAGTTGCTTGTTACTCTTTGGATATATCTTGGGGGTGCGGTAGCATCCCCAAGATTAGGCTTTTGCTACTCCTTATTCCTTCATCCATCGTGATCTCACCCAAAACTTGAAAACTTCAATCACACAAAACTCAACAAAATCTTCGTGAGATCCGTTAGTACAAGAAAGCAAATCACTACTTTAGGTACTGTTGTAAACCCATTCAAATTTTATAATTGAATTATACCTACTGTATTTTAACTTTACCATGTCTTATACCCCACAATACAAACCATAGATTCATCGAAACAAGCACACAATGCAACAAAAACAGAATCTGTCTCAAACAGAACAGTCTGTAGTAATCTGTACTCTACCCATACTTCTGTATCTCTAAAAATTCTGAAACATTAGGACAACGTAAGGAATTTGTATAGAAACACTGTGTTAAAATTTCAGGTCAATATCACGTTCCAGAAAAAAATGAAAATTCATATACTGGACGCAAAGTTTCTGTTTCAGATTCAGCATCACTTCTACTCATCCTATGAATTATCCTAACGGTCTACTTGGCACAAACACTAAATAAACCATAAAACACAATAATAACAGAGGCATAATTGTGTCGACACTCAAAAACAGAAAGTAAAAAGCAAAAATTTATTTATTTATTGGGTTGCCTCCCAACAAGCGCTATCGTTTTACGCCCCTAGCTAGGCATATTAGATAGATTCAAGTATTGTCATCTTTGGTTTTCAATTATTTAATCACACAACTAGATTTCTTCAAGGACTTAGCATGCATGTTCTTAACGATAACACTCCTAGGAAGAAAACCAAAAAATTCATTCTTGTAAATAGGATCTCTTATGATTTCAACAAAGTCGGGATGAATACTAATCATTTTAAGATCTCCCTTGTGCCCACTAGGTGTAGTAACTTTGTTCTTAGTAACTTGCGTGGTTTTTTCAATTTTTACGGGAGTTTTTTCAATAGACTTGATAGAAGAAAAATCCGAACCCAAATTACTAAAGATCTCTTCCAACTTATCAATACGGTAAGGACTTTCTTCTACCCTTTCGTTAACTACGGTTTCTTTTGCCTTAAACAATTTAAGAGCATCTCCCGCCTTAGATCCAATTTTATTAGCAAGATTATGCATCTTTTTATCTAGATCATCAAGATGTTCTTTAGTAATCTTCTTCTTTTCAATAGCATCTAATCTCGCCATAACGTGTTCGAGAGTTAAAGTTGTTTCATTGATCATGATAGGTGGTGATCCCACTAAACTTCCCAAAGCATTAAAAGCATCCAAAGATGGACACATCAAGAAATTCCCACCGGTAATCGTATCAAGGACGAATCTATACCAAGTGGTAATGCCAACATAGAAACTGCGAAGAAGAACAACGGTAGATTGCTTATGGATAGATCTATTATGAGCACTGCAAATCCTATACCAAGCATCTTTTAAGTTCTCCCCTCCCCTTTGCTTAAAATTAAGAACCTCACTATCGGGAGTGCACGCAACAAAGGAAGAACTAGCCATAGTGACAAGGCAAGAGATCCGGCGAGAAAAAGGGCAAACGAAAAAAGAGGGTGAATAAAACGGCAAATTGGTGAAGTGGGGGAGAGGAAAACGAGAGGCAAATGGCAAATAATGTAATTGCAAGGAGATGAGATTTGTGATTAGGAACCTAGTAGATGATGGTGGAGTCCCCTCGGCGCCTACGATAGGCACATAGAAGAGACCGCTTCCTCCCCGGCAACGGCGCCAGAAATTCCTTTGACGTGCTTGGACCGCGTCAGTACTTCCCCAAAGAGGAAGGGATGATGCAGCACAGCGACGGTAAGTATGACCCTCAGTTATGAAACCAAGGTTATCGAACCAGTAGGAGGATCACCAACACCCAATAAGCAGCACCTGCACACAAACAACAAATACTTGCAACCCGACGTGAAAGAGAGGTTGTCAATCTCTCTACAGTAATAAGATAGATTAGGTAGTGATAGATAGGAGAGATAGATCTCTCAAAAGCACAAATAAAAAGAGTAAATATGCAGCAATATGTTTTTGGGTTTTTGGTTTTGTAGATCTAAAAACAAAGATTGCAAAAAATGTAGATCGGAAAGCAATATGATGGAAAAGTAGACCCGGGGCCGTAGGGTTCACTAGTGGCTTCTCTCATGAGTATAGCGCATGGTGGGTGAACAAATTACTATTGCGCAATTGATAGGAAATTGAATAGTCATGACGATATCCAAGGCGATGATCATTATATAGGCATCACGTCCAAGATAGATAGACCGACACCTGCTTGCATCTACCTCTATTACTCCACAAATCGACCGCTATCCAGCATGCATCTAGTGTATTAAGTTCATGGAAAAACGGAGTAATGCAATAAGAACGATGACATGATGTAGACAAGATCTATTCATGTAGGAATAGACTCCATCTTGTTATCCTTAATAGAAACGATACATGCGTGTCTTGCTGCCCCTTCTGTCACCGGGAAAGAACATCGCAAGATCGAACGCATCACAAAGCACCTCTTCCCATGGCAAGAAAAATCGATCTAGTCGGCCTAACTAAACCAAAGATTCGAAGAAGAAATACGATGCTATAAGCAATCATGCATATAAGAGATCAAAGAAGACTCAAATAATATTCATGGATAGAAACTGATCATGAACTCAAAATTCATCTGATCCCAACAAACACACCGCAAAAGTTTACATCAAATAGATCTCCAAGAGACCATTGTATTGTGAATCATAAGAGAGAGAGAAGAAGCCATCTAGCTACTTCCTACCGACCCGTAGGTCCATGGTGGACTACTCATGCATCATCAAAGAGGCACCTATGAGGAAGATGAACCCCTCCGTGATGGTGTTTAGATTGGATCTCGCGGTTCTGGAACTTGCGGCGGCTGGAATTATGTTTCGTCGACTCCTCTAGGGTTTTTGGATTTTATGAGAATTTATAGGCACGATAATCGGTTGAGGGGGTGCCCGAGGTGCCCATCCCCCACCAGGCCGCGCCAAGGGGCCTCTGGCGTGCCCTGGTGGAGGGTGGCCACCCTGGGCCCCCTCTTCTGGTGTTCTTTGGCCCATCTTCTTTCTTATGGTCCAGAAAAAATCCACAAAAATCCCCGCAGCGTTTGGTCTCCGTTTGGTACTGATTTTCTGCGAAGTAAAAAACAAGCAAAAACAGCAACTGGCACTTTGGCACAATGTTAATAGGTTAGTCCCAAAAAATGATATAAAGTAGTAACAAAATGATTGAAAAACATCCAAGAATGATAATATAACAGCATGGAACGAGCAAAAATTATAGATACATTGGAGACGTATCAGTGCTCTTGGTGCATGTCGCTTCATGCCGTGGACACGAAGGCAGGTGAATGCATTGACATGGAGATCAACCATGAAGCGGGGGGCTTCAGGCGGCAGTGGGTGTATGTGGACACGTCCCAGTACAATCCCCTGCTATTGACTCCATCGTCCCAGGCGGTGCCGAGCTCTGGATGTGGGCACGAGAGGCTTGATGACCCGAGGCTATCGCGAGTGATGAAGAGACTTGCCGTCCTAAGGACAACGGGAGTGACGGCAACGATGGTCGTGTGGAAATTCCTCAAGTGGTGGATCGCCCCCCTTCAACACCATTCTCGCCCGATGTGGGCCTTTACTGGTCCGGGGGACGCCATGCGAAGAGGCTGGGGTGCTCAAAATCTTGACTCGCGAAGAGGCTGGCGAACTTCCCTAGGAGGGGCTTCCCCTGTACAACTATATGAACAGGGAGGCCTTCGCTAAGGGCATGCCCTATTTTGATTAATGGGGGCTCCTCCCGGAGGGCCACGAGGGGCTTCGGGACAACCCTTTACTGGCCTCGGGACAACCCTTTACTAGCCTCCCGACAGTAGCCCCCGGGCCCGCGGCGTGCCCGATTCCGCCAGTTGGGGGGACGAAACGGTGCGGGCCCCAACCGTGCGCGGGTCAGGTGTGATGGGTGGCGCATGACGGGGCGCGGGATGCCCCCACTTCCCCACGACGCCTCGGCAACCATCCAGGCCGACATAAAGCCTACGTGCGGCGCGGGGTCATCATTGCTCTCCCTTGCATTGCAACCGTCTAATGAAGGCGAGGGGGCAGGCTGGCCATCCGCCGAATGCTATATAAAGGCAAGAGGAAAGGTCCCTCGGCTCATCTTCCTCACTCTTGCTCTCCACCACTGTTTGTCGTTGCAGTAGCGATGGCGCCTGTGAGGAGGTTCTCCGCCGCTGAGTAGGGAAAGGTAGTGACAGAAGAGGCGGAAGTGCCGAAATCGGCACGGGGGCGAGGCCGACCTCGTACATCCGGCGCCATGCCTGGGGCGCCTTCCAGGGGGTGCGGGCGCCCTCCACTGGTGACTCATGCCGGCTCAGACAGTCGTGGAGGATGCTTAGCCCACGGACGTGGACGCGGGGGGCCAGGCGGCCACGGGCATGGTAGGAAGAACGACATGGCCGCCCAGCCGCCCGGGCCGCAGAACCACTATGTTGACGTGGCCCGCGAGTTTATCGTGGGGATGGATAGCCAGTCCCGTACCTGGCTCCGGCTCTCGGACTCCTTCGCCGAGGAAATGGCGGAGCACGCGCCCCTGGGCCTATCGCTGCAGGTAGACGGTTGTTGCAACGGGTCTTCTTGGGTGGCGACAGAGTTCACTGCCCTGGGTTTCATGTTCTTGAAGCGGGGGTAGAAGCCGTTCGCCCTCCCTCGCAGCTTGAAGGAGGGGCATGCCCTCCACTTCAAGGTCGACGGGGCCACTGATAACAGACAAGTGTAGGGGATCGTTTGTAGCCTTTTTCGATAAGTAAGAGTGTCGAACCCAATGAGGAGCTAAAGGTAGAAGAAATATTCCCTCAAGTTCTATCGACCACCGATACAACTCTACGCACACTAATCCTTGCTTCACCTAGAACAAGTATGAAACTACTTTGTGGGAATAGAACTAGAACTACTTAGTAGGTGTAAAGATAGTTTTGCAAGAAAATAAAGAACGTGGAAATAAATTTTAGGTGCTGTTTTAATAAAAGAACAATAAAATTAAATAGTTTAGTAGCAAGCTTTTTGTGTAACCCAAGAGAAAGATTGTCCATAGGCAATTGAATATAATATGATAGATACTTGTCATGTTCAATGAGGGAGAGGCATAAGCTAACACACTTTCCGTACTTGGATCATATGCACTTATGATTGGAACTCTAGCAAGGATCCGCAACTACCAAAGTTCATTAAGGTAAAACCCAACCATAGCATTAAGTATCAAGTCCTCTTTACTCCCATACGCAACGACCCACCTACTCGGGTCTGTGCTTCTTTCACTCACGCCACCCACCATAAGCAAATCATGAACATATTGCAACACCCTACAACAGGGATCCCTCATGTTTGCGCGGCATGGAGGGCACCATAGGACAGCACCATATCAACATACAACTCATATCAATAACATCATACCACAATTAACCCGTTGGACAAAAGAAATCTACTCAAACATCATAGGATACCCAAATATCATTGGGAAATAATATATGGAGTTGAGCACCATGTTTAAGTAGATATTATAGTGGGGAAGAGAGGTGTTACACCGCTGCATAGAGGGGGAGAGAGTTGGTGATGACGGCGGCGAAGTTGTTCGTGTAGATCGCCGTCACGATGATTGCCCCGACGGTGTTCCGGTGCTACCGGGAGAGAGGGGGAGAGAGCCCCCTCCTTCTTCTTCTTCCTTGGCCTCCCCCCTAGATGGGAGGAGACTTACCCTTCTGGTCCATGGCCTCCATGGCGGCAGAGGGGCAGGAGCCCCTCCGAGATTGGATCTCCCTCTCTGTTCTCTTCTATTTCGCGTTGTTGTTTTCTGGCCGAAAACTGTTTCTTATATTCCCGGAGATCCGTAACTCCGATTGTGCTTAGATTTTAACACGGTTTTTTTCCGGATATAAGCTTCCTTGCGCCCGAAGTAGAGCTCCAATCGACTTACGAGCTGAGCACAAGACATCACCACGCGCTTGGGCCCTCGGGCTTGCCCCAGTGTCTCGTGGTGGCTGTGGGCCTCCTTTTGCGTTGATTCCAACTCCCAAAAATAAAAAATATTCCAAAATAATTCTTTGTAAAATTTTGTCGCGTTTGGACTTCGTTTGATATGGATATTTTGCGAAACAAAAAACATGCAACTAATAGGAACTGGCACTAGGCACTGGATCAATATGTTAGTCCAATAAATCATATAAAATGTTGCCAAAAATATGTGAAAGTTGTATAATATTGGCATGAAACAATCAAAAATTATAGATACGATGGAGACGTATCAGCTGCCATGCTCTTCATGAAGATCTTCGGGGAAGCCGGCGACCGCCCAGACAGCTGTATGGACAGCGACAACAGCGGTGGCTGCAGCTCTTTCGGGAACGATGGCAGCATCAACTCTTCCCCCGGAGGAAGCATGAGCGATGACGACTCCGACGTCTCCCTGGGCATCCGCGTCAAGGAGGAAGACTCTAACTAGGCACGAGCGGCGCCAGAGTCGGAGTCTTTGAAGCGGCGCTGCTCGAGCCCGACCCTTATTCTTTTGTGTTGTTGTTTTTCCTGCAGTGAACCATGCTGACCCCACAGGGGCGTGTAAGAAGGATTATGGCCCTCGTGCCTTAAGTTTAATTCTATTTCTGGTCGAATATGAGTTTGTTCTTAGCGCTTCTCGTTAGGCTTGTTCCCTTCTCCGCAATCGCCTTAACACTCTATGTCGCCAGGACCCAGCCCCCGAGCAGGACTCATCCGTCGTTGACATGTTAGGTCGCAATGCCTGGGACAAACCAGGAGGTGATGGGCCCTTGAGGCGCGATGCTCAGGAGGTCCACCTTGACACGCAAGCGGCTCATGCGAGAGAAAAGGCTTCCGCCTGGAGCGATGTTACGGCGTGGAGGAACATTACCAAAGATCACCGAGCCGCGCGGGAGGTTAACTTAACTTCTCGGGGAGTGTCATGAGGCGGCCACGGCTTGCGAGAGGTTCACGTGGTGTGAGGGCGCGTCTTTCCGAAGTTTACTTTCTTATCCCATCTTTCATCCCGCGAAGGGTCAATGTAAGCCCCTCGAAGGGCACGTGAAAGACCGTTGCCCTTTTAACGCCTTTGAAGTTTGAACCATGTGTCCGCTTCTGAGGTCCCCTCGCGGAGTTCTCCCCTTTTCCCTTGCTTGCTTAGGTGCCCTGCGTCATAAGGACCCAGCCCTCGAGTGAGCCTCAGCCGTCGCTGGTATGTCAGGTCACGATGCCTGGACAAAGCAAGGAGGTGAGGAGCTTCGGGAGCTAGTGAAGGCTCCTGAGGTGTGATGCTCAAGGACCCCCTTTCGACGCGCGAGCGGCCCGTGCGAGGGAAAATGCTAGCCATGGAGAGGCTGCCCCCTGGGGGTTCTCATACTTAGTTTTCTGCAACGCCAACAAATTGTTACTTGCCGGACGTGCCTTGTGAGACCCCTCGAGCAATCCGCCCCGAAGAGAAATCCTGCGTGCAAGGCACTTCATTTCGAATGATGTGCCCTCGCTGGTTTGCACTTGGGTGTCACATGAGGAGACCAGGTGGGGTGACGTGCGCGGGAGCTGGCCCGCGAGCCAGGGCCCAGACCCTTGGGTTTTTCAGTGTTGCTGAGACCTACCCAAGCACATGCATCATGTACAGCTCCCGCTCGCGTGAGGCCCAAGGAGGAGCTGGCGAGCGCGTGCCCCGGAAGAAGGCTGGCGGTTCCGTGCTAGGCATGATTCACCCTGTGGTCGGCATGGCCTGTTGGGGCGCCCTCAGTTGACTTCTCCACCAGTGCGGAGCATGGGGCTTCAACTTGGGCGTGGGCATGATCATAGTTTGATCGTTTCGCCAGCGCGGAGCATGGGGCTTCCACTTGGGTGTGGGCATGATCATAGTTTGATCATTCCGCCAGCGTGGAGGATGGGGCTTCCACTTGGGCATGGGCATGGTCGTGATTCAACCGTTCCGTCAGCACGGAGCATGGGGCTTCCACTTGGGCGTGGGCGGGAGTTCTTCCGGGGCCAAGGGGCGGCGCACCGGGAGGCTCCGGGGCATGTACAGCCCCACCTCATTCTTACGTGAGAGGGTGATGGATAGAACTTGCGGAGGTGCTGGATGTTTCATGCGTTTTGCACGGGTACTCCATCCTCCATCTATAGGCAGGCAACGCCTGGCCTCGAGACATGGACGACCCTAAAAGGGCCTTCCCACATGGGCGAGAGCTTGTGGAGGCCCTCTTTGGAAAGGATCCACCGCAGGACGAGGTCCCCGACCTCGAGGGTACTAGGGCGGATTTTGCGACTGTGGTAATGCCGCAAGTCCAGCTGGTACCTCGCGGCACGAAGGGTGGCCTGACGGTTGGCCTCCTCGAGGAGCAAAAGATCGGTCCCCCGCGAGTCGTCCTGACGCGCCTCATCGAACGCCAAGACCCGCGGGGAGCCATGCTTAAGCTTCGGGGGAAGGACCGCCTTAGCCCCGTAGACGAGGAAGAAGGGGGTTTCGCCCGTGGGCTTAGTCGCGGTAGTGCAGATGGACCACACAACGGACTGCAGCTCATCCAGCCAACCCTTCCCATAGGCCTCAAGCTTCTTCTTGAAGCTCCTAGTCTTGAGGCCCCTGAGGACCTCAACATTGGTGCGCTCGGCCTGGCCGTTACTTCACGGGTGCGCCATGGAAGCTTAGCATATCTACGTACCAAGGTTAGCACAATATGACCTGAAGAGGCCACATGTAAATTGGGAGTTGTTGTCGGCGATGATGCGGTTGGGGATGCGGAATCGGCACACGAGGCACTTGATGAACTTGACAGCCGAGCCAGCCGGGATGGTGCGCACGGGCTCGACCTTTGTCCACTTGGTGAATTTGTCAATGGCGACGTAGAGGTAGCGGTATCCGCCGGCCGCGCGAGGTAAGGGACCTAGTATGTCCAGCCCTCATATCGCAAAGGGCCAGGAGAGTGGAATTGCCTGAAGTCCCTGCGCAGGCTGGTGGATCTGCTTGGCATGGCGAGGACAGGTTTCACAGGACTGGACTAGCTCGGCAGCGTCGCGGAGCGAAGTAGGCCAATAGAAAACGCTGCGGAACACCTTACCGGTAAGGGTGCGTGACGAGGAGTGGTGCCAGTAATCCCCTCCATGGATGTCAACGAGGAGTTTGCGCCCTTGCTCCTCCGAGATGAACCGCAACAAGACGTCGTTGGGCCGCCTGTGGTATAGCTCACCGTCTCGCAGGCAGTAAGCGGTGGCTTGCTAGATGACACGCTCCACTTCCGCATCTTCCGCGGGGAGGTTGCTGTGAAGCAGGTAGGCCTTGAATTCCGTGGCCCAGCCGCCCTCTTGAGGTTCCAATGACAACAGTAGGCGGTCTCCTGAGGATGGACCACAGTCCTGCGTACCTGTTGTCGGTGCGGGCGGCAACTCCTCGCATAGCAGCATTGTGCTGACGGCGAGCGGCACGGCTGATGGCTTGAGGAGCCTTTCTTCAAAGACAATTGGGCTTTGGGACTCATGGCAAGACGCCATTTTGGCGATGTCGTCGGCTTCTTTATTGGAGCCACACAGGATGAGCTGTAGCTCCAAGCCAAGGAAACATTTCTCAAGTTTGCGTACCTCCTCCAGGTAGGCTGCCATGTGCTCGTCCTTGGGCTTGTACTTTTTGTTGGAGAAGTTGACGAGGAGCTAAGAGTCGCCTTTGATGACGAGGCACTTGATGCCGAGGGCGGAGGCGGCCTTGAGGCAGTGATGAGGCCCTCATATTCCGCGATGTTGTTGGAGACCTTCTCGTCGTGCGTGAAGCACAACTGGACCGTGTAGAAAAGCTTATCCCCTGCCGGCGAAGTGAGCACGACGACAGCCCCCGCGCCCTGTGTGGAGAAGGCACCATCGAAGCACAGGACCCAACCATAGGGCGCCTCGTCCCTAGGCAAGAGGGTTTTGTTCTCGCGAGGCTCCTCCTCGTGCGGGTCCGTCCACTCTGCTACGAAGTCGGCTAGGGCCGCGCCTTTGACGACTCTGGTGGTGCAAAACTCCAGTTGGAAGGCCTGCAACTCAATGTTCTACTCGGCAACTCTGCCAGCAGCGTTGGGGCTGCACAAGACTTGCTTCAAGGGGTAGGTAGAAACAACCTTGATAGGATGGCCCTGGAAGTAGTGGCGTAGTTTCCTGGAGGCGACGAGGAGCGCGAGGAGGATCTTCTGCTGCATGGGGTAGCGTTCGTGCGCATTCCTCAGCACCAAGCTGACAAAGTACACAGGGTGCTCGACATGGCGCGTGACCGTGGTGTCCATGTCGTCCTCGCCGGAAGGCTCGAGAAGCGGAGCCGCGGGGGCTCCAGTAGGCTTGGCGTTAGGGGCTGTGGGGGCTCCCAGAGGCGTGGCGTCAGGGGCCGTGGGGGCTCTCGGAGGCATGGCGTGAGGGGCCGCGTGGGCCTCCGGAAGCATGGCGTCCGGGGCCTCCGGAGGGGGGGCGGGCCCCCCCTGAAGCGTGCCCTCGGCTGGCGCCGGTGGGGCTCGAGCAACCTCAGGTGATGCCTTCCGGAGGACCGCGGGCTTCTTCTTGGCGCAGACTTTCTCTTCTCGCTCCACCACAAGGGCCGCGTTGGCCGTTTGGGGGGTGGCCGCCAGGCACAGCAGTAAGCGCTCGCGGGGGTGCGGTGCGACCATGACAGGGGAGCTTGCGGGGTATCTCTTGAGATCTTCAAAGACTGCGTCCGCTTCAGGGGTCCGTTCGAACCGACCGGACCTTTTCATAAGCTTGAAGAATGGCAACGCCCACTCCCCAAACCTGGAGATGAAGCGCCCCAGGGAGGCCAGGCATCCTGCCAACTTCTGCATCTCCTTGAGGGTCTGGGGAGGGCGCATTCTCTCGATGGACTTAACTTTTTCCGAGTTGTCTTCAATTCCCCGGTGAGATACAAGGAAGCCAAGGAGCTTGCCTGAAGGGACTCCAAAAACACACTTGACGGGGTTGAGCTTCAAGTTGACCTTGCGCTGATTGGCAAATGTCTCCTCTATATATTCGTTGGGCGTCCTGGCCTCGCGCGTCTTGACCACGATGTCATTGATGTAAGCCTTCACATTCCTTCTCAGCTGGGGCCCCAGCGTGATGCACATTAGTCTCTGGAACGTGGCGCCAACACTCTTCAGACCGAAGGGCATGCAGGTGTAGCAGAACACCCCAGAGGGGGAGATGAACGCCGTCTTCTCCACATCTTTTGCCGCCATCTTGATCTGGTGATAGCCCGAGAAGGCGTACAAGAAGCACAGGAGGTTGCAACCAGTGGTGGAGTCCACGATCTGGTCGATGCGCGGCAGTGGGAAGGGGTCCTGGGGGCAGGCCTTGTTGAGACTGGTGAAGTCGACGCACATTCGCTCCTTGCCACCATTCTTGGGGATGATGACTGGGTTGGCGAGCCACTCGGGTAGCACACCTCGGGGATGACCCCCGCGTCTTGTAGCTTAGGCACCTCCTGAACGATGAACTACTGCTTCTCCGGCGTCTGGCGCCGCGCTTTCTGCTTGACGGGGCGCGCATTGGGGCACACCGCCAGGTGGTGTTCGACCACTTCCCTTGGGACTCCAGACAAGTCGCTCGCCTTCCATGCGAACACGTCCACGTTTTCCCGAAGGAAAGCAACGAGCGCACCGTCTTGCTCGGGGGAAAGGTTGGCGCCGATGGTGAAGGTGGGGCCCGAGTCGCTACCGTCGAACGACACTTTCTTTGTTTTAGCTCGGCCCTGGGAGAACAACAGCTTTTTCCTTGTCGGTGCCGCCTCAAAGAGTGCCGCCTCATTGCCGACAGCCGGGTGTGTGGTCGCGGCAGCTTTGGATGCATGCTTGAGGGAGCTAACTGCGTCCCTCTCGTCTCATTTGATGGTAATGATGCCGCCGCAACCAGGCATCTTGATGATGTTGTAGCCCGGGTGGGTGACCGCCATGAACTTGGCGAGCGCCGGGTAGCTAGGATGGCGTTGTACGGGAGGCTGATGGGTGCCACGTCGAAGTCGATGAGCTCGGTGCGGTAATTGTTACGGGTGCCGAACGTGACGGGTAGGCGTATCTGCCTAAGGGGGGTTGGGATCTCGTCGGCCACTCCAGAGAAGGGCCTGGTGGGCTTCAGCTGGTCGTAGGGCACATGGAGAGCCTCGAAGGTCGTGACAGAGATGACATTGAGTCCAGCGCCCCCGTCGATGAGGGTCTTGGTGACTGCGACGTTGCTTATGATGGCGCTGCACGGCATGGGGAGGGCGCTTGTGGCAGCCGCGGATCTAAGGTGATCCCCTGCGTCGAAGGTGATGTTGTGCTGCGCCCAGCCCGGCGGCGATGTGGGCCCTCGCCCCTTGAGGGCGGTGTTTGCCCCGCAGAAGGATGGCTTGAAGTGGCGGCCAGCGACGGGGGCCTGGGCCCCGTCGATGATGCACGCCACCGCGCGTGGCTCCTGATGAGCTCCGGCGTTCCCGTCGAGCGGGCGCGCATCACGCCGGGGCTCGACTGGGTCGCCGCACAGGGGAGGTAGAGGAAGCGCTCTGCGCGCCACGTCCCGAGGGCTGGACGATGGAGGGTGAAGCGAGCGAGAGGGTGCCGGGGTTTCTCCGGTGGTGTTGACAAGCTTGGTGATGCGGCCTAGCCAGGCGTCGTGGTCAGTGTCCGCCGGGCGATAGCGAAGCAGTTCGCGCGCCATGAGCAGCCTGGCCTGCGCGTTCATGCGCCCAAGGGGGGCGTAGGAGGAGGAAACCATGGCGGCGCGGCCATCCTGCTGCACGGAATGGTGCAAGGAGGAGTCGTGTTGCTCGCGGGCAGCATGGTCGATGGCGCGCGTTCTGGACGACGCGGGCCGCCCGACGCTTGGCACACGCACGGCGAGCGTCAGCCATAGGGTTGGCAAAGTTGGAGCCGAAATGGAGCTGGAGAACAGTGGCGCACCCCTACCTGGCCCGCCAAATGTTGGAATCGGGGCTCCGGTGACCCAAAGAGGTTCGAACTCTGGGGTGCGCAGGTTCTCTCGCCCTACTCTACCTCGCAACCTCACGTCGACGTTTCGGCATGATCGAGCTAAGGAAGAAGAACAATGGACATGGCAGTTTACCCAGGTTCAAGCCACCTTGCGGTGTAAAACCCTACTCCTGCTTGTCAGGATTGTTTGAGGATGAAAGCGAGTACAAGTGTGGGTTCTGACAAATTGGGGTCGATCCCCCTCTATGGTAGCAGCCTATCCCCTCTTATACTGGCCTTGGTCCTGTTCCCCCGAAAACACAAGGCAGGAAGGGTTGCCACAATGGCCAGTTTAAAGGGGAACATGACTGTAGCTTATCCTGACAAAAGTAGTCTTCGCCTGCAAAAATCATCCCGCCGTGACGTGCTGGTGGGCTCGGGGATGACCTCCGTTCTGGTGAGCCCCCAGCCTTGGTCTTCTTTTGCCAAACATGAAACCTTTGGGGGTTGCTTTGGGAGCGGGCGAGCTGGCCCCGCTCCCTTAGCATAGAAGAGGAAATCCTTCTCATCCGTGCCTACAGGCACGGCCCCTGGCACCGCTTGGCGTGGCGCGCGTCGCCCACGTGAAGGTGCAGGACCGCGCGGCCCCGCCGAGACATCCTAGATTAGTCCACTCCGTGGAGGCCGCGGGGGCAGCCTCGAGAAGCGACCTTGCGAGGGGGCTTCGTGAGGCTCTTGGCGATACTTGCTGTCATACGAACTGCGAGGGTATTGCTCGTGAAGTCCAGTGGTGGGCCGTGTTGGGCCCATGGCATGCGCCGCGTCTTGGTCCGTAGGTAGACGGGCCTGGGTACCCCCAGTCCCATGGGCCCAACAACCAAAAAGGGGGAGATTGAAAGCACAACTTCTCCCTGGGTGGTTTTGGTAATTAATAACAACATATATTTCATTGGACTAATGTTTTCACCAAGTATATTTCAGGAAAGTTCAATGAATGGATTGGCAAAAGGATTGTGAGGAGATCCCCTAGATGCAAGGAACATCTATTGGCAACAATCTTGAAGACTCTATATTTTACATTTTGTGAGAAATCACTTTTGAGTCCATAGGAAAGCCAATACTATTAAAAGGGGTTGAGGTTTCTATGATGATCTGGTTGCTCAAGTGCTTAGAGATTAGCTAACAAAAATACACATGAAATTCCTCCACAAAATTTCTGTCTAAACCCTACCACTAAAATCGGTGCCACCAACTTATCAGAATCGGCGCTACTGAGTTTTAACCCTAGACAGATCCTAGCCAAACCCCTAAGTTCTCGGTGCCACCAACATTCCATTCGGTGCAACCGAAACTAGTGACCAACTTTCTGGTTAGCCATTTTCAAGAATCGGAATTTCCGAGTTTTGAAAATCGGTCTCACCGATATTTGGAAACTGCCTAGGTCACCCATATTGGTACCACTAAGATTTATATATCAGTCTCACCGAGAAGCCGAAAGTTGCCACATTTTGCACTAGTCGGTGCAACTGAGTTTTTCGATCGGTGTCACCGAGTTGGGCAATATTGCTGTAACGGTTGGACTTTTGGAGATGCCTATATATACCCCTCCACCTCCTCTCACTCATAGAGGAAGCACTCAGAACATACCTACACTTGCCCCATTGATCTTTCTGAGAGAGAGCAACCTACTCATGTGTTGAGATCAAGATCTTCCACTCCAACCATATGAATCTTGATTTCGATCCTCCCCAAGTTGCTTTCCACCAAATCGACCTCTTCTACTGTCACACCCTGTGTTTGTACCACTTTGCTATGCTATGATTTTATAAAATTTGGACCCATTTAAAACTTTTTGAGTGCTTGTGATGATTGACTTGAGTGCTATTTGCTTAAGAGCTTGATATGACACCGTCTATGGAGCAGAGGGTGTACAAGGGGAGGTCCGATCTTCATCGAGTAGGATCGATAAGAGGATGGGGATAACTAGCTGCAAGCAGCCAAAAACGGAAAATAAGAGATTATGACCCGATAGGGAGGATGCTCACCGAAGCTTGCAATCCAAACATTCGCCGATCCACAACCCGCAATCCTACCGTACACAACCACGCTCAAGTCGGGGAGCACGGGATAGGTGCAATCTGCAAGGAAACCACGAACTCTAACCCACACAACACGATCTAGTCGTGGAGCATGAAGTAGGAGCATTTCTCAAGGAATCATGAGAATAAGGGTAACAAGAGTCTCTCCAATCTCAAGAGGAGTCTATGTCTTGGTCTTTGATAGAAATGGCCAAAGTCCCTCACGAAGGGAAGAGCTAGCCTATTTATAATAGGGATAACCCCCCTGGTTAGGTGTGAAAACAAACTAGCTTTGGGAACCAGTTTAGGTGTGAAAGAGAACTAGCTTTGGTTTGACTAAATGGCTTGAGACTTAATGAGGTAGCTTCTAGAAATCTCTAGTTGGAGGTGGTTGGCGGTTCCTGACCAAACATTGTTTACTGGAGTCGAACAATGTTTCCTTCAGTAGAAAACTCGAGTTCTGGAAACCTTTCACAAGTTGGGTTATCCAAACTCGTGCATAACATTGTTTCACCAGCACCAAAACATTGTTTCTTCGGCAGATCACATATTCCTTCATAACTCTATTTCTTTGTCATAAAACATTGTTTCGGCGCGGACTGAAGGTGTTGTTGGTCCTCTTCGATGTTGCACCTGAGTTGAACCAACAATGAAGGAGGTGAAGGCACAACCATGTTTTCAAGATCAAAAGATAAACTTAAGTTAGCATTCACCTTCTCATGTATTTGCTTTGCACGACTTCTTGTGATTAGTCCTTTGATGACTGGTGGTGTGATGTTCATGGTTGGGATGTCCTCATCATCCTCCCCCTCTTGAGAAGGAGTCGTCCTCGACTCTAAAGGCCCAAAGTATGGAGAAAGATCGGAGACATTGAAGGTTGGGCTAATTCCATATTCTTCTGGAAGAGCAATCTTGTAAGCATTATCGTTGATCCTGTCGAGCACCTCAAATGGTCCATCACCGTGTGGTTGCAACTTGCACTTGCGTTGCTCTGGAAAACGGTCCTTCTGAAAATGTACCCATACCAAGTCGCTTGTTCGAACACCATATTCTTCCTTATCTTGTTTGCCCTCTTTGTGTATTGTCCAGTCATCCTCTCAATGTTCTCCTTGGCCTGGGCATGAAGTTTTTTGACAAAATTAGCACGCTTGCTTGCATCAAGGCTGGTTCTCTCCTGCGGTGGCAAAGGCAAGAGATCGATGGGAGCAATAGGTTTGAAGCCATAAACAAGTTCAAATGGGCAAAATTTAGTGGTCGAATGTACTGCCCTGTTATATGCAAACTCCACATGAGGTAGGCACTCCTCCCACAGCTTCAAATTCTTCTTTAGGACTTCTCTTAGCATCAGGCACAATGTTCGGTTGACAACTTCGGTTTGTCCGTCAGTTTGTGGGTGGCATGTCGTGGAAAATAGGAGCTTGGTTCCAAGTTTTCCCCACAAGGTCTTAAAAAGTAGCTCAAAAATTTGGTGTCACGGTCTGAAACAATGGTGCGTGGTACTCCATGTAGCCGCACAACTTCCCTGAAAAATAAATCAGCAATGTGTGAAGCATCATCGCTCTTATGACATGGGATAAAATGTACCATTTTGCTAAAAGGATCAACTACCACAAACACCGAGTCACTCCCCTCTTAGTCCGAGGTAAACCAAGAACAAAATCCATAGAAATATCCTCCCACGGAGCATTCGGAATGGATAGAGGAGTATAAAGACCATAGGGGTTCAAACAGGACTTAGCTTTGTCACAAATCTCGCATCTCATCACGTAGCGCTCCACGTCACGTCTCATTCTTGGCCAAAAGAAGTGGTCACCCAAAACACTCTCAGTCTTCTTAGTGCCAAAGTGCCCAATGAGACCACCAGCGTGAGCCTCCTATAAAAGCAACAGTCGAACGGAACAATCTGGGATGCACAATTTGTTAGCTCGAAATAAGAATCCATCATGCAAGTGAAACTTCTCCCATCCCTTTCCCGGGTTGCACTTTGAGAAAGGTTCACCAAAGTATGAGTCATTAGCATATAGTTCTTTGATGCTCTCTAAACCAAGGATTTTTACATCAAGTTGGGAAAGTAAAATATGGCGTCTAGACAAAGCATCAGCAACAACGTTATCCTTCCCTTTCTTGTACTTGACAATATAAGGGAAAGACTCTATGAACTCACTCCATTTTGCATGTCTACGGTTCAATTTGAGTTGGCCCTTTAGATGTCTCAAAGATTCATGGTCAAAATGTATCACAAACTCTTTAGGCCACAAGTAATGCTGCCATGTTTCTAAAGATCAAACAAGTGCGTACAACTCTTTATCATAGACGGAGTAATTGAGATTTGGGCCATTAAGCTTCTCACTAAAATATGCGATAGATTTACCTTCTTGCATTAGGACTCCGCCAATGCCAACGCCACTTGCATCACATTCAATCTCAAATGTCTTACCAAAATCAGGAAGCGAAAGCAACGGGGCTGATGTCAATCTCATCTTCTGTTCTTGGAAGGACTTCTCTTGAGCATCACCCCATTTGAATGGAGTGTCTTTCTTTGTTAATTCATTCATTGGTGCAGCAATGGTGCTGAAATCCTTCACGAACCAGCGGTAGAAACCTGCAAGTCCTAGGAAGCTACGCACTTGGCTCACATTTTGTGGAGGCAGCCACTCACGGATAGCCTTGATCTTTTCTTCATCAACCTCGATGCCTTTTCCTTAAACTGCGAAGCCAAGAAACACAACCTTGTTTGTGCAAAATGTGCACTTTTCCATGTTAGCATACAACCTTTCCTCCCGTAGGACAGCAAGCACACATTTTACATGTCCAACATGATCCTCCAAAGTTTTGCTATAAATCAATATGTCATCAAAGTAAACCACTACAAACTTGGCAATGAAGGACCTAAGCACATGCTTCATCAATAGCATGAAGGTACTTGGTGCATTTGTTAATCCGAAAGGCATAACCAACCATTCATACAAGCCAAATTTTGTCTTAAATGCAGTTTTCCATTCATCACCCTCTTTCATTCTTATTTGGTGGTATCCACTTCGCAAGTCAATTTTAGAAAATATGGTGGAACCACAAAGTTCATCAAGCATGTCATCAAGTCTAGGTATAGAGTGTCGATATCTCACAGTTATGTTGTTAATGGATCTACAATCAGTGCACATTCTCAGAGTACCGTCTTTCTTTGGAACTAAAAGAATTGGAACAGCACAAGGAGAAAGACTTTCCCTTACATACCCTTTGTGAAAAAGATCTTCTACTTGCCTCTAAATTTCTTTCGTCTCCTCTGGGTTTTCTCGGTATGGTGGTCGGTTTGGTAGTGGGGCGCCCGGAACCAAGTTGATTTGGTGTTCAATGCCTCGCTTCGGTGGGAGCCTGGGTGGCACCTCCTTGGGAAACACATCCTTATATTACTGCAAAAGATCAAATATAACACTAGGAAGAGTTGAAGGTAAGTTGTTAGTAGTCAATAAAGTTTCCTTGTACATGAGTACAAAGAATGGAGTATTAGGTTCTCTCAATTCCCGCATATCCCTTTTCCTAGCCATCATAACTAATCCCTGTTTCTCCCGGGGCTTGGTCAAATTTGGCTGTGGAGCTTTTGGCTGTGGAAACCCTCCCTCACTATGTTGGTGGCTCACTCTTTGTGTATGATCACTCTCTCCCTTTTTCTTTCATTTCCTTTTCATCTCATCAAGATATACTTCTTCGGGTGTCATGGGCAGCCAAGTGAACTTTTCTCCTCTATGGACAAAACACAAGCGATTCGCACGTCACGGTCATGCAACCAGGGTCGCCCTAGAAGCAAGTGACAAACATGCATCGGCACCACATCACACTCAACTTCATCCTGATATGTTCCCACTGAAATTGGTATTCTCACGCTGCTCGCTACCTTTATGGTGGCACAATCATTCAGCCATTGCATGCGGTATGGATGTGGGTGATGTTTTGTTTGCAATTGAAGCTTCTCAACCATCTCCGTGCTTGCAATATTGTTACAACTGCCACTATCCACAATCACTCGGCATAGCTTTGAGTTGACAAGGCAACGGGTGTGGAAAAGATCATGCCGCTGCCCCTTTTCCTCCTCCAAAACCTGGGCATTAAGTGAACGGCATACAACCAAAGCTTCACCATTAAGTTTTTCATGAGATAATATAGTGCCTCCTACTTCCCAACTTTGCTCCTCTTCCGCTTCATCATTGCCACCTTCAGTGTCACTTTCAGACTCCCATTCACCTCGTTCATTGATCATCATAGTTCTTTTGCTTGGACATTCTGAAGAAATGTGACCTCGTCCGTTGCACTTGGGACATTGAATGCCGCTGCTGCGTGTAGAACTCTTTTCTGTAGGTGGAGCAGAGGATGTTCCTGCTGTAGGTGATGGCCTCTTTTCTTGATTGCGAACAGCAGGTGAGGAAGCCGTCGAAGCATGTGGGAGCCTCGGTGGAGCACCCTCAAACCGAGAACCATATGGCTGTTGTGTTCTCTGCCATGAGGATGTGGTGGTGTGGCCTTGGAAGCCACGAGCATGCCCATTACGCATATTCTTCTTCTCAACTCGTACAGCTTGATGTACAACATCTTGAAGCGTATCATAAGGAAACATCTCCACAAAATCTGAGATCTCATCATTTAGCCCATGTAAAAATCTTGCCATCTTCGCCTCATCACTCTCACGGGTTCTTGTTTGAATCAGCAGTATCTCCATCTCCTTATTGTACTCATCAACAGTGCGGGAACCTTGGGTGAGCTCCTGCAACCGCTTGTACAATTGCCTCTCATAGTATGATGGAACAAATCGGCACCTCATGATTTGCTTCATCAAAGTCCAACTGCGGATATAGTTATTGCCTGCCATCAATCGGTCATCTTGTAGCTGATTCCACCATATAAGAGCATAACCATAGAACTCCATAACAGCAAGATCAACTCTCTTAGCTTCGGAAAATCCATGGACGCGAAAGATCTGGTCGCACTTCTCCACCCACTCAATATATGCATCTGGGTCCTCTTTTCCTGTGAACGATGGCACATGTAGCTTCACTCTTGCTTGGTTGTCACGGTCACCTTGATCACGACGGTCATAATGATAACCATTGCGACCAAAAGCAGCACCATGGTGGGGTGGAGAGTAGGGTTCATAGTCCCCCATGCCCTCCTCCTCGTCACCATGCTCGGAGAAATCTTCATCGAAGATGTCATCACCATCATGTGCAGCTCGTCGTCGATGATTAGCAGCAAACTCGCGGGGGCCAGGGCCTCGCCCGCGAGCTTCTCCTCCATGCAGCCCACCCTCACGAGGGGGAGCAAAGATGCCACACCTCCGTTCAGCACCAACAAGAGGGGCGCCATGGTCAGCGCCTCCGGCAGCTCTTCCATGACCACCGTGGCGGTCCTCGTTTCCTTGCCGTCGCCGGTCGTCGGCGGCCATCGAAGCAGCGGGGCTGTGTTGATGTAGATCCCCATTGCCCGCAAGAGGAAGACGACCCCCGAACATCCTTTGCATAGCTGTAGCTATATTTTCTTGAATGAAATCACTAAGCGCCGCATGAGTCTTTGGGAAGTCATCTTCCACATCTTGATGTGCATGTACACTCGAGTGGGAACCTGGCATGTTAACTCTTGGAAGGAAGTGGACAAAAAAAATATATGTGGAAAACACTCAGCTCGCCTTCTTGCTTACCCAAATTCTAATGATTCCTTGGCGGTCGTGCGGTGGTAGCAAAAACAAGAGTGGACGGGCGAATGAAAGGAAAGAGACGGACGGTTTTGGGTGGAGCTTGGTGGGGTAAAATGAGGAGGGCTAGTGCTGAGATCCAATCGATGCAAACCAAATGAAACAAGATTTTTTTGTAGATCTTTGCACCACGTTTGAGCTGCAACCCTTGCCAATACAACTTCTGAAGTTTCTCACCAAACTGAATATGATTGCACACTTTCTCAACACTTTCTCTTCTCCCCTCTTTTTTTTGCTCTTTTTTTTTTGCTTTTTTTCTCTCTTTTTTTTTGCAACACAATAGATCCAATAACAAGACTCAGAAAAAAAATAGCAGCAACTTCGGATAGAACTTGGTGCAAACACAAAGAGGAAAGCAAACAACTAGATCTCAGCAAACAAAGGCTTGGATTTTTTTTGGCTTTTTGGCTTTGGACTTTAGGATGGGGAAAAACAAACGGAAAAGGATAGATCTAGCAGCAAATGATACAGATCCTACCGTGTGAACCTTGCTCTGATTACCACATGATATGACACCGTCTACGGAGCAGAGGGTGTACAAGGGGAGGTCCGATCTTCACGGAGTAGGATCGATAAGAGGATGGGGATAACTAGCTGCAAGCAGCCAAAAACGGAAAATAAGAGATTATGACCTGATGAGGAGGATGCTCACCGAAGCCTGCACCCGAACATTCGCCGATCCACAACCCGCAATACTACCCTACACAACCATGCTCAAGTCGTGGAGCACGAGATAGGTGAAATCCGCAAGGAAACCACGAACTCTAACCCACACAACACGATCTAGTCGTGGAGCACGAATTAGGAGCAATTGCTCAAGGAATCACGAGAATAAGGGTAACAAGAGTCTCTCCAACCTCAGGAGGAGTCTATGTCTTGGTCTTTGATAGAAATGGCCAAAGTCCCTCACGAAGGGAAGAGCTAGCCTATTTATAATAGGGACAACCCCCCTGGTTAGGTGTGAAAACAAACTAGCTTTGGGAACCATCTTAGGTGTGAAAGAGAACCAGCTTCGGTTTGACTAAATGGATTGAGACATAATGAGGTAGCTTCTGGAAATCTCTAGTTGGAGGTGGTTGGCGGTTCCCGACCAAACATTGTTTACTGGAGTCGAACAATGTTTCCTTCAGTAGAAAACTCGAGTTCTGGAAACCTTTCGCAAGTTGGGTTATCCAAACTCATGCATAACATTGTTTCACCAGCACCAAAATATTGTTTCTTCAGCAGATCACATATTCCTTCATAACTCTGTTTCTTTGTCATAAAACATTGTTTCGGCGCGGACTAAAGGTGTTGTTAGTCCTCTTCGATGTTGCACCTGAGTTCAACCAACAATGAAGGAGGTGAAGGCACAACCATGTTTTCAAGATCAAAAGATAAACTTAAGTTAGCACTCACCTGCTCAAGTATTTGCTTTGCACGACTTCTTGTGATTGGTCCTTTGATGACTGGTGGTGTGATGTTCATGGTTGGGATGTCCTTATCAGAGCTTGCTTGAGTTTTAATTCCCCAAAGGATTCTTCTTCTATCAAAGCTCATCTACTTGATCCAAACTCTCTTACCAAATGATCATGCCA
Source organism: Elymus sibiricus (assembly GCA_039707655.1). Taxonomy (NCBI): domain Eukaryota; kingdom Viridiplantae; phylum Streptophyta; class Magnoliopsida; order Poales; family Poaceae; genus Elymus; species Elymus sibiricus. The sequence goes on from CM077667.1 coordinate 114,806,586, forward strand.
TGTGTATAGGACCTAAAACTATTTTTATAAAATATTATTTTGGCCAAAAAGCATTTATCCGAATTAGGTTTTCAAAAACCCCTGAATTAAGGTTTGTATTACAAGTCCTCAAATTAGGGAAAACATTCTTCCCCAATTATTTTATTTGGAGCCTACTATATACATGACTTCCCAAAACCACCAAATATTATTTTTAAAGATTATTTTCATATTTTATTTAAAGGCTTTTTCTTAAGGCCGGAAATGGTTTTTCATAGGGAAAAATTATTTTTATGCATTCAAAATATTTGAGAAAATTTAGGAAAACTCAGTGGACATATATTCTCAATATATATGAGTTTCAACACGTGGTCATGTTCAAAATATTGGACAAAACCCTCCAAAACCCTTTCTGCCTATTTCAATTATATGTAATATTTCTAAAAGAAATATTCTCAAATAAATCCAAGAGAATTCTAGCAAGTCACTTATGCCTAATCTGATGATCTTGCCATGTTTCATTCCAATCCAAATTGTTTTGGTTCACCAAAATATCCCAAAACCCTCTCTATCCAGATCCAAATTTGATCAACTTTACATTGGTGTAAGTTGCGATCGTTATTCCAACCTTACATGTGCAACCACAATACCCCTTATGGGACAGGGCTATGTTGATTACCTTGGTCGATGCTAGCAGAAGGCCCGCATTACTAGTGGCGAGAGGGCCAGAGTCACCCCCTCGATACGGGGTCGTGCCAGGTAGGGTGACCATGTACTATTTTTACCCACACAGGGTATGCCGTTGTGATCCTTCATGGATGGTACAATGTTGAGCGAGTCTCGTGTGATGTACATCATGAAGACGTGGGCCAATGAGTGGACTCTTTGTTTATTGTCGTCAAGGGAAAGGCATTGTTCGGGTGCTTACCTCGGTTATGTAATATATCGCGAGTCATGGATGACACGAACATGCGAATTAGGACACTTCCCAGTCAGAATGCCTGTAGGGTTAAGGCAGATGGCATGGGTTCACGCTTTTGTTCAAGATTTCCGATGCTAGTTATGTTTGGTGTTTGGCCTTCGTGGCCCTATCTATGTAAGACTTGACCTTAATGGTCTTTATTTGTGTAAGACGGTATGTATGGATATAAGACTCTTGTTATCCAGCTTCTGTGTGTTCAGTGAGCATTGACCTTTGGGATCACTATTCTCATGCATTCGGTGATCACGACTTATGAGTCGGGGGTCCCCATAGAGCTTGTATCAGAGCCATCCTGACTGTAGGAAGCCTTAGTTCGCATGGACGTTAGTTAGGATAAAACCCTTTTCAAAACTATGCCTAGTTGCTAAGAGCAACCGTTCTATTCTTCTCTTCTCTTCTAAGTCTATTTCAAACCCTTACTGACTCTCCTCCATTCAAACCTTGTAGATGGTCATCGTACCCGAGGACTTCCTAGCATCCAGCTTTCCCCGACTCCTTGAGGACATTCTGGAGAAGTGCCAATTTCGCCGGCCCCCCGTTTTCCTCTACCACGAGCACAAGGTCGATGCCGTCACGAAGGAGTACCACGTTGATGTGTTCGTGAAGGCGAACGACTCCCCGACGAGTTGGTTCTTTCAAGGACCACAGATGGAGACCCTGGCAATCGCAGTCGAGACGACAGCACGCAAGGCACTTATCCACCTTCGAGACATCATCCTAGAGATGGCTGATGAGCCAGCTACTCGCTACCTACCTTTCAGGAAGGATGATATTGGCGAGAGTTGTACGTTAGTTCCATCCAAGGAGGATGAGACACCACTCAGATTCCAGACCTACTTCAGCCTCTCCGCCGACAGTCTGGCTCATAACTTGATTAAGGAGTCCGTGAAGCTCCACAAGGAACTTCACCACACCCGAGAGCTACTTCGTCAAGCCAAGGTGAAGCCAGACATGATCAAGAAGGATGGAGCCCCCGAGGGACGACCAACTATCGCTTACAGAGGAGGAGGACACCCAGCTAGGGATGCACCTACACGTCATCGTCGCATGAGTACGAAGGAGTGTCGTGCGCTCTTCACCAACCCACCAGCGAAGCGTCGTCGGGATGGACCTCCTTGTTCTCTGACCCCCTCGACCGGAGACGACGCCCGTACGGATGATGATCAGGAGGAAGACCCAGAGGAGCATGAGTACGAGACCGAGCACTCCACCACTTGAGTCCGAGAACCCCTAGGGTAGGACAAGTCATGTATCCCCCATGCGAAGTCGAGTCTGTGTAATGGTTCATATGAAATCATGTGTGCTTGTTGTTTGTTTTGTTGTTTGTGTCTCAGTGCAAGCCACGCATTTGCCTTATGCAACATGTAAGCGGCTACATCACCTACCTTATCCTAATATTATGTGTTTGGTCTTTCGACCTCTGTTTGATCACACTTGCACTATACCAACCCCCTTAGGCGCGCTTTCTCTACTATTACTCCCCCGTCTCTTTTGTCCCAGTTGTTTGACTTGGCTACTCCATACAGGATGGTGACTGCAACCCGCGCCAGCACTTTTGGCAACCCTGACGCTGGAAACTCTAGCGAGCAGCAGGGAGCTGGTGGGTCTGCTCATGCTGGAGATCACCAGGAGCAGCCACATGGAGACATCACTCCGCCACCACCTCCATCGGAGAACATGACCATAGCTCATTTCCTCCAAGTTCTCCGGGAGGAGCGCCAAGCCAACTCCACCGCTATTCAGCAGATGACCCATGCCCTTGTGAACAACCAGCAGCAAGGAAGGAATGGCAATGGCCGCTCCACTCTGTCGGAGTTCATGAGGAATTTGCCCCCAACCTTCACTGAGACTGCCGAACCTCTGGGTGCCGATGACTAGATCCGCACCATCAAGGACCTCCTTGCACTGGTCAATTGCAATGAGGATCGTGATAAGGTGCTTTATGCCTCTCACTGCCTTGGAGGTACTGTCGGATCTTGGTGGGATGGATTCAAGGTCATGCAAGGTGACCGTGTGATCACTTGGGCTGATTTCAAGGAAGGTTTTCGCACGGCTCACATTCCTTCGAGAATCATGGCTATCAAGAAGAGAGAGTTTCGAGCATTGAAGCAAAGGAAGTGACTCTGTAAAGGAGTACATGTAGAAGTTCATCCTCCTGTCGAGGTATGCCCCTGAAGATGTCAGCCTTGAGGCCGCTAAGATGGAACGCTTCATGGAAGGACTCCAGCAAGCCCTGCGGTATCAGCTCATTGTCTGCGACAGCCGGACCTTCTTCGACCTGGTGAACAAGGCTCTCATGCTGGAAGAAAAGCGTTGTACCATGGAAGACACTCGCAAGTGCAAGATGATCAGCAAGGGTAGCTCTAGCAACAAGAAGCCTTGCCCCTGGCAGTCAACCCCAACTAGGACAGCCTATCAGCCTCAGCAAGCTAGGACTCCTGCATCTCCTCCAAGCTACCAGCCTCAGCAGTATGCCAATTCCAGGCCAACATACAACAACCCCAATAACAACAATGGTGTCAACAACAACAGCGGCTCTAGCCAAGTCACTTGCTTTGGATGTGGTCAGCTAGGGCATTACTCTAGGCGGTGCCCCAACAAGAAGCCAGATGCACCGTGCCCCAATGCGCCAAACCAAGGTCAAGGCCGTGGAGCAGCACCAAGGAACCCAGCGCCCCGCAATCAGCCCTACAATGGCAAGGGTCGTGTGAATCACGTCATCGCTGAGGAATCCCAGGAAGACCCGGACGTCATACTGGGTACGTTCCTTGTCAACTCAACCACAGCAACCGTACTGCTTGATTGTGGAGCTTCGCATTCTTTTGTTACCCAAAAGTTTGCACTAGAGAGTGGTATGAAGCCTACACCTCTGAGTAGTCAGATGATGGTACAAACCCCGAGTGTAGTTTTGAGGACCAAGATAGGATGTAACGGAGTTGAGATTAACTTCAACAGGGTAGACTTCTTAGCAGACCTCATAGTTTTGGACTCACAAGGCTTGGATGTGATCCTTGGCATGAATTGGTTAACCAAGCACCAAGGCTTGCTTGACTGTGCCAAGCAAACTGTTACCATGACCAATAGCTAAGGAGTTGAAGTCAAGTATGTTCCCAACCCGGCCTCTGCTCAAGCCCCTCAGATCAATTGTCTGTCGGGAATTGAGTTGGACCAAGTGCTAGTGGTATGTGAATACCCAGATGTCTTCCCTGACGAGCTACCCGGAATGCCTCCTGACTGTGACATTGAGTTCATCATTGAGCTTATGCCCTGAGCAGGACCCATCTATAAGAAGCCCTATAGAATGGGATTCGAAGAGTTGGCTGAATTGAATAAGCAACTGGCAGAGCAGCTCAGAAAAGGATTTATCCGCCCTAGTGCCTCCCCTTGGGGATCACTTGTTCTGTTTATGGAAAAATGGAACGGTACTATTCGACTTTGTGTCGATTATCGATCTATCATGTCACACCCTGTGTTTGTACACCTTTGCTATGCTATGATATTATAAATTTTGGACCCATTTAAAACTTTTTGAGTGCTTGTGATGATTGACGTGAGTGCTATTTGCTTAAGTGCTTGCTTGAGTTTTAATTCACCAAAGATTCTTCTACTCTCAAAACTCACCTACTTGATCCAAACTCTCTACCCAGTGATCATGCCATGTGTATAGGACGTAAAACTATTTTTATAAAATATTATTTGGCCAAAAAGCATTTATTCATTTTAAGATTTCCAAAAAACCCTGAATTGAGGTTTGTACCACAAGTCCTCAAATTAGGGAGACTATTCTTCCCCTAATTATTTTATTTGGAACCTACTATATACAAGACTTCCCAAAACCACCAAATATTATTTATAGAGATTATTTCCCTATTATATTTAAAGGCTTTTTTTCTAAGGCCAGAAATGGTTTTTCATAGGGAAAAATTATTTTTATGCTTTAAAAATATTTGAGAAAATTTAGGGAAGCTCACTGGACATATATTTTCCATATATATGAGTTTCAACACATGGTCATGTTCGAAATATTGGACAAACCCCTCCAAAACCCTTTCTGCCTATTTCAAGCATTCGAAATATTTCTATAAGAAATATTCTCAAATAAATCCAGGAAAATTCTAACAAGTCTCATATGCCTAATGTGATGATCTTGCCAAGTTTCATTCCAATCCAAATTGTTTTGGTTCACGAAAGTACCCAGAACCCTTCCTGTCCAGATCCAAATTTGAGCAACTCTACATTGCCAACTATCTCCTATTGATCTCAAAATTTGTGGACATTCTCTAATCCCCAAATAATGCCCCCACACCAAGTGGTGCATTAAAGAAAATAGATTAGCATGATTGGCTCTAAGAAAATCAGTTTTTGCTCATTTCTAGGGTTTACCAAGTTTGCATTGTCAACTTTCTTCAATCAGGCTCAAACCTTGTGATCAGCCTTATTTCTACCTCCCATTTGATACTGTTAAATCTCAATGCAAGTGGGAAATTTTATCTTGTCCAAACACACATCAAACACCTTCTGGTGAAATAGTAAAACCTCTGGTTTCACCTCTTGAACTATTCTCCTTCACCCCATGTTTTTACCATAGCACCATGTAGTCCCTCGACACCTCCAATGACTTTCCTGGCGCCCAGATGCATGATTGCATGGGTGAAAACATCCTTTTCACTCTCTGGACAGCCCCATTTCCCCTTCTCTCTCTGCCCTCTCCCACTTGTGGTCGTTCCAAGGGCATCCAAGGCCAATTTCCCTCTTGTTTAGTCCCCTTGCCGCCTCTGGACACAAGTGGACGCGCGAGAGTGCGTCAAAAGTTCTGCCATGCTGGACAAAGTTGCGCTCTGGAGCGTGCAGACGCGCTCTAGAGGGTTAACCTCACGCCCCTGGCCACCTAGGTCCTCCCCCTTGCGCCAGTCGAGGCGCCTCAGCGTCCGCGACATGCTACCGTGTCAGGAGCTACCTCTCCCTCTCTCTCTTTCAACCCTCTCCCGCGTGTGCCCGACACCGCCCCTCATGACCAATGCATGGCCTCGCATGCGCGAGCGCTAGAGCTAGGCCGCGCCTCTTCTCTCTCTCCCTGGCCTCCTACACCAACCCCACGAGCACCCCAGGCTCACTCCTTCCTCCTCTAACGGTCACGAGCGCCGTTGCCATGGAGCCCGAGCCCCTGTCCACGGTGCACCGGCGCCCCTGTGCTACTTCTTGAGCTTGCGTTGGTTTTCCTTTGAAGAGGAAAGGGTGATGCAGCAAAGTAGATAAGTATTTCCCTCAGTTGTTGAGAACCAAGGTATCAATCCAGTAGGAGATACAAGCAAGTCCCCAATAGATGTACCTACACAAATAATCAAACACTTGCACCCAACGCTATAAAGGGGTTGTCAATCCCTTCACGGTTATTTGCAAGGATGAGATCTGATAGAGATAGATATAGAAGATTACTAGAACAGAAAGTAAAACAAAAATAAAAAGATTGCAGCAAAGTATTTTTGGTATTTTTGGTTTATAGATCTGAAAATATACTATGGAAAATAGACCCGGGGGCCATAGGTTTCACTAGAGGCTTCTCTCTTGAAGGCAAATAATACGGTGGGTGAACAAATTACTGTCGAGCAATTGATAGAAAAGCGAATAGTTATGACGATATCCAAGGCAATGATTATGCATATAGGCATCACGTCCGTGTCAAGTAGACCGAAACAATTCTGCATATACTACTATTACTCCACACATCGACCGACTCCTGCCTGCATCTAGAGTATTAAGTTCATGAAGAACAGAGTAACGCATTAAGTAAGATGACATGATGTAGAGGGATAAACTCAAGCAATATGATGAAAACCCCATCTTTTAACCCTTGATGGCAACAATACAAATACGTGCCTCGCTACCCCTACTTTGTCACTGGGTGAGGACACCGCAAGATTGAACCCAAAACCAAGCACTTCTCCCATTGCAAGAATTACCAATCTAGTTGGCAAAACCAAACCAATAACTCGAAGAGACTTGCAAGGATATGAAATCATGCATATAAGAATTCAGAGAAGATTCAAATAATATTCATAGATAATCTGATCATAAACCCACAATTCATCGGATCTCGACATACACACCGCAAAAGAGTATTACATCGGATAGATCTCCATGAAGATCATGAAGAACATGGTATTGAAGAACAAAGAGAGAGAAGAAGCCATCTAGCTACTAGCTATGGACCCGAAGGTCTGTGGTGGACTACTCACGCATCATCGGAGGGGCAATGGAGTAGATGTAGATGCCCTCCATGATCGAATCCTCCTCCGGTAGATTACCAGAAAAGGCTCCAAGATGGGATCTCACGGGAATATAGGCTTCCGGCGGCGGAAAAGTATTTTCGTGGCTCCTTTTGGTATTGGGGGAATATTTGGGAATTTATAGGCCGAAGAATAGGGTTAGGAGGTCTGCCGTGGGGCCACAAGCCAGGGGGGCGCGCCCCCCCCCTAGGGCGCGCCCTGGTGGCTTGTGACTTCACGGCAGGTCTCCTGCCTTCGTCTCCAAGTCTGGCAGGTTTCTTCTGGTCCAAGAAAAATCATTCCGAAGATTTTATTCCGTTTGGACTCTGTTTAATATTCCTTATCTGCAATACTCAAAAAGAAGGAAAAAACAGAAACTGGCACTAGGCACTAGATTAATTAGTCCCAAAAATAATATAAAACACCATATTAATGCTTATAAAACATCCAAAACAGATAATATAATATCATGGAACAATCAAAAATTATAGATACGTTGGAGACGTATCAAGCATCCCAAACTTAATTCCTGCTCGTCCTCGAGTAGGTAAATGATAAAAACAGAATTTTTGATGTGGAATGCTACCTAACATATTTATCCATGTAATATTCTTTATTGTGGCATGAATATTCAGATCCATAAGATTCAAAACAAAAGCTCAATATTGACATGAAAACAGTAATACTTCAAGCATACTAACAAACAATTGTGTCATTTCAAAATAACATGGCCTTAGAAAGTTATCCCTACAATATCATATAGTCTGGCTATGCTCCATCTTCCCCACACAAAGTATCTAAATCATGCACACCCCCGATGACAAGTCAAGCAATTGTTTCACCCCTTTTATGTTCTCAAACCTTTTCAACTTTCACGCAATACATGAGCGTGAGCCATGGATATAACACTATGGGTGGAATAGAATATGGTGGAGGTTGTATGGAAAAAGGAGAAGATAGTCTCACATCAACTAGGCGTATCAACGGGCGATGGAGATGCCCATCAATAGATATCTATGTGAGTGAGTAGGGATTGCCATGCAACGGATGCACTAGAGCTATAAGTTATGAAAGCTCAATAAGGAAACTAAGTGGGTGTGCATCCAACTCGCTTGCTCACGAAGACCTAGGGCAATTTGAGGAAGCCCATCATTGGAATATACAAGCTAAGTTATATAATGAAAAATTCCCACTAGTATATGAAAGTGACAAAATAGGAGACTCTCTATCATGAAGATCAAGGTGCTACTTTGAAGCACAAGTGTGGAAGAAAGATAGTAACATTGTCCCTTCTCTCTTTTCTCTCATTTTTTTTATATATTTTTATTTTGGTGGGCATCTTTGGCCTCCTTTTTTATTTGGGCTTCATTGGCCTCTTTTATTATTTGTAAAGTCCGGAGACTCATCCCTTCTTGTGAGGGAATCATAGCTTCCATCATCCTTTCCTCACATGGGACAATGCTCTAATAATGATGATCATCACACTTTTATTTACTTACGACTCAATACCTACAACAAGATATGACTCTATATGAATGCTTTCGGTGGAGGACCGGGATGTGCAATGATCTAGCATAGCAAATGACATCAAAAAAGGACAAGCCATGAAAACATCATGCTATCTGTCTTACGATCATGCAAAGCAATATGACAATGATGGTGCGTGTCATAAAAAAAATGGAACGGTGGAAGTTGCATGGCAATATATCTCGGAATGGCTATGGAAATTCCATAATAGGAAGGTATGGTGGCTGTTTTGAGGAAGGTATATGGTGGCTGTTTTGAGGAAGGTGGGTTTAATGCACCGGCGAAAGTTGCGCGGTACCAGAGAGACTAGCAAAGGTGGAAGGGTGAGAGTGCGTATAATCCATGGACTCACATTAGTCATAAAGAACTCACATACTTATTGAAAAAAGCTATTAGTCATCGAAGCAAAGTGTTAGATGCATGCTCCTAGGGGAGAGGTTGGTAGGAGTAAACCATCGCGCGCTCCCGACCCTCACACAAAGGATGACAATCATTAAACAAATCATGCTCCGACTTCGTTACATAACGGTTCACCATACGTGCATGCTACAGGAGTCACAAACTTTAACACAAGTATTTTTACCATTCCACAATTACTCACTAGCATGTTTCTAACATCAGCATCTTTATATCTCAAAACTATATGCAAGGAATCCAATTTCTCATAGTATTCAATGCACTTTATATGAAAGTTTTTATTATATCCCTCTTGGATGCCCATTATATTAGGTCTAAATTTATAACCTAAACCAATTACCATGCTGTTTAAAGAGACTCTCAAAATAATATAAGTGAGGTACGAGAGTTCAATTATTTCTATAAAATAAAACACCACCGTGCTCTAAAAAGATATAAGTGAAGCACTAGAGCAACATTGCCTAGCTCAAAAGATATAAGTGAAGCACATAGAGTATTCCAATAAATTCACGATTAATGCATGTCCCTCTCAAAATATGTGTGCAGCAAGGATTATTGTGGAAAACTAAAAGCAAAGACTCATATCATACAAGACGCTCCAAGCAAAACACATATCATGTGGTGAATAAAAATATAGCCTCAAGTAAATTTACCGATGGATTGAAGACGAAAGAGGGGATGCCTTCCGGGGCATCCCCAAGCTTAGGCTCTTTGGTATCCTTGAATATGGCTTGGGGTTCCTTGGGCATCCCCAAGCTTAGGCTCTTGCCACTCCTTATTCCATAGTCCGTCAAATCTTTACCCAAAACTTGAAAACTTCAAAACACAAAACTCAACAGAAAACTCATGAGATCCGTTAGTATAAGAAAAATAAATCACCACTTTAGGTACTGTTGTGAACTCATTCTTTATTTATATTGATGTAATATTTACTGTATTCCAACTTCTCCATGGTTCATACCCCCCGATACAACCCATAGATACATCAAAATAAGCAAACAACACAAAGAAAACAGAATCTGTCAAAAACAGAACAGTCTGTAGCAATATGTAGACTTCGAATACTTATGTAACTCCAAAAATTCTGAAAAATTAGGAAAATCAGGGAAATTTGTATATCAATCTTGTGTAAAACAATCAGATCCAGTTGACGCTCTGGTGAATTTATAAAATTCCTGGACTGAGCGCAAAAGTTTCTGTTTTTCAGCAAAACCAAATCAACAATCACCGTAAACCATCCCAAAGGTCTTACTTGGCACGAACACTAATTAAAACAATAAAACACAATTACTACAGAGGTAATAATGTGCAAAACACTCAAGAACAGAAGCAAAAAACAGAAACACAAAATAAAATTGGGTTGCCTCCCAACAAGCGCTATCGTTTAACGCCCCTAGCTAGGCATAACGCAATAGATCTAGGTATTGCCATCTTTGGTATGCAATCCATAAGTAGATCTCATAATAGATTCATAAGGTAATTTAATTTTCTTTCTAGGAAAGTGTTCCATGCCTTTCCTTAACGGAAATTGGAATCTAATGTTTCCTTCATTCATATCAATAATTGCACCAATCATTCTAAGGAAAGGTCTACCAGGAATAATAGGACATGTAGGATTGCAATCTATATCTAGAACAATGAAATCTACGGGCACATAATTCCTATTTGCAACAATAAGAACATCATTAATCCTTCACATAGGTTTCTTAATAGTGGAATCCGCTAGATGCAAATTTAAAGAGCAATCATCAAGATCATGGAAACCTATCACATCACATAAAGTTTTCAGAATCGTGGAAACGCTAGCACCCAAATCACACAAAGCATGGCACTCATAATCTTTAATTTTAATCTTAATAGTAGGTTCCCACTCATCATAAAGCTTTCTAGGTATGGAAACTTCCAACTCAATTTTTTCTTCAAAAGATTTCATCATAGTATCAATGATATGTTTCATAAAAGCTTTATTTTGATTATAAGCATGCGGAGAATTCAACATGGATTGCAACAAGGAAATACAATCAATCAAAGAACAACTATCATAATTAAAGTCCTTGAAATCCAAAAGAGTGGGTTCATTGCTATTTAAAGTTTTGACCTCTTCAATACCACTTTTATCAATCTTAGCATTAAGATCTATAAACTCCGAATCATTGGGACACCTTTTAACTAAAGTTGACTTATCTCCAGTCCCATCTTTATCAAGATTTGTTTTAGAAAACAAATATTCAATAGGAGTCACATCAATCACTTTAAGATCTTCATCATTATTATCACGAGAACACATCCTTTCAAGCCATTCACGCGGTTCTTTCCTTACATTCATCAATAGAAGTTCTCATAGCTTTTAAAGACTCATTAATATCATGCTTAGGTGGAGTAGATCTAATTTTCAAAGAATCAATCTCAAGAGAAATTCTATCAACGTTCCTAGCCAAATCATCAATCTTGAGCAATTTTTCTTCAGTCGTAGCATTGAAAACCTTTTGCGAACTAATAAAATCTTTAATATTATTCTCAAGATCAGAGGGCATCTTATTATAATTTCCATAGGAATTGCTGTAGGAATTACCGTAATTATTAGAGGAATTACTAGGAAACGGTCTAGAGTTGAAATTACCTCTATACGCGTTATTACCAAAATTGTTCCTACCAACAAAATTCACATCCATAGATTCATTATTATTCCCAATCAAAGAAGACAAAGGCATATCATTAGGATCAATAGGAGCACTCATCAATTCATCCATCTTTTCACTCAAAGTGTTTATTTCTTCAATAGCATGCACTTTTTTACTAGTAGGAGATCTTTCGGTATGCCATTGAGAGTAATTTGCCATAATATTATCTAGGACCTTAGTAGCTTCTCCTATTGTGATTTCCATAAAAGTGCCACCCGCGGCGGAATCTAAAAGATTTCTAGAAGCAAAATTCAATCCCGCATAAATTTTTTGTATAATCATCCATAAACTCAAACCATGTGCGGGGCAATTTCTAATCATTAATTTCATCCTCTCCCAAGATTGTGCAACATGCTGATGATCAAGTTGCTTAAAATTCATTATATCGTTCCTAAGGGAGATGATCTTAGCGGGCGGAAAATACTTGGAAATAAAAGCATCTATACACTTATTCCATGAATCAATACTTTTTTTAGGCAAAGATGAAAACCAAGTTTTAGCACGATCTCGTAGTGAGAACGGAAATAGCTTCAATTTAACAATATCATTATCCACATCTTTCTTATTTTGCATATCACACAACTCAATGAAAGTACTTAGATGGGATGCAGCATCTTCATTGGAAAGGCCGGAAAATTGTTCTTTCATAACAAGATTAAGCAAGGCGGCATTAATTTCATAAGATTCCGCACTAGTGGCAGGAGCAATCGGAGTACTAATAAAATCATTATTATTAGTTTTGGAAAAGTCACACAACTTGGCATTCTCTTGAGTCATCGTGACAAAGCAAGCAATCTAGCACACAAGCAAACAAAGAGCAAACGAAAAGACGAACGGAAGAAGGACGAATAAAAAGGCAAATTTTTCTGAAAATCGTTTTAGAAGTGGGGGAGAGGAAAACGAGAGGCAAATGGCAAATAATGTAAATGCAAGAGATGAGTTTGTGATGGGTACTTGGTAGGCTTGATGTAGATCTCCCCGGCAACGGCGCCAGAAATCCTTCTTGCTACTTCTTGAGCTTGCGTTGGTTTTCCCTTGAAGAGGAAAGGGTGATGCAGCAAAGTAGATAAGTATTTCCCTCAGTTGTTGAGAACCAAGGTATCAATCCAGTAGGAGATTCAAGCAAGTCCCCAATAGATGTACCTACACAAATAATCAAACACTTGCACCCAATGCTATAAAGGGGTTGACAATCCCTTCACGGTTATTTGCAAGGATGAGATCTGATAGAGATAGATATAGAAGATTACTAGAACGGAAAGTAAAACAAAAGTAAAAAGATTGCAGCAAAGTATTTTTGGTATTTTTGGTTTATAGATCTGAAAATATACTATGGTAAATAGACCCAGGGGCCATAGGTTTCACTAGAGGCTTCTCTCTTGAAGGCAAATAATACGGTGGGTGAACAAATTACTGTCGAGCAATTGATAGAAAAGCGAATAGTTATGACGATATCCAAGGCAATGATTATGCATATAGGCATCACGTCCGTGTCAAGTAGACCGAAACGATTCTGCATCTACTACTATTACTCCACACATCGACCGACTCCTGCCTGCATCTAGAGTATTAAGTTCACGAAAAACAGAGTAACGCATTAAGTAAGATGACATGATGTAGAGGGATAAACTCAAGCAATATGATGAAAACCCCATCTTTTTACCCTTTATGGCAACAATACAAATACGTGCCTCGCTACCCCTACTTTGTCACTTGGTGAGGACACTGCAAGATTGAACCCAAAACCAAGCACTTCTCCCATTGCAAGAATTACCAATCTAGTTGGCCAAACTAAACCAATAACTCGAAGAGACTTGCAAGGATATGAAATCATGCATATAAGAATTCAGAGAAGATTCAAATAATATTTATAGATAATCTGAGCATAAACCCACATTTCATCGGATCACGACAAACACACCACAAAAGAGTATTACATCGGATAGATCTCCATGAAGATCATGAAGAATATTGTATTGAAGAACAAAGAGAGAGAAGAAGCCATCTAGCTACTAGCTATGGACCAGAAGGTCTGTGGTGGACTACTCACGCATCATCGGAGGGGCAATGGAGTTGATGTAGATGCCCTCCGTGATCGAATCCTCCCCGGGCAGATTACCGGAAAAGGCTCCAAGTTGGGATCTCACGGGAACAGAGGCTTCCGGCGGCGGAAAAGTATTTTCGTGGATCCTTTTGGTATTGGGGGAATATTTGGGAATGTATAGGCCGAAGAATAGGGTTAGGAGGTCTACCGTGGGGCCACAAGCCAGGGGGGCGTGCCCCCCTCCTAGGGCGTGCCCTGGTGGCTTGTGACTTCACGGCAGGTCTCCTGCCTTCGTCTCCAAGTCTGGCAGGTTTCTTCTAGTCCAAGAAAAATCATTCTGAAGATTTTATTCCGTTTGGACTCCGTTTAATATTCCTTATCTGTAATACTCAAAAAGAAGGAAAAAACAGAAACTGGCACTAGGCACTAGATTAATAAGTTAGTCCCAAAAATAATATAAAACAGCATATTAATGCATATAAAACATCCAAAACAGATAATATAATAGCATGGAACAATCAAAAATTATAGATACGTTGGAGACGTATCACCCTGCTATAAGAGGCCCCCCGAGCTCCTTCTCTCCCCTCTGCTGACCACCTCCCACTCCTAATTGCCCACCTGTCGCACCAGTTCGACCCTAGAGAGCCCCGGTACTAGGGATCGACCGGAGCTCCGCCGTGTCGGGACTCTGTTGATCTCTGGGTACGGCCCTCCTCCGACACTCCTTTCTCCCCCTATGATCCTCCCTTGCATCCTGATCATTGCCCCCCTCTTTTCCATGCGGTTGCAGCCAGGGGACGTCAACGGCGACCACTTCCCAAGCACCTCCGCCGCGGCTCCTCCGTCGCCGGCGACCAGGGCCTCCCCGACGTCCATCTCCTCGACCATCCGATCAACGACAGCGTCCCGAGTCCATTCCCGCCATCCCCGCGCCCTGTCGTTCCCCCTGCCGGCGCCGGTGAGCTCGCCGCCCCTCAATGTCCTGAGGTTGAAGATGAAAGGTGGGGGCCACCTGTCATCCTCACCTCTCTCCCGCCTCCCCTCTCTGTCATTGGCGGTTGGGCCCCGCTTGTCGGGTTTGAATCATGGCGGGTGCGCGCACCTGGCTTGCTCGGGCCAGATTCGCTGGTTGGGCCGGCTCAACCAGCTGCTTTTGGCCCAGGGCACAGTGCCCCTTTTTCTTTTTCTTTTCTGGCATTATTTCCAAAAATTCCTCTGGGTAAAATAAATGTCCAAATCCAATGATTCCAATTTATAAAATCTTGTAATATTGCAACCTATTAAATGATGCCACTTGTGCAACTTTTTGAAAATAATTTATGTACTATTTGTATTTAAAACCTTGTTTTGAATATTCAAAACCACTGCTAAAATGCTTTTCACCACTTTTGACACTTCAAAACCAGAAACTAATAATTTGGGTATTATTAATTTTCACCCTAGTATTTTACAAAAATGGTTTGACATTTTTCTGAGTGCTTTTATATTCCTGTTTTGTGCTATTGTCTTATTGTGTGCCCATTACTTGCGACGTTAGATTATGAAGCTGACAAAGGAGCTGGACTAGAGGCATTTGAAGACCCCGAGGACTTTGTTTACCCAGGCAAGCAACCCCTTGACCATGTCTAAGAAACCTTTTTATGCATGTCATATAGCACTTGATATTGTTGCATCGGAATCATGATGATCATGGTGACCACCTTTATTGGTTGCCTCTGTTACTTTCCTCGTTGATACTTGCATGACATGACTCTACCTTCTACTTAGAGTTGTGTGCGTGGGAAGTAGATATGTTGCTAAGTAGTGCTACACAAATGGGACGGGAATATGCATGGTGATGCGAACAAAAGTACTTTCAAAGACTTTTCGACAACCCCGTCGGGTGACACTAATGCCCAAGGGAGATGTTGAGCTAGGTGACCCCTTGATAAGGAAGTGGTGCACCGAGGCAAGTACGTGTGTTGTTTTCGAAAACGGATTGGTTTAAGTTGCGACCGTTACTCCAACCTTACATGTACAACCACGATACCCCTTATGGGACGGGGCTTTGTTGATTACTTTGTCGACGCTAGTGGAGAGCCCGCATTACTAGTGGTGGGAGTGAAACGGTCACTCTCGATACAGGGTCGTGCCTGAAAGGACGACCATGGGTTGTTTTCACACAGACCGGGCACACCGTTGGTCCCTTCATGGATGATACTTGTGATGTACATCATGGGGGTTTTGTGCCAACGAGTAGACTCTTTGTTTAGTGTCGTCAAGGGAAAGGCATTGTTCGGTTGCTTACCTCGGGTATGTGATATATTGCGAGTCGTGGCTTGACACGGAAGTTCCCCGAGTCTTGTGGGTAAAGTTTGCAACCACTGCAGAGTGTAAAACTATTCGAATAGCCGTGTCAACGGTCAAGGACAGTTGGATGACCGCTCTTGGGCTACGTACATTGTTTACAAAACTGTGGGTGTGCGGAGAAAGGAAGATACTTGGGTTGAGTGGGATGACTCGACGTGATGATTGAACATGGGATGTTCAAAACTTGTTTATATTGATATCTGTAACCCGTTCTTATGGATACTTGTGACCTCATGATGCATGCTTACAAGATGATAGGACATGTCATTGCATTCCAAAAATTTGCTTTCTGCAAAATTACGCAATTAGTGTTATATCATGCTCTGTTATACTTTGTTCCACACATGGGTTGCTTGCGAGTACATTCAAAGTACTCATTGGCTTGCCACTGGTTATTTAATTGGCCAGGCATGGAAGAGCAGGAATATGGTGAAGATTTCGTTGGAGACGAACATGTGAATTAGGACGCTTCCCTGTCAGAATGCCTGTAGGGTTAAGGCAGATGGCATGGGTCTATGCTATCTTTCAAGATTTCTACTGTGAGTTTATGTTTGTTGTCTGGCCTTCATGGCCCTATCTATGTCAGACATCACCTTGATGGTCCTTATTTGTGTAAGACGATATGTATGGATGTAAGACTCTTGTTATTCAGCTTTTTTGTGTTCAGTGAGCATTGATCTCTAGGATCACTATACACGTGCATTCGGTGATCACGACTTATGAGTCGGGGTCCCCACAGAGCTAGTATTAGAGACATCCTTACTGTAGGAAGCCTTAGTTAGCATGGACGTTAGTTAGGATAAAAGCCCTTTCAAGAACTACACCTAGTGTCTATACTTAGGAGTTTCTGCACCTCTTATCTCTTCTAGTCTCACTTCAAGCTTTACTGACTCCCCTCCCCTTAAACCTTTGTAGATGGCCATCGTACCCGAGGAACTCCTAGCATCCGGCTTTCCCCTACTCCTTAGGGACAGCCTAGAGAAGTGCTAGTTTCGCTGACCTCCAGTTTTCCTCTACCACGAACATTGGGTCAATGCCGTCACGAAGGAGTACCACGTTGACGTGGTCGTGAAGGCAAACAACTCTTCGACGAGTTGGTTCTTTGAAGGACCACAGATGGAGACTTTGGCGTTCACAGTCGAGTCAGCTGCACGCAAGGTAGTTATCCACCTTCGAGACATCATCCCAGAGATGGCTAGCGAGCCAGCTACTCGCTACCTACCTTTCAGGAAGGATGATATTGGCGAGAGTTGGACATTGGTTCCATCGAAGGAGGATGGGACGCCACTCAGATTCCAGACCTATTTCAGCCTCTCCGCCGATAGTCTGGCTCATAACCTGATTAAGGAGTCTGTGAAGCTCTGCAAGGAACTTCACCACACCCGAGAGCTACTTCGTCAAACCAAGGTGAAGCCAGACGTGATCAAGAAGGATGGAGCCCCCGAGGGACGACCGACTATCGCTTACAGAGGAGGAGTACCCCCAGCCAGAGATGCACCCACTCGTCGTCATCGCATGAGTGCGAAGGAGTACCGTGCACTCTTCACCGCACCACCAGCGAAGCGTCGTTGGGATGGACCTCCTCGTTCTCCGACCCCCTCGACTGGAGACGATGCCCGTGCGGATGACAACCAGGGATCCTGAGGAGCGTGAGTACAAGACTGAGCACTCCACCACTTGAGTCCGAGAACCCCTAGGGTAGGATAAGTCATGTATCCCTCATGTGAAGTCGAGTCCGTGTAATGGTTCATATGAGACCACGTGTGCATTTGTTTTGTTGTTTGTGTCCCGATGCAAGTCGCACTTTTGCCTTAGGCAACATGTAAGTGACTCCATCGTCTGTCTTATCTTAATATTATGTGTTTGGTCTTTTGACCTCTGTTTAATCACACTTGCACTATACCAATCCCCTTAGGCGCATATCCTCTATCCTTGCTTTTATAATGTTTATCCTAGTCATTTGACTTGGCCGCTCCAAACAGGATGATGACCGCTACCCGCACCAGCACCTTCCCCAACCCCAATACTGCCGTCTCCAGCCAGCAGCAAGCGGTTGGCGAATCTGCTGAAACTTGAGCTCACCAGGAGCAGCCACATGGAGACATCCCTCTGCCAGCACCTCCACCGGAGAACATGACCATAGCTCAGTTCCTCCAAGTTCTCCGGGAGGAGTGCCAAGCCAACTCCGCTGCCATTCAACAGATGTTCCAGGCCCTTGTGAACAACCAACAACAAGGAAGGAACGGCAATGGACGCTCCACTCTGTCGAAGTTCATGAGGAATTCGCCCCAACCTTCATCGAGACCGCAGAACCCCCGGATGCCGATGACTGGATCCGCACCATCGAGGACCTCCTTGCACTGGTCAACTGCAATGAGGATCGTGAGAAGGTGCTTTATGCCTCTCACTGCCTCGGAGGTACCGCCAGAGCTTGGTGGGATGGATTCAAGGTCATGCAAGGCGACCGTATGATCACTTGGGCTGATTTCAAGGAAGGATTCCGCATGGCCCACATTCCTTCTGGGATCATGGCTATCAGGAAGAGAGAATTCCAAGCGCTGAAGCAAGGAAGCGGCTCTCTCAAGGAGTATATGCAGAAGTTCAACCTGCTATCAAGGTATGCCCCTGAAGTTGTAAGTACTGAGGCCGCTTAGGTGGAACGCTTCATGGAAGGACTCCAGCAAGCCCTGCAATATCAGCTCATTGTCTGCGACTGTCGAACCTTCTTCTATCTGGTGAAAAAGGCTCTCATGCTCGAAGACAAGTGTTGTGCCATGGAAGACACTCGCAAGTGCAAGATGACCAGCAAGGGTAGTTCCAGCAACCAGAAGCCTCGCCCATGGCAGCCAGCCCCAGCCAAGCCAACCTATCAGCCTCAGCAGGCTAGACCTCCCGCACCTCATCCGAGCTACCAGCCTAAGCAGTATGCCAATCCCAGGCCAGCTTACAACAACCCCAATAACAACAATGGTGGAAACAACAACAGCGGCTCAAGCCAAGTCACTTGCTTTGGATGTGGTCAGCCAGGACACATCTCTAGGCAGTGCCCCAATAAGAAGCCAGATGCACCTCGCCCCAATGAGCCAAACCAAGGTCAAGGCCGTGGAGCACCACCAAGGAACCAACCTTCCCGCAACCATCCCAACAATGGAAAGGGTCATGTGAATCACGTCACCGCTAAGGAAGCCTAGGAGGACCCGGACGTCATACTGGGTATGTTGCTTGTCAATTAAACCCCACCAACCATTTTGTTTGATTGTGGAGCTTCACATTCTTTTGTTACCCAAAAGTTTGCACTAGAGAGTGGTATGAAGCCTACACCCCTGGGTTGTCATATGTTACTACAAACCCCGGGTTCAGTTTTGAGGACCAAGATAGGAAGTAAAGGAGTTGGGATTGTTATCAACGAAGTAGAATTCCTAGCAGACCTTATTATCCTGAAGTCGCAAGGCTTGGATGTGATCCTAGGCATGGATTGGTTAACCAAGCACCAAGGCTTGCTAGATTTTGCCAAGAGGATTGTTAGCATGACAAATAGCCAAGGAGTTGAACTCAAGTATGTTCCCAACCCTATCTCCACTCAAGCCCCTTAGGTCAATTGTCTGTCGGGAATTGAGTTGGACCAAGTACCAGTGGTATGTGAATACCCTGATGTATTTCCTGATGAGCTGCCCGGAATGCCTCCTGACCATGACATTGAGTTCATCATTGAGCTAATGCCCGGAGCAGGACCCATCTATAAGAAGCCCTATAGAATGGGATCCGAAGAGTTGGCAGAACTGAAGAAGCAACTGGCAGAGCAGCTCCGTAAAGGATTTATCCACCCTAGTGCCTCTCCTTGGGGATCACCTATTCTGTTTGTGGAGAAAAGGGATGGTACTATTTGATTTTGTGTCGATTATCGATCTCTGTATGAAGTCACAATCAAGAACAAGTACCCAGTCCCCAAGATTGAAGACCTATTCGATCAGCTAAATGGAGCCAATGTGTTCTCCAAGATTGACCTTAGGTATGGGTATTATCAACTGAAGATCAGACCCCAATTCATTCCGAAGACGGTGTTCGTAACCCGGTATGGCCTGTACGAGTACACGGTCATGTCATTTGGGTTAACTAATGCCCCTGCCTACTTCATGTACCTCATGAACAAAGTTTTCATGGAGTACTTGGACAAGTTTGTTGTCGTGTTCATCAATAACATACTCATCTTTTCCAAGTCTGAAGAAGAACATGCGCAACTGACAACCCACAAGTATATGGGATCGCAAAAGTTTTCGAGGGTAGAGTATTCAACCCAAATTTATACATTCGACACAAGGGGAGCCAAAGAATATTTGAGAGTATTAGGAGCTGAGTTGTCAATTCAACCACACCTGGAGATTAAATATCTACAGCAGAGTGATCAGTAGCACAGTAGTATGATAGTTTTGATAGCGGTAGCAACAGCAACAGTAGCGGTAACAGTGATAGCAATAGTTTTGTAGCAAGTCTAACAGCAGTAGTAGCAATAGTAACTTAGCAAGAACAATATGTGGAAAACTCGTAGCCACTGGATCGGTGAACTCATTGGATGATATTCATCATATAACAGTCATAACCTAGGGCGACACAGAACTAGCTCCAGTTCATAAATGTAATGTAGGCATGTATTCCGTAAATAGTCATACGTGCTTATGGAAAAGAACTTGCATGACATCTTTTGTCCTACCCTCCTGTGGCAGCGGGCTCCATAAGGAAAATAAGGGATATTAAGGCCTCCTTTTAATAGAGAACCGGAACAAAGCATTAACACATGGTGAATACATGAACTCCTCAAACTACGGTCATCACCGGAAAGTATCCCGACTATTGTCACTCCGGGGTTTGCGGATCAGAACACGTAATAGGTGCGTATGACTAGCAAGATCAGATCAAGGACATAGATATAATGGTGATAACATAAAAGGTTCAGATCTGAAATCATGGCACTAGGGCCCTAGTGACAAGCATTAAGCCTGGCAAAGTCATAGCAACATCAACCTCAGAACATAGTGGATACTAGGGATCAAGCCCTAACAAAACTAACTCGATTACATGATGAATCTCATCCAACTACTCACTGACCAGGAAGTCGATGAAGGAATTGCTCACTCCCGGTGGGGAGCATCATGGAATTGGAGATGGAGAAGGGTTGATGATGACGAAGACCGAAGATTCCCCTCTCTGGAGCCCCAAACGGGCTCCAGATCTGGCCTCCCGAGGAAGAACAGGAGGTGGCGGCAGCACCATATCGTAAAACGCGATGAAACTTTCTCTCTGAATTTTTTTCTCCAAAAATAGGATTTTATAGCGTCAGAATTAGGGTCGGTGGGGCCATGAGGTGGGCACAACCCACCAGGGCGCGCCGGAGGGGCTGGCGTGCCCTTGTGTCTTCTGCCCAGCCAGGGCCCCCCCTCCGGTGGTTCTTGGCTCCAGTATTTTTTATTTATTGTAAAATAATTCTCCAAAAAGTTTCATCCAGTTCCGAGAACATTTATTTCTGCACAAAAACAACACCATGGTTGTTCTGCTGAAAACAGAGTCAGTCCGGGTTAGTTTCATTCAAATCATGCAAATTAGAGTCCAAAACAAGGGCAAAAGTGTGAGGAAAAGTAGATACGACGGAGACGTATCAACTCCCCCAAGCCTAACCCATTGCTTGTCCTCAAGCAATTCAGTTGACAAACTGAAAGTGATAAAGAAAAACTTTTACGAAGTCTTTTGTTCTTGTTTAGAGCATCTCCACTCGGCCCCCAACAGGCACCCCAAGCCCATTTTTTATCGCCGGCGCACGAAAATCGGCCCAGTCGCGCCCCCAGGAGCCCAAATTTCGGCGGTTAGGGCCCAAATTGGCGCCGGCGAACCCAAGCCAAACCCGGCGCACTAGGGGGTGCCTGGGGGCGCCGGGGGAAACTTATTTTGGCGTGAAAACGGGTGGGACCTGCGAGTCAGCGACCGCGCGCCTCTTCGTCGTCCTCATCGCCTTGGTTTCCTGCGGGGAATCAATGCAAGGCTGCCCGCCGGTCAGCCTTCCATTGATGCCTCACGGGCGGCACGTTCATGGGCGGCGCAGTCAGAGCAGGGCGACACGCGTCCACACCTTGCCCGTCCACGCGGCCCGTTCGCCACTATAAAAGCCGGCCCTCCACGCCGGTGGTTGCCACTCCTCGCCACACCTCCCTCTCTCCGCCGACGCCCTCTTTCCTTCCTTCCCCCTCCTTCCCCGGATCTCCTTCCCGATGGCGGAGCGCTACCCAGGCGATGCCGCGGTGGTGAACGGCTTCGGCTGGCGTAACCTCCACGAGGACGAGGCTCGCCTCCTCTACGAGGCCGAGTACCGGGCGCCGCCCGACATGCGGGCGCCGGGCTCATGGAGGCTCAGCGCCGGTGGTGTTCCGGTGCCCCCGGTGCCCACCGGCGCCGAGCGGCGCGCCGAGATCACAAGGACACGATCGTCCTTGTCGGAGGCGGTGCGCAATCAGCCGAGGTACGCCCCAGACAGCCACAATCTGTGGACGTCGTACTTCGAGCGCCGCCGCGAGGAGCAGCTCGCCTCCACGAACGGCGCCCCGCCCAGCCGCGGCCGCCACAACTCCGAGGGGCGACGTCGATGGTGGGGTGTCCCCGGCCGCACCCTCGAAGCCGTCCTCGAGTACATTGAGGGCGGCAACATGCCTCGGCTCGACTACCCCGCGCCGTCCTTCTCACGCCGGAGCAGCTCATCCTAGCAGCCGAGGCGCATGGCCACGCCGTCGTCGTCGTCCTCCGGCTCCCACTCCTCCAGCGCACGCACCCCGCTTGTCGCCGTGAAGGCCGAACCTGGCGAGACTCCTCTCCGGCGCAGTGGTGGTGGTGGCATCACCATCAACGAGGGTCGCCGCCGTCAGCCTTCCCCTCCTCCCCGCGGCCACCTTCGCCTTGTCAGGCCGAAGACGGAGCCGGACGAGGCGGTGCGGACTCCTGCCATCAAACAGGAGCACCTCGCCATGGCCGCCGACGACGAGACGGCCCTCAAATGGGTGCGCGACGACTACGTCCGCGAGGAGATGGAATGGCAGCGGCACGCCCTCGAGGAGATCGCCGCTCGTCGCCGTGGCCGCGAGGAGGGCGGCGTCGTCATCCTCGACGACGACGCGGAGGAGGAGGCGCCATCAAACCTCGAGCTGCATCGCCACGGCGACCCAGGGCAGGGGTGCAGCAGGGACGGCGGCGGCGGCGCGGTGCAGGACGGGGACGACGACAGCGGCGACTACACCACGTTCTATAGGCTGCTCGGCATGTATAAGAAGAAGACGGCGGCGCGGCGGCATATCGGCCGTGTAGCTCTACTTTTTTAGTTTTTATTAGTTTTTATCGCGTTTTTGTATAAAACTCGTTTGAACCGTATGAAATTTGGCTGAACTTTGATGTGTTTCTCCCAATTTGGCCGAAACTTGGCGTGTTTCCCTCGTTTCTAAAAAATCGCCTAAAAAGTGGAGGCGTGGGGAGGGGGTGACTGGGAACCGTTTGACCCCCACGCCGTTTTTTTTCGCCACCTGACCCCCAGGCGGCGCTATTTCCGCCCCTGGGGGCGCCGAACGGCTGGAGATGCTCTTACATATATATCCTTAAGTAGCACCCAGGTTTTCATCAAAGATTATGATTAACCATGCCAGCAATAACTCTTAGAAATTATATTAACTCATATCAATGACATAAGCAACTAGCGAGCAATAATAAAACATCTCAAGCGCCAACACTTTGTCAAAACAATCATGATATAATATGACAAAAGTGGTATCTCGCTAGCCCTTTCTGAGACCGCAAAACATAAATGCAGAGCACCTCCAAAGTTCAAGCAATGACTAAACATTGTAATTCATGGTAGAAAACATCCAGTCATGCTGCACCCAACATCAACTATACATAATGCATGAGGATGACAATAGTGCTCTCAGGTCTGGCGCTTATTTGAGAAGGTGATGACTCAACATAAAAGTAAATAGATAGTCCCTACGCAGAGGAAAGCATGGATTTGCAGAGGTGCCAGAGCTCAAGATTTAAAACAGAGATAGATATAATTTTGGGAGGTGCACCCTTCCTATCAACGTTACGACCAAGAGTTATCAATATCTTCCATGCTAGACACATTAGCGGCGGTTCCCAAGCGGTAAAAGTAAAGGTTTACTCCCCCTCCACCAACAATCACATGCCACGGCTAGCCGAATCCACGGGTACCGTCCATACCAACAACATTCCTGGAGGAGTTTTGTTTAATTATTTGTAAGTTTTGATTTTCGGGACTAGGAATCCCTATTACCGCCCCTCTCGTTCAAGGACAAGTGAATAAACACTCATCATGAGAATAACCCACTTAACATGGAAGATACTGACCGCCCTCTGTCGCTCCATGAGCGGTCGAGGCACACAAAACAGATGTTCATTTGAATTTTTAGAGGTGGCACATGCAAATTTACTTGGAACGGCAGGGTAATACCGCATATAGGTAGATATGGTGGACTCATATGGAATAACTTTGGTTTAAGGATTTTGATGCACAAGCAGTATTCCCGCTTAGTACAGGCGAAGGCTAGGAAAAAGATTGAGAAGCGGCCAGCTAGAGAGCGAAAACGGTCATGAACATGCATTACATATAATAAACATTAACTGCTAGCATGAGTAGGATATGGACACCATGAACATAAACATCCTGAAGGCTATGTTGGTTTTGATTCAACTACATGCGTGAACATGTGCCAAGTCAAGTCACTTAAAACATTCAGAGGAGGATACCATATCATCATACCACATCACAATCATTTGAATGCATGTTGACATCCAAGATAAATTATTATCCACTCCTAGCTACTTAAGCATGGCATGAACAACTATAATCTCTAATGGTCATTGCAAACATGTTTGATCATAATATGCTGAATCAAGGATACTAGGTTAAACATATTTACAAAAACAAAAACAAGTTGAGTTCATACCCGCTTTTCTCTGCCACAGTCAATTCATCAAATATTGTCATTATTGCCTTTCACTTGCATGACCGAATGATATGAAAATAATAATAGTGCAAGAGTGTCGTGGACTAAGCTGGAATCTGCAAACATTTTATTCAAGAGGAGAAGATAAGGTAACATGGGCTCTTTGTTAGATAACAATAGTGCATATGAGAGCCACTCAACATTTTCATGGTGGTCTTCTCCTTGGTATGACTCAAATAAAAGGAAAAAAATTCAGAGAAACACACTGAAATATTTTTGGAGTTTTTGGTTTTTCTGAAGAAAGGAAATTAAAGAGGGAAAAACAAAAACGAGAAAAACTATTTACACGGGAAAGCTCCCAACAAGCAAAAGAAGAAACGAGAAATCTTATGGTTTTCTTTTGATACTACAATTATACTAAGCTAGAAAGAAAGACCGAAAAGAAGTAGGAAATATTTTTGGGTTTTCTCAAAGTTTTTCAAACACGCAAGAAGAAAGCGAGAAAATAAATCTAGCATGGATATTACAATGAAAAAGTATGAACGCCGACAAGTGGAATGAAATGTGTGAACATGAATGTAAGGTCGGTGGAAATACGTACTCCCCCAAGCTTAGGCTTTTGGCCTAGCTTGGTAATCACCATCCGTAGTGTGGGTAATAGTCGGAGTGATAGCCTACCGAGGCCCTTGTTGCGGACTCCTCGGCCCTCCTGGCAGCTTCAACCTCCGTATTGTGCGCATGGGCCTCGCTCTCAAGAACATAATATCTTCCCTTACTATGAAAATCAAAGAGAGCAGGAGCAGGCAAAGTAACAGGCACAACGGGTTTTTTATTAAATCTCAGATTATAGGTATAATTAGTGGCCGTGCCCGTAAGGAACTTATGATGCTTAATGGCCTCAAAGTCTAAGTACTGAATAGGTAGGATGGGATCATTAGGCCAAGGCGATACGTTTAGTTTCTCTGCTACACGGGAGGCATAAATTCCTCCGTAAAAATTACCACTAGCAGCATTGTGCTGCAGCCTCCGTGCAACAATCTCTCCAAGATTATAACATTTATTTCCAGTTATGGCAGTGTGTATGAGACTTAAATCAGGAGCACATAGTGTGCTGCAATCTTGTTTGCCTACAATACATTTGCCATTAAAGAGTGCGAAGTACTGTATTGATGGGAAATGGATACTTTTAATTCTTCCTTGTGTTACTCCCCTATCTTCACCATAGCAAAGGTTAACCAAAAATGACCTGTACTTAGATTTTGGTGGTTCATCAAGGGAACCCCAATATGGAATTTTGCATGCTTCACTGAACAATTCTAAAGGCATGGTGAAGGAACGGTCATAGAAGTTGAATGAAACTCTATACTCACGAGGAAAATATTTAAATTTCTTTGTGAATGTTTTCGTGAGTTCGAGATGTTGAGGGCACTTATCTGCGATGAAGGGAGCAAGTTCTACATTGTGGATAAATTGTTCGAATTCCCCCTTAATACCTGCACCTTCCATGAACTCGTCGCCCGGCCACAAGCATGATTTGGTAGCGGCATCTCGCATCGAGATTTCACTTGGCTCAACATAAGATTGTCGGACCGAGCTTCCACTTGTTGAGGCCTCCGAGGACCTCCTCCTCGAAGAACTCCTAAAGAATTGCATTTTTATTTGTGAGCAAATTTCTGAAATATTTTTGAGACACAAAATTTTGTTAACAAAACTTCATGAAATTGATAGAAACACTCCCAAGGATGCATAGAGGCCATATTATTCATTCAAACTACTTAGAACTCTAAGAATTCAACATGCAAGCAAATCTACAGCAGCACCAAGAGTAGCTAATTACTCTCAAAATAACCCACTAAAACAAAAACTAATTGGAGCAATGGAGGAGTCACATACCAAGTAGCAATCCCTCCAAACAGTTTCGAAAACGGAGCTTCGGGCAAAGAGACCGAAATCCGCGGGTTTGAGAGCAAGAACATAGGAATGGAAGCTATGGTGATTTTTTTGGAGGTAGGGGATGACATAGGCTAAAGGGATAAGTGAGGGGGGCCACGTGGGGGCCACAACCCACCAGGGCGTGCCTGGGGTTGCTGGTGCGCCCTGGTGTCTTGTGGGCACCAGGTGCACCCCCCTCTAATGTTATTTGCACCAAAAATTCAGAAATATTCAGAAAAAAACGTATCAAATTTTCAGGATATTCTGAGAACTTTTATTTTTGGGTCATTTTTTATTGCACGGTGAAAACAGAAAACAGGATAATCATGGCATTTTATTTTATTTGACTAACTGAAACAGAAAAAAAAAATCGGAGCAGAGAGTTGTGCCTACTAGATTCATCAACTTCATACCTCTCAAAGATGATCCATTAATAAGGTTGATCAAGTCTTATTAACAACCAATTCCGATTAGCATGAAACCGAAGAACTTTTATAAAACACTAAGTTACCTCAATGGGGATGTGCATATCCCCAACAATAAGTATATCATATTTCTACTTGGCAGTAGGTAGAGGTAATTGAAAACTTCCAATAGTGATTATCGGAGATTCTTCAATAACATTTATATCGTTCACTTGGAATTGTTTCTTCGGGAAGTGCACCGTATGCTCATTACAATTGATATGAAAAGTGACTTTGCTTTTATTGCAATCAATAACAGCCCTTGCAGTATTCCAAAAGGGTCTACCAAGGATAATCGACATGTTGTCGTCCTCGGGCATCTCAAGAATAACAAAGTCCGTTAAGATAGTAAGATTTGCACCAACAACAACGGGCACATCCTCACAAATACCGATAGGTATGGCAGTTGATTTGTTAGCCATTTGCAATGATATTTCAGTAGGTGTGAGTTTATTCAAATCAAATCTCTTTTATAAGGAGAAAGGCATAACAGTGACACCAGCTCCTAAATCACACAAAGGAGTTTTGACATAGTTTCTTTTAATGAAGCATGGTATAGTTGGTATTCCCGGATCTCCAACTTTTTTAGGTACTCCATCCTTAAAAGAATAATTAGCAAGCATGGTGGAGATTTCAGCTTCAGGTATCTTTCTTTTATTAGTGATGATGTGTTTCATGTATTTTGCATAATGGGACATCTTTAAGATATCGGTTAAAAGGGTACGCAAAAACACTGGCCTAATCATTTCAGCAAAGCGTTCAAATTCTTCATCATCCTTTTTCTTAGATGGTTTAGGTGGAAAGGGCATGGGTTTCTGAACCCATGGCTCTCTTTCTTTACCATGTTTTCTAGCCACAAAGTCTCTTTTGTCATAACATTTATTTTTAGGTTGTGGGTTATCAAGATCAACAGCAGGCTCTATTTCAACATCGTTATCTGGTTCTTTATCATTGTTTGTTTGAGTATCTTAATGAACATCATCATTATCATTTTCATTATCACTAGGATGATGTTCATTACCAGATTGAGTTTCAGCATCAGAAATAGAGACATCATTATTATCAGGAGGTTTTTGTATCTCAGGTTCACTAGAGGTATGCAAAGTCCTATCATTTTTCTTTTTCTTCTTAGAAGGACTAGGTGCATCAGCATTAATTATTTGAGAGTCTTGTTCAATTCTTTTAGGATGATATTTAGGATAAAGTGGTTCTTGGGTCATTCTACCTCCTCTAGTTACTACTCTAGCAGCAAAATCATTCATATTATTATTCATTTCATCAAGCAATTCTTTTTGAGATGTAGCAACTTGTTCTAACTGAGTTTGAACCATAGAGGCATGCTTTCCTACACCTGTAACATCATTACTGATTCTAAATAGCAAGTAACTCAAGGGAGCAATCATATCAGAGTTATATTTCAGTTGTTTCAGAACATGTGCATTGAAATGATCTTGCTTCATAATATAATTATCAAACTCATATAAGCATTGACTAGGATGTTTATTGTAAGGGATATCACCTTCATCAAACTTTAATAAAGAGTTTACCCCTACCACCTGTGGGGGTGGTGGTGTGTCAAGGCCATGTATTTCTTCGATAGGTGGCAAATTCTTAACATACTCAGCTTTAATACCTTTTTCCTTCATAGATTTCTTTGCCTCTTGCATATCTTCAGGACTGAGAAATAAGATACCCCTCTCTTCGGAGTGGGTTTAACTGGTGGTTCAAGATGAGTCCAATCATCATAATTCTTCAATATGTTATTCAATAATTCCTCAGCTTGGTCAACAGTTCGTTCCCTGAAAACACAACCAGCACAACTATCTAGGAAGTCCCTAGAAGCATCAGTTAGTCCATTATAGAAGATATCAAGTATTTCATTTTTCTTGAGAGGGTGGTCAGGCAAAGCATTACGCAATTGGAGAAGCCTCCCGCAAGCTTGTGGGAGACTCTCTTCTTCAATTTGCACAAAGTTAAATATTTCCTGTAAGGCAGCTTGTTTCTTATGAGCAGGAAAATATTTTTCAGAGAAGTAGTAAATCATATCCTGGGGACTACGCACACAACCGGGAGCAAGAGTATTGTATCATGTCTTAGCATCACCCTTTAATGAGAACGGAAATAATTTGAGAATATAATAGTAGCGAATCTTCTCATCATGATCAAAGAGGGTGGCTATATCATTCAGTTTAGTAAGATGTGCCACTACACTTTTGGTTTCATAGCCATGGAAAGGATCAGATTCAACCAAAGTAATTAACTCCGGGTCAACAGAGAATTCATAATCCTTATCGGTAACAAAGATACGTGAAGTAGCAAACTTAGGATCACATTTCATTCTAGCATTCAAAGTATTTTCCTTATACTTGCGTCACAATTTCTTAAGATCGTTTCTATCCTTACAAGAAAGGATTTCCCTAGTTGTCTCCTCATCCATAACATAACCTTCAGGTATGTTAGGCATTTCAAATCTAGGGGAGCTAGGACTAATAGGTATTTCATAGTCATCAGTTTCAAAGGCTTCATCAGTTTCAATAGTTTCATCAGTTTCAGTAATTTCATTCTCTTTAGCTCTAGCAATTTGTTCATCAAGAAATTCACCTAGTGGCACATTATAATCAAGCATGGTACTAGCATCATCATAACCATCATTCATAGCAGAACTAGCATCATCAATAACTTGCGACATATCAGGATTACTAGCATGTGGTGGTGTTGCAAACTTACTCATAACAAAAGGTGAATCAAGTGCAGAGCTAGATGGCAGTTCCTTACCTCCCCTCATCTTAGAGGGAAAAATCTTGGTTTTTGGATCCTTCAGATTCTTCATAGTGATTAATTGATATAAATCCCAACTGACTCAACAAATATAGCTATGCTCCCCGGCAACGGCGCCAGAAAAGGGTCTTGATAACCCACAAGTATATGGGATCGCAACAGTTTTCGAGGGTAGAGTATTCAACCCAAATTTATAGATTCGACACAAAGGGAGCCAAAGAATATTTGAGAGTATTAGCTGCTGAGTTGTCAATTCAACCACACCTGGAGATTAAATATCTATAGCAGAGTGATCAGTAGCACAGTAGTATGATAGTTTTGATAGCAGTAGCAGTAGCAACAGTAGCGGTAACAGTGATAGCAATAGTTTTGTAGCAAGTATAACAGCAGCAGTAGCAATAGTAACTTAGCAAGAACAATATGTGGAAAACTCGTAGGCACTGGATCGGTGAACTCATTGGATGATATTCATCATATAACAGTCATAACCTAGGGCGACACAGAACTAGCTCCAGTTCATAAATGTAATGTAGGCATGTATTCCGTAAATAGTCATACGTGCTTATGGAAAAGAACTTCCATGACATCTTTCGTCCTATCCTCCCGTGGAAGCGGGGTCCATAAGGAAACTAAGGGATATTAAGGCCTCCTTTTAATAGAGAACCAGAACAAAGCATTAACACATGGTGAATACATGAACTCCTCAAACTACGGTCATCACCGGAAAGTATCCCGACTATTCTCACTCCGGGGTTTGCGGATCAGAACACGTAATAGGTGAGTATGACTAGCAAGATCGGATCAACAACATAGATATAATGGTGATAACATAAACGGTTCAGATATGAAATCATGGCACTCGGGCCATAGTGACAAGCATTAAGCATGGCAAAGTCATAGCAACATCAATCTCACAACATAGTGGATACTAGGGATCAAGCCCTAACAAAACTAACTCGATTACATGATGAATCTCATCCAACTCCTCACCGACCAGCAAGCCTACAAAGGAATTACTCACTCCCGGTGGGGAGCATCATGGAATTGGCGATGAAGAAGGGTTGATGATGACGAAGACCAAAGATTCCCCTCTCCGGAGCCCCAAATGGGCTCGAGATCTGGCCTCCCGAGGAAGAACAGGAGGTGGCGGCGACTCCGTATCGTAAAACGCGATGAAACTTTCTCTCTGATTTTTTCTCCAAAAATAGGATTTTATAGCGTCGGAATTAGGGTCGGTGGGGCCACGAGGTGGGCACAACCCACCAGGGCGCGCCGGGGGGGCTGGCGCGCCCTGGTGTCTTGTGCCCAGCCAGCCCCCCCCCCTCCGGTGGATCTTGGCTCTAGTATTTTTTATTTATTGTAAAATAATTCTCCAAAAAGTTTCGTCCTATTCAGAGAACTTTTATTTCTGCACAAAAACAACACCATAGTAGTTCTGCTGAAAACAGCGTCAGTACGGGTTAGTTTCAGTCAAATCATGCAAGTTAGAGCCCAAAACAAGGGCAAAAGTGTGAGGAAAAGTATACATGACGGAGACGTATCAGCAACATTTGAGATTGGTCCTGGATAATCTTCGAGAGCACCGGCTTTATGCCAAGTTTAGCAAGTGCGAATTTTGGCTGGATGATGTTGGATTCCTGGGTCATGTGTTGACTGCAGAAGGATTGTCAGTAGATCCTGCCAAGATTGAAGCTGTGACTGAATGGCAATCCCCAAGCAATGTGAAGGAAGTCAGAAGCTTCCTCGGACTCGCGGGGTATTACCGCAAGTTCGTCGAAGGCTTCTCAAGCATTGTGAGAGCCATGACTCAGCCCTTGAAGAAGGACAAGAAGTTTGAATGGACGCCAAAGTGTGAAGAAACTTTCCAAGAACTCAATAAGAGACTGACAACAGCCCCAATTTTGGACACTCCCGATATTCACAAGGAGTTTCTGATATATTGTGATGCATCGAGAACTGGGCTTGGAAGTGTTCTAATTCAAGAAGGCAAAGTCATAGCATATCTATCCAGAGAGCTACGCCCTCATGAAGCGAACTACACTACTCATGATCTCGAGTTGGCAGCAGTAGTTCATGCCTTGAAGGCATGGCGACATTACCTTCTAGGGAAGCGATGTGAGATATACATAGACCATAAGAGTTTGAAGTATATTTTCACTCAAAGGGAATTGAACATGAGGCAACGAAGATGGTTAGAGTTGATCAAGGACTATGACCTCAGTATTCAATATCACCCTGGAAAAGCTAACGTGGTAGCAGATGCCTTAAGTAGAAAGGCTTGTTCCTTGAATGCTATGATTAAGCAAAGGCTACCCGCCTTGTATGAAGAGCTTGAAAGCTTTGGCTTGGAACTAGTTGCACCTGGTTTCCTAGCCAACCTTGAAGCAAAGCCTACCTTGATGGATGATATTAAGGAAGCTCAGAAGGGACACGAGAGCATTGAAGGCATCAAGAGGAAGATTAAGGAAGGCAAGGCCCCAGGATTCTCAGTGGATGAACAAGGAGTTGTATGGTTTGGGAATCACATTTGCGTACCCAACAAAGTTGAGCTCAAGAACTTGATCTTGCAAGAAGCTCATGACACTCCGTATTCCATCCATCCTGGAGGAACCAAGATGTACCAAGACCTCAAAGCAAGATTTTGGTGGCATGGCATTAAGAGAGAAATAGCCACATTCATTGCTAAGTGTGACATATGCGAGAGAGTGAAAGCTGAGCATCAGCGACCCACTGGACTGTTACAACCTCTCAAAGTGCCTGAATGGAAATGGGACAAAGTTGGGATGGACTTCATTACCGGGTTGCCCAGGTCAAACAAGGGACATGATTCCATTTGGGTCATTGTCGATCACCTGACCAAAGTAGCTCACTTCATTCCCGTCAAGACAACCTACAATGGGAATCAACAGGCAAACCTCTACATCAACCGTATCGTGAGTCTTCACGGAGTTCCAAAGGAGATTGTGTCAGACCGAGGCACCCAGTTTACCTCGAGGTTCTGGGAGAAGTTTCAAGAGGCTATGGGAACCAAGTTATCCTTCAGCACTGCTTTTCACCCCTAGAAAGGAGGACTGCTACTTGTGATCTGCGTTGGGCTTTCCGTGAGGAGGAACGTGTTATTGCAACACAAAGTGGGTAAATATTTCCCTCAGTTATGAAACCAAGGTTTATCGAACCAATAGGAATAGCAATCCTCAACCGTCTTCAGCAGCTGCACACAAAAGAACAAACAACTTGCACCCAATGCGGGCAAGAGGGTTGTCAATCCCCTTGATCTCGTTATTTGCAAGCGAATGAGGTGTGTAGATAATTGTAGATAATTGTAAATTGCAAAATAAAATAAAAAGTAAATAAAGGCAGCAAGGTAATAGTAGTGTTTGTAGATTTATAAGTGAATAGACCCGGGGGGCATAGTTTTCCCTAGCGGCATCTCTCATGTAGGCAGCATATGGTGGGTACCAAATTACTGTTGGGCAAGTGATAGAAAAACGGATAGTTATGCGATTTCCACAGCAATGATCATGTGTATATAGGCATCACATCCATAAACAAATAGGCCGACTCCTGCCTGCACCTATTAGCATTACTCCCCTCATCGACCGCTATCCATCATGCATCTAGAGTATTAAGTAAAACAGAGTAATGCATGGAGAATGATAACATGATATAGACAAAGTAAACTCAAGCAATATGAATAAACCCCATCGTGTTATCCTTAGTAGCAACAAAACAAAGACGCATCTTGTCCCCTACTTTGTCACTGGGAAATAGAAACTCGTCAGGTTGAACCTACCACAACGCACCACTCCCACTGAAGATAGATCAATCTACTTGGCCAAAGCACATCAATAAATCGGAGAGCATTACGAAGCTATAATGACCATGCAAATGAGAATCTTAATATTCAGAGGTGACTCAAATACTTTTATTGAATATTCTAAACATAAACCCCCAATTCAACGGATCCCAACAAACACACCGCACAATAGGATTACATCGGATGGATCAAAGCAAAGAAGCGATGATCATTGTATTGACGATCAAGAGATTGAGAGATTGCCATCTAGGTACTATCTATGGACCCATAGGTCCATGGTGAACTACTCACACATCATCATGAGGGCAGCAAGGTTGATGTAGAGGCCCTCCGTGATTGAAGCCCCCTCCAGCAGGGTGCCGGAACGGAGCTCCATATGGCCCCGCGGCGGAACAGAGACTTGCGGAAGCGTTAAAAGGGTTTCGGGACTGCCTCAAGGGTTTTTGCGATATATGAGAATTTATAGGTGACGTGGCTTGAGACTGCGTCAGTATTTCCCCAAAGAGGAAGGGATGATGCAGCACAGCGATGGTAAGTATTTCCCTCAGTTATGAAACCAAGGTTATCAAACCTAGGAGGAGGACCACGCAATGCTATGTAAACGGTACCTGCACACAAAGAACAAATACTTGCAACCCGACGCGTAAGAGAGGTTGTCAATCTCTAAGATAGATTAGGTGTAGTAGATTGCATCAATAGATCGCACAAGAACACAAAATAAAAGAAGCAAATAAAAAGTGCAGCAAGGTATTATTGGGTTTTTGGAATAATAGATCTGAAAACAAAAAGCCGCAAAATATAGATCGGAAAACAATATGTTGGAAAAGTAGACCCGGGGGCCGTAGGTTTCACTAGTGGCTTCTCTCATGAGTCACTACTGGAATCAGGGACTTTGCCATCTGCCAGCTCTTTGCCGTCTGCTGGCAGATGGCAAAGAGGATATTTGCCGTCTGCTTTTATAAAGCAGACGGCAAAGAACATGCTGATGGCAAAGAGGCTCTTTGCCATCTGCACTTCTTTGCCTTCTGCTGGCAGACGGCAAAGAACAAAGTGGGCCCCACTTGGTACTGCACTTGCCAGGTCACACGGGCCACTTATTTGCCGTCTGCTGGCAGACGGCAAAGAACTCTTTGCCGTCTGCCAGCAGATGGCAAAGAGGTGAGGGGGGGCCCCACAGTGTAATGGCAGGGACGGGCTAATGGCCCCCCTCTTTGCCGTCTGCTGGCAGACGGCAAAGAGGGGGCTTAATTTTCGCCATCCCCCCGCGCCTCCCGCCTCTCTCTCTTTCTCTCACCTCTCTCTCTCTCACACCCGCGCCCGTTCCCCTCTCTCACCGCCGCCGCCGCCCCCTCCCCGCAGTCTCGCCGCCCCCTCCCCGCCCTCTCGCCTGACGTCAGCTGACGTCATCTACAGCTCTTTGCCGTCTGCCAGCAGACAGCAAAGAGCGCCGTTAGCCACCTAACGGGGATGGAACCTTTTCTGTGCCGTCCACACTCTTTTCCGTCTGCTGGCAGACGGCAAAGAAGGAAAGTTCTTTGCCGTCTGCCAGCAGACGGCAAAGCGGCCTTTGCCGGCAGCCATTCAGCCGGAGTGTTTGCCATCTGCTGGCTGACGGCAAAGTCTTTGCCGTCCTCCAAGCATGCCTTTGCCATCTGCTATAGCAGACGGCAAAGTGCCTGATTCCAGTAGTGAGTATAGCACACGGTGGGTAAACAAATTACTGTTGGGCAATTGATAGAAGCTAAAAAAATAATGACGATATCCAAGGCGATGATCATTATATAGGCATCACGTCCAAGATTAGTAGACCGAAACGATTCTGCATCTACTACTATTACTCCACACATCGACCGCTATCCAGCATGCATCTAGTGTATTAAGTTCATGGAAAAACGAAGTAATGCAATAAGAACGGTGGCATGATGTTGACAAGATCTATTCATGTAGGAATAGACCCCATCTTGTTATCCTTAATAGCAATGATACGTGTGTGCCTCACTGCCCCTTCTTTCACTGGGAGAGGACACCGCAAGATCGAACCCATCAGAAAGCACCTCTTCCCATGGCCAGAAAAATCGATCTAGTTGGCCTAACTAAACCAAAGATTTGCAGAAGAAATATGAGGCTATAAGTAATCATGCATATAAGAGATCAAAGAAGACTCAAATAATATTCATGGATAGAAACTGATCATGAACTCAAAATTCATCGGATCCCAACAAACACACCGCAAAAATTCATTACATCAAATAGATCTCCAAGGGACCATTGTACTGAGAATCAAAAGAGAGAGAGAAAGGCATCTAACTACTGCCTACGGACCCGTAGGTCTATGGTGGACTACTCACGCATCATCGGAGAGTCACCAATGAGGATGATGAACCCCTCCGTGATGGTGTTAGATTGGATCTCGCGGTTCTGGAACTTGCGGCAGCTGGAAGTATTTTTCGTTGACTCCTCTAGGGTTTTTGGAATATTTGTGTATTTATAGAGCTCAGAAGCGGTGGAGGGGGGGTCCCGAGGCCACCACAACCCACCAGGGCGCGCCCGGGGCCTCTAGCGCGCCCTGGTGTCTTGTGGACCCCCTGGGCCTCCTCCCGGGTGCTTCTTTAGCCCACTGTCTTTCTGCTGGTCCAAAAAAAATCTCCAAAAAGTTTCATCGCGATTGGACTCCGTTTGGTACTGATATTTTGCGAAGTAAAAAACAAGCAAAAAACAGCAACTGGCACTTGGCACTATGTCAATAGGTTAGTCCAAAAAAATGATATAAAGTTGCTATAAAATGATTGTAAAACATCCAAGAATGATAATATAACAGCATGGAACAATCAAAAATTATAGATACGTTGGAGACGTATCAAAAGGCCAGAGAACAAGGTCGGGAGAGCCGCCAGGGGGCCACAAGTCATCAGGGCGCCGCCCCCACAGGGCGCACTCTGTTGTCTTGTGGGGCCCTGGTGTGGCCCCGAGCCTTCTTCCGAATCTCCCAGGTCTTCTTTTGGTCCAGAAAGAAACATCAAAAAGTTTCGTGGCAATTGGACTTCGCTTGGTACTGTAAACCCGAGAAGTGAAAAACATGTAAAAAACAACAATTGGCACTGGGCACTGGGTCAATAGGTTAGTGCTCAAAAATATTATAAATTGGTAAATAGAGACCCAAAAAGTATCCTAGAATGATAATATATCAGCATGGAACAATCAAAAATTATAGATACGTTGGAGACGTATCAAGCATCCCCAAGCTTAATTCCCGCTCGTCCTCGAGTAGGTAAATGATAAAAACAGAATTTTTGATGTGGCGTGCTATCCATTATGTAATCTTATCCATGTGTGCTCCTTGAGAAACGATGAATCAACAAATATTAACATAGCAATACTTGTAAGTATAAGAAACAAAATCATCAATCTTTCAAAGTATACGATCCTCAAAGAATGTTTACCCCCCATTCATCT
The DNA here is from genome assembly GCA_039707655.1 of Elymus sibiricus. NCBI lineage: Eukaryota > Viridiplantae > Streptophyta > Magnoliopsida > Poales > Poaceae > Elymus > Elymus sibiricus. The sequence continues at coordinate 114,844,268 of CM077667.1, forward strand.
TATTATATTAGCAAGGCATGGCTCCATCTTCACCACATTAATACAAATTTCAAGCACCACGGTGTCCAAGTGAGTAAATTGGACCGTACTTTTTCAATGTGCATCAACTTTTTATTCTTCACGCAATACATGAGCGTGAGCCATTGGACATAGCATTTAGGTGGAATAGAATATGGTGTTAGATATCAAAGGGGCAAAGAGTGGAGAAGATAGTCTCTCATCAACTAGGCGTACCAACGGCTATGGAGATGCCCATCGATAGATGTCAATGCAAGGAGTAGGGATTGGCATGCAATTGATGCACTAGAGCTATAAGTGTATGAAAGCTCAAATGAAGCTAAGTGGGGTGTGCATCCAACTTGCTTGCTCATGAAGACCTCGGGCATTTGAGGAAGCCCGTCATAGGAATATACAAGCCAAGTTTTCAATAATGAAAAAGTAATTCCCACTAGCATATGAAAATGACATAACATGAGACTCTCTACATGAGGAAGAAGGTGCCACTTTGAGGCACAAGTGTGGTAAAGGATAGTAGCAAAGTCCCTTCCCTCATTTTCTCTCATTTTTTATTTAGAATGGTGGGCTCATTTGGCCTCCCCCATCTTTATTTCCTCACTGGGACAATGCTCTAACAATGATGATCATCACACTTTTATTTACTTACAACTCGAGATGAATAACTGATATGAAGATATGACTCTATATGAATGCCTCTGGAAGTGTACCAGGATGTGCAATGATCTAGCATGACACGTATCAAAAATATGATGAACGGTGGCTTTGCCACAAATACTATGTCAGCTCTATATGATCATGCAAAGCAATATGATGATGAACGAACTAGTCATGTGAAGTGACGATGGAATTTGCATTGCAATATATCTCGGAATGGCTATGGAAATGCCATGATAGGTAGGTATGGTGGCTGTTTTGAGGAAGATATAATGAGGCTTATATGCAACAGAGCGTATCATGTCATAGGGTTTTGATGCACCGGCGAAACTTGCACCGATCCTCAAGCTGATAATGGGCTATGCACGACACCGAAGATGCTAGCAAATCTGAGAAGGTGAGATTGCGTATGTCCATGGTTTCACATTAGTTATAAAGAACTCATATACTTATTGCAAATTTTTATTAGTTTTATCACAAATCAAAGTACTACTCGCATGCCCCGAGGGAAGAGTTTGGTAGGAGTTAACCATCGCAAGCTTCCGACCCGAAACAACACTAGGATTTCAACGAGGAATAGAAATGCTCACACATCATCACCATGCCTCTTTAATTTTTAGACGAACAAGAAGTTAACCTCTCTTAATATCAACACTTCTACGAATCAACAATTATGAACTAACACCTTTTTCATATTACCACATCAATATCATTAACCCACAATTTCTCTATATGTGCTACATGATGGTTTTGATTATCACTCATTGAATACCTAATATTTTTGGACTAGTCTTATGACCCATGCAAATTACCGTCACTATTTATTAACTCTCAAAAAAATATAAGTGAAGAAATAGAGTGAAATAATTTCTATAAAATCTACATGCCATCGTGCTCAAAAAGATATAAGTGAAGTACTAGAGCAACTGCTAAGCTCAAAAGATATAAGTGCAGCACATAGAGTATTCTAACAAATTATGATGAAGGTGTGTCTATCTTAAATAGGTGTGTATAGGAAACAATGATTGTGGTAAACTTAAAGTAAAAATAAACAAAAACAAACGACGCTGCAAGCAAAACTCATATCATGTGACGAACAAAAATATAGCTCCAAGTGACATACCGATGTATTGAGACGAAAGAGGGGATGCCTTCCGGGGCATCCCCAAGCTTAGACGCTTGAGTCTTCCTTAAAATATTACCTTGGGGTGCCTTGGGCATCGCCAAGATTAGGCTCTTTCCTCTCCTTAGTCCTTTGTCCATCGTGATAACACCCAAAACTTGAAAACTTCAATCACACAAAACTCAACAAAACTTCGTGAGATCCATTAGTATAAGCAACATATTGAATACTTTAGGGACTGTTATAAATTGATTATTATTTCTTAAATGCATAATAGGTACTGTATTCTAACTTATACATGGCTTATACCCCCTGATACAATCCATAGCATAATCAAAACAAGCAACTATGCAAGCAAAAACAGAATCTGTCTAATAGAAAACAGTTTGTAGCAATCTGTAGAGAACCTATACTTCTGTAACTCTAAAAATTCTGAAAAATTAGGAAAACCTAGAAAATGTGTATATAAATACTGTGTAAAAATTCAGATAATTATCACGCTCCAGAAAGAAATGAAAATTCATGTACTGGAGTCAAAAGTTTCTGTTTTGTTTCAGCATCGATTATACTCATCTTGTGAGTCATCCCAAAGGCTTTACTTGGCACAAACACTAATTTAAACATAAAAACCTAATCATTACAGGGGCAATAATCATTTTATTGAAAACAAACAAAAAGTAAAAAGAAAAAATAAAGATAACCATTGGGTTGCCTCCCAACAAGCGCTATTGTTTTATGCCCCTAGTTAGGCATAGTGCATAGTTTCAAGTGTTGTCATCCATGACACTCCACCCATAAGCAGCTCTGATGATCAATTAATAAGGTGGTTTAATTCTATTTCTATGGAAGTATTCCATACCTTTCTTTAATGGGAATTGGAACCTTATGTTTCCCTCTTTTATGTCAATAATTGCACCTATAGTTCGTAGGAAAGGTCTTCCAAGTATTATGGGACAAGTAGGATTGCAATCAATATCAAGCACAATTAAATCTACAGGAACATAATTTTTATTTGCAACAATAAGCACATCATCAATTCTACCTAGAGGTTTCTTAATGGTAGAATCCGCAAGATGCAAGTTAAGGGAACAATCTTCAATATTAGTGAGACCAAGCACATCACAAAGAGATTTACGAATAGTTGAAACACTAGCACCAAGGTCACACAAGGCATTGCATTCATATTTATTTATATTAATCTTGATAGTAGGTTCCCACTCATCATGCAATTTTCTAGGAATAGAAACTTCAAGCTCAAGTTTCTCATCATAAGCTTTTATCATAGCTTCTACTATATGTTCGGTAAAAGCTTTGTTTTGTTCATAAGAATTGGGTGAGCTAATGATGGTTTGCAACAAGGAAATACATTCTACCAAAGCGAAATTATCATAATTGAAGTCCTTATAATCCAAAATAGTGGGCACATCACTAGTTAAAGTTTTGACCTCTCCAAACCCACGTTTTTCAGTTTTAGCATCAAAATCATCACCCTCCAAGCAAACGGGACGCTTCTCAACTAGAGTTGACTCGTCTCCAGTCCCTTTATCATTTATATTCAGATAAATAAACAAAGATTTAATAGGAGAAGTATCAATCATTTTAAGATCTTCATCATGATTCCGGTAAAAATCGGGTGGAAGAGACTTTTCTAAGAATTCCCGCTTAGCTTTTAACTTAGCGGTCCTCTCCTTACTTTCAATAATAGATATTTGGATATATTTAATAGTCTCATTAAAATCATGCTTAGGTGGAAAAGCTTTACTTTTAAGAGTTTCTACATCAAGAGCAAATGTATCCATGTTTTTAGCCAAAGCATCAACTACGTGCAATTTTTCTTCTACCATAGTGTTGAAAACCTTTTGAGAATTAATAAATTCTTTAATTGTGTTCTCAAGATCACAGGGTATCTTATTAGAATTTGTAGAAGAATTTTCATAAGAATTACCATAAGAATTTCCATAGTTGTTTGAGGAATTACCGGGATACGGTCTAGAATTGAAGTTTCCTCTATAAGCATTATTGTTGAAATTATTTCGCGAGACAAAGTTCACATCAATAGCACCATTATTTTGCTCAATCAACGTAGATAAGGGAATATCATTGGGATGAACTTGAGCATTTTTATTAGCAACCATATTCATAAGAGCATCCACTTTTTCACTCAAAGTAGCGATTTCTTCATCAGAATTTACCTTCTTACCGGTTGGAGGTCTTTCGGTATGCCATTGAGAATAATTTTTCATAATATTGTCCAAAAGTTTTGTGGCCTCTCCTAAGGTCACATCCATAAAGGTACCACCTGCAACAGAATCTAGAAGATTTCTAGACACAAAGTTTAGTCCAGCATAGAAGTTTTGGAAAATCATCCATAAATTTAAACCATGAGTTGGAAAATTTCTTATCATCAATTTCATTCTATCCCAAGCTTGTGCAACATGTTCTTCATCTTGCTGTTTAAAATTCATTATTTGATTTCTAAGGGAGATGATCTTAGCAGGAGGAAAATACTTGGCAATAAAAGAATCTTTACACTTATCCCATATTCCAATACCATTACGAGGTAAAGATGAAAACCAAGCCTTAGCTTTATCTCTTAGTGAAAAAGGAAATAATTTTAATTTCACAATATCATTATCCATATCCTTTTTCTTTTGCATGTCACATAATTCAACAAAGGTATTAAGATGCGACACAGGATGCTCATTAGGACTTCCCGAAAATTGATCCTTCATGACAAGATTTAGCAATGACGCTAATATCAAAAGCCTCCGCACTAGTGGCGGGTGGTATAGGAGTACTAATAAAATCATTATTATTAGTATTTGAGAAGTCACACAACTTAGTCGTATCTTCATACATGGTGATGGAACAACCAAAGTAACAAGCAAGACAAGTAAACTAGCAAGCGAAGAAGTAAAATCTTAACAAGCAAAGATAAATATGTTTTTATTTTTTATTTTTATGAGACAAACTAAATATAACAGAAAATAAAAAGATAAACAAGTGAATGAAAATTTGTGTGAAGTTACTTGATAGTTGATGATGATTTTCCCCGGCAACGGCGCCACAAATCCTTCGTGATACTTATGATCTGTGTTGGGTTTTCCGTGAAGAGGAACGGGTTATTGCAGCACAAAGTGGGTACGTATTTCCCTCAGTTATGAAACCAAGGTTTATCGAACCTATAGGAATATCAATCCTCAACCGTCTTCAGCGGCTGCACACAAAAGAACAAACAACTTGCACCCAACGCGGGCAAGAGAGTTGCCAATCGCCTTGATCTCGTTATTTGCAAGCAAATGAGGTGTGTAGATAATTGTAGATAATTGTAAATTGAAAAATAAAATAAAAAGTAAATAAAGGCAGCAAGGTAATAGTAGCATTTGTAGATTTATAAGTGAATAGACACGGGGGCCATAGTTTTCCCTAGCGGCATCTCTCATGTAGACAACATATGGTGGGTAACAAATTACTGTTGGGCAATTGACAGAAAAGCGGATAGTTATGCGGTTTTCACGACAATGATTATGTGTACATATGCATCACGTCCATAAACAAATAGGCTGACTCCTGCCTGCACCTATTACTATTACTCCACTCATCGACCGATATCCAACATGCATCTAGAGTATTAAGTAAAAACAGAGTAATGTGTGGAGAATGATGACATGATGTAGACAAAGTAAACTCAAGCAATATGAATAAGCCCCATCATGTTATCCTAAGTAGCAACAACACAAAGACGCTTCTTGTCCCCTACTTTGTCACTAGGATATACAAACTCGTCAGGTTGAACCTACCACAACGCACCACTCCCACTAAAGATGGATCAATCTACTTGGCCAAAGCACATCAATAAATCGGAGAGCATTACGAAGATATAATGACCATGCAAATAAGAATCTTAATGTTCAGAGGAAACTCAAATAGTTTTCAAGAATAATCTGAACATAAACACACAATTCATTGGATCCTAACAAACACACCGCACAATATGATTACATCGGATAGATCAAAGTGAAGATGTGAAGATCATTGTATTGAAGATCAAGATATAAAGAGATTGTCATCTAGGTACTAGCTATGGACCCGTAGGTCCGTGGTGAACTACTCACACATCATCACGAGGGCAGCAAGGTTGATGTAGAGGCCCTCCGCGATCGATCCCCCCTCCGGCAGGGTGCCGGAATAGAGCTCCAGATGGCCTCGTGACGGAACAGGGACTTGCGGCGGCGTAAAAAGGGTTTTAGGACTGCCTCCAGGGTTTTTGCGATATATGAGAATTTATAGGCCAGAGAATGAGGTCGGGAGAGCTGCCAGGGGGCCAGAAGCCATCAGGGCGTGGCCCCCCAGGGCGCGCCCTGTTCGCCTGTGGGGCCCTGGTGTGGCCCCAAGCCTTCTTCCGAATCTCCCAGGTCTTCTTTTGGTCCAGAAAAAATCATCAAAAAGTTTCATGGCAATTGCACTTCGTTTGGTACTGTAAACCTGAGAAGTGTAAAACATGCAGAAAACAGCAACTGGCACTGGGTACTGGGTCAATAGGTTAGTGCTCAAAAATATTATGAATTGGTAAATAAAGACCCAAAAAGTATCCTAGAATAATAATATATTAGCATGGAACAATCAAAAATTATAGATACGTTGGAGACGTATCAAGGACAAACAGAACAAGTAAACCAGATACTCGAAGACATGCTTCGTGCCTGCGTTTTGGCATACAGAGCCAAGTGGGAAGATTGCCTACCTTTCGCCGAGTTCTCCTACAACAACAGCTATCAGTACAGTCTTCAGATGGCACCATTTGAGGTGTTGTATGGACGCAAGTGTCGCACTCCGCTCAATTGGTCGAAGAACGGAGAAGGAGTAGTCTTTGGACCAGATATCCTCCGTAAAGCAGAAGAGCAAGTTCAACTCGTCAGAGAGCGTCTAGTGACCGCCAAGTCAAGACAGAAGAGCTATGCCGATTCCCGCCACTGAGAAGTGAGCTTCAACAATGGAGACCATGTCTATCTCTGGGTCACACCTCTCAAGGGAACCAAGCGCTTCCACGTCAAAGGAAAGCTCGCACCAAGATATATCTGCCACTTCAAGATCACCGACCGACAAGGAGAAGTTGCCTACCAGCTAGAGCTACCTGTCGAGTTGTCCGATGTGCACAACGTTTTCCACGTGTCACAGCTTTGGAAGTGTCTCCAAGTTCCCAACCGCCCCGACCTCTACAACGACATCGATCATCAAGCCACCGACCTTCAGCCAGACCTCACTTATCACGAGAGACCAGTTCGCATCTTGGATGAAGCTGAGCGTTGCACCCGAAGCCGCACCATCAAGTATTTCAAGGTCCAGTGGAGAAACCACATTGAAGCAGAAGCAACCTGGGAGCGTGAAGACTACCTTAGAACTGAGTTCCCTTATCTTTTTAGCGCCTAATCTAGGAATCTCGGGGACGAAATTCTTGTAAGGGGGGTAGGTCTGTCACACCCTGTGTTTGTACGACTTTGCTATGCTATGATTTTATAAAATTTGGACCCATTTAAAACTTTTTGAGTGCTTGTGATGATTGACTTGAGTGTTATTTGCTTAAGAGCTTCTTGAGTTTATTCCCCAAATGATTCTTCTTCTATCAAAGCTCATCTACTTGATCCAAACTCTCTGCCCAAATGATCATGCCATGTATATAGGACCTAAAACTATTTTTATAAAATATTATTTTGGCCAAAAAGCATTTATCCACATTAGGTTTTCAAAACCCCCTGAATTGAGGTTTGTACTACAAGTCCTCAAATTAGGGAAAAATATTTTATTTTGAGCCTACTATATATAAGACTTCCCAAAACCACCAAATATTATTTTCAAAGATTATTTTCATATTTTATTTAAAGGTTTTTTCTTAAGGCTGAAATGGTCTTTCATAGGGAAAAATTATTTTTATGCTTTCAAAATATTTGAGAAAGTGTAGGGAAACTCAGTGGACATATATTATCCATATATATGAGTTTCAACACATGGTCATTTTCAAAATATTTGATAAAACCCTCCAAAACCATTTCTGCCTATTTCAAGCATTTGAAATATTTCTATAAGAAATATTCTCAAATAAATCCAGGAGAATTCTAGCAAGTCACTTATGCCTAATGTGATGATCTTGCCAAGTTTCATTCCAATCCAAATTGTTTGGGTTCACCAAAATATCCCAAAACCCTCTTTGTCGAGATCCAAATTTGAGCAACTTTACATTATCTAGTTTCTCCAATTGACCCCAAACTTTGTGGGCATGCCATAATCCCCAAATGATGCCACTACACTAAGTGGTGCATCAAGGAGAATGGATTTGCATGCCTAGATCTATAGAAATCAGTTTATGCTCATTTCTAGGGTTTACAATGTTTGCATTGTCAAATTTCTTCAAACCAGCTCAAACCTTGTGATCAACCTTGTTTTTACCTACCATTTTATCCTGTTAAATCTCACTGCAAGTGGGAAAGTTTATCTTGCGAAAACTGGTAGCAAACACCTTCTGGTGGTTTTCTAAAGTTACCTTTTTACCCACTTAACATGTTCTCCTTGATTCCCCCTTTTACCACAGTCCCTACTAGTTACCCTGCAACCCCAGTAACTCCCTCTCCTCAGCAGCTCAACGATTGATAGGGTAAAACCCCAATTTTTATCCCTGTACAACGTTGGACAGAAGCTTCTTCCCCCCTTCCTTTCACTTTCACCCGTTTACTTACCTCTAAATTGAACCCAGGGCATCTCCAAACCTTCCAGACGCTAGTGGAGAAGGGTGGCTGTGCCAAAGCGCGTGCAGGCATGGCAATGCCGGCCTATCGCATGCTCTGGAGCTCGCAGCCCCATCCCAGCGCGTTGACCCAGTGTCCCTGATAGCCTCGGGCTCTCCCCTCGCGCCAGCCAAGGCCCCTTGGCATCCGGGACACGACGCCCTGTCGCCCCCTCCTTTCTCTCCCCTTGCTGGCTCTCCTGCGCACGTGCCAAGCTTCGCCGGATCGGCCAGTGAGCACACTCACACACGCGACACCCCTCGCCTTGCCCCGCTCCTTCTCTCCCTCCCTCTGGTCATGGACGACGCCCACACCCTTGCCCCCTCTCGCGGCCTCCGGAGCCTCTGCAGCCAACTCCGGCAGCCACGTCCACGATGAGCGCCGTCGTCCCCTGGTCAGAGGTTGACGACGGCCCTGGAAAGGAGGCCCGCTTGTCAGCCTCTGCCTCGCCCCGCCTCTCTCTTCCCCTCGCTGACCTTCGGGCCCCGCCCGTCAGGTTTGAACCTGGCGCGCGCGGGGGAACCTGTCCGCCTGAGGCCGCTTTGCTCTGGGCCGGCCCAGCTGCGGCCAGTTCTGGCCCAGGGCACAGTGCCCTTTTTCTTTTTCTGTCTTCTGGCATTTTCCAATAATTCCCCTAGATTAAATAGTTATCCAAATTCAAAAATTCCAACTCCACAAACCTTGTAATATTCCAGCCTATGTGATTATGCCACTTGTGCAAACTTTGGAAAAGGTTTTACACACTGTTTTTATTTAAAACCCTGTTTTAAATATTAATAGTCTATGTAAAAATACTTTTCACCATTTTTGGTACTTCAAAACCAAAACCTAATAATTTTCACAATGCTAGTATTCACCCTAGTATTTTACAAAAATGGTTTGACATTTTCTCTGAGTGCTTTTATTTTCTCTGTTTTTACCGCAGTCTTATTTTTGCCTGTTATTATTGTGACGATAGATTGCGTTGTTGACGAAGGAGTTGGATCAGAAGATTTCAAAGACCTCGATGACTTTGTTGAGCCAGGCAAGCAGCCCTTTGACCATGTCTGAAGAAACCTTTTTATGCATGGCATATAGCACTTTATTTTTGATGTATTGATCATGATGCTATGGTGACCACCTTTATGGGTACCTCCGTTACATCCTCGTTGATACTTGCATGACATGACTCTACCATTTCTTAGAGTTGTGTGGGTGGGAAGTAGGTAGGATGCTAAAGTAGTTGCTACGCGAATGGGACGAGTATATGCATGGTGATGGAAACAAAGTGTTTTCAAGGACTTTTCGAAAACCCCGTCGGGTGCCACTAATGCCTGAGGGAGATGTTGAGATAGGTAACCACTTGATAAAGAAGTGGTGTACCGAGGCAAGTGAGTGTGTTGTTTTCGAAAATGGATTGGTGTAAGTTGCGACCGTCATTCCAACCTTACATGTACAACCACAATACCCCTTATGGGACGGGGCTATGTTGATTACCTTGGTCGATGCTAGCAGAGGGCCCACATTACTAGTGGTGAGAGGGCTAGAGTCACCCTCTCGATACCGGGTCATGCCAAGTGATAACCCACAAGTGTAGGGGATCGTTTGTAGCCTTTTTTGATAAGTAAGAGTGTTGAACCCAATAAGGAGCTAAAGGTAGAACAAATATTCCCTCAAGTTCTATCGACCACCGATACAACTCTATGCACGCTAATGCTTGCTTTACCTAGAACAAGTATGAAACTACTTTGCAGGAATAAAACTAGAAGTACTTTGCTAGATAATAAAGAACGTGGAAATAAAAGTTAGGTGCTGCTTTAATAAAAGAACAATAAAAGTAAATAACTTAGTAGAAAGCTTTTTGTGTAACGCAAGAGAAAGATTGTTCCTAGGCAATTGAATATAATATGATAGATACTTGTCATATGCAATGAGGGAGAGGCATACGCTAACACACTTTCCGTACTTGGATCATATGCACTTATGATTGGAACTCTAGCAAGCATCCGCAACTACCAAAGATCATTAAGGTAAAACCCAACCATAGCATTAAGTATCAAGTCCTCTTTACTCCCATACGCAACAACCCACCTACTCGGGTTTATGCTTCTGTCACTCAAGCAACCCACCATAGGCAAATCGTGAACATATTGCAACACCCTACAGCAGGGATCCCTCATGTTTGCGCGACACGGAGGGCACCATAGGACAACACCATATCAACATACAACTCACATCCATAACATCATACCACAATTAACCCATAGGACAAAAGAGATCTACTCAAACAACATAGGATAGCCAAATATCATTGGGAAATAATATATGGAGTTGAGCACCATGTTTAAGTAGAGATTACAGCGGGGAAGAGAGGTGTTACACCGCTGCATAGAGGGGGAGAGAGTTGGTGTTGATGATGGCGAAGTTGTTGGTGTAGATCGCTGTCATGATGATTGCCCCAGCGGCGTTCCGGCGCCACCTGGAGAGAGGGGGAGAGAGCCCCCTCCTTCTTCTTCTTCCTTGGCCTCCCCCTAGATGGGAGGAGAGTTCCCCCTCTGTTCCATGGCCTCCATGGCGGCGGAGGGGCAGAAGCCCCTCCTAGATTGGATCTCCCTCTCCGTTCTCTTCTGGTTCATGTTTTTGTTTTCTGGCCGAAAACCGTTTCTTATATTTCCGGAGATCCGTAACTCCGATCGGGCTGAAATTTTGAGGGGATTTTTATCCAAACATTAGCTTCCTTGCGCCTGAAGGAGAGCTCCAACCGACTTACGAGGTGGGCATAACCCACGCCTGGCCCCCCTGGCCGCGCCCTGGTGTCTTGTGGGGGCTGTGGGCCTCCGTTTGCATTGATTCCACTTCTCAAAATTCACAAATATTCCAAAACAAATCTTCGTAAATTTGTATCATGTTGGGACTTCGTTTGATAGGGATATACTGCGAAACAAAAAACATGCAACAAACAGGAACTGGCACTAGGCACTAGATCAATAGGTTAGTCCAATAAATCATATAAAATGTTGCCAAAAATATGTGAAAGTTGTATAATATTGGCATGAAACAATCAAAAATTATAGATATGACGGAGACGTATCAGCATCCCAAGCTTAATTCCTGCTCGTCCTCGAGTAGGTAAATGATAAAAAAAGATAATTTTTGATGTGGAATGCTACCTAACATAATCTTGATCATATATTTAATCATGGCATGAATATTAAGACACAAGTGATTCAAAGCAAAAGTCTAGTTTTGACATAAAGACATTAATACTCAGGCATCCCAACAAACAATCATGTCTTTCAAAATATCAAGGCTAAAGAACGCTATCCCTACAAAATCATATAGCCGTGTCATGCTCTGTCTTCTTAACACAAAGTATAAATCATGTACTACCCCGGTGTCAGCCAAGCAATTGGTTCATACTTTTTAACGTGTTTCAGCATTTTCAACTCTCACGCAATACATGAGCGCAAGCCATGGATATAGCACTATGGGTGGAATAGAATATGGTGGTAGGTTTCAAAGGGGTAAAAGTGGAGAAGAAAGTCTTGCATCAACTCAGCGTATCAACGGGCTATGGAGATGCCCATCGATAGATATCAATGCGAGGAATAGGGATTGCCATGCTACGGATGCACTAAGAGCTATAATTATATGAAAGCTCAATATGAAAACTAAGTGGGTGTGCATATAACTATATAATGAAAAATTCCCACTAGTATATGAAAGTGACAACATAGGAGACTCTCTATATGAAAAACATGGTGCTACTTTGAAGCACAAGTGTGGAATTATCATGCCCCTTCTACTTATTTCATTTTTTTCTTTTTCTTACCCTTGTTTTCCTTTTTTTTCTTTTTATTTTTTTCTATATTTTTTTTCTTTTTCTTTTTTTCTTTGTCCAGAGCCTCATCCCGACTTGTGGGGGAATCATAGTTTCCATCATCCTTTCATCACTGGGGCATGCTCTAATAATGAATAATGATGATCATCACACTTCTATTTACTTACAACTCAATACTACAACGATAGTAGAACAAAGTATGACCCTATATGAATGCAATGATCTAGCGTAGCAAAGATATCAAAAAATGGACAAGCCATGAAAACATCATGCTAGCTATCTTACAATCATGTAATGCAATATGAAAATGAATGCTCAAGTCATCAAAACGGAAGCAGTGGAAGTTGCATGGCAATATATCTCGGAATGCCTATGGAAATGCCATAATAGGTAGGTATGGTGGCTGTTTTGAGGAAGATATAATAAGGCTTATGTGTGATAGAGTGTATCATATCACGGGGTTTGGATGCACCGGCTAAGTTTGCACCGACTCTCGAGGTGAGAAAGGGCAATGCACGGTACCGTAGAGGCTAGCAAATTGCGGAAAGGTAAGAGTGCTTATAATCCATGGACTCACATTAGTCATAAAGAACTCACATACTTATTGCAAAAGTTTTATTAGCTCTCTCGAAGAAAAGTATTACTACGCATGCTCCTAGGGGGGAGGTTGGTAGGAGTTAACCATCGCGCGCCCCCGACCTTCACACAAACATAGACAATCAAGAATAAATTGTGCTCCAACTTCCTAGCATAACGGACGACTATACGTGCATGCTTCGGGAATCACAAACCTTAACACCAATATCTTACTAAACAGGATCATCCACTAGTACCTCCCACATATTATCATCTCTATATCGCAATACTATTGCAAGGAATCAAACGTATAATATTCAGTGATCCCTAAGTTTTATGTAGGATTTTATGACTAACCATGTGAATGACCAATTCCTGTTGACTCTCTAAATGGATATAAGTGAAGCAAGAGTGTTTAATTCTTTATACAAAAGACCATTCTCTAATAAATATAAGTGAAGCAAAAGAGCATTCTACGAATAATAGTTTTCTATGTGAAGAGAAACAGGCAATCCAAACTTCAAATGATATAAGTGAAGCACATGAAGCATTCTATAAAACCATACTCAAAAGATATAAGTGAAGTGCAATGAGTATTCTATAAATAAACCATGGACTATCTCATACCATCATGGTGCATAAAATAAAAGTGATAACTAAACACAAAAGACGCTCCAAGATTTACACATATCACATGAACGAAACGAAAACGAAAACATAGAGATACTTGTTGAAGAAAGATGGGATGCCTTCCGGGGCATCCCCAAGATTAGACGGTTGAGTCTACTTGGATATTTACTTGGGGTGCCTTGGGCATCCCAAAACTTGAACTCTTGCCTCTCCTCCTTCTCCTCATATCGAGACCTCCTCGATGTTCGAACACTTCATCCACACAAAACTTAGCAGAAGACTGGTGAGATCCGTTAGTATAATAAAGTAAATTTCTAATTTAAGTACTCTTGCAAACCCATTCATATTTTATATTTGCATTATACCTTCTGTATTATAACTTTTCCATGGTTTATACCACCGATAAAATCGATAGTTTCATCAAAACAAGCAAAACAATGCATCAGAAACAGAATCTGTCTTAAACAGGATAGTCTGTAGTAATATGAACTTTGACCATACTTCTGTAAGTCCAACAATTTTGAAAAATTAGGAAGAAATAAAAAAATTTGTATATAAATACTGTGTAAAAATTTCAGAAACTTTTGACATTCCAGTAAAAAATGAAAATTCACGCACTACAGCCAAAGTTTCTGTTTTTACACCGCACATACCAACAAGCAATCTAATCATCCTAAAGGCAAATATTGGCACATTATTTTTATAATACAATGTATTTGTAAAAGGGGATACTTATTTTTGTTGGAAAAGTTTCCGTGATTCAAAACTCACAAAGTTTCCATGGGCATGAACACAGTTCAAGGATATCCCCCACTTCAACGATGCTAATCATCTCTCTCACTTTCACCTTTCCTTTTGTGAAGGTTTAGGTTCCCCTCTATATTTTTTTTGTTTTTAAACTTTGTAAAAGCACACAACCGAAATAAATGACTCTCTAAAACTTCCGGGTTGTCTCCCTAGCAGCGCTTTCTTTAAAGCCATTAAGCTAGGCAAAAAGTGCTCAAGTAATGGATCCACCCGGATCCCAAGGTATATCAAAGCCAATTTTAATTAACAATGATTTTTAATTTAGTAGTGAGCACAAAGTGATATATATCATGTGACAATGAAGTCTGACTCTCTTCCTATGCATCGGGATGTCATACAAGAACAATTCATACACATTAAGTAAAGGCCAATGCATAGTATAAACAGTTTCTTGCAATTTCATAGTATTGGAAACATAAAGAAGTGGAGATGTAGTTCCTCTCTCATAATAATTGCAAGTAGGAGCATCAAGCACATGCTTATTATATTCATCAAAATCATCATGTGTAGTAGCAAAACGCAACCCATCAATTTAGTCCTTAATAAGAGCAAACTTCTCCGATATAGTGTAGTTGGGAGAATTCAAAAAGATAATAGGACTATCATGTGTGGGTGCTATAGCAACAATTTCATGCTTAACATAAGGAACTATAGCAAGTTCATATTCATAAGCATAATTCATATTGGCATCATGGCCACAAGCATAGCAAGCATCAAGTTCATCAAAAAGGGATATTTCAAATGAATCCACGAGATCATAGCAATTATCATAGCATTCATCCTTCGGTAAGCACGAAGAGTAATTAAAAAATGTATGAGTTGAAGGGTTACTCTCATTAGAAGGTGGGCACGGGTGATCAATCCGCTCTTCCTCCTTTTGTTCTTCGCTCTCCTCCTCATCTTTTTCATCTAATGAGCTCACAATTTCAGCAATTTCTTCTTCCATAAATTCTTGCAAAATATTAGTCTCTTCCAAGGCAGCGGTCATTCTTTCAATAAATTCTTTAACATAAGGATTAGAAGCATAGTTTTCATAGCAATATTTAAGTATGGCAAAATTTTCAGATTTGTAATGAGTAGCATCATACTTTTCAATCAAAGAAGCAATTCCATAAGCACCCTTAAAATCAAAAAATTCTTCAATTTGTTCAACATCAAAATAACAATCGGCTTCCTTGGCATAAGAAGGTAGTATTTCATTGTCATTAAACACACATTGGTAGGGAAGGTGTTTTTTAGTTTCTTTAGAACAACAAGTAAAATCATGTAATTCACATAAATTCCAAGCATAGCAACACAAAGTATTAATTTGATGCCTCAAGAGTTTCCCTTTTTGAGATATGCGGTGTCGCACATAATAAGCATGCTCATTTAATGATTTTCCCTCAACTAAGCTAGTTGGGTTTTCAGCACGAGCACAAATGGATCAAAGATGATCCAAATAATATTCTTCGGTAGTATGGAACACTAGTGGTTCCTCAACTTTTGGAGTAGCAAGTACATCTAATTTTTTTTGGTATTTTGCGTTTCCTACCCATATCTAAAGATAGAAAACAACTAATAACAGAAAATAAAAATTACTTAGTGATAAAAGCAAACAAGCACACACGAGAATATTCACCCCACGCTATTGCTCCCCGGCAATGGCGCCAGAGAAAGGTCTTGATAACCCACAAGTGTAGGGGATCGTTTGTAGCCTTTTTCAATAAGTAAGAGTGTCCAACTCAACGAGGAGCTAAAGGTAGAACAAATATTCCCTCAAGTTCTATAAACCACCGATACAACTCTATGCACGCTAATGCTTGCTTTACCTAGAACAAGTATGAAACTACTTTGCGGGAATAAAACTAGAAGTACTTTGCAAGATAATAAAGAACGTGGAAATAAAAGTTAGGTGATGTTTTAATAAAAGAAAAATAAACCCACCATAGGAAAATCATGAACATATTGCAACACCCTACATCGGGGATCCCTCACGTTTGCGCGACACGGAGGGCACCATAGGACAGCACCATATCAACATACAACTCACATCCATAACATCATACCACAATTAACCCATAGGACAAAAGAGATCTACTCAAACATCATAGGATAGCCAAATATCATTGGGAAATAATATATGGAGTTGAGCACCATGTTTAAGTAGAGATTATAGCGGGAAGAGAGGTGTTACACCGCTGCATAGAGGGGGAGAGAGTTGGTGTTGACGGCGGTGAAGTTGTTGGTGTAGATCGCCGTCATGATGATTGCCCCGGCGACGTTCCGGCGCCACTGGGAGAGAGGGGGAGAGAGCCCCCCTCCTTCTTCTTC
Organism: Elymus sibiricus; assembly: GCA_039707655.1. Taxonomy (NCBI): domain Eukaryota; kingdom Viridiplantae; phylum Streptophyta; class Magnoliopsida; order Poales; family Poaceae; genus Elymus; species Elymus sibiricus. Next base: position 114,860,988 of record CM077667.1, read on the forward strand.
TTATTCTTCCTTGGCCTCCCCCCTAGATGGGAGGAGAGTTCCCCCTCTGGTCCATGGCCTCCATGGCGGCGGAGGGGCAGAAGCCCCTCCAAGATTGGATCTCCCACTCTGTTCTCTTCTGTTTCGCATTTTCGTTTTCTGGCCAAAAAGTGTTTCTTATATTCCCGGAGATTCGTAACTCCGATCGGGCTAAAATTTTGAGGGGATTTTTATCCAAAAATTAGCTTCCCTGCGCCAGAAGGAGAGCTCCAACCGACTTACAAGGTGGGCATGACGCACCAGGGCGCGCCTGGGCCCCCTGGCCGAGCCCTGGTGTCTTGTGAGAGCTGTGGGCCTCCATTTGCGTTGATTGCACTTCTAAAAATTCACAAATATTCCAAAAAAAATCTCCGTTAGTTTTTATCGCATTTGGACTTAGATTGATATGGATATTCTGTGAAACAAAAAACATGCAACAAACAGGAACTGACACTAGGCACTGGATCAATAGGTTAGTCCAATAAATCATATAAAATGTTGCCAAAAATATGTGAAAGTTGTATAATATTGGCATGAAACAATCAAAAATTATAGTTACGACGGAGATGTATCACCAGGTAGGGCGACCATGTACTGTTTTTACAGACACCGAGCACACCGTTGTGTCCCTTCATGGATGGTACAATGTTGAGCGAGTCTCATGTGATGTACATCATGAAGACGTGGGCCAACTAGTGGACTCTTTGTTTAGTGTCGTCAAGGGAAAGGCATTGTTCGGGTGCTTACCTCGGGTATGTAATATACCTAAGTTGTGGATGACACGAAAGTTCCCCGAGTCTTGTGGGTAAAGTGTGTAACCTCTGCAGAGTGTGAAACTATTCGAATAGCCGTGTCCACGGTCAAGGACTGTTGGATGACCGCTCTTGGGCTATGTCCATTATTTACAAAATTGTGTGCGTGTGTGTATGGAAAAAGGAAGATACTTGGGTTGAGTCAGGATGACTTGACGTGATGATCGAGCATGAGATGTTCAACCTCTATTCATATTGATAACTGTAACCTGTTCGTATGGTTACTCAGAACCTCATGATGCAATCTTTAACATGTTGATAGGACATACCATTGTACTCAAATTAGCTTTCCGCAAAATTACCCATTTAGTGCTATATCATGCTTTGTTATACCTTGTTCCAAAACATGGGTTGCTTGCGAGTACATTCAAAGTACTCATTGGCTTGCCACTGGTTATTTAATTGGCTAGGCATGGAAGAACAGGAATATGGCGAAGAATACCTTGGTGACGAACATGCGAATTAGGACGCTTCCCATTCAGAATGCATGTAGGGTTAAGGCAGATGGCATGGGTTCACGCTTTCGTTCAAGATTTCCACTGCTAGTTATGTTTGGTGTTTGGCCTTCGTTGCCCTATATATGTAAGACTTGACCTTAATGGTATTTATTTGTGGAAGACGGTATGTGTGGGTGTAAGACTCTTGTTATCCAACTTATGTGTGTTCAGTGAGCATTGATCTCTGGGATCACTGTACACGTGCAATCGGTGATCACGACTTATGAGTCGGCGTCCCCACATCTACCAAGACAAATCTGTGAGAGAGTGATTGTGTGTTGAGGAGACTATCTTTTGAAGCACAAGAGCAAGGAGTTCATCATTGTTACCTGACGTGGCTTGAGACTGCGTCGGTATTTCCCCAAAGAGGAAGGGATGATGCAGCACAACGACGGTAAGTATTTCCCTTAGTTATGAAACCAAGGTTATCGAACCAGTAGGAGGATCAGCACCACCCAATAAGCAGCAGATGCACACAAATAACAAATACTTGCAACCCGACGCGAAAGAGAGGTTGTCAATCTCTCTACGGTAGAAAGATAGATTAGGTAGTGATAGATAGGAGAGATAGATCTCTCAAGAACACAAAATAAGAAGAGCAAATAAAAAGTGCAGCAATATGTTTTTGTATTTTTGGTTTTTTAGATATGAAAACAAAGAAGCAGAAAGATAGATCAGAAAGCAATATGTTGGAAAAGTAGACCCGGGGGCCGTAGGTTTCACTAGTGGCTTCTCTCATGAGTATAGCGCACGGTGGGTGAACAAATTACTGTTGGGCAATTGATAGAAGATCAAATAATCATGACGATATCCAAGGCGATGATCATTATATAGGCATCACGTCCAAGATAAGTAGACCGACTCCTGCCTGCATCTACCACTATTACTCCACACATCGACCGCTATCCAGCATGGATCTAGTGTATTAAGTTCATGGAGAAACGGAGTATTGCAATAAGAACGATGACATGATGTAGACAAGATCTATTCATGTAGGAATAGACCCCATATTGTTATCCTTAATGGCAACGAGACATGCGTGCCATGCTGCCCCTTTTGTCACTGGGATAGAACACCGCAACATCGAACCCATCACAAAGCACCTCTTCCCATGGCAAGAAAAATCGATCTAGTCGGCCTAACTAAACCAAAGATTCGAAGAAGAAATACGAGGCTATAAGTAATCATGCATATAAGAGATCAAAAAAGACTCAAATAATATTCATGGATAGAAACTGATCATGAACTCAAAATTCATCGGATCCCAACAAACACACCGCAAAAGTTTACATCAAATAGATCTCCAAGAGACCATTGTATTGATAATCATAAGAGAGAGAGAGAGAGGAAGCCATCTAGCTACTTCCTACGGACCCGTAGGTCTATGGTGGACTACTCACGCATCATCGGAGAGGCACCTATGAAGAAGATGAACCCCTCCGTGATGGTGTTTAGATCGGATCTCGCGGTTCTGGAACTTGCGGCGGCTGGAATTGTGTTTCGTCGACTCCCCTAGGGTTTTTGGAATATGTGGGAATTTATAGGCATCAGAGGCGGTAGACAGGGGCCCCGTGGAGGGCACAACCCATCAGGGCGCACTGGGGGCCCCCTGGCGCGCCCTGGTGGGTTGTGGTCTCCACGGCCTACCTCTCTGGCACTTCTTTGGCCCACTGGGTGTCTTCTGGTCCAAAAAAAATATCCAAAAAGTTTCTTCGCGATTGGACTCTGTTTGGTATTGATATTCTGCGAAGTAAAAAACAAGCAAAAACAGCAACTGGCACTTTGGCACTATGCCAATAGGTTAGTACCAAAAATGATATAAAGTTGTTATAAAATGATTGTAAAACATCCAAGAATGATAATATAACAGCATGGAACAAGCAAAAATTATAGATACGTTGGAGACGTATCAGCATCCCCAAGCTTAATTCCTACTCGTCCTCGAGTAGGTAAATGATAAAAACAGAATTATTGATGTGGAATGCTGCCTAACATGTTCATCATATTCTTTTCTTTTGTATAGCATGGACATTTGGACTTATAGATGATTCAAAGCAATAGTCTAGTTTTAACATAATGACTTCAATACTCAAGCATGCCAACAAGCAACCATGTCTTTCAAAATATCAACACTAAAGAAAGTTATCCCTAGTCCATCATGCTCAATCATTGATCCATTCATGAAGCACACTCAAATATTAGCTATACCCAATGCTCAAGTACGATCATAGTGCCCCCTAGTTGGTGCTTATAAGAGAAGATGGAGACTCAAAGTAAAAATAAAAATTGCATAAAGTAAATAGATAGGCCCATCGTAGAGGGGAGTAGGGATTTGTAGAGGTGCCAGAGCTCAAAGTTCTAAATTGAGGGAGATTTTTTTTTGGGTGGCATGCTTTTCCTGTCAACAAAAACGACAATGTAGCTCACAATACTTTCCATGCTAGATATATCATAGGCGGTTCCCAAACAGAAAATAAAGTTTATTCCTTTTTCCACCAAACTTTCACTTTCCATGGCGGGCCATATCCATGGTTGCCTTCCATACCTACACTTTCCAAGGAATTTATTATTTGACAACATCAAGTAAATATTTTTTCTTTTTCATTTCGGGAATGGGCATCCCTATTACCGCCGCACTCTCATGCAATGACAAGTGAATAAACACTCATCTTGAGAATAACACATCTAGCATGGAAAAATATTGGACACTCCCCACCGTTTCATGAGCGGTACGAGCACACAAAAGAGAAAATTTATTTTGAAAATTTAGAGATGGCAAATACAAATTTGCTTGGAATGGCATGGAAATACAGCATATAGGTAGGTATGGTGGACTCATAAGGCAAAACTTGGTTTAAGGATTTTGGATGCACAAGTAGTATTTCTACTTAGTACAAATGGAGGCTAGCAAATAGATAGAGAAGCAACCAAACCAAGAAACGAAAATTCACATAAGTGAGCATTGAGCATAACTAACACCGAATAATGCACCACAAGTAGGATGTATTTTCATTGCATAACTATTGACTTTCGTACTTGCACAGTGTTGGGGATATAACCCCGCGGTATAACCCGCCCGGGAGGGGCCGGGTTAGGAGGTTGGCGACTTAACAATAAAACCTTAAGCAGGCCTGAAGACCAAGATAAGACTAGAGGTGACTTACCAGACGGGCCGGACGGAGGCCCAGAGCTAGAAGACGGTGTGTGACCCGGAGGCGTAAGCCGTCCGGAGGTGGCTTGCCGGAGAAGGCAAGGCGACTTAGAGGCAAGATCGGTTACGAAGTTTAACCCGGTCGGGACTCTTGTAAGCCCAAGGCCTCGACCTGTGTATATAAAGGCGAGTCCCTGCGGCGGCTTAGGGTAAGAAACAATTGTTCGAGAGCTAGGTCAAGCGAATCCGGTCCCTTGTAATCGATACCCAATCAATACAACACAAAGCAGGACGTAAGCTTTTACCTCCTTCGTGAGGGGCCGAACCTGGGTAAACTCGTGTCTTTTGTCCCGACCAACCCCTTCGAGCTAGTCACCGTAGCGATGGCCTCACCCCTAAGTCCTTTCACTAGGGCATCTGCCGTGACAAAGCCACGATAGTTGGCGCCCACCGTGGGGCAGATGCGCGGTGGTTTCGAGTTCTCAAAGGGCTCTCTCCCAGGGATCGAGGGATACTCCATTGGCGGGATGACTAAGAGTCGCCGCGGCAAGCTCTACATCGACGATGCTGGCTGGGGCCCTGTGGCCAACTCAATCAAGTACGGGTACCGGGTCCTCTTCGGCAGAATTCACGTTTTCATCGAAAAGATCGGCGGATTTGAGCCCGGGCCGGACATCTGCACCAACCTCGTCGAGTCGGCCCGGCGCACGCAACCCGCCCGGATTCAACCCTGCCGGAAGCGCATTTTCGTTGGCTTCACACAAGGCGCGGAACTCGCGGAGGATTCCTCGTCAGGAGGAGAAACCCTCGTCTGCTCAGAGGACGGGTCCTCGAGCGGAGAGATGGAGTCAATTTACCAGCTTCATGACGGTGGGCTTGGGGGCTACTCCGATGGTGACAACATTCTGGAGCCCTACGAGCCGCCAAGCCAAGCCGCCATCTTCATGGCGGGCACGGCGCCGGCTGTCGACAGCATGGTGGCTCGGGCAGCAGCAGCTGCCAGCGCGTCAGGGTCCGGGTCGGCCAGGCCACCGTCTCAAGTTTTGCTGGAATTGATGCATGAGCTGACAGCTCTGATGGGAACCGAGGTCACAGTCGAAAATCAAGCGGAGCGCAATGCAGAGATTGCGAGGCTGAAAGAGCAGATGACCAAGGCCCAAGAGGATATCAATGCAATGCAGATTCAGATGGATGCTGAATCGGAGCGTCTGAAGGCGGAAGCTTTTCGTTTAAATTTGGATCAACATGCCTCTGAGGCAGTTCTTCGGATGAGGTATCAAACCTGCCTGCCTGTGCTATATGAGCCCAGGAATCTTTTCAACACCCCGGGGGCATGACCGAATCTGCCGCTGGCCATAACCCGAACAACGGAAGCGTCGGGGAATAGGGCGGCGACTCAACCTCGGCAGCCAGACCCGCCCCGTAGGAATCAGGCCCCGCCGCAGCATTTTTTTACGCCACCTGGTCATTATTCTAACCCGGTGGATAACATGGTACCAGTGGCTACTAGACTCAATGCGCTCCCTCGTCGATGAGACGCCCTTCGCCGCGGAGGCGTGGAACGCCATCGAGCTCTTGCAGACAGCGGTGACCCAGCAGGAAAAATATACATACAGTCGAAGCCGTGTGCACTCAACCCCCCTTCCAAGCCGCAGTTATAGCCGACGCATGGAGTCGCCGGCAGTCTCCTGCAGCGAGCGACGTCGCAACCCGTCGGGTGGTGTCCCGCCCGGTGTCAATGCTCAGGTGATTGTGGATAATGCCAGAGCCCATCATGAGGCGGCGGCTGCGTCGGCGGCTGCGGCAGCTTACCCTCCGACGACCCCTTCAACTTCGGTGGGAGCCGGAGCCACCTCCAGGGTTGTTGGAGTGCCTTGCTTAATACCGGCTCTACGGAATGAACGCCTGCCAAAGGATTTTAAGGGTCGGCGTAAGGTGCCTAATTACACAGCTGATCTACCCCCAGAAGCCTGGATTGAAAGTTATGAGTTAGCCATGGAGATGTTGGACGTCAGTGATGCAGTCTGTGCGAAGTATTTTATCATGATGTTGGAAGGACTGGCCCGTACATGGTTAAAGGGTCTGCCCCCTAATTCCATTAACTCCTGGGCCGAGTTGAAAGCACGATTTATCAAGAATTTTCAAGGGACATGCAAGCAGCCGATGATGATCGTTGATTTAGATCATTGTGTGCAGCGCGAGGATGAGTCGGCCCATCATTGGGTCCGGTGGGTCTCAGCCATTATCCACTCATCTGATAATATCACGGTGGCTCAGGCGGTTTTGATTCTGGAGAAGAATTGTCACTTCGTGCCCCTACAACAGAAGCTTGGACGGCTCAAGTGCTCTTGCTAGGACATGGGTGAGCTCATGGCGGCTCTCACTAAATATACAGATTCTGACAACACAAAAGATCCTGGTTCTGATGATGAGAAGTACTATAAGGGTAAAAAGAATGGCAACGGTAAGGGTCAGCAATAGAATGTGGTAGGAAATAACAACCCGGGTAATGGCGGCAAATGGAAGCACCCAGACGGCGGGTCAGATCTGGTGGCCAACAAAAACACTGGGAACAACCGCGCCAAGGGCAACGGTAAACCGCCTTTTGGCAAGGCCAAGCCTTTTAACATGGAGGCAATGCTTAATGACCCCTGCCCGAAGCACAGTCTTCCCAACAAGTCGTCCACTCATGCTTGGAAAGATTGTTATATCATGCGGGAATTCCAGAATTACAGCCTTAACCAGCATCATGGTAACGGCAATGGACCGCCTAGCGGGTCAGGATCTGGCTCTCACAAGTCAGGTTTCGGTGGAGGTGGCTCAAACTCGGGTTATCAGGGTCAAGGTAACCAGGGTGGCCACAATCAATAGTCCGGCAATGGTGGTCAACAGCCGAACAACCAGTTAGGATATCAGAGTAACCCGAAGCAGCTTAATGGAGGCCAATATCATGTCTTCACTACAAGTCTTTGCAAACGTGATCAGAAGGTGCATAAGAGGGCGGTTCATGTAGCAACACCGGCTGTTTCGCAGTATTTGAAGTGGTTTGAACACACGATATCATGGAGCAGGGCGGATCACCCGCCACGAGTTGATTACCTGGGGCACTTGGCCCTTGTGGTTGCCCCTCAGGTAGGAGGCTACAAATTCACAAAGGTGCTGATGGACGGTGGTAGCAGCATCAATATCTTGTACTACGACACTTTTCGCCGGATGAATCTGACTGACAAGAATCTTAAGCCGTCGTCCACAGTGTTTCACGGCGTAGTGCTAGGCAAGTCGGCTTATCCAGTAGGGAAAATTTCCCTCGAGGTGACCTTTGGCGATGAGTAAAATTACAGAGCAGAAACTTTGTGGTTCGAAGTAGTCAAAATCAAGAGCCCATATTATGATCTGTTTGGACGGCCTGCTTATGCTAAGTTCATGGCTCGGCCCTATTATGTTTACTTGCAGCTTAAGATGCCAGTACTAAAGGGGACGATTACGGTGCATGGTGATTGGAAAATTGCTCTAGAGTGTGAGGAAGGTGATGCTGCGTATGCGAAGACAAGCTGTGCTGACGCGGAACTCAAGTTTTATAAAGATAATGTCGACCCGGCTGATATGACCCCGTTGAAGAAGCCCAGCCAGAGTCTGACCTACCCTTGAAATTTGTGGCAGAGGATACCAAGTTGGTGGACTTTGTCCCTGGCGAATCATTGCAACAGTTCACTATAGGGGCTAATATGGACCCCAAATAGAAAAGCGCGCTCATCGAATTCATCCTTGAGAATCGGGACATCCTTGCATGGAAACCCTCTGACATGCCGGGTGTACCGAGAAAATTCGCTGAGCACCATCTTAATGTGGCTCCTAAATTTAAGCCGGTTAAACAGTTCCTCCGTCGTTTCAATGAGGAGTGACGTAAAGTAATTGGAGAAGAGGTAGCCCGGCTCTTAGCAGTTGGGTTTATCGTGGAGGTTTTTCACCCGGAGTGGTTGGCTAACCCTGTGCTCGTCCTTAAGAAGAACGGCATGTGGCGTATGTGTGTGGACTACACAGACCTTAACAAGGCTTGTCCGGTTGATCCATTTTCTCTCCCCCGTGTCGACCAGATCATTGATGCGATGGCGGGTTGCGAGAGATTATGTTTCCTGGATGCTTATTCGGGTTATCATTAGATCAAGATGGCAGTTGAGGACCAGGAGAAGACATCTTTTATAACACCTTTTGGGGCTTTCTGTTATGTGTCTATGCCTTTCGGGCTCAAAAGTGCTCAGGCTACTTACCAGCGTTGTGTATATAATTGTCTCCATGGTCAGATCGGGCGCAATGTTCATGCTTATCTGGATGATATTGTGGTCAAGTCAAGGAAGAAGGACACTCTGCTCACTGATTTGAAGGAAAGTTTTGATAACCTCTGGGTCTATAAGATGATGCTTAACCCGGCCAAATGCGTTTTTGGTGTGCCTGCAGGCAAACTTCTGGGATTTTTGGTCTCGGAGTGGGGCATTGAAGCTAACCCGGAGAAAATAAAGGCTATCACTTCATTATCTAAACCGGCGTGTATCAATGATGTTCAGCGCTTGGCGGGTCGTATTGCCGCCTTAAGCCGACTCATAAGCCGCCTGGGAGAGAAGGCTATCCCTTTATATCAGATGATGAGGAAGACATGTCATTTTGTCTGGAGTGATGCTGCCAATGATGTGTTTGAGGCGCTCAAAAACAGTTAGCTGAGCTGCCTGTCTTGGCTGCTCCCGTGGAAAAAGAGCCATTGCTCCTGTACATGGCGGCTAATAACAAGGCCGTCGGCGCGGCAGTTGTTGTGGAGCGCAAGGAAACATGCAAAGAATACCCAGTGCAGCGGCCGGCTTATTACGTCAGTGAGGTTCTGACCGAGTCCAAGCAAAGATATCCGCATTGGCAGAAGCTGGTGTTTGGAGTGTTCATGGCGAGTCGCAAGCTGAAGCGTTACTTCCTTGGGCATCCAATCATGGTGGTCAGCTCTGCTCCGTTGGGGGATATCATTCAAAATAGAGAGGGCACTGGCCGGATTGCTAAATGGGCGATTGAGCTTGGGCCTCACAATTTGAGGTATGTACCCCGAACAACTATCAAGTCTCAAGCGCTGGTGGATTTCATCAATGATTGGACAGAGTGTCAAGCACCAGAGGATAAGCTGGACAACACATATTGGACAATCCACTTTGACGGATCCGGGCAGTTGGAAGGTTCAGGGGCTGGAGTTGTTTTAACCTCTCCACAAGGTGATAAATTTTGCTATGTTTTAAGGTTAATGTTTCCTTGTACCAACAATGCAGCTGAGTATGAAGCCTTGCTCCATGGGCTCCGTATGGCCAAGGAGATGAATTTGAGCTAGGTCAGATGTCTGGGCGACTCAGACCTGGTGGCTCAACAAGTTTCCGGCAAGTGAGATTCTAAAGACCCTCGTATGGTGGCTTATCGCCAGGCGGTTGATACCATTGCTGGCCATTTTAAGGGTTATCAGGTGGATCATGTTGATCGACGGAAGAACGAGGCAGCCGATGCACTGTCCCGGCTTGGGTCCCAACGTAAGTCGGTGCCGCCTAATGTGTTCCTTGATGTGTTGCATAATCCGTCGGTCAAGTTACCTTCTGAGGAAGACATTGCTATACCTGACCCGGAGGGACAATTGGTGGCGGCTCTTCGTGCTATTCCTGATTGGACGCTACCTTATCTAGCATATCTGACCCGTGGCGAGTTACCTGCAGATGAAACCTTGGCGCGACAAATCACGAGGCGGTCTAAGTCCATGACTATTGTCAATGGCTAGTTACATAAATGCAGTGTGACTGGTGTTTTTCAACGCTGTGTTTCTCCTGAGGAGGGCCATGAAATCTTACAAGAGATACATGCAGGCGACTGCGATCATCACGCCGGGTCAAAATCCTTGATGGCCAAAGCTTTTCGGCATGGGTTTTACTGGTTGACAGCTCATGCAGATGCAGAGGACATAGTTAGTAAGTGCGATGGGTGTCAGAAATTTGCACGACAAGCCCATGTGCCGGCTCAAGAGTTGCGGATGATTCCAATCACCTGGCCGTTTGCGGTCTGGGGGCTTGATATGGTTGGACCATTTAAGAGGTCTCAGGATAAGAAGACCCACCTTTTGGTGGCAGTTGATAAGTTTACCAAGTGGATTGAGGCGGAGCCGGTCAGCAAATGCGACGCAACAACCGCAGTTCAAATCATCAAGAAGTTGATCTTCCATTTTGGTTACCCCCACAGTATCATCACTGATAAAGGCACAAATCTGTCTAATGGAGCTATGAAAGAGTTCTGCGAAAGTGAACACATCCGCCTTGATGTCTCCTTGGTGGCCCATGCATAGTCTAATGATCAAGCAGAACGTGCTAACCAGGAAATTTTGAGAGGGATCAAACCCCGGCTTATGGTTCCTTTGGAACGAACGCCGGGTTGTTGGGTTGAGGAGCTACCTTCAGTTCTTTGGAGCATTAGAACCACCCCCAATAGGTCAACAGGCTACAAACCTTTCTTCATGGTTTATGGCGCAGAAGCAGTTCTCCCCAGTGATATTCGTCATGACTTGCCCAGGGTGGCGGCTTACGTTGAAACTAATAATGAGACGGCGTGTCAGGACGCGCTGGACGCCTTGGATGAAGAGCGGTATCTTGCAGCAACATGATCGGTGATTTACCAACAAGATCCGCGTCGCTATCATAGCCGCAGAGTTAAAACCCGGACGTTCCAAGAAGGCGACTTAGTGCTCCGTTTGATTCAAGATCAGACAGATATGCATAAGTTATCACCCCCTTGGGAAGGACTTTTGTGGTTAGCAAGAATCTCAACAATGGGTCATATTATGTCATTGATATGCGGGAGAGTGACACGTCACGTACTTCTGGGGAGGAAGCTAGCAGGCCATGGAATATTGCTCATCTTCGGCCTTACTACACTTGAGTCATTGGCTCTCATCAATGTACATACCTCTGTCATTGTATATACCTTTTTATCATTAGTATAATAAAGCCGGGAACCCAATAATTCGGGGCCGCTGTCGTTTTTTGTCCAGTAATTTCTGTGCAAGAGTTAGTTATTCATAGTCACTTGGCGGCTTCCAACTCAATTAGTTTAGCTTTCATACCCTCTTGAACGTCTTACATGCCATATATGAGTTAAACATGCCTGTTTGCAACTTGGTACTCCACCAGGTGACCCGCCGTACTCTTGACAGTCAATCTTTCAATAAGACCCTGAACTTGTCAAAGTTAAAATGACGGCTTATGTCACAAGAGAGCCGACTTACAGAGAGCTAGGATAAACTCACCTGTTTCGCTGTTGTTTCTCCATTATGTGCCCCGTTCGTACTCTTAACAATCAATCTTTTTTAAGACCCTGAACTAGTTAAGGTTAAAACGACGGATTTATGTCACGTGAGAGCCGGCCTATGGGGTTAAAGGTGTTCGTGCCTAGCTTCTTCGAAGCAAAAACCTTGAGTTTTTTCTCAAAAATACAAACAAGAGTTGATCTCTTCTGATTGTGCCTTCAAAGCCGCCTTACAAAAATTGAAGATATACATGTATATATTTTCTACTTGTTGTTTTAGAAGGATTTTTCATGAGGAGGTTCTAAGTCTTTGGATGACAACTAATCCGGCTTTGTATTACTCATTGATCAAGCTTACAACTGTCATGACCTGCCAGCGGGTTTGTTTCAATATTTTCAAAACTATGGGGTATTGAGTTATTATGTCGGCGTTCTGGGAACGGGGGTACTGAAAGAACAACATACTCCCTTGGTGGTTTTGATAATTCATGACAACATACATTGTCTCTTGGACTAATACTTTTACATAGTGTATTTCAGATAAAGTCCATAGATAGGGCTGGCAAAAGGATTGTGGAGATTGTGGAAATACCCCCAAGAGGCAAGGAAATGGATTGGCAACGCTTCAAGCAAGAGGACTCTACATTTTACTTTGTGAGAAATCACTTTGAGTCCATAGGAAAGCCAATACTATTAAAAGGGGGTAAGGTACTGTTGGTGAACAAAATGCTCATACATGCACAAGTGATAGTCAACAAAAACACCCACAAGCTCTTCCACAAAAGTCTTTCCAAAGTCAAATATCCAAAATCGGTGCAACCAACACTCTCCACTCGGTGCCACCGATTCCCATACTCAGACAGACCTAAGCCAAACCCTAGCCTTTCGGTGCAACCGATTCTGCTTCGGTGCCACCGAGTTTAGGTTGCCAACTTTCTGTTACGCAAATTTACAATATCGGTACCACCGAGATTGTTGGATCGGCGTCACCAAGAATGGGCAATCTGACCGTTGGTCACCTTATTGTTGCAACCGAGTTTCCTATATCGGTCTCACCGAGATTCAAAAGTTGCCACCTTTTGGTCACTTCGGTACCACCGAGATTAACACATTGGTGTCACCGAGTTGGTCATTTTGTGTGTAACGGTTGGATTTTTGGGGATGCCTATATATACGCCTTCACCACCACCCACTCGAAAGAGAAGCACTCAGAACTATTCCATACTTGCCCCATCCAGTTTTCTGAGAGAGAGTCACCTACCCTTGTGTTGAGGTCAAGATCATCCACTCCAACCATATCGATCTTGATTTCTAGCCTCCCCAAGTTGCTTTCCACCAATCCCATCTCTTCCACCAAGCCAAATCTGTGAGGGAGTGATTGTGTGTTGAGGAGTCTATCATCTTGAAGCACAAGAGCAAGGAGTTCATCATCATTGCCGAGCCTATTACCTTTTGGAGGGTGGTGCCTCCTAGATTGGTTAGGTGTTGCTTGGGAGCCTCCTACTTCATGTTGTGGAGTTGAACCAAGAAGTTTGTACGGGCAAGGAGATCGCCTACTTCGTGAAGATCTACCCATAGTGAGGCTAGTCCTTCGTGGACGGAAGCCGTTATGGAATAGTCAAGGTTGCTACTTCGTGGACCCTTATGGGTAGAGCCCTCCGTGGACAATCGTGACCGTTACCCTCCGTGGGTTGAAGACTCCATAAATGTGGACGTACGATAGCACCACCTATCGGAACCACGGGAAAAATCCTTGCGTCTCCTATTGCGTTTGATCTACCTATCTCAACTCTTTACTTCATGTGCAATGTCTTTACTTTCCGCAGCCGTATTTGTTGACATGCATGTGTAGGGCTGTTAGACTTGCTAGACTTGCTAAAACTGTTAAAATCTGCCAACCAATTAACTTGGGAAAGGGTTAGGTTTTAATTTTCTGCTAGTAGTCTATTCACCCCCCCCTCTAGACACTCTTCTAGTGATCCCTCAATTGGTATGAGAGCATTGGTCTCCATTGCTTCGGATTATTCACCGAGGAGGAAGATGGATGTGTCTAGTATAGGGAGTTTGAGTTGTAGAGTGCCTATTCTTGATGGAGAGTACTATAGTCAATGGAAAACCTGGATGCTTGAGCTGTTTAATGAATTTCAATTGAGCAAATATGTTAAGTGCCCTTATGTGCCCCCCATTGATCCTTTGCACCCCACACACGAAGAGGAAATTGATATGCTATGCAACCTTAGAACTGTTAATCTCATTGTTAGAGCATTGCCTAGAAATGTGCTTAACCAAATGAAGAATTTTGAATGTGCTTATACTTTGTGGAATGACTTGGAGAAACGATATCCAAGTTATTCATTGAGTAATCTTGATGAAATTCTTCATAAAACTATTGCCTTCCACAAAATGATGCCTAGTGATCCCAAGTTTGATGATTGTCTATTTGAGCTTAGAGACCTCATGCGTGCTAAAGGAGATGTCACAACTATCAACAACGTCATTGTAGAAGCCATTCGCATTCATAAGTTTGAACATTGTCATGATCACAACCCTAACGAATCACTTGTTCTTTATGACGAGGATTTCCCACTTGATGATGACAATGTGGAACATGGCTACTATGATGAAGATGAGTTGTTCAACATCAAGTATGAGAAGATCATGAAGAATCTAAGTCTCATGGCAAACTTCAAGGATTACATGTCCGGAGGAAAAGAGTGGATTCTCGATAGCGGATGCACCGATCATATGACCGGGGATAGAGAGATGTTTAAAGAGATCACACCAAACCATGGACCACAAAGGTACGTAACATTTGGAGACAACTCCAAAGGTAAGGTACTTGGTCTTGGTAAGGTGGCCATATCCCATGATAGCTCTATTCAAAATGTCATGCTTGTTGAATCTCTTGGCTACAATCTTCTTTCCGTATCTAGACTTGCCGACTTTGGTTTTAATGTGCTATTCACGAAAGTAGATTGCCAAGTGTTTCGTCAAGATAATCATAAAATGGTCTTTACCGGTTTCCGTAGAGGTGATCTATACATTGTTGATTTCACTAAGAGATCCAAACCTCATACTTGTCTTATTGCAAAATCTTCTAAAGGTTGGCTTTCGCATAGAAGACTAGGACATGTTGGCATGCATAATCTAGACAAGCTTATCAAAGGTTATCAAATACTTGGTGTTAAAGATGTTATCTTTGACAAAGATAGACTTTGTAGTGCTTGTCAAGCTGGAAAGCAAGTAGGTGGAAGTCATCCCGTTAAGAATATCATGACTACTAGGAGACCACTCGAGTTACTTCACATGGATCTTTTTGGTCCCAATGCTTACAAGAGTCTCGGTGGAAATTCCTATGGTCTAGTTATAGTTGATGATTTTTCCAGATTTATGTGGGTATTCTTTCTTGATGATAAGTCGCAGGTTCAAAAGATCTTCAAGAACTTCGCTCGCAAAGCGCAAAATCAGTTTGAAGTGAAGATCAAGAAGGTTCGGAGCGATAACGGATCGGAGTTCAAGAACACCCATGTGGATACCTTTCTTGACGAAGAAGGTGTCTCACATGAGTTCTCGGCTATGTACACGCCTCAACAAAATGGAGTTGTTGAGAGGAAGAACCGGACGCTCATTGAGATGCCAAGAACGATGCTTGATGAATACAAGACGCCAAGACACTTTTGGGCAGAAGCCGTGGAAACAACATGTCATGCCACAAACCGAGTTTACTTGCACAAGCTTCTCGATAAAACGGCATACGAGCTACTCACCGGTAACAAACCCCAAGTTGGATACTTTCGGGTATTCGGATCAAAGTGCTACATTCTTGATAAGCATCGTCGTACTAAATTTGCTCCTAAATCTCATGAAGGATTCCTACTTGGTTACGGATCGAACTCTCACACTTACCGTGTCTACAACAACTTCACTCGAAAAGTTGAAGAGATGGAAGATGTGAAGTTTGATGAATCTAATGGTTCACAAGTCGAACAATTGCCAAATGATGTAGGTGATAAGGACCCTTCGGAAGCTATCCAAGACTTGTCCATTGGCAAGATTCGTCCCATGGAGGTGAAGGAAAGTACTTCATCAACTCAAGTGGAAGCCCCTACTTCACGTCAAGGTGAACCACAACATGACATGGAGGCATCCACAAGCGGTACACGACAAGATGATGAAGAGGAGGAAGTTCATCATGAAGATCCACCACAACCTCCTTCACCACCACCTCAAGGAAACGATACCTTCAACAATAACGAAGACGAAGGAGATGCTGATGAAGAAGAAGCTCCACCATCCAACAATCGGAAGCTGACCCGAGTTCGAGCACAAGTGACCAAGAACCATCCCCTAAACCAAATCTTTGGTGATATACAAACAGGGAGAATCACTCGCTCTAAAACTCGTCTAGCTAACTTTTGTGAGCATTATTCTTTCATATCTAGTATTGATCCCTTGAAGGTAGAACAAGCTCTTGAAGACGCGGATTGGGTGAACGCGATGCATGAAGAGCTTCACAACTTCGAGAGGAACGAAGTGTGGACACTCGTGGAAAAGCCCAAGGATGAGCAAAACATCATCGGAACAAAATGGGTGTTTCGGAACAAGCAAGACGAAGACGGTCAAGTCATACGGAACAAGGCTCGTCTCGTAGCCCAAGGATATACGCAAGTCGAAGGTATGGACTACGGTGAGACTTACGCCCCCGTCGCTAGACTTGAAGCTATTCGCATTCTTCTTGCTTATGCTAATCACCATGATATCACGCTTTATCAAATGGACATTAAAAGTGCCTTTTTAAATGGTGAGATTGAAGAATAAGTCTATGTTAAGCAACCACCTGGTTTTGTGAATCCTAAGAAACCTAATCATGTTTACAAGCTTCGTAAAGCTCTTTATGATCTTAAGCAAGCCCCTCGTGCTTGGTACAAATGCTTAACAAAGTTTCTCATTGAAAAAGGATTTGAAATTGGTAAAATTGACGAAACCTTATTCACTAAGAGAGTTAATGGTGAATTATTTGTGTGCCAAATCTATGTGGATGATATTATCTTTGGATCTACTAACCCACAATTTAGTGAAAGATTTGGAAGGTTGATGTCCGAGAAGTATGAGATGTCCATGATGTGCGAGATGGAATTCTTTCTTGGTTTGCAAATCAAGCAAACGAAAGAAGGAACTTTCATCTCTCAAACTAAGTATACCAAGGACTTGATTAAGAAGTTCAACATGCAGGAGTGCAAAGGTATGAAAACACCCATGCCTACTAGTGGACATGTTGATCTTACCAAGGAGGATGAACCGGTTGATCAAAAGGTTTATCGATCTATGATTGGTTCATTGCTATATCTATGTGCCTCTCGTCCCGATATTATGCTTAGTGTTTGCATGTGTGCTAGATATCAAGCTGCACCTAAAGAGTGTCATCTTTTGGCCGTGAAACGTATTGTGAGATATTTGATACAAACACCAAACTTTGGCATTTGGTATCCCAAGGGATCTTCCTTTAACCTTGTTGGTTATTCCGATTCGGACTATGCCAGTGACAAGGTTGATAGAAAATCCACCTCGGGTACTTGTCAATT